>CM060408.1:7923542-9296276 GCA_030545235.1 Helianthus tuberosus
GCTGGGTTTGCGTTTTATCGTCATACCTTAATTTCAAAAGTCGGTGCCAACCTTTGAAATCACCATTCACCCATCAAGTTACGTGAGTTGACAAAAGTCACCCCTCAACCCTCTAAATTGATAAAAATAACTTTCTAACTTAAAACAAGTCGGGTCAAATATAATACGTCTAGATTCAACTGTATAAATTTGAGTTAGCATATCTTTGGACGTGAATTTAGTTCGGAAACGAGTCTGCTCGATTATAGTCTATATGTTATCATGACGTGTACGATGTCGCCGCAACGCGCGACGGGTAAAGAAACTAGTTTGGTATTAAAGGAATGTGTCAAATATATGGAACTGGTTTCAAGTTTTCAATCTTCTTTAATTTACTTTCTAAATTACTTTCATTACTATATAATTAATTTACTTATCAATTTTCATATAATTTACATGTAGAATTGTTAGGCTATTGGGTGTGGTCATGACCACTAAAACTACTATTATCCTCCATGTCAGCGCCATGTCACTCCACCCTTATCTACCGTCCAATATGGTGTGGTCATGACCCAAACCACCATCCCCATTTTTTTTTTTAAATTTATTTTGTTTAACATATATTTAACTAATTAAGGAAAAAGGAGGTGCATGGTTGCCATGATTAATCCATGCGAACCATGGTAGTTCCTTAAGGGGGTGGTGTAGCACATCATCTACCAACCTAGGTGGAAATCCATGACTCATTCCATGCCCCCATTCCCCTTAGCCTTACAACGATTACCGGTTGTTAACCTATTTCCATAATTATGTTAGTGTCAATACACATTTAAAATAATAATGAAAAACATCTATTGTTCAATATTATTAGATGTCGTTATGGGGATGAGCTACATCTGGACCAAGCTATGAAATGTATTTTCCAATATGCTTTGGTAAGTTATGGCTTTTGTATACATGTTATTCACGTGTTTATTAGGCGCAATCTTTTCAAACAACAAAAAAATTGATTTCTAAAAACTAAAAAATGTGACTATATTATTACCAGTTTTGATGGTAATTTATTATCATTCATGAAAGTGTGCATATATAAGAAGTACTTCACCCGTGTAGTTGTTTGTAGTTCCCATTCATGGGTATATCTCGTGTTGAACTATCATGCAAAACCCGGCTATATCTCAGATGATGCAAAATTCAAAATTACTACGTCAGTTAGCTTCACGTCAGATGATGCAGGTATACTGCTTGTGGGGTGGTTTATGTGCCGTCGAGAGGCTTTTGAAACAGCGAAGAAATCTTGAATGCATCATCAACACTATCAGTTCTCGAAAAGGGAAGGCTTATGGTGAAAACGACATTGTCTCCATGCACGTATGGGTTTTTGGGTCGCAAGGGTCAAAATGGGCAGTGTTAAAAAGGTGTATTATTAGCAAGGGTCTAAAGGGTAAGTGGTCCGAAAAAAAGGACGTTTCTTAATAGGATGACAACGGGTTAGGTTGAGTTGATCTCCCATCCCTTTTTTGTTTATAATATTTTTACATGTAGTGTTTTCAGGTTGGGTTGACCTCCCATCAAAACAACTGCAACACCTTGATTGCGCCATGTTTCAGATGAATATAATAGTGCTCAAAGGTTGGCAGTTCTTTTTTTTTTCTTTAAAAATCTTTCCCCCTTTTAGCATTAAAGTGACACCAAGGTTATATCTATATAAAATATTGATTGTAATTTTATCTCTTATATTTGTTGAGGAGAATTGTTTGATGGACATAATTGGAACTGTTAGGCGTAGCAATGATGGTCACATAATACATGCCAACATTGATTTAAATGTTATAATAGGGGTGCCCCTTATAGATTGATTGCACATTATTGCATCGTGACCGGTAATTTGTTTTTTTTATAATATTCTATTTAGGTGCTTTTAGTCTTTTTATAATATAAAATAACCATTTTTTTATTTTCAATAGGTAGAAGAGTTGAAGAAGCTAATCAATGCTCATGCTTAGATTGAGTGTAGCTCAAAAATACAAAACATGAAATTTCATTATAACTAATCATACTGAAAATCTTTATAAGTCGAATGAAACAGGCTTCAAACGGGTTTATAAACGCACAAGTTCATCTATATGCCAAGAAGAATATGCATATGCTGCTATTGACTCCAATTCTTCATTATAAATCACACCTAAAAGGACTTCATTTGATGGCAAGCTCGAGTTGACAGTGTCAAGTTTGTAATTGAAGGTAACTGTTAGAGATCTAACATAACTCCAATTAACATGTTTATAAGTAGATGGTTTGGTGCTATTCGATATGTGGTAGTAAATGTAAAGCTAAGAACTCAAGATATAATTGCCTTATTGGTTGGTGTTCTTAGTTGTGGTTTTTGTAATAAGCAATTAAATAGTCATTTTTACTTTATTTATAATTTATGAAGTGACTTCAAGGATATCAAATTTCAGACGTTTGTTAAATCAAAGATGACTTGCATCTACAACGTTGGATTCGGCTGGGCATGCTACACCAACCGGACCGAGCTTATGTTACTTTTAGTAAATTAAATTGTAAATGTAAAATTATTTGTCTTATTTCTTGATTTTTTTTGTACACAACACTTCATAATACCTAATGATACAATCAACTTTGTTAGTAATTTATGTAATATGTCACTTTATTTGCATTAATTTTATATATACAGTAGAAACTCTATAAAATAATACACTTGGTACCACCAAAATTTATTAATTAAAAGAGTCATTAATTAATCGATAAATTAATAATTATTAATTTATATATTAATTAATATTTTATTAATTTATAGTAGAATACTTAGTTTACAAACACCTTTCAAGCTTCCACTTAATTATTGTATACAATGCATGTATATCAAATGAACGACCCAATTTGAAAGAAACCTTCAATCTCCCACCTTATTATGCTTCTTGTGTTCAAAGTATCACTTTATGGACATTAAAAATATTTTCTATATAAATACAAGATCAAAATAGGTTAACACAAACAAATCATACACACAACATGGCTTCCCATCTTAAAGGTGTGAAAAAGACAACAATGACAGACGAGATTCGAAAAGCATTATGCAAGCACAACAAGGATAATCCAAGTCTCACTCAAAAACAATTGCAAGAATGGGTTCATAGTAACTATGGTTTGCAAGTGAGTCAAGCGTCAATATCGAATACAGTTAAGCGGTCTTCTACAATGGAGCCCCCTTCGCGAAACGAAGCTATTAAAGCGGCAATCACATTGAACAATTTCTTGTTGAGCTATGAGAAAACAACACCAGAAGTTCTTACCATGCTAAGGAAAATTAGAGACGAGATTCAAGGGGAAATTGATTTCAACAAAAAACAAAAGACAATTGAGTCATTTTTCAAGAAACCTTCATAAATCATTCATGTAATATGCTATATATAAGGAATTATTAGTTTATATTTTATATGGGGTCTAAAGAAATTATCAAAAATGTATTATCTTATAATTTTGCGAATTATTAATTTAGCACCCTATCCCCGAGTCGGGACCGGTAAAAAATATTATCTTAGAGAGTTTATTAAATAATCGAGTATTAATTTATCGAGATTCTACTGTACACTTATTATTAATGAAATTTAAATTTTGTTGCCCGGGAAGCAATCCCAGGTGATAGAATTACTGGGCCGTGTATGCATTTATGAATGACAGTATTTACTTAAGTTGTTATTGTTAACATATATGAAGACATTTTTTTATTTATTATTGTATTAACAATAACAATTATTCAATGTCGTGTAGAAGTTTAATGAAATAATATGTTACAATTTAATAAAAATACATGTTTATTAACTAAAAAATTAAACTATCCGGAAAGTAGTCCCGGGCTATAACCTATATTATAAATAAACAAATGAGTAAATTGCTAAAATCGTCCCTGAGGTTTGGGTATTTTTGTCATTTTCATCAAAAACAATTCTTTTTTGTACAATATAGTCCTTCACTTTTAGGTTTCTTTTACCATTTTCATCAAAACATTTAATTTGATTTATTTTGTCTATCAAACATTTGGATGAAAATGGCCAAGAATCCCAAATCCCAGGGACGATTTTGGCAAAAAAATTCAGCTGTTTGGATGAAAATGGCAAAAAATCCCAAAAGTGAAGGACTATTTGGTACAAAAAAGTTGTTTTGTATGAAAATGTCAAACATACCCAAAACTCAGGGAAGATTTTGGCAATTTACTCTAAACAAATAAATAAATAAGATGGATCGAAAAAATCGAGGTTGTAACAATGGCGTCATATACGTCGAGTCAACTCTTATATGTTTTTTATAATTGTGTGCTCGTTCGGTTTACGTTTGACACCTGTTTACTTTAGGCTGGCTTCACGGCCTCCAAAACCGTCAAAGTTTTCCTTGTATGGCCGGTTTGACCATGGTGTGAGTGTGAGATTAGAAAGTGCGGTGTTGGGTTAGTAGCCCCCCCTAACACGATGATTTGGAATAAGATGAGTCTTATACCTAGATCATATGTTATTTGCGGGAGAGGGCTAGTGTGGGAGATAAGTTGGTATATATTGCGAGAGAGAGGGAACATCTCTCCCCGAATCACGCAGATTCGCAGTGCAAGCGAGACCCCCCATCCCGCTCTTCACTCAACTATGTCTCTCTCACTCAGGCTCTATTTAATCGTATTAAAAATAAAATAAAATAAAAGAATGGTTAGTAATGGGTATAACATAGATTAAGTAGTGGAGGTAAATGACACATAAAGTGGTAATATGATGCTAAGACGGTAATAAGTGATAAGTGATACATATAACATATGTATAGAAACTGACGTGTCAAATAATAATTGACGTCCAAATTATCAAACTATGTTGTTCGAAGAGAAACTTCAGTAAAACCACACCCCCTTTTTATAAATATTCCCCCACAGTCCCACATCATCTCAGCTGTCCTTCAAAATAGCCACCTTTCCTACTATCTCTCCATCATGTCTCCAGTAGCCGTTTTCCTGTTTTCACTTTTCATTCTCCAACTACAAAACTACGAGTGTAGTGATGTCAAACTACCAGATGATCCGCTGAACCATGAGGAGAAGAAAGCACTCCTCGACTTTATCAAACTAGTTCGTCACTCTCCTCGGGTCATATGAATAACCAGCATGAGCACAAATCCTTAATATTTTGAAAGGGACATTTACTAGGCTACAAACCCTTTGATAGGGGTTTTATATATATAATAAAAAAAACTTGAATAACATGAATCATGTTAATCCTTAGTGCCAATGATGAGTTCGGTACATGCCCTGTTAATGCATATAATTCTATAATGAATTGTCCCTCATGTTTCAATAGCTTTATCCAGAAAAATAATTCATAGCAATAGTAGTGATATATGTTTTTTTAAACTTTCGTCTAAAATATTTTTAATTAATGATTGACATGACTATATATATATATATATATATATATATATATATATATATATATACACGAAACCAAAGCTATATCGTATATTCATTTTTTAATAATAATTATATAATAATTTACATTGAGATAGTTGGTAAACGGGCAACAAGCTACGCCGCTATCCCAAATTAACGAAATTTATTTATATTATTCTCATAATTTAAAGTTAAACACCCTTTTTTAAAGAACGAATGTTATCCTAGAGTTTTAAGATATTATTTAGAAAAAGAGTTGGGGGCATTCCTTGTTGGTGATGTTTTCTCTTGCAATTAAAGAGAAAGAGGGTATAAAAATGTTAAGAAAACAAAAACAATTCTGTTGCTTATTTCAGTTTAGAGTTAAACCATCTCTATTTATGTTCTGAAAAATTAGGGTTAACGTTTACAACTATGTGTTCACCGTCATCCCCACCACATCCGATTTTTTTTTTCTCGCAACACACCAAATTAATACTTCTTTATTTCGTGTGACAGCGATACTGGCTTCACATTTACCATGAAAGTTTATGGGAAATGTGTGTTGGGAGGGTGGGGGGGGGGGGGGGGGGGGGTCCCACGACCCGACAATAGCCACGTCGGCGTCCTGAATTCCATCCCAATTGTATATCACTTGGTCTAACAGTTTGATTTTTGGTTTGAAACTTAAAATCACTCTTATAACCTGATAAGGCTGTTAATTTTTAATAATTTCTTATTTTTATATTTTTTTGAATACCATCACTGTAAATTTTTAAAGTTTCAAACAAGTTTGTATAAAAAAAATGTTTCGAACTATCAGAACTATCAGACTGGATCGTTCTAACCCACTCAGCCGATGATCATCGACTCTAGTTCTTGATTTTTGCCCATAGTGTTTGGTTAAAACCTAACCAAACATCGCTGAAATTTATTCAACTTCTGTATATGTCAAAACAAAGTAAATTGATCAGAGTGGACATATTCATGTATAACTCTTCCATCATCTTTTTTCTTATTCAAACCTAATAATTAAATTATGGTGTTATGATTGATGTTTGGGGTATATAATTGCTCTAAACGTTTTCCATTTTTGCCCCTCTCCTTTTGGTTGCCCCAATCTATTTGAAATATGATGTCATTATCATATATTCTTGGTGTCTCTTTATACCAACTTTTATCCTATGATCACATCCTGTAAAGACTACACGCGAGCTTAATTTAAAATAATTGAAATTAACATTATACATTTAGTGGTATACAAATATTCACTCAGAATGAATAAATGAGTTGTATAGTTGTATCCATTGATCAAAGAGGTGTAAGTGACTCTTTTGCATGAAATATAGGTTCGACACCAACACAACTTGATTAGGACCATCGGATGAGAATTGCAGTAAGTGCTGCTAAGGGGTTGGCATATTTAAACGAGCACGCAAAAGTTGTTCACGGGAACATTAAATCATCAAACATCCTCATCCGACAAGAAACCAGCAATGAAGCTTACTTATCTGACTATGGTCTAAACACGCTTTTTGGCGAGTCAAATCCCGGGATCATCAAGTTATAAGTTATTGGGCCTCGGAAGTTCACAATATCCGAGAAGTCACATTCGAATCCGATGTCTATAGCTTTGGGGTTGTCTTATAGGAGCTTTTAACTAGCAAAATTCCAGCGCAAGCCTCATTGGTTGAGTCGGTTGCATCCGAGGAACTTAAGAATGATATTTTTGATGTGAAAATAAGGAGGGTCATAATATCGAGGAGATTATGCTATTGTTGCGAATAGCAAAGAAGTGTGTGTCGGAAGAGCCAAGTGAACGACCAAAAATGTGTGAATTGGTGAACATGAAAGATAATTTGTCTCAATCGTTGGATGACCAATCAAAGGGATATGATTTTACGCCTTCTACGGATACCCAAGATACACCGAGTACTATCACACCGTAAACCCTTTTTTTCTTTCTCTTTTCGACGATTTTGTGTTTCTAAAAGGGTCTACATATTTACACACCTTAATGCCTATTTCCACACCCTTCTAGACGCGTCGTATAGGCCTATACGAGGCGTATAGGGTTGCTTTTCCCGACCAGCTTCTGCACCTCGTACAACGTCACATCATTTACATCAGACGGGGAGTCTAGGCCTGTACGAGGGACCAATACGAGGGTACTAAGACGCCTCGTATAGGCCTATACGAGTCGTCTTAGAGACTGATTTGACTATGTATCTGACATGTGACTTAAAGCAATACGGGGTGTCTAGAGCTATACGAGGCGTTTATATCTCACATAAAATGCAACATACAGTGCATTCTTGGTCCACCCGAGCATTCAACATTCCTTTCATTCTGTTTCTTCTTCTATTTCTTCGAAAGAAACTCTTGTTGTTTGCATTTGTGTTCTTATCATCCCGAAGTGTTGAAATGTCACCATACTGGTGTTAGGGGAGGATTTTCCAATCCTAAGGATCACGGATCCTCAAGTGCTGCCAGGATCATGGATCCTCAATTCTGTTTGAATTAAGGATCACAAGCAGGTGTTGCAGGATCATGATTCAGGATCCTTATTGTTATCCTTATACTAACAATTGTCTACCTTGTACGTAAGCTTGTTTTGCAGGAGCAAAGGCATGGACCAAGTCTCACCGAAATTCCTGGAGCATATTCCCTAAATATTCCGCACGTGCTTGGCTCTTGTGGACATTGTGGAGATCGTGGGGAGCTTGCATAATTGTCGGACAGTTTGTTATTTTAGTTATTTCTAATTTAAAATGGGGATAACAAGCTTGAGTAGAAGACTTAGCTAATTTTGGCATACACACACTCTCGTAACAGCTCTCTATCAGCTCTCAAACACTACTTGGCGATTTCATACATTTTATTGCACATTGCACATTAGTGATCCTTGTAACAAGCTTGTTATCATCCCGAGTTGTAAACTTCTTTTGTTTAATCTTAGTTGGTGATCGGTAGTTTCCATCACCCGAGGTTTTTTATGCCGGAGATCAACTCTTGATCAAGGGCTTTTTCCTCGTATAAATCCTTGTGTCATTTGTTCATTACATTTCTGAGTTATCCTTAACATTGTTCATTGATTCAAGCATCATTCTTCACAACAAAGATTTGGTTACATTATCTTAGCCTGATTTTTGACCAAAACAGTTTGGCGCCCACCGTGGGGCAATTGGTGCTTCATTCCTAAGAAATTCTTGTTTTTGTGGTCGTTTCGGTTCATTACAACCAAGTAGATGGCTTCTTCAGCAAAGAGCACTTCAAGTTCAATGCTGGCAATGAGTTCATCACAGGGCATTCCTCCTTTGCCTCCACCACCTTCTGTATCCCAGAAGAATGCTGAAAATGCTGCAAAGAGACAAAGCCCCATTTTTCCAAAACCACCAACTTCTTCTATTTCTTCTAATCCTACTACTAATGATCTTTTTACTTTGATTTTAAAGATGAGGGATCACAAACAAGAGCAGGACAAAACCAACGAAAAGATCCTCCGGGAGATCGGTGACATCAAGAAACAGAAGAGATCGGGGGAGGATCACTCTCCTCTGATGCCAAGGTCACTGGACTTCGACACTCCAGCTATAACTGCCCAACAATCTGCAGCCTTAGACATTTAGTACCAAACTGAACCATTGGGAAGGCGTTATGGAACAACAACTATGAGTCAGGCTTTTGGGTCTCACTTCCAGCCTCAAGGATCCTGTTTTCAGCCTTCGGGATCCTCTTTCCAGCATCAGGGATCCTTCATCAGCTCAGGAGGATATTTGGGAATGCACACAGTCCAAGGATCCTCTCAGGTTCAAGGATCCTCTGGGGTCCAAGGATCCTCCGGGGTCCAAGGATCCTCCATGGTTCACGGATCCTCTCAGGTTCAAGGATCCTCATTTCAGGTTCAAGGATCCTCTCAGCCTCAGGGATCCTCTCAGGTTCAAGGATCTAACATCTTTCAGGATCAATGATTCTTGAGAAGTATACAACCCCCAAGCACAGATGTTCATCAAGGAGACTTCATTCCAATGTAGACCATTGCCTCTTCTGGTCCTTCAATCATACCAGAATCCCGTCAATATGGATTCACATCTGCAATTCCTAACATGAATCCTCCGGGAGGTAACACTTTCAATAATTCTTATAACACTAACCATGGCTCTATGCAGGATACACGTATCAATCAAGCTCTGGCTAGGGAATTACAGAAGCTGAAGGATATGATATCCAGCGTTCCAGGAGTGGTTAAGCCCATTCCTGAAATTGCAGATGGGAGCCATAGGATATCTCATTTTGCACCTCCTATTTGTGATGCTGAGATACCCAAAAGGTTCCAAATACCAACCATGAAGTTGTATGATGGTTCAACAGATCCAGAAGAACATGTAGCTCAATATAGAGAGAGGATGGAGATCAACCCCATCCCAGAAAGGTTAAAAGAAGCATGTCTATGCAAGGGTTTCGGATCCACACTCACAGGATCAGCTCTTAAATGGCTGCTAAGTCTTCCCCCTTACTCTATTACTTCATTTGCTAATCTAGTTAATCTGTTTAACAGTCAATTCTCATGTAGTAGAAAATTTGAACGATTAACTAGTGATCTATATAGGGTAACACAAGGTCAAAATGAATCACTTAGAGATTATATCACTAAGTTTAGTAAAGAATCCTTAGATATCCCTAATCTGGATATAGCCATGGCTGTGGAAGCCTTTAAAATGGGTTTGCTTAGGGATTCATTATTCTACGATGATCTTGTTATGACCCCATGCAGGAATCTTGATGAAGTGAGAACCAGGGCCCTTAGATTCATCCGATTAGAGGATGCTAAAAGGATCCAGGAGAGATTGGCAGGATCCTCAAAACAGGAAAAGCAAGGATCCTACTTCAAGAATAACAAGTTCAAGTCCTACAACAAGTCTGATAACCAGAATGTGCATGCAGTAGAACAAGAAGAGGATGATGAGGATTATCCTCCAATTTCTGAATACTGTTTTTCTGTTGATAACAATGAACTAATTCTTGCAATGCAGAATCTAGGTGAGAAAGCAAGATGGCCAAGGAAAAGTGATAAACCAGCCGCAACAAAAGACAAGTCTAAATGGTGTGCATATCATGAGGATTTTGGGCATCTCACTGAAGAGTGTATTGCACTTAGAAAAGAAATTGGTTACCTGTTAAGCAAGGGGCACTTGAAAGAGCTTTTGGGAAGAAAAAAGTCAAGGATCCAGGATCCTGAAAGGATCCCAGAAAAGGCTCCTGCTCCTCCAGCAGATGCACAAGTTATAAACTTCATATCCGGTGGATCAGACATTTGTGGTACTTCCTTTTCAGCAGCCAAAAGACATGCTAAGGAAACCAAAATGGATAATGGAGACAGACCCATCAGGACCTCCACTGTTACCAAGGATAAAATTATAACTTTTGATGAGGATGATCGTGTTGATATTCAGGATCCTCATCATGATGGTCTTGTTATCACTCTGTTTATTTCTAACCACTTTGTTCGCAGGATCCTAATAGATGGAGGAAGCTCAGTAAACATCATTCAGCTTGATGTCCTCAAGAAGATGAACATTCCTACGTCAGACATTGTCCCAAGATCCTCAGTTCTTGTGGGATTCAGCGGAGAGACCCATAATACATTGGGGGACATCAAAATTCCCATCTATATTGAAGGGCTCCTTTCTTATCAAAAATTTTGTGTTATAGATTGCTTATCTTGTTGTAATGTTATCCTTGGCAGGCCATGGATACATGACATGAAAGCAGCCCCATCTACCTATCATCAATGTGTAAAGCTTCCAAGTCCATGGGGGGTGGTGAAAATTGAGAGTGACCAACAAGAAGCTAAGAAATGCGACACATCATCAATGAAGCCAGCCTCGAGACCAAGGGAGCAATAGCAATTAAAGCATCCTCCAAGAGATGTCTTGGAGGCAAGAGAACAGGATGTGAAAGAAATCCTTATGGATCTTCATGATCCTGAATCCATAGTCTTCATAGGATCAGGGATCCTCAGCAACATTGAACAGGATCTAGTATCCTTCCTTAAAAGGAGAAAAACTACCTTTGCCTGGAAGCATGAGGACATGACAGGTATATCTAAAGATATAATTACTCATAAACTTGGCATTGACAGGTCATTCAAGCCAATTCATCAAAAAAGGAGGAAGTTTGCACCTAAAAGGAATGCTATTATCCAGGAAGAGGTAGATAAACTACTTCGGGCAGGTATGATAAGAGAGGTTAAGTATCCAAGGTGGTTAGCCAACGTGGTTGTTGTTCAAAAGAAAAATGGAAAATGGAGGGTATGTGTCGATTTTACTGATCTAAACAAGGCATGTCCCAAGGATCCTTTCCCATTACCCCACATTGACTCCATGGTGGATGCTACCGCGGGTCATGAGTTGTTGACTTTTATGGATGCTTGATCTGGATTTCAACAAATTCAGATGGAACCATCTGATCAAGAGGATACAGCCTTTATGACCCCAACTGGTATATATTGTTATATTGCTATGCCATTTGGACTAAGGAATGCAGGTGCTACTTATGAAAGGCTAGTCAATATGATGTTCAAGGAACAAATTGGACACACTATGGAAGTCTATATAGATGACATGGTGGTTAAGTCCAAGAAAGCTGAGGATCACCTTAGAGACTTGGAGGAAGCATTCAATATCCTTGATAAATTTAATATGAAACTAAATCCTTCCAAGTGTCACTTTGGTGTTAAAGCAGGTAAATTCCTAGGCTATATGGTGACAAAAAGAGGCATTGAAGCAAGTCCAGAGAAAATTAAGGCTATTGTGAATATCAAATCTCCTGCCAATGCTAAGGATGTGCAAAGATTGACAGGCAGGATCGCAGCCTTGAACAGGTTCATATCCAAATCCTCAGAAAAATGCAAGGAATTCTATGACATTTTAAGGAAGAACAAGAAATTTGAATGGACTGAAAAGCATGAAAATGCTCTCAAAGCTCTTAAGGATTACCTATCCTCAGCCCCTGCCTTGATGAAACCAGAAAAAGGGGATATATTATCCTTGTATTTGGCGGTATCCTCTAAAGCAGTAAGTGTGTTCCTTGTTAAGGATCACGAAGGTACACAACATCCTGTCTATTATGTAAGTAAGAGTTTGCTTGATGCTGAATCTAGGTATTCACATTTAGAAAAACTTATCCTTGCACTAATTATGGCATCTACTAAATTAAGACATTATTTTGAAACTCATGCCATTATTGTTAAGACTAATTTTCCAATTAAGAATGTTCTCAGGAAACCTGAAATGTCAGGAAGGATGGCTAAGTGGGCAGTGAAGCTTAGTGCTTATGATATAAGATATGAACCAAGGACTGCCATTAAATCCCAAGATTTAGCTGACTTTGTGGCAGATTTCAGTAGTGACTTGCAAAAGGAAGCTGAATTAGAAGTCCAACAGCTAGAAGAAACTAAGGATCCTTGGATACTCTTCACTGATGGAGCTTCTAATGTCAAAGGAACTGGACTTGGAATACTACTAAAATCACCACAGGGGGACATAATACCCCACTCCATAGCTTGTGAGTTTCAAACTACTAACAATGAGGCTGAGTATGAAGCCTTGATAGCTGGTTTGCAAATTGCCAAGCATATGAGGATTAGGTATCTTGAGGTACATGTAGATTCATTGCTAATTACTAATCACTTTAATGGATCCTATGCTGTTAAAGGTGAAAAACTAATCAAATATTTAGAGATAGTCAAAGAATTGGCACTCTCTTTTGTTTCCTTTAGTTTGACACAGGTACCCAGAGAAGAGAATGCAGAAGCTGATGCATTGGCCAATCTAGGATCATCCTTGAAGATTCCAGAGGATATCAGGATCCCTATTATCCACATCCTATCCCCCGCTATTGAGGATCATGTAGCCATGGAGATAGGAAAGGATTCTGCAATCATCCCTAGTGATGATACACAATCTCATTCAGGATCATGGATCCTTCCAATAATGAGATACATACAACATGGAGAGACTCCTACAGGAGAAAACCCCAGGGCTTTCAAAATCAAGGTATCTCAATTCACAATATTGAATAACATGTTATATAAACGATCTCTTGCAGGTCCATATCTAAGATGCATTGAGGATCCTGAAATCCAAGAAGTCCTGAAGGATTTTCATGAAGGAGATTGTGGAAACCACACTGGGGGCAGGGCATTATTCTCAAGGATCCTGAGGACAGGATACTATTGGCCTACTATGAAGAAGGACGCTGTGGATTATGCCAGAAAGTGTGATCCTTGTCAGAGACATAGTAATATCCTTCATCAACCAGCTGAGCTCTTGCATCCTATATCCTCTTCTTGGCCATTTATGAGATGGGGAATGGATATAGTTGGTAAGCTTCCTAAGGCACCTGGTGGAAAAGTATCCATGCTTGCTATGACTGACTACTTCTCCAAGTGGATAGAGGCTGAAGCCTTTGCTCAAGTCAGAGAAAAGGAAGTAATATCCTTTATTAAAAGAAACATTATTACTAGATTTGGTATTACTTCTGAAATTGTTTGTGATAATGGATCCCAATTTATTGGGAGTAGAACTACTAACTTTTGTGACAGCTGGGGGATTAAGATGATAACATCAACACCAGTCCACCCACAAGCTAATGGTCAGGCAGAATCATCCAACAAGATCATCATCAACAATTTGAAGAAGAAGCTTGGATCTAAGAAAGGAAAATGGGCAGAATAACTACCTTATGTATTATGGGCTGACAGAACAACTCCCAAGAATGCTACTGGCCAAACTCCATTTTCTTTGGTATTTGGGGCAGAATCTGTGATCCCTACAGAAATGGTGGTTCCTACTGCAAGAACAAGCATCCGTGATCCTGAAGGAAATGCTGAAAACTTGGTTCAAGATTTGGATACTATAGAAGAACTCAGAGATTTGGCAAGGATAAGGATGGCTAGTTATCAACAAAGGATGGCTGGAGCCTACAATAAGAATGTCAGGATCAGGAAGTTCCAAGTTGGTGATATGGTATTAAGGAAAGCATTTCAGAATACCACAAATCCTGCTGATGGAAAATTGGTACCAAAGTGGGAAGGCCCCTACCTGATTGAAGCTGAGGCTGGAAAGGGGGCATATCGATTGCTAACAATGGAAGGTGATTTGTTACCAAGAGCTTGGAATGCTGTCCACCTGAAGAAATACTTCATGTGATAAGGATTTGTGATCCTTAGCAATGTTCATGATCCACATCCTTGAAGGATCCTTAGAGGATGGATGATCCTCATTTTGGTATTGATCTAATCTCAAACTATTTCATTCTTTAATTATCCTATATTCAAGGAAAAGGATCCTGGATCCTTTATCCTACTTTCACTTGATTCTGAGTTTTGCCGAAGGTTCATGTATCCTTAACGAAGGATTGAGTATCCACAGAAGTCTCCAGTTATTTGGGCTTGACCCCAGTTATTTGGGCTTGACCCCAGTTCTTTGGGCATGTCCCCAGTATCACCAGTAGCGCATGATGATCCTGGTACAGTTCATGGCAATGGGACCAGTACTCGCTTTAGGGGCTGACAATTTCATTGCACTGGCTGTATCCGGGATCCTACGTATAATGGTAGACGTACCATACATCCGTTCCTAAGGTTTCTAAGCTTTTCACGTTAGCTAAGGTTTTGGCATTTTCATGTCACTAAGTTTGGATAGTGATGTGTTCAGAATTACACACATCTTCTGTATCAAATTACCCCGATTTCAGAGAAATTGTATGCGTTTATCTTGTGTATTTGATACTGAATCGATTAAATTGTGAATCTGCAGGAATTGGTGAAATATCTGTGGATTACGCGAGAAAACGGGAAAGGATCGACAAAGGAATCAATACACGGGGAAACGTGTCAAGAAAAATGAAGAAAATGAACTTTGAAGGTGCTTTACGGACCTCAACATCAACAAGCTTGAGGTCCGTAAGCTTGAAGTCTTCTAGAAAGGGTTTGGTTTGCTTTACGGACCTCAACCTCAACAACTTTGAGGTCCGTAAGCTGCTTTACGGACCTCAACGTTGCCAAGGTTGAGGTGCGTAAGGTTCTGTCGGCAACAACTCCCCGTCGCTAAGTGGAGCAGGTGAAACTCGTCGCAAAGTGTGTGCTTACGGACCTCAACATCAACAAGCTTGAGGTCCGTAAGCTGCTTTACGGACCTCAACCTCAACAAGCTTACGGTCCGTAAGCTAGTCCCAAAGCCAAAATCTTCGCCTATAAATAGCCGTTCAATCCTCACTCGTAAAATACACCATTCTAAACTCAAAATCTCTGTTCTAAGTCCGTCATAAGGCGAGTTTTAGCACCCGGAAGTGCCGGTGAAGTCCTGCGAAGCTCTCGAGAAGTCTAGAGGCCGTCGGTTCTAATCATAATCGACCCGAGTCGGTTAATACTCGTATTTTCCATTCCAGTAAGTATTGTTATTATGTTTTCAGTAGTTGTAATGATTTGTTTAAGTGTGTTATTGTGTAATATGTGTAGCTAAACTTATAAACTACCTGGGTTATGATGAACTAAAAGATTGTAATGCTTATTTGATGTAATTTCAGTTATTTTATGTGATGTAAAAGAATTTTATCTTTGAAGTTAATCTTGTTATTGCATGTTGAATATTTTGATTAATTATTTGATGATTTAATTTAATTCAGTTATCTTTTGATTCTTGGGTTAAATATTGTGTTAAGTACTTGACCAATTCTAATAATAATTCAAACCAAAATACTAAAACTTGCATCCTTACCTTATGAATTGAAAGATATTAGGGTGAGTTAGGGTATTAGCTAATCATTGGTGGGGTAAATTGGGTAATCGATAACACGAACTTGTTTATCACATCATGATTAATGATTTCCTAAAGATTTAATTTTCAAAGATTTGTTCGATTTGCGGGTTTTTAAAGATCTTCTCACAACTTAGTTTCTGAGGTTCCAAAGGTCGGATTCTCGTAGGATTTGGTATCGTTAACTCGAACCTGGTTCGTTCTAGCACTTCATATTTTGTCTTAATCTTTTGTTTAATACATCTTTAATGGGGGGTTAATCAAGGGAAAAAGATATTTAACTGTTATTATTGTCAAATTAGCATTACATGATTTTAGGGATTCTAAAACCCAGGTAGTCCGTTTATTATATATTTTCAAACCAATTTATTTGTAATACTTTGTTTTAGTAATTGTTTCTTGTTTCTTGTTTAATTGTTGTATTGTGTTTGTGTTTATTTATTTTAATTCGACGCTTCTTGTCTTATTTTTCCCGTAAGTTTTATATTATCAATGTTTATTTTAATTTAATACAAATTCATTTTAAATTAATATTTTCTATAAATCTAAAAACAACAAAAATCAATCTTCAATTCAATTTACCTAAATATTCGATTAAGGTTAGTTTCAATATTTCTCGCCATAGTGTCCACGGATTGATATCCGGTCTTGCCAACGAAACCACACCGCGACCGGTGCACTTGCCGATTATGTGTGGTTTAGTTAGCGATTCCATTTTTAAAACTTGTAAGCAATTCAATACATCATGTAATTATATCACGCTTTCCAACGCTTAAAAAACATTTTGGAAATTATAATTACAAACAAAATTACAACACGATTCGCACACATCAAGTTTTTGGCGCCGTTGCCGGGGACACTAAGAAAAAAATTTTGAAAACAACCCAAGTCGTTTATTTAGTTGTTTAATTGCTTTCTTAGTTTATATGCTTTCTTAGTTTTTCATTGCCTTTTGCTTGCAATTTGTGCTTTAGTATTAGATTTGCTTTAGTAATTTTATCGTTGTATGCACCACACTCGTTCACAAGGGTTACCTTTAATCGTTGTTTCGTCTGAGCCCGTGCGAGATTTTCACGAGCGCCTTCGCATTTTCCGAGATAGTCAGGCACACATGGCTGAAAATGATCCCCCACCTAGGAGAGTCGTTGCAGACTACGCCCGACCAAATGCGGGAAATGGCCGATCCAGTATCTCTCGACCCGCTATTGAATCCAATAGGTGGCAGATTCCACCTCAAATCATCTCGATGGTTACAAATACCATTCAATTCCACGGTTTACCTTCCGAGGACCCCAATGTTCACCTTTCGCGCTTTTCAGCTATCTGCGATACATTTCAAGAACAAGGTGTTAGCGAGGACGCATGCAAACTGCGCCTTTTCCCATTTTCACTTGCCGATCGAGCTCATGCTTGGTTAGAATCCCTACCTGCGGGATCAATCACCACTTGGGCTGGAATGAAAGAAAAATTCTTAGGCAAATACTTCCCTCCTTCTAAAACTGCTCGTCTGAGGAGCATGATTCAAGAATTTCACAAAAAGAAAGAGAGTCTTTCTACGAGACATGGGAGCGTTTCAAGGAGCTGTTACTCAAATGTCCACACCACGGATTCGAGGACTGGGCCTTAGTAGAGAAGTTCTACCACGGAGTGACGCCTGCCACAAGGAACATGCTAAACATCACTGCTGGAGGAAATCTTATGACCGCCAAAACGCCTGAGGAATGCACGAAGATGTTCGAAGATATAGCGATGAGTAGTTACGAATTCCCTGATTCTAGAAACTCATCCGCTACACATAGAGGAGTGCATAAAGTGGATGATACCACTTTAATGCAGTCACAGATTGATGCTTTGACGAAGAAGCTGAATGATATGGAGCTAAAGAGGGAACAGTTGTGCGAGATATGCACTGGGAAGCACGAAACGAATGCGTGTCCTATTGCCCCTACGGAGTCACCAGAGCAAGTGGATTTCATAGGCAACCGAAATCAGAACAATTTCGGAGGAGGTTACAATACGAATTGGAGGAACCATCCGAACTTTAGCTGGAGGAACAACAACCCACCAGGGTTTCAGCCACGTCAAAATTTGTTTCAAGACACAGGAGCAGGACAAAGTTCAGGAACAAAGAACACGACCGTAGAAGAAATGCTGAAGCAGCAGATGCAGTTACTTACACAGTTTATCACATAACAGGAAACTCGATATCAAGAAACACAGTCGAGGTTCTTGGAGAATGATGCCTTCATGAAGAACCAAGCTACTGCACTGCAGAACTTAGAGAGGACAGTAGGTTCACTGGCCGATCAGTTGAACCAGAGACCTCAAGGAGGTCTCCCTAGCAACACTGTCGGAAATCCAAATGCCACTGCAAAGGCTGTCACCACAAGAAGCGGACGAGGAGCTGTAGAGATTGAACGAGAAGATGCTGAAGATCAAGAGATTGATGAAGAAATAGAGATGGAGACACCATCTGGAAATGTACAATCTAGGCCACGCCCAGAAAGTACAGTACAGCCCAGCAGATCTCCAGAAGAGAAGACAGAAGAGAAGAAAGAAGAGAAGAAAGAACCAATGAGGGTGTACAAACCAACACCACCCTATCCAGGGAGATTGATAAAAGCAAAAGACACAGAACAGTACAATCAATTCATAGGAATGCTGAAGAAATTGCATATTAACATTCCGTTCATTGAAGCTTTGGCTAAAATGCCAAAATACGCCAAGTTTCTAAAAGATCTCCTAACGAACAAAAGGAAATTAGAAGATCTTTCAACCATCACTCTGAACGAAGAATGTTCTGCTGTCTTACAAAATAAATTGCCAGCAAAGATTGCTGATCCAGGGAGTTTTACCATTCCTTGTTTGATAGGAAGTCTTACTGTGAGCAATGCACTTGCCGACTTAGGAGCCAGTATAAATCTTATGCCCTATTCAATATTTGCAAAGCTTAACTTGGGAGAACCGTCTCCTACACGAATGAGTATTCAGCTTGCAGATCGATCGATAAAATACCCAAGGGGAATTGTAGAGAATATGCTAGTTAAAGTCGACAAGTTTGTCTTCCCTGTTGACTTTGTTATCCTTGACATGGACGAGGACTCCGAAATTCCGTTAATATTAGGACGTCCATTCCTTGCTACTGCACGTGCAATCGTAGACGTGTACGATGGCAAGTTGACTCTCCGTGTTGATGAAGATGAAGTCACATTTGACATTCAACAATCAATGAGACACACCGAACAACATGACGATACTGCTTACTGTATTGATACTCTCATGACACATATGGGAAGTCTACTTAGTGACGTATGTGGGAGTAAAACTTCTGATACTTCTGAGGATTCAGAAGATACACCATCATCCGATAGTGAACCTTCCTCTGAATCTAAAGAATGTGATGTATTTGAAGTTATTGATAAAGAAAATCCAAAAGAAAAACCGTCAGTTGAGGTACCGCCAACGTTAGAACTGAAAGAGTTACCTTCTCATCTGGAGTACGCATTTTTGGGTGAAGGACCACAGTTACCCGTCATTATTTCTGCTGGATTGACGGAAGAGGAAAAGAAGAAATTGATGAGTGTCCTGATAGATCATAGGCAGGAAATTGCATGGAAACTGATGGATATAAAGGGTATCAACCCTTCATTTTGTACGCACAAGATCTTGATGGAAGAAGAGTTCAAGCCGGTAGTTTAACCTCAGAGAAGGTTAAACCCTAATATGCAGGATGTCGTAAAGAAAGAGGTGATCAAGCTGCTAGATGCAGGACTGATTTACCCAATCTCGGACTCTGCATGGGTGAGTCCCATCCAGGTGGTCCCCAAGAAAGGGGGTATGACAGTAATCGTCAATGCCAAGAATGAATTGATACCCACCAGGACCGTTACCGGCTGGAGAGTTTGCATTGATTACCGCAAACTGAACGATGCCACACGCAAGGATCATTTTCCTTTGCCATTTATAGATCAGATGTTGGAGCGACTGTCAGGTCAGCAGTTCTACTGCTTTCTTGATGGATTCTCAGGTTACTTCCATATCCCTATTTCACCAGAGGATCAGGAAAAGACCACATTTACATGTCCTTTTGGCACATTCGCGTATCGACGTATGCCATTTGGGTTATGTAACGCTCCAGCCACTTTTCAGCGATGTATGGTGGCAATTTTTCATGAGTTGATCGAGGATTCCATGGAGGTATTTATGGATGACTTTTCAGTGTTTGGAAATTCCTTCGATCAATGTCTGCGTAATCTTGAGCGTGTACTTACACGATGTGAGGAGACGAACCTGATGCTTAACTGGGAAAAGTGTCACTTTATGGTTCGTGAGGGGATTGTGCTAGGGCACAAGATTTCACAAGCGGGGCTTGAGGTTGATCAAGCCAAAATCGATGTTATTTCAAAGCTCCCGCCACCTACTTCTGTGAAATCTATTAGAAGTTTCTTGGGTCATGCGGGATTCTACCGCCGTTTCATTCGTGACTTTTCAAAGATTGCTCGTCCGATGACCCAACTGTTGGAAAAAGATAGGCCGTTCTTATTCGATGAAAAATGCTTACAGGCCTTCGAGTTAATCAAAGAGAGGTTAGTGAGTGCTCCCATTCTGATTTCTCCAGATTGGAGCCTACCTTTTGAGATTATGTGTGTTGCAAGCGATTTTGCCGTTGGGGCAGTTTTAGGGCAGCGTAAGGAAAAACACTTTCATCCAATCTACTATGCTAGTAAAACCCTGAATGACGCCCAAGAGAATTATACCACAACAGAAAAAGAGTTGCTTGCAGTCGTATTCGCGTGTGATAAATTTCGGTCTTATCTTGTATTATCAAAAACCATAATTTTCACAGATAACGCGGCTCTTAGGTATTTGTTCACGAAGAAGGATGCGAAGCCTAGATTGATTCGATGGATTTTGCTGCTTCAAGAATTTGATGTGGAAATAAAAGACAAGAAAGGAGCTGAAAATGTTGCAGCAGATCATCTGTCACGATTAGAAAATCCCGAGTTAGAAAGAACTCGGAAAGAGAGGATAGGGGATGATTTTACCTATGAGAGTTTGATGTTTGTGAAAGCTACTGATGAAGGTTTTCCCTGGTTCGCCGATATAGCAAACTACTTGTCTACAGGTTACCTTGTGAAGGGCATGACTTATCAGCAAAAGAAGAAATTCTTTAGTGATGTCAAGCGCTACATATGGGAGGATCCGTATTTATTTCGTATCAATGCAGACCAGGTAATAAGGAGATGTGTGCATGGTCCCGAGTCTCGTAATATTCTAAGACATTGTCATGAGGGACCAACTGGAGGCCATTATGGTGCGTCTTACACTGCCAAAAGAGTGTTTGACGCTGGTTTCTTTTGGCCGACCATCTTCAAAGATGCACACGAGTTTGTGAGAAGTTTGTGAGAAGATGAGATTCTTCCTGTCCCCTGACAAGTGGGCAGGTGGAGAATGCGAACAGAGGAATTAAGAGAATCTTGGAGAAAACAGTCGGAAACAGTCGCTTAGACTGGTTCGAGAAGTTAGATGATGCATTATGGGCTTTTCGTACTGCGTACCGGACACCTATTGGGACCACACCCTTTAGGTTAGTCTATGGAAAATCGTGTCATCTACCGGTCGAACTAGAGCATCGTGCATACTGGGCACTGAAGGCAGTCAATTTGGACATGACAGCTGCAGGTAAAAACCGGTTTCTTCAAATTCACGAGTTAGAAGAGCTACGCGATGAGGCGTATGAGAAGTCGTGGGCATATAAAGAAAGAACAAAAGCGTTACACGACAAACACTTGAAGCAGGTGAAAGAGTTCAAGTGTGGGGAAAAGGTATTACTATACAATTCCCGTTTGAAATTGTTCCCTGAAAAGTTGAGATCACACTGGAGTGGACCATATGTGGTTACACAGGTATTTCCGTATGGGACAATTGAGGTTGAAAATAAGGACGGTCAGAGGTTCAAAGTAAATGGACATCGTTTAAAACACTTTGTTGAAGGACTGACCGAAAACAGAGAGGAGGAGGTGATGTACCTCCCTGTTATAAGCACGTAAAACGAGGTAAGTAGGTAGGAAGTGTAAATATTAGGTTTGATTGTGTGATTTTGTGTGAAAGTGTGGATTGCTTTAGGTAGTGTTTTTTTAATTCAATTTTACGCTGGGGTTTCCTTGTTTTTGTGTATGCAGGTTTGGATTGTACCACCCGTACTCAATCTCCATTCGGGTGATTTTAGAGCTGCTACAATCTCAAAAACATCTCCCAAGTGTAATTTAGATTTAAAATGCATCCGTTTGATTTTAATTTGCTTTGTTGTTTAGAATTTGCAAAACCAGGTTTACATACGGAACTTAAGGAGAAAATCTTTCTCCTAACCGCTGGGGTAAGAAAAGAATATCATCGTCAAGAACAGGTACCACCATTTTGTGGAACTTCCAAGAGTGCAATGAAACGTAGAGCGAAACGCTACGAAAGATGCATAGACTGTGGAAACTGGTCACACACAGGAAAATGTAAACGAAGTCAAACGGAATCCCAAAGTGAGTACATTCAATTAATGAGGGTGGGTGCCATTAGCCTGGATGCCGAACGCTCCACTAGGGTTGGAAGTTATGTACACTATAGGATAAAGGAAGACATCGCGCACATTTTTGATAAAACTGGGCTTGACAAAAAGACATTACGAAAATCACTGGGTTTGTAAATTTTTAGTGGTGAATTTTTATAAATAGAACTTATTTTTATAATATATATATATATATATATATATATATATATATAAAATATACAAAATAGGAAATATAAAAAAAAAATTAAAAATAATTTTGTATATATATATATTTTTATAAATATTACTATATTATGTGAAAAAAAAATTGGTTTAATCAACTTTACGGACCTCAACATTACCAAGGTTGAGGTCCGTAGACCAAGTGGGCGCCCAAAGGTTTGAATAACCCTACGGACCTCAACATTACAAAGGTTGAGGTCCGTAGACCAAAAGGCGGTTTAAAGCAATAAGAAGCTTACGGACCTCAACATCCACAATGTTGAGGTCCGTAAACCTAAATCTGAGAGAAAAATAAAAACCCCAAACAGGGTTGTCTTCCTCATTTCACCCAAATACACCCACTGCCACTACGATCGCCACCACAACCACCGCGTCTCCGACCCACCATATTCACCACCGTCTGCACCACTCTCCACCACCACTATCACCATCATCGCCTCCACCTTATCATCACCACCATCACCACCTTCTCCGCCTGTTACCACCACCACCACTATCACCGTCTGCCACCTACACCCCGCCATTAGGTGGCAGACGGTGATACTTGCGTTTTATTTACAGGATTCGCCGCCTCGCTTGTATTTAACCTAAATACAAGCGAGGATTGGTGGTTTTCTTGTAAATACGCCGGGGTGCTGCTGAAATTTTTATTATTTTGTGTGATTATTTGCGAACGCGAATGAAATGCTATACGGTCGCAACAACCGTCCCTAAACACATCAAAAACACGTTTTTCCGTAAAATAAAATATTGTATGTATTTTTATATATTTTAAATAAAAATTGAAAAAACGTGTTAGGGAACGGTAAACTTCATAAAACCTGCAGTATTTGATTGTTATATTTTTAAATGCAGGTATGGAAGCTTCACCATCCTCTCGCAAGCGTACGCGCACAGTTGCTCGACGTCAGGCACAGATTCCGAAGGCAGAGCCACAGCTCCAGCCACAGGCCCCAGATGAGCAGCAGCAGCGTCCGACTCGTAGCATTCGATATCTTACTGATGCAGTCAGGCCAGATCAGCAGGAGCCGATTCCGGTACCTCTACCACCTGTAGAAGAGAGCACATTACTAGATTTCCATCCGGATTCGGCTGAGTATACTGCCTTGCATAGACTGCTTGGCAAGGACTTTCAGAGGGCCAGGGTGATCGACTGGGGCCTCATGGCAGAGATGGAGGTGACAGACAGGTTGAGAGCGTTGCTGACGCCACGATGGAGGGTACTTTTGGATGAGGGGCGCCCATTTTACCAGGAGCTCGTTCTTGAGTTCCTTTCTACATTTTCATTTGACTCAGTGCGCCTCTCATCTGACGCTGCAGTTAGCTTTGCTTTGGGACGGCGGACACACATCATGTCCATTCAGCAGTTCGCCGTCTATACACGTTTATATACTCAGGAGGAGACCACACAGCCGGTCTTCACTGAGAGTCTTTTAGGATAGTCAGATCTAGTCTTACCTCGCTGTGTCACAGAGACACAGTTAGGAGAGTTCTGGACTGGCATCGCCGATGGAGCATTTGTATCTGGGATTGCTGCTTCCCACATCTGTGACCCTATACACCGATTTATCCACAGGGTCATCGCCTGCACGGTGCATTCTCGATACATGAGTATCGAGAAAGTGACATTACCGGATCTTTTTGCTCTATATTGCATCGTGTCGGGCCAGGAGCCCAATCTTGCCACGCTACTGCTATTTTCATTATCTAGGGATCATGGGAGGGGCAAGGACTCCCGCATTTGTATGGGCAGTTATATTACTGTCCTAGCTGAGAGCCTCCGGGTCTTTGATGATTTTCCGAGGGGGTGGCTACACGAGGAGCAGCAGGGCACGATGATCAAGGTGAACGACATGCGACAGATGACACAGCTCATGGAGCCAGGCCAGCCTCCACGTTTTACACAGCCCAGAGCTATCCCCGTGGACGCTCCTATTGTTGCACCTTTACATCAGATACCGGAGCGAGAGAGAGCGGGGCAGCCTAGAGCACGGACCACCCAGGCAGATCGTTTTGCTATTATTGAGCAGCGTATAGATCAGCTCAGGCAGGGGCAGGATGACATTAGGCAGAGGCAGGAGCGTATGGAGCAGACACAGGTAGAGATTAGGGGGATGCTTCAGCGTATCATAGAGCATCGTCAGATCCCCCCTCCACATCAGCCTCCTCCACCGTAGACGATCTTGTTTGTATCTGACATTATCAGTACTTTATTCTGTATATACACTTTACTTTTACATTTGGTGTGATTTTGTTTATTATGTTTATTTCCATATAATATGTTGGCTTATTATTTTGCAAGCGTCGTATACAGGAATTGAGCTACATTGATAAAATGCGACGAGGCAACACATGTTCAGAAATAAGGCAACAAATCAGGGAAGTAACATTTTTAATTATGCAAGTGCGTTTAATTCCATTTCTCATTTCCACATTGAGGACAATGTGTCTTTCAAGTGTGGGGATGAGGGATTTTGTATAATATTTATTAAAAAAAAATACTAATAATAATAATAAAAACTTCATAAATCACTTGTCCCGATCCTTTAACCGCATTTAAAATTTGAACATTTTGCAAAAATGTATGTCAAAAACAATTTAAATACTGAATTTACAAAATTTAAAAATATATGTTTCTTTAAGTTGCGGGATAGTAAGTTGTTTAAATCAAGTTTTTGTGAAAATTTTTACGAGATACTTAACATAATTTTTCTAACTATACAGTAAATTAACTATGCAATAACAAAACCTTTAACCCTTACAATACCACATGACAATAAGATTTGAGCCTAAAAGTGTTCATTACAAAAACACTACTTTCGTTTCATGTGTGTTTACCGACTTGTAGCATTACTTTAGAACTTGTACGTTTTGATACATTTCAAAACCTTTGGTTTAAATTTTGATACAAAATCTCAAGAGGCATTAGGATTACCTTTTCCTTGTAAAAATAAATCTTTCACCTTTAGACACCACTTTGTACCTATTACCTTCTTTTGTTACCCTTCGTAAACCGGAATGTACAATATTGTGATTTTATTGTTATATTTGATGTGATTAAAAAAAAATAGAAAGAAAAAAAAATGAAAAAAAATGAAAAAATAGAATAAAGTATGGTCAAAAGACCAATTTGCTGTTATTTCTTTTTATGTATTTTTTTTTTCCGGTTTATTGTAAAAATTCCTGTTAGTCACTTTCACCCAAATAAATAACCCACCTCTTACCCTTTCCTACCCAACTCCAGTCCTCTATTTTTGTATCAATTTTTAACAATAAGGTAGAGATTTGATTGACGTACAAGCTTATAGTAGTCATGCTTCACAGTCTGGTTTTGAGAGTTCACTTCAAATTATATACATATCATCCGAGAGAAGAGTGAATTCAGTGAGTGGTGTTGTTTTTGCATAGTTACTTACTTAGAAGTGAGAAATTTTTGACTAAGTATTCTCGGTTTATCGTTTCATTTTCTTGATTTTCTCAACCTTTTGAACGTTGTAAGTCTTGTGAAACCTCTGTGTTTAAAGATTTTGTAGTTCATATTTAAATTTGTTCGAAATATGCGTTATTGTTTAATTGTTTAAGTTTGATTTGTTGTTTAGGATTTTGCTTAAGGACAAGCAAAAGATAAGTGTGGGGATATTTGATGTGTTCAGAATTACACACATCTTCTGTATCAAATTACCCTGATTTCAGAGAAATTGTATGCGTTTATCTTGTGTATTTGATACTGAATCGATTAAATTGTGAATCTGCAGGAATTGGTGAAATATATGTGGATTACGCGAGAAAACGGGAAAGGATCGACAAAGGAATCAATACACGGGGAAACGTGTCAAGAAAAATGAAGAAAATGAACTTTGAAGGTGCTTTACGGACCTCAACATCAACAAGCTTGAGGTCCGTAAGCTTGAAGTCTTCTAGAAAGGGTTTGGTTTGCTTTACGGACCTCAACCTCAACAACTTTGAGGTCCGTAAGCTGCTTTACGGACCTCAACGTTGCCAAGGTTGAGGTCCGTAAGGTTCTGTCGGCACCTACACCCCGCCAAAATGTAAACGCTTGAAATGGAATTGAATTGAAATATATACTTGCGTTTTATTTACAGGATTCGCCGCCTCGCTTGTATTTAACCTAAATACAAGCGAGGATTGGTGGTTTTCTTGTAAATACGCCGGGGTGCTGCTGAAATTTTTATTATTTTGTGTGATTATTTGCGAACGCGAATGAAATGCTATACGGTCGCAACAACCGTCCCTAAACACATCAAAAACACGTTTTTCCGTAAAATAAAATATTGTATGTATTTTTATATATTTTAAATAAAAATTGAAAAAACGTGTTAGGGAACGGTAAACTTCATAAAACCTGCAGTATTTGATTGTTATATTTTTAAATGCAAGTATGGAAGCTTCACCATCCTCTCGCAAGCGTACGCGCACAGTTGCTCGACGTCAGGCACAGATTCCGACGGCAGAGCCACAGCTCCAGCCACAGGCCCCAGATGAGCAGCAGCAGCGTCCGACTCGTAGCATTCGATATCTTACTGATGCAGTCAGGCCAGATCAGCAGGAGCCGATTCCGGTACCTCTACCACCTGTAGAAGAGAGCACATTACTAGATTTCCATCCGGATTCGGCTGAGTATACTGCCTTGCATAGACTGCTTGGCAAGGACTTTCAGAGGGCCAGGGTGATCGACTGGGGCCTCATGGCAGAGATGGAGGTGACAGACAGGTTGAGAGCGTTGCTGACGCCACGATGGAGGGTACTTTTGGATGAGGGGCGCCCATTTTACCAGGAGCTCGTTCTTGAGTTCCTTTCTACATTTTCATTTGACTCAGCGCGCCTCTCATCTGACGCTGCAGTTAGCTTTGCTTTGGGACGGCGGACACACATCATGTCCATTCAGCAGTTCGCCGTCTATACACGTTTATATACTCAGGAGGAGACCACACAGCCGGTCTTCACTGAGAGTCTTTTAGGATAGTCAGATCTAGTCTTACCTCGCTGTGTCACAGAGACACAGTTAGGAGAGTTCTGGACTGGCATCGCCGATGGAGCATTTGTATCTGGGATTGCTGCTTCCCACATCCGTGACCCTATACACCGATTTATCCACAGGGTCATCGCCTGCACGGTGCATTCTCGATACATGAGTATCGAGAAAGTGACATTACCGGATCTTTTTGCTCTATATTGCATCGTGTCGGGCCAGGAGCCCAATCTTGCCACGCTACTGCTATTTTCATTATCTAGGGATCATGGGAGGGGCAAGGACTCCCGCATTTGTATGGGCAGTTATATTACTGTCCTAGCTGAGAGCCTCCGGGTCTTTGATGATTTTCCGAGGGGGTGGCTACACGAGGAGCAGCAGGGCACGATGATCAAGGTGAACGACATGCGACAGATGACACAGCTCATGGAGCCAGGCCAGCCTCCACGTTTTACACAGCCCAGAGATATCCCCGTGGACGCTCCTATTGTTGCACCTTTACATCAGATACCGGAGCGAGAGAGAGCGGGGCAGCCTAGAGCACGGACCACCCAGGCAGATCGTTTTGCTATTATTGAGCAGCGTATAGATCAGCTCAGGCAGGGGCAGGATGACATTAGGCAGAGGCAGGAGCGTATGGAGCAGACACAGGTAGAGATTAGGGGGATGCTTCAGCGTATCATAGAGCATCGTCAGATCCCCCCTCCACATCAGCCTCCTCCACCGTAGACGATCTTGTTTGTATCTGACATTATCAGTACTTTATTCTGTATATACACTTTACTTTTACATTTGGTGTGATTTTGTTTATTATGTTTATTTCCATATAATATGTTGGCTTATTATTTTGCAAGCGTCGTATACAGGAATTGAGCTACATTGATAAAATGCGACGAGGCAACACATGTTCAGAAATAAGGCAACAAATCAGGGAAGTAACATTTTTAATTATGCAAGTGTGTTTAATTCCATTTCTCATTTCCACATTGAGGACAATGTGTCTTTCAAGTGTGGGGATGAGGGATTTTGTATAATATTTATTAAAAAATAATAATAATAATAATAATAAAAACTTCATAAATCACTTGTCCCGATCCTTTAACCGCATTTAAAATTTGAACATTTTGCAAAAATGTATGTCAAAAACAATTTAAATACTGAATTTACAAAATTTAAAAATATATGTTTCTTTAAGTTGCGGGATAGTAAGTTGTTTAAATCAAGTTTTTGTGAAAATTTT
Source organism: Helianthus tuberosus (assembly GCA_030545235.1). NCBI lineage: Eukaryota > Viridiplantae > Streptophyta > Magnoliopsida > Asterales > Asteraceae > Helianthus > Helianthus tuberosus. Next base: position 7,952,781 of record CM060408.1, read on the forward strand.
TACGAGATACTTAACATAATTTTTCTAACTATACAGTAAATTAACTATGCAATAACAAAACCTTTAACCCTTACAATACCACATGACAGTAAGATTTGAGCCTAAAAGTGTTCATTACAAAAACACTACTTTCGTTTCATGTGTGTTTACCGACTTGTAGCATTACTTTAGAACTTGTACGTTTTGATACATTTCAAAACCTTTGGTTTAAATTTTGATACAAAATCTCAAGAGGCATTAGGATTACCTTTTCCTTGTAAAAATAAATCTTTCACCTTTAGACACCACTTTGTACCTATTACCTTCTTTTGTTACCCTTCGTAAACCGGAATGTACAATATTGTGATTTTATTGTTATATTTGATGTGATTAAAAAAAAAATAGAAAGAAAAAAAAATGAAAAAAAATGAAAAAATAGAATAAAGTATGGTCAAAAGACCAATTTGCTGTTATTTCTTTTTATGTATTTTTTTTTTCCGGTTTATTGTAAAAATTCCTGTTAGTCACTTTCACCCAAATAAATAACCCACCTCTTACCCTTTCCTACCCAACTCCAGTCCTCTATTTTTGTATCAATTTTTAACAATAAGGTAGAGATTTGATTGACGTACAAGCTTATAGTAGTCATGCTTCACAGTCTGGTTTTGAGAGTTCACTTCAAATTATATACATATCATCCGAGAGAAGAGTGAATTCAGTGAGTGGTGTTGTTTTTGCATAGTTACTTACTTAGAAGTGAGAAATTTTTGACTAAGTATTCTCGGTTTATCGTTTCATTTTCTTGATTTTCTCAACCTTTTGAACGTTGTAAGTCTTGTGAACCTCCGTGTTTAAAGATTTTGTAGTTCATATTTAAATTTGTTCGAAATATGCGTTATTGTTTAATTGTTTAAGTTTGATTTGTTGTTTAGGATTTTGCTTAGGGACAAGCAAAAGATAAGTGTGGGGATATTTGATGTGTTCAGAATTACACACATCTTCTGTATCAAATTACCCTAATTTCAGAGAAATTGTATGCGTTTATCTTGTGTATTTGATACTGAATCGATTAAATTGTGAATCTGCAGGAATTGGTGAAATATCTGTGGATTACGCGAGAAAACGGGAAAGGATCGACAAAGGAATCAATACACGGGGAAACGTGTCAAGAAAAATGAAGAAAATGAACTTTGAAGGTGCTTTACGGACCTCAACATCAACAAGCTTGAGGTCCGTAAGCTTGAAGTCTTCTAGAAAGGGTTTGGTTTGCTTTACGGACCTCAACCTCAACAACTTTGAGGTCCGTAAGCTGCTTTACGGACCTCAACGTGGCCAAGGTTGAGGTCTGTAAGGTTCTGTCGGCACCTACACCCCGCCAAAATGTAAACGCTTGAAATGGAATTGAATTGAAATATATACTTGCGTTTTATTTACAGGATTCGCCGCCTCGCTTGTATTTAACCTAAATACAAGCGAGGATTGGTGGTTTTCTTGTAAATACGCCGGGGTGCTGCTGAAATTTTTATTATTTTGTGTGATTATTTGCGAACGCGAATGAAATGCTATACGGTCGCAACAACCGTCCCTAAACACATCAAAAACACGTTTTTCCGTAAAATAAAATATTGTATGTATTTTTATATATTTTAAATAAAAATTGAAAAAACGTGTTAGGGAACGGTAAACTTCATAAAACCTGCAGTATTTGATTGTTATATTTTTAAATGCAGGTATGGAAGCTTCACCATCCTCTCGCAAGCGTACGCGCACAGTTGCTCGACGTCAGGCACAGATTCCGGCGGCAGAGCCACAGCTCCAGCCACAGGCCCCAGATGAGCAGCAGCAGCGTCCGGCTCGTAGCATTCGATATCTTACTGATGCAGTCAGGCCAGATCAGCAGGAGCCGATTCCGGTACCTCTACCACCTGTAGAGGAGAGCACATTACTAGATTTCCATCCGGATTCGGCTGAGTATACTGCCTTGCATAGACTGCTTGGCAAGGACTTTCAGAGGGCCAGGGTGATCGACTGGGGCCTCATGGCAGAGATGGAGGTGACAGACAGGTTGAGAGCGTTGCTGACGCCACGATGGAGGGTACTTTTGGATGAGGGGCGCCCATTTTACCAGGAGCTCGTTCTTGAGTTCCTTTCTACATTTTCATTTGACTCAGCGCGCCTCTCATCTGACGCTGCAGTTAGCTTTGCTTTGGGACGGCGGACACACATCATGTCCATTCAGCAGTTCGCCGTCCATACACGTTTATATACTCAGGAGGAGACCACACAGCCGGTCTTCACTGAGAGTCTTTTAGGATAGTCAGATCTAGTCTTACCTCGCTGTGTCACAGAGACACAGTTAGGAGAGTTCTGGACTGGCATCGCGATGGAGCATTTGTATCTGGGATTGCTGCTTCCCACATCTGTGACCCTATACACCGATTTATCCACAGGGTCATCGCCTGCACGGTGCATTCTCGATACATGAGTATCGAGAAAGTGACATTACCGGATCTTTTTGCTCTATATTGCATCGTGTCGGGCCAGGAGCCCAATCTTGCCACGCTACTGCTATTTTCATTATCTAGGGATCATGGGAGGGGCAAGGACTCCCGCATTTGTATGGGCAGTTATATTACTGTCCTAGCTGAGAGCCTCCGGGTCTTTGATGATTTTCCGAGGGGGTGGCTACACGAGGAGCAGCAGGGCACGATGATCAAGGTGAACGACATGCGACAGATGACACAGCTCATGGAGCCAGGACAGCCTCCACGTTTTACACAGCCCAGAGCCATCCCCTTGGACGCTCCTATTGTTGCACCTTTACATCAGATACCGGAGCGAGAGAGAGCGGGGCAGCCTAGAGCACGGACCACCCAGGCAGATCGTTTTGCTATTATTGAGCAGCGTATAGATCAGCTCAGGCAGGGGCAGGATGACATTAGGCAGAGGCAGGAGCGTATGGAGCAGACACAGGTAGAGATTAGGGGGATGCTTCAGCGTATCATAGAGCATCTTCAGATCCCCCCTCCACATCAGCCTCCTCCACCGTAGACGATCTTGTTTGTATCTGACATTATCAGTACTTTATTTTGTATATACACTTTACTTTTACATTTGGTGTGATTTTGTTTATTATGTTTATTTCCATATAATATGTTGGCTTATTATTTTGCAAGCGTCGTATACAGGAATTGAGCTACATTGATAAAATGCGACGAGGCAACACATGTTCAGAAATAAGGCAACAAATCAGGGAAGTAACATTTTTAATTATGCAAGTGTGTTTAATTCCATTTCTCATTTCCACATTGAGGACAATGTGTCTTTCAAGTGTGGGGATGAGGGATTTTGTATAATATTTATTAAAAAAAAATAATAATAATAATAAAAACTTCATAAATCACTTGTCCCGATCCTTTAACCGCATTTAAAATTTGAACATTTTGCAAAAATGTATGTCAAAAACAATTTAAATACTGAATTTACAAAATTTAAAAATATATGTTTCTTTAAGTTGCGGGATAGTAAGTTGTTTAACTCAAGTTTTTGTAAAAATTTTTACGAGATACTTAACATAATTTTTCTAACTATACAGTAAATTAACTATGCAATAACAAAACCTTTAACCCGTAAATACCACATGACAGTAAGATTTGAGCCTAAAAGTGTTCATTACAAAAACACTACTTTCGTTCCATGTGTGTTTACCGACTTGTAGCATTACTTTAGAACTTGTACGTTTTGATACATTTCAAAACCTTTGGTTTAAATTTTGATACAAAATCTCAAGAGGCATTAGGATTACCTTTTCCTTGTAAAAATAAATCTTTCACCTTTAGACACCACTTTGTACCTATTACCTTCTTTTGTTACCCTTCGTAAACCGGAATGTACAATATTGTGATTTTATTGTTATATTTGATGTGATTAAAAAAAATAGAAAGAAAAAAAAATGAAAAAAATGAAAAAATAGAATAAAGTATGGTCAAAAGACCAATTTGATGTTATTTCTTTTTATGTATTTTTTTTTTCCGGTTTATTGTAAAAATTCCTGTTAGTCACTTTCACCCAAATAAATAACCCACCTCTTACCCTTTCCTACCCAACTCCAGTACTCTATTTTTGTATCAATTTTTAACAATAAGGTAGAGATTTGATTGACGTACAAGCTTATAGTAGTCATGCTTCACAGTCTGGTTTTGAGAGTTCACTTCAAATTATATACATATCATCCGAGAGAAGAGTGAATTCAGTGAGTGGTGTTGTTTTTGCATAGTTACTTACTTAGAAGTGAGAAATTTTTGACTAAGTATTCTTGGTTTATCGTTTCATTTTCTTGATTTTCTCAACCTTTTGAACGTTGTAAGTCTTGTGAAACCTCTGTGTTTAAAGATTTTGTAGTTCATATTTAAATTTGTTCGAAATATGCGTTATTGTTTAATTGTTTAAGTTTGATTTGTTGTTTAGGATTTTGCTTAGGGACAAGCAAAAGATAAGTGTGGGGATATTTGATGTGTTCAGAATTACACACATCTTCTGTATCAAATTACCCTGATTTCAGAGAAATTGTATGCGTTTATCTTGTGTATTTGATACTGAATCGATTAAATTGTGAATCTGCAGGAATTGGTGAAATATCTGTGGATTACGCGAGAAAACGGGAAAGGATCGACAAAGGAATCAATACACGGGGAAACGTGTCAAGAAAAATGAAGAAAATGAACTTTGAAGGTGCTTTACGGACCTCAACATCAACAAGCTTGAGGTCCGTAAGCTTGAAGTCTTCTAGAAAGGGTTTGGTTTGCTTTACGGACCTCAACCTCAACAACTTTGAGGTCCGTAAGCTGCTTTACGGACCTCAACGTTGCCAAGGTTGAGGTCCGTAAGGTTCTGTCGGCAACAACTCCCCGTCGCTAAGTGGAGCAGGTGAAACTCGTCGCAAAGTGTGTGCTTACGGACCTCAACATCAACAAGCTTGAGGTCCGTAAGCTGCTTTACGGACCTCAACCTCAACAAGCTTACGGTCCGTAAGCTAGTCCCAAAGCCAAAATCTTCGCCTATAAATAGCCGTTCAATCCTCACTCGTAAAATACACCATTCTAAACTCAAAATCTCTGTTCTAAGTCCGTCATAAGGCGAATTTTAGCACCCGGAAGTGCCGGTGAAGTCCTGCGAAGCTCTCGAGAAGTCTAGAGGACGTCGGTTCTAATCCTAATCGACCCGAGTCGGTTAATACTCGTATTTTCCATTCCAGTAAGTATTGTTATTATGTTTTCAGTAGTTGTAATGATTTGTTTAAGTGTGTTATTGTGTAATATGTGTAGCTAAACTTATAAACTACCTGGGTTATGATGAACTAAAAGATTGTAATGCTTATTTGATGTAATTTCAGTTATTTTATGTGATGTAAAAGAATTTTATCTTTGAAGTTAATCTTGTTATTGCATGTTGAATATTTTGATTAATTATTTGATGATTTAATTTAATACATTTATCTTTTGATTCTTGGGTTAAATATTGTGTTAAGTACTTGACCAATTCTAATAATAATTCAAACCAAAATACTAAAACTTGCATCCTTACCTTATGAATTGAAAGATATTAGGGTGAGTTAGCGTATTAGCTAATCATTGGTGGGGTAAATTGGGTAATCGATAACACGAACTTGTTTATCACATCATGATTAATGATTTCCTAAAGATTTAATTTTCAAAGATTTGTTCGCTTTGCGGGTTTTTAAAGATCTTCTCACAACTTAGTTTCTGAGGTTCCAAAGGTCGGATTCTCGTAGGATTTGGTATCGATAACTCGAACCTGGTTCGTTCTAGCACTTCATATTTTGTCTTAATCTTTTGTTTAATACATCTTTAATGGGGGGTTAATCAAGGGAAAAAGATATTTAACTGTTATTATTGTCAAATTAGCATTACATGATTTTAGGGATTCTAAAACCCAGGTAGTCCGTTTATTATATATTTTCAAACCAATTTATTTGTAATACTTTGTTTTAGTAATTGTTTCTTGTTTCTTGTTTAATTGTTATATTGTGTTTGTGTTTATTTATTTTAATTCGACGCTTCTTGTCTTATTTTTCCCGTAAGTTTTATATTATCAATGTTTGTTTTAATTTAATACAAATTCATTTTAAATTAATATTTTCTATAAATCTAAAAACAAAAAAAATCAATCTTCAATTCAATTTACCTAAATATTCGATTAAGGTTAGTTTCAATATTTCTCGCCATAGTGTCCACGAATTGATATCCGGTCTTGCCAACGAAACTATACCGCGACCGGTGCACTTGCCGATTATGTGTGGTTTAGTTAGCGATTCCATTTTTAAAACTTGTAAGCAATTCAATACATCATGTAATTATATCACGCTTTCCAACGCTTAAAAAACATTTTGGAAATTATAATTACAAACAAAATTACAACACGATTCGCACACATCAGATAGTCTCCAGTGAGGGCCATACTCCAGTTTACACAAGATCCTTTGAGCTTGTCCCCAGTTATCCTTTGGGCTTGTCCCCAGAATTGTTGGGCTTGTCCCCATTTACTAACTCTTCTCTTATATTGGCTTAGTCCCAAGTTATGATCCATTTCAGGTTTTTGAAGCTAAGCAGCCAAGGATCCTTGATCCTCACCTTTTACTAAGGTTTGTCTTTTGGTTATCCTGATTATGAATGTTAAAGGGTTAGGATCCTAACTTGGATTCTCAGGTATGATCCTTAATCACTTTGATTTTATTCATTATTCATATAAGTGACCCTTATCCTTTGACAACAGAACTAATGATCCTTAAGTTACATAAATTTTCTGAACTTGTCGACTATAGGATATTTGATCCTTGATCATATCCTAAAACTTTTAAACTTGATTTATTAAACCTTTATCCTTTACTTACAAATTCAAAGAAAGTGAATAACAACATTAGAAAAATAAAGAATTCACAAGGATAACAACACGGGAAATAGCCAAAAAGTTGAAGTTATTTTTATTCACAAAAGTTAACCCTTTTAAGGTTGTCAAAATTGCCAACCCAAGTTTCTACCAGCAATACGTGGCATGTCCACTTGGGTTGGCAAAGGGTGTCCATTGTTAACAGGTCATAAAAGTGCAGGAAATAAAAGATGGCAGGATAACAAGTGGCTTCATCCCCCAAACAGAGGATCCCTCCACCACCTATTATCCTACCTATTGTCTAAGGATCCATGATCCACAACCTTAGAAACTATTGTTCAAAGTACAACCCAACATTGTTTAAAACATCACAACCAAAAAACTACCAAATCCTAAAAAATGGGCTTCGGCCACGTCTAGAAATATCCATCATCGCCCATTTCTGCAGCTCACACCTTGGCTGCATCACCACCAGCATCATCACCACCAGCTTGATCCTTCCCGCTGCCGTTTGCCTCGATCGCCAAGACCTCGGTAGCCTCCTCCTCATCCTCAAGCTTAGTTAGCTTTACCTTCCAGCCCTCCTTGTCCCAAGTGGTCCTGTCGAAGTCAGGATCCTCAGCCTCCTGAGCCATTTGCAGCTTGATCTTATACATAGTGATGGCGGCAGAGATTTTAGCATCCTCCAGCAGCTCAGCTTTCTCATGATCAGCATTTATCTGGGCCATGACCACCTGCTTCTTCGCCAGATTGAGGTCCTTTTCAAGGGAGGAGATGGTTTGATCCTTGGCCAGGAAGAACTTTTGGAACTCCTGATGCTTTTGCTCCGCCTCTTCAACGTATGCATCCAACAGCATCTCAATCTCGGCAAATTTCTGCAAATAGACAAGATAAAGTTTAGGATCCTTGATTCTTAAGTGGGCAGGGTAATGAAGCAAAGTTGGTGATCCTTACCTCAGCAAAGTATTCTTGGAACTGGTGGCGGATAAGAGGCAAGCCTTCGAGATTATCAGCTTCACTGGCCTTCATCTTCTTTCCCCCTTTGGAGGTAACAGGCTTTGGAACCACGGCACTCGGGCTAGCAACAGTCTTCTTCTTCCCAGACCTGGGAGCAACAGTAGTAAGATCGGTGACACTAAAGCGGGAGGCTGATCTTGAGGATTTTCCAGCACCTATTAATCCAAAACAACAGATAAGTATTCTTGTTTTATTTGTATTTCAACATTTAATCATATATAAACTCAGATACTTACTTGACATTGTGACTGAGCCTGAGGATACTTCTTGAGAATCCTTGGTGTCTGCTTGAAATGTTCTTACTGCAGGATCAAGATTCCGGAAGGTGTCAATCCTTTCTTTGGTTGCAGGTGATGGAATGATATGTGAAACAGAAATAACTGCAAAATAGAAACAAAGGGGTTAGTGATCCTCAGCGGAGACAGGGTTATCCTATGATCCTTCTATAAGGATCCTCTATCCTACCGTGAGTGGTCCATTTTCTAGGGAGATCCTTCCCATCCGGGATAGAATCCCTCCTAACGAAGAAGAATCGTTTCTTCCACTTAGTGTCATTTTTGGTGGTCTTCAGGATCGGGTGTGCCTCACTAGGTTTGTGTTTGAATAGAAAGCGATGTGAACCGTGGCTCACAAGGTTGTACAATTCAGCAAGTTCAAACATTCCCAAATCTATATCCTCCTGCTCAATGATCCTCTCAAGGGTAAATAAAACCCTCCACATCATTGGCATAACCTGGATATAGGATATGCCGGTAAGAGAGAAGAAAGACTGGGTAAAAGCAGGAAAAGGATAGGAGTATCCTATCAAAAATGGGGTGACTGGAAAGGCAACCCAGGTTTTAGAAATGAAATCGCTCAAGGCGGTAGGGTCAAAAGGCTTGAAGACAGCGTTTGCAGGAAAGAAATGACGAATCCTGTCTATTTCCGGATCAGTGAAGCAGCAACGTTCCTTCGGAGAATCTTTGATGATCCCTTGGCTCTTCAAGGGACTGTCTTTACGATGATCCTTAGCAGGGGATGATCCTAACTTCATCATGACTTAGAGATTTTGAGAACGAAGAACAGAGCAAAAAGATGAAGAGAAAGGGAGAAGAGAGAGATACCTGCTTGATCTTTGAATGAGGATTTAAAGGGAGTATTGCTCGAATTTAATGCACATTGACCCTTATCTCTAACTTGAATTTATAATGATGATCCTGCAGGGACGTTGCTTCAATGACGTATGATTGCAACGGATAGTCAGATTGTAACGGCTATATATCCGTTAGTTTGTTACGGATAAGATCAAGAAAATATAAGTCGTTAATTTACACTTTACTCCTTATATTCTGGGGGCAATTGTTAGGGGAGGATTTTCCAATCCTAAGGATCACGGATCCTCAAGTGCTGCCAGGATCATGGATCCTCAATTCTGTTTGAATTAAGGATCACAAGCAGGTGTTGCAGGATCATGATTCAGGATCCTTATTGTTATCCTTATACTAACAATTGTCTACCTTGTACGTAAGCTTGTTTTGCAGGAGCAAAGGCATGGACCAAGTCTCACCGAAATTCCTGGAGCATATTCCCTAAATATTCCGCACGTGCTTGACTCTTGTGGACGTTGTGGAGATCGTGGGTGTTTTGGTCAAAAATCAAGCAATGATAATGCAACCAAACTTTATGTTGTGAGGTATGATGCTTGAATGAATGAACAACACTAAGGATCACTCTGAAATGTAATGAACAAGTGACACAAAGATTTATACGAGGAAAAAGCCCTTGATCAATGAATGATCTCCGTTATAAAAAACCTCGGGTGATGGAAACTACCGATCACCAACTCAAATTAAATAAGAAATGTGTTACAACTTCAGATGATAGCGAGCTAATTACAAGGATCACTATAGTGTAACGTGCAAAAGGTGTATGAAAAGTGTATGAAATTGCTAAGCGAATTGCCGAGAGCTGGTGAGAGCAGTTGTTAGTGTGTGTGTAGCCAAAAATAGCCAAGTGTTTCTATTTAGCTCGCTACCCCGTTTAAAAATAGAAAAATATCTAAGCTAACAAACATTCCGCAATTCATGCAAGTCCCCCACGAACTCCATAACGTCCACTTTAGGTAAGCACGTGCGGAATAAGTCATGGAATATGCTCCAGGAATATCGCCAAGACCAAGTCCAAGCTGGTACTCCTGCAAAACAACATCATATTCAACGTAGACAATCGTTATTATAAGGATCCTTAAGATGATCCATGATCTTGATCCTGCAATACTTCTGAGGATCACCAATTCTAACAGAAGTGAGGATCACTAAACCCAACAGTAATTGAGGATCACTGATCATTTGGAAATCCTCCCCTAACAATTGCCCCCAAAATATAAGGAGTAAAAGTATAAATAACGAGTTATATTTTCTGTTCTTATCCGCAATCAATCAACGGATAACTAGCCGTTGGAGTCGGACTAGCCGTTGTGAGCATGACGTCACTGAAGTGACTATCCTGCAAGATCATCATTATAAATAGGAGTTAGAGATAGGGATCAATCCGCATTTAAATTCAAGAGAAACTCCCTTTAAATTCACATCCGAAGATCAAGCAGGTATCTCTCTTCCTCTTCTTCCTTTACGTTTTCTTTCTCTGTTCATCTTCTTCTTCACCACCGTCATAATCAAGATGATGCTAAGATCCTCTCCGGCTAAGGATCACAAGAAGGACAGGCCCTTAAAGACCCAAGGGACCATCAAAGACTCTGCAAAAGAGCGATGTTGCTTCACTGATCCGCTAATAGACAGAATTCGCCATTGCTTCCCGGCAAACACTGTTTTCAAACCATTTGATCCCACTGTTCTAAGCGATTATATCTCTGAAACCTGGGTAGCTTTCCCGGTTACTCCTTTCACAATAGGATACTCGTATCCTTTCCCTGAATTCACCCAGTCTTTTTTCTCCCTCACTGGCATCTCCAACATTCAGGCTATGCCTATGATCTGGAGGGTCTTATATACCTTTGAAAGGATCATAGTGCAAGAAGGCATTGATTTGGGAATGTCAGAGTTGGCTGAGATGTATGACCTCGTAACATTTGGATCCCACCGATATCTACTCAAGCGTAAACCCGGTGAAGAACACCCCATCTACAAAGCCACTAAGAATGATACCGACTGGAAGCGGCGGTTCTTCTTTGTCAGAAGGGATTCTATCCCTGATGGAAAGGATTTGCCAGGGAAGTGGGCCACCCATGGTAGGATAGAGGATCCTGAGAAGGATCACCAGATAACCTTGTTTTTGTATAAGGATCACTAACACCCTTTTGTTTCTGTTGTACAGCTATCTCTGTTTCGCACCTCATACCATCACCTGCCACCAAAGAATGGCTTGCTGCTTTTAGAAGGCTTGATCCTGCAACAAGGTCATTCAAAACAAACACCCAGGATTCTCAAGAAGTATCCTCAGGTTCTGTCACTATGTCGACTAAGTATCCTGTTTTTTGTATAGTTAAATAAATAATTAAATAGGATAAGGATACTTATCTGTCTTGGGTGTGTAGGTGCTGGAAAATCTTCAAGATCTGCCTCCAAATTCAGTGTCACTGATCTTGACACTGTCAAATCCTCAAAGAAAAAGTCTGCTGCTAGCCCCTCCGCCATAATTCCCAAGGCAACCACTTCAAAGGGAAGAGGTGGAAAGAAGAGGAAGACCTCTGAAGCTGAGAACCTACAAGGCTTGCCTCTGATCCGCCATCAGTTCCTCGAGTACTTTGCCGATGTAAGGATCACTGACTTAACTTGATTATCCTGCCCATTTGAGGATCACGTGATCCTAACTTTGCATTGTCTTGTTTGCATAAATTTGCCGAAATCGAGGACTATGTTGGGAATGTTGAAGAGCTTGAGGATAAATACTCTGACCTCCAAAAAGTGGCGGAGCTCAAGGATCACAAGATTGCCTCCCTCGAAAAGGATCTCAATGATGTCAAAACTCAGATGGTTGCAGCCCAGATCAATGCTGACTATGAGAAGCACGAGATCACCGAGGATGCTAAAGTCTCCGCTGCCATTGCCATGTATAAGACCAAGCTACAGATGGACCAAGAAGTTCAGGATCCTACTTTTAACAGGAGCAACTGGGACGTGGAAGGCTAGGCTGGCTGAGTTGGAAGATGAGGATGAGGCTGATGAGGTTCTGGCAATCGAGGCTGGTGGCAGTGGCAAGGATCAGGTGAAGGATATTGGAGCTGGAGGGGATGGTGATGCAGCGAAGGTGTAGGCTGCATGAATGGGCGATGAAGGACATTTCTAGACGTAGCCGGTGTCCATTTTTTTTTAAGTTTGGTTGTGTTTTTTTTTTAACAATGATGGGTTGTATCTTGAACAATAGTAATTAGGGCTAAGGATCATGGATCCTTTGAACAATAGGCAGGATTACAAATGGTGGAGGGATCCTCTGTTTGGGGGATGAAGCCGTTGTGATCCTGCTGTCTTTTGATTCCTGCACTTTCTAGACCAATGAACAATGGACACCCTTTGCCAACCAATGTGGACGGGCCACGTTTTGCTGGTAGAAACGTGGGTTGGCAATTTTGACAACCTTAAAGGGTTTAATCGTTTTGTGAATAAAATAACTTTAACTTTTTGACTATCTCCCGTGTTGCTATCCTTGTTAGTATTTTACTTTTCAATTGTTGTGATGTGCATTTTGTTTTAACTTATCAAGTAAAGGAAAAATTTAACAAATATCCTCAAAAATTTTAGGATATGATCAAGGATCACATATCCTATAGTCGATAAGTTTTGAAAAGTAACATAATTTAAGGATCACAAGTTCAGTTGTCAAAGGATAAGGGTTATTCAAATGAATAATGAATAAAATCAAAAAAGTTAAGGATCATACCAGAGGATCCAAGTTAGGATCCTAACCTTTAACACTTGTAATCAGGATAACCCAAAAGACAAACCTTAGTAGAAGGTAAGTATCAAGGATCCTTAATCGTTTGTTTCCAAAAACCTGAAATAGGATACAACTTGGGACTAAGCCAATATAAGATAAGAGTTAGTAACTTGGGACAAGCCCAACAATTCTGGGGACAAGCCCAATATACTGGGGACAAGCCCAAAGGATAACTGGGGACAAGCCCAAAGGATAACTGGGGACAAGCCCAAAGGTAACTGGGGACAAACCCAAGGATAACTGGGGACAAGCCCAAAGGATAACTGGGGACAAGTCCAAAGGATCGTGTGTAAACTGGAGTATGGCCCTCACTGGCGACTATCCAAACTTAGTGACATGAAAATGCCAAAACCTTAGCTAACGTGAAAACGTTAGAAACCTTAGGAACGGATGTATGGTACGTCTACCATTATACGTAGGATCCTGAATATAGCCAGTACAATGAAATTGTCAGCCCCTAAAGCGAGTACTGGTCCCATTGCCATGAACTATACCAGGATCATCGTGCGCTACTGGCGAAACTAGGGACAGGCCCAAACTGGGTCAAGCCCAAATAACTGGGGTTAAGCCCAAATAACTGGGGTCAAGCCCAAATAACTGGATACTTCTGTGGATACTCAATCCTTGGCTAAGGATACCTGAACCTTCAAAACTCAGAAACAAGTGAAAGGAGGATAAAGGATACGGAATCCTTATCCTTATATAGGATAAAAAAAATGAAATAGTAAGAGATAAGAATATTACCAGAGTGAGGAGCATCTGTCCTGTAAGGATCCTTCAAGGATACTAGTCAGGTGAGGATCATGGATCCTTATCACATGAAGTATTTCTTCAAGTGGACAGCATTCCAAGCTCTTGGTAGCAAATCACCTTCCATTGTTAGCAATCTATATGCCCCCTTTCCTGCCTCAGCTTCAATCAAGTAAGGGCCTTCCCACTTTGGTGCTAGCTTTCCATCAGCAGGATTGGTGGTATTTTGAAATGCTTTCCTTAATACCATATCACCAACTTAGAATTTCCTGATCCTGACATTTTTGTTGTAGGCTCATGCCATCCTTTGTTGATAACTAGCCATCCTTATTCTTGCCAAATCCCTGATTTCTTCTATAGTATCCAAGTCTTGAACCAAGTTTTCATCATTTTCTTCAGGATCACGAATGCTTGTTCTTGCAGTTGGAACCACCATCTCTGTAGGGATCACTGATTCTGCTCCAAATACCAAAGAGAATGGAGTTTGGCCAGTAGCATTCTTGGGAGTTGTCCTATCAGCCCAAAGTACATAAGGTAGTTCTTCTGCCCATTTTCCTTTCTTGGATCCAAGCTTTTTCTTCAAATTGTTGATGATGATCTTGTTGGATGATTCTGCCTGACCATTAGCTTGTGGGTGGACTGGTGTTGATGTTATCATCTTAATCCCCCAGCTGTCACAAAAGTTAGTAGTTCTATTCCCAATAAATTGGGATCCATTATCACAAACAATTTCAGAAGGGATACCAAATCTAGTAATAATGTTTCTTTTAATAAAGGATATAACTTCCTTTTCTCTGACTTGAGCAAAGGCTTCAGCCTCTATCCACTTGGAGAAGTAATCAGTCATAGCAAGCATGAATACTTTTCCACCAGGTGCCTTAGGAAGCTTTCTAACTATATCCATTCCCCATCTCATGAATGGCCAGAAAGAGCATATAGGATGTTACTATGCCTCTGACAAGGATCACACTTCTTGGCATACTCCACAGCATCCTTCTTCATAGTAGGCCAATAGTATGCTGTCCTTAGGATCCTTGAGAATAATGCCCTGCCCCCAGTGTGGTTTCCACAATCTCCTTCATGGAAATCCTTTAGGACTTCTTGGATTTCAGGATTCTCATACATCTTAGATATGGTCCTGCAAGAGATCGTTTATACAACATATTATTCAATATTGTAAATTGAGATACCTTAGTTTTGAAAGCCCTTGGATTTTCTCCTGTAGGAATTTCTCCATGTTGTATGTATCTCATGATTGGGAGGATCCATGATCCTGAATGAGATTGAGTATCATCACTAGGGATGACTGCAGAATCCTCTCCTATCTCCATAGCTACATGATCCTCGATAGCAGGGGTCAGGATATGGATAATAGGGATCCTTATATCCTCTGGGATCTTCAAAGATGATCCTAGATTGGCTAATGCATCAGCCTCTGCATTCTCTTCCCTTGGTACCTGTGTCAAACCAAAGGAAACAAAAGAGAGTGCCAATTCTTTGACTATCTCTAAATATTTGATTAGTTTTTCACCTTTAACAACATAGGATCCATTAAAGTGATTAGTGTTCAATAAAGAATCTACATGTACCTCAAGATACCTGATCCTCATATGCTTAGCAATTTGCAAACCAGCTATCAAGGCTTCATACTCAGCCTCGTTGTTGGTAGTTTGAAATTCACAAGCTATGGAGTGGGGTATTATGTCCCCCTGTGGCGATTTTAGTAGTATTCCAAGCCCTGTTCCTTTTACATTAGAGGCTCCATCAGTGAAGAGTATCCAAGGATCCTTAGTTTCTTCAAGCTGTTGGACTTCTAACTCAGCTTCCTTTTGCAAATCACTACTAAAATCTGCCACAAAGTCAGCTAAGGCTTGGGGTTTGATGGCAGTCCTTGGTTCATATCTTATATCATATGCACTTAGCTTCACTGCCCACTTAGCCATCCTTCCTGACATTTCAGGTTTCCTGAGAACATTCTTAATTGGAAAATTTGTCTTAACAATAATGGCATGAGTCTCAAAATAATGTCTCAATTTAGTAGATGTCATAATTAATGCAAGGATAAGTTTTTCCAAATGTGAATACCTGGATTCAGCATCAAGCAAACTCTTACTTACATAATAGACAGTGTTTTGGTCAAAAAATCTGAGGAGGATATTGCAACCAAACTCTCTGTTACGGGGTATGATGCTTGAAATGTATAACAATGACAAGGATCACTTCAATGTAAATTGCACAAACAACACAAGGGTTTATACGGGGAAAAAGCCCATGATCAAGAGTTGATCTCCGGCACAAAAAACCCCGGGTGATGGAAACTACCGATCACCAAGTTCAAATAAATCAATAAATGTTTACAACTTCGGATGGTACGAGCTAGGTGCAAGGATCACTATCGTGTAATATGTAAAAGTGAGTGAAAATGAATGAATGTTCGTCGAGAGCTTCAAGTGTGCGAGTATATGAGAGTGTGTGTAGCTGAAAAATGACTAACTCTTTCTAACTAGCTCGTCACCCCTTTAAATGAAAGAAATAACTAGCTAACAAACTGTCTGACTTTTCTGCCATGCAGCCACGTTCTCCACAACGTCTATTTTTGGTCAAGCACGTGCGGGATAGTCTGGGAATATTCTCCAGGAATGTCGCCAAGACCAAGTTAAGTTTGTTACTCCTGCAAAGTAACACAAAACACAAATAAACAATCGTCAGTACGAGGATCCTTAAAGTGATCCATGATCCTGATCCTGAAGCTCTTCTGAGGATCACTATCTGCCACAGAAGTAAGGATCATTAATTAGGATAACGAATAAGGATCACTAATTGTTAGAAAATCCTCCCCTAACAATTGCCCCCAAAATATAAGGAGTAATTTGTAAAATAAGCGAGTTATATTTTCTTGATCTTATCCGCAACCAACTAACGTATATATAGCCGTTAAAATAGAACAAGCCGTTGCGATCATGATGTCACGGAAGTGACAATCCTGCAGAATCATAATTATAAATAGAGATATAGATAGGATCAATATGCATTCAAATTCGAAAGAAACTCCCTTTATATTCTCAGTCGAAGATCAATCAGGTATCTCTTTCTCCTCTTTCTCCCTCTCTTACTCTGTTTTCTTTCTTTATCGACATCGCTTTGAGAATGATGCTCCGAAGCTCACTGGTCAAGGATCACAAGAAGGATAGCCCTTTGAAGAGTCAAAAGATCATCAAAGACTCGGCGAATGAGAGGTGTTGCTTTAACGATGCACAAGTAGATAAAATCCGTCACTGTTTTCCGGCGAGTGCCTTCTTCAAACCCTTTGATCCCACTGCTCTTAGCGACTATGTTTCTGAAACGTGGGTTGCCTTTCCAGCTACTCCATTCACTATAGGGTAGACCTATCCTTTCCCAGAGTTCACACAATCCTTCTTTTCCCTTTCCGGCATATCTTACATTCAAGCCATGCCGATGATTTGGAGGGTTTTGTATACCCTAGAGAGGATCATCGATCAGGAAGGCGTTGATTTAGGAATGTCGGAATTGGCGGAGCTGTATGATCTTACTACCTTTGGTTCCCATCGTTATTTGTTTAAGCGAAAACCCGGCGCAGAACATCCCCTTCTTAAAGTCACCAAGAACGACAAAGATTGGAAACGTCGCTTCTTCTTTGTCAGGAGGAATACCATTCCAAACGGAAAGGATCTACCAAGGACATGGTCCACCCATGGTAGGCCGGAGGATCCTGAGAAGGATCACCAGGTAGTCTTGTTTGTGTGATAAGATCATTAACCCTTTTTATCTTGTGCCATGCAGCTATCTCTGTTTCGCGTCTCATCACAACACCCGCAACCAGGGAAAGGCTTGCTGCTTTCTGGGGACTCGATCCTGAAACCAGAACTTTCAAGACAACAACCCAAGACTCTCAGGAGGTATCCTCAGGCTCTGTCATGATGTCAAGTAAGTATCTTTGTTTGAAAATTTATATAAATAGTGAAATATAAATATGATGAAGATACTTATCTTGTTTTGGTTATGTAGGTGCTGGAAAATCTGCCAAAGCTGCTTCAAGGTTCAGTGTCACCGATCTCACCACTGTCAAATCCTCCAAAAGAAAGGTTCCTGCCAGCCCGACAGCCTCAATCCCCAAGGCACCCCTCAAAGGAAAGGGAATCAAGAGGAGAAAGGCCTCCGAGGCTGAGGATTTGCAGGGTCTGCCTCTAATCCGCCACCAATTTCTTGAGTACTTCAATGAGGTAAGGATCATTGTCTCTGCTCATATATCCTGTCGACATATCCTGCTGATATATCCTGCTGATTTGAGGATCACTTAATCCTGACCTTATCCTTTATCCTTTTTGCAGAAATTCTCTGAGATCGAGGATTATGTTGGCCACGTTGAGGATCAGGATAAGAAGATTGCCGACCTCCAACAGGTTGCCGTGCTCAAGGATCTTGCACTTGCTGATCTTCGGAAGGAACTCCAGGATACCAAACAGGAGATGGCCAAGATGCTGGTTAACTTTGACTATGAAAGGCAGGAGATCACAGATGATGCCAAAGTCTCTGCCGCCATAGCAATGTACAAAACCAAGCTGCAAATGGCCTTGGAGGCTCAGGATCCTGCCTTCGACAAAAGCAGCTGGGAAATTGAAGAATGGAAGGCAAGGCTGGCTGAATTGGGTGATGAAGAGGAGGCTGAAGAGATCCTGACAATCGAGGCTGGAAGCAAGGGTGAAGCTGGTGAAGCGAGTGGAGCCGGAGGTGGTGATGCAGCAAAGGTTTAGGCTGCTTGATTGGGCAATGATGGACATTTCTAGACGTAGCCGGAGGCCAATTTTTTAAATTTGGTGGTAGTTTTTTTTTTTTTTTTTTTTTTTGTGGTTGTGATGTTTTAGACAATGATGGTCTGTATTGAACAATAGGTTTTAGGATTAAGGATCATGTATGATCCTTTGGACAATGGGCAGGATTGCAATTGGTGGAGGGATCCTCTGTTTGGGGGATGAAGCCATTGTGATCCTGCCGCCTTTATATTCCTGCACTTCTTTTGAACTTATTATCATGGACACCCTTTACCTACCCCAGCGTACGGGCCACGTTTTGCTGGTAGAAGCTCGGGTAGGTAATTTTGACAACCTTTTAAGGGTTAGTCTTTTGTTAATAAATAAAAACTTAACCTTTTGTCGCTTATCTTGTGTTGTTATCCTTTTTAATATCTTACTTTCTAACTGTTGTAATGTTCATTCTGTCTATACTTATCAAGCCTTGAAAAATATCCAAAAAGCTTAGGATATGATCAGGATCACATATCCCATACCCGATAAGTTCTAAAAAGTGATACGATTTAAGAATCACAAGTTCAGTTGTCAAGTATAAGGGTTACTCAAATAAATAATGAATAGAATTAAAAATAGTTAAGGATCATACCTGAGGATCCAAGTTAGGATCCTAACCATAATAAGGATAACTGTAAGATAAACCTCAGAATGAAGTAAGGATCAAGGATCCCTAGTTGCTTATCTTCAAGGACCTGAAATAGATCATAACTTGGGACTAAGCCAATATAAGATAAGAGTTAGCAACTGGGGACAAGCCCAAGGATAACTGGGGACAAGCGCAAGGATAACTGGGGACAAGCCCAAGGATAACTGGGGACAAGGCCAAGGATCGCGTGTAAACTGGAGTATGGCCCTAACTGGCGACTATCCAAACTTAGTGACATGAAGATGCCAAAACCTTAGCTAACGTGAAAACGTTAGAAACCTTAGCTAACGTGAAAACGTTAGAAACCTTATGAACGGATGTATGGTACGTCTACCATTATACGTAGGATCCTAGGCATAGCCAGTACAATGGAATTATCAGCCCCTAAAATGAGTACTGGTCCCACTGCCTTGAACTATACCAGGATCATCATGCGCTACAGGCGAAACTGGGGACAAGCCCAAATAACTGGGGTTAAAACCAAGGATTGGATTGCTTCAGCGGATAATCAATGTTATGCTAAGGATACCTGAACTTTCAAAACTTAAACTCACATGAGAGATGGATAAGGGATACATAATCCTTATCCTTATATGAGAAAATAAAGAAATGGAATAGTTCAAGCTTAGGATATTACCTAAGTAAGGATCACCGATACTTTGAGGATCCTTTAAGGATATCCCTATCATGAGGATCATCTATGCCATGAGGATCCTACTCACATGAAATATTTCTTCAAGTGGACGGCATTCCAAGCTCTTGGTAGCAAATCACCTTCCATGGTTAGCAGTCTATATGCCCCCTTTCCTGCTTCAGTTTCAATCAAATAAGGGCCTTCCCATTTTGGGGCCAATTTTCCATCATCAGGATTGGTGGTATTCTGAAATGCTTTCCTTAATACCATATCTCCAACTTGAAACTTCCTGATCCTGACATTTTTGTTGTAAGCACCAGCCATTCTTTGTTGATAACTGGCCATCCTTATCCTAGCCATATCCCTGATTTCTTCAATAGTATCCAGGTCTTGAGCCAAGTTTTCATCATTTTCCTCAGGATCACAGGAACTTGTTCTGGCAGTTGGAACCACCATTTCCGTTGGGATCACTGATTCTGCCCCAAATACCAAGGAGAATGGTGTTTGACCAGTAGCATTCTTAGGGGTTGTCCTATCAGCCCAAAGCACATAGGGTAGTTCTTCTGCCCATTTCCCTTTCTTGGATCCAAGCTTCTTCTTCAAATTGTTGATGATGATTTTGTTGGATGATTCTGCTTGACCATTAGCTTGTGGGTGGATTGGTGTTGATGTTATCATCTTAATCCCCCAGCTGTCACAAAAGCTTGTGGTTCTGCCCCCAATAAATTGGGAACCATTATCACATATAATCTCAGAAGGAATTCCAAATCTAGTTATAATATTTCTTTTGATGAAGGATATAACTTCCTTTTCTCTGACTTGGGCAAAAGCTTCAGCCTCTATCCACTTGGAGAAGTAATCAGTCATAGCTAGCATGAATACTTTTCCACCAGGTGCCTTAGGGAGCTTACCAACTATATCCATACCCCATCTCATAAATGGCCAAGAGGAGGATATAGGATGCAATAATTCAGCTGGTTGATGAAGGATATTGCTGTGTCTCTGACAAGGATCACATCTCTTAGCATACTCCACAGCATCTCTCTTCATGGTTGGCCAGTAGTATCCTGTCCTCAGGATCCTTGAGAATAACGCCCTGCCCCCAGTGTGGTTTCCACAATCTCCTTCATGGAAGTTGTTTTGGTCAAAAAATCTGTTGAGGATAGTGTAACCAAACTCTTTGTTACGGGGAATGATGCTCAAAATGTGTAACAGCGATGAAGATCACTTCAATGTAAATTGCACAAACAACACAAGGATTTATACGGGGAAAAAGCCCTTGATCAAGAGTTGATCTCCGGCACAAAAAACCCCGGGTGATGGAAACTACCGATCACCAAGCTCAAATAAATGAATTAATGTTTACAACTTCGGATAGTAACGAGCTAGGTACAAGGATCACTATGGTGAAATGTGTAAAAAGTGTATGAAATTGCTAAGTGTTTGAACGAGAGCTTGTATGAGCGTTTGTACGAGTGTGTGTAACCGAGAAATGACTAAGTGTTTTCTACTAGCTCGTTACTCCCTTTTAAAATAGAAATAACCACCTAAACTAACTATCCGACTTTCGTGCCAAGCCTCCACGTTCTCCACAACGTCTATTTTTGGTCAAGCATGTGTAGAATAGCTTAGGAATATTCTCCAGGAATGTCGCCAAGACTTGGTCAAGCTCGTTATACCTGCGAGATAGTACAAAATATAGGTAAACAATCGTCAGTACGAGGATCCTTAAAGTGATCCATGATCCTGATCCTGAAGCTCTTCTGAGGATCACCACCTGTCACAGAAGTAAGGATCACCAGTTAGGATAACGAATAAGGATCACTAATTGTTAGAAAATCCTCCCCTAACAATTGCCCCCAAAATATAAGGAGTGAAATTGTAAAAATAGCGAGTTATGTTTTCTTGATCTTATCCGTAACAAACTAACTGATATATAGCCGTTAAAATTGAACTAGCCGTTGCAATCATGACGTCATAGAAGTGACTACCCTGCAGAATCATAATTATAAATAGAGATATAGATAGGATCAATATGCATTCAAATCCGAAAGAAACTCCCTTTATAATCTCAGTTGAAGATCAATCAGGTATCTCCTTCTTCTCTTTCTCCCTCTCTTACTCTGTTTTTCTTCTTTATCTCCGTCACTTCGAGAATGTTGCTCCGAAGCTCACCGGGCAAGGATCACAAGAAGGATAGCCCTTTGAAGAGTCAAAAGATCATCAAGGACTCAGTGAACGAGAGGTGTTGCTTTAACGATGCACAAGTAGATAACATCCGTCACCGTTTTCCGGGAAGTGCCTTTTTCAAGCCCTTTGATCCTACTGCTCTGAGCGACTATGTTTCTGAAACATGGGTTGCCTTTCCAGTTACTCCATTCGCTATAGGGTACACCTATCCTTTCCCGGAATTCACACAATCCTTCTTTTCCCTTACCGGCATATCTTACATTCAAGCTATGCCGATGATTTGGAGGGTTTTACACACCCTAGAGAGGATCATTGAGCAGGAGGGTATTGAATTAGGAATGTCGGAACTGGCGGAGCTGTATGATCTTACTACCTTTGGTTCCCATCGTTACTTGTTCAAACGAAAATCCGGTGCAGAACATCCTCTTCTTAAAGTCACCAAGAACGATAAAGACTCGAAACGCCGCTTCTTCTTTGTAAGAAGGGATACCATTCCTGATGGAGAGCATTTACCAAGGAAGTGGTCCACCAATGGTAGGACAGAGGATCCTGAGAAGGATCACCAGATGGTCATGTTTTTGTAATAGGATCACTAACCCTTTTTGTCTTGTGTCATGCAGCCATCTCTGTTTCACATCTCATTACAACACCCGCAACCAGGGAAAGACTTGCTGCTTTCTGGGGACTGGATCCTGAAACTAGAACTTTCAAAACAACAACCCAAGATTCTCAGGAGGTATCCTCAGGCACTGTCACAATGTCAAGTAAGTATCTTTGTTTGAAAATTTATAAACAGTGAAACATAAATATAGTGAAGATACTTATCTTGTTTTGATTATGTAGGTGCTGGAAAATCTGCCAAAGCTGCTTCAAGGTTCAGTGTCACCGATCTCACCACCGTCAAATCCTCCAAAAGAAAGGTTCCTACCAGCCCGACAGCCTCAATCCCCAAGGCACCCCTCAAAGGAAAGGGAATCAAGAGGAGAAAGGCCTCCGAGGCTGAGGATTTGCAGGGTTTGCCTCTAATTCGCCACCAATTCCTCGAGTACTTCAATGATTTAAGGATCATTGTCTCTGCTTGTATATTCTGTTGACATATCCTGCTGATATATCCTGCTGATCTGAGGATCACTTAATCCTAACCTTATCCTTTATCCTCTTTACAGAAATTCGCTGAGATCGAGGATTACGTCGGCCATGTTGAGGATCAGGATAAGAAGATTGCCGACCTCCAGCAGGTTGCTGTGCTCAAGGATCTTGCACTTGCTGATCTTCAGAAGGAACTCCAGGATACCAAACAGAAAATGGCTAAGGTGCTGGTTAATTTTGACTATGAAAGGCAGGAGATCACAGATGATGCCAAAGTCTCTGCCGCCATACCAATGTACAAAACCAAGCTTCAAATGGCCTTGGAGGCTCAGGACCCTGCCTTTGACAAAAGTAGCTGGGAAATTGAAGAATGGAAGGCAAGGCTGGCTGAATTGGGTGATGAAGAGGAGGCTGAAGAGATCCTGACAATTGAGGCTGGAAATAAGGGTGAAGCTGGTGAGGCAAGTGGAGCCGGAGGTGACAATGCAGCGAAGGTTTAGGCTGCATGATTGGGCGATGAAGGACATTTCTAGACGTAGCCGGAGCCCAATTTTTAAAGTTTGATAGTTTGTTTTGGTGATGGTGTTTTTTGTCGAACAATGATGGGTTGTACTAAACAATAGGTTTTTAGGATTAAAGGTCATGTATGATCCTTTGGACAATAGGCAGGATTGCAATTGGTGGAGGGATCCTCTGTTTGGGGGATGAAGCCATTGTGATCCTGCCGCCTCTATATTCCTGCACTACCTTTGAACTCATTATCATGGACACCCTTTACCTACCCCAGCGGACGGGCCACGTTTTGCTGGTAGATGCTCGGGTAGGTAATTTTGACAACCTTTAAAGGGTTAGCCTTATGTTAATAAATAAAAACTTAACCTTTTGTCGCTTATCATGTGTTGTTATCCTTTTTAATATCTTACTTTCCAACTGTTATAATGTTCAATCTGTTTATACTTATCAAGCCTTGAAAAATTAGAAAAGATATCCAAAAAGTTTAAGATATGATCAAGGATCACATATCCCATAACCGATAGGTTCTAAAAAGTGATATGGTTTAAGAAACACAAGTTCAGTTGTCAAGTATAAGGGTTATTTAAAAGAATAATGAATAAAATCAAAAGAGTTAAGGATCATACCTGAGGATCCAAGTTAGAATCCTAACCATAATAAGGATAACTATAAGATAAACCTTAGAGTGAAATAAGGATCAAGGATCCCTAGCTGCCTATCTTCAAGGACCTGAAATAGAGCATAACTTGGGACTAAGCCAATATAAGAAAGGAGTTAGCAACTGGGGACAAGCCCAAGGATAACTGGGGACAAGCCCAAGGATAACTGGGGACAAGCCCAAGGATAACTGGGGACAAGCCCAAAGGTCGTGTGTAAACTGGAGTATGGCCCTAACTGGCGACTATCCAAACTTAGTGACATGAAGATGCCAAAACCTTACCTAACGTGAAAACGTTAGAAACCTTAGCTAACGTGAAAACGTTAGAAACCTTATGAACGGATGTATGGTACGTCTACCATTATACGTAGGATCCTAAGCATAGCCAGAACAATGGAATTATCAGCCCCTAGACCGAGTACCGGTCCCAAAGCCTTGAACTACACCAGGATCATCGTGCGCTTCAGGCGGAATCTGGGGACAAGCCCGAATAACTGGGGTTAAATCCAAAGGATAGATTGCTTCTGCGGATAACCAACATTATGCTATGGATACCTGAACTTTCAAAACTTGAACTCACGTGAGAGATGGATAAAGGATACATGATCCTTATCCTTATAAGAGAAAATAATGAAATGAAATAGCTCAAGTTTAGGATGTTACCTAAGTAAGGATCACCGATACTTTGAGGATCCTTTAAGGATATCCCTTTCGCTAGGATCACCTCTGCCATGAGGATCCTGGTCACATGAAATATTTCTTCAAGTGGACAGCATTCCAAGCTCTTGGTAGCAAATCACCTTCCATGGTTAGCAATCTATATGCCCCCTTTCCTGCTTCAGCTTCAATCAAATAAGGGCCTTCACACTTTGGAGCCAACTTCCCATCAGCAGGATTGGTGGTATTTTGGAATGCTTTCCTTAATACCATATCTCCAACTTGAAACCTCCTGATCCTGACATTCTTGTTGTAAGCACCAGCCATCCTTTGCTGATAACTGGCCATCCTTATCCTAGCCATATCCCTGATTTCTTCAATAGTATCCAGGTCTTGAGCCAAGTTCTTATCATTCTCCTCAGGATCACGGGTACTTGTTCTAGCAATTGGAACCACCATTTCTGTTGGGATCACCGATTCTGCCCCAAATACCAAAGAGAATGGCGTTTGACCAGTAGCATTCTTAGGGGTTGTCCTATCAGCCCAGAGCACATAGGGTAGTTCTTCTGCCCACTTCCCTTTCTTGGATCCAAGCTTCTTCTTCAAATTGTTGATGATGATCTTGTTAGATGATTCTGCCTGTCCATTAGCTTGTGGGTGGACTGGTGTTGATGTTATCATCCTAATCCCCCAGCTGTCACAAAAGTTAGTGGTTCTGCCCCCAATAAATTGGGAACCATTATCACATATAATCTCAGAAGGGATACCAAATCTAGTTATAATATTTCTTTTAATGAAGGATATAACTTCCTTTTCTCTGACTTGGGCAAAAGCTTCAGCCTCTATCCACTTGGAGAAGTAATCAGTCATAGCAAGCATGAATACTTTTCCACCAGGTGCCTTAGGGAGCTTACCAACTATATCCATACCCCATCTCATAAATGGCCAAGAGGAGGATATTGGATGCAATAATTCAGCTGGTTGATGAAGGATATTGCTGTGTCTCTGGCAAGGATCACATCTTCTGGCATCCACCACAGCATCTTTCTTCATGGTTGGCCAGTAGTATCCTGTCCTCAGGATCCTTGAGAATAATGCCCTGCCCCCAGTGTGGTTTCCACAATCTCCTTCATGTAAGTCTTTTAAAACTTCTTGAACTTCAGGATCCTCAATGCATCTCAAGTATGGTCCTGCAAGAGATCGTTTATACAACATATTATTCATAATTGTGAATTGAGATACCTTAGATTTGAAAGCCCTAGGGTTTTCTCCTGTAGGAATCTCTCCATGTTGTAAGTATCTCATAATTGGCGAGATCCATGATCCTGATCCTGAATGGGATTGAGTACCCTCACAAGGGATAATTGCAGAATCATTTCCTATCTCCATAGCCTCGTGATCCTCGATAGCCGGGGTCAGGATATGGATAATAGGAATCTTGATATCCTCCGGATCTTCAAGGATGATCCTAAGTTAGCCAATGCATCAGCTTCTGTATTTTCTTCCCTAGGTACCTGTGACAAACTAAAGGAAACAAAAGAGAGTGCCAAACTTTTGACTATCTCCAAATATTTGGTTAGTTTTTCACCTTTAACAGCGTAGGATCCATTAAAGTGGCTTGTAATTAACAATGAATCTACATGTACCTCAAGATACCTGATCCCCATATGCTTTGCAATTTGCAAACCAGCAATTAAGGCTTCATATTCAGCCTCATTATTAGTGGTTTGGAACTCACAAGCTATAGAGTGGGGTATTATGTCCCCCTGTGGCGATTTTAGTAGTATTCCAAGCCCTGTGCCTTTGACATTTGAGGATCCATCAGTGTGGAGTATCCAAGGATCCTTGGTCTCCTCTAGCTGCTGGACTTCTAACTCAGCTTCTTCTTGTAAATCACTACTGAAATCAGCCACAAAGTCAGCTAATGCTTGGGATTTGATGGCTGTCCTAGGCTCATATCTTATATCATATGCACTCAGCTTCACTGCCCACTTAGCCATCCTTCCTGACATCTCTGGTTTCCTGAGGACATTCTTAATTGGAAAATTAGTTTTAACAATAATAACATGAGTCTCAAAATAATGTCTTAGCTTAGTAGATGCCATTATTAATGCAAGAATAAGTTTTTCAAGGTGTGAATACCTGGATTCGGCGTCAAGTAAACTTTTACTTACATAATAGACAGGATGTTGTGTACCTTCATGATCCTTAACAAGGACCGCACTTACTGCTTTTGAGGATACTGCAAGATACAAGGATAACACATCGCCTTTTTCTGGTTTCATCAAGGATGGGGCTGAGGATAAGTAATCTTTGAGGGCTCTCAAAGCATTTTCATGCTTCTCGGTCCACTCAAATTTCTTGTTCTTCCTTAGGATATCATAGAATTCTTTGCACTTCTCCGAGGATTTGGATATAAATCTATTCAAAGCTGCTATCCTGCCTGTTAGCCTTTGAACATCCTTAGCATTGGCCGGAGATTTGATGTTCACTATTGCTTTGATTTGTTCCGGGCTAGCTTCAATGCCTCTCTTAGTCACCATGTATCCTAAGAATTTACCTGCTTTAACACCAAAATGACATTTTGAAGGATTAAGCTTCATATTATATTTGTCAAGGATATCAAATGCTTCCTCCAAATCCTTTAGGTGATCCTCAGCTCTTATGGATTTTACCACCATATCATCTATGTAAACCTCCATAGTTTGTCCGATCTGATCCTTGAACATCATATTCACCAGCCTTTGGTACGTTGCACCTGCATTTCTCAATCCGAACGGCATAGCAATATAGCAATATATACCAGTTGGAGTCATGAAGGCTGTATCCTCTTGGTCGGATGGTTCCATTTGGATTTGTTGAAATCCAGATGAAGCATCCATAAAAGTTAACAGTTCATGACCCGCAGTCGCATCCACCATGGAGTCAATGTGGGGTAAAGGGAAAGGATCCTTGGGACATGCCTTATTTAAATCGGTAAAGTCGACACATACCCTCCACTTTCCGTTTTTCTTTTGAACAACAACCACATTGGCCAACCATCTTGGATACTTGACCTCTCTAATCATACCTGCCCGGAGCAATTTCTCTACCTCTTCTTGGATAATGGCATTCCTTTCCGGTGCAAACTTCCTTCTCCTTTGATGGATTGGTTTGAAGGATCTGTCAATGCCGACTTTATGGGTGATAACATCTTTGGATATACCAGTCATGTCTTCGTGTTTCCATGCAAAGGTAGTCTTTCTCCTTTTGAGGAAGGATACGAGGTCTTCTTTCATTTCGCCAAGGATCCCTGATCCGATATAGATTTTGGATTCAGGATCATCGGGATCCATGAGGATTTCTACCACATCCTGCTCTCTGGCCTCCAAGACATTCCTTGGAGGATACCTTGATTGCTATTGCTCCCTTGACTTCGAGGCTGGTTTCATCGATGAAGTGTAGCAATTCTTAGCTTCCTGCTGATCACTATCAATCTTTACTATTCCCCAAGGACTAGGGAGCTTCACACATTGATGATAAGTAGATGGGACTGCTTTCATATCGTGTATCCAGGGCCTGCCAAGGATAACATTACAAGAAGATAAACAGTCAATAACACAAAATTTTTGATAAGAGTGTAAGCCTTCAATATATATTGGGAGTTTAATGTCCCCCAGGGTGTTCTTAGTTTCGCCACTAAATCCCACGAGCACGGAGGATCTTGGTATGATCTCTGATTCAGGGATACCCATCTTCTTTAGAACATCAAGCTGGATAATGTTCACTGAACTTCCTCCGTCTATTAGGATCCTGCGGACAAAATGGTTAGATATGAAAAGAGTAATAACTAAACCATCGTGATGAGGATCCTGGATATCAACACGATCCTCTTCATCAAAGGTTATGACTTTTCCTTCGGAGACACTTGATGTTCGAACTGGTCTTTCTCCATTATCCATTTTAGTTTCCTTTGCATGCCTTTTAGCTCCTGAGAAGGATGTGCCACAAATGTCGGATCCTCCAGAAATAAAGTTTATCACTTGTGCATCTGCTGGAGGAGCTGGAGCCTTCTCAGGGATCCTTTCAGGATCCTGAGTCCTTGACATTTTTCTTCCCAACAACTCTTTTAGATGCCCTTTGCTCAACAAGTATCCAATTTCCTTTCTTAATGCAATGCATTCTTCTGTGAGATGCCCAAAATCTTCATGGTATGCACACCATTTTGATTTATCCTTAGTTGCAGCTGGCCTATCATTCTTTCTCGGCCATCTAGCTTTATCACCTAAACCCTGCATCGCAAGGATTAGTTCATTGCTGTCAACAGAAAAACAATATTCAGAGATTGGAGGATAATCCTCATCATCCTCTTCCTGATCAATAGCATGCACATTCTGATTATCAGATTTGCTGTAGGATCTGAATTTGTTATTCCTGAATGAGGATCCTTGCTTATCCTGCTTTGAGGACCCTGCTAACCTCTCCTGGATCCTCTTATCATCCTCTAGCCGAATGAACCTAAGTGCTCGGGTTCTTACCTCATCTAAGTTCCTGCATGGTGTCATAACAAGATCATCATAAAATAACGAATCCCTAAGCAATCCCATTTTGAAGGCCTCAACAGCCGTAGCTATATCTAAGTTGGGAATGTCTAAGGATTCTTTACTGAATTTGGTAATGTAATCCCTTAACGATTCATTATGACCCTAGGTTATCCTATATAAATCACTAGTTAATCGTTCAAATTTCCTACTACAAGAAAACTGATTATTAAATAGATTAACTAGATTAGCAAATGAGGTAATAGAATAGGGAGGAAGACTTAGCAGCCATTTGAGAGCTGATCCTGTAAGAGTGGATCCGAATCCTTTGCACAGGCATGCTTCCTTTAACCTTTCTGGGATTGGATTGATCTCCATCCTCTCCCTGTATTGTGCTATGTGTTCTTCAGGATCCGTTGAGCCATCATACAGTTTCATTGTAGGCACATGGAACCTCTTGGGTATCTCAGCATCACAGATTGGTGGTGCAAAACGAGATATCTTATGGCTCCCATCTGCGATCTCTGGGATAGGTTTGACCACTCCCGGAACACTTGATATCATATCCTTTACCTTTTGCAATTCTCTGGCCATGGCATGATTGATACCTGGATCCTGCACAAGACCATGGTTAGTAGTATGAGAATTATTAAAAGTGTTACCTCCCATTGGATTCAAGTTAGGAAGAATGGATGTTAATCCATATTGTTGAGGCTCTGGAATGATCGATGGACCAGTAGAAGCGTTGGTCTGCATTGGAATAAAATCTCCCTGATGAACATCTGAACTTCCTGTCTGCAAACTCCTCAAGGATCCTGGCATCTGGAAGGATCCCTGAAACTGGGATGATCCTGGAATGAAGGAGGATCCTTGAACCTGGGATGATCCTGGAACGAAGGAGTATCTTAGAATCTGGGATGATCCTGGAACGAAGGAGGATCCTTGAACCTGGGATGATCCTGGAACGAAGGAGGATCCTTGAACCTGGGATGATCCTGGAACGAAGGACGATCCTTGAACCTGGGATGATCCTGGAACGAAGGAGGATCCTTGAACCTGGGATGATCCTGGAACGAAGGAAGATCCTTGAACCTGGGATGATCCTGGAACGAAGGAGGATCCTTGAAACTGGGATGATCCTGGAATGAAGGAGTATCCTTGAACCTGGGATGATCCTGGAACGAAGGAAGATCCTTGAACCTGGGATGATCCTGGAACGAAGGAGGATCCTTGAACCTGGGATGATCCTGGAACGAAGGACGATCCTTGAACCTGGGATGATCCTGGAACGAAGGAGGATCCTTGAAACTGTTGCATTCCTGAATATCCTCCTGAACTCGTGAGGGATCCCATATGCTGAGGATAGGATCCCGCTGGCTGGAAATATGAACCTGATGCCTGGGTCATTGTTGTTGTTCCGTAGTGCACTCCTTTTGGTCCACCCACATATTGGATATCTGGGACCACTGATGGCTGAGAAGTAATCACCGGAGTATGAAAATTCAAAGATCTGGGCATCAATGGGGAACGATCCTCCGCCGTTTTCTTCTGTTTCTTAATTTCATCAATCTCCCGGAGGATCCTTTCATTGGTCTTATCCTGCTCTTGTGCATGATTCCTCATCTGCAAAATCAAGGCATAGAGATCATTAGTAGTAGGATTAGTTGAAACAGAAGAAATAGGTGGTTTTGAGAAAATGGGAGTTGGTTTCTTCGCGGCATTCTCGGTATTCTTCTGGGATCCAGAAGGTGGTGGAGGCAAAGGAGGGACGCCTTGTGAAGAAGTAAATGAAGGCATCAAGTTTGAAGTATTCTTCGCTGAGGAAGCCATTTGCTTGGTTGTAGTGAACCGGAATGAGCACAAAAATGCGAATTCTTCTAAGGACAAAGCACCAATTGCCCCACGGTGGGCGCCAAACTGTTTTGGTCAAAAAATATGTTGAGGATAGTGTAACCAAACTCTTTGTTACGGGGAATGATGCTCAAAATGTGTAACAGCGATGAAGATCACTTCAATGTAAATTGCACAAACAACACAAGGATTTATACGGGGAAAAAGCCCTTGATCAAGAGTTGATCTCCGGCACAAAAAACCCCGGGTGATGGAAACTACCGATCACCAAGCTCAAATAAATGAATTAATGTTTACAACTTCGGATAGTAACGAGCTAGGTACAAGGATCACTATGGTGAAATGTGTAAAAAGTGTATGAAATTGCTAAGTGTTTGAACGAGAGCTTGTATGAGCGTTTGTACGAGTGTGTGTAACCGAGAAATGACTAAGTGTTTTCTACTAGCTCGTTACTCCCTTTTAAAATAGAAATAACCACCTAAACTAACTATCCGACTTTCGTGCCAAGCCTCCACGTTCTCCACAACGTTTATTTTTGGTCAAGCACGTGTAGAATAGCTTAGGAATATTCTCCAGGAATGTCGCCAAGACTTGGTCAAGCTCGTTATACCTGCGAGATAGTACAAAATATAGGTAAACAATCGTCAGTACGAGGATCCTTAAAGTGATCCATGATCCTGATCCTGAAGCTCTTCTGAGGATCACCACCTGTCACAGAAGTAAGGATCACCAGTTAGGATAACGAATAAGGATCACTAATTGTTAGAAAATCCTCCCCTAACAGAAGTCTTTTAAAACTTCTTGGATTTCAGGATCCTCGATGCATCTCAAGTATGGTCCTGCAAGAGATCGTCTATACAACATATTATTTAAAATTGTGAATTGAGATACCTTAGATTTGAAAGCCCTAGGGTTTTCTCCTGTAGGAATCTCTCCATGTTGTAAGTATCTCATAATTGGTGAGATCCATGATCCTGATCCTGAATGGGATTGAGTATCCTTACTAGGGATAACTGCAGAATCATTTCCTACCTCCATAGCCACATGATCCTCAATGGCCGGGGTCAGGATATGGATAATAGGGATCTTGATATCCTCCGGGATCTTCAAAGATGATCCTAAGTTAGCCAATGCATCTGCCTCTGTATTTTCTTCCCTTGGTACCTGCGTTAAACTAAAGGAAACAAAAGAGAGTGCCAAACTTTTGACTATCTCTAAATATTTGGTTAGCTTTTCACCTTTAACAACATAGGATCCATTAAAGTGGTTTGTAATTAACAATGAATCTACATGTACCTCAAGATACCTGATCCCCATATGCTTTGCAATTTGCAAACCAGCAATTAAGGCTTCATATTCAGCCTCATTGTTAGTGGTTTGGAACTCACAAGCTATAGAGTGGGGTATTATGTCCCCCTGTGGCGATTTTAGTAGTATTCCAAGCCCTGTGCCTTTGACATTTGAGGATCCATCAGTATAGAGTATTCAAGGATCCTTAGTCTCCTCTAACTGCTGGACTTCTAACTCAGCTTCTTTTTGTAAATCACTACTGAAATCAGCCACAAAGTCAGCTAATGCTTGGGATTTGATGGCTGTCCTAGGCTCATATCTTATATCATATGCATTTAGCTTCACTGCCTACTTAGCCATCCTTCCTGACATCTCTGGTTTCCTGAGGACATTCTTAATTGGGAAATTAGTTTTAACAATGATAACATGAGTTTCAAAATAATGTCTTAACTTAGTAGATGCCATAATTAATGCAAGAATAAGCTTTTCAAGGTGTGAATACCTGGATTCGGCATCAAGTAAACTTTTACTTACGTAATAGACAGGATGTTGTGTACCTTCATGATCCTTAACAAGGACCGCACTTACCGCTTTTGAGGATACTGCAAGATACAAGGATAGCACATCGCCTTTTTCTGGTTTCATCAAGGCTGGGGCTGAGGATAGGTAATCTTTGAGGGCTCTTAAAGCATTTTCATGCTTCTCGGTCCACTCAAATTTCTTGTTCTTCCTTATGATATCATAGAATTCTTTGCACTTCTCTGAGGATTTGGATATAAATCTGTTCAAAGCTGCTATCCTGCCTGTTAGCCTTTGAACATCCTTAGCAATGGCCGGAGTTTTGATGTTCACTATTGCTTTGATTTGTTCCGGGCTAGCTTCAATGCCTCTCTTTGTCACCATATATCCTAAGAATTTACCTGCTTTAACACCAAAGTGACATTTCGAAGGATTAAGCTTCATATTATATTTATCAAGGATATTGAATGCTTCCTCCAAGTCTCTTAGGTGATCCTCAGCTTTTAAGGATTTTACCACCATATCATCTATGTAAACCTCCATAGTCTGTCCAATCTGATCCTTGAACATCATATTCACCAGCCTTAGATATGTTGCACCTGCATTTCTTAATCCGAATGGCATAGCAATATAGCAGTATATACCAGTTGGAGTCATGAAAGCTGTATCCTCTTGGTCGGATGGTTCCATTTGGATTTGTTGAAATCCAGATGAAGCATCCATAAAAGTTAATAGTTCATGACCCGCAGTTGCATCCACCATGGAGTCAATGTGGGGTAATGGGAAAGGATCCTTGGGACATGCCTTATTTAAATCGGTAAAATCGACACATACCCTCCACTTTCCGTTTTTCTTTTGAACAACAACCACATTGGCCAACCATCTTGGATACTTGACCTCTCTAATCATACCTGCCCGGAGCAATTTCTCTACCTCTTCCTGGATAATGGCATTCCTTTCCGGTGCAAACTTTCTTCTCCTTTGATGGATTGATTTGAAGGATCTGTCAATGCCGAGTTTGTGAGTGATTACATCTTTGGATATACCAGTCATGTCTTCGTGTTTCCATGCAAAGGTAGTCTTTCTCCTTTTTAGGAAGGATACGAGGTCTTCCTTCATTTCGCCAAGGATCCCTGATCCGATATAAACTATAGATTCGGGATCATCCGGATCCATAAGGATTTCTACTACATCCTGTTCACTCGCCTCCAAGACATCCCTTGGAGGATACTTTGATTGCTATTGCTCCCTGGACTTCGAGGCTGGTTTCATCGATGAAGTATAGCAATTCTTAGCCTCCTGCTGATCACTATCAATCTTCACTATTCCCCAAGGACTTGGGAGCTTCACACATTGATGGTAAGTAGATGGGACTGCCTTCATATCGTGTATCCAAGGCCTGCCAAGGATCACATTACAACAAGATAAACAGTCAATAACACAAAATTTTTGATAAGAGTGTAGGCCTTCGATGTATATTGGGAGCTTAATGTCCCCCAGGGTATTCTTAGTTTCGCCACTAAATCCCACGAGCACGGAGGATCTTGGTATGATATCTGATTCAGGGATACCCATCTTCTTTAGAACATCAAGCTGGATAATGTTCACCGAGCTTCTTCCGTCTATAAGGATCCTGCGGACAAAATGGTTAGAAATGAAAAGAGTAATAACTAAACCATCATGATGAGGATCCTGGATATCAACACGGTCATCCTCATCAAAGGTTATGACTTTCCCTTCGGAGACACTTGATGTTCGAACAGGTCTTTCTCCATTATCCATTTTGGTTTCCTTTGCATGCCTTTTAGCTGCTGAGAAGGATGTACCGCAAATGTCTGATCCTCCAGAAATAAAGTTTATCACTTGTGCATCTGCTGGAGGGGCTGGAGCCTTCTCAGGGATCCTTTCAGGATCCTGAGTCCTCGACTTTTTTCTTCCCAATAATTCTTTTAGATGCCCTTTGCTCAACAAGTATCCAATTTCCTTTCTTAGTGCAATGCATTCTTCTGTGAGATGCCCAAAATCTTCATGGTATGCACACCACTTTGATTTATCTTTGGTTGCAGCTGGTCTGTCATTTTTTTCTAGGCCATCTAGCTTTATCACCTAAACCCTGCATCGCAAGGATTAGTTCATTGCTATCAACAGAAAAACAATATTCAGAGATTGGAGGATAATCCTCATCATCCTCTTCCTGATCAACAGCATGCACATTCTGGTTATCGGATCTGTTGTAGGATTTGAACTTGTTGTTCCTGAACGAGGATCCTTGCTTATCTTGCTTTGAGGATCCTGCTAACCTCTCCTGGATCCTCTTGTCATCCTCTAGCCGGATGTACCTAAGGGCCCGGGTTCTTACCTCATCTAGGTTCCTGCATGGTGTCATAACAAGATCATCATAAAATAACGAATCCCTAAGCAATCCCATTTTAAAGGCCTCAACAGCCGTAGCTATATCCAAGTTGGGAATGTCTAAGGATTCTTTGCTGAATTTAGTGATATAATCCCTTAATGATTCATTATGACCCTGGGTTATCCTATACAGATCACTAGTTAAACGCTCAAATTTTCTACTACAAGAAAACTGATTATTAAATAGATTAACTAGGTTAGCAAACGAGGTAATAGAGTAAGGGGGAAGACTTAGCAGCCATTTGAGAGCTGATCCAGTAAGAGTGGATCCAAATCCCTTGCACAGGCATGCTTCCTTTAACCTTTCTGGGATCGGATTGATTTACATCCTCTCCCTGTATTGTGCTATGTGTTCCTCAGGATCTGTCGAACGATCATATAGCTTCATTGTAGGCACATGGAACCTCTTGGGTATCTCAGCATCACAGATTGGTGGTGCAAAACGAGATATCTTGTGGCTCCCATCTGCAATCTCTGGGATAGGTTTGACCACTCCCGGAACACTTGATATCACATCCTTTAGCTTTTGCAATTCTCTGGCCATGGCATGATTGATACCTGGATCCTGCATAAGGCCATGGTTAGTAGAGTAAGAGTTATTAAAAGTGTTACCTCCCATTGAATGCAAGTTGGGAAGAATGGATGTTAATCCATATTGTTGGGGCTCTGGAATGATCGAGGGACCGGTAGAAGCAATGGTCTGCATCGGAATAAAATCTCCCTGATGGACATCTGAACCTCCTGTTTGCAAATTCCTCGAGGATCCTGGCATCTGGAAGGATCCCTGAAACTGGGAGGATCCTGGAACAAAGGAGGATCCTTGAACCTGGGATGATCCTGGAACAAAGGAGGATCCTTGAACCTGGGATGATCCTGGAACAAAGGAGGATCCTTGAACCTGGGATGATCCTGGAACAAAGGAGGATCCTTGAACCTGCTGCGCTCCTGAGTACCCTCCTGAATTCATGAAGGATCCCATATGCTGAGGATAGGATCCTGCTGGCTGGAAGTATGGACCTAATGCCTGGGTAACTGTTGTTGTTCCGTAGTGCACTCCTTTTGGTCCTCCAACATATTGAATGTCTAGAGCCACTGATGGCTGAGAAGTAATCACCGGAGTATCGAAATTCAAAGATCTGGGCATTAGTGGGGAATGATCCTCTGCCGATCTCTTTTGTTTCTTGATGTCTCCAATTTCTCTAAGGATTTTTTCATTGGTCTTGTCCTGCTGCTGGATATGATCCTTCATCTGCAAAATCAGAGTAAACAAGTCACTAGTAGTAGGAGTGTAAGAAGCAGAAGAAGTTGGAGGTTTTGAGAAAATAGGAGTTGGTTTCTTCGCAGCATTCTCAGTATTCTTCTGGGATCCAGAAGGTGGTGGAGGCAAAGGAGGAACGCCTTGTGAAGAAGTGAATGAGGGCATCAAGTTTGAAGCATTCTTCGCCGAGGAAGCCATTTGCTTGGTCGTAGTGAACTGCAATGAGCACAGCAATACGAATTTTTCTAAGAATGAAGCACCAATGCCCCACGGTGGGCGCCAAACTGTTTTGGTCAAAAAATCTGAGGAGGATATTGCAACCAAACTCTCTGTTACGGGGTATGATGCTTGAAATGTATAACAACGACAAGGATCACTTCAATGTAAATTGCACAAACAACACAAGGGTTTATACGGGGAGAAAGCCCTTGATCAAGAGTTGATCTCCGGCACAAAAAACCCCGGGTGATGGAAACTACCGATCACCAAGTTCAAATAAATCAATAAATGTTTACAACTTCGGATGGTAACGAGCTAGGTGCAAGGATCACTATCGTGTAATGTGTAAAAGTGAGTGAAAATGAATGAATGTTCGTCGAGAGCTTCAAGTGTGCGAGTATATGAGTGTGTGTGTAGCTGAAAAATGACTACCTCTTTCTAACTAGCTCGTCACCCCTTTAAATGAAAGAAATAACTAGCTAACAAATTGTCCGACTTTTCTGCCATGCAGCCACGTTCTCCACAACGTCTATTTTTGGTCAAGCACGTGCGGGATAGTCTGGGAATATTCTCCAGGAATGTCGCCAAGACCAAGTCAAGCTTGTTACTCCTGCAAAGTAACACAAAACACAAATAAACAATCATCAGTACGAGGATCCTTAAAGTGATCCATGATCCTGATCCTGAAGCTCTTCTGAGGATCACTATCTGCCACAGAAGTAAGGATCATTAATTAGGATAGCGAATAAGGATCACTAATTGTTAGAAAATCCTCCCCTAACAGACAGGATGTTGTGTACCTTGGTGATCCTTAACAAGGACCGCACTTACTGCTTTCGAGGATACTGCTAGGTATAAGGATAATACGTCTCCCTTTTCTGGTTTCATCAAAGTTGGGGCTGAGGATAGGTAATCCTTAAGAGCTTTAAGGGAATTTTCATGCTTCTCAGTCCATTCAAATTTCTTGTTTTTCCTCAGGATGTCATAGAATTCCTTGCACTTTTTTGAGGATTTGGATATGAATCTGTTCAAGGCTGCGATCCTGCCTGTCAATCTTTGCACATCCTTAGCATTGGCAGGAGATTTGATATTCACAATAGCCTTGATTTGTTCTGGACTTGCTTCAATGCCCCTCTTTGTCACCATATATCCTAAGAATTTACCTGCCTTAACACCAAAATGACACTTGGAAGGATTTAGTTTCATATTAAATTTATCAAGGATATTGAATGCTTCCTCCAAGTCTTTAAGGTGATCCTCAGCTTTTTTGGACTTAACCACCATGTCATCAATATAGACTTCCATAGTGTGTCCAATTTGTGCCTTGAACATCATATTGACAAGCCTTTGGTAAGTAGCACCTACATTCCTTAGTCCAAATGGCATAGCAATATAACAATATATACCAGTTGGGGTCATAAAGGTTGTATCCTCTTGATCAGATGGTTCCATCTGAATTTGTTGGAATCCAGATGAAGCATCCATAAATGTTAACAACTCATGACCCGCGGTAGCATCCACCATGGAGTCAATGTGGGGTAATGGGAAAGGATCCTTGGGACATGCCTTGTTTAAATCAGTAAAATCAACACATACCCTTCACTTTCCATTTTTCTTTTGAACAACAACCACATTGGCTAACCATCTTGGATACTTAACTTCTCTAATCATACCTGCCCGAAGTAGTTTATCTACCTATTCCTGGATAATAGCATTCCTTTCATGTGCAAACTTCCTCCTCTTTTAATGTATAGGCTTGAATGACCTGTCAATGCCAAGTTTATGAGTAATTATATCTTTAGATATACCTGTCATATCCTCATGTTTCCAGGCAAAGGTAGTTTTCTTCTTTTAAGGAAGGATACTAGCTCCTGTTCAATGTCGCTAAGGATCCCTGATCCTATGAAGATCTTGGATTCAGGATCATCAGGATCCATGAGAATTTCTTTCAAATCCTGCTCTCTTGCCTCCAAGACATCTCTTGAAGGATACTTTAATTGCTATTGCTCCCTTGGTCTTGAGGTTGGCTTCATTGATGAGGTATAGCAATTCTTAGCTTCTTGTTGATCACTCTCAATTTTCACCACTCCCCAAGGACTTGGAAGCTTTACACACTGATGATAGGTGGATGGGACTGCCTTCATATCATGTATCCATGGCCTGCCAAGGATAACATTGCAACATGATAAGCAATCTATAACACAAAACTTTTGATAAGAATGCAATCCTTCAATATAGATTGGGAGTTTGATGTCCCCCAATGTATTCTTAGTTTCTCCACTGAATCCCATAAGTACTGAGGATCTTGGGATGATATCAGACTCCGGGATATTCATCTTCTTGAGGACATCAAGCTGAATGATGTTCACAGAGCTTCCTCCATCTATAAGGATCCTGCGAACAAAGTGGTTAGAAATAAACAATGTAATTACAAGGTCATCATGATGAGGATCCTGGACATTAACACGATCATCCTCATCAAAGGTTATGACTTTATCCTGGGTGACAACGGAGGTCCGGACGGGTCTGTCTCCCTTATCCATTTTGGTTTCCTTAGCATGTCTTTTTGCAGCTGAAAAGGAGGTACCACAAATGTCTGATCCACCAGATATGAAGTTTATGACTTGTGCATCTGCTGGAGGAGCAGGAGCCCTTTCCGGGATCCTTTCAGGATCCTGGATCCTTGACTTCTTTCGTCCCAAGAGTTCCTTTAAATGCCCCTTGCTCAACAAGTAACCAATTTCCTTTCTTAGTGCAATACACTCTTCAGTGAGATGCCCAAAATCCTCATGATATGCACACCACTTGGACTTATCCTTTGTAGCAGCTGGTTTATCACTTTTCCTTGGCCACCTAGCTTTCTCACCTAGATTCTGCATTGCAAGGATTAGTTCATTGTTATCAACAGAAAAACAGTATTCAGAAATAGGAGGATAATCCTCATCATCCTCTTCTTGTTCCACTGAATGCACATTCTGGTTATCAGACTTATTGTAGAACTTGGATTTGTTGTTCCTGAAGTAGGATCATTGTTTCTCCTGTTTTGAGGATCCTGTCAATCTATCCTGGATCCTTTTGTCATCCTCTAGGCGGATGAACCTAAGGGCCCTGGTTCTTACTTCATCAAGATTCCTGCAAGGTGTCATGACAAGATCATCATAGAATAATGAATCCCTAAGCAATCCCATTTTAAAGGCTTCTACAGCCGTAGTGATGTATTGTAAAATACATCTTTATTCGCGTCTTGGTTTGTTCGGTTTTAGTTAGTTTTAGTGTCGGTTCTTAGATAGAATGTACATGCTTTTGATTTATTTATGTTTTCAGGTATTTGGAGCTAAAACGGAGCTGAAACAAGCAAAATATGATTAGAGAAAGTGTCGGGTCAAGAACGGAGGGCTCGGGAGCGAAACAGAGCGGAAAAACATCATCTGGAAGTGTATCGCGGCCCGCTTGAACTTACATGCATATATAACGCGGGCCGCTTGAAAGTGTAACATGGATCCGGACGGTTGAAGACTCGCGGCCCGCACCAACTAACCTTAACACTAAAGCGGGCCGCATGGGGATCTTTTACGCGAAATCAGATCGTGAATCAGTCGGATTAGGGTTTTGTGAAGTTATATATGATCATCAATCATCACAGCCGGGATTATGATCAATATTACGAATTTGGACGAAGTTTAGAGGCTGTTTTGGTGGCGTTTGAAGGCTCGGGAAGCAAGGAATCATTGTGGAAGGTTAGGAAGCACTCGGATTTGAAGGTTTTCGGGTTTAACCTCTCGTTTAGTCTTCGTATTTGTTTGTTTCTTGTTTAATCATGATGAATTCGGTTTATACTTTGATTGATATGTTTTTAGACATGATATTCGGCTAAACTTCCTGTACTACCTAGGTTATGACTATAGTTTAACAAAGTTTGGATCTTTATTTGATTTTATCGTGGTTGTGGATTTTTCTTGTATTGTAAAAGCTTTGGTTTTCTAACTTGGTGCGTATGTGTGCTTGTGATTATTTTATTATTGTTTGTTGCTTCGTTCGAATCTTGGTGACGGTCTTTATCACGGAATAGTTTCGGGCTAGGGTTCTTGATTTAGGTGACTGTCTATATCACATAATAGATCATTAATCCTTTAGGGTGAAAATCTAGTAAGTAACCTTAGAAGTAATATTCGGTAATATTATAAAATCAAGTGTGCTGCTAGACTCGTCGCGGAAAGGCTCGAGGATATTAATAGGTCTAGGTTTGGTTATAAGTCTTTAACATTCCATAGCCTATTAAACCAAGATTAGAACCCATTGTCGCTTTAGACGTTCGCGCGGCAAAGTAGAGCGTCTTACATAAGCACTTTCAAGAAACTAGAGGACGGAAAAGAAATCTAGCAAACCGGTAAACGTAACAGCCTAGGTAGTGCCACAAGAATCGCCTTGAGAGTGTTTGAGGGGCTTAGTGGTGTCTTAATAGGTTTAGCATCTTAAGATCCCGGTTCCACACCACAAAATCATCGAATAGAGATCCATTCTGAGTTTAGCTTGCGTCTAGCCTAGGTAGTCTTCATTCCCCACTGGTCAAAGTCTTCGTGCAAGTTCGTGTTAGTTACTTAGTTAACCTAGTTTAGTCATTATTCGCATTCTTAGGATTTTTAGAAAACCCCCCCCCCCAATCAATAAACAATTAGTCAGTCCGTGTCGGTCTAAGTCTAGATAGAGTCGTTAGCGTAGTCAGTAGAGTCTCTTGGGTTCGATACTCGGACTTCCTTAGGCTATACTACACTCGATCGGTGCACTTGCCGGTTGTGTGTTTTAGGGTTTAGAGAGTCTTAGTCTTATAAATTTAAAACTTAGAGAGTCTAGTTTAGGGTTTAATTTAGTCGTTTTAGTTAACCCGTTTCGAGCACATCAAGTTTTTGGCGCCGTTGCCGGGGACTCTTGGCGATTGCGTTGATTTCTTTGTTTGGACTTACTTGACATATTCTGTGCTAGTTGTGTTAGTTGAGTCGTAGGAGTCTAAAAATTTTAAAAATCCAAAAATATTTGCTTTTGTGTCTTTTCTAGGTTAGTGAGTCTTTGTTAGAGTCTTTTCGTTGTTCGTAGTTGGTGGATGCCCCATACGCGTTCACAGGGACCTCCGCCACCTTTGTTTACAGTCAAGTCTTCTGAGTCGTCTTCTTCGTCTTCTTCAGTTCCACATTCCACCCCCGCGTTCGATTTCACACCGAAGCCATCACCCCACGTTTCACCACACGTTTCTCCACCACCCAGTCCGCCACCAGTAGTTCGCATGGAGAACCGCACAGTTTACCAGCAGGCGACCACCGGTTTCACCGGTGCTACTTCACCCATCACCCTTCCGAATATTGCCAATGATAGGTCCTGGCAGATTCCTTCTTACATCATGACCGCCATCACCAATTCGTGTCAGTTCCATGGTCGTGACGACGAGGATGCACCCGCTCATATCAATCGCATCACTCGTCTTTGTGGCACCTACTCCATAGAGGGTGTCAATCTAGATGCTAGGTACCTTCAGGTCTTCCCATTCTCTCTCGCTGGACGCGCAGCCGTCTGGTTCGATTCTCAGCCCGCAGGCACTTTCACTACTTGGGCAGGTCTTCGCGATGCATTCTTAGCCAAGTATTTCCCGCCAGCCAAGGCGTCTCGCCTTCGTGATCAGATACACTCTTTCCGTATGGAGCCTGATGAGCCATATCACATAGCTTGGGAGCGTTTTCAGACGCTCCTCTCTCGTTGCTCACAGCATGGTTTGTCAGATTGGGCGTTAGTTGAGAAATTCTACAATGGTCTTACTCCTGAGATTAGAGCTCGTTTTGATACTTCAGCAGGAGGTCAGCTTATGGGAAAGAAGACGGTGGTTGAGTGCAATGATTTGTTTGAGAGCTTTGCACATTCTGATATGGACTACAGCACTACCAGCAGGACTTCCATTCCTGTTCATACCTCCTCGGCCGGTCGAGGGGTAAATCAAGTTAACTCGGATTCATCGGTAGTTGCTGAAGTCGAGCTTTTGAAGCGACGGATGGTTGAGTTGCAGAAGAAAGTTGATAGGTGTGAGCTTTGTAGGGGAGGTCACGACACGCTCGAGTGTCCTACACTTATGTTAGAGCAGGTTGAGTACATAGCAGGCCAGTCTAGGGGTCAGTTCGGTAGTAATAATAGTTTTAATCCTGGCTGGCAGCAGAGTAGTGGTAGTAGTTTTCGCCCTTCTGACAATCCCCCTGGTTTTCCATCTGGTCATTATCAAAATAGGGGGCCGGGTCTTTACACGAGTAGTGGTTCAGGTTCGAGTGGTCAGTTTACGAGTGGAGGGTCGAATCAGGAGAGTCAAGATAGTCATAAGGCTTTACAGGGTAGTTTGAGTAGATTAGAGGAGATGATGGCTCAGATGATGACGCATACTCAGACTGCAGCTAAGAATCAGGAGCAGATTAATCAGAGACATGAACTTCAGCTTAAAAATCAAGAGTCCACTCTTCTAGATCTTCAGAGGACAGTAGGGGATATAGCTAGGAAGTTGAAGGAGTCCCCTTCTGGTCAGTATTCAGGTACTACTCACCCAGTCCACCATTCTGTGAAAGCGATTACTACTCGTAGTGGGTTGAGTCTAGGAGAGGTTGGGAGAGAGAGAGTAGAGGAGGAAGAGGATGATTATGTAGATGAGGTGATCGAGTTGGAGGCTCCAGGAAAAGTGCACATTAGGCTAGACCCAGCAAGTACCGCACACGCCGAGAAGCCTCAGGTTGAGAAGAAAGTAGAGGAGCAGCCGAAGAAGGTTCGGCCATCACCGCGAGTGATTGATATTTCTCGTCTTCCGTTTCCCGCTCGTGCTAGGCAGCAGATATATGCTAGGGAGTATGAGAAGTTTATAGAGATGTTCACCCAGCTGAAGGTGAATCTTCCGTTCATTGATGCTTTGAGATCCATGCCTAAATACGCCAAGTTCCTTAAGGA
This sequence comes from Helianthus tuberosus, assembly GCA_030545235.1. Lineage (NCBI taxonomy): Eukaryota > Viridiplantae > Streptophyta > Magnoliopsida > Asterales > Asteraceae > Helianthus > Helianthus tuberosus. The sequence goes on from CM060408.1 coordinate 7,996,613, forward strand.
TTTTCTCAAGCATAAGGGTAAGGTAGGTGAGAGTTCTAGTAATTCATTGAGTGGAGAGTGTTCTGCTGTGCTTCTAAATAAACTTCCTGAGAAACTCACTGATCCAGGCATTTTCACGATCCCTTGCTTGTTTGGTGGTGATGTGAAAAATCACGCATTGGCTGACCTAGGTGCTAGTATTAATTTGATGCCATATTCATTTTACGAAAAATTAGGCCTTGGTGATTTGAAGCCAACTAGGATGACCCTCTCGTTAGCCGATATGTCAGTTAAGTATCCTAGAGGGATAGTTGAGAATTTGTTAGTGAAGGTTGATAGGTTTGTTTTTCCGGCTGATTTTGTAGTGTTAGATATGGAGGCCGATGATAGAGTACCGTTGATTTTAGGACGCCCGTTCTTGAATACGGCTAAAGCATTGATAGATGTCTTCTTAGGCACAATCACACTTAGAGCGGAGGATGAGTCGGTAGTTTTCAAGGTGAATAATGCGAGAGGGCCTAGTGAGAGTGTGGAGGCGATAGAATCGTTGGGGGAGAGTGAGAAGGTTGTGAGTGATGAGAGGAAGGTAGTGAGTGAGCCGAGTCTAGAAAAGGTGTTAAAACCCAAGTGTGGGGATCCACCTGATATGAGAGTAGAGGAGTTGGAAGAGAGATTGTCGAGGGTAGAGTCTAAGGTAGAGACACTGAGTCAGGCTCAGTGTGGGGATAGGTTTCGGGATGATATGTTTAGATTTAAACCGGCCGATGACGATTTGAGAAAGAATGAGAGAGATGGAAGGGATACGAGCGATGATAGGAATGATAGTGCTATAGCCCGTAAGGTGCGGGCAATGCTAGAGGGTGAGCCCCGCGTATATGATCCACCGTGAGTGCGTGAATGGTTGTGACTCACTTGTAGAGTTTGTATACTGAGTCGTATTTGGTGTCGTGTCGTTAGTTAGAGTTTCAGTATCGTTGCGTCATTTTTAGTGGTTTATGTGTTTTTGCGTCATTTGTCGTAGTGTCGTGTTTTTGCGTCTTTTATGTGTTTTGTCAAGTGTTTTGCAGGTTGCATCACCTTCACGTGGCCGAGATCGAAGTTCGAATATCATCACAGGTTGCTGAACGTTAAAAAATTGACAAAATACGAGCAGGGACAGTTTTGGAATAGAGAAAAATGGATTCTGCATAGTTCTGCATTTGCTGCACATACTACTGCTGTTATCTGCTGTCCAGGCGGCCCGCGTGGACTTAGGTCTTTCTCTTATGCGGGCCGCGCGGGTTCTGTTATTGCTGCCGGTTAGTTAAGTTGAAGCGGCCCGCTTCAGCTTACTACATATTGTATGCGGGCCGCGAGTCCACTGATGATCGATAATGGGCTGTTCAGGCCCAACTGATTTCACCATTCTGATCCACCATCCATATCCGATCCATTTTCATCCAGTTACCATCATTGTTCGGGTTAGTTCAAGGTGGCGTTCAGGTATGTTTCCTGTATTTGTTGTTGTTGTATTTGAGTCAGTTTGTTACCGGGTTTATTTCCATCTTAAGTGTGGGGAAACGGGTTGCGTATTTTTAAGGCGTTAAAATGTGATTTTTCACTAAATTTTCAACCCGTTATCCGTTGCATCCACACTTTGGTTAGTCTTGGCACTAGGGTTGTTCGAGGGCGAGCAAAGTGCCGGGAGGGGGTAAGATGGAAATTTTGGTGGTGTATTTTTGAGTCTTTTATTTTGTACCATGAGTCTAAGTTAGTAGTTTTTGAGTCATTTTATGTTTCGAGTCGGTATTGCTTGGGTATTTTGCTTGTTTTTGTTGATGCAGGTTCGAATATGTACCACCCGTACTCAATCTCCATTCGGGTGAGTTTGGAGCTGTTTATTCAAATTTCGGGCATTTATCAAGTATACCAGTTGGAGTTAAGCTGATCACGAACGAAATGCTATACGATCGAGCTGGATTGGACGAGAGTTTGCAGCTTACGCGTGAATTAAACCAGCTAAGTCCTTTCCAATTTGCCCTTGTGTCTTTTGTTTCTTATTTATTTTTAGTTTTTGAGTCGGTTTCCATCCTACATTGAGGGCAATGTAAAGTTTAAGTGTGGGGATGGGAACTATCGTTTAGTGTCATTAGTTAATGAGTCTTGAGTCATAAAAATCGAAAAATACAAAAAAATTCAAAAATTGAAAAATCCAAAAAAAATTGAAAAAATAGAAAAATGTCTTTTGAAATAAGAAGTTTGCAAACTAAAAAACGGAAAATGATAGAAAAGTTGGATTTTTGTTCGGGTTCAAATAATAATAATATGAGATTAAATAATCGTGCTTGTGTCCAGTTTGGGATGTGCGGGTAGGCTTGGCTTGGTTCTGGGTTCCTTTGATCTTAAAATTACCTAATTGTCGGTCTACTAGTGGGTTCTCATCTAGGGAGAGTGAGGAAATTGAAACCGCCAAAAATAGTATAAGGGATGCCGTTATAAGCTAAGATAGTTAGAGTTTTTTGTCATATCTCGCTGAAAAAGAAAAAAAATAGAATAAAAAGTGAGCTAGAAACTAAATGAAAGTAACACAGTTCTATGTATTCCGAGTTGGGGATAGCGACTCTACAGCCGGTTTACCTCTAGGATGTGTGAAATCGCCTTGCCGAATAAAAGTACCGAAACCTATGTAATCTGTGATTGGGGATCGCGACTCTACAGTCGGAATACCGCTGGGTTAGGGAAAGCATCGTCTAGTCTCACGAATGAAAAAAAATGATGAAAAAAAAAAAAAGAGAAAAAGCAAGCAAGAAAAAAAAAAATGGAAAAATAGATTTGATTTCAAACTCCCTTTATCTTGGTATAAAACGGTTAGGAAATAACCCAGTGGTTGTTCCTTTTGTCCTATAAGCTTGAGGGGGGATTAGGTGGACTTGCAATTCTTAGTGTGAGACCCTAGGTGGATTGACCGTACTTGAACTAAACTTGCATGATAAGGGCTCGGAACCGGGTTGGGTTTAAGAGGATCAATATACTTGCAATCGCGGCTAACACGAGTTTCGGTTTTAATAAAAATAACTTAAGCTTTTGGCCCGTTCAATTATCTCGACTATGATTCCGTTTGCATAATTCTTTTTCGGGGACGAAAAAAGGTTAAGTGTGGGGATATTTGATGTATTGTAAAATACATCTTTATTCGCGTCTTGGTTTGTTCGGTTTTAGTTAGTTTTAGTGTCGGTTCTTAGATAGAATGTACATGCTTTTGATTTATTTATGTTTTCAGGTATTTGGAGCTAAAACGGAGCTGAAACAAGCAAAATATGATTAGAGAAAGTGTCGGGTCAAGAACGGAGGGCTCGGGAGCGAAACAGAGCGGAAAAACATCATCTGGAAGTGTATCGCGGCCCGCTTGAACTTACATGCATATATAACGCGGGCCGCTTGAAAGTGTAACATGGATCCGGACGGTTGAAGACTCGCGGCCCGCATCAACTAACCTTAACACTAAAGCGGGCCGCATGGGGATCTTTTACGCGAAATCAGAACGTGAATCAGTCGGATTAGGGTTTTGTGAAGTTATATATGATCATCAATCATCACAGCCGGGATTATGATCAATATTACGAATTTGGACGAAGTTTAGAGGCTGTTTTGGTGGCGTTTGAAGGCTCGGGAAGCAAGGAATCATTGTGGAAGGTTAGGAAGCACTCGGATTTGAAGGTTTTCGGGTTTAACCTCTCGTTTAGTCTTCGTATTTGTTTGTTTCTTGTTTAATCATGATGAATTCGGTTTATACTTTGATTGATATGTTTTTAGACATGATATTCGGCTAAACTTCCTGTACTACCTAGGTTATGACTATAGTTTAACAAAGTTTGGATCTTTATTTGATTTTATCGTGGTTGTGGATTTTTCTTGTATTGTAAAAGCTTTGGTTTTCTAACTTGGTGCGTATGTGTGCTTGTGATTATTTTATTATTGTTTGTTGCTTCGTTCGAATCTTGGTGACGGTCTTTATCACGGAATAGTTTCGGGCTAGGGTTCTTGATTTAGGTGACTGTCTATATCACATAATAGATCATTAATCCTTTAGGGTGAAAATCTAGTAAGTAACCTTAGAAGTAATATTCGGTAATATTATAAAATCAAGTGTGCTGCTAGACTCGTCGCGGAAAGGCTCGAGGATATTAATAGGTCTAGGTTTGGTTATAAGTCTTTAACATTCCATAGCCTATTAAACCAAGATTAGAACCCATTGTCGCTTTAGACGTTCGCGCGGCAAAGTAGAGCGTCTTACATAAGCACTTTCAAGAAACTAGAGGACGGAAAAGAAATCTAGCAAACCGGTAAACGTAACAGCCTAGGTAGTGCCACAAGAATCGCCTTGAGAGTGTTTGAGGGGCTTAGTGGTGTCTTAATAGGTTTAGCATCTTAAGATCCCGGTTCCACACCACAAAATCATCGAATAGAGATCCATTCTGAGTTTAGCTTGCGTCTAGCCTAGGTAGTCTTCATTCCCCACTGGTCAAAGTCTTCGTGCAAGTTCGTGTTAGTTACTTAGTTAACCTAGTTTAGTCATTATTCGCATTCTTAGGATTTTTAGAAAACCCCCCTCAATCAATAAACAATTAGTCAGTCCGTGTCGGTCTAAGTCTAGATAGAGTCGTTAGCGTAGTCAGTAGAGTCTCTTGGGTTCGATACTCGGACTTCCTTAGGCTATACTACACTCGATCGGTGCACTTGCCGGTTGTGTGTTTTAGGGTTTAGAGAGTCTTAGTCTTATAAATTTAAAACTTAGAGAGTCTAGTTTAGGGTTTAATTTAGTCGTTTTAGTTAACCCGTTTCGAGCACATCACGTAGCAATATCCAAATTAGGAATATCTAAGGATTCTTTACTGAACTTAGTGATGTAATCTCTAAGTGATTCATTTTGACCTTGTGTTACCCTATATAGATCACTAGTTAATCATTCAAATTTTCTACTACAAGAGAATTGACTATTAAACAAATTAACTAGATTAGCAAATGAAGTAATAGAGTAAGGGGGAAGACTTAGCAGCCATTTAAGAGCAGATCCTGTGAGTGTGGATCCAAATCCCTTGCATAGACATGCTTCTTTTAACCTCTCAGGAATTGGATTGATCACCATCCTCTCCTTGTATTGAGCCACATGTTCCTCTGGATCCATTGAACCATCATAGAGCTTCATGGATGGTATCTGAAATCTTTTGGGTATCTCAGCATCACATAAGGGTGATGCAAAACGAGATATCCTGTGGCTACCATCTGCAATTTCAGGAATGGATTTAACCACTCCTGGAACACTGGATATCATATCCTTGAGATTTTGTAACTCCCTGGCCATAGCCTGATTGATACCTGTATCCTGCATTAAGCCATGGTTAGTGTTATATGAACTATTAAAAGTGTTACCTCCCACAGGATTCGTATTTGGAATTCCAGATGTGTATCCATATTGACGGGATTCTGGTATGATTGAAGGACCAGATGAAGTAATGGTTTGCATTGGTATGAAGTCTCCTTGATGAACGTCCGAGCTCTGAGGCTGCATACTTCTCAAGAATCCTTGATCCTGAAGGACGTTGGATCCTTGAAGTTGAGATGATCCTTGAACCTGAAAGGATCCTGGAACCAGAGAGGATCCTGGGACAAGGGTGGATCCTTGGACCGGGAAGGATCCTTGGACCTGGGAGGATCCTTGGACCTGGGAGGATCCTTGGACCTGGGAGGATCCTTGGACCTGGGAGGATCCTTGAACTGCATGCATTCCCAAATATCCTCCTGACGTGAAGTATCCCTGATGCTGAGAAGAGGATCCTAATGGTTGAGAAAAGAATCCTTGAGGCTGGTAGTGAGAACAAAATGCCTGATTCATAGTTGCTGTTCCATTACGCCTTCCTGGTAATTCACCCAAGTATTGCACGTCCGGAACTGCTGAGTGTTGGGAAGTTATGACTGGAGTGTCGAAGTTTAGCGATCTTGGCATCAGAGGGGAGTGATCCTCCACTGATTTCTTTTGTTTCTTGATCTCATCGATCTCCCGGAGGATCCTTTCGTTGGTTTTATCCTGCTCTTGTGCATGATTCCTCATCTGCAAAATCAGAGCATAAAGATCATTAGTAGTAGGATTAGTTGAAACAGAAGAAGTTGGTGGTTTTGTGAAAATGGGGGTTTGTTTCTTCGCAGCATTCTCAGCATTCTTCTGGGATCCAGAAGGTGGTGGAGGCAAAGGAGGAACGCCTTGTGAAGAACAGAATGACGGCATTAAGTTTGAAGTGTTCTTTGCTGAAGAAGCCATCTGCCTGGTTGTTATGAACCGAAATGACCACAAAGGTATGAATCTTCTTAGGAATGAAGCACCAATTGCCCCACGGTGGGCGCCAAACTGTTTTGGTCAAAAATCAAGCAATGATAATGCAATCAAACTTTCTGTTGTGACGTATGATGCTTGAATGAATGAACAACACTAAGGATCACTCTGAAATGTAATGAACAAGTGACACAAAGATTTATACGAGGAAAAAGCCCTTGATCAATGAATGATCTCCGGCATAAAAAACCTCGGGTGATGGAAACTACCGATCACCAACTCAAATTAAATAAGAAATGTGTTACAACTTTGGATGATAGCGAGCTAATTACAAGGATCACTATAGTGTAACGTGCAAAAGGTGTATGAAAAGTGTATGAAATTGCTAAGCGAATTGCCGAGAGCTGGTGAGAGCAGTTGTCAGTGTGTGTGTGTAGCCAAAAATAGCCAAGTGTTTCTATTTAGCTCGCTACCCCGTTTAAAAATAGAAAAATATCTAAGCTAACAAACACTCCGTAATTCATGCAAGTCCCCCACGAACTCCATAACGTCCACTTTAGGTAAGCACGTGCAGAATAAGTCATGGAATATGCTCCAGGAATATCGCCAAGACCAAGTCCAAGCTGGTACTCCTGCAAAACAACATCATATTCAACGTAGACAATCGTTAGTATAAGGATCCTTAAGATGATCCATGATCCTGATCCTGCAATACTTCTGAGGATCACCAATTCTAACAGAAGTGAGGATCACTAAACCCAACAGTAATTGAGGATTACTGATCATTTGGAAATCCTCCCCTAACAGTGGGGAGCTTGCATAATTGTCGAACAGTTTGTTATTTTAGTTATTTCTAATTTAAAATGGGGATAACAAGCTTGAGTAGAAGACTTAGCTAATTTTGGCATACACACACTCTCGTAACAGCTCTCTATCAGCTCTCAAACACTACTTGGCGATTTCATACATTTTATTGCACATTGCACATTAGTGATCCTTGTAACAAGCTTGTTATCATCCCGAGTTGTAAACTTCTTTTGTTTAATCTTAGTTGGTGATCGGTAGTTTCCATCACCCGAGGTTTTTTATGCCGGAGATCAACTCTTGATCAAGGGCTTTTTCCTCGTATAAATCCTTGTGTCATTTGTTCATTACATTTCTGAGTTATCCTTAACATTGTTCATTGATTCAAGCATCATTCCTCACAACAAAGATTTGGTTACATTATCTTAGCCTGATTTTTGACCAAAACAACTAGGACGGCAACTATGTCTTCGGGCAGTATTCTAGCGACAACTGGGTGCCCGAAAGCGTTCCGGTAACAGTTATTAGCATAAATGTTTTAATTACATGTTGTTTTAGTTTTTTATATACTAATGATGATACGGTTGTCTATTTTGGAGGAGTCTGGCGTTCCTGATTCTAATGAGCAAGAGGATGTTGTGTCTAGTATACAAGGAAAACAAAACAGATCGTTTCTAGATTTGAACACGCATCCCCCTGTTGATGAAACGGCCCCTGTAGATGACTCATACCATGTTGGTCAACCAAGTTATCCGATGAGATGGTGGATACGGAGGAGACGGTGGAGACGGTGGATACGGAGGAGACGGTGGATACGGAGGAGACGGTGGATACGGAGGAGACGGTGGATACGGAGGAGACGGTGGATACGAAAGAGACGGTGGATACGGAGGAGACGGTGGATACAGAGGAGACGGTGGTTGTTTTGGTCAAAAATTACCTAAGCAATTTAGTGATCAAATTAGTTAAGTGAAGTAGTGTGCTAAGAATTTGTTTTGAAGATATGCTGAATTGGTTGTTTGCAAAAACAGTTTCAGGATATAGCTCAGGATATTGAGCTATATCTATAATCAAAAAATGAGCAAAAAGTAAAGGGGGTGACACGATATATACGAGGAAAGCCCTTGATCAATCTAGATTGCCGGCATAAAACCTCGGGAGCTGACAATCGCAGCTGCCTTGTTCTTCTTATTACTTCAAACGTCCGGATACAGTGCATGATATTGATCAGATCGCTAAGTATTACAATGCTTTTTTTAGAAAGTGAGAGTTGCGAGAGAGTAGAAATGTAAGAGAGCAGTGAGTGTTATTGTGTCCTATTCGATCTGATTTATCCATCTATTTATAGCTAAGAAATGAAAACAAAGTTTCCTATAAATGGGGTATGCCTTCGAATATTCCTTTGTTAACGTTGGAGACCAAGTAAAGCGGCTTCAACGTCTTTCTTCGAACAACTTGGACCGAGTCTTCCGGGGAAAAGGTCTTCATGAACGTTGCAAGCTTGGACTCGTATTCCTGCACATAATCCGTTAGTGATCCTCAGGATACCATCCAGGATGTTACCAATATCCTGAATCAGCATCCCGGGTATGAACAGATATCATATAATCAAGATATAACTTAAGATATTATCCAGGATATGGGCTCAAAATTTCACCCATAACAATTGTCCCCAAAAATGTTACCGTTAAGGATCCTGAGTCTTAACGGTTACATTTTTCATGATAACCAAGGTAATTAAGAGATAAGACCTGATGTGACCACTTGTAACTGCCCAGTCTATATTTACTCATTGCTTCCCTATATCTTCTCATACTCATTTCCATTTAATCTTCATCAAGAAAGAAAAAGGTAAAAATCCACTCTCTCTTCTCATCTATTTTCTCTTTTTTTCTGTACACTATTCCAGCGAAGATATGGCGAGACAGACAAGATCGAGCTCTGGTGACTCTGCTCCCTCGTTCATTCACCAAAATATTCTCCAAGATCCGGAGAAAGAAATATGCTCGTTTGACAACGCTCATTTGTCGGCCCTTAAAACCTCCGGCATCTTTCCGAAAGGGACGGTGTTCCGGCCGTTTGATCGGGAAATCCGATCAGACATGGTTTCCGAGGAGTGGTTGTGCTTTAATGCTTTTCCCTTTACCTTAGGGTTACAATTTCCGTTTCCCGATTTCATCACCGAGTTCTTTGATACCACAAAAATATGTTTCAGTCAAACAATGCCAACGCTATGGCGAGTCCTGGTTGTTCTTGATCAAATCAAGAACAACCATATTCCTGATCTTTCCATTCATGACCTCCCCTTAGCATATCGGCTTAGATGCCATGGTTCCTGCCGATTCTTGTTCTATTCTACCTCCGGCGACCCACTAATACTTCGTGCCACCAGGAATGAAGAGGAATGGAAGTCCAAGTTTTTCTTTTTAAAAAGAGACTTAATCCCTGGTGGAACGGAATATCCAGTGCAGTGGTTGAGAAAGGGTAGGATTTAGGGTTTTAGGATGATCCTCTCTTGTAACCTGTTTTATATCTTGTACTAACTTTCTTATTTTCTTGCACACAGCCGATTTCAGGAAGCTTGCACCTCCCTTAGCCGACTCACAGAGGAGAATCGAAGCCATCAGACTTCTTCCAGAGGCTGAAAGAAGTTTCAATCCGCTTCCACCATCTCCAAGTCCACTCTCCAGTTCAAACATGTCTGGTAAGGATTCTACACAATATCCTGCATACATGTTTTTATTTGATATGTTCAAGAAAGAGTTTTACTCCCTGTATGCAGACTCTAGCAAAGTTCCAATCTTTCTCGACCTTGATGAGCTCGATAGTTATCCCACTCTAGTCAACGTCAAGAAAGAAACTTCATCTACTACCAGCTCCAAGCTGCTTCCGGCTCCTAAGCCCAACCTGAGAACTCGTGCTTCTACCGCCAAGAAGAGGAAAGGCTCCGAGGTCAGCACCCAGGCTCTGAAGGGTTCTCTTACCAAGATCTCAGCTTCACTGACTCCTTGGAGCCGATGACATCCTTCCTCAATAAGGTAATATCCTGGTACTATATCCTGATAGAATATCCTGACAGGATATCCTGGTTAGTGAATTGTGATTCATACCTGAGTTTTGACTTGCAGGGCCTCCAGCATTAAGCCATGGTTAGTATTATATGAACTATTAAAAGTGTTACCTCCCACAGGATTCGTATTTGGAATTCCAGATGTGTATCCATGTTGACGGGATTCTGGTATGATTGAAGGACCAGATGAAGTAATGGTTTGCATTGGTATGAAGTCTCCTTGATGAACGTCCGAGCTCTGAGGCTGCATACTTCTCAAGAATCCTTGATCCTGAAGGACGTTGGATCCTTGAAGTTGAGATGATCCTTGAACCTGAAAGGATCCTGGAACCAGAGAGGATCCTGGGACAAGGGAGGATCCTTGGACCGGGAAGGATCCTTGGACCTGGGAGGATCCTTGGACCTGGGAGGATCCTTGGACCTGGGAGGATCCTTGGACCTGGGAGGATCCTTGGACCGGGGAGGATCCTTGGACCTGGGAGGATCCTTGAACTGCATGCATTCCCAAATATCCTCCTGACGTGAAGTATCCCTGATGCTGAGAAGAGGATCCTAATGGTTGAGAAAAGAATCCTTGAGGCTGGTAGTGAGAACCAGATGCCTGATTCATAGTTGCTGTTCCATTACGCCTTCCTGGTAATTCACCCAAGTATTGCACGTCCGGAACTACTGAGTGTTGGGAAGTTATGACTGGAGTGTCGAAGTTCAGTGATCTTGGCATCAGAGGGGAGTGATCCTCCACTGATTTCTTCTGTTTCTTGATCTCATCGATCTCCCGGAGGATCCTTTCGTTGGTTTTGTCCTTCTCTTGTGCATGATTCCTTATCTGCAAAATCAGAGCATAAAGATCATTAGTAGTAGGATTAGTTGAAACAGAAGAAGTTGGTGGTTTTGTGAAAATGGGGGTTTGTTTCTTCGCAGCATTCTCAGCATTCTTCTGGGATCCAGAAGGTGGTGGAGGCAAAGGAGGAACGCCTTGTGAAGAACTGAATGACGGCATTAAGTTTGAAGTGTTCTTCGCAGAAGAAGCCATCTGCCTGGTTGTTATGAACCGAAATGACCACAAAGGTATGAATCTTCTTAGGAATGAAGCACCAATTGCCCCACGGTGGGCGCCAAACTGTTTTGGTCAAAAATCAAGCAATGATAATGCAACCAAACTTTCTGTTGTGAGGTATGATGCTTGAATGAATGAACAACACTAAAGATCACTCTGAAATGTAATGAACAAGTGACACAAAGATTTATACGAGGAAAAAGCCCTTGATCAATGAATGATCTCCGGCATAAAAAACCTCGGGTGATGGAAACTACCGATCACCAACTCAAATTAAATAAGAAATGTGTTACAACTTCGGATGATAGCGAGCTAATTACAAGGATCACTATAGTGTAACGTGCAAAAGGTGTATGAAAAGTGTATGAAATTGCTAAGCGAATTGCCGAGAGCTGGTGAGAGCAGTTGTTAGTGTGTGTGTAGCAAAAAATAGCCAAGTGTTTCTATTTAGCTCGCTACCCCACTTAAAAATAGAAAAATATCTAAGCTAAGAAACATTCCGTAATTCATGCAAGTCCCCCACGAACTCCATAACGTCCACTTTAGGTAAGCACGTGCGGAATAAGTCATGGAATATGCTCCAGGAATATCGCCAAGACCAAGTCCAAGCTGGTACTCCTGCAAAACAACATCATATTCAACATAGACAATCGTTAGTATAAGGATCCTTAAGATGATCCATGATCCTGATCCTGCAATACTTCTGAGGATCACCAATTCGAACAGAAGTGAGGATCACTAAACCCAACAGTAATTGAGGATCACTGATCATTTGGAAATCCTCCCCTAACAGTGGGGAGCTTGCATAATTGTCGGACATTTTGTTATTTTAGTTATTTCTAATTTAAAATGGGAATAACAAGCTTGAGTAGAAGACTTAGCTAATTTTGGCATACACACACTCTCGTAACAGCTCTCTATCAGCTCTCAAACACTACTTGGCGATTTCATACATTTTATTGCACATTGCACATTAGTGATCCTTGTAACAAGCTTGTTATCATCCCGAGTTGTAAACTTCTTTCGTTTAATCTTAGTTGGTGATCGGTAGTTTCCATCACCCGAGGTTTTTTATGTCGGAGATCAACTCTTGATCAAGGGCTTTTTCCTCGTATAAATCCTTGTGTCATTTGTTCATTACATTTCTGAGTTATCCTTAACATTGTTCATTGATTCAAGCATCATTCCTCACAACAAATATTTGGTTACATTATCTTAGCCTGATTTTTGACCAAAACAACTAGGACGGCAACTATGTCTTCAGGCAGTATTCTAGCGACAACTGGGTGCCCGAAAGCGTTTCGGTAACAGTTATTAGCTTAAATGTTTTAATTACTTGTTGTTTTAGTTTTTTATATACTAATGATGATACGGTTTTCTATTTTGGAGGAGTCTGGCGTTCCTGATTCTAATGAGCAAGAGGAGGTTGTGTCTAGTATACAAGGAAAACAAAACAGATCGTTTCTAGATTTGAACACGCATCCCCCTGTTGATGAAACAGCCCCTGTAGATGACTCATACCATGCTGGTCAACCAAGTTATCCGATGCAACAAGGGTATCCGAATTATAGATACGGGTGTGAATATTCTTACGGATGAGACGGTGGATACGGAGGAGACGGTGGATACGGAGGAGACGGTGGATACGGAAGAGACGGTGGATACGGAGGAGACGGTGGATACAGAGGAGACGGTGGTTGTTTTGGTCAAAAATTACCTAAGCAATTTAGTGATCAAATTAGTTAAGTGAGGTAGTGTGCTAAGAATTTGTTTTGAAAATATGCTGAATTGGTTGTTTGCAAAAACAGTTTCAGGATATAGCTCAGGATATTGAGCTATATGTATAATCAAACAATGAGCAAAAAGTAAAGGGGGTGACACGATATATACGAGGAAAGGTGTTGGTGCATATTCGGTGACAACAGCTTAATAGTTTGATTATTTAGTCTTTGGATATTTTGTATTGGGCTTAGCTTATTGGTTAGTGAGTTTATTATTGTAATGGGCTTGGAAAATGGCCTAGCCAAGTAGGAAGCCCAGTTCACAGACATGTGGTATATAAACATGTTTTGTGATTAGGGTTTTAGAGGTTAGAGAATTTTACAGAGAGAAAGTCTAGAGAGAGAGGAAAAACGAATTTAGGGTTTGTAGACAAGATCACAGAGAGAGACTATGAGGTTGTGAGGTCTTGAATTGATTGTAAACTGCAAGTTGGATAATCAATAGAAGACCCGTTTGATTGTGAAAGTCTGTTTCTACTCGTTTCTGTAATAAATCTGATCTAGAAGGATTCCGCACTCTAGGTTAGATAAACAATTCTGTGAAAGATCCATACGAATAGGGGACCTACAATTGGTATCAGAGCAGTAGGCTCTTAAAGGCTCGGTTCAGAATTGTGTTCTGCAGAAACAGGGAGTTAAAATTTTCGAATTTTTGAAACTAGGGTTTTGAAATTTTCGAAATTTTTGATAAAAATTTTCGAAATTTGTTTGGCTGTTTTGATATTCTGCTTTGTTTGTTTGGTGTTTTTACAGGATTTCTGGAAAGATTCTGCTGATTCTGGAGAAGTTTTCGGCTGATAGACTTGAAGATTCGAAGATTGTTCTTCGTGTTCTTCATGTTCTTCGTTCTGTTTCTTACTGATTTTCGAAATTACTGATATTTTTGGTGTTTTGATTCTGCAGGAAAGTGTTGACAGAATCTTGAAAATCTCAAAATTTTGGAAAAAGATTGAATTTCCTTAGTTACTGGTTGGCAAAATTGACTGATCTGGCGAACTTGACTGATCTGCGAAATTAACCAGCATACTTATCGGCGAAATTAAAATCCAAAGGCGACTTTGGTAACCGTATAATTTTCCACAGCAAAATTATAACGGTTTTCGGAGACTTTACAGGTCGTCGTAATAGCGAACTTGATCAGCGAAATAAACCAGCAAAATTAAGTACAAGACCAGCGAATTTAAGGACTGACCCCAGCGAATTTAATCACTGATCAGACTAGCGAATTTAGTTGAATAGCTAGCGAAATTATCAGCATATTTAAGGGGTGGAATTTCGTTTGGCAAGCGTCGATAAAATTTCAGTGTTTTGCAAATGCAAATTGATCCGTAGCTCGTTTGACAGAACTGTTTGGACCGTTAGATTCCTTGGATTTTTAGGGTAAAAAAAAAAAAAAAAACTCTGGAAAATCCCGAATTCGGTTTTTGACATTATATATCATTGGATTTGTCTTTTCGAGACGATTCTAAAGGTGTAATTTGGTAACCACAGTTTTCGGAAAAATATTGTACGGTTTTATCAGTACGGTTACGATAAAACGTGTTTAAAGATGGTTAAAATGGACAGTGTTAGTGAGACTATTAAACATTGGCCAAAGCTGAAAAACGTCAAAGAATATACTATCTGGAAAGAGGAGTTTGAAGCATTTGTGAAAAGTCAAGATACAAGAATGTGGAATTGTATGATCGATGGGTACATTGCTGCCACACGACGAGTTGACGGGAGAGTTAAAGTGATTTCTTATGAGATGATGGATGAATCTGAGAAACTCATGGTAAATGCTGAGAAGAAAGCTTTAGCAGTGATCAAGATGTCCTTGCCTGAGGGAATTAAACATACCATCAAGCACTGTGAGACCTCTTATGAGCTGTGGGAAGCTTTAGAAAAACGTTATCAGAGTTCATCAAGACAGAGTGTAGGAGATCTTGCTTTAGATAAGGTAGCAGATGATGTGAAAGAAGAGAAGAAGGAGAATGTTGAGAAGGAGACATCAGAAGTGAAGGATACAGAAGTTTCAAAGTGCATGAATGATGTGAATGAACTTACAACAGAGGTGAAGGTAACATCAAAACCTGTAAGTCATACGTGTCGTAATTGCACTGAACTACAAGGTAAAGTTAACAGCCTATCGGAGCAAAACAAAATTCTGTTAGCTGAATTGGAAAAACTGAAAGAGTCAAATGTTCTTTTGATTAAACGAGAGTCAAATTGTTTAGATAAACTCAAATCAAATGAACAAGTAATCAGCAGTTTAACAAGCAAAGTCAATGAACTGTTACAGATCATTGATTTGGCTCGTGAAACTGTGAAGGATAAAACTAATGAATTTTCTGAAAAGTGTAGGGAATTGGCCGTTGCACAAGACCAAATTCTTGAACTTAAAGGAAAGTTAGACAAGTTTGGAAAATCTTCATTAGTTAGGACTCAAATTCAAGCAAGTTTGAAAAAGAGTAATGATAAAAAGGGTTTGGGGTTTAGTAAAGCCTCATCTTCTAAAAATCAAGACTACTCTTTTTTACCTGATGAAAATGAGTTAATTGATTTTGTGCCTACTACACCAGTTGTAGTGGATCCGATAGCTGTGGACTTGCCAAGTAGTCCAGTTTCTTTGAAAGAATCTGTTGAGTCTGACAGTACACCTCATAAATCGGATGAGGATACTGAAGACGAAAAGAAGAAAACATTTAAAAAGAGATTTAAGAAAAAGAGAAATTACAAGACAAAATCTTGTTTTAGATGTCACAACAAAGGGCACGTGGCGAGTTGTTGTCCTTTGAAGAAAAATAAAGAAAAAGTTGATGAGGTTAAGGAAGGGAATAGGGTTGGTTTGAATAATAATGTTCAACAACATTGTCAATATAATCAACCAAGATTTCAATCTAAGACTTCAACAACAAGACGATTTGATAGACCAAGAAGCAATTTTACACATTTTAGTAATTTTAATGGTAAATCAAATCAGTTTCAAAGTCAAAATAGAAATTTTGGATATCAAAATCGATACAAGACTTCTGGTAATCGAAATTTTCAAAGAAGAAACGAACATAGGGGTTTTAATAACTCAATTGTTCAACAACATCCAAAGTTTTTTCAAAATTTGTGGTATAATTATGGTAGAAGAAGGTATCAAGATAATAATTTTCTAAGGTCAGAAAATTCGAGAGTTTATTGGAACTCTCGTGATCAAAGTCCTAGTGGAAGTTATAAATCTTGTTCAACAACGAGTACAACATTCAAGACACCAGTAAGGTGTGATGGATATTGGTTAGAAGCATCTTATGTGGATTTACATGGTCGACCCAAAACCGGTCAGGTTTGGGTTGTTAAGTCTAACTAAGTTGTTGAGTGTGTGCAGGATGACCAAGAAGGACTGTTGATGTGTTCGACAGTGGTTGTTCCTGTAAAGTTTCTGAGGTGAATAGTAGGTTAACATGGGTAACGAACTATTTACTTTAGTGATGGTTATGATTTTTCTAAACTTCAAAAGTGAAAAACTTATTGTCAGATTGAAGTGGGAGTCTGTTTGTGTTTGTAAATTTGTGTTTTCAAAACTTACTCCATAAAAACAAAAATTTAGGGGGAGAAATTTCCCTAAGCCAAAAAGAGTTTAGTTAGTGCGTGTGTTTAGGGGGGGTAAGTTATAAGATTTAAAAAAAAATAAAAAATAAAAATAAAAATCAAAAATACAAAAACATTGAAAAAATCAAAAACATAAAAAAAAATAGAAAATCAAAAATGAGTTATCACTGTGTGAAAAAGAAGAAATGATAGTACATCAGCAAGTTAGACTGTCACACTGAAAATGAAATTTAAATTGCTTAAGTGTGATAGCAGCTTCATCATACGATGTACCAGTAGGCAAAAAACATGAAATAATCAACTTACCAATGTGATATAAACCTAAACGAACTGAATATGAGTGGGGAACACATCAGTGGTGTATGGTTTAATGACCTTAAATCTTGCGTTGATAGATTGCCAAAATCTGAAGTTTTGGGTCTTTATACTGTTATTTCATCTGGGGATATCTTGACTGTCTTTCTGTTCAGAACTAAAATTGTACATGACCCCAGGAAAGAAAGTCACTTGGAATTAGCTCATTTCTATTTGAATGTCTGTATGTTGTCCCGATACACACAATTTTGATCTGATTCTGAAATCTTCTCTGAAAAAAGTCGTGTACCTCCTTTGCTGCATCCAGATATATGCTGACCTGGAGGTGCTAGGCAACGACAGCTTCTGCTGCATCCAGATACATGCTGACCTAGCTGTACGTTGTCGCGCTATAGACCTAATACACCCGAAAGAGGCCCTCAAGTGCCCAAATGAAACCCAATAAACCTATATCAAACTGAGAAAACTCATTTGATCTGTATATTATACCATATCTCCTAAAGATCTATTCTGTTCTCTTCTCAACCTATTCCCAGTTAAGATTTCAGAAATCTGGATTGGACTTGTGAAATATGTGGTAGGGAAGATACTTGCATGATAGAGTGTGTTATTTATATTTCCAGGATTTGAATAGTATTTATTTGGGTGTTCATTGTTAAGCAATCAAAACATGATAAAACAGATTATATGCAGACCTAGTCACTGTCAGGATATCTTAAAGGATGAATTCAGTATACTCACCTACTACGATGAATCTTTGTGCATACCTTGATCGTGGGGGTATATCCTGAAGTGGGACACACTAGTATCTCAGTAATTAATATTACCTTAACGTATCATATGGTAATGGTACTTGAAATGTTCATGCATTTTGTTTAAAAGGACAAACATACTGGTAATCGTCTTGAACTGCTTTTCATGAAAAATTAAATAAAGAATTATCTAATTGTGTGAAACAGTTTGATTGTGCTGATATGATCTTCTTACCAGTGATTCTCACAAAAATAGAGTGATAACTGCTTTTGTAAATAGTTTACTGCTTTCTTAAAATATCAAAAATACCAAAAAGATTTTTTTTTTTTAAAAAAAAGGGACTTCCAGTTTGAATTGACATATTGTTGTTTTTACAAATTAAGATAAAATATTGGTTTATCTTTAAATGTGAAAAAGACTAATGGTTTTTCGAGATACTTGCTTGTGTTGCTAAACAGATTGATGCAGTTATCAAAATGAAGTGCAGAATACAAGTAAAGTGCAGATTGAGAGTAAAGTAAAGATGTGTGAAGATGCATGGTAGGATCCTTCTACTACATTGCAGAAAGAGGAAGAGATATGAAAGAGTTGGAGCTTACTTGCTTAACCAAGGATTGCTAGCTAACTGATCTACAATGAATGAAAGTTTTGGAGATTGGAAGCATCAGCTAAGGGGGAGTCTGTTGATGTCAGAAGCTGTGTAGCTGACGCTATCCAAAGACCAAAAGAACACAAGATGTTTGAAGACAAAGTTACACTATGAAGCTATTGTCAAGGGGGAGTCTGTTGGTGCATATTCGGTGACAACAGCTTAATAGTTTGATTATTTAGTCTTTGGATATTTTGTATTGGGCTTAGCTTATTGGTTAGTGAGTTTATTATTGTAATGGGCTTGGAAAATGGCCTAGCCAAGTAGGAAGCCCAGTTCACAGACATGTGGTATATAAACATGTTTTGTGATTAGGGTTTTAGAGGTTAGAGAATTTTAGAGAGAGAAAGTCTAGAGAGAGAGGAAAAACGAATTTAGGGTTTGTAGACAAGATCACAGAGAGAGACTGTGAGGTTGTGAGGTCTTGAATTGATTGTAAACTGCAAGTTGGATAATCAATAGAAGACCCGTTTGATTGTGAAAGTCTGTTTCTACTCGTTTCTGTAATAAATCTGATCTAGAGGATTCCGCACTCTAGGTTAGATAAACAATTCTGTGAAAGATCCATACGAATAGGGGACCTACAAAAGCCCTTGATCAATCTAGATTGCCGGCATAAAACCTCGGGAGCTGACAATCGCAGCTGCCTTATTCTTCTTATTACTTCAAATGTCAGGATACAGTGCATGATATTGATCAGATCGCTAAGTATTACAATGCTTTTTTTAGAAAGTGAGAGTTGCGAGAGAGTAGAAATGTATGAGAGCGGTGAGTGTTATTGTGTCCTATTCGATCTGATTTATCCATCTATTTATAGCTAAGAAATGAAAACAAAGTTTCCTATAAATGGGGTATGCCTTCGAATATTCCTTTGTTAACGTTGGAGACCAAGTAAAGCGGCTTCAACGTCTTTCTTCGAACAACTTGGACCGAGTCTTCCGGGGAAAAGGTCTTCATGAACGTTGCAAGCTTGGACTCGTATTCCTGCACATAATCCATTAGTGATCCTCAGGATACCATCCAGGATGTTACCAATATCCTGAATCAGCATCCCGGGTATGAACAGATATCGTATAATCAAGATATAACTTAAGATATTATCCAGGATATGGGCTCAGAATTTCACCCATAACAATTGTCCCCAAAAATGTTACCGTTAAGGATCCTGAGTCTTAACGGTTACATTTTTCATGATAACCAAGGTAATTAAGAGATAAGACCTGATGTGACCACTTGTAACTGCCTAGTCTATATTTACTCATTGCTTCCCTATATCTTCTCATTCTCATTTCCATTTAATCTTCATCAAGAAAGAAAAAGGTAAAAATCCTCTCTCTCTTCTCATCTCTTTTCTCTTCTTTTCTGTACACTATTCCAGCGAAGATATGGCGAGACAGACAAGATCGAGCTCTGGTGACTCTGCTCCCTCGTTCATTCACCAAAATATTCTCCAAGATCCGGAGAAGGAAATATGCTCGTTTGACAACGCTCATTTGTCGGCCCTTAAAACCTCCGGCATCTTTCCGAAAGGGACGGTGTTCCGGCCGTTTGATCGGGAAATCCGATCAGACATGGTTTCCGAGGAGTGGTTGTGCTTTAATGCTTTTCCCTTTACCTTAGGGTTACAATTTCCGTTTCCCGATTTCATCACCGAGTTCTTTGATACCACAAAAATCTGTTTCAGTCAAACAATGCCAACGCTATGGCGAGTCCTGGTTGTTCTTGATCAAATCAAGAACAACCATATTCCTGATCTTTCCATTCATGACCTCCCCTTAGCATATCGGCTTAGATGCCATGGTTCCTGCCGATTCTTGTTCTATTCTACCTCCGGCGACCCACTAATACTTCGTGCCACCAGGAATGAAGAGGAATGGAAGTCCAAGTTTTTCTTTTTAAAAAGAGACTCAATCCCTGGTGGAACGGAATATCCAGTGCAGTGGTTAAGAAAGGGTAGGATTTAGGGTTTTAGGATGATCCTCTCTTGTAACCTGTTTTATATCTTGTACTAACTTTCTTATTTTCTTGCACACAGCCGATTTCAGGAAGCTTGCACCTCCCTTAGCCGACTCACAGAGGAGAATCGACGCCATCAGACTTCTTCCAGAGGCTGAAAGAAGTTTCAATCCGCTTCCACCATCTCCAAGTCTACTCTCCAGTTCAAACATGTCTGGTAAGGATTCTACACAATATCCTGCATACATGTTTTTATTTGATATGTTCAAGAAAGAGTTTTACTCCCTGTATGCAGACTCTAGCAAAGTTCCAATCTTTCTCGACCTTGATGAGCTCGATAGTTATCCCACTCTAGTCAACGTCAAGAAAGAAACTTCTGCTACTACCAGCTCCAAGCTGCTTCCGGCTCCTAAGCCCAACCCGAGAACTCGTGCTTCTACCGCCAAGAAGAGGAAAGGCTCCGAGGTCAGCACCCAGGCTCTGAAGGGTTCTCTTACCAAGATCTCAGCTTCACTGACTCCTTGGAGCCGATGACATCCTTCCTCAATAAGGTAATATCCTGGTACTATATCCTGAACACATATCCTAATAGAATATCCTGACAGGATATCCTGGTTAGTGAATTGTGATTCATACCTGAGTTTTGAGTTGCAGGGCCTCCAGCATCCGCTTCACCTCTACACCGATGCCTGCTGCACGGCCACGTTTCAAGAGGCCTGGATCAAGCAGCTTGAGACCACCGTTGCTGAACAAGGCACCATCGCTGAAGCCAAGACTCGGCACTATGAGGATAAGCTGAAGAAGGTCACCCAGGATGCGGAGATAAAGCTGGCTGCTGTCCAAGTGGAGCACGAACAGGCCATGGTCTCCTTCCGGGAAGGGATCAAAAACTCAGCTGTTGTCTCTCTGCTACAAGCTCACATCAAGATAGCTTATGAGGCCAAGGAGACAGGCCTGGAGTGCCTAGCCTGGCCGGTTGACTCCTGGGTGGCAAAACTAAAGGAGCTTGGAGGCAAAGTTGTGCCATATCCTGCTGAGGCTGGTAAGTCTTCCAAGTCAGCAGAGGCGGTGGACAAGGCTGGAGAAAAGACGGATGCTGGGACAGATGCTGCTCAGGATGCTGAGGCCGAGAAGACGGAGAAAGCTGGTGAAGATGCCGCTGTGTGAGGGCATTCAAGTGGGCGATGATGGATGTTGATGCCTAGGCCGGAGCCCACTTTTTTAAATTTGAATGTTGGTTTGTAATCCCCGAAACAATTTACTTTTCCTGCATTTTGAACAATATAATGGCCAAAGGTGGAGGGATCCTGAGTTTCAGGACGAAGCCCTTGGTCATTAATGTTAGTATGCTTTACTTTTTGGAAAATATAACAGTTGGAGGTGGATGGCTCTCATTTTGAGATGAAACCTTCAACTGTTATGTAAATATAACCATGAACTTATTGTGCTTTTGGTGGATGGATCTCAGTTTGAGATGAAACCAAAAGCACAAACTTTTGCCATGTTAATAATATAACTCTCTTTTGACCTTATCTTTGTTGCTATACTTTTAGTGCACAAATTTTATTCTGAAAATAGTTTTCTTTGAACATTCTTGGGAAGATATGCTGAGAATATCCTAAAGGATATCCTGGTCAGGATGCTGATACATAGCTTAAAAACTTAGGTTACTCAAAGGAGATTTAAAAAATAAAAAGGAGAGATCATACCGAAGACTCTTAGAGAGTCAATTTCAATCTTCCATCTTATGATTGTTGTCACACCCCCAAAATCCACATGCGGAGTATCACCGCTTGGAGGCGTGACTGACCAGGATCCAGCCACCAATCATATTGAACATCGTATGTAAATAAAAATAAAACCCAACACAATATAATTGGTGTCCAAACAAAACATAATTTAAGTTGTAAGCGGAAGCAAAATGTTAAAAACAAAGTGTAAGTTCAAATATATCAACTGTTTAACATGGCATAAGACTATCCATGTCCCACAACGTCCACGCCTCCTCGTGCAAGCTCCAAAAGTATCTAACGACCTGCAAGGCATGTAACAACAAATCAACAACAAAGTTGAGCGAGTTCACAGTTGGTGTTCATTGTTAAGTTGTTTCAAAACCATGAGTTCATTTGTAAGTCGTAAGTTAACCAGTTTACCCTGTTTCCCAAACATATCCATAGTTGGTGGGGGCTTCCCCATATTAACCACTAGACCTATTTACCATATCGACCACTGACTAAAATAAGTTGGTGCCCTGACGTCAATGTCTATCATCATTGACTAGTGCCCAGATCCATTAGTTCACGCCCGTCCTCTGCGGCACGGTGTGAGGCTTGTCAAACCTAAATAGCGCTATCTAACTAATGACCCGCTCGCCATTGGCCCGGCAATTAAGTCGATATAAAAGGAGGGACTTCATGATAGAGAGTTTTGGTCTAGTATCCGTGTTGTCACCCTTCAATAAAGAGGGTGTGTACGTAATCCCCAAACCAGGAGATTACGCAGGTTCCGATTATATTCTTATCACGTGTTGTCACCCTTCAATAAAGAGGGTGTATACGTGTCCCAAACCAGGAGATCACGCAGTTTCAGTTTAAATCCTTTACCCATTCCCAACCCTTGGGAATCCCATGCCTTGTGGAAAGTGTGAACTCACCTCAGTTTGCTCGGCAGATAATTTACTTGCTAAAATGACTTTTGATCAATCGCGTCCTATAATAGTTATTACATCTAGTCAGGTTCGCATACAAGTACTTCACACAATTGTTCACATATATAATCAAGTAGCACAGAAGGCGTCACGTATTTGATGTTTAATTCTACAGAAAATCCAGCCAAAACATTTAACCCGTAAACCATACCCAGCCCAATAACATTCACAACCGGCCCAACTAATATATTTTCATTTAGGAAATTTTTAGTGACCCAGTTAACAAGTATCGGCCCATTTAAAAAAACAATTTCATCACATCCTTATTATCACCGAATAAGACAAAAACAACTATCACCAGCTTTTTAAATCTTTACATTGCACTTATCTTCTTCCTAACATTAACATGCATCGCTGACTTGTACAACAGGCTTGTATATATACACCCTCCATGAAAACACAACATCATACAAACAAATGACAGCACCTATGGCCAAACTTTAATTATGTATATTCAAGTATTCATGTCATCCTAACAATATCACTCACACGCATGACCAGGTTGTACCGTGGGCATGTGTAGTTGTACATTCAAAGGAACTCACGGCATCCTACTTTCACATAACTTTATCATTAATCACAACACGAACAGGTATCATTCTTCAATTATGATCATTCAAATATGCGTGAAGGTTGACACATATACTTTAATATTAGCGTGAACATCAACAGATATCAAGCATATATATATGTCAAGTGTCAAACCAATTAACCACAGAAAGTCAACCCCAATCATTAACAAATTCATCAACTTCTCTCAACAGATTATCATGTTCATACATGTCATCACCTAGCTATAGTTTCATATCCTTCATACATACTGTTACATATGCATGCATATACTCCCTAAACAAGTCTAGATCACAAAGAATCTACAAATCAATTTGTACACATCACACCTTAAACAGCAAGCATTTATCTAATACAAAACAGTTTGCATATAACCCATTAACATTCTATCCATTTTAACACGACTCCGAACACGCAAACTTCCGACAATATTCAGAAGTCGTAAAGGTACAAACAATAGTCGAATACTCACATCGCATATGAATCACAGTTTCCGTAACGAGTATCACGTAGCCTATTCATTCATACAATCACGCTATGGATTAAAACAGTTTTCATGCGCATAAAAGTTCACTTATCATAAACATCCGGGCGCGGTTCTACGTATCATCAAGCACGAAGATCACATGAGTAAACTATTCATAAACGAAACCGTGACAAGTCTTCTACTAGAATTTCGAACGAGCGGAAGGTGAATGCTCTTACCGGTGTTCGGCGGAGACTGAACTCGCCGAAGAAGACGATGGTGGTGGCCGGTTTGTCGTAGGATCTCGAGTGAGAAGGGAAGAGTGGCGACGGTGAGGGGGGGGGGGGGGGGGGGGGGGGGGGGGGGGGGTCTTCTAGCTGCCGTAGGGTTTTTGGGTTCTTGTGAATCGTTATGCGATATATATAACAATTCACGAAATTTGATGGCTGAACAAAAATATAAGTCGGTGGTTGCATGAAGGGAGTGTGGGCTGACTTGGGCCGTAGCATGTGGGGGGTCGGTTTGGGTTTAATAATGAACGCACAAACAAAAGAAAACATAACACAATTTCATACAACCAAAACTATGATTACTATTATTATTATTATTATTATTACTATTACTATTACTGTTATTGTTATTATTGTTCGGCCTCATAAGCTTCGGATTACACGGGTGAGTTAGATCGACAAGTGAGGCATGCACGTTGGTTCAAACGGTTCGGGTTGATACAACACGGTAAGGATTTGGTTAATTCACCAGATTAAATAAGTTTTAAAAATTTAATTTATAAAAACGAAATAGATGGGTTTTTACCTCGAAGTTACGGATTGTCACATCATCCCCAACTTAAAAGAAATTTCGTCCCGAAATTTAGCACGTAGTCACTGAGGAAGCTAGTTAGGTTGCGTGGTTTCCTGGTTTTTCCTGGGGTGTCACATCATCCCCCGTTGGTTTGGAATTTCGTCCTGAAATTCCGCATAACGATAGGAATAAGGTCGATAGAAAAGGTCTGATCAACAAGAACAAGATTGCAACCCTAAACTATGTGTGTGGCCTCTAGACTTTTACCGTTTGCTAGTTCTACTATGTGCTTGGTGTTCAAAAGTGTTGGGGTAGGATTAAGCATTTGACTAACTTTTAAAGACACGAAACTAATATCGGCACCCGAATCAAATAAAACAGTAACATAAAAGTCGTCAAGTAGGAACTCAACCTGACCGATCACGAAGGCACGTCCCCTAGCACCATTGCCGTCGTTGTTACCCCCATTGTTGTTCCCATTTCCTTGGTTGTTGTTGTTCTGATTCTGATTCAGCTAGGGGCAGTCTCTTTTGAAATGGTCTTCAGCACCACACTGAAAGCATCCTTTGTTGTTACCTTGCTGCTGCTGGTTCTGTCATCGCTGATTCGCAGGGTAGAGACTCCTGCAATCCTTGGCCGTATGGCCAGGTTTGTTACACCTCTGACAAGTGCCCTTAGTACACGGTCCGCTATGATGGAAACCACATTGATTGCATTTGGGGTGGTTCCCCTTGTACCCACTCTGCCCTTGACTACCAGAAGATTGCTGACCAGGGCTCTGGTAGTCATCAGTCTTTCGCTGTTGTGCCTGGGACTGAACTGAAGTAGAACCCTTGCTAGAGGCTCCATCCCACTTTCGTTTGTTATCACTTGGAGTAGCAGAAGTAGTAGTAGTAGCACTGATACGTTTAGGCAGCCTGTTCTGTTCCACTGTCTGGTCGGTGAGACGGTGAGCTAAACGAGTAACATCCTGAATGGTCGCGAGGTTAGCAGAAGTCACATGGCTTTGAATCTCTGGTACTAAGCCTTTGAGGTACAGCTCGATGCGCTTGATAGGGGGATCTACCATAGTAGGACACAAAATTTCCAGCTCATTTGATCGCTTCGTATAAGCCTCTATCTCTGACCCAGTCATCTTCAGGTTATAGAACTCCACTTCCAACTTGTGAACATCGTCACGATTGCAGTACTCTCGCTTGATTAACTCTTTGAATTCATTCCATGGGGTGGCATTAGCAGCCGCCAACCCAAGCAACTGGACTTGACCATTCCACCACGTAAGTGCCGCGCCTTCAAGAGTACCGGTGGCATACTTCACCCTTCGTGCCACTGGGCATTCACACATTTCGAACACAGATTCGAGTTTCTCGAACCAATGGAGGAGTCCTACGGCTCCTTCAGTACCACTAAAGGTATTAGGATGACAGTCCATGAAGGTCTTGAAAGTACAAACAGGCGGCTGAGCGTTCTGACCTGTTGTGTATATAAGAACAGAACAAAGTTAAACACAAGAGTTGGTTTACAAGGGTAGGATCAGTGAGTTACGACTGCAGGGTATACCTCCTGCTTGAGCGGCTGCAAGTGCCGCAGCAACTTGTTGGTTGATCAACGCCGTCAGCTGGGCTTGTGTCATGTTAATACCACCACGTCCTCCGCGTCCGTTCATGATTCTTCACAATACAGAGAACACAAGTGAGAAGTGCGTCGTATCAATACGTACGTGTGGAATGACAGAAGAGAGTGAACACACAAAGTTGTCAAGCAGCAGTTACCACGTTATCTAAGCATACCATGAGCAATGTTCCATGTAACTAACAAGTATGTAATGTAAACATGAATAGTATCACCTATAGTGTTGAGTCTTGCACGTGGAGCGAAACGTCGTTGTGGATCGTTGAGCACTGTACAGGTTATAGTCTGATTTTCATAAAAACTTTTTCCCTTATTAAAACCAAGTTCACTATAACCAATGGCTCTGATACCAATCTGTCACACCCCCAAAATCCACATGCGGAGTATCACCGCTTGGAGGCGTGACTGACCAGGATCCAGCCACCAATCATATTGAACATCGTATGTAAATAAAAATAAAACCCAACACAATATAATTGGTGTCCAAACAAAACATAATTTAAGTTGTAAGCGGAAGCAAAATGTTAAAAACAAAGTGTAAGTTCAAATATATCAACTCTTTAACATGGCATAAGACTATCCATGTCCCACAACGTCCACGCCTCCTCGTGCAAGCTCCAAAAGTATCTAACGACCTGCAAGGCATGTAACAACAAATCAACAACAAAGTTGAGCGAGTTCACAGTTGGTGTTCATTGTTAAGTTGTTTCAAAACCATGAGTTCATTTGTAAGTCGTAAGTTAACCAGTTTACCCTGTTTCCCAAACATATCCATAGTTGGTGGGGGCTTCCCCATATTAACCACTAGACCTATTTACCATATCGACCACTGACTAAAATAAGTTGGTGCCCTGACGTCAATGTCTATCATCATTGACTAGTGCCCAGATCCATTAGTTCACGCCCGTCCTCTGCGGCACGGTGTGAGGCTTGTCAAACCTAAATAGCGCTATCTAACTAATGACCCGCTCGCCATTGGCCCGGCAATTAAGTCGATATAAAAGGAGGGACTTCATGATAGAGAGTTTTGGTCTAGTATCCGTGTTGTCACCCTTCAATAAAGAGGGTGTGTACGTAATCCCCAAACCAGGAGATTACGCAGGTTCCGATTATATTCTTATCACGTGTTGTCACCCTTCAATAAAGAGGGTGTATACGTGTCCCAAACCAGGAGATCACGCAGTTTCAGTTTAAATCCTTTACCCATTCCCAACCCTTGGGAATCCCATGCCTTGTGGAAAGTGTGAACTCACCTCAGTTTGCTCGGCAGATAATTTACTTGCTAAAATGACTTTTGATCAATCGCGTCCTATAATAGTTATTACATCTAGTCAGGTTCGCATACAAGTACTTCACACAATTGTTCACATATATAATCAAGTAGCACAGAAGGCGTCACGTATTTGATGTTTAATTCTACAGAAAATCCAGCCAAAACATTTAACCCGTAAACCATACCCAGCCCAATAACATTCACAACCGGCCCAACTAATATATTTTCATTTAGGAAATTTTTAGTGACCCAGTTAACAAGTATCGGCCCATTTAAAAAAACAATTTCATCACATCCTTATTATCACCGAATAAGACAAAAACAACTATCACCAGCTTTTTAAATCTTTACATTGCACTTATCTTCTTCCTAACATTAACATGCATCGCTGACTTGTACAACAGGCTTGTATATATACACCCTCCATGAAAACACAACATCATACAAACAAATGACAGCACCTATGGCCAAACTTTAATTATGTATATTCAAGTATTCATGTCATCCTAACAATATCACTCACACGCATGACCAGGTTGTACCGTGGGCATGTGTAGTTGTACATTCAAAGGAACTCACGGCATCCTACTTTCACATAACTTTATCATTAATCACAACACGAACAGGTATCATTCTTCAATTATGATCATTCAAATATGCGTGAAGGTTGACACATATACTTTAATATTAGCGTGAACATCAACAGATATCAAGCATATATATATGTCAAGTGTCAAACCAATTAACCACAGAAAGTCAACCCCAATCATTAACAAATTCATCAACTTCTCTCAACAGATTATCATGTTCATACATGTCATCACCTAGCTATAGTTTCATATCCTTCATACATACTGTTACATATGCATGCATATACTCCCTAAACAAGTCTAGATCACAAAGAATCTACAAATCAATTTGTACACATCACACCTTAAACAGCAAGCATTTATCTAATACAAAACAGTTTGCATATAACCCATTAACATTCTATCCATTTTAACACGACTCCGAACACGCAAACTTCCGACAATATTCAGAAGTCGTAAAGGTACAAACAATAGTCGAATACTCACATCGCATATGAATCACAGTTTCCGTAACGAGTATCACGTAGCCTATTCATTCATACAATCACGCTATGGATTAAAACAGTTTTCATGCGCATAAAAGTTCACTTATCATAAACATCCGGGCGCGGTTCTACGTATCATCAAGCACGAAGATCACATGAGTAAACTATTCATAAACGAAACCGTGACAAGTCTTCTACTAGAATTTCGAACGAGCGGAAGGTGAATGCTCTTACCGGTGTTCGGCGGAGACTGAACTCGCCGAAGAAGACGATGGTGGTGGCCGGTTTGTCGTAGGATCTCGAGTGAGAAGGGAAGAGTGGCGACGGTGAGGGGGGGGGGGTCTTCTAGCTGCCGTAGGGTTTTTGGGTTCTTGTGAATCGTTATGCGATATATATAACAATTCACGAAATTTGATGGCTGAACAAAAATATAAGTCGGTGGTTGCATGAAGGGAGTGTGGGCTGACTTGGGCCGTAGCATGTGGGGGGTCGGTTTGGGTTTAATAATGAACGCACAAACAAAAGAAAACATAACACAATTTCATACAACCAAAACTATGATTACTATTATTATTATTATTATTATTACTATTACTATTACTGTTATTGTTATTATTGTTCGGCCTCATAAGCTTCGGATTACACGGGTGAGTTAGATCGACAAGTGAGGCATGCACGTTGGTTCAAACGGTTCGGGTTGATACAACACGGTAAGGATTTGGTTAATTCACCAGATTAAATAAGTTTTAAAAATTTAATTTATAAAAACGAAATAGATGGGTTTTTACCTCGAAGTTACGGATTGTCACAAATGTCCCCAGTGCACATTTAGAAACTCGAACCCATCCTCTGAATTGTATGGCGTATGTCCCCTGTGTTCAGCATTTTTAAAGACTTAGGAATGCAAACATAGTCATACTTTAGTTTTTCTGTGGATAAAGTTTGAACATCCTAGGGATAAATCCTTAATATCCCGGGGATAAACCCTTAATATCCTGGGGATAAACCCTTAATATCCTTGGGATAAACCCTTATTTTCATGCGCTACAGGCGGGAGTGTATAAACTCCAAGACTTAGAAAGGTGAAAACCTTTAAACCTTAGAGAGTATGAAAACACTCTTTCTTGAGAGAGGGTGATCAATCCTCATATACCTTGAGGATCCAGGATATAGCCAATAGTAACGAAATTGTCAGCCACTTTTACATGAACTGGTCCCGCTACCTTGAACTATCCCTAGATAACTTGTGCTCCAGGCGTGGTGTTTAAACCCAATTCGTAAGAAAGGTGAATACCTTCAAACCTGCGAAGGGATCAGTATCCCTTAAACGTGAGAGAGGGGGCCAATCCTCTAATCTTTCGAAATATCCTGAGTGTGTATCTTGGAGTTATATCCAAAGCATATACTGCAAAACAACTGTAAACTAAGGTGGGTGTTAGCCTGGTTAACACCCCTCTGATGCTTAAGTCAGTATTGGGTTTAAAAGAATAAACAATATCAAATATATTAAAAGATATAGACTGCATACCATCCTGAGTTAGAAATTCAAATTCTAAACTCACTTGAAGTAGAGCTTTAAGTGTATAGCATTCCAGGATCTTGGTAGCATATCCCCCTCCATACTCTTGAGCCGGTATGCTCCTTTCCCTGATTCTGATTCAACCTCATATGGTCCTTTCCATTTTGGAGCCAACTTTCCATCGGCAGGATTAGAAGTATTCTGAAAAGCCTTTTTTAACACCCAATCCCCAACTTGGAATCTTCTAGTCCTTATATTCTTATTATATGCTCGGGATATCCTCTGTTGGTATGCTGCCATCCTTAGCTTTGCTGCCTCTCTTGTCTTATTCACAGTATCTAATTCTTGGCATAAGGCTTTAGGATTCTGCTCAGGACCCCGGAGGTTAGATCTTGCTGTAGGTATCACCATTTCTGTTGGGATCACTGCTTCCTCTCCAAATACTAAGGAGAATGGAGTCTGGCCAGTTGCACTCTTTATTGTCGTTCTATCAGCCCATAAAACAAAGGGTAGTTCTTCTGCCCATCTTCCTTTCTTAGCTCCTAGTCTCTTTTTCAGGTTGTTGACAATTATCTTGTTCGAGGATTCTGCTTGTCCATTTGCTTGAGGATGTACCGGAGTAGATGTGATCATTTTGATTCCCCAACTCTTGCAAAAGTCAGTAGTCCTCTTGCTTATAAACTGAGATCCATTGTCACAAATGATTTCAGCTGGTACTCCAAACCTGGTCAGGATATTCATTTTTATGAAGGATACTACTTCTTGGTCTCTAACTTGAACAAATGCTTCAGCTTCAGCCCATTTAGAAAAATAGTCAGTCATTGCCAGCATAAAGACTTTTCCTCCTGGAGCTTTCGGCAATTTCCCCACTATGTCCATCCCCCACTTCATGAATGGCCAAAGGGAAGCTATAGGATATAACGGTTCAGCTGGTTGATGTAATATGTTACTGTGCCTTTGACATGCATCACATCTTCGAGCATATTATGTAGCATCTTTCTTCATTGTCGGCCAATAGTATCCTGTTCTTAATATTTTTGAGAATAATGACCTGCCCCCAGTATGGTTGCCACAATCCCCTTCGTGTATATCCTGAAGTACTTCTCTGGTTTCGGGATCCTCCAAGCACCTCAGGTATGGTCCTGCTAGAGATTTCTTGTACAAAACATTATTTATAAAAGTGAATCGTGATACCTTCATTCTAAAGGCCTTAGGATTTTCACCCTTAGGGATGTGTCCTTCCTTGAGATATCTCATGATTGGAGCCGTCCAGGACTTAGTATCCTCATCAGGATCATGGTCAGGATCCTGAATGCTTATTATCTCCTTATCCTGAGTCTTAAAGATATCCACAGCAGGACGTAGGAGGTGAAGTATTGGTATTTGGGTTCCTTCTAGTATCCTGACTGATGATCCTAGGTTTGCCAAGGCATCCCCTTCAGCATTATCTTCTCTTGGTACCTGTTCAAGCGTGAAAACATCGAAATACCCTGCTAAATTTTTGAGAATATCGAGATACTCGATTAACTTCTCACCTTTAACTGCATAAGATCTATTAAAATGATTAGTAATTAACAAGGAATCAACATATACTTTCAAATTCTTAATATTCATGTTTTTAGCCAATTCTAATCCTGCAATCAAAGCCACATATTCTGCTTCATTATTAGTGGCATGAAATTCACATCTAATAGCCTAGGGTAATATGTCCCCCTGTGGAGATTTTAGTAGTATACCCAATCCTACACCTCTAACATTAGATGCACCATCAGTATATAATGTCCAGGATTCTGAGGTCTCTCCTAGTTGCTGAACTTCTAGGTCTACTTCATTTTGAATGTCACTACTGAAATCAGCCACAAAGTCGGCAAAAGCCTGAGATTTTATGGCACTTCTAGGTTCATATACTAGATCATAGGCACTTAACTTTACTGACCACTTAGCCATTCTACCTGACATCTCAGGCTTTCTAAGCACATTTTTAACAGGATAATTGGTTTTAACATGAATCCTATGTGTTTCAAAGTAATGTCTAAGCTTTGTTGATGCCATAACTAGGGCTAATATTAGTTTTTCTAAATCAGAATATCTAGTTTCGGCATCTAATAAACTTTTGCTAACATAATAGACAGGATACTGTTGACCTTCATGATCCTTTACAAGGACAACACTTACTGCATTCCCTGATACTGCAAGATACAAGGACAATGGTTCACCATCCTCAGGCTTCATCAACAGATGTGCGGTTGAAAGATACTGCTTCAATTCCTGCAAGGCCACTTCATGCTTCTCCCCCCATTCAAACTTCTTGTTTTTCTTCAGGATGTCATAGAATTCCTTGCATTTTTCCGAGGATCTTGAGATAAATCTGTTTAATGCCACTACTCGCCCCGTCAGTCTTTGTACATCTTTCATGTTGGAAGGTGATTTGATATCCAAGATGGCTTTGATCTATTCTGGGCTCACCTCTATCCCTCTTTTAGTCACCATATATCCTAAAAATTTTCCTGCCCCCACTCCGAAATGGTACTTAGTTGGATTCAGCTTCATGTTATATTGATCCAGGATATCAAATGCTCCCTTAATATCCTGGAGGTGATCCTCAGCCTTCTTGGATTTCACTACCATGTCATCGATGTATACCTCCATAGTGTCCCCCAGCTTGTCTTTGAACATCATGTTTACCAATCTTTGATATGTTGCACCTGCATTTTTCAAACCAAAGGGCATAGCAGTATAACAATAAATACCTCTTGGTGTCATGGAGGCAGTATCCTCCTGGTCTGAAGGTTCCATTTAGATCTGCTGGAATCCTGAGGATGCATCCATGAAGGTTAACATCTCATGGCCGGCAGTAGCGTCCACCATTGAGTCAATATGAGGAAGAGGAAATGGGTCTTTGGGACAAACTTTATTTAAGTCTGTGTAGTCCACACAAACTCTCCATTTCCCATTTTTCTTTTGCACCACAACTACATTTGCTAGCCATCTTGGAAACTTGACCTCTCTGGTCATTTTGGATTTTAATAACCTCTCTAGTTCTTCCTGAATAATCATCTTTTGCTCCAGAGCAAATTTCCTTCTCTTTTGTTGGACAGGCTTGAATGACCTGTCAATACCGAGCTTATGGGTTATAATATCCTTGAAATGCTTGTCATATCCTCATGCTTCCACGCGAATGTTGACATCCTGCATTTCAAAAAGTTAGTCAATTGATCTTCAATATCCTGAGGGATATTGGTTCCTACGAGCACCGAGATATCTGGATTATCCTGATCCAGGATAATTTTCCTTACATCCTGCTCTGAATCCTCCACAATATCCTGGGCCCGCATCTTTAATTGCTATGCCGCACTAGGCTTGGTTGAGGATTTCATCGAGGATGAGTAACACTCCTTTGCTTCCTACTGATCACTGTCCACCTTAACAACCCCCAAGGTGTAGGGATCTTGATGCATTGATGATAGGTTGATGGCACAGCTTTCATATCATGGATCCATGGCCTACCCAATATGATATTATAGCAGGATAGTGAGTCCATCACACAAAAGCGTTGCATTGAGTTGACCCCTTCAACATATACTGGTAATTTTATCTCTCCCACTGTGTTCCTGGCCTCTCCACTGAATCCAACAAGTACAATGGACTTTGAAGTGATATCCATTGGAGACACATTCATCCTCTTCAATGTCTCTAGTTGGATTATATTGACGGAGCTGCCATTATCCACCAGTATCCTGCGTACAAAATGGTTAGCCACATATAATGTTATTACCAGAGCATCATGGTGAGGATCCTGAACAGTATCCCTGTCATCACTGTCGAAGGTGATCACTTTATCAGTTGTGAGGGTCGTCATCCTGGTTGGTTTTTCACCTCTTTCAGCCTTAGCCTCCTTTGCATGTCTTTTGGCTGCAGAATATGAAGTCCCACAAATGTTAGATCCACCTGAAATAAAGTTAATTATCTTGGCATCCGCAGGAGGTGATGCTACTCGTTCAGGATCCTTCTCAGTATCCTGACCCTTGTTCTTCTTTCTTCCCAGGAGATCCTTCAGATATCCCTTGCTCAAGAGGTAACTTATTTCTTTTCTCAGGGCGATGCAATCCTCAGTAACATGTCTGAAATCCTTATGGAAGGCACACCATTTGGACTTATCCTTCCAATCTGCTTTTTGTTGATTCTTCCGAGGCCACCTAGCTTTGTCTCCTAAACCCTGCAAAGCATACATCAGTTCAGGTATGTTAACTGAAAAACAATATTAAGATAATTCAGGATACTCCTCAGTATCCTCGTCTTCAACATCATTCACTTTCTTGCTGTCATTTCTACCATATGGCTTGGAGCGATATGGTTTATACGAGGATTTTGATTTCCTGTTGGTTGACTCATAGGTTGTGGATGATTTCATCCTTTCTTGCATCTTTTTGTCATCCTCCAGTCGAATATATCTTAAAGCCCTGTTACGAGCTTCATCTAGGTTCCTGCATGGGTTCATTACAAGATCCTGGTAAAATTGAGAATATTTTTGCAATCCCATCTTGAAAGCCTGCACAGCTGTTGCAACATCAAGATGTGGAATATCTAAGGATTCCCGGCTAAATTTGTTCACATAATCTCTTAAGGATTCCTGAGGTCCTTGAGTTATCCTGTAGAGATCACTTGTTAGTTTTTCAAAACTCCGACTGCAAGAAAATTGACTATTAAATAAGTTGACTAAGTGAGCAAATGATGTAATTGATTGAGGGGGAACGTTTAAGAGCCACTTCAAGGCTGATCCTGTTAAGGTAGAACCGAAACCCTTGCATAGGCATGCTTCCTTGAGATCTGGAGGGATAGGGTTGATCTCCATCCTTTCCCTATACTGAGCAATATGCTCCTTAGGTTCCGTAGTTCTGTCATAGAGCTTCATGTTGGGGGTTTGAAATCTTTTTGGGATTTCAGCATCACAGATAGGATATTGTTTTGGTCAAAAATTACCTAAGCAATTTAGTGATCAAATTAGTTAAGTGAGGTAGTGTGCTAGAAATGTGTGTTGAAAATATGCTAGTTAAGTTATTTGCTAAAACAGTTTCAGGATACGGCTCGGGATATCGAGCTGTATCAATGATCAAACTATGAGCAAAAAGTAAAGGGAATGACACGAGATGTACGAGGAAAGCCCTTGATCAATCTAGATTGCCGGCATAAAACCTCAGGAGCTGACAATCGCAGCTGCCTAGTTCTTCTTATTGCTTCAAACGTCAGGATATAGTGCAGGATATTGATCAGATCGCTAAGTGTTACAATGCGAAGGTGAAAGTTGCGAGAGAACAAGTATAAGTGAGTGTAGTTGTTGTTTCCTATTGATCTGATTTATCCATCTATTTATAGTTACGAAATACAAACTAAAATTCCTATAAATGTGGGATGCTCCCGAATATTCCATTATTAACGTTGTAGACCGGGTATATCGTCTTCAACGTCATCATTTGAACGACTTGGACCGAGTCTTGCGGAGAAAAGGTATGCGTGAACGTTGGGAGCTGGGACTTGTCACACCCCGACCACGTAAAACAACAAAACGTGGCGGAAATATCGGGGAGTGTTGTAACGGAATTAATTGTTTCACAACCATGGAAATTAAAGTTACGTTTTATTTATCAAAAAAGAGAGTTACATTGTCTTAAAACAGGAAACAAAGAGTACATAACATAATTAAACTAGTTCTAGCTTCATTTTAAGTTGCTAAGGCACGGGACTGCCTATGTTTGACTTGATCGTCCTATGCAACAGCCCCTGAAACATATGTGAAAATAGGTACGTCAGCATAAAAATGCCTGTAAGATACATAGGTTTTGTGAAAATAGGATTCATGACTTGTGTTTAAAGAAACTGTTTAATAAAAGTAGCCATGAATCTTGTTGAGTGGTTCCTTTCATAAGTCATTTGAAAAGTGATAAATAAACCAAATGATATATATGTATAAAAGAATAATGTATGGTTAAGTGAATAACCATGTAAAATGAGTTTGTATAAGTTAAGTTATTTGTAAAACGATGTTTATGTGAAGATTATATTGTAGATGTAATATGTCTAAACTGAAATGGTTTAAATAATGCAACGATATATAATACCATAAAAGCACTTATATATAGGAAGTACCAGTGGCGTATCCACCATGTTTTTGTCGTATTACACATCGCCTCGTTACTTAAATCACTTACCCAAAACAACCACCAAAATGTAATGTTTAACAATTGTAGAAATGTTTATGTATGGTCAAATACGGTTCAAATGGTTCAACAGTTACAAACGGTTCATATAATCAAATGGTTAGAACGGTTCACATAGTCAATAGTTACAACGGGTCACATAGTCAAATAGTTACAATGGTTCACATAGTCAAATAGTTACAAACGGTTCAAAATGTAATATAATGTGTTCATATGCTGGATGAGCATATGCAACAAAATGCAATGTAAAACAATGTGTCCATATGTTGAGTAAACATATGCAACTAATGTAATGTAAATCAATGTGCTAGCATGCTCAGTCAACATACATAGCAGAAATGTAAAGTAAAACAATGTACTAAGTATGCTAAGTAAACATACATAGCGAAACAATGTAATGTAAATCATGTACTAATAGTGTACTAATGAACACAGCAAGTATATGATGTGAAAACAGGAAAGCATGAAAATAACAAGTAGGCACATGTGTTTCACCCCAAAACAGTTTGAAAACAGTAAAAGAGTGGTCTATGTACTCACTTGAGATTGCTTAGAAGTTTTAGGATAACCACCAAGCAAGCTAGAAGATCACGGAATCAAACGGCACAGAAGGTCCCCGCAAGCTCTTGATCCGATTTACTCCCAGGTATGAAGCATAAACTTCAACTTAGAGAGCGAAAATCAGATTCAAGTGTGCTTTGGGAGGAAGTGAGGGAGGATATTTATAGGAATTCAAGAACCGTTAAGATCGTTCATCGAAAACTGAGCTTTGATCTGGACCTTACATGTGTGCCCATGGTTTTCTAAAATCATGGGAGCCCCTAATGTGGACTATGTTCATTGAATACCAGCCCATGGTTTTGCAAAACCATGGGTTAAAACCATCAACACTTCAAAATGGACTAGGTTCATTGAATCTGCCAGAAATTACAAAAATGGTCCCTGCACTTGTAAAACTTGATTTTTGGCACTTTTAAGCCCCGTTAACCCCATTTCAAGGCTCTAAAATACAGTTAAAGTATAGGGAACTTAAAATATGCTCAAAAACATCTCGGATGTCGGTTCGTTTGGTCGTACGGTTGCGTTATTCGCTTAATTACGACGGAAGTCGTAACGAACGCAAAAACGATCCAAATTAAGCGACGAATGCAATTTTATCATGCCAAACACTAAAATAAAATATTTTAATGCTTACATAAATTTTTGGATGTCCGGATGTATTCAGAATGTAACTTATGCGCGAAAATGCAAACTTGTGCACTTTTTAACGCTTTTAGTCCCTGAATGACCCAAAAGTTTATTTTAGCACACCGAACCCTTCAAAGCCTATTTCTAAGCTATGTAAAGGATATTTATGGTATGTTTAACTTATGGTCATGTTCCGGAATGTCTGTTCTAGTACGAATCGTCAAACTTTCGCAGTTTGTCGAATTTAGTCCCTGTAAGCGATTAAACTTGATTTTGCCATACCAAAGCCTTAAAAACTTATTTCTAAGTTATGTAGAGGTTATTTAAGGTATGTTAAGCATATGTTGATGTTCCGGAGTGTTTTTCGCATTAAACTGATTACGTTTACGCACCAGTTGGCGTATAACTCTCCAGAGAGCGATGTAGAGTTTGAAATTGAACAAAAATTGATATGTGCAAATGATACACATATTTTTACAGATCCCAAGTATGAAACACAATATCTCATTGGCTTGGTATTCGTTTGATGGTCGCAGTGACACAGGTGTCACAGTCTCCCCTACTTTAGGAAATTTCGTCCCGAAATTTATTTGTAGGAGTCTGTCTGTGACTTTGTGTTAAATGACCATCAAAGATAAAGCATAATCTTGACATTTTCCTCAACGGATATTTTCCAAGAGAGAAAATGAACGAATGGGGTCATTCTCCTCAACGGGTTCTTCGGAAATGAAAAATGAAGGATTTAACTAAACGGATATTCATTTCCCTCAACGGATATTCTTCAGGTGCGAAAATGAATGGATGATTCATTTTCCTCAACGGGTTCTTCGTCAGAAACGGGAATGAAGGAATAATCAACGGATATTCATTTCCCTCAACGGATATTCTTTAGAAGCGAAAATGAATGGATGATTCATTTTCCTCAACGGGTTCTTCGTCAGAAACGGGAATGAAGGAATAATCAACGGATATTCATTTTCTCAACGGGTAATCTTCAGAAACGAAAGTGAACAGACGGAGTCATTTTCAACGGTTGCTTCATCAGAGTTGGAAATGAAGGATTAAACAAACGGATATTCATTTCCTCAACGGATAATCTTTAGAAACGAAAGTGAACAGACGGAGTCATTTTCAACGGTTGTTTCATCAGAGTTGGAAATGAAGGATTACACAAACGGATATTCATTTCCTCAACAGAAAATCTTTAGAAACAAAAATGAACAGACGGAGTCATTTTCAACGGTTGCTTCATCAGAGTTGGAAATGAATTGGGTTAACTTTATATACATGACAGAACTTGCTGTGATTTCTGTGCACTAAATTCCATAATTATGTATGCATCCATAATTACGTAATTCCTTGCACAGTCCACACAGTTTGTCTTGTAATGTTTAGGGGAAGAAAATCAAGCCTGTGATGAGGGTGACTAGACTACCATAGGGTCCTTTTAATTCGATCGACATATGATCCTTTTTAATTAGGCCACCAAGGAGTCCTTTCAGTTATATCATCACATGATATTCCTAACCAGATTTTTGGATTAATCTGTTTAACTAGACCTCTCAGGGGTCTAATTATGCAGTAGTACTTTATAATCCAAGGGACTTAACTACAACGTAGAAGTCCATTAAGGATTTTAGCTAGTACCTTTGGGTATCCTACTATGAATCCCTTATACGAAGATATGGAAGATTCTACGAGGATTTGGATAACTTAATTTGGATCACAAATAAAAACATAAAAGGGAACACATAAGCACTTAATCACATAATTGTTTCCTTGGTTATTAATTGTTATTATCTTGTTATTGATTGCAATTAACTTGGCGTCGATTTGAACATGGGTATTCAAGGCATACCAGGAACCCAGTTGATGGACATCAACGTCCTCAAGCATCTATGGGAATACCCTTAGGTACCCCATTAAGGAGTGGGTATTCGTCCGGAGTTATAACTTGCGCCTTGTACCTCGTTTTTCCTTGGAGGAAACGGGTACTTAGGATTTTCGTGGAACACGCAAGAGATCATAAAGTGGAAGAATTTGGGGGTAGTCTGTTCTTTAAGGAATACGGTTCCTTGATTGTCGGTATTGCAGGGGTTATGTTGTTTTATACATGCAACCACATAAACATATTGCAATGTAAATAAAAGATTTATTTATAAACAACATCAGCAACTGTTTCATGGACCTTGACAACAAAAGAAAATAATACATAAGACATGATTATTTCTAAACAGCGTTGTCTTCCATTCGGTCAGATGCTCATCCCTGCGCTGGATTCGCATTAGCAAGCTTTGGGCAGTTTCTTCGGAAATGGCCCATCTTGCCACAGTTGAAACAAGAACCTGGTGGAAAACGACCTTGAGCAGGATTGTTGTTAACTTGATTTGGTGCAGCTGCGGTTGGGCAAACCCTTGTTGTATGACCTATAAGTCCACAAGCTTGGCATGTACGGCATTTCACACCAGCATGATGATGTAGGCTACATTGGTTGCACAAGGGTGCAGTTCCGTTGTAGGGCTTCCTAGCAGGGGGTTGAGCTGATTGGTTGGGGACGGCTTGATCATTGTGAGTGACCACGGCGAAGTTCTGAGAAGCCTTTCGCTTCTTTGACTTCTTAGGGGATCCAGTCTGTTCATCCATGGTCTTTGATTCCTCAATCGGTTTCTTGTCACTTTTTCGGAAAAGTTTACCTTTCCTGATCTGAGATTCAGTCAAGGTTGCAGATAGCTCAATGGCCTGTCTAACTGTAGTAGGGTTGCTACCAGTCACAATGTCTTGTATTGAGTCAGGGAGGCCATCAATGTACTTTTCGATTGCCTTATCCAAAGGCGTGACCATGTTTGGGCATAACAGACTTAACTCCTCATAACGGTCCGTGTAGGCTCGATGCTCACCGCTATCTTGCTTAAGATCGTCAAATTCCCTTTCTAAAGCCCTCAGTTCATGACGAGGACATAAATCCTTCATCATAAGGGCCCTAAGTTCGGCCCAAGTCTGTGCTAAAGCAACCTCAGCACCACGGTCTCTCATAACCCCGTTCCACCATGTAAGAGCCCTCTTCTGAAACACACTGGAAGCAAACTCGACCTTGCGATTATCAGGACACTGAACGTGACGAAACGTACTCTCAGTGCTCTCGAACCACTGTAGGAGCCCAGTTGCTCCTTCAGAACCACTA
Source organism: Helianthus tuberosus (assembly GCA_030545235.1). Lineage (NCBI taxonomy): Eukaryota > Viridiplantae > Streptophyta > Magnoliopsida > Asterales > Asteraceae > Helianthus > Helianthus tuberosus. Next base: position 8,037,493 of record CM060408.1, read on the forward strand.
AACTTGAGTGGCTTAGCCGAATTGAAACTCTTGAAATTGCATGGAGCATTATTGTTGTTGTTGGCTTGGTTTAGTTGAGCAATAAGATTTGGGAAGGCAGCAGCCATTTGCTACGCGATGATTTTCGCCAGTTTGGCATTCGCTATCTGATTGTCGCGTCGAGGAGGCATTCTAAAGGAGGGAAACATGAAAGAAAACGAGCGAGATGATTAGATGAAAAGGATGAGGTGATACAAAAATTTGACAAAAGCAAAGATGGTGGTCATTTGTTTGTTACCACAAGGCAAACAAACGACACATTGTGACTAATCAAAGTAAATGGGTCAAAAATAATGTATCGCGAAGACATGCTCGCCTATAAGTGAACACTCACCCCAAGATTTCCCAGGTAAGAGTGACTGGTCCGATTATATCGATTTGTACGAACACTCTAGCCTTAGACAGAAAACCCAGGGTACAGGCATTCACTCTTCCAGTTTGCACGTCTTCACACTATTTAGGACCCAAAACTTTGACGAGATTTTGAAAACTCAAAGGGGTTCAAGGCCTTATAACAGAGAGTTCAAAACCTTACAACAGAGGGTTCAAAACCTTACAACAGAGGGTTCAAAACCTAGTAATCAATCATCCAAGAACAGATGATTAATTTTTCAAGGCGGATTCGGAATTGATGTCCCCGTTGTGGTTATCACCTAAGGATAGGTGAAGTGCATGTTTTAAGATCTAAACACAAGATAACTTGTGTTAGGGTCCTAGAAAGGTTATAGTCAAGGTCAAAGCATTACTAATAACCTAATTCCCTCTAACCATTGGCTCTGATACCAACTTTTCTGTCACACCCCGACCACGTAAAACAACAAAACGTGGCGGAAACGTCGGGGAGTGTTGTAACAGAATTAATTGTTTCATAACCATGGAAATTACAGTTACGTTTTATTTATCAAACAAGAGAGTTACATTGTTTTAAAATAGGAAACAAAGAGTACATAACATAATTAAACTAGTTCTAGCTTCATTTTAAGTTGCTAAGGCACGGGACCGCCTTTGTTTGACTTGATCATCCTATGCAACAGCCCCTGAAACATATGTGAAAATAGGTACGTCAGCATAAAAATGTCTGTGTGATACTTAGGTTTTGTGAAAATAGGATTCATGAATTGTGTTTAAAGAAACTGTTTAATAAAAGTAGCCATGAATCTTGTTGAGTGGTTCCTTTCATAAGTCATTTGAAAAGTGATAAATAAACCAAATGATATATATGTATAAAAGAATAATGTATGGTTAAGTGAATAACCATGTAAAATGAGTTTGTATAAGTTAAGTTATTTGTAAAACGATGTTTATGTGAAGATTGTATTGTAGATGTAATATGTCTAAACTGAAATGGTTTAAATAATGCTACGATATGTAATACCATAAAAGCACTTATATATAGGAAGTACCAGCGGCGTATCCACCATGTTTTTGTCGTATTACACATCGCCTCGTTACTTAAATCACTTACCTAAAACAACCACCAAAATGTAATGTTTAACAATTGTAGAAATGTTTATGTATGGTCAAATACGGTTCACACGGTTCAACAGTTACAAACGGTTCATATAATTAAATGGTTACAACGGTTCACATAGTCAATAGTTACAACGGGTCACATAGTCAAATAGTTACAATGGTTCACATAGTCAAATAGTTACAAACGGTTCAAAATGTAATATAATGTGTTCATATGCTGGATGAGCATATGCAACAAAATGCAATGTAAAACAATGTGTCCATATGTTGAGTAAACATATGCAACTAATGTAATGTAAATCAATGTGCTAGCATGCTCAGTCAACATACATAGCAGAAATGTAAAGTAAAACAATGTACTAAGTATGCTAAGTAAACATACATAGCGAAACAATGTAATGTAAATCATGTACTAATAGTGTACTAATGAACATAGCAAGTATATGATGTGAAAACAGGAAAGCATGAAAATAACAAGTAGGCACATGTGTTTCACCCCAAAACAGTTTGAAAACAGTAAAAGAGGGGTCTATGTACTCACTTGAGATTGCTTAGAAGTTTTAGGATAACCACCAAGCAAGCTAGAAGATCACGGAATCAAACGGCACAGAAGGTCCCCGCAAGCTCTTGATCCGATTTACACTCAGGTATGAAGCATAAACTTCAACTTAGAGAGAGAAAATCAGATTCAAGTGTGCTTTGGGAGGAAGTGAGGGTGGGTGTTTATAGGAATTAAAGAACCGTTAAGATCGTTCATCGAAAACTGAGCTTTGATTTGGACCTTACATGTGTGCCCATGGTTTTCTAAAACCATGGGAGCCCCTAATATGGACTATGTTCATTGAATACCAGCCCATGGTTTTGCAAAATCATGGGTTAAAACCATCAACACTTCAAAATGGACTAGTTTCATTGAATCTGCCAGAAATTTCAAAAATGGTCCCTGCACTTGTAAAACTTGATTTTTGGCACTTTTAAGCCCCGTTAACCCCATTTCAAGGCTCTAAAATAACGTTAAAGGAAAGGGAACTTAAAATATGCTCAAAAACATCTCGGATGTCGGTTCATTTGGTCGTACGGTTGCGTTATTCGCTTAATTACGACGGAAGTCGTAACGAACGCAAAAACGATCCAAATTAAGCGACGAATGGAATTTTATCATGCCAAACACTAAAATAAAATATTTTAATGCTTACATAAATTTTTGGATGTCCGGATGTATTCAGAATGTAAGTTATGCGCGAAAATGCAAACTTGTGCAGTTTTTGACGCTTTTAGTCCCTGAATGACCCAAAAGTTTATTTAAGCACACCGAACCCTTCAAAGCCTATTTCTAAGCTATGTAAAGGATATTTATGGTGTGTTTAACTTATGGTCATGTTCCGGAATGTTTTTTCTAGTACGAATGGTCATACTTTCACAGTTTGTCGAATTTAGTCCCTGTAAGCGATTAAACTTGATTTTGCCATACCAAAGCCTTCAAAACTTATTTCTAAGTTATGTAGAGGTTATTTAAGGTATGTTAAGCATATGTTGATGTTTCGAAGTGTTTTTCGCATTAAACTGATTACGTTTACGCACCAGTTGGCGTATAACTCTCCAGAAAGCGATGTAGAGTTTGAAAATGAACAAAAATTGATATGTGCAAATGATACACATATTTTTACAGATCCCAAATATGAAACACAATATCTCATTGGCTTGGTATTTCTTTGATGGTCTCAGTGACAAAGGTGTCACAAGACTCGTACTCCTGCACACAATCCATTAGTAATCCTCAAGATACCATCCAGGATGTTACCAATATCCTGAATCAGCATCCCGGGTATAAACATATATCAGATAAGCAAGATATAAGGTAAGATATCATCCAGGATATGAGCTCAGAATTTCACCCATAACAATTGTCCCCAAAAAATGTTACCGTTTAGTATCCTGGCACTAACGGTTATATTTTTTACGAAGAACGAGGCAATTAAGAGATTAGACCCATGATGTGACCGTTTGTAACCGCACAGCCTATATTTACTCATTGCTCCCTATATCTTTTCGTACTTATCCCATTTAATCTTTACCGAAGAGAAAAAGGTAAAAACTTGTCTCTCTATTCCATCTTCTTCTCTCACTCTGTTCAGCATTCCGGCGAGAATATGACAAGGCAGACAAGATCAAGCTCCGGTGACTCCGCCCCCTCATTTATCCAGCAGAATCTTCTCCAAGAACCGGAGAAGGAGATATGCTCCTTTGATAGTGCCCACTTGTCGGCTCTTAAATCCTCTGGTATCTTCTCAGAAGGGACGGTATTCCGGCCGTTTGACCGGGAAATCCGGTCGGACATGGTTTCCGACGAGTGGTTGTGTTTTAGTGCCTTTCCTTTCACCTTAGGACTACGGTTCCCCTTTCCAGACTTTATCACTGAGTTTTTCAATATTACAAAAATCTCTTTTAGCCAAACAATGCCGATGCTTTGGCGAGTCTTGTCCGTTCTTGACCAGATTAAGAAGAATCACATTCCTGATCTTTCCATTCATGACCTCCCTTTAGCATATCGGCTTAGATGCCACGGATCATGTAGATTTTTGTTTTATTCCACCTACGGCGACCCGCTGATACTTCGTGCCACCAGGAACGAGGAGAAATGGCAATCTAAGTTCTTCTTTGTAAAAAGAGACTCAATCCCTGGTGGAACGGAATATCCGGTGAAGTGGTTGAGAAAGGGTAGGATTTAGGGTTCAAGGATGATCCTACCTTTTATCCTGTTTCATATCCTGAGCTGATTAACTTTCTTTTTATTGTTTTGTACACAGCTGATTTTAGGAAGCTTGCACCTCCCCTTGCTAATTCACAGAAGAGGATCGACGCTATCAGACAACTTCCAGAGGCTGAAAGAAGTTTTAATCCATCTCCACCATCTCCAAGCCCTCTTTCCAGTGCAAACATGTCTGGTAAAGATCCTGCATAATATCCTGCATACATGTTTTTATTTGAAGTATTTGAGAAAGAATTTTACTCCCTGTATGCAAACTCCAGCAAAGTTCCAATCCTCCTTGATCTTGACGAGCTTGACAGTTACCCTACTCCAGTCATGGTCAAGAAAGAGACCCCTGCTGCCACCAGCTCCAAGCCGCTCCCGGCTCCTAAGGGCAACCCGAGGACTCGTGCTTCTACCGCAAAAAAGAAGAAGAACTCCGAAGTTAGCGCTCCAGGCTCCGAAGGGTTCTCTTATGATGAGCTCAGCTTCACTGATTCCTTGGAACCGATGACATCCTTCCTTAACAAGGTAATATCCCGACCCTATATCCTGCACATATATCCTGATAGAATATCCTGACAGGATATTCAGGTTAGCCAATATTGACTTATACCTGAATTTTGACTTACAGGGCCTCCAGCATCTGCTCCACCTTTACAGCGATGCCTGTGGTACTGCTGCACTCCATGAAGCCAGGATTAAACAGCTTGAAACTACTGTTGCCGACCAAGGTGCCATTGCTGAAGCGAAGACTCGGCATTATGAGGACAAGCTGAAGAAGGTCACCCAGGATGCTGAGCTCAAACTTGCCACCGTCCAAATGGAGCATGAACAGGCCATGGTCTCTTTCCGGGAAGGAATCAAGGCCTCTGCTATAGTTTCTCTGCTACAAGCCCGCATCAAGATGGCTTATAAGGCCAAGGAGACAGGCCTTGTGTGCCCATCCTGGCCGGTCGAATCCTGGGTGGCAAAGCTGAAGGAGCTTGGAGGCAAGGCTGTGTCCCTTCCTGCTGAAGCTGGTGAGTCCTCTAAGTAGGCAGAGGTAGCAGACAAGGCTGGAGACAAGAAGGATGCTGGTGAGGATGCTGCTCAGGATACTGGAACCGATGCTGAGGCCGAGAAGGTGGAGAAGGCTGGTGAAGATGCTGCTGTGTGAGAGCATACAAGTGGGCAATGATGGATATATGTGCCAAGGTCGGAGCCCACTTTTTTAAATTTGATCGTTGGCTTGTAACCCAAAACAATTTGCTTTTCCTGCATTTTACTTTTCTGCACTTGAACAATATGATGACCAAAGGTGGAGGGATCCTGAGTTTCAGGACGAAGCCCTTGGTCATCACCGTTAGTATGTTTTTCTTTTGAACAATATAACAGTTGGAGGTGGATGGGTCTCAGTTTGAGACAAAGCCTTCAACTGTTAAGTAAATACGGTAAGGAACTATTAGTGCTCTTAGTGGATGGACCTTGGTTTGAGGTGAAACTAAGAGAACATCTTTTGGTATGTTAATAGTATAACTTCCTTTTGCCTTTATTTCTGTTGTTACTACTTTAGTGTTTAAACTTTACTTATAAAAATAGTTAAATTTGGACAATCTTGGGAACATATTGCAAGAATATCCTAAGAGATATCCTACACAGGATATGTTAGGATCGGAGGCTCTTATGAGAGTGTTTGTTTGTGTAAATTGAACAATCAATGAAGATGAAATCATGTAGGTGCAGCGGAAATGAAAACAAACTTTGTAAACACAATCATAAGGGAGAATATAGTTTGATAAACAATTGCTTCTCATAGAGTCAAAAGATTACAAATCAAAGCAAAAGATTACAGTGCAAGCTTACAACCTAAGCTCCCCCTCAGCCTGATACCCCAAGGTTGGTTGTACAAGATGAAAGGATTGAATTGAGGAGAAGAACTCACTCAAGACGATCAAATGTAACAGTACAGGGTACTGTTCCATTTATAGACAATCCAAACCACTGAGGCATCTCAGCTGACGTCACTAAGAAAGTGACATCTAACAAACTAACAAACTCTATCTACTGATCTAAACAACTACTGCTTAGCTAACTACTGATGTTATATTACAATACACAAGATAAACAAAACTGTTGTTGCATCCCTCCACTGCTGTGAGCCCAGCAGTACTTGTCCGGATCAGTAGTGCTTGAAACAAGGCAGTAGATTGATCAGCAGACTTTTAGTTCTTCAACAGTCTTTGACTTAATCAGCAGTTGTAGGTCAGCAGTTGTTGGTAAAGGCAATACTTTGGAGTATGTCATATGTTATAATCACTTTCAAGGGGAAAGTCTTAGTGTAAACAGCTGCTTATTGCGAATCCACTGTTGTGACCTGGTTTTGGCTTTCATTATCTGTTCCTCTGGTAGGGTTCAATCCCAACAATCTCCCCCGGGAACAGATAATGCCAAAACCTTTCATTATTCTGGATCTTTATTCCTCATCAGTAGTTCCATTGCTTGCCTTTTAAATTCTTCTTCAAATTCTTTGGAACTTATGTCATCCTCATCCCTGCATAGTGTAAGTTCAAGGAGATCCTGCAAATCTTCAACACCAAGGCCTAGTGCTTCTTTCCTTGATATGTACTTCACTTCTCCATTGGATCTGACTATAGTCAATACGTGGGTCTTTTGATCAGACATCCACTTTAGTACTTTTGAACCCAATGGGTTTCTTGGGATAGATTTATTTCCTGATGAGCTTGGAGATTTTGGCCTTGAGAAAAGTTGTAAACTTTCAGACATTTGTTTGAAGGCCATATCAATGACATCATTTGCTGCAGCTATATCTTCTGCAGTTTCTCTTTCAATCAGCTATTGCCTCTCAATGTCTGTCATTTCTGTTGAAATGTTTGGTGATGCAGGTTTGGTTAATACCTTTTTGAAAAGGTTTTGAAGGCTCACTGAAATATCTTCTTTTAGACCCATTTTCTTGATGGCTTCTGTGAAGTACTCAGCTTCCTTTTCTTCTTCTACTTCACTATTCTGCAGCTTTCCTTTTTCTTGGTTTGTCACAAGAGTAGGATTATTTGCTGATGTGAGTAGTGTTTTGAGATTTTCAATCTGTTGTTCAAGCTTTTTGTAGTCAGGCTTTTTTGAAGTGTCTGGGACATTTATCCTTCTTTTCTTAAACCTTTCATAAGCTTCATCAGTATGCTGCTTTGACCATTTTGCTAAGGCAGTGGCAGTGTCCACCTTTGCATCCACCAGCTCCTATTTCTTTCTTTTGTACTCAGATGTTAGGTCAGCAATGAGCTTTTTGTATTTGCTCCAATTTGGAGCAGTCTTCTTCTTTCTAGGATCGTTTTTGATTCTATCAATCCTATCTGCCTCATGCTTTAAAGCAACTATCTGCCATTCTTCAAACTGGTTTTCTTCAGCATGATAGAATTTCTCTTTCATGATATAAGTAAGATATTCTTCTCTTAATTTATTTCGTTGATCAGCCTTTTCTTTGCTTAGTTCTTGTGCAAAATTTTCCATCGGCTTAACTTTTGAGAGCAAGAATTTCAGTTTTTCAGAGATGGCTTCATCACTTTGACCTTCACATTTAATCTTGGCTCTTATCTTAGCCTGCCTTGTTTTAAGCTCAAGATATTCATCTATATCTTCTGGGACTATGAGCCTATGAGTGAAGGGAATCTTCCATTTGAAGGATCATCTTCAGTATAAAATTGTCTTATCTCATTTTTCACAGCTTCCAGTTCCATTGGATATTTTGCAGCATTTGGATCATATTTGTCCTCATTTGCCTGAGTAATTTTTCTTTTTCTGGTGTAATGCTTTGTGGATGAAATGGATTTTGGTTGTGATGTAGGAATGGTGAGAGCAGTGGCGGATGGTTGACTAACAGTGGTTGAAACAACTGGTGTCCCAACTACTGTTGTCATTACAACTACTGATATGTCAGTAGATGTCTTCTGCTTTTGAGCAGGGGTTGAAAGTGGTGAAGTAGTTTTTGATGGTGGTGATGGTGGTGGTGAATCATCATCAGGAATGAATACCCTTCTCCTTTTTATTGTAGGAGAGGTTGATGATGTCTTGGGTGGATCAGTGGTTTGGGTGGTGGAAAGTGTCTGACTAACAGCTGTTGAAACAACTGGTGCTTCAACCGCTGTTGTCATTACAGCAGATGTTGTAACATCTGTTGTCTTCTGTTTTATGACAGGAGGTAATGGTGGTAATATGAGTGTAGATGATGATGGTGGTAGAGCAGTAGTTTTGGTGGTGTGTGGTGAAGTTGTGTGTGTTGATGAGATGGCAGCTGTTTGGCAAGCAGTTTTTGTAACTACTGCTGTATCAGCTGTTTGGATGGAAGTATGAACTTTTGTAGTTTGAGGTTTTGATATCTGTTTTTCTTTTTTCTGTTCAACATAGACACCATCCTCAATTCCCTTCATCTTCAACTGCTGGATTGTCTCCCCCTTTTTGGCATTATCTGGAAGGGGGTTATCCATGAAAAAGATAGTAGAGGGAACGTTTCCACCATGAGCAGTGGTTTGTATATGAGCCTTGATAGCTTTGATATCTGCTTCAGTGTCTTTAAATCTTGCTTCCACCATGTTTGTCAGCATTTGTACATGTATAGCATGTTGCTGATCAGCCATCTGTTTTTGTTTTTCAAGCATGGGTTGAAAGATATTCCAGAGCTCATTTGCAGCAATTGCTTGTGGTGGAGCAGGTGCTTGAGGTGGAACAGCAGTGGATTGTGCTTTTTGAGCTTTTAGAATCTCTTGCACCATATCCTTTATTTCAGCAACTGAGGTTTCCAGTTTTTCAACTCTTCCCGTCAATTCCTGGTATTTTGAATCATCACCCACTTTAATGGGATCATCTGAATCCCCACCTGTAGTGGTTGTATCAATGTGTGACTTAGGAACTGAGTCCCAAAAATCACCCATTGATGCCCCTTGTTCTCGGTACTGGGGACTTCTTTCTTTAGCACTTGATAATCCTTTGATGGTACCAGTGGACAAAATAGCCTCACCAGTGGTTATCAGTGGTGCTATGGAAGAAATTGCCTTCAAGGGAGTCTTATTAATGAAACAACTGTCCAACTGAAGATCTGTTGATCCATCAGTTGTAGTTGCTGCTCCACTTGAACTACCACCGAGAGTTACTTGTAACTCAGGGGATGTAACCTCCTCAATTGTTGCTGGGATAGCAGGAGTAGTAGCATCAGACCCAGTCACTTGTGGGATTATACTCTCAGTGACAGGTGATAGAGAGGAACTGGTTTTTGTCTGAGCTATAGCAACTGCATGCAACAAGGGTATTATGGATTGTGGCATTATGATTGGTGAGGGGATGGGTGTTGAAAGAGACATATCCTTGGGATCAGGACTGAGGAAGATGGATCCAAGTGGATTCAGAGCTTCATATTGTGGGGTCCCTGTGCTTACAACCTGATCCTTTAGTGAGGATGCAGGAGGAGATTGAGGTAAAGGTGGAGATCTTTCTACCAACTGCTGTGAGGAAGTAGCAGCAGTGGTTTGTGGTGACATTTGTGTTGTCACTGGCAGTTGCTCTGGGATCTCATCTTCCAGAGTTGTCTTTTTCTTGGGTTTGGTGGGCTTTTTGTAAGACTTCTTTTTGGTCTTTTTGGTGATGTCAGGTGTGGGTTTCAAAGCAGTGGTTGTGCTGCTATGATCACCTGGAGCAGTGGGCTCAGCAGCAGATGTCTGAGGAGCAGTTGTAACTGCTAAATTCTGCTCAGGCACCTCTCCTTTTGTTTTTATAGGTGCCAACATTCTAGTGAATGTTTCTGGTGTTAAACCTTTTATTTGAAAATAAGCACCTTGTTTGGGTAAATTTTCATTTTCTTTTTCAAATTTTTGTTTAAAATAATAGCTTAGAAACCTTGGAAAGAGTAAAAATGTTTTGCTATCAACGTTTTTTACCAAGTCATTAAAGATCTCCTGGGAATAATTATAATTTTCAATTTTTAAAATAGCATAGCCCAGGCATTGAATCTTCAATGGTATTTCATTAAACGCTGTTGTTTTATTAGAAACACACATCAGAAGTGTGTGAAATAAAAACCTTGGTGCAGAAGGGAAGTAACCTTTTTGTAAGGTATCTACCTTCGATTGTTCTGCATATCCCCTTTTTACGAAATCATTTTTCAACTCGGCTTTATCAAAGGAGGTTTTACCATTTTGAACATCAAGTTTAAAGACTTCAGAGATTGCTTGCGGTGTAATTTGTATCGCGTTACCCTGTATCGAGGAGTTGATGGCTACAACTTTATTGTCTTGTTTTTCAAGCACAACATTTTTCCAGAACTCTCTCTGGGTTTGCAAATAAATGGGAGCGTCTGCTGTCAACAAAGTTTTGTACTTTGATGCAGATATGGTGTCGATGATGGAATCGAATGTGTGGTTGTTTGTGGGTTTTATGAGGAGACCCAAGTAGTTGTGCGGGGATTTGTACGGGATTTCAATGGTTTCTTCGGCCGTTTGAGCGACCTCTTTGGAAGATGATGGTGATTTTGGTTTTTATTTTGATTTTGATTTCGTCATTTTAGAAGAAGAAGAAGAAGAAGTACCGAGAATGATTTGGGATGGAAGGTTGATAACTGCTTTGAGAAGAGAATTTTGGAATTCAATTCGACAGTGTAAAAAACCCTGTTTGGGGTTTTGATCAGGGTTTTATTTAGGGAAAAATAAGTGCTGATGTGGCAGCGGTTACAAAGATCTGAAGGCTAAAAAAAAACTGACCACGTGTCGAACTCTGATGAAATGGATGAATAGCGGAGGACAGTTGTTTTGAGAACCACTGATGAAGCAAGCATCAGTGGTTACAACGGTAATAATGTGACAGTGGATGATTTTTACTATCAGTGGATAGTATATCAGTGGATAAGACACTGATTTTGAGCATCAGTGCTTGCTAAGAGAATGAAAGGAACAGAGGTTGACTTTCAGCAGTGGACAATATTTAGGAAGCAGATGTTTGAACAAAACAGTGGTTTGGGATAGGGTAATGGTAATGATTTGAAAAACAATTATGTCAGCAATCAATTTGAGAATATTCATTCAAGGTTTTGCCACATGTCAATTACACATTTTGAAACTTTTACAAATTTCTGACAGTGGTTTAGTACCCCAGATGATTTAGACTTTTTACCAAGGCAACTCATTCTTGCTATAATATCTAAATTAAAACATGAGTACCCCAGTATTTTAAAATCTGTTAACAATCAATCTTTTGCACAGTGTAAAAACAAACTTGAGTTTGACATGACCTTGACAAATGTACCATTTCCTTTTGATCTATTTTGAGGATAATATTACCAACAAAAATAAGGTCATATATCCTGACAGGAAATTGAAACTCTTACTATCAAAAACTAGTAAAAAGTTCAAAATATATTATTCCTAAAGAAAAAACAAAGAATAATATATCCTGCTTTATTTGAGAAAATCCTTAAAAAATAAGAAAATGATTTTCTAAAAACAGCATCAAAAAGAATCTGATATAAATTTTTACTGAAACTCCTAATCATATCAATCTCAAGCTTTTGAAAATGGTTAGTGGTTTCTGACCACTGTTTGGTACCATTCTCTTGTTGATTGATTGACAACATAAAAATGAGGACACAAGAACACATGAGTTTTTGAAAACCCTGGTGTAGATTTTGTTACCATGTGATGATTTTGACAGATTGTCTAGTCCACATTTAAGCTTAATCACTGGAGACACAATTGTTACCTGAACCCTTTCCTGAACCAATGAATGCACATGGTTGTTTAATGACCATTGTTACCCCAAACCTTTGACTCTTAAGTGTTTTATGTTTATACTCTTTTCTTCTGTCTTCAAAAAGTTTTGAGATAAACACATTTTTGAGTTTTTGTGAATTTTCTTCTTCCCTTTTTACCCTTCCCATTCATAAGTAATGAAATACTTACTGGGAGGTCTTTATTGAAGAAATACTTAAACCAGAATCATTTTGCAGTAATGTTTCGAGAGAGTTGGTCATATTTTCACAAGTGTTCAACCAATCTCACATTACATATGAAACGGACTAAATTGACCCCAGATTTTCTTAATGTATTTTTGACATAGTCGATTTGTTCCTTTTGAGGATCTCAACCTGTTTTTCAACACATAAGATCGAATGACTAAAGTTTTAATTTCCCTCTTTTTATGTTAGCAAAAACACTAATGTTTTTATGAACATAGGTTCTTGTTAATCTGAGGTTCATACTTTAGCATCAAGCAAGATGGAAAAACAACACAAACATCAAAACAACAATTGAAATCAATTTTCGTAAATAATTGTACCATAATTACCAGATATATTTTCAAATCTGAAAACTATGGGTGATTTATGCATGACGTCACTTGTTGTATGAAATTTGTGTGTCCTATGACATCTTGGTTGTTTTACAGAGTTTTTGAGTATTCACTTTGAACATGATTTCTCGTTACTCTGTTTTTCAACTGAATACAACCATCCTTAGTATCAACGAATTTTGAGCCGAACTGTTATGTCAAATTGATTGTTAGATCGAATTTGACTGTCCAACTCTGATACCAATTTTTAGGATCGGAGGCTCTTATGAGAGTGTTTGTTTGTGTAAATTGAACAATCAATGAAGATTAAATCATGTAGGTGCAGCGGAAATGAAAACAAACTTTGTAAACACAATCATAAGGGAGAATATAGTTTGATAAACAATTACTTCTCATAGATTCGAAAGATTACAAATCAAAGCAAAAGATTACAGTGCAAGCTTACAACCTAAGCTCCCCCTCAGCCTGATACCCCAAGGTTGGTTGTACAAGATGAAAGGATTGAATTGAGGAGAAGAACTCACTCAAGACGATCAAATGTAACAGTACAGGGTACTGTTCCATTTATAGACAATCCAAACCACTGAGGCATCTTAGCTGACGTCACCAAGAAAGTGACATCTAACAAACTCTATCTACTGATCTAAACAACTACTGCTTAGCTAACTACTGATGTTATATTACAATACACAAGATAAACAAAACTGCTGTTGCATCCCTCCACTGCTATGAGCCCAGCAGTACTTGTCCGGATCAGCAGTGCTTGAAACAAGGCAGTAGATTGATCAGCAGAGTTTTAGTTCTTCAACAGTCTTTGACTTAATCAGCAGTTGTAGGTCAGCAGTTGTTGGTAAAGGCAGTACTTTGGAGTATGTCAGATGTTATAATCACTTTCAAGGGGAAAGTCTTAGTGTAAACAGCTGCTTATTGCGAATCCACTGTTGTGACCTGGTTTTGGCTTTCATTATCTGTTCCTCTGGTAGGGTTCAATCCCAACAGGATACTGCCTCGCAACTTAAAAAACTTAAGTTATAAAAAGGAGAGATCATACCGAATACTCCCAGAGAGTCAATTCCATCCTTCAATCACCGGAATGTCCCCAGTGCATAAATTTAAATCCATCTTTCAAATTGTATGATGTATGTCCCCTGTGTTTAACGTGGTCATGCTTTAGTTTGACTGCATAAACCTCGAATATCCTGGGGTAAACCCTTAATATCCTGGGATGAACCTTGATATCCTGGGGATAAACCCTGATATCCTGGGGATAAACCCTAATATCCTGGGGATAAACCCTTAACATCCTGGGGATAAACCATGATATCTATGGGCTACAGGCGAGACTGTATAAACTCCAAAACTTAGAAAGGTGAAAACCTTTAAACCTTAGAGGGTATGAAAATACCCTTTCGCGAGAGAGGGTGATCAATCCTCATATACCTTTAGGATCCAGGATATAGCCAATAATAACGAAATTGTCAGCAACTTTTACATGAACTGGTCCCGTTATCTTGAACTATCCCTAGATGACTTGCGCTCCAGGCGGGGTGTTCAAACCCAATTCGAGAGAAAGGTGAATACCTTTAAACCTTTGAAGGGATCAGGATCCCTTATTCGTGAGAGAGGGGGCCAATCCTCTAATCCTTTTGAGATATCCTGAGCGTGTATCCTGGAGCTATATCCTGAGACATATTCTGCAAAACAACCTTAAACTAAGGTGGGTGTTAGCTTGGCTAACAACCCTCCGATGCCTAAGTCAGTAATGGGTTCAAGATAATAAACGAATTCAAATATATTTAAGAGAGATAAAATACATACCATTCTGAGATAGAAATTAAATTCTATTCTTACTTGAAATAGAGCTTTAAATGTATAGCGTTCCAGGATCTTGGTAGCATATCCCCCTCCATACTCCTGAGCCGATATACTCCTTTTCCTGATTCTGATTCAACCTCATATGGTCCTTCCCATTTCGGAGCCAGTTTTCCATCGGCAGGATGAGTGGTATTTTGAAAAGCCTTTCTTAACACTCAATCTCCAACTTTGAACCTTCTAGTCCTTATATTCTTGTTGTATGCTCTGGATATCCTTTGTTGATATGCTGCCATCCTTAGCCTTGCTGCATCTCTCGTTTCGTCAACGGTGTCCAAATCTTGGCACAAAGCTTCAGGATTCTGCTCAGGATCCCGGAGGATAGATCTTGCAGTAGGTATCACCATCTCTGTTGGGATCACTGCTTCTGCTCCAAATACTAAGGAAAACGGAGTCTGGCCAGTTGCATTCTTTACCGTTGTTCTATCATCCCACAAAACAAAGGGTAGTTCTTCTGCCCATCTTCCTTCTTGGCTCCTAGTATCTTCTTTAAGTTGTTGACAATTATCTTGTTTGAGGATTCAGCTTGTCCATTTGCTTGAGGATGTACTGGATTGGATGTGATCATTTTGATTCCCCAACTCTTGCAAAAGTCAGTAGTCCTCTTGCTTATAAACTGGGATCCATTATCACAAATGATTTCAGCTGGTACACCAAACCTGGTCAGGATATTCCTCTTTATAAAGGATACTACTTCTTGGTCTCTGACTTGAACAAATGCTTCAGCCTCCACCCATTTAGAGAAATAATCAGTCATTGCTAGCATAAAGACTTTTCCTCCTGGAGCTTTTGGCAATTTCCCTACTATGTCCATTCCCCATTTCATGAATGGCCAAGGGGAAGCTATAGGATATAGTGGTTCAGCTAGTTGGTGTAGTATGTTACTGTGCCTTTGACATGCATCACACCTTCGAGCATATTCTGTAGCATCTCTCCTCATCGTTGGCCAAAAGTATCATGTTCTCAATATTTTTGAGAATAGTGACCTGCCCCCAGTATGGTTACCACAATCCCCTTCATGTATATCATGAAACACTTCTTTAGTTTCGGGATCCTCCAAGCACCTTAAATATGGTCCTGCAAGAGATTTCTTATACAAAATATTATTTATAATAGTGAATCGTGATACCTTCATCCTAAATGCCTTAGGATTTTCATCTCTAGGGATGTGTCCTTCCTTGAGATATCTTATGATTGGAGCCGTCCAGGATTTAGGATCCTTCTCAGGATATCCAGCAATAGGATCCTGGATACTTACTACTTCTTTATCCCGAGGATCCGTCGCAGGATACAAGATATACAGTATTGGTATTTGGGTCCCTTCTGGTATACTGACCAATGATCCTAGATTTGCTAAGGCATCTGCTTCAGCATTATCTTCCCTTGGTACCTGTTCAAGTGTAAAAACATCGAAATATCCTGCTAATTTTTTGAGAATATCGAGGTATTCGATTAATTTCTCACCCTTAACTGCATAGGATCCATTAAAATGATTAGTGATTAACAAGGAGTCAACATATACTTGCAAATTCTTGATATTCATATTTTTAGCCAGTTCTAATCCTGCAATTAAAGCCTCATACTCTGCTTCATTATTAGTAGCAGGGAATTCACACCTAATAGCCTGGGGTAATATGTCCCCTTGTGGCGATTTTAGTAGTATTCCCAATCCTACTCCTCTAACATTAGATGCTCCATCGGTATATAATGTCCAGGATCATGAGGATTCTCCTAATTGTTGGACTTCTAGGTCTACCTCATCCTGAATATCACTACTGAAATCAGCCACAAAGTCAGCTAGTGCCTGCGATTTTATTGCACTTCTAGGTTCATATACTAAGTCATAAGCACTTAACTTTACTGACCACTTGGCCATCCTGCCTGACATCTCGGGTTTCCTAAGCACATTTTTGACAGGATAATTGGTCTTAACATGAATTCTATGTGTCTCAAAGTAATGTCTAAGCTTCGTTGATGCCATAACTAGTGCTAGTATCAACTTTTCTAAATGAGAATATCTAGTTTCAGCATCTAACAAACTTTTACTAACATAATAAACAGGATATTGCTGACCTTCATGATCCTTTATAAGGACGGCACTTACAGCATTCCCTGATACTGCGAGGTATAGGGACAGTGGTTCACCATTTTCAGGCTTCATCAATAGAGGTGCAGTTGAAAGGTACTGCTTCAAATCCTGCAGGGCTGCTTCGTGCTTCTCTCCCCATTCGAACTTCTTGTTTTTCTTCAGGATATCATAAAATTCTTTGCATTTCTCGGAGGATCTTGAGATAAATCTGTTCAACGCTGTAACTTGCCCTGTTAATCGTTGAACATCCTTCATATTTGAAGGTGATTTGATATCCAGGATAGCTCTAATCTGCTCCGGGCTCGCCTCTATGCCTCTTTTGGTCACCATATATCCTACAAACTTTCCTGCCCCCACTCCGAAATGGCACTTAGCAGGATTCAGTTTCATGTTATACTGATCCAGGATATCAAATGCTCCCTTAATATCCTGGAGGTGATCCTCAGCCTTTTTAGATTTCACCACCATATCGTCAATATATACCTCCATGGTGTCCCCCAGCTTGTCTTTAAACATCATGTTTACCAACCTCTGGTATGTTGCGCCTGCATTTTTCAAACCAAAAGGCATAGCAGTATAGCAATAAATACCTGTGGGTGTCATGAAAGCAGTATCCTCCTGATCAGAGGGTTCCATTTGGATTTGCTGAAATCCTGAGGATGCATCCATGAAGGTTAACATCTCATGCCCGGCAGTAGCATCCACCATTGCATCAATATGGGGAAGAGGAAATGGGTCTTTAGGACAAGCCTTATTCAAGTCTGTGTAATTTACACAAACTCTCCATTTCCCATTTTTCTTCTGTACTACAACTACATTTGCTAGCCATCTTGGAAACTTGACCTCCCTGATCATTTTGGACTTCAACAATCTTTCAACTTCCTCTTGGATAATTGTATTTCGTTCAGGAGCAAACTTCCTTCTCTTTTGCTGAACAGGCTTGAATAACCTGTCAATTCCAAGCTTGTGAGTGATAATGTCTTTGGATATACCTGTCATATCCGCATGCTTCCATGCAAATGTTGACATCCTGCAATTCAAAAAGTTAGTTAACTGTTCTTCAATATCCTGAAGGATATTGGTTCCTACGAGCACCGAGTTATCAGGATTATCCTGATCCAGGATAACTTTCTTCATATCCTGCTCTGAAGCCTCCCTGATATCCTGGGCCCGCATCTTTAATTGCTATGCTGTACTAGGCTTGGTTGAGGATTTAATTGAGGATGAGTAACATTCTTTCGCCTCCTGCTGATCACTATCAACCTTGACAACCCCCCAAGGGGTAGGGATCTTGATGCATTGATGATAAGTTGATGGCACAACCTTCATATCATGGATCCATGGCCTGCCCAGTATGATGTTATAGCAGGATAGGGAGTCCATCACACAGAAACATTGTATCGAGTTGACCCTTTCAACATAAACTGGTACCTTTATCTCCCCTACGGTATTCCTAGCTTCTCCACTGAAACCAACGAGCACAGTGGACTTCGAAGTAATGTCCATCGGGGATACATTCATCCTCTTCAATGTTTCCAGCTGAATTATGTTCACAGAGCTACCATTGTCCACCAATATCCTGCGTACAAAATGGTTAGCCACATATAATGTTATTACAAGAGCATCATGGTGAGGATCCTGGACAGTATCCCTGTCATCACTATCGAAAGTGATCACTTTATCAGTTGTGAGGGTAGTCATCCTGGCTGGTTTGTCTCCCCTTTCGGTCTTGGCCTCTTTTGCATGTCTCTTGGCCGCAGAATAAGAAGTCCCACAAATGTCGGATCCTCCTGAAATAAAGTTGATTATCTTGGCATCCGCAGGAGGTGATGCTGCTCGTTCAGGATCCTTCTCAGTATCCTGACCCTTATTCTTCTTTCTTCCTAAGAGATCCTTCAGATATCCCTTGCTAAGAAGATAGCTTATTTCTTTTCTTAGAGCAATGCAATCCTTAGTTATATGTCCAAAATCTTCATGGAAGGCACACCATTTCGATTTATCCTTCCAATCAGCTTTTTGTTGATTCTTTCGAGGCCACCTAGCTTTGTCTCCTAAACCCTGCATAGCATATATTAATTCAGGAATGTTAACAGAAAAACAATATTCGGATAATTCAGGATATTCTTCAGGATCCTCGTCTTCAACAACATTCACTTTCTTGTTTCATTTCTACCATACGGCTTAGAGCGATATGGTTTAAATGAGGATTCTGACTTCCTATTAGTTGACTCATAGTTGGTGGATGAGTTCATCCTCTCTTGCATTTTCTTATCATCTTCCAGCCTGATATATCTCAAGGCCCTGTTTCGAGCTTCGTCCAAGTTCCTGTAAGGATTCATCACAAGATCTTGATAAAACTGGGAATCCTTTTGTAGTCCCATCTTGAATGCTTGGACCGCTGTAGCAACATCAAGGTGTGGGATATCCAAGGATTCCCTGCTGAATTTGTTCACATAATCCCTTAGGGATTCTTGAGGTCCTTGAGTTATCCTGTAAAGATCACTTGTTAGTTTTTCAAAACTCCGACTACAAGAAAATTGACTATTAAATAAGTTCACTAAGTGAGCAAATGATGTAATCGAATGCAGAGGAACATTTAAGAGCCATTTCAAGGCTGATCCTGTTAAGGTAGAACCAAAGCCCTTGCATAGGCACGCTTCCTTGAGCTCCGGAGGAATAGGATTAATTTCCATTCTTTCCCTATACCGGGCAATATGCTCTTCAGGATCCGTAGTCCCATCATAGAGCTTCATGTTGGGGGTTTGAAATCTCTTCGGGATCTCAGCATCACAGATAGGATATGCGAAACGAGATATCCTGTGACTGTCTTGGGACACTTCCGGAATTGGCTGGACCACTCCAGGTACACTGGATATCATGTCCTTCAATTTCTGAAGTTCCCTAGTAAATGTTGACGTCATACCTGCATCCTACAAAGACCCACTATTGTTAGTAGCATGAATATTATTATTTGACACGTTACCAGTCTGAGGATTCTGGCCATATCCTGAAGCATATCCTGAGCTCCTCACAGTTGACATCCTGATCGAGGAGGGTATTTCAGGAGTATGATTCTGGGAATGGCTAGGCACAATATTTCCCCTATTATCCTCAGTATACACAGCCGAACTGAAGTTCAAAGTTCTGGGTTGTAAAGGAGTGACAATGTCCTCAGCAGATCTGCTCGAGCTAGATTTTAAGAGTTGTATTTCTCTTAATAGCATTTGGTTTGTTTCCTGTTGCTGCCTCATTTGTTCATGCACACTTTCAAATAAGGTCAGAATTTCATCATTAGAGGCTAAAACGGGAGCGGATCCCTGAACACTCCGAGTAGGTATAATATCCTGAGGTTGTGAAGAAGCTGGCATCCTTGGAGGAGGTGGTGGAAGCACCGAACCAGTAGTAGCAGAAGTTGTAGCAGACACAGTGGAGGAGCTCATGTTTGATCTTGAGGCCATTGTAAACAATGTGGCAAAAAGATTTGAAAACATAAAACCAATTAACGATTTCAGAAAGATTTTTAGTAAAGATAGCACCACTTGCCCCATGGTGGGCGCCAAATTGTTTTGGTCAAAAATTACCTAAGCAATTTAGTGATCAAATTAGTTAAGTGAGGTAGTGTGCTAGAAATGTGTGTTGAAAATATGCTAGTTAAGTTATTTGCTAAAACAGTTTCAGGATACGGCTCGGGATATCAAGCTGTATCAATGATCAAACTATGAGCAAAAAGTAAAGGGAATGACACGAGATGTACGAGGAAAGCCCTTGATCAATCTAGATCGCCGGCATAAAACCTCGGAAGCTGACAATCGCAGCTGCCTAGTTCTTCTTATTGCTTCAAACATCAGGATACAGTGCAGGATATTGATCAGATCGCTAAGTGTTACAATGCGAAGGTGAAAGTTGCGAGAGAACAAGTATAAGTGAGTGTAGTTGATGTGTCCTATTGATCTGATTTATCCATCTATTTATAGTTACGAAATACAAACTAAAATTCCTATAAATGTGGGATGCTCCCGAATATTCCATTATTAACGTTGTAGACCGGGTATATCGGCTTCAACGTCTTCATTTGAACGACTTGGACCGAGTCTTGCGGAGAAAAGGTCTTCGTGAACGTTGGGAGCTTGGACTCGTACTCCTGCACACAATCCATTAGTAATCCTCAAGATACCATCTAGGATGTTACCAATATCCTGAATCAGCATCCCGGGTATAAACATATATCAGATAAGCAAGATATAAAGTAAGATATCGTCCAGGATATGAGCTTAGAATTTCACCCATAACAGATATTCAAACTGAGATATCTTTTGGCTATCCTGGGATACTTCTGGGATTGGCTGGACTACTCCAGGTATACTGGATATCATGTCGTTCAACTTTTGAAGCTCCCTGGAAAGTGCTGATGTCACACCTGCATCCTGCAAAGATCCAATACCATTAGTAGCAAGAGTATTATTATTATTAGATACGTTACCAGTCTGAGGATTCTGGCCATATCCTGAAGCATATCCTGAACTTCTCAAAGTTGACACCCTAACCGAAGAGGGTATCTCAGGATTATGACTCTGGGAATGGCTAGGCACAATATTCCCCCTGTTATCCTCAGTATATACTGCAGAACTGAAGTTCAAAGCCCTAGGTTGCAAAGGAGTGACAATATCCTCAGCGGGCCTGCTTAAGCTGGATTTCAAGAGTTGTATCTCTCTTATCAGCATTTGGTTTGTCTCCTGCTGTTGCCTCATCTGTTCCTGTACACTACCAAACAAGGTTAGAATTTCTTCATTAGAGGCCAAAACAGGAGCAGATCCCTGAATACTCCGAGTAGGTATAATATCCTGAGGCTGTGAGGTGGATTGCGTCCTTGGAGGGGCTGGAAGAAGCACCGAACCAATTGTTGCAGAGGTTGTAGCGGACACAGTGGAAGAGCTCATGTTTGATCTCGAGGCCATGGAAAATAATGTGGCAAAAAGTTTTGAAAATAGAAAACCAAGTAATGATTTTGCAAAAGATTTTAGAAGAAATAGCACCACTTGCCCCACGGTGGGTGCCAAATTGTTTTGGTCAAAAATTACCTTAGCAATTTAGTGATCAAATTAGTTAAGTGAGGTAGTGTGCTAAGAATGTGTGTTGAAAATATGTTGAATTGGTTGTTTGCAAAAACAGTTTCAGGATATAGCTCAGGATATTGAGCTATATCTATAATCAAACAATGAGCAAAAAGTAAAGGGGTTAACACGAGATATACGAGGAAAGCCCTTGATCAATCTAGATCGTCGGCACAAAACCTCGAGAGCTGAAAATCGCAGCTGCCTTGTTCTTCTTATTACTTCAAACATCTGGATACAGTGCAGGATATTGATCAGATCGCTAAGTATTACATTGCTTTTTTAGAAAGTGAGAGTTGTGAGAGAGTAGAAATGTATGAGAGCAGTGAGTGTTGTTGTATCTTATTTGATCTGATTTATCAATCTATTTATAGCTAAGAAATGAAAACAAAGTTTCCTATAAATGGGGGATGCCTTCGAATATTCCTTTGTTAACGTTGGAGACCAAGTAAAGCGGCTTCAACGTCTTTCTTCGAACAACTTGGACCGAGTCATCCGGGGAAAAGGTCTTCATGAACGTTGCAAGCTTGGACTCGTATTCCTGCACATAATCCGTTAGTGATCCTCAGGATACCATCCATGATGTTACCAATATCCTGAATCAGCATCCCGGGTATGAACAGATACCATATAATCAAGATATAACTTAAGATATTATCCAGGATTTGGGCTCAGAATTTCACCCATAATAGTGGTCATCAGCAATTCATTTCCCCAGGCACTCCTTACGTTCATCAAAACAATCCGGACGTTGGAGGATAAGGTGGATATGGTGGTTATGGTGGATATGGTGGTGAGGCACCTCCCATCCTGGACAGTCCGTACTTAAAAAAGCAGGTATCAATTACTATTTTATTATTATTATTATTATTATTATTATTATTAATATTGTTATTATTGTCGATGTTACAGGTTTTCAACTCTTTAGATGAACTAAAGAAACGGATACAAGAAAAAGAAAACGCGGATGGTTTCGTTATTGTCACCCGTTGATCAAAGAAAATCAGGGGAAGAACCGGGAGGGTATGGCTTGAATGTGATCATGGTGGTGAGCACCAGACTACAGCAACACTTAGAAAAGTCGGAAGCTAAAAAACCGGTTGCCCGTTTTACCTACTGGCTGTGCAAAACCACCCGTATGAAACCTGGGAGATAAAAGACGGAAAAATTGAACATGACCACGAACTTTGTGAGGACCTGTCGGCCCACGCGTTTGTGCGAAGGTTTAATCCAAGCGAAATGAATCTGATCGAGCAGCTAACAGCTCAAAACATGGAGCCGCGCAAAATATTTCAAACGATAAGGAAGCAGGACCCCGACAGGTTTCATGTTCAGAAAGACGTTCAAAACGTTGTGGCGAAGATTAGAGCCGAACAAAGACAAGGATTGACTCCCATGCAGTCACTAGAAAACATGCTGATAAACAACGACTTTATTTACGAGACACGGGAGGAACCCGAAACAGAGATCGTTACAGAGATCTTCTTTCTTCATCGGTACTCGAGAGACATGTGGCGTGCATTCCCCCATGTCATGCTGAACGATGCGACGTACAAGGCTGCCTTCACAGACGAAGACTGCCTTCATCTGTTATGAAGCACTGCAAGGCTGCCTTCACAGACGAAGACTGGGATAAATTTTTGTCATTCTGGGGGACATTGATTGAGTCTCCATCCATACCCATCTACGAGTACCACTTGCGCAACATGCGAAAGCGACTTGTGGAGTGCAAACGTTCTAGTAAGTTTTTCTAATAACATACGACTCACCTATGCAAATTTTATTAAATTATTTTTACTTTTTAGGAGCCTTCAATTACGTGTACGATAACTGGCTAAAATACTATAAGGAGATGTTCGTCTTTGCGTGGACTGATAAGAGGCGCAACTTTGGTAATCGTAACACAAACAGAGTTGAGTGCCAACACGCCAACTTAAAGAGATACGTCCTAGAAAGGAGCTCGCTGGACCGTGTAGTTAGTTGTGTCCGGGATATAGTTGAGACACAGTTCGGTGAAATAAAGAAGACTTTTCGAGAAAGCATCGAAAAAAGAATGAACCACCACAAACACCCGCTGTTTTAACACCTACTTGGAAAAGTATCCCATACAGCCCTTGACTTGTTGAGTGGAGAGGCAATTAGGAAGCTAGTTGTCATGGAGCGCTTTCATTTATCATGTGGTTGCCAAATGTGGTACAGTTGTGGGTTGCCCTGTGCTTGTAGGATAGAAAAGTACATGCGTGAAGGTAATAATTGTTAAACGTACAACACTTGTGTGATATATTTCCGTTAATCATGTGACTTAAACAATGTTGTTTTTAACCGTGCAGAGCGTCCGATTCAACTCAAAGACATAGACGTCTTCTGGCGGAAACTTAACTTCCAAAGTTGTAAATTGATAGACGATGACGTTGACGTGGTCGAAGAGCTAAATATTGTTAGACAACAATTAGAGTCGCACCCCCCAACTCAGCAAAAAAGCCTGATGTCAAAGATTAAAGCGGTGTTGACTCCAAAGAAATCTACCAAGAAACCACCGGTTGTCCAACAAAATACTCGTGGCCGACTAACAACAAAGTAGGTACAACAAAGGTTGGACGAGGCCTCTCGTATAGATGAATAATTGAGGAGAAGCTCCTTCGGTGATGCAAACACGTGCTTTGAAGGTTCCCGACAAAGTAAGTACGATAAACCTCGCCACAGCTCGTACGTTCCGTCACAGGCCTGTCAACAGTCGGTTATAAGGTCCCAAAAACCCAAAGCGAGCCTGAGCCGTTCAAAGAGTTCTAAGAAGAAAGAGACTCGAGATGATCACGGTTTTCCTTTAATCATTGGGGACGAGTACATGGGAATCATCAAACAGTTTAAGTCTGCCATTCCGCCAGTGTTTCATCCGCACGTCTCGGGCATAAGATATGTGATGCCGGACGGTCATTGTGGGTTTCGGTCTGTGGCTGTGGGCTTGGGTATGGATCAGAGTTCATGGGGGCTCATTCGAAGGGACCTTGTCCAAGAAATGGATCAGAACGAATCGATCTGGTTCCCAATTTTTGAAGCATGGAATGAAGGTTATTTTTACACGCATCGTCAGGGCCTAATTTGGGATTCAGTGTCCGGTTGTGGGGAGGATCACTGGATGGACTTCCCCTTAGCAGGACTTCTTATTGCACAAACGTACGGTATCGGGGTGCACCTATTAACGACAACCATGGGTGCGAGTTCCACTTTCTTCCCGATACTAAGTCCTCCGGCTAATCAACAACCATTATTCATAACGCTTGCACATGTTAACGAGAACCACTTCATACATGTTAAGCTGGAAGGGGATTATCCAATGCCACCAGCACACGGGCTATGGTTGAACCACCGAAGACCCCATAAGGAACAATGGGAAGATATGTACTTGCCACATCTAGAATGGTATACATCGATAATGAATCCTCCGCCAAGATCAAACCCTAGTCTTAATTACATCGATAGTGATACGGAAGAATGATTTTTGTAATTAATAGTATTTTTTGTAATTAATAGTATTTTTTTGTATTAATTCCTATAATTTTCTACAATTTCTATAATTTTTTTTATAATTTCTATCATAATTTTTTATAATTAGAATTGATTAAAACAGTTTAATAACATTTTTATAAAAAAATTAAAAATATACGCCTCGTATGGATCTAGACGTGTCGTATACGATTGGTCAAAAGACCATTTTGCCCCTGATATGCCCCCATTCTAGGCTTAAATCAGGGGCCAAAAGGTCATTTTAACAAAACCAGACGCCTCTTATAGAGCTGGATGGGTCGTCTGTAAGAGCGGGATTTTGAAAATTTGAATTTCAAAATTTGAATTTATCAAAAAAGGACGCCTCGTATAGACTTGGACGGGTCGTCTATATGGGCGGCAACATTTCTTTTTTTTTAAATTTGAATTTTGAAAATCTTTTATTTAATTACCAATATAACCCTGAAAAGACCCCAGTATAGGCCTTAAACAGGGGCATAAAGGTAATTTGAAAACCTAGACGACGCGTATAGGTCTATACGAACAATACATGGTGGGCGTCAACTGTTTCACTTTTTCTTTTTTTAATTATTAAAAAAATGTTTATTAAATTACCATTTTACCCCTATAAAGCCACCAGTATAAGCCTTAGTCAGGGTAAAATGGTAATTAACCATTCTAGAAATATCTTTTTGGATTGGTTAATTACCATTTTACCCCTGATTAAGGCCTATACTAGGGGGCTTTACAGGGGCAAAATGGTCATTTATTAAATAGGCTAGACGGGTCGTCTAGCTCTATACGAGGCGTCTTTGCCTCGTATAGGGGGGGAGGGGAGACCTAGACGACCCTGTTTATCACCCCAAACAAAAAAAAAAACACACATATACGGAGGACAGAGCTTTATACGCCCCAGATACGTATTTGGACCGTATTTTCAAAGATTTAAAGCATCCTTGGTACGTATTTCTTCCCGTATTTTAGCCTCGTTTTTGCCTTTAGACCGTAGGTTTGCCCGTAGTTTAGGTTTTTGTTGGGTTTGAGGTTTTAAGTTGAGGTTGAAGATGAAGACCGTAGAACAGGACGCCTCGTATACCTCTATACGAGGCAGATACGAGGCCCTGATTTTTTTTTTTTTGTTATTAATGTTATTATTATTGTTATTAATGGTATTATTATTGTTTTTATTATTATTATTATTATTGTTATTATTAATATTTTTCTTCTTATTATTATTATCATTATTATTATTCTTATTATTATTGTTATTATTATTATTATTCTTATTATTGTTATTATTATTATTATTATTATTATTATTTTGTATTATTATTATTATTATTGTTATTATTATTATTATTATTGTTATTATTAGTATTATAATTATTTATTTATTTATTATTATTGTTATTATTATTATTTATTATTATTATTATTATTTATTATTTATTATTATTATTATTATTATTATTTATTATTATTGTTTTTAATATTAATATTAATATTATTATTATTATTATTATTATTATTATTATCATTTATTATTATTATTAATGTTAATATTTTTTTATATTATTATTATTATTGTTTTTATACGTATACGGTATTTATTTGCAGATTGATTATGGAGGACCATCCGATTCAGGGCGATGACATTCAGGTAGAGCTTGATGGGGCACCTCCAGGGGGTCAGCCGGTTCAGCGGGGTCCACGACGGAGACGGCTACCACCTCTGGATACGCTGCTGGGTCACCCGTATCTAGAGTTTCCCGACGGCACCGATGTCGCCCGTCATTGCCAGAAGCTTAGGAGGATGCACATTGGATCGCATGCAACGATCGACTAGGATGCGATAGATGAGATTAGTGAGACGGCTAGAGTGCGTCGGTTTATACCTGTCGATTCACCGTGGCATCGTCTTTTTGAGTTGGCGCACACGCCGAGATACAGGGAGCTGCTGGTCGAGTTCCTTTCGTCATTCACATTTCACCCTCCTAGGGTCCCAGTGCCGCTTCCGCACACAGATGCTCCCCCTCCGCCTGAGGTTTCTTTCAGGCTCGCTGGATTTTGCGTTCGATGATGCTAGCACAGTTTGCGGTGCATTGTGGTTTATACATGTAGGAGGAGATCGAGACTGACGTTTACACAGCGGGGCTAGTGGTGGTTGATAGACCCACTCTTTTAGGGTTTTGGCAGGTGACTGCGGGGCCAAATCATTGGGAGCACGACAAGTCGAAGGGGAGGGTGTCATTTATTACCGACCCATTGTACAGGTACGTACGTTTATTCCAGCAATTATTGTGATTATGTGTATTGTTTATTAATCTTTGTTTCTGTATTTCGCTAACACTATCTACAGGTATATGCACCATATGCTCGTTACTTCTATTCCAGCGCGCGGCTACAACCGAGAGTGGTGTACGACCACAGATCTTTTTTTCTTTTATTGTTTGTTGTACAGGAGGTCGTGCGCACTAGCACACGGTCTAGCCCAGTACTACGCCTCCGCCCATCACCGCCAGGAGCGTGGATTTTTGTATGGCGGCGCGTACGTGACCGTCATTGCCTGTTCATTGGGCATCGTACCGTAGGAGGACCCACATTTGCGGATGCCGCCAGTCATGCCGACGTGGATGGGTTTTCCATCGCTGTGGGGGATGTCACTGATCAGGAGGTTCCCCGTTGGCCCGCGGTTTAAAAACCGCAATGGGGGCATATGGAGAGAGGAGCCCCTACCAGAGCAGTTCGAGCTCGTCTATCCTCCGGCAGAGCCTGCTGATGTAGTGCCCGTGGAGGACCCTCCGGTGGATTTAGACGGTGCAGCGATGCCACAACCACCGCCACCTCCCGGGGCGCCTCAGTTTCCACGTCACGTTATTCCAGGTCATGCCCCAGGAGCTGCGCTACATCCGGATGTACGAGCCGAGCTTGACAGGCTCAACGATTTGGTAGGTTGGTTGGTATGGGCCGAGCAGGATAGACGAGAGAGAGAGGGATTACCCCCGATACCGCTTCCACCAGCTCGAGCACCACATCAGCAGCAGCAGCCGCAGCAGCCAGATTCAGATTCGGATTCGGATTTGGATGCATAGACCTGTTGTTGTTTTTATTTTTGTTATGGATGTACAAACTTATCTTATATATTTTTGTTATGGATGTACAAACTTATCTTATATATGTCATATTTATGTTTGTTTTCAGTTATTCGGTTACTTAATGATTGTTGTCTTAAATTATATAATACGGAAACAATATATGTTTTGAATATAATACGGAAACAATATATCCCCTGAATATAATACGGAAACAATATTTGAAAGAGATAAAATTTTAATCGGAAGAATAATATTTAAAAAAGTAAAATGTTTAAAACATTATAATATTTAATCGATATAATATATTTAAAGAGCCGATTTTTAAAATAGTTGATTTTTTATAGTGTAAAAAACAAAAGAACAAAACTTTTTTTAAAACCAAAAAAAATTCGCTAAAAAAACACATCTTCAAAAACTATCAAAAAAACCATACCAAAACCCACCAAAACACCCCTTATTTCAACCAAAAAAAACCCAAGCCCTAGACGCCTCGTATAGAGCTGTACTCAGCGTCTAGGGTTTCTTAAACTTTGTGCCTGAAACCCTCTGAAGACCCCCTTGAGTTCAGTGCCTAGACGCCTCGTATAGCCCTATACGAGGCGTCTAGGGCACAAAAAGTGTCCAAATAGGCGCAGAGGGTGTCCGGATAGATTGGGCCTTCTAAAATTGTGTGTGATTTTTATGGATTGCGTCAAGTTTCTATGTGGTTAAATGTAAATTTGTTTCTAGGCTGTTGTGTCGGCGGTAATTCCTGACTCATCACAAGTCGGTGACGGAAAAGCGTGACAAAGGAGTTCAAGTCACAAGTCGGTGAACTTGAGGGATCACAAGTTGGTCATAGTTGTTAAGTTTTCTAATCATGTTATAATTATATTTGGTAATGTTTTGGCCACCAAGTTAGGGTTTGCCTATATAAACCAATGTAGGGTGAGACATTATTAAGTTAGGTTTCCCTATATATATAAACCAATGTAGGATTAGACATTATTAAGAGACAATACTAGAGAGACACCGAGTTATGGTTTGAGAGTCTGTAACCAGTTTTGAGTTATTTTCTGATTAATAAGATTGAGACTTATTCGATCTAAATTCTTTTATTCATCTTTTCTATTCGGTTTGATTTTCGATTGGGATTTGAATTGGTATCAGAGCCAAGTTCAATCATCGATATCAAACGGGTACTAGGGTTCTTAATCGGTAGTTAAGGAGTCTAATGGGTTGACAATCAAGAAGCTTGAGATCGGAGCAAACACGGTATGGTTATCGTCGGAGAAGCGGCAATAGGTACATGCATCGGCACCATAGGTGAGTTGCTAACGTAGACTCTTGTTGATTAACAATAATTGGTCGCACAGTTGACCGAAGTAGACTCTTGTTGATTAACAATAATTGGTCGCACTAATGATGAATCAACTG
Source organism: Helianthus tuberosus (assembly GCA_030545235.1). NCBI lineage: Eukaryota > Viridiplantae > Streptophyta > Magnoliopsida > Asterales > Asteraceae > Helianthus > Helianthus tuberosus. Next base: position 8,067,163 of record CM060408.1, read on the forward strand.
TAGTATCCCTTTCCAGTAACATTTGAGCTGCTGCAGAAGCATCATCAAAGGTTGGCAGATTAAAGGAGTCAAACAGTCCATCATAGTCAAACATACAAGGATCACCTGGAGCTCTCACACATTCAGTGTACCTTTGAACCTTAACTTCACCCCATTCTTCAATCTTTTTAGATGTCAGATTCCACATCCTGAAATTTGGAATAGCATATGCAAGAAAGAAACCTTCAATAGCCCTTGGACCAAACTTGCCATGGGGATCAATCATAGTGCATGGAGCTCCAAAATGTTCTAAGTAAGACACATCCGGTTTCCTTTTGTGCAACAATTAAAAACATGTTTTCCCATTCCTTTTAATAGTGAGAACTCTGTTCAAAGTATAACAAGCAGTAGCCACAGCCTCTCCCCATAACTGAACAGGGAGCTCCGACTCTACTAACATAGTTCTTACCGTCTCGATAAGCGTTCTATTCTTCCTCTCAGCGACACCATTTTCTTGAGGAGTATAGCGAGAACTGTATTCATGCAGAATTCCCTTAGAAGTACAAAACTCGTCCATCACTTGATTCTTAAATTCAGTGCCGTTGTCACTTCTGATTCTCTTTACTTTTAAACTATACAAGTTTTCAAGTAAAGTGAGAAGATTCTTGAGGATTCCTGGAGTTTCACTCTTGTGTACCCATGAAAATCTTGAATAGTCATCTGTAACAACCAAACAATAAGCATCTCCAAAGGTTGTCTTGTGCTTCATAGGTCCAAAGAGGTCCATATGAAGACGTTTAAGAGGCATGTTGACGGTGTTGACGGTGTTGACTTTCTTGAGCGGGTGAGACTTCTTTGCTTGCTTTCACTTTTGGCACGATACACAGAAGACTTGTAAATGAAAGCTATTGACTGGCACACCATTCACAAGATTATTTTTCACCAAGTGGTTCATTTTCCTCAAGTGAATGTGTCCCATACGTCTGTGCCAAGAGATAGACTCCTTTTCTGTGGCTTTTGAAACAAAACATGTAACTTGTGCAGACGTGGTAATAGCTTGGCTCATGTCAAGAATATATAAGTCACTAATTCTTGGAGCCGTCAACAGAATCCATTCTTTGGGGATTTTAAAACCGGGTTTCAGCACATAACAACCGGTATCATCAAAATGAACCGTGAACTTCTTGTCACAGATTTGCGAAACACTAAGAAGATTGTGATCAATTTGACGAACATAATTGATCTTTTCAAACTCACAACACCATTGGAAATCATTCCTTCTCCAGTGATATAATTGCCTTTATCTCCAGCAAAGGCAACATAACCTCCCCTAATGCTTTTCACATCATACAGGAGCCTTAAGTTGCCCGTCATGTGCCGGGATGCTCCACTGTCAACAATCCAAAGACTATTCACAATTCCTCCTGGAACACCTGCACAATACACTACACGATCAGTTTGAGATGGGGACCCAAGCCTTTGTGGTCTTGGGTCGACCCTTGTCATTAAGAAATGTGATTTCTATTTCTTGATGATTTGGAAATGGTGTGCTTCCCCCTGAAATTGTACTAGGTTTAGGTTTCCCAGATTGTTGTCGTTTACCAGATTGATTGTTATTTACAGATTTAGACATTTCTGGTTTTGATGAGTTTGATGAACTTGGTTCCTTTTCTACAACACCCGGTTTTAAAGCTTTGTCAATTACCTTAACATTTTTACGTCGTTGTTTTGCTTCTTGTTCCTTAACAGTACGTTTGTCTTGTTTAGGTGTCATTTTAATTGCATATTTACCCAAGCTTAAATAAAAAATTCATATTTCCCCTTCTCTATTAAAATGACAAAACTACCCACCTCTAAATCCTCTCTAATCATACATCTTCTTCTCAATGCTCTGAATAAATCTTCTTCTCAATCCTCTGAATCATACAACACCAGTAGCTTTAAGGGTTCGAAAATGGCAATGACAGCTTACCTTTCAAGAATGTTCAGACTCTCCACCACCCAACAAACCCCACGACGAAACTTTTCCTCATCATCTACATCTCACCCATCATTTTGCGCATTGAAATCAGCAATCAAATCAGAACAAGACCCTTTAAGATCGCTAAACTCTTCGAATCATCCATTTTAATACCCACATTCAGACGCTGCAAGCCCCTGTTCACTCTTTCAGCCCACAAACTCCCTCGATCCAAACAATTCAACCTAATCGATCGCATATAATCCAAATCAATCACTGATTCACCCGCCCCACAACTCTCTTTATAAGGGTTTTGGCTCAGAATTGTCATGTTAAACTCACAAACTGGAATGGTGGAAAACGCACTCAAGGTGTTCGACGAAATGCTTCAGAGAAAAACCTGCACGTTGACTGAAAAACCTCTTTGTGGGGTGTTTTTTGTGATGCTGGATAACAAGACTCACGATGATCAGACTTATGAAACATTCGTAAAAAAGATGGGTGTTTCGCCGGGTGTTAAGTCGTTTAATCTAGTATTGAAGGCTCATTTTAAAGCGGATCGGGTTGATCAAGCTCAGGAGTTAGTAAAATGAAGGGTAAAATAGTCTTTCTATAATTTAGTTTTAATAAATTAAATCAAAATGAGTAAATTTTCAATTTTACTAGTTAATAGAGGGGAAATATGCAATTTAATTTTTGGCTCGGGTATATATGCAATTTCAAAGTTTTTAAGGGGAAATATGTAAAAAAACCCTTTCAACAAACTTTGGTTTTGGTGGGTTTGTACAGTTTTTGATTATATGACCAAACTCCCCACATTTAAAGCATGATCTCCTTTCAACAAATTTAGGAGATTCTGTTTGATGTCCCGATGTTGAACTTGTAGGCCTTGAGGTACTTGATTCATTATCACACCCATTTGTATGTTGAGTGTAATTGTTATCACTGTTACGTTTCAAAATTTTGACTTGTTGGACAAAATCAGTATTAGATTTGTTTTCAAAAGTCTCAACTTTGTCAGTACCGCTTGAGGCCACAAATTTAACATCCTTTCCCTTTTTCTTGTTTCGAGCTCCTTTTGTTTCGAGCTCGTTTTTCTTGTTGTTTACCTTTAGGAGCGATTGGTTGTTCCTCAGTTGGTAATTTTTGATTCCCGTATTGTTTTCTAACTTCAGATTTTGGAATAGGATCACACTGAGTTACTGTAACTCTCGGGCTCGCCTTACCCAAAAACTTACTGGTAGAATCTTCCAAAACTCTATCAATCATGGATGGATTAACATTTTTAATTGGGAAATCCTTGTTTGAGTAAATTTTATCATCACCAATCAAGGTATACAACACATTATCGCCCTTAAACGTAGACACAGATTCCTCCACAGATTTGATGGAGTCAATCTCTTGTTTTGTAACTGATTGCGCAACAGAGGCAACTGGAGTAGGAGGATCACATAAGATATGATTCTCAACTGGAATTCTACTCCTTTCTTCCTATCAAGAGATTGATCTTGATCACTCACAGCTGATTCATCATCTGACGAAACATAATGCTCAATTATTTGAGGACTTAGTTCCGCACCACAAGACACAATTTCTGTCTTTTCGGATTCCTTTGACGAGTTGTCCAGTTTGAACCCTAATCCTGCTGCAAACACTTCGGGATTAAGAGGTACAGATGGCTCAAAACGTGGCATTTCCTCCTCGTCAGGCATCTTGGTATAATTGTGTCTCAACGGAGGTGGACACGATTTATAACCAATGCACTTAACATCCCCTTTCAACTTCTGAACTTCGATGATGTGATCAAGTACATATCGGGAGTTAGAATAACTCTCCAAGTTGAGCTTGATTGCATCATGCTTGCATTTGGCAATGGCTAACTCCTTTTTTGTTTCCTCGATGATATTAATGTAGTTATTAATACCCGTTTGCTTGTTCAAAATTGTTTTTGTTAATTCAGACACACTTTTCTTAAGTGTTTTAATTACATATTTGAATTCCTTTTCATTATGAGTTAAAGCCATATTTGCCTCTTTGCATTTTGAAAGATCTACCACTAACTCTTGATTGTGTCTAGTAACAACCTCAAGCTTATGTTTCAATTCTACATAATCATTGCATACACTAGGAGTTTCGGTGTGTACCTGACTAGTTGAAGCTGCAACATATGCCATAAAGGAAGTTTGATAAGAAAAAGATCCATCCTCGGTGAAGAACTTCTCCATTTCCTTTCACGCAACTTCAACTTTCCTTATTAACACCGATTTCTTGCTTTTAAGCTCCTCAGCTTCTTTCAGTTCCTCAGCTTCTTTCAACAAACTGTCAACCTCAGCATTAAGATTTTCCTTTACATCCGAATCTAAACCGTAACCACCCGCATTTGAGCTTTCCTCATCCGAACTACCGCTATACCCAGAACTGTCATCATCCTCAGAAAACTCCTCCCTGTGGACATGTTTGATGTAATTGATGATCTTGGCATAACAAGCAGTTCCTCTGTTTCCTTCATTTCTCTCATTCCCCAGTTGGGCTGACCAATCACATCCTTCATCAGCATGAACTACTAAAGCTCTGTTTGAGTTTGAAGGCCCAAACTGGTTTGAGTTACTCGGGTTTTCAACTGCTACGATTCTCCTTTCATTGTTTGCGTTGGATGAGCTTGATTGGTTTCGGAAAGGATTTTGATTTCCCTGTTTGCTAGGTCGAGTGCTGTAAGGACCTTCAAAAATATCCCAAAACGACCCGTAAGTAGGAAACTGGACCCCTAAAACCCTAAACCATATCAAAAACCAAGAAAATTGAATTTTCTGGCCACACGCGGGCCGCGTAAGACATAAGGGTAGTCTACGCGGGCCGCGGCAACTTAAAATCTTCCGGATAAGCATTCAGGCCACGTGTCGGACACGTGGCGGACCTACACGTGACACGCTAGCCCTAATCGTAGACTAGGTGGCCCTCGCGGGCCGCGTAAGATCTCCTTTGGGTTTACGCGGGCCGCGTAAAACCTAATTTTCTTCTATAAATTGCCTGTGCATGGGGCTTTCATCTGTGTTCGAAAACTCTTTTCAAAAACGAAGTCTACTGCTCAAATTCAAAATTTTAAGTAGGGAAACGCTGCTACGAGTACAGGGTATTAACTCGATCACTGCTACGATACAATGTCCGATCAATTGAAACCAATCTGATTGATGTTTAAGTACTGCCCGAATCCGGGCTATACTTTGTCATTCGTCGTGAGGGTTTTGATTTCGTGAGTTTATCGTAAATGTTGTATTAAGTTACTGACATAGTTTCGTGTGCATTGTTATTAACTAGGTTACAAGGCTAAATCAGTAAACAAGGTTCTGTCCAAATAAACCTGCAATGTGAGTCATTCTCTTTTTATCAAAAGTGTCTTACAATAGCTCAAATTATTTTCCAGTTATATTTTACAGGGGTAAGTCTTTGTTATCTTAAATTACTGGCAGTAAGTGGGGTATTGTGCACATTACTATTATTCTCTCTCGTTTAGGGTGAAAGGACCCAATAGTGGTATGACCATCGTCACCAGGGGGTGTCACTGAACCAGATAATTATAAGATAGAGGCAATTGTAATCGCACTTAGTCCTGTAATTTATAACAATGTGTCATTTTATGCAAAATGAATGACTCACCAGTATTTCCCCGCTGATAAAATCTTTTTAAACATGTTTAAGGTGATTTACTGTGACCCAGGGAAAAGTGTCGTGTAGCACTAAAAGCTTGAAGAGGTGGCTTAGTAAAATAAATAAACATGTTTTGTAAAATAGGGAAATTTCCTCATGAATTTCCTTTATTGTAAGTTATGGGGTTGTCCCCAAATTGTGACATAAAATAATTGGGCATTTTCTGTTTAAACGATCCTGTCAAAATTTCGGCTGCCAAATTTAATAATAATACCACGGGTTTTCTGTCCCGCGGCTCTTGAACCGGGTAAAACCGGGCCGGGGGCCGTGACAGAAAAAGGTGGTATCAGAGCCACTGATTTAAGCCAATTAAGTATTTAGAAATACTTAATTTTATAAATTTCCATTTTGTGATTCTGTGAAAATTTAATAAATGAAGTTTTAACTTAATTTGGTGTGTGTTTCTTCATCTATGCTAACAGCATGAATGAACTATCGGAGGCACTCCGAAATTTTACTATCCATACCACCGATATGGATACCACAGGAAACCCATCCGGCTATGAAGCAGACACTAAAGAGCCAATGACATTCCAGGCCCAGGCCCAAGAGAAACCAAAGCCGAAAAAGAGGAGGATAATCTTGGATTGGAAACGTGGGCGTAGGAAGAAGCCAGCTGCCCAGAAGGTTAAAAAGACTTAGGACCCGAAGGATAAAGGCAAAGGGAAGGAGATCGGAGAAAGTTCCGGGCAAGCCTAGGAAATGCCACCATGGGAGGAGCTTGATCGTAAACTGGAAAATTGTGACCTCATCGGACCTGCCGATGAAAACCTCTTCAATTACCCTGCTGAATCACAACTTCCAGTTAACTTGGAACCGGCTATCCTAGATCCCATTGTTAACCACCAACTTCTACCCGGAGAATTGGAGGAATGGTGGACTAGTGATTGGCAATTTTAGAACTTCATGAATAACCCTAACGTCTATTTTCCCCAGTTTGACCCAGAACCTGCACCAAACCCACCTATGAGCACAGAAAATTTGGCTGAACTCCTCCACTATGGCGAGGAATTGGTGAACGCATGAAATAGAATTCGGGAAGCAGGAGAGAAGATATCATGGAAATACGATGAGAGGGAGCGTCGTTTCTGAAGTGCCAACTAACTAGGATCGTATGTGGTGGTGTGGTTGTGTAATAATAATAATAATAATAATAATAATAATAATAATAATAATAATAATATAAAAACAATATAAAATAATAATATAATGTTGTATAATAACATAAAAATAAAACTTTTGTAAAATAACCAGTGTGTACTGATGCATACTAATATATAAAAATATGAAAGTCGGAAAGTCGACAATTTTGGCTATACATGTTAACTTGATTATGTGTGATTATTTTATTGTGTTTGATTGTTATTTATTTGGTGAAAATAATTTGTATATATTATTAATCATTCAGATGGCAAACGCGAAAAATCAACCAGTCAATGAAGTTAATCAATCGGAACAAAATAATGAGGATCATTTCCTTAATAGACAAGATATAGAAAACATCGTCGCTCAGGGAATAGCCAACGCTATCCCCGCAATTGTCGTTGTTGTAAAAAAACCCCGTTGAACCTTCGCAAGCCAACCACAGCAAGCGAACTCGCTACGATAATTTCAGTAACAGTGTGAATGGAGGTGGCAATAATGAGAATAATGCGATTCAAGCCCCACTACTCAAGAAAATAAAAGTTGCAACACCTGGTTGCACTTATAAAGAATTTCTTGCCTGTAAACCTGTTGAATTTGCAGGCAATGAAGGGGCGACAGCCGCACTGCGTTGGTTAGAGAAAACTGAAGCAGTAATTAAAATAAGTAAATGCACCGAAGAGGACAAGGTCATGTATGCTTCTCACCTTTTCAAGGAAGAAGCATTAGAATGGTGGAATACGGTATTACAAGCCAAGGGGAGTGACATGGCTTATGCCATGAATTGGGAAGAATTTAAGCAATTGGTGGAAAGAAAATTATGTCCCGAATATGAAAAGGAACAAATGGCGAATAAGTTCCTGAGCCACCGAATGGTGGATGTTGACTGTCGAGGGTATACATCGAAATTTTTCGAGTATGCCAGAATTGTACCAACTCTGGCTTCGCCAGAACCGGTACTTATTTCTCGCTATATTTGGAGGTTAATTAGCGAGATTCGTGACATTGTCAAAGCTGCGAGACCCCACACGATTGATGATGCGGTGGAATTAGCCAACACCTTGACCGACGGACTGGTACGTACGCGAGAAGAAAACAGAAAGAAGGAATTGGCTCAGAAAATTACCCAAGGATTCCGTGGGGGTAATACTAGTAGCAATTTCAAGAGGAAAGGAACTGGACAATCCTCCACCACACCATTTTGCAGTTCTTGTAAAAGAAAGCATTTCGGGAAATGCAGAGGATATTGCAATTTCTGCAATAGACCGGGTCACCCAAAAGAAGAGTGCAGGAGGAAGAAATCAACAATTTACTACAACTGCGGTGAAATAGGGCACTTCAGGCCCGACTGCCCGAAACTGGTCAAGCCAGCTGACAACAAAGCCAAACCTGGAGAAGGAACTACCAAAAAGAATGCAAGAGCCTTCCAGTTGACTACACAGGAAGCGGATCTGATCCCTGATGTGATAGCTGGTATGTTTCTTGTACAGGATGTTTACGCGAAAGTATTATTTGACTCTGGTGCAAACCAAAGTTTTATAAATACTTCATTCTGCCAAGCTCTTAATCTACCTTTAACCAAACTTAGGCAGATTTATACGGTAGAAACAGCAAATGGTAATTCAGTTAGCATAGATAAAGTTCTGCAAAAAGGAAAGATAGAACTTTCAGGCCATAAATTTTCTGCAAACCTGCTACCTATGCATCTAGCTGGATTCGATGTCGTGTTAGGAATGGATTGGCTTGTAGCCAACCATGCTCGAATCCTCTGTGACCATAACTCCATAGAAATTCATGCACCAGCAGGAGAAATAGTTATGATTACAGGAGATAAACCACGTAAGCCAATGAAGTTCATTTCAGTAATGAAAGTTGCTAGTTACGAACGAAAACAAGGAATAGTGTATATGATTTCGGCAATCATTAACACTAAAAGTAAGGAGCTTAAAGAAATTCCTGTAGTATCGGAATACCCGGATGTATTCCCAGAAGAACTACCAGGATTGCCACCAGCTAGGGAAATAGAATTTAGAATTCATTTGATTCCTGGAACTTCACCAATAGCCAAGGCACCCTATCGGCTAGCACCTACAGAAATGTTAGAACTGAAAAAGCAATTAGATGAATTGCTAAGTAAAGGATTCATACAACCTAGTTCATCCCCTTGGGGAGCACCAGTGTTGTTTGTAAAGAAGAAAGATGGTTCAATGAAAATGTGTATCGATTATAGGGAATTGAATAAGGTTATAATTAAGAATCGATACCCATTACCTAGGATTGATGATCTTTTTGATCAACTTCAGGGAGCTAGATATTTTTCTAAGATTGATTTGCGCTCCGGATACCATCAGTTGAAGGTACAGGAAGAAGACATACCTAAAACTGCTTTCAGAACTAGGTATGGTCATTACGAGTTGACAGTTATGCCATTTGGACTAACAAATGCTCCTGCAGCATTTATGGACATGATGAATAGAATCTATAAGCCGTAATTGGATAAATTTGTAATTGTCTTCATAGACGATATACTTATTTATTCCAAAAACCAGGACGAGCATTGTGAGCACCTACATGCACTTTTAACTTTGTTAAGAAAAGAAAAGCTTTACGCCAAATTCTCGAAGTGCGAATTTTGGCTACAGGAAGTGCAATTCTTAGGTCACATAGTGAATCACGAAGGAATTCACGTAGATCCCTCCAAAATAGAAGCGATCACCAAATGGAAGGTCCCTCAATCAGCTATGGAAGTTAGAAGTTTTCTAGGGTGAGCTGGATACTATAGACGATTCATTAAGGACTTTTCAAAGATAGCCGTTCCATTAACTAAGCTAACCTGTAAAGCAGTGAAATTTGAATGGAGATCTAGGCAAGAAGAGGCCTTTAGGATTTTAAAGCAAAGATTAACAAACGCCCCAATTCTTGCTTTACCAGAAGGAACAGAAGATTTTGAAGTTTACTGTGACGCTTCTAAGCTAGGATTAGGATGTGTGCTGATGCAACGTAAAAAGGTAATTGCGTATGCTTCAAGGCAATTGAAAAAGCACGAGGAAAATTATACAACACATGACTTAGAGTTAGGGTCGATAATTTTTGCCCTTAAGATTTGGAGGCACTATCTGTATGAGAGTAAGTTTACTGTTTATACAGATCATAAGAGCTTAAGGTATATATTTGGGCAAAAAGAATTAAACATGAGACAAAGAAGATGGATGGAAATTCTAAGCGACTACGACTGTAATATTCAATATCACGATGGAAAGGCAAGTGTAGTAGCAGATGCCCTAAGTCGTAAGTATCATGAAAAACAAAGACGAGTTCGTTCACTTAGATTAAATCTCCAATTAGATTTAATAGAACAACTGAAGAACATTCAAGAAACAGCAATCAAGGATGATGCTGAAGGAATGAAAGGCAGGATGAAAGAATTGGAGCAAGGTAATGACGGAATTTGGAGATTCCACAAGAAAAGGATTTGGGTACCTAAACAAGGAAATTTAAGAAATACAATTTTAGAGGAAGCCCATAAATCTAGATATACCATGCACCCTGGGAATAATAAGATGTACCAAGACTTAAGAAATAACTTATGGTGGATAGGAATGAAAAAGGACATAGCTAGGTATGTATCTAAGTGTCTAACTTGTTCACAAGTTAAGGTAGAACACCAGAAACCTACAGGGTTACTCCAATAGTTAGAAATGCTGGTATGGAAATGGGAACTTATAACAATGGACTTTGTTACTAAGTTACCCAAAACCAGAAAAGACAATGACGCGATTTGGGTGATTATGGATTGATTAACAAAATCAGCTCACTTTCTGCCAATGAAGGAAACCTTTAGCATGGAAAGATTAGCAAAGCTATACGTAGACGAGGTAGTATCCTTACATGGAGTTCCACTTTCCATTGTATCAGATAGGGATAGTCGCTTCACATCACATTTCTGGACGAGTTTCCAAGAAGTAATGGGGACCCGACTAAATTTAAGTACTGCATGTCATCCCCAAACCGACGGACAGAGTGAAAGGACGATCCAAACCTTAGAAGACATGCTCAGGGCATGTGTGATAGATTTTGGTGGAAACTGGGATGACCACCTACCCTTAATTGAATTCTCCTATAACAATAGTTATCATGCAAGCATCGAAGCTACCCCGTTCGAAGCACTATATGGACGAAAGTGTAGAACCCCAGTTTGCTGGGCAGAGATAGGAGAAAGCCAATTATCAGGACCCGAGATTGTATAAGAAACCACCGACAAAATAACTCAAATCAAGGAAAGACTAAAGACGGCTCGAGATCGCCAGAAAAGTTATGCCGATAATCGACGCAAGCCGCTAGAATTTCAAATTGGAGACAAAGTACTCTTGAAAGTTTCTCCTTGGAAAGGGGTAGTTCGGTTTGCAAAGAAAGGAAAGCTAAGTCCAAGGTACATAGGACCATTCCCTGTGATCCAGCGAATAGGACCGGTTGCCTATCGTTTACGACTACCAGAAGAGCTAGCCGGAGTACATGACGTATTTCATGTATCCAACCTCAAGAAATGTTTATCTGACGAGTCCCTGATAGTACCTCTTCAAGATATAAAGATAAATGAAAAGTTGAAATTTGTGGAAAAACCGCTTCAAATCGAAGAAAGAAAGATCAAGTTTCTCAATCACAAAAGACTAGTACTGGTCAAAGTCAAATGGGAATCGAAAAGAGGACCGGAATATACATGGGAGCTAGAATCAGAAATGAAGCGGCAGTATCCTCACCTGTTTCAGTAAATCTTGAGGATGAGATTTTAAATAAGGTGGGGAGAATGTAAGGACCTTCAAAAATATCCCAAAACGACCCGTAAGTAGGAAACCGGACCCCTAAAACCCTAAACCATATCAAAAACCAAGAAAATTGAATTTTCTGGCCGCACGCGGGCCGCGTAAGACATAAGGGTAGTCTACGCGGGCCGCGACAACTTAAAATCCTCCGGATAAGCATTCAGGCCACGTGTCAGACACGTGGCGCACCTACATGTGACACGCTAGCCCTAATCGTAGATTAGGTGGCCCTCGCGGGCCGCGTAAGATCTTCTTTGGGTTTACGCGGGCAGCGTAAAACCCAATTTTCTGCTATAAATTGCCTGTGCATGGGGCTTTCATCTGTGTTCGAAAACTCTTTTAAAAAACGAAGTCTACTGCTCAAATTCGAAATTTTAAGTAGGGAAACGCTGCTACGAGTACAGGGTATTAACTCGATCACTGCTACGATACAATGTCCGATCGATTTAAACCAATCCGATGGATGTTTAAGTAGTGCCCGAATCCGGGAAATACTTTGTCATTCGTCGTGAGGGTTTTGATTTCGTGAGTTTATCGTAAATGTTGTATTAAGTTACTGACCTAGTTTCGTGTGCATTGTTATTTAACTAGGTTACAAGGCTAAATCAGTAGGCAAGGTTCTGTCCAAATAAACCTACAATGTGAGTCATTCTCTTTTTATCAAAAGTGTCTTACAATACCTCAAATTATTTTCCAGTTATATTTTACAGGGGGTAAGTCTTTGTTATCTTAAATTACTGGCAGTAAGTGGGGTATTGTGCACATTACTATTATTCTCTCTCGTTTAGGGTAACGGACCTAAACAGAGATAACCATCATTATTGGGTGAGGACCCAATAGTGGTATGACCATCGTCACCAGGGGGTGTCACTGAACCAGATAATTATAAGATAGAAGCAATTGTAATCGCTCTTAGTCCTGTAATTTATAACAATGTGTCATTTTATGCAAAATGAATGACTCACCAGTATATCCCCGCTGATAAAATCTTTTTAAACATGTTTCAGGTGATTTACTGTGACCCAGGGAAAAGTGCCGTGTAGCACTAAAAGCTTGAAGAGGTGGCTCAGTAAAATAAATAAACATGTTTTGTAAAACAGGGAAATTTCCTCGTGTATTTCCTTTATTGTAAATTATGGGGTTGTCCCCAAATTGTGAAATAAAATAATTGGGCATTTTCAGTTTAAATGATCCTGTCAAAATTTCCGCTGCCCAATTTATTAATAATACCACGGGTTTTCTGTCCCGCGGCTCCTGAACCGGGTAAAACCGGGCGGGGGGCCGTGACAAGTGCATTCTCGTTTGAAGTGACATTTCTCACCACATTTGAAGCACGTAACTGCATTCTTATCGAAACCGTATTTAGTATCCCTTTTACTCTCCAAACTTGTTCTACCTGTTCTTCTCATGTAGTCTTTAGGTCTCCTTACCCCACTTGGAAACGCCTATTTTATATCCATAAGCTCCATTTCCTCCCTGTCTATTTGTTGATAGTTTTCATCTGTCAAATTAATTATCTCAATTTGGACGGCGACTAATCCACAATAAGCACTCACCATTGTGTTTAGAAGTTCTATATGTTCCCGAGCACCTTCCACACTAACTTTGGTGAAGTTTGAGCTATCAAATTTGACAGCGTTAGGTTTGAATGTTGAGAGTTGTTGTTGCCATAAAAGGCTTGTTGAGGAGCTGGTTGAGAGGGTTGTTGTTGGGTTTGTTGTGGAGCAGCTTGTGTGAAGGGAAAATAGGCTTTAGAATCAAATAAAGAAGGTTGTTGTTGGTTTGTTGAGGAGGAGCCTGTGAAAAAGGATGATAGGATGTCGGATCGAAAGGTCGCCCATAAGGGTCTGTAAGAAAACCAAAAGATTGAGTTGGTTTGGATGGTGGTAGATAGGCTTTTGGGTCAAATGGTTGTCCATAAGGGTTTGCATTTGACACAAACGCGGTTTGAAGCTTCGGTTGCTGATTGGTACTAACTCCGGTGTTAATACCTCCAAAGCATATCTCAGGGTTTTGTGGAACTGGAATTCGTTTTGCCTTTCGAATTTCTTCTTCATCCTTGTTCTCAAGCTTTTGAACGAATTCATAAATACTAAGCGTATATAAAACACTGTGTAGGACCGTGTTTCGGGACCGAAACCGTGACTCGTGTGAGATTAGTTCAAGACGGGAGAGATTAGAGATGGATAAACAAAACTTCTTTGTATTAATCGGTAGTAAAACATTACAAATCGGCCCGATTACAAGATAACCGAACTAATACCAAAGGAGTATACATCCGGGAGAGACCAAGTGGTGATCTCTCCCCCAAACACTAAAGCTCACAGTGAACTCTCTCAATGAGCTCACAGTGAACTCTCTCAATGAGCTCACCTTTTCTCACACTCTCTATCTCAATCAAGTGCAAATGAACCAAAGGGGTGGTATTTATAGCCACACCCATTTCACTTGCACACACACACGGTCAAACCCATAACCCTCTCGTTTGACCACTTCAAACGAGCGGGTCAATACACATTTGTTTGACCGTTTCACTAACTATTACATATTCAGCATAAAATAAATCTAATCTATTCGACAAGCATCGGACACAAAATCTGCATCAACAAATTCCCCCTTGTCGGTTGTTGTCGAATGCTGAAAATGCAACTGCAATCGATCTTCAGTCAAGTATTTATCTTCTCTGTGTTAACAAATTACCCCTTGACCGATGATCCAGGTAAGTAGTATCTTGATGCTCTTTTTATAATAGTTCCCCCTCAAAGTACGCATCGGACACAAAAAGTTCTGTTTAATCGGCATTAAAGGGATCTTGTCCACAGCCTTCGCGGGCTGATAAACCAGCTTGTATCGCGCCGTGTTGGTCGATGGGTCCAAGGTGAACTTGATTTGCTGATAGATAGGAAACTGAGGCTTGTACAACTCATCTTTCCAGCCTCTCCTTTTGTTCATCTTTATCTTGTGTGCAAACAACGTTGCTCCTTCGAAGTTTGAGCGATTAATGAGCTCAAGCTTCGTCAAAGCTGCAACATCGTAAAATGGTAAGGACAAAATGCTCAGCAGCGACCTGAAATATTGAATAACGTTTTCACGCTTAATGGCCATGCAGTGGATTTCCTTCACGAACATCCAACAAAGAATCTTTCCATGCAAGTTCTCTTTTTCGTATTACAGGTAGTCAACTTGAACTTCTGCTGGCAAAGGCTTGGAAACTTTAGACAAGAACTGCTTTCGCCACTCTGTGAACGCATCCGAGGCATTTTCAGAAGTATCACGATTTTTTAGTTGTTCATCGATGACGTCCACGTTCTTTTTCAACCATTCTTTATTAAAAGTGTTAGGACCGGTTTTGACTCCGTAACGATTGTTAAACGAACGTGTGACCTGCGGAATCCGTACACGAACGTGACCGAACACACGAGACGTAATTATAACTGTTATTCTTTGAGAGATCTGAAAAGATACAAGAACCGTGAGTCACCTTGGAGCACTTTCTCTCTCTAGCTTCTCTCTCTAACACTAGAGCTCTCCAAGTCTTAAAATGGCAAAAGTCTTTAATCTAAGGCCTAAGCCTCCTATTTATAGGTCAAGGCTTTTAATGAGATTTCCCATTAATTACAATAATGCCACCTTGCCTTTTCTCTACTTATTACAATATAAAGCTTGTTATCTTCAGTTTCTCTCTCGGATTGACGAAGGCGATAGACATAAATGCACTAACAGACTCCCCCTTGGATATTGCCGCAATCAATCTCGTAGCGTCTTGTCTTTCTCTCTCTCTGAGTCTTCTTGAAGCTTTAATACGTTTTCATCAACGTAGACTCCCTCTTGCTTGAACATAATCCCCGTGGATCTGTCTTCAGCTTCAGCTCCCCCTTTCTGTAGACTCTTTTCTTCATTAGGCTCCCCCTTTCGTCAAGCTTCCGTGCTTTTGGGATCGACACCTTGCTTTCCGTATACAAGCTCTTCTGGGATATTTACCTGGCTCTTTGAATCCACGCTTCCTCTTGCGTTGAACTCGTCTTCAGACTCCCCCTTAGACTCGGCTGTCGGGATCGTAGTCTGGTACAACATCTGCAACTCCTCAAACATTTATAAGTACAAATATTTTGAACATTCAATTGTCCAGGAATTGTAATCTGGCTCTATTAAACTTTCTAAATCAAGATCCTGGCTTTAAGATATAATAATATGAATATATCCAGAAAATAATTTGATTTTCTCTCCCTATCAATCAATCTTCATAGATTTGGCAATTTTAGCAAATAGGATTGAAAACTGACTCTTTTGCAGATTTTAACAATATGAGTATCCAACTCCCTCATAGTTAATCATCCAAGTTCAAATTAATGACCTTGGAGATATCACAAACTGTTTTTGATTTTTGATTTTAAAACTACAAGTTTCAAATTAATGAACTTGTTTTATTTTCAGAAACACGATCAGCATACTAGATTTTGAAACTTAGCACTCAGACATCGGTTGTCGAAAATAAAGTAAAATCAAAATCTTTTTGTATTTTTCTGAAACATAAAGCAGTAAAGAAATATTTACAAACATATTTACAGACAATATTTTTGTTTGAGTTCGCGTCAGAGGATCATATCAGTTTATGACAAATCACTAGCACCGTTGAGCTTTAGACACTTTAAGTTCTAAACGATTCACTTAGATTGTCAGTATAACGATCCACTTAAATTTTCACACAACCTTCAACTGTTTCGAGATACGGATTTAGTGTGTTAAGGACTTAACTTATTCGAGTGTCCCACCTCAGAATATACTCCCGTATCCAGACTCCTATATTCAGTCTTACAGGTGAATGTACACTAATGATATCTGTAAACGGGTAAATGCGAGACCATGAGAGCTCAGGTTAGAACTTTCGTTCAGACAAAGAGATGATGGCTCGACTTTAGGTGTGTCCCGTTTGAGGATCTTTTCTTCAACAGCAAATGATTAGCATTTTTCAATGTTTCATCATTTTTTATGCTGAGGGTGAGCTTTAAGATTAAAGTAGTGCAGAGCATTATACGACGACTAGGCTATTGCTCCCGCAAAATCAGAAGTCCAGGTATAATACCCCAGATATCATCACGTACAAAGACCTAGTATGTCAGAAATAGAAAGCCCTTCAAACAAGATTTCAGGGGTTACCTATATATCCGAGAGATGTTCCCCACGAAATAAGTAAGTATAGACTTTTAGGTTTATATCTCGAAAACAATCTACTAAATGTGTAAAAACCTACTTGCACATCATCAGTGAGACTGTTTATCACATTAAAACATTCCATTTCTTTAGCGTACTGTGATTGTCTACTGATGTACTATCATTTCCTCTTTTTACACAAAAACTCATTTTTTAGATTTTATCATGTTTTTGGCTTTTTCAAATTTTCAAATATTTTTGGATTTTCTGAAATTCTTACTCCCCCTAAAATGCAAAACCATTTAAAGAAAATTTGACAAACCGATGTAGATAACTTTGTCTCGCCATCCATTTTCTGCTTCTCATGTACTGAATTACAGAAAATATAACGTACCCCTATGATTTACAACACATTGATATTTTACAGTTTGAAAACCGTTTTTCCATCTTGTGAAATTAATCATGTTTGTTCCGCCGTGAGGGTTTCGGCATATTCAAGTAGCAAATTTTTAATTTTTTTAATTTTTTGACAAAATTTAAAACAAACATATTTTTGATTTTTTATGTTTTTGACAAAATAAGAACATATTTTTGATTTTAAATTTTTCAATTTTTAGGGTTTTTAGAAATATTGTTTATTTATGTACAGAAATCAAACAAACTCCCTGTTTCAACCAACACAGGGTTCAACAGCCTCCTCTTCTCGTTGTGCCAGGTTGCTCCGATTTCCATTTTCACAATCTTCAGCTTTCTTGAGCACCTCAGTGATTGGCACCTCGGTGTTTGCTACAACTTCTGTCTGATCAACAATTTTCTTTTGTTTTTCTTCAACATCAACTTCATTACCAAAATCACCAGCAACCTCCAAAATCTCATCCTTCACTTATTCTTCTTCTTTCTTCAGAACTTCTTCAACCTGCTGTTCTTCAGTAACAACTTCTTTTTCAACTTCTTCATTCACCACAACTTTTTCTTCCTTTTCTTTCACTTCTTCAGCCACCTTCTTCAACTCTTCTACCATACATTCAACATTTTTCTTATTCTTTCTTCATCCCTCTTCCTCAAACTTGATGTCATGGCATCTCTTATGATTTTCTCCGGCCTTTTCACATATGTTTTATCTTTTTTAACATTTGAATAGTATTCGCCAGATCGAGGAATTACTAGAAGAACATCATCATGAACTATGTCCCTCTTGTGGACAACAGGTTCACCATCTCTGTTGACATAACACTCTCGTTTCTTGTCCCATCTTTTACAACTGACAGCATCTTCATACTCTATTTGCATTTCGTCAATTCTATATGGGCAGAGTGAACTACTCTTGCTTCGATCCTGTATGGGCATTGCCAAACTTTTCTTTGGCTTGAGGACATGCCAACCTGTACACATGGAAGATGCAGCGTTGTTCTTTGACAAAGGTTTGCGTGAGGCGATTGAGGAATTGGTGGTTTGTGGAGGTCCTTTCTTTGGAGACCTCCAGTGGCGACTTGCTTCTTTACCTATTAGGTTTGGAGGTTTGGGGTTGTATTCGGCTGTAGAGGCTTCATCCTACGCTTTTGTGTCCTCGAGGGCCCAATCGTGGGTGCTACAGGACCACATCTTAAGAGACAGTGGCGTATGCGGTATGGATTCTGATTATGTTTGTGCTTTGGCTTGTCTTCGTGATACGATTCCAAGCTTTGACTTCAGCGGTTTCATTAATAAGGACACCGCCCCTCCTAAAGCCCAACATGCATTGGCGAGTGCTCTTTTTAGTAAAATTGTCCACGAAATCGAAGTGCAGTTTGACTTGACCGTTAGACAAAAAGCCGTTTTTGAGTGTCTTCGAGCACAACATGCACAAGATTTTCTTCTTACTATACCTATAGATGGGTTAGGCCAGCATATGTCGCCGGTAGAGTACCGTACTATCCTTAAGTATCGCCTCATGATTCCTTTATTCCCAGTTGATGAGGTATGCCCAGTTTGTCATAAGGCATGTTTGGATTCTTTTGGTGAGCATGCAGTTCATTGTAGAGAGCTCTCGGGGTTCAAATACCGACATGATTTGGTTAGGGATGTCCTTTTTGACATTTTTAGATGCGCTGGTATTTCTGCTAAGAAAGAGGCACCCGTTAACTTCTTAACAGTCCCGTTGGAAGGGAGATCTACCCTTCGACCCGCTGACATTCTGGTCTTTGGATGGGTAGGAGGAAAACACGCCTGTGTGGATCTAACAGGGGTTTCCCCGCTTGTGGGCTTAGGGAGTAGTGCTTTCACAGTGGGTCAGGCTGCTTTAAAGACTGCTTCGGGTAAAGTGATCAAGCATGAGAAAGCGTGCCTTGACAACCAGCACGTGTTTATCCCATTTGCCTTTGATACTTTTGGTTTTCTGGCGCCAGAGGCTGTGGACCTACTTAGTCGAGTTCAAAGGGTCATGCATAGTAATGTTATGACCCCGAGAGCTATGGACGTAGTTTTTAAAAGACTTAGTTTTGCTATTCAAAAAGGGGTAGCGGCGCAGCTTGTTGCCCGTTTACCAACTATCTCAATGTAAACTATTATTTTATATTAATTCTATATCCAACGATATTTCTTTCTCTGGATGTTTTCTCATTTAGAATCTCTTCTCTCGTTTTCACTTTCATTTCAGCCATGACGTTTTCTTCTTGAATCACCTGAATCAAACAAACACAATTAGTTCAAACGCTTATAAAAAAAACTTGAATCGAACGGGTATCCGATCGAGTGAGTCAACAAAAATCAACAATATAACAAAGATAGGATGACAGCGAATTGGGTGAGGATCCGTTCGGGCGAGTATCCGATGCTTTGACCTGAATCACAACAACAAATGAAATGATTAGGGTCGGGTGGTAATCCGTTCGGATTGCCACTCGATTTGTTGTACTTTAAACTTGAACAAACAAAATCCTTTAACTCGGATTGTGACCCCGATCGAGTGAGTCAACGGGGTCAAACTTTTTAATGAAATATAATGACTTTGTCCAATCGGGTAACTTTGTGACACTACACGACAAAAGCTTATTAATCTTTCAATGTGTAGGCCTTTTCTTGAATCAATATGTAAACAATTGAATTATAAGCTAACAATTATTAAAATCTCACATGCTGATCATATCATGCAAATGATATCTCAACAATTAAAACACTTAATGGCCGACAACCAACAGTTCAAACAACATCTAATTGGACCTTTGACATTCATACTTATCTTTTAAATGTTCATTTTATTTCTCGGGCTGTGTAAGGAATCACATGCTAGCTTTTAATGAACCTCGAAAACCTTATTTTTAAACAAATTTTAATTGGACCTCAAATGTGTATGGCAGACAACAAATTAATTCCTTTCAATCTTATTTGACCGATTAGTTCTTAAAGGTTTGAAATCACAAGATGCATTTAATGAGCTAATACAAACCACACTCTTATTGGACCGCAATGTATGAATCATGTGAACTGACACTATTTATTGGGCCGAGATTGATATTACTCAATTAATGATCATGTGAGATTTCAAGTAATGGCCGACATCTTTATATATGCATGAAATATTATTGGACCTCAAAATTACAATCTGGACAGTCAATTTGAATTAAAATGTTCACGTAGCCCAAGTCAATTAGCAATATATCATAGGACCGCATGTTTTGAACTTTATTAAGATGATTGGCCCGAGACAAGGTTGACTGACATTTTCAAACGATATGACATATTTCACGCTAATTAGACTCACTTCAAACGAATTGGGGAGCTTTTTACCATTTCGTACGAATTGACGAATAAATTCACGCGAAATGAGAACCTTCAAACGAAATGAACCCTTTTCAAACGAATTGGAGTACTTTCAAGCGAAATGGGTGTCAATATGTGCGAAATGAAACATTTTCAAGCGAAATGGCCCATTACGTGCGAAGTGGACTACTGAATGACCATTACGTGCGAATTGAATGAACTTTGGTGCGAAATGGAGCTGATGTCACGCGATTTTGGACCCAAAAACTTAGATTTCTCCCAAACTGCATTGAATTAAGATTTGAAACTTTGTAGGGTTATAGATCAGGTGTTTTCGCACAACATATCCAAAAGTTAGCTAATTTGGACCGTATAAACCCGTTCAGTTTTGCAAAATTCAGTGAAAAACGTGAAAAATATGAACAATATGAAGAAATAGATGAAATCTGATGCAATTTGGATCTGATTTCTATGAAATCTTGAGCGGAATTGTGTGTTTGATCCGTGCAATCGAGCTCCTGCTCTGATACCACTTGTTAGGATCGGTTTTGACTCCGTAACGATTGCGAAACGAACGTGTGACGTGCGGAATCCGTACACGAACGTGACCGAACACACGAGACGTAATTATAAATGTGATTCTTTGATAGATCTGAAAAGATACAAGAACCGTGAATCACCTTGGAACACTTTCTCTCTCTAGCTTCTCTCTCTAACACTAGAGCTCTCCAAGTCTTAAAATGGCAAAAGTCTTTAATCTAAGGCCTAAGCCTCCTATTTATAGGTCAAGGCTTTTAATGAGATTTCTCATTAATTACAATAATGCCACCTTGCCTTTTCTCTACTTATTACAATATAAAGCTTGTTATCTTCAGTTTCTCGCTACGGCTCGGATTGACGAAGGCTATAGACATAAATGCACTAACAAAAAGGAGCGAACTCAGTCCCATCTTCTCGCACATATGAGGACTTCTTATCAACGCCTTCAAAGACAATTTCTTCAACATTTTCTAAATTTGCTGTTTCCGGCTCACTCGGAATATCATCAATAGCAGCATCATCAATTTCCTTCATCTCATTCAGAGCAAGTAACTGCTCATGTGAAAGATCCGCAACGAACTCTCCTTCTTCAAGAACTTCCCCAGTCACCAGATGTAAAACCTGTAAAGCAAAATCAGCAGTACTAGGAACAGAGGATGTACCAGCCATAGAGCTTTCAATGTAAGAACTGCTTTCAAGCTGTTGTTTCTCTTCTACGGCTCCACTAGATGTTCCTTGTGCCGATTCAATCTGTGATGGCTGGTAGACAACAATATCAGTTAATGCAGTGGCTGGCGGTTGCTCTGATGTCGCAGAAGGGTCAGGGTTACCCGGGTCCTCAGAATCATGATCCTGTTTCTTTAGGACTTCTTGTTGCTTGCATCGGTCACCCCACAGAATGTTGACCCGCTTTCTTAAAAACTCGTAGCCGTCAGTGATTTTCTTGACCCCATTGGTTATCTTGTTATTCCGAATGTTGTACCACTCTTTCATGTCGTCATGCTTTTCTTTAAGAGTGTCGGCCAGCCTCTGAACCACAGTGCTTCTTTCTTTCAAACGATTCATTTCAATACCACGAGTGTTATCCGCAGCTCGCATTTGTTGCAACTGACACTCTCTTTCTGCATCAGCAGCCTTCAATCGTTCATTCTCTGCTTTCAGTTGCTCAATCTCTCCTTGCTGACGAGTGATCTCTGCTTGCTGACGACCAACAGTGGAATTGAACGTGTTTATCTCCAGCTGTTTCTTAATCATGTCGCTTCTGGTATCATTAATCACTGTCGACTGCCTATCGATTTGACCTGCTGCAGCTTGCAATTGAGAGAACAGGAAATCTATCTTTTCATCTTGCGGCATCTGAGAGAATCTACTTTGTCTTCGCTCTGAGGCCGGCTGCGAAGTAGTTGCACGAATGGTTGATGCAATTGAGGGTGCTGGTTCTTGGGGTGTCACTGTAGGAGTTTCAGGAGCTGAAGTGACCATGGGAGTTGGTTCTGAAGATCTTGGAGGAGACGACACCATAGCAGAAGCTTCATCGGCCGTGAATCCAAGGTTTGGATTCTATTCTGCTTCATGAGAAGGCTCTTGTTGAGGAACGGATTGCTGCACGGACGAAGAACCAATGTACTTCCTTGCTTTCTTCTTTCGATGGACAACCATTT
Source organism: Helianthus tuberosus (assembly GCA_030545235.1). Taxonomy (NCBI): domain Eukaryota; kingdom Viridiplantae; phylum Streptophyta; class Magnoliopsida; order Asterales; family Asteraceae; genus Helianthus; species Helianthus tuberosus. The sequence continues at coordinate 8,089,860 of CM060408.1, forward strand.
GTTTCTTCTTCAAACGTTCAGCTTCGGTGTCCGAAGGAACGTATTCATCGTCATCATCCTCCCGTCTAATCTTCCTTACCTGCTTCACAACACGTTCATCAAGATAGAATTCGTACCCAGGCTCAGGTTGATTATCATCCGATTCTGTATCTTCTTCATCGTTACCAGCTGAACTAGTACATTCTGTACCAGCAGCAGATGCACCAGCAGTAGCTGCACCAACGGCACCTGCATCTCCACCATCACCACCTTCATCATCACCATCATCGTCACTGTCGGAAGAATCAGAATCCTTTCGTCCAAACTTTTCTTCTATCTTTTTCTTTAACTCCGGCTCCTCATCATCAGATTGCCTATAATTGTGACGCCATTTGCAATCTTCTGGAGCGACGTAGTCAGTCTTACCAAGAGCACCGATTAACTTTCTTGGTGGCTCGCTTTCTTTGTATCTCTTCGTTGCACTGCCCCTGAATATCTTCAATGAATGCTCGATCATCGTATCGATCTTCAGAATATCATTATCAGCTTTCAGAAGATTGGGATGCTGGACGTTCATCACCATTTGTTGAAAATGAGGATACATCCAGAATTTATTCCCAATTGTTCGACCACCGGTTCTTTTCATGTTTTCCTTCATGTTGGCATAAATGTACTTCGAGATGCTAAACGGTTTGTTCAGCACTAATGCCACCATGAGTCCCACGAGATCATTGCCTGCCATGTCATAGCCAGCTCATCTGTTGCTAAGACATTGAATAAGTACGTGTAATAAAAACTTGTACCGCATTGGCAAATCTCCTTTGTTGATTTGACTGCTGAAGATATCACCGATACACTTCATCCTTAGTAAACAACCGCGCATGCACATTATTGGAATCGAGTACGGTGCATTAGGATCATCTTGCAGTTCTAGAATGGTGTTCAAGATATCAGGTGAGACATTCACATTCACTTCATTCACTTGCCTTTGTATAAATTCAGTTCCATCAACTACGACAACGCTCGCTGAATTCCAGAATGCTTTGATGAGCGACTTGTAAACCGGTGTTGAGAAAGTGACAACTTTGTTTATCCGCGACTCCCTTATCCATTACGTGATCTCTGTCAATTCAGTGATCTTCCCTTCCGGATCAAGATAGGCAATCATGTTGTGATGCTTCTCGGACATCACTTGTTCTTTAGGTTTGTCGGTTATCTTGGTCGCGGGCTTACGTTTCTTCTCTTTTGGTGCCATCTGTATTCGAAAACAATCACAGTAAGTTACAATGAAATATTATGTTTATTAAACATGTGTGTATACATGTTAAAGTATGAAGTGAACCATGATCATGTAAATATACATCTTCTGTGAAAGGGCACCCAACTTGAAAATTTCCTAAGTATGGGACGACGAAAAACCAACTCTGCGACGAAAAACTCTTCTTCATGGCGAAAAACCCTTGGTCAAACAAAGTCAGAATTGACCTTTGACAAGTGGTTTTTCGTCGACAGGCTTTCGACAAAAGATATTCCTTTGTTAAACAGGTGTTTCGTCGCAGGGTGTTTCGTCATAGATATTTTGAAGAAAGATGAGTTTCGTCGGCAGAGGAGTTTCGTCGACAGTTAGGGTTTTTCAAATTTGGGGGTTTTTCGGACAGTGAGTTTTTCGCCGACTGTTGATGAATCAATGATTGATTCACACAATCAAACACAAAGGACACTTGGTTTAAACCCCGACAAGAAGTAAACAATCCCAGATGTTTAACCGACACCATTTTGACCGTAAAACATAATCAAACCGATTTAAAAATCAATCAACAACCATCCCCTGTTTTAGCACCCGAAACCCAAACCAAATCAATGTACAAATCAAGCACAATAAACAGAGTTTTATATGATGAAATCGAACATTTAGGGGTGTGCAAGGGTTTGTAAAGCATTCGAGTAAAACCGAGAGTCTCAAAGATTCGAAACATTTAAACACACATTTTGAATACCTTGATTTGATGAAAAATCTTAGAGAAAATGATGGGTTTTGAGTCGGTGAAAGAAGTATGGGGGATAGAGTGTTGAAGAAGATGCACATATGTGTTTGGTTTGAAAAAGTGAGGTCTCTGATCACTGGGTCCCCTTATATACCCAATCCCTCGACGAAACTCCATCCTCGATGAAACTTATATTGGACTCGACGAAAAACGTTGTTGGGCTAGCACAGTAAGCCCATGACGAAAATAGGTGTTTTTCGTCGTGACCTCGACGAAAAACATGTATTTCGTCGTGACACTTTGAATTTTGACCAAGACTTGAACCAGTTTGACCTGAGATGGTTTTTCGTTGACTTTTTAGGTCTTTCGTCGACCTTGAGGTTTTTCGTGAAACATTTTTCCAAAATAACTAAGTCTTTGAATTTTGCACAATTTTGAACATATTTTACTGGTTTGAATAGATTTTCCCATGTGATTAAGTTTACCAAATGCAAAGGACATTTTATAAAGTCGGTTTCAGGCTTTCGGCAGAAAACTCCAAGTTACAACTTCGGCTAATCAAAAACGAACTTTACAAAATACACTAAACAGAATTTAAAGTGCGGTAAACTAACGAAAAACTATAAAAAGCAGTAAAAGACTGTACAATATCGAACTTTTTGCGAGTTTCAAGGAAAAGGAATCATACCAGCTTACGGTCTTTGTCAACATGGTTTTTGTTTCGATTTAAAGCTTTGGATAAGTTTACTACCACGATTATCGGTATTGTTGTCCACATAAGCTCAACTGATCAGATGTAATCATAATTAGGAGATACGATTTACGGTAAGGGTTATGCTTACAAGTCGGTGTTCCTCCACTCACGACACATTCCCGTATCAAGGTATGCACGAGAGTTCATCTTACTGGTGAGTATACCGCTTATCATCTGTTTGACCGTATAAAAGATGTGAGATACTCACTTATTTGATTGAAAACAAGCCCTATGTGATAGAATCTCTTATTGATGAGGAACTTGATTTTCATATGCATGAGGGCATAGGAGCAAGTCCGTGAACAGGTCAGTACAACGTACAGCAAAGAGACGAACTTGACTCCCGGACAAATGTGATATTTTATCACTTATTTTGATTGGACATGTGATTATTGATCACTTATTGAGGTCGAATGCAGTATGTACACGTATGTATGGTATCATGGAAGATCTAGACTTCGTCTCCATTATTTTTCGGAAAAAGATACAACCATGATACCCAGATGATAAGACAGCATAAAGACCGAATATCTCAGAACCTCGGCAATCAATCAAACGAAATTTCGGTACTAACACCATATGCCAATCAATAGTTCCCACCTGACTTGAAGTCTGTTAAGTTTCTATCATCCTGCACATTTTAATCTGATTGTGAGCCTACTGATACATCATTAGTAGAGATACTTATCATTTGTCAATTTTTGTTTTACATTTTTGAACATGTGGACCGACCACACAAGTGAATATCATCATTTCCCTTTATCGAAGAAACTCATTTTTTTTTTTTTGAATTTTCCAATTTTTTTTTGAATTTTTGAATTTTTCAAACGTAAAGACAGAAAGTAAAGACATATTTTTGGATTTTTGACTTTTTCAAATGTTTTTTGTATTTTCTTGAATTTTCTCCCCCTAAAATGCGAAAAGGTTACGAAAATGAAAATCTTTTTGTATTTTTTAGAGTTTTTAAAGAAAATATTTACAAAAAAGATTAGCCAAAGAAGTTTTACTTGGGTATCACCTTAATGCCATTGACCAAAAGAAGATAATCAAAACATGATTTATCAAAAGCTTTAGTGAAGAGGTCGGCACGTTGGTGATCGGTGTGGACTTTAACAACATCGATGAGTCTTTTGTCAAAACAATCACGTATGAAGTGATATTTAATTTCGATGTGTTTGGTCTTGGAATGTTGCACAGGATTTCTAGTGATCTGTAAGGCAGCATTGTTATCAACAAAAATAGGAGTAGATAGGAATTCAAAACCGTAGTCGCGCATTTGTTGTTGGATCCAAAGAACTTGGGAGCAACAACTAGAGGCAGCAATGTATTCAGCTTCACAAGTTGATGTAGCAACACAGATTTGCTTTTTGCACTGCCATGTGACCAGGCGATTTCCTAGGAATTGACATCCAGCTGTTGTTGATTTGCCGTCGATTTTGCAGCCACCAAAATCAGAATCACTGAACGCGATCAATTCGAAGCTATCATCCCTAGGGTACCAGAGACCAGTGTCCGGGCAACCCTTCAAATAGCGAAAAACCCTTTTAACAGCTCCTAGATGTGAGGCCTTCGGATTGGCTTGATATCTTCCGAGCAGGCACGTCGGATACATGATGTCGAGCCTCGAGGCTGTGAGATACATTAGAGATCCGATCATAGCGCGATAGTATGAAGAGTTAATTCTTTCACCCTTCAAATCCGGAGTAATCCCGTGATTCTGTGGAAGTGGGGTACCAATGGGTGTTCCGTCAGACATCTGGAACCGGCTCAAGATGTCACCAACATATTTAGTCTGATGGATGAATATCCCAGATTCTGTTTGTTGAACTTGTAGGCCCAAGAAGAAATTCATTTCCCCCATTGCGCTCATCTCGAATTTTTATTGCATCACACGCTCGAATTGCCTACACAAAGAATCATTAGTTGAATCAAATATTATATCATCAACGTATACCTGTGCCAACAGAAGATCTCCATCTTGTTCTTTGATGAAGAGAGTGCAATCAATAAGACCTCGCCGAAAACCATTCCCCAATAGATAGTTAGATAAGGTTGCATACCAAGCTCTCGGTGCCTGATGTAAACCATAAAGAGCTTTGTTGAGCAACCAAACCCGATCTGGATGAGTAGGATCTTCAAAACCCGGAGGTTGTTCGACGTACACCTCTTCTTCAACCACACCATGTAAGAAAGCACTATTCACATCCATCTGGTAGACTTTCAATCCTTTAAATGAAGCATAAGCTAGAAAGATCCGAATAGCTTCCAGACGTGCAACCGGTGCATAAACTTCATTGTAGTCAATACCTTTGATCTGACGAAATCCTTGAACAACCAATCTCGCCTTGTTTCAAATGACTACTCCACGATCTTCCTTTTTACATTTGAAAACCCAACTTGTGCCAATTTTCTTGTAATTTTCAGGCCTTTCAACAAGCTTCCACACACCCATCTTTTGAAACTGTTGCAGTTCTTCCTGCATCGCTTCCACCCAAGAATTATCCTTTAAAGCTTCTTTCCAAGACTTTGGTTTTCTTGTGAAACATAACACTCGAAGGACCAATCATTTTGTAAGCCGGATTCTCTGATAGCTGAATACAACCCAGCATTCTGGTTGTTTCTTAGCTGATTACGCGTCTGCACACCACTATGGACATTTCCAATAATATTTTGCTGTGGATGAGTATCATGAATTCTCGTTTCAGCAACATCAGGAACACGAGTATTAATACTCAAATTGTTAAGATTAAGATCAACAACCAAATCCACGCCTGGCATCGACGTAGAGGTGGATGCATTTCCTTCAGCAGTGTCTACAATCTGCTCATGAGGAGTTGCTTCAGAAGCACCTTGAACAGGAGCAACCGGAGCTGAAGTGCCTTCATTCGTATCATGGTATTCATCATCTTCCGATGACTCATTGTAATCAGCAGCATCTTCAAATTCCTCATTTTGAACCGTGTTGTTATCCGAATTAGACGCTTGGAGGTCAACAATAATTGGTCTCACTAATGGCGAGTCAGCAGCATTATCACTTTCTAGCAACATTTGAGCAGCTGCAGATGCTTCGTCAAAGGTTGGCAGATTAAAGGAGTCGAATAGTCCATCATAATCGAACATCCAAGGATCACCCGAAGCTCTAACTGGATTAGTATACCTTTGAACCTTCAGTTCATTCCATAACTCAATCTTTTTTATCGCCAAATTCCATACACGAAAATTCGGAGTAGCATATCCAAGGAAGAATCCCTCGATAGCTTTGGGGCCAAACTTTCCGTGCGGCTCAATCATAGTGCATGGAGCGCCAAAAGGTTCCAAGTGAGAAATATCCGGTTTCCTTTTATGTAGGAGTTCAATACAAGTCTTGTCATGCCTTTTAACTGTGAGAACTCTGTTTAGCGTGTAGCAAGCAGTAGACACAGCCTCCCCCCAGAATTGAACAGGAAGCTCCGACTCTACCAACATCGTTCTTGCAGTCTCTATTATCGTCTGATTCTTCCTCTCAGCGACACCGTTTTGTTGTGGAGTGTAGCGAGAACTGTATTCATGAAGAATGCCCTTTGAAGTACAGAACTCATCCATTATACGGTTTTTGAACTCAGTGCCATTGTCGCTTCAGATCCTCTTCACTTTCAATGAGTACAAATTTTCTAGCAAAGTAAGAAGATTCTTGAGGATTTCAGGAGTTTCACTCTTGTGCGCCATAAAAGATACCTAAGAAAATCGAGAGTAGTCATCAGTAACCACTAGACAATAAGCATCCCCAAAGGTTGTCTTGTGTTTCATAGGTCCAAAGAGGTCCATATGAAGACGTTCGAGAGGCATGCTAACAGTGTTGACTTTCTTAATCGGGTGAGACTTCTTTGTTTGCTTTCCTTTCTGGCACGAAACACAGACATCTTTTAGATGAAAACTTCTCACAGGCACACCATTCACAAGATTGTTTTTCACCAAATGGTTCATTTTCCTCAAGTGAAGGTGCCCCATTCATCTGTGCCAAGATATAGACTCCTTTTCTGTGGCTTTCGAGACAAAACATGTGACTTGTGCAGATGTCGTAATCACTTGGCTCATATCAAGGATATAAAGATCATTAACCCTTGGAGCTGATAAGAGAATCCATTCTTTTGGAATTTTAAATCTAGGCTTCAGCACATAACAACCGACATCATCAAAATGCACGGAGAATTTCTTATCACAGATCTGCGAAACACTCAGAAGATTGTGATCAATTTGTCGTACATAATTGATCTTATCGAAACACACAATACCATTTGAGATCTTTCCTTCTCCAGTGATATATCTGCCTTTGTCTCCAGCAAATGTGACATAACCTCCTCTAATGTTTTTCACATCATAAAGAAGTCGTAAGTCGCCTGTCATGTGCCTAGATGCTCCACTGTCAACAATCCAATGACTATTAACAGTTCCTCCTGGAACATCCTGCACATATCATTCAACGATTAGTTGAGGATGGGGACCCAAGCCTTAGTGGTCTTGGGTCGTCCCTGAGCATCACGAAATGTGATCTGGATTTCTTGATGATTTTGAAATATCGCACCTCCCCCTGAACTTTGACCCGTTTTAGGTTTCCAAGTCTGATTTTGTTTACCAGTTTGAGTTTTATGAAAAGATTTTGAAATTTCTGGTTTTAACGGTGGTTGTGATGAACTTGGTTCCCTTTTAACCGATTTGTCTTCCGATTTTAAAGCCTTTTCAATTGTCTTGACGTTTTGACGTCGTTGTTTTGTTTCTTGTTCTTTAACGGTTCGTTTATCTTGTTTTGGTGAAACAGAACGACGTTGTTGGTGACCTTTTTCAGGAGGGGTTCTTTCAACAAATTTTTCTTTGGGAGTATTTGTACAATTTTTGATGATATGTCCAAACTCCCCACATTTAAAACAAGTTCTCCTTTCAACAAACTTAGGAGATTCCAATTGACAAACAGATGTCGAACCTGTAGAACCAGAGATACTTGCTCTTTCATCACACCCATTTGTGCGTTGTGTGTAAATGTTTTGACTATTGCGTTTTAAAATTTTGACTTGTTGGACAAATTCAGTGTTTGATTTATTTTCAAAAGTCTTAATTTTATCAGTACCCTTTGATGCTACAAATTTTACATCACTGCTTTTCTTCTTGTAACGAGCTCCTTTTGTTTCAAACTTTGATTGAGAAACTTTAGGCTTTTGAGCTCGTTGTTCATGCTGTTTACCCTTAGAAGCAATAGGTTGTTGCTTTGTCGGTAATCTTTGATTTCCAAATTGTTCTCTAACTTCTGATTTTGGAATAGGATCACACTGAGTTACAACAACTCCCGGGATCGTCTTTCCCAAAAACTTACTGGTATTATCTTCAAAAACTTTATCAATTAAAGATGGATTGACGTTTTTAACTGGAAAATGTTTGTCTAAATAGATTTTGGCATCACCGACCAAAGTGTACAACACATTATTACTCTTAATGGCAGACACAGATTCCTTCACTTCCTTGACAGGATCTATCACTTGTTTGGCAATAGATTGCACAACAGGAGTAGGAGGATCACACAGAATGTAATTCTCAATAGGAATTCCTACTCCTTTCATCTTATCAAGTTATTTATCCTGATCACTCACATCTGATTCATCATCAGGCGAATCATAGTCCTCAATAATTGGAGCGCTTTGATTTGTAGATGTTGAAGTTTCTGTTTCTTCAGATAAGGTTCTCGAGGAACTGTCCGATTTAAACCCTAATCCTGTAGTAACTTCCTCATAATCAAGAGGCACACTTGGTTCAAAACGAGGCATTTCATCTTCATCGGGCATTTTGGTATAGTTGTGTCTTAAAGGAGGCGGACACGACTTATACCCAACGCCTTTCTTGTTCCCTTTCAGCTGTTGAGCGTCTATGATATGATCAAGCACATATCGGGAGTTAGAATAACTCTCCAATTTGAGCTTGATTGCATCATGCTTGCATTTTGCCACGGCTAGCTCTTTCTTTGTTTCCTCAATGATATTAATGTAGTTATTAATACCAATTTGTTTGTTGAAAACCGTTTTTGTCAATTCGGAAACACTTTTCTTTAGAGTTTCGATTACTTCTTTGAAATCCTTTTCATTTCGAGCTAAAGCCATGTTTGCCTCTTTGCATTTAGACAGCTCAATAACCAAACTTTGATTATGACTATGAATCTTTTCGGATTCCAGTTTCAAATCTGCACACATATTACATACACTAGGAGTAGGAGTGTCGGAATTTACCTGACTCGTCGAGGCTGAGACATTTGCCATAAAGGCAGTCTGATAAGATAAAGATCCATCTTCAGAGAAGAATTTCACCATTTCCTTTGATGCGACAGCAACCTTCTTGATCAGAATAGATTTCTGAAACTTTAACTCCTCATCTTCATTTAATAGATCATCAACATCAGAATTCACCTCTTCCTTCACATCTGATTCTGAATTATAACCTCCCGCATTCGAGCTTTCTTCATCCGAACTACCGCTATAACCCGAGCTATCGTCACTTTCAAAAAACTCTTCTTTGTGAACATGCTTAATGTGATTGATGATTTTTGCATAGCATGTGGTTCCTCCTCCTTCTTGATCACCATCTCCAAACTGTACTGACCAATTACATCCTTCATCAGCTTGAACGACTAATGCTCGGTTGGTGTTTGAAGGTCCAGCCTGGTTTTGGTTGGTTGTGTTGTTCACAGCTACTATCCCTCTATCACGGTTGACTTGATTTATGTTGGAAGTACTTGTCTGATTTTGAAAGGGATATTGATTGCCTTGTTTGCTCGGTCGAGTGCACTCACGTTTGAAGTGACCCTTTTCACCGCAATTGAAACACTTTACCGCATCCTTATCGAAACCGTACTTCGTATCCTTTTTGCCTTCCAAGGTAGTTCTTCCAGTTCGACTCATGAAATCTTTGGCCCTTCTAACAGCACTTGCAAATGCCCACTTGATGTCCATTAACTCCATTTCATCACGGTCTATCTGTTGATAATCCTCATTGGTCATATTGATGTTTCCAATTTGACCTGTGACCAATCCGCAATAGGCACTGACCATTGTATTGATGAGTTCCATATGCTCCTTTGCCACTTCAATGCTTACTTTCGAAAGGTTTGAAGTATCAACTCTGACTGTGTTGGGGTTTTGGGGTGGAGGGTTGTTACTATAGCATGCTTGCTGTTGTTGTGGTTGGGCTTGTGACGGGGGCGGAATATAAGCACTTGGATCAAATTGAGGTTGAGTAGTTGAAACTTGAGGTGGAGGTTGGGGTTTAGGTAGCTAGGCACTCGCATCGAATTGAGGTTTTGAAAAAGCGTGAGCTTGAGCAATAACATGCGCTGGCGGAAGATAGGCACTTGGATCGAAAACCGGAGGAGGAGCTGACTGGGGAAAGGGAAATGAGCTTGTATTGGACACAAACGCCGTTTGTAGTTTTGGTTGCTGAACAGAACTCGAACTGGCTGCAGGATTAAAATCTCCGAGGTACATTTCAGTATTTTGAGGAACTGGAATCCGTTTAGCTTTCCGGATTTCTTCATCATTATTGTGCTCCAACTTCTGAATGAATTCATAGATACTGACAGTATCTAAAATACCCGTATGCTTTAACAATTCAATGAATGAGCTCCACTTTGGGGGTAGACCATCAGCAAACCTTGCAACCATTTCCTGTTGAGTTGCAAGAACATCGTAAGAATACATTTCACTAATTAAATGATAAAAACGAGTTGTCATATCATTTAGTGTTTCGTTATCCATGAATTGAAATGCTTCAAATTCCTTCTACAACAAATTATGTTGTGTCTTTCTTGTAGCCGCATTTCCTTCTCCTTGTGCTACCAAGGCATCCAATAAGGCTTTCGTGCTAGTACAATAACCAAATTGATGATAGATGTCTTTGTGGAGTGCTTGTGTGAGAAAAGAAAACGTCTTCTTCTCAAGATCATATCCCTTTTTGTTGGCTTCTTGCATATTTGCAAAGGTTGTCGCATTTGATCCTGCTTCTTCAAGAGTTGTGTTATATGGCGAAATGAAGCACGTCCATAACTCGGTGTTTTGCCCTAGAACATATGTGTGGAATCGAACTTTCCAAGTCGGATAGTCGTTCATATGATTCAGCTTTGGCAGGCGGTTGTTGCTACCCGTTTCACTCTCACTTAACAACAGATTCTGAATGCTTTGATTATGGTTCGTCACCAATGCCCATTGACTTGCACTAATAGATTGTTGTGGCATAACATTCCTTAACCAAACGGCTCCGGAGGTCTGATCTTCACCTGGTCTTGGGTCCGTGCTCCAATCCCATGGACTAGTACTACTCATGATTGATGTATGAAAGAGAATACATGGTCACACACTTGAAATGAAACAGTTAAACTACTTTTACAAACCTTCTGTGAAAAATATTGACAAGTGTCTCGACGAAACACTAGGTCTTTGGCGAAAAACCAAATCAGATGAAAGATGGTTTTTCGTCAAACACTCTTCCCACGAAAGACAGGGTTTTTCGTCAACAATACCTTTGACGAAACACTAGGTCTTTTGTCACTATGGTTTTTTGTCAATAAAGGTCACAGACACACAGACAGAAAGTTTGTGAGATTTTGTAAATCTTATCTTTTTAGTCAAAACACCCACGTTCGCCTAACAACACACCTTGTTGTACCAACCCAACATGGTGTCCAATTCTTTAATCATTTTATCAATTTCCCTTTTAATTGTAAAATCAAGAATGTCTCAAGAACACTTGAAGAACACTTTGAATATATGAAGATTCTGGCCAAGGTTTTTCATCGGAGAAATTTTCCGAATCACAAATTTGCTTAAAACTTTCAATAAAAACCCGGTTTTACCATGAAAACATGCAATCTAACAAGGTTTTTGATAAAACATTTAGCAAACAACAAGATCTAAACATATTTTTAGAAACTTTTTCAGAAAACAATGAGTTTTTTCAAGAACACAAATCAGCAAGATCACAAATAACACTTGATGAAAACACAACTATGTTTGGTTTTAAACAAGGATAAGAGCGAGCCAAGGCTCTGATACCACTTGAAGGTCCGTTTTCGGAGGATCAATTACGAAACCAAATCACTTGTTTATATCAAACACAGTCACGAGTGCGGAATCCCCGTGACGATGCCAAACCAAACGCAGAAATAACAAGAACACGAAGTAATCAACGATTCACAGTCTATTGATTAAAACGGATGAGAACAATCATCAAACACATACACACAATGTTTGAAAGTAAACTTCACAGTAGAGTATGCTCTCATAGTTTCACATAGAAACCAAATGGTGTTTATATAGGCAGCCCAGCCCAAGTGTCGACGAAACACATGATGGGCCTGACGAAATACCTAAGACGACGAAACACTAGGTCTTTCGTCAATGTTCATGACGAAACATGGAATGATGACCAACTGGTTTTTCGTCACACATGAGAACGACGAAAGACAGGGTCTTTCGTCGAGGGCTGCACAAACAGATAGGCTGCAAACTGTTAGACAGTTTGCAGCAGACTTGTATAAACATACAAACATAAACTACTACCCAATATGCAACATGCATAGTTTATAAACATTACATACCAAAAGAGACAACTGTCGGACCCAAGTTAGATAGGAGGATATCCAACTTGACTGACGGACGTTACAGACTCGATAAAGTAAAAGACCGTAAAATTACGACGCTTAATAAAGAACAAGTTACAGACACAAAACGATGCACCAACACACCGGTATGCTTTAACAAGTCAATGAATTGACTCCACTTGGGTGGTAAATCATCAGCAAAACGCTTGACCATTTCTTGTTGTGTAGCAGTAACCCTGTATGAGTGCATCTCACTAAGCAAATGGTAGTACCGAGTAGCCATGTCGTATAAAGTTTCAGTTTCCATGAACAGAAAACCTTCAAACTCCTTCTTTAACAAATCATGACGAATCTTCCTTGTTGCTGCATTTCCTTCTCCTCTAGCTTCCAAGACGTCCCATAAATTCTTTGTGCTTGTACAATATGCGAATTGATGATAATTTTCCTTATGAAGTGCTTGAGTAAGGATAGCAAAGGCTTTCTTCTCAAGATGATATGCCTTCTTATCATTATCGCTCATTCCCGCCAAAGTAAGTGGATTGGAACCTGCTTCTTCGAGAGCTACATTGTACGGTGTAGTAAAGAATGTCCACAATTCGGTATTTTGCCCTAGAACGTACGTATGAAAACGACCATTCCATGTTGGATAATCATTCATGTGATTTAACTTGGGTGGACGATTGTTGCTTCCCGTTTCACTCTCGCTTAAGAGAAGATTTTGAATGCTATGATTTTGATTTGCGACACATGCCCATTGATTTGCGATAATTTCTTGTTTGGGCATTAATCCTTTGACCCATTCTGAAGGATCTTGTGGTGTACTTGAGTTCTCACTCCAATCCAAAGGATTTGAGCTCATTTTGAATGTTTGTTTTAAGATAAGTACTTAAAAATTTGAAATGATTAATAATGAGAGAAATAAAATCCTTCGGTGAAAATTTTCCAACACTTGGAATCACAAAGAACTCACTTACACGAAGAACCTATTCATGAAGAATGGACTCACCAAGAACCTATTTCAACGAAAAACCAGGGTTCTTCGCAAATGGGTTTTTCGTCGATGAGTTTTTCCAGAAAGGGGTTCTTCGTAAAATGTTAGGTGAGATGTTACTTAAAAAGGCAGAATCTTATCCATGCACTTTGGAAAGGTGTTGGGTGAAAGACTAAAAGTAGTTAACAGACAAACATTCGACAGATTCAATTTTTGAAAAAGGTATAAGAATATCCTTCAACAAAAGGAATATTCCGGTGACTTCTCCGGTAAAACCCTTGCCGGAAAAGTTGTCGAGCGAAAGTTTTGCAAGAAATTTCAAGAAAAACCGTATTTTAACATGTTTCCATGTATTTTAACAAGGTTTTTGTAAAAATTTTCAGCAAAACAACAGAATTTCTTAAGTTTTCAGGCCATTTTCTACCAAAAGCTTCAAAAATCTTATTTCAAGCTCAAGAACACTTCCAAGATGCTTCACAACTTGTTCAAACACACTACTATGCTTTGTTTTCAACAAGAAAGAGAGCCAAAGCTCTGATACCACTTGTAGGTCCACTTGGAGGATCAAGAAACCTACTTTCTTGTTGTTAGAACACAAATACAAGTGCGGAATCCTTGTATATATGCAACCATAGCAAAGTATAAAGCACACACATAACCAAAGATTCACTAATCTTGATTAAATGGAAGAGAACATACACAAACACATACCCAGTGTTTTACAGACTCACCAAGGTCTCTTAATCTGTTCTGCATAACATACTGCCTTATATAAACCTCCTAGCCCAGTAACATCACGAAGAATGTTACTGGGCTCACGAAGAACCAAGGCCCACGAAGAACCAGGTTCTTCGTGAACCATCACTATGAAGAACCATCATGTGTACGAAGAAAGTTCTTCATGAAGGCCAATCTCCACAAAGAATGGGTTCTTCGTGGAGGGCTACAAACAGCAAAACATGACAGACAGTTACATGTGCAGCAAACAGAAAGATAAGCTAGACACTTGTAGACTACATTCATTGCAGTTGCATTACAAACATAACAAATGTAACTGTCGTACCAAGTCAAGATAGGAGGATATCTTGACTTGGTCGACTCGACCAAAACATACAGACTCGATAATACGAAAAGACCGTTTCATTACATTACAACGCTAACAATATAAGAACAAGTGACAGACACAAAAAGTGCATCAACAACATGACCTACAGTAAACCTATACGAGACTTATACTACATTATACGATATGATATGATACGATATGATACTATACTATACGATACGATATAACACCCGTATAGGCCTATAGGTGTAGTATAGGTCTCGTATAGTACTATAAATGTGGTTTAGGTCCTGTATAGGTCTATAGGCATATACATGGCCTATAGGGAGGCTATACAAGACTTATATTATACACTATACGAGACTTATACTATACACCATACGAGACTTATACTATACACTGGCTTCACAGCCTCTAAAATCGTCAAAGTTTTCCTTGAATGGCCGGTTTAACCATGGTGTGAGTGTGAGATTAGAAAGTGGGGTGTTGGGTTAGTAGCCCCCTAACACGATGATTTGGAATAAGATGAGTCTTATAACTAGATCATATGTTATTTGCGGGAGAGGGCTAGTGTGGGAGATAAGTTGGTATATATTGCGAGAGAGTGGGAACACCCCTCCCCAAATCAGACAGATTCGTAGTGCAAACGAGACCCCCCCATCCCTCTCTTCACTCAACTTTGTCTCTCTCTCTCTCTCAGGCTCTATTTAATCGTATTAAAAATAAAAATAAAAAATGAATGGTTAGTAATGGGTATAACATAGATTAAGCAGTGGAGGTAAATGACGGATAAAGTGATAATATGATGCGTAGACGATAATAAGTGATGAGTGATACATATAACATATGTATAGAAACTGGCGTGCCAAATAATAATTAAGGTCCAAATTATCAAACTATGTTGTTCGAAGTGAAATCAGTATCTTTCCATTCTTTAACTTTCAATAGAATTATTAACTTGCACCAACACAATGTAGTCCTTAGCCTGATAACTTATTGCCATTCCATAGAAATTAAACAAAATAGGATTAATTCACTAGTGCAGCTAAATGGTATTCTTAACCTCCTATGCAGGAAATCCAATGAACTTAAACCACTAATTTAGTAACTTAATTGTTCCAATTTATTGTTCAATCAAAATCTTAACACGTTTAACATGTAATTAGCAGATTATTCAACATAAACTAAGCATGTAATCGACAACCTAAACAAGCGGAATAGAAAGATATAAACAATCAACAAATAAATAGAAAACAAAACTACCCAAAGACGAACCTGCCCAGGTGCAGCGGAGGCTGGGGAGCGGCGAGGAGGTGACTGCAGGTAATGGTGGTGGCGGCATCGTGGGGTTTGGGAGAGGCAAGGGGGAATGATTTGGGGGGAAATGGGAAAATGATTGCCCGCCTAGGGTTTTAATCACCATTAAGGGACGATAAAAGCTCTCAGATTGCTTTGAGATCAATGGTCAGGAACTCGTTCTAAAAAGTTGGACACGGATAGACTCTTTAGCGACTACATTTCCAAAGTCGCGGCTAAAGGTGTCGCCAATATTGACCATGTTTCTTGTAGTGTCTCTCTGAGGCTCTATTTAATCGTATCATAAATAAAAATAAAAAATGAATGGTTAGTAATGGGTATAACATAGATTAAGTAGTGGAGGTAAATGGCGGATAAAGTGATAATATGATGCTAAGACGGTAATAAGTGATGAGTGATACGTATAACATATGTATAGAAACTGAGGTGTCAAATAATAATTGACGTCCAAATTATCAAACTCTGTTGTTCGAAGCAGTGGCGAAGTATAGTGGTTGCCCGGGGGTGCACCCGCCCACCCCATTGTTTCGGTTAGAAGTGTATAAGTTCCGATTTTTCGTCCGAAAAATTTAAAATTATAAAGGATCGCCCCTCGATTATTTTTTCTAAATTGTATATCCTAAATACTAGGTTAGCATCCCGTGTATTACACGGATACCATATATATAATATGAAAAAAATTGTTCAAACTTCATATTTATGCAACTTAAAATGATAATTAATCAACACGTACCGATAATTATACAACTAATGCTATAATTATGTACATACATAATTAAATAACTTATAAAAGTTATTATCCAACTTATATGATAATTACGCACATAAATAATTACGCATGTTGTACGCACAACACGACAACTACTTTTTTTAAAGTTTAATTTTTAATCTATAACATGACTATACTTAAATGAAATATTTTTTTCTAAATAATGTAAAACATGTTACTAATAATTGTAACAAAAATTTTAAAAATAATATAAATATTGATTTGTTAGTTAAAGGGTGTGGGGGACATGGCTTGGGTCATCATTCGACACGTAGGCCAATTAATTGATTGTTACACCGCCCCCTTGCCTCATCCACCATGGTTGACATGGGTTAAACCATGACAACCGTGAGTATTCTTTCCTCTTTCATTATTTCTTTTTTCCTTTATACAAAAATAAATTAAAGTAATAGAATAATGGTTTGGGTCGTGATCACGCCCTTAAGGTAGTGATTTTGGATGATAGATTAGAAGTGGGTGAAATGTCGCTAATATAGAGGGTCATAGTGACCATGAGAGTCATGAGTCATGACCACACCTATAATAAATAAATTTCTAGTTTTTTTTTATCATAAATAATCAAATAGAGTAAGAAAGAATATGGAATTGACAAGTTGCAAAATCTTAAGTAGATATTCTAGGAATGAATCAAGTGTACTCCTATTTTTATTTATTAGTATAGAGATTTATAAATTTTGTATATAAATGATGGGTAGTTTGGTAAATATAAATTTTGTTTTATTTGGAGCTATTATTATTTGACCCGACTTGAATCGAATAGCCAACCCGACACGACCCGAAACATAACAATAGGAAAAAAAATTTGGGTCCCATCACTTTACACTCTCTCAAAACTTTTGGTTAAGGTCTGCCAATGGTTTGAAGTGAAAATTCAGTAAAACCACAGTCCCTTTTATAAATATTCTTCCCACATCATCTCAGCTGTCCTTCAAAAGAGCCACCTTTCCTTCTATCTCTCTCTCTCCATCATCGACAAACAAAAACTCACCTTCCCATCATGTCTCCAGTAACCGTTTTCCTGTTTTCACTTTTTATTCTCCAACTACAAAACTACGAGTGTAGTGATGTCAAACTACCGGATGATCCGCTGAACCATGAGGAGAAGAAAGTATGAAGGTTTGATATTATATTGAAAAGCTTAATTACATGCATGAATATAATGCCTTTAAATAGGCCTGTACAAAAGACTTTTACAATGAATGCTTTTACACTAGAAATGAGAAAGCAAAGGCAAAGAAAAAGCTGAGAAAGCAAAGGCAAAGAAAAAGCTGGACGGACAATAATTACAAGAAGACAATAATTACAAGAATAATAATAAATTATGTCTAAAGTGAATCTCATAATGAATATGTAATATTGCCTTTAATATGCCCCCGCAAGATGGAGGATCCATCGGAGACTCCAATCTTGGACCGTAAGTTCTGAAATGGACCCCGTCCCAATGGTTTGGTGAGCATGTCAGCCAACTGATCGGCCGAGTGTATGTGAAGAACCTTCAACGAACCATCAGTGATTTTTTCCCGAACAAAATGATAGTCAAGTGCCAAATGTTTCATGCGTGAGTGGTAGACGGGGTTGGCACATAGGTGAGTGGCACCGGCATTGTCACAAAGTAATGTAGGGGGTTTAGATATGTGCAAACCAAGTTCCAATAAGAGATTCTGGACCCAAGATAGTTCCGCCGCACCGTTTGCTAATGCCTTATATTCTGCCTCAGTGGAGGATCTAGAAACAGATTTTTGACGCGATGAGCGCCAGGAGATGATGTTAGACCCAAGATAGATGATATAGGCAGTTGTGGAACGACCCCCATCGGTGATTCCACCCCAGTCAGAATCAGTGAAGGATGTGAGAGTAATGCGTGAGGTACGGTTGAGGAATAAACCATGGTGAATGGTGCCTTTAAGATAACGAAGAACTCGTTTTAAGGCTTGCCAATGGAGTTGAGTGGGAGCATGCATATATTGGGACAACTTATTGACAGCAAAGGATACATCCGGTCGAGTAAAGGCAAGGTACTGTAAAGAACCCACCAATTGGCGGTATGGTGTAGGATCAACACTAGGCGAGCCATCAACTGGGGAGAGTGGTTCGGTCGAGCTGAGGGGTGTGGCAACTGGTTTAGCACCTTCCATTTTGAACTTGGTTAGGATGTTTTGAATGTGAGTATGCTGGGATAGGAACAAACCACTAGTGGTAGAAATGACCTCGATGCCAAGGAAGTGGTGGAGCATGCCTAGATCTTTGATGGAAAACTTTTTGGACATGGCATGAATGATATGTTGAACAAAGGCGTCGTCACTGCCGGTTAAAACAATATCATCAACATAAACCAAAAAGTATGAGACAATGCCATCCTTTTTATAGATAAATAGAGATGGATCAGCGAAGGACTTGTGGAAGCCAAGTTCAATGAGAAATGAGGTGAGTTCCATGTACCATGCACGCGGTGCTTGCTTGAGTCCATAGAGAGACTTTTTCAAGCGACAAAGGTGATGAGGAAGGTCCGGATTCACATAACCTGGAGGTTGAGTCATGTAAACATCCTCATGTAAAGTGCCATGTAAGAAGGCATTGTTGACGTCAAGTTGTCGAATAGGCCAATTTTGGGACAATGCAATGGTAAGAATGGTGCGGATTGTAACGGGTTTAGTAACGGGACAAAACGTTTCAATGTAGTCCTTACCATATTCTTGAAGGAAGCCTTTGGCAACGAGACGAGCTTTATATTTGTCAATGGATCCATCAGGATGCCGTTTAACACGAAACACCCACTTGCAACCGATAGGTTTGTGTTGGGAGGGAGGAACCAGTTCCCATGTGGTGTTTATTAGTAGGGCATTGAACTCATTATCCATAGCTTTCCGCCATTCCGGATCTTTTAAGGCTTGTTGGTAGGTGGATGGTTCAAGTGTGGGAGGGATGGAATGGGTAGTGGTGTGGTTAACAAAGGCAGAGTTGTAGTACTTTGGGTTAGGTTTGCGGGTGCGAGTAGGTAGAGAGGAGGGTGGTGAAGAGGAGGTGGGAGTGTAGTTAGATGTAGGAGATTGAGGGTTGGTTGGGACGTCATCGGGAGAGATAGGTGTAGACGAAGGGGAAACCGTGTGTAGATTGGGCGTGATGTCCGAGTGAGATGATGTGGGTGTGGTCGGATTGGGATGAGGGGTCGGAGATTGGCATGTTGGTCCAATAGGAGGCTGGTGGTCAATAGGTAAAACAGTAGGGGTATGAGATACATGTGATGATGAAAATGGTGGTGTAGAGGGTTGTGAGGATTTAGTATGGGTGTCATGGATAGTAGTAGAGGAGTAGGACTTTGACAAACCAAGAAAATCATCAACAGCGATATTGTTGGAAGGTTTTGAGGTAGAGTTGGTGGAAGGTTTTAGTGGAAATGTTGACTCAATGAATTCCACATGGCGGAAGTGATACAAGCGTCGACTTTTGTAATCATAACATTTGTAAGCCGACTTGGATGGCAAGTACCCTAGGAAGATACATGGTTCCGAACGTGGGTGAAGTTTGGATTTTGCATATGGACGTAGCCACGGGTAGCATAAGCAACCAAAAGGTTTTAATTTGCTATAAGTTGGGTCGGTCTTGTAGAGTAGGGAATATGGGCATTGAAAGTGTAGGATTGGAGTAGGGAGACGATTTATAAGATACACCGCGGTTTGGAAAGCATGTGTCCAAAAAGAGAGGGGCAAGTGAGCATAATGGAGAAGTGCTAGACCTGTCTCCACAATGTGACGATGACGACGTTCGGCTACGCCATTTTGTTCCGAGGTATGCGGAGGAGTGGTGAAATGAGAGATACCTTGGGATTGTAGAAAAGGAGTGAGACCGATATATTCTCCACCATTGTCGGTGAAAAGAGAAATGACCGGTGTTTGAAAAAATGTTTCTACTAGCAATTTGAATTGAGGGAATAGGACTGAAACATCGGATTTTTGTTTCATTGGATAAAGCCAAATGTATTTGGTGTGATATTCTACAAAAATTACATAATAGATGAAACCATCAATTGATTTTTCTACGGGTCCCCAAACATCCGAGTAAATTAGTTGTAAGGGTTTTGTAGTGGTAAAAGAGTTCATACCAAAAGGATCTTTATGACATTTATTGACGGAACACGAATTACAATGAAAATTTAAAAGATTGAATTGTAGACCTAAGCATTTGGCTATTTTTTTAAGAATCCGAACCGACGGGTGTCCAAGTTTATGATGCCAATCGAGAGGTGATGTGGTTGAAACCGCATTTATTTGAGGTGACGAAGGCAAATTTGCATAGTAGACATCAAGGTAGTTCTCTCCCCGCATTAGACGTGCCCCCGTGCGAAGATCCTTGACAAAAAAATGGGTTGGAAAAAATTCCACAGAAACTTGATTAGTTTTACATAATTTGGCCACTGAAATTATTTTATTTTTGAAATGAGGAACACATAAAACATCTTGTAAAGAAAGTGAACCATTTGACGTTTGAAGATATTTTTGACCAATATGGGTGATGGAAAGAGTGTTACCATTTCCAAGAACAATTTCATCCGGACCTCCATACTCGGAGACGGAGTGGAAAGACGCACGATCGGGATCAACATGATGAGAGGCACCGGTATCGAACATGTGAGGGGAAGTAGTGACATTAGCAGTGGGTGAGGCTTTGTTTTGGGACGTTGAACCTCCTATAGCAACTTGATTTTCCTTGAGGAAACGTGCAAGTTTTCGACATTCTTTCGCTTCATGACCTGCAAAATGACAAAATTGACAATAAAGGTTGTTACGAGTGTCACGAGTTCCACCGTTAGAATTGGATCCGGTGGACCACTGAGTACGGGCAGATTTGTAGTTTGAGTTTCCGTAGTTGTTGCGTCGTCCGAACCGTGGTTGTCGTTGGGTGGTATTAACCGTGGCCATAATAGGTGGTGATGAGACTGTTGTAATGTTGAGTTCACGTTCATAGTCAACTAGCTTTTCAAACAAAACAGGAAAAGTAATCTTGGAGTCAAGTAGGCGTAGAGAAGTGGCAATGGGTTTGTAGTCATCACCCAATTGCTGTAAAATGTGAACCATGAGATCCTCATCCGTGACCGGATTTTGGACCAAAGCAAGTTCGTCAGCAATACTTTTCATATCTCGTAGGTACTCCGCAATGGGACGATTTCCTTTCGGGTTAGATGCAAGTTTTGATTTTAACGAGATGATTCGGGATCGTGATGAGTTCGCAAAGCTCGCGACGAGACGTTCCCAAGCTTGTTGTGAGGTCTCGGCTGATGCAATCAAAGGTTGAATTGTCGGTGCACAACTGCCAATGAGGGCAGCAAGAATAACTTGGTCCTGTCGATACCAAGCAGAGAAGGCTGGATTCGGTTTTGTGTTCTCGGGGTCGAGGAATTCCGCCGGTACTGTTTTGGAGCCGATGACAAAGTGAAACAAGTCGAATCCGATTAACGTAGACTGGACCTGTTTTCGCCATACTGAGAAGTTGTCGGATGTGAGGGTGGTGTTGAAGTGGGTAGCAGCATTGATTTGGACAATTGACTGAGATGCCATGGTAGTTGATTGGAGGTGATAGCCAGGAAAAAAAGAAAAAGGAACAGGCTTGTTTGAGTGATCAGAAGTGGTTGCCAGGAAGCAAAAAAGGACAGACTCGTTTGAGCTTAGTAGGCTCTGATACCATATGAAGGTTTGATATTATATTGAAAAGCTTAATTACATGCATGAATATAATGCCTTTAAATAGGCCTGTACAAAAGACTTTTACAATGAATGCTTTTACACTAGAAATGAGAAAGCAAAGGCAAAGAAAAAGCTGGACGGACAATAATTACAAGAAGACAATAATTACAAGAATAATAATAAATTATGTCTAAAGTGAATCTCATAATGAATATGTAATATTGCCTTTAATAGAAAGCACTCCTCGACTTTATCAAACAAGTTCGTCACTCTCCTCGGGTCATATGGAACGAGGCGGAACACGCTTGCGCTTCTTGGAAAGGTGTTTATTGCTACTCGGACAACAACTTCACCACCGTCACCCACCTCCGGTTACCCGCCACCAGTCTTGTGGGAGAAATACCACTGAACACGATTGGAAAGTTAACTAGCCTTCGTGTCCTATCCCTCCGCATTAACGGTCTCTCGGGAGAGCTCCCTTCCGATTTCTCCAATCTCAAATCCCTTACCCGCCTTCACTTAAATGACAACCAGTTTAACGGCTCCATTCCGTCTTATTTCTCCAATTTCACCAAACTTATCCGCCTTTCTTTGAATAGCAACAACTTCTCCGGCCAGCTCCCCAACATAAAGGCAAAGAGGTTAGAGAAATTCAACGTCTCGAATAACAGATTAAACAGTTCCATTCCAAGTTCGCTTTCTAAGTTCTCATTATCTGACTTCACCCCAAACGTTTACCTTTGCGGTGCTCCTACTAATATAACATGCAATGATTCATATCTATCTGCGGATCTTTTACAAGATGAAAAAGAGGAGAACAAGACGCCTCTGATCATCGGTATTTCCATTGGATCGGCTGTGTTGTTGCTGATTCTTCTTTGCTGTGTACGGAAAAAGATATATCAGCAGCCCAAACAACTACCGTTACAAGCTGCGGAGGGGGAGGGAAACAATTTTAAGATGTTGGACCACCCCGGATTTAACAGTTTTGATCTGGAGGATTTGTTAAAGGCATCCGCGGAGGTTCTTGGAGTAGGGAGTGCTGGGACCTCGTACAAACAGATGCTTGAGCGAATCAACACGATGATTGTTGTGAAAAGATTGAAGGATGTGGTGGTGACAGAGAATGAGTTCAGAAAAACAATGGAGGTGTTGGGGAGTATAAAGGACAAAAATGTGGTTCCATTGATAGCTTATTATTATTCAAGAGATGAGAGGTTGATTGTTTATGAATACATGCCTGCTGTTAGCTTGTCTGCTCATCTTCATGGTAATTTTTTCATCTTCATCTAATCCTCTTAACATATTACTGAATTTTGAATATTTTTTCAGTTTTTAGGGTTTATGTATTTTTCTTTTTGAAACCGTTAACTTGAAGTCTAGAACCCCAACCAAATATACTTTTAAATCTTCATTAATAACCAGCATGAGAACAAATCCTTAATATTTTGAAAGGGACATTTACCAAACCCTTTGTAGGGGTTTTATATATATAATAAAAGGGGGTGTGATAAATATACCCAAGGATTAATATACCCAAAAGTCAATTTTAATAATGATTTTGTAATGATTAACTACTTTATTATATTATTTTATTATAAAGTAAAAAGTAATAATTATGTTTTATTATAAAGTCAAAAGTAATGATTATGTTTTTTATCTTATTTTATTTTATAATACTTTTGTTATTTTTTATATTTTGTTATACTATTATTAGTATTACTATGTTTTATTGAGTTTTTTCCCAAAGTAGTGTTGGAGGAAAAAATATTTACCAAAATAGTGTTTCTTGAATAATATTTACCAAAATAGTGTTTTTTTAACTATTAGTTGTGTCTTTTTCTTAATAAAAAGGATAAAAATAATGGTATGTTTAATAAAACACAGAACTTTATTCTTATACTAAATATATTGCGGGTCTCAGTGGAATAGAATGCTTGCCAAATTTTTAGTATGATAAGATATGTAAAAATTTAAAAAGTAATACACATAAACACTACATTTAGTATGATAAGACATGTAAAAATCTACAGTAATACATATAAACAATACATAAAAATTCGAAACCCACGATATTATAATCAGACATCATTTATTATATTATAATTTAATTTAAAAACAAAACAATAAACGCTACATAAAAAAATAAGGAAAGAGTTATAAAAAAAGTAGAATAGATTGATGGAATAAAAAAAAAAAGATAACTTAAGTTGGGTTAAAAAATAAAAATACAGTGTTGGACATTAATAATGAAATTGCTAAAGTACTTTTTATTGAGTTGGATTAGGAGAGAGAAAAGGTTTGAATTTATGGGTAAAAGTAAAAAAGGTTTGACTTTTGGGTGTATTTAACAACACCCAATAAAAAAACTTGAATAACATGAATCATGTTAATCCTTAATGCCAATGATGAGTTCGGTACATGCCCTATTAATGCATATAATTCTATAATGAATTGTCCCTTATGCAGTTTCAATAGCTTTATCCAGAAAAAATAATTCATAGCAATAGTAGTGATATGTTTTTTTAAACTTTAGTCTAAGTTATTTTTAATTAATGATTGACATGACCAGGTATATTCGAAATTTATTTATATTATTCTCATAATTTAAAGTTAAACACCTTTTTTTAAGGAAAGAATGTTATCCTAGAGTTTTAAGATATTATTTAGAAAAAGAGTTGGGGGAATGCCTTGTTGGTGATGTTTTCTCTTGCAATTAAAGAGACAGAGGGTATAAAAATGTTAAGAAAACAAAAACAATTATGTTGGTTATTTCAGTTTAGAGTTATACCATCTCCATTTATGTTTTGAAAAATTAGGGTTAACGTTTACACCTATGTGTTCACCGTCATCCCCACCACATCCGATTTTTTTCTCGCAACACACCAAATCCTTCTTTATTTCGTGTGACAGGGATACTGGCTTCACATTTACCATGAATGTTTATGGGAAGTGTGTGTTGGGAGGGGGGGGGGGGGGGGGGGGGGGGAGGTTCCCACGACCCTACAATAGCCTCGTCGGCGTCCTGAATTCCATCCCAATTGTATATCACTTAGCCTAATAGTTTGATTTTTGGTTTGAAACTTAAAATGACTCTTATAACCTGATAAGGCTGTTAATTTTTAATAATTTCTTATTTTTATATTTTTTTTGAATACCATCACTGTAAATTTTTAAAGTTTCAAACGAGTCTGTATATAAAAAATGCTTCGAACAATCAGAACTATCAGACTGGATCGTTCTAACCCACTTAGCCGATCATCGACTCTAGTTCTTGATTTTCGCCCATAGTGTTTGGTTAAAACCTAACCAAACATCGCTGAAAATAATTCAACTTCTATATATGTCAAAACAAAGTAAATTGATCAGTGTTGACATACATATTCATGTATAACTCTTCCATCATCTTTTTTCTTATTCAAACCTAATACTTAAATTATGGTGTTATGATTGATGTTTGGGGTATATAATTGCTCTAAACGTTTTCCATTTTTGGCCCTTCTCCTTTTGGTTGTCCCAATCTTTTTGAAATATGATGTCATTATCATATATTCTTGGTGTCTCTTTCTACCAACTTTTATCCTATGATCACATCCTGTAAAGAATACACGCGAGCTTAATTTAAAATAATTGAAATTAACATTATACATTTAGTGGTATACAAATATTCACTCAGAATGAATAAATGTGTTGTATACTTGTATCCATTGATCAAAGAGGTGTAAGTGACTCTTTTGCAGGAAATATACGTTCGACACCAACACAACTTGATTGGGACCATCGGATGAGAATTGCAGTAAGTGCTGCTAAGGGGTTGGCATACTTACACGAGCACGCAAAAGTTGCTCACGGCAACATTAAATCATCAAACATCCTCATCCGACAACAAACCAACAATGAAGCTTACTTGTCTGACTACGGTCTGAACACGCTTTTTGGTGAGTCAAGATCCCAGGATCATCAAGTTATAAGTTACTGGGCCTCGGAAGTTCACCATATCCGAGAAGTCACATTCGAATCTGATGTGTATAGCTTTGGGGTTGTCTTATTGGAGCTTTTAACTGGCAAAAATCCAGCACAAGCCTCATTGGTTGAGTCGGTTGCATCCGAGGAACCAAAGAATGATATTTTTGATGCGAAAATAAGGAGGGATCATAATATCGAGGAGATGATGCAATTGTTGCGAATAGCAAAGAAGTGTGTGTCGGAAGAGCCAAGTGAACGACCAAAAATGTGTGAATTGGCGAACACGATGGATAATTTGTCTCAATCGTTGGATGACCAATCAAAGGGATATGACTTTACGCCTTCTACGGATACCCGAGATACGCCGAGTACTATCACACCGTAAACCCTTTTTTTTCCTTCCTCTTTTCGACGATTTTGTGTTTCTAAAATTGTGTGTGGTTTTTATGGTTAAATGTAAATTTGTTTCAAGGTTGTTTGTGATGGTGGTAATTCCCGACTCATCACAAGTCGGTGATGGGAAAGGGTGACAAAGGAGTTCAAGTCACAAGTCGGTGAACTTGAGGGATTAATGTTGACAAGTTGGTCATAGTTGGTTAAGTTTCCTAATCATGTTATATAATTATATTTGGTGTTGTTTTGACCACCAAGTTAGGGTTAGCCTACATAAACCAATGTAGGGTTAGACATTATTAAGAGACAAGACTAGAAAGAAACCGAGTTATGGTTTGAGAGTCTTTAATTAGTTTTGAGTTACTTTCTTATTAATAAGATTGAGACTTATTCGATCTAAATTATTTTCTTCCCTCTTTTCTATTCGGTTTTATTTTCGATTCGGACTTGAGTTTGTCGGAATTTGTGATGGGTTTAAAAACATACCTTTTGTACAATAAATTAATAATTACATGGATATATACCGCCCTTAAAAAAATGGATATATCCGTAGGTCCCGATACGGATCGTCGGAATACGATGATTTCTTGTTTTGGATGCCGTAACGAGTGTGGAATCCAAGCTACGACACAAACCAAGCGAGAGAATGTATAACACAATAAGGTTCAACGATTAACGATTTCGTGTATTGATTTCGAGAGAATTTCGGTACAATATTCGACAAATACAAAGCTCACCGGAACTCTCTATCTACATTCTCTCTAGCTCATACAAGCTCTCTCTTAAACAGACACACTCTGTTGGTATTTATAGTCAAACTAGCAAAGGATACATCGAAACAGAAATAAGACACATGAAATACAACGAAACAAAACATGAAGCAAGCTACTCTACATCGAAATAGACATAATGGATATATATCATCGAAATAAAAGGAAACATCATCAACGAAATAGAAGTGATGTCTATCGAAATAGACAAGCATGTCTATTTCGAAATCCCCCTGTTTCGATAATATATAAGTAAAAGATCAAATACAAATAAAGTTAACGTACAAAACGTATGAACTGAGGAAAAGACAAAAAAGCGCGGTGGCATTTTTGTAATTATCAGTAACTATCAAAATTACTCTACAAATGATCCTGTATAGTAATTTTGATCTTTTGTAGAGTAATTTTGTAAAATGTTCTTGTAGAGTAATTTTGTTCTTGTAGGGTAATTATCAATATTACTATACAAGTGTATCAAAATTACTATGCATTAAAATTAGTTTTACAAGTGAATCAAAATTACCCTGTAAATTTAACAAACAACATATAATTCAAAATTACTCTACAAATGATCCTGTAGAGTAAGTTTGATCTTGTAACGTAATTTTGATCTTGTAGAGTAATTTTGTAAAATAATCCTGTAGAGTAATTTTGATCTTCTAGATTAATTTTGTTAGCATTTAGTTATGAGGTTTAGCTATATGATTTAGTTTGTAGCTTTTAGTTTGGGTAGGAGGGGGGTAGTTTTTTTTAGGTTTTTGGGGGTGTGGGGAGGGGGGGGGGGTGGGGGGGTTAGTCTAATTTTGATAATTACCCTACAAGACCAAAATTACTCTACATGAACATTTTACAAAATTACTCTACAAAAGATCAAAATTACTTTTCAGTATTATTTGTAGAGTACTTTTGATAATTACCCTACAAGCAGATAATTACAAAAATGTCACCGCGTGCTTTTGTCCTTTTCATGCAATTCGTACGTTTAGTAATTTAAGTTTATTTGTACAGTAACTTTCCCCATAATATATAACCCAAACAAATGGTATCTATTTCGATTTCATTAAATATATGTATATCTGATGTTCCATTTCGAATCCATGTATTCATACATATATAACGAAACAGGCTGATTAGGTCACCATGACATCATGCTGATGTCATGGCATCTCTTTCGGCCGCATGTTATCGTGTTTCGAGTGTCGTTCTCCGAGTCGCATGACGGAGGAATGCCATCAAATACGGACTTGAACCGAAACGAACCGAACCCTGCCACATCCACACAAAGTGCATCAACAAACTCCCTCTTGTATGTTGCTGGTGATGGTTCGTTCTTCACACTACAGGATCTTCAAAAGTCTTCACGTGTCACAATCAGGAGGTGCGTCAACAAACTCCTCCTTGAATGTTGCTCTTGAATCTTTTGTCTTCAAACCTTCAGATCCTCATGGTGTTGATGAGTGGTCAGCTGCAACTTGATCATCTTGATTCTCTGATTGCATCAATGTCGTGTTGCACTTCACATCTTGTTATTTGGCATGTTCTCTATGCCTTTAGCTGGTTAGAATGCCACATCAGCACACACAACAGAGCTAAATGCGTAATGCGTAATGAGAACAACCGTTAGGGGTTTAATCAATCTTAGAGAATTTTCCAATGAAAACCTCACTAAGAGTTGATTTCAAACAATATTAACAGACGACACACATGAGACCAACTCTCAATCAACTACCAACCGACAACATTTTGAAAGTTTTAAAATTTGTTCAATTTTAGATCTTTAACTTTCAAAACTTGTTAACTGCGACCGTTTATGAAGATGCAATTGTTTTAGGCTTTCAATCAGGCTTTAGGTGAAATAGATTTGAGTTCCAACATCAGTCAATAAAAAATAAGATAAAAGAAAATCTTTTTGGCTTTTATAAAGTTTATATTAAAACATACCTAAAATCTTTTTGTTATTTTTGAATATATCAAATGTAAAGACGGAAAGCAATGAATAAATATTTACAAACATGCGGAAACGAAGAAATATAAATAAATATTTACAGACATTCTTTTTGTGAGTTTGGAGGGTAAGAGAATCATATCAGGGTACTGTCATGTCAAAACACCCTAGTTGTTCAATTAGTTAACATTTAGATAAGCATCCTATAACGATTATCGATATTGTTGTCCACTTAAACTCAACAATAAGATATAATCATATGACTTGGGGATATGTTAAATTATGATTTATACTTACCGACCTATATTCGTCCACTCACGACGCATTCCCGTATCAAGGTATGCACAAGAGTTCATCTTACTGGTGACTATACCATTTATCATCTGTATTTAACGTATATGATGTGAGATACTCACTTATTTGAGGATGAATACAAGCCCTATGTGATAAAATCACTTATTTATGAGGAACTTGATATTCAATGCATGCAGTGCACGAGAACAAGTCCGTGAACAGGTTAGTACCATCGTACCGACAAAGAGACGAACTTGACTCTCAGATGATAGATGTGATTTAGTGTGTACACGTATGTATAGTGTGTACACATATGTATGGTCGTACGTAGCCTGTATTATATACACGTATGTATAGTGTGTACACATATGTATGGTATCATGAAAGTTCTACACTTGTGTCCCAGATGATAAACATCAAAAGACCACGTATCTCTGTGTAACACTCCGCATATTTGTACTTTTCTGATTTAGCAAGTATGGTTGTATATTCTATTTTTAGAAACTTGTTCTCATGTTGTACTCTATTTCATTTCAACGTTGTAATCCGAGACTATTGATCATAATGAAAACGTAAGTATTTTATTCATATTCATGTTAGACTTGTTTGCATATTTATACTCAAAATCAATATTTTATTAAAACCCCATTAAACAATCCCAATATTTGCACGATACACAATTATGCTCATTGCACGTAAAACCGTTTAAAACACGTAACATAATCGAACTTAAATCTCGAGAGGAAGGGAAAGACCCTTTCGCGTGAGAGGACCCCTCTCTAGCGACTAGGCCTGTCGCCCCAAATGCTCCTTTCGTCTGAAATCCCATCTCGTCCTAACTTGCCCTAAAGCCTATAAATAGGCACACTACCCCACTCATTTCTCTTGCTCAGTTTCACAAACACTCTCCAAACGCTCTGAAAACCTCCTCTGCGATCAGAAACATTCCTGTATGATTTTCCTTCACCTCTTTCATTACTTTTACATTTTTCTTGCATTTTGATTTTAATTCTTAAAACTTTTCTTGCAAACTTCTTAATTTAACACATCTCAGGGATGGTTTCCACTTGGGTGCTCGGGCAAACTGATGTTGGAGCATCACCTTATGAGATTCAAATCAAGATTTACAAACTTTAACATTCTTACAACACGCTCATATATTTCATTCTAATTTTCTGTACGATCTTGATGGAATATGGAAAACACCAGACCCTCAACTCATTTCAAAGTTAAGGGCTTGCATTAGGGTTAATTTCCACCAAGAAATGATCTGTTCTGGATAGATCTAACAAACATTTTTCAACAAAACAGTCGCCCGAAAGGAAATCCCTTTCGCTTGACAGGTTTTCCCTTCGCACGAAAGGGGCTGTTTTTTGTAAGCTTTGTTTTCGATTTCGTTTCTGTTTTATATCAGTTCATCACTAATGAATCCCAAACAGTTTGCTAGTCACAAAGTGAGTTAACCCCGTCCAGCCTCCGACACTTAGTTCACTCTTTCCATGTCGTGTTGGCACACCTAGGTTGTCCTTACTTGCCTGTTTGGTCATTTTTTACTTTCTACTTTCGATTTGTTTAACACCTATTGTTACTGTGATGTTTAAAATCAGTTTACAATTAAGTTTTACCCATGATTTTATGTTAAAACAGACCAGTTGCACGAAAGGGAAACCCCTTTCGCACGAAAGGCTTCTACCCTTCCGCACGAAAGGTCTTTTCGCACGAAATATTCTGTTACTTGTTTTCCGACGTACTTTTCTCTTAGTTTACAATCTGATCCAAACCCTTTTCACATCAGAATACTTACACCTCTGCTTACCCATTTCAGGGTGACGTCGGTGTTTTAACCTTCAATCCATCAGGTCTCGATTTTTGTGGAACTCTACATCAAACTGTGAGTATACTCGATCCCTTTTTCAATTTTAAACACTTTGGGTGCAACAGGTACATATATACAAAATACGTAGTCACAATTAAACATGTTTATTCAATCACACTCTATCCACAATTAAACATGAAACTTGTTATAATTGTTAATATCATATGCTATGTTTACATTGTGTCTATATGCTTATTAACTTTGCAAGCCTACCTTAACAATTATAGCGCTATAGGATATACGCCACTCCTGTATTCTTGTGGTATTGTTAAGTAAAACACATTACACCCTCTTTGTTTCGACGATGTTGGGTAATCACGATTGCGTTAAACTCTTGTTTGACATACAGCTTACACCCGTACAACATGTTAGTAACTTGTATACATTTATCATGTTGGATATGAGCACAGTTAAAACATTTTTCATATTATGCTATGTACTCAAACTTGTATAATCGCTATCATAATTGTTGATCAAATTTTAATGCATGTTGCAGGTTGATAGGTAATGAACAAAGAGAACAAGTTTAGGGTGGACTTACATACACGACTAAATTATAAACAATTATTTATGCTTTATGTTTCTTGTTTGCTACAATTTGATCATGTTTGGTTTTGTTGAACGATGTATGACATTTAGTAATTTATGAAATTTTGATTAATCATATATTGTCACAATTTAGTGTTATGATGCTATGAACAATCATGTTTTCGTCTCACTCTGATGTTTCCGCCATCGGTTGGGGTGTGACAGATTGGTATCAGAGCCATAACTATAGGGAATTAGGAAAAGTTGCTACGCCTTTTACCTAGTCTATAGTTTAGGAACATATTCTTGTTTGTGCTTTTAAAACTACTTGCATTCTATCTTATTTGCTTCTATCTATTCTCTTTTGTCTTTAACACACATGCCTTTCCTAAGGCTAACACATTACACACTTGGAGACACGATGATGACACTCTTATTCCACAATCGAAATGACTCACGAAAATAGGGTGATTCCCACATTTGGTGATGACTTTCAATCCGCTATGCGTGTTATTTTGCATGAAATTTACCATCAAGTTAGGAGTGATATCCATATCTTGATGGAAATTTCCATTTCATATTCTAGTGGACCCTTATCGTTCGATAAGTACCAACCACTCTAGGGTACGGTGTTACCAAGTTAGATGTGAAACCCGCATCTTGATAACTAGTCCCATTCTTCGATTTTCAATCTAACCAGAGTTTCGATTTTCTAAATCGACTAGGGACTTGTAGTAACTGGAAGGACGAATATTGTTACTCGCTTCTCGACGAGAGTATTTGTCTATTAGGCCAAAGCATGTATCCCTATCTCGAAAGGACTTCGATTCACTTTGGAATAGTCTTAGTTACATTCTGTGACAATCCAATTTTTATGTTAAACTCTCTTTTATGCTAACTCAATTTTAATGTGTTTTACATTGGATACGTTATTTCATTCCAACGTTGGAGACACGAAACACACTTTTCCTCTTAATCTCAAACATTAATAATCTCTCATGAACAAATTAAATTTACATTTCTTTCATTATTATTTGATACACTATGTGAATTCTTGATATGCTATGTGAACTATGTGAAACATTTACATGCTATGTGATGAAACAAATTGCTTTAAACAAAAACATTATGATCAAGTCTCATCCATCCCTTGTTTTGAATATCTAGATGTCTTCTAGCCGACTTTCAAACTCAACCAGGAAGTCCAAGAGTGGTTCTAAGAAGAAGATGCTCGCGTTTATGGCAACACAAATGGCTCGTGTGATCCCTGAGATTGTAAGCAAAGTTACAGCCAAAACCACATCCAACTCCTCAGTCGACTCTAATATTGAGCAACCTAAGCCTGTTTCCTTCAACTTCAAGCATTTCTCAGCTTGTAACCCTAAGCCTTTTATTGGCAATGATGGTGTGACAGCGATGCTCGAATGGTTCGATAGCATAGAAGTTACATTCATTAACAGTGAATGCCCAGAAAAACCTTAAGACTCGCAGTGCTACTGATCTCTTTCAAGCTAGAGCCTTAGAATGGTGGACGAATGAGCGAAACATTCGTTCCAATGAGGAAGCCTATGCCCTATCCTGGTCCGAAGTCAAGGAAACGATGATGACTGAGTTATGCCCGCTCCATGAACAACAGAAGCTTGAGGATGAGTTTTGGCACCTCAAGCAGATTGGTGACAACAATCTTGGCTATACCACCAGCTTTAAGCAATTGAGTTTCATTATGTCTCATCTCGTGTCAACTCCTGAGCGTATGATCAGGAAATACCTCCAAGGTTTACCCTCTACTATGTGCGATACTATCGAAGCCTCACAGCCTGAAACTATCGAGGCAATTTATCGCCTCGCAGCCAGCCTTAATAACGACCGCATCAGGGATAAGCAAACTGTAACCCCCACCTCTACCAAGTCAGCCAACCAAGTCACCACTAAAACCAAAGCCCAATCGAGTGGCAACAAAGGCAAGAAAAGCAAGTTTCAAAGCCAAGGTTGCAACGCAATTATCCCTGCTACAACCCCAAATCCAACCGCACCTGAAACTACAAAGAAGCCATACACTGGGATGCATCCCAAGTGTAATACATGCCACTACCATCACCCAGTTAACACCGCTTGCCACCATTACACTACGTGCAATTGATTTGGGCATACAGCCGCTTATTGCCGCAGTGGTCCTACACCACAAGACAACAAAGTATAGCAAGCTGCTCAAAACCCAAAGACAGCCAACAATGTCTGAGCATGCTACAAATGTGGAGACACTACTCATCTTCTCCCTCAGTGTCCCTAGTTGAATCAGGAGCCGCAACAACATCACGCACCACGAGGTCGAGCTTTCAACATTAATGCAAATCAAGCTCAGAACGACAGTGAAGTCATGAATGGTGCGTTCTTTGTTAATAAAATTTATGCTTCTATACCATTTGATACTTGTGCGGACAAAAGATTTGTGTCCATTGAATTTGAATCAATGTTAAATTGTAGACGCTCAAACTACCCAAGTCATTCACAGTCGAAATTGCCAATGGCAAATCCATCACCATTAATTATGTTCTCTGCGATTGTTTTCTCACTCTCAATGATCATGTTTTCCCTATCGATCTCATACCCATGCAATTGGGTAGCTTCGATATCATAGTAGGCATGGATTGGCTTCGTAAGAACCATGCCGGAATCGCTTGTAATGAAAAATACGTTCGTTTACCTCTTCCTTCTGGCGATACTTTACACGTTTACGGAGACAAACCTTCATAGGGACTGAAGCTTATGTCATGCACACAAGCGAAAAAGTACTTATGTAAACAGTACTTTGCCCACGTTTTTGAAGAAAAGGGCAAGGGAAAGAGTATAAATGATGTTCCAGCTGTGTGTGATTTTCTTGACATCTTTCCTAAAGATCTACCTGGTCCTCCTCCATCTTGATCTGTTGATTTTCGCATTGATCTCATCCCTGGTTTTACTCCTGTCGCAAAGGCTCCTTATCATCTTGCTCCCTCTAAGATGCAAGAGTTGTTAAGTCAACTTCAAGAGTTGCTTGATAAAGGTTTCATACGCCCAAGTACTTCTCCTTGGGGCGCTCATGTACTTTTCGTCAAGAAGAAAGATGGTTCGTTCCACATGTGTATCGATTATCGTGAGCTTAACAAACTCAATATCAAAAACCGCTACCATCTCCCTCGCATCGATGACCTTTTTGACCAACTCCAAGGTGCAACGTGCTTTTCTAAGATCGACCTTCATTCAGGCTATCATCAACTTCGTGTTCGCGAAGAGGACATCCCTAAAACCGTGTTTCGCACTCGATATGGTCACTACGAGTTCGTGGCCATGCCTTTTGGGTTGATCAATGCACCTGGGGTCATCATGGACTTAATGAAACGTGTGTGTAAACCATATTTGGACTGCTTTGTGATCGTGTTCATCGACGACATCCTCATCTATTCGAAATCCCAAGCTGAACACAAACATCATTTGCATCTCATTCTTGAACTCCTACGTGGCGAACGTCTATACGCAAAGTTTTCTAAGTGTGAGTTTTGGATCAAAGAATTTCAGTTCCTTGGACACGTCATGAGTGAAAAAGGTTTTCATGTTGACCCCTCCAAGATTGAAGCGGTGAAGAATTGGATTGCACCAAAATCTTCGTCAGAAATCCGTTCTTTTTCTAGGATTGGCGGGTTACTACCGTCGATTCATCTTGAAATTTTCCAAAATCGTCGTTCCCCTCACGTTGTTGACCCAAAAAGAGAAACCTTTTGTTTAGGGACCCGAACAAGAGGAATCTTTTCAAACGCTTAAGGACTTGCTTTGCAATGTTCCTGTTCTTGCTCTTCCTAATAGAAACGATGATTTCATAGTATATTGCGATGCATCTAACCGAGGTCTTGGTAGTGTCCTCATGCAACGAGACAAGGTTATTGCGTATGCTTCGAGGCAGCTGAAAATACATGAAAAGAATTATACTACTCATGATCTCGAACTTGGCGTAGTTGTTTTTGTGTTAAAGATTTGGCGGCACTACCTATATGGTACAAAATATGTGGTCTTCACCGACCATAAGAGCGTACAACATATCTTTAACCAAAAAGAGCTAAACATGCGTCAACGCCGTTGGGTAGAATTGCTTAATGACTATGACTGTGAAATTCGTTACCACCCTGGCAAAGCGAATGTCGTGGCCGATGCACTCAGTCACAAATCTCATATTCGCAGCATTCGTTGTTCTCAAGTCGTTAGCGATCTTCGTAATCGAGTTCGTGAAGCTCAGTATTCATCCTTCAATGAAGCAAACATGTATAACGAGATGAAGTGTGGTGCTGAAAACCAACTCATGATGAAATCCGATGGACTCCAATACTACCTCGATCGCATTTGTGTGCCAAATCGTGATGAACTTCGTGAACTCATAATGAAGGAGGCGCACGAATCACGATATTCTATTCATACTGGTGCTAATAAGATGTACCACGATCTTCGTAAGTCCTATTGGTGGCCTGGCATGAAGAAGGATATCGCCACCTTTGTTTTAAAATGCTTCACTTGCTCGAAAGTGAAGGCCGAGCATCAGCGTCCTTCTGGTTTACTCGAAGAACTAGAAATCCCAATTTGGAAATGGGAAAGCATTGTTATGGACTTCATAACCAAACTTACTCGCACTCCTTCTAGTCATGATAGCATTTGGGTGATCATCGACCGTCTGACTAAATCCGCTCACTTTCTTCTCATTCATGAGAATTTCAAAGTTGAGAAACTAGCTCGAATCTACACGAACGAAGTCATATGTCATCATGGTATACCCATTGACATCATTTCAGACCGCGATGGTCGTTTCACCTCACGTCTTTGGCAAACGTTTCAAACCGCTATGGGTACTCCCTTGACTTTCAGTACGACTTTTCATCCTCAAACGGATGGACAGACTGAACGTACTATCCAAACCCTAGAGGACATGCTTCGTTCTTGTGTTATTGACTTTGGTGGTAATTGGGACGTACATTTGCCTTTAATTGAGTTCTCG
The DNA here is from genome assembly GCA_030545235.1 of Helianthus tuberosus. Lineage (NCBI taxonomy): Eukaryota > Viridiplantae > Streptophyta > Magnoliopsida > Asterales > Asteraceae > Helianthus > Helianthus tuberosus. The sequence continues at coordinate 8,126,819 of CM060408.1, forward strand.
TACAACAACAGCAACTACTCCAGCATTCAAATGGCTCCTTTTGAAGCACTGTACAGTCGCAAGTGCTGATCTCCTATCTTTTGGCACGAAATTGGTGACGCTCAAATTACTGGCCCTGAGCTTATTCAAGAAACAACGGATAAGATTCTTCAAATCCGCGACAACCTCCTCAAGGCTAGAAGCTGACAAAAGAGCTACACCGATAAGCATCGCAAACCATTAGAGTTCAATGTTGGAGATCAAGTACTCCTCAAGGTATCTCCTTGGAAATGAGTTATTCGTTTTGGTAAAAAGGGAAAACTCGCTCCACGCTTTGTTGCTCCTTTCAAGATACTTGAGAGGATTGGCAAAGTGGCATATCGACTCGACTTACCTCAAGCACTTACCAACGTTCATTCAACATTCCACGTTTCAAACCTCAAGAAGTGCTTAGCTGAAGAAGGAATTCAAGTTCCTATCGACGACTTGCAAATCAATGAGACTCTTCATTTTGTGGAAAAACTTGTCGAAATCATGGATAGAGGAACCAAACAACTGCGGCGCAGTAGAATTCTCATAGTCAAAGTTCGATTGGAAGGAAAACATGGTGCCGAATTCACTTGAGAACTCGTGAGCGAGATGAAGACCATGCATCCACATCTCTTCGTTCAGCCTTCCTCTTGAATAGATTTCGAGGAAGAAATCTCCTAATGTAGGGGAGACTGTTACGCTCCACATATTTGTACTTTTCCGATTTAGCATGTATGGTTGTATATTCTACTTTTAGAAACTTGTACTCATGTTGTACTCTATTTCATTTCAACGTTTTAATCCAAGACTATAGATCATAATGAAAACGCAAGTATTTTTTTCATATTCATGTTAGACTTGTTTGCATATTTATACTCAAAGTCAATTTTTTATTAAAACACCATTAAAGAATCCCCATATTTACACGATACACAATTATGCTCATTGCACGTAAAATGGTTAAAACACGTAACATAATCGAACTTAAATCTCGAGAGGTAAGGAAAGACCCTTTCGTGCGAGAGGACCCCTCTCGAGCGACTATGCCTGTCGCCCCAAATGCTCCTATTGTCTGAAATCCTCTCTCGTCCCAACTTGCCATAAAGCCTATAAATAGGCACACTACCCTGCTCATTTTTGTTGCTCAGTTTCACAAACACTCTCCAAACGCTTTGAAAACCTCCTCTGCGATTAGAAACATTCCAGTATGATTTTCCTTCACCTCTTTCATTCCTTTAACATATTTCTTGCATTTTGATTTTAATTCTTAAAACTTTTCTTGCAAACTTCTTGATTTAACACATCTCAGGGATGGTTTCCACTTGGGTGCTTGGGCAAACTGATGTAGGAGCACCACCATATGAGATTCAAATCAAGATTTACAAACTTTAACATTCTTACAACACGTTCATATATTTCGTTTTAATTTTCTGTATGATCTTGATGGAATCTGGAACCCATCAGACCCTCAGCTCATTTCATAGTTAAAGACTTGCATTAGGGTTAATTTCCACCAAGAAATGATCTGTTTTGGATAGATCTAACAAACATTTTTCGACAAAATAGTCACCAGTCGCCCGAAAGGAGATCCCTTTTGCGCGACAGGGTGTCCTCTTCACACGAAAGAGACTGTTTTCGTAAGCTTTGTTTTCGATTTCGTTTCTGTTTTATATCAGTTCATCAGTGATGAACCTCAAAGAATTTGCTAGTTACAAAGTAAGTTAACCCCGTCCAGCCTCCGACACTTAGTTCACTCTTTCCATGTCATGTTGGCACACCTGGGTTGTCCTTACTTGGCTGTTTGGTCATTTTTTACTTTCTACTTTCGATTTGTTTAACACCTACTGTTATTGAGATGTTTAAAATTAGTTTACAATTAAGTTTTACCCATGATTTTATGTTAAAACAGACCAGTCGCATGAAAGGGAAACCCATTTCGTACGAAAGGCTTCTGCCCTTTCGCACGAAAGGCCCTTTCGCACAAAATGTTATGTTACTTGTTTTCCAACGTACTTTTCTCGTAGTTTACAGTCTGATCCGAACCCTTTTCACATCAGAATACTTACACCTCTGCTTGCCCATTTCAGGGTGACGTCGGTGTTCCAACCTTCAATACATTAGCTCTCGGTTTTCGTGGAACTCAACGCAAAACTGTGAGTATACTTGATCCCTTTTTCATTTTTAAACACTGTGGGTGCAACATGCACATATATACCAAAACACGTAGTCACAATTAAACATGTTTATTCAATCACACTCTATCCACAATTAAAATGAAACTTGTAATACTTGTTAATCTCATATGCTATATTTACGTTGTGTCTATATGCTCATTAACTTTGCATGCCTACCTTAACAATTATAGCGCTATAGGATTAACGCCCCGCCCGTATTATTGTGGTATTGTTAAATAAAACACGTTACACCCTCTTTGTTTCGACGATGTTGGGTAATCACGATTGCGTTAAACTCTGGTTTGTCATATAGCTTACACCCGTACAGCATGTTAGTAACTTCTATACATTTATCATGTTGGATATGAGCACAGTTAAAACATTTTTCATATTATGTTATGTACTCAAACTTGTATACTCGCCAACATAATTGTTGATCATATTTAAATACATGTTTTAGGTTGATTGGTGATGAATGAAGAGAACAAGTTTAGGGTGGACTTAGATACACGCCTAAATTATAAACAATTATTTATGTTTTATGTTTCTTGTTTGCTACAATTTGATAATGTTTGGTTTTGTTGAACTATGTATGACATTTAGTAATTTATGAAATTTTGAGTAATCATATATTGTCACAATTTAGTGTTATGATGCTATGAACAATCACGTTTTCATCTCACTCCGATGTTCCCACCATTGGTTGGGGCGTGACACTCTGAACCTCGACAATCTATCAAACGAAATTTCGGTACCAAGACCATATGCCAATGAGCGTTCCCACACGGTCTTCAGTTCGTTATGTTTATATCGCCCTTCACACTTTAAAATGATTGTGAGCCTACCGATAAATTATTAGTAGAGCTAATTATCGGTTTTCAGTTTTAGTTCAAAGAGTTTTCGACAGAGCACTAATTTACTATCATTTTCTCTTTTTCTCGCCAGAAAACTCATTTTTTTCCTCTTGTTTTTGTGCTTTTTGATGTTTCTCAATGTTTTTGTATTTTTCTAATTTGGATTTACTCCCCCTAAAATTCAAAAGTAAATTTAAACTATTAAATAACATCTTTTTTGGATTTTCTCAAGAAAAATATTCACAAAAACGATATCCCGACGTCGATTAACTCATGTTTTACCTCGATGCCTTTTACCAAAATTAATTTAATCAAAAATGATTTATCAAATTTTGGACAAATGTGTTGGCACGTTGGTAATCGGTGTGGAACAAAACAACATTGCGTGGTTTCATATTGAAACAGTCACGTGTGAGGTGATATTTGAGATCAACATGTTTGGTCAAGGAGTGTTGTATGAGATGTCAGAATTCGTAATGCAGCTTAAACATCAACAGACATAGGGTAGATTAAAAATTCAAAACTGTAATCCTGCAACTGCTTCATGCATTGCCAGGAATCTGAGTTCTCTCCCAAACTGGATATCCACCCGGTGTGGATTTCAATGTCGATTTTGCAGCTACTTCAAATAATTTAGAAATCCCTTCACAGCAACAAGATTAGAAACCTCCGGGTCCGACTGGTAATAGGCAAGGGAGCATGTGGGAAAGCTTATACACATCATCATTGGTCGGTCCATACATGATGTCTTCCACATGTTTTTGCACCAGCAAAGGTCTTCGACTTTCTCCTTGAGAAGTAGTGTGCGGTTGTTCAATCCATCCCAAGGTATCTGCACACCCGGTTGGTTTGTTCAACAAACATATTTTCTTCAACACACCGTAGAGAAATGTACACTGCACGTTCATCTTGAAAGTCTTAAACTTCTTATGAGAAGTATAAGCCTTGAATCTTCGAAAGGTTCCAGGCGTACTGCAGGCGCGTACATTTCGTTGGAATCTATCCTCTTGGCTCGATCAAAAACTATAACAATCAAACTTTGGTAAGTATTTCATCTTGTCGAAGTTTTTAACTTCATTCATCCACAATCTTTCACCATCATTCCTTGACTACCGATGTACTATCATTTCTTCTCACAATCAATGCGTCCTCAATTTTTTTCACTTTTTAATGTTATTGGATTTTTATAAAAATATCCTACAACTAAGTAAAATCTTTTTGGATTTTTGTGTTTAACGAAAAGCTGTAAACTGTACAAAGAAATGAAAAATAAAGTTTCCATGAGGGCTTATGCAATCATCCTACTCAGGGTTTATCATCCCAATCATTCAGACTAAATTCTCAAACCTCGTCCGATTGAATGTCTTAGTAAACAGGTCTGCATAGTTATCTAAGGTGTCAACTCTAACTACATCAATTAAACCTTTTTCAGCACAATCACGAATAAAATGATGCCTAACATCTATATGTTTTGTGCGTGAATGGTGTACTAGGTTATTTGTTATTGAAATAGCTGAATTATTATCTACCATGATGGGAGTTTGTGTATAATTCAAACCGTAATCCCGCAATTGCTGAAGACTTGAACACAGCAGCTCGAAGCGGAGATATATTTTGCTTCACATGTGGACAGTGACACTGAAAGTTGCTTGGTACCTAGCACATAAACATATAGAAAACATTATGTCAGGTCAAGATGCTGTAAGATACATTAAGGAACCAATCATTTCACGATAAACCGAAGGATCCACTTCAAGATCTTTTTCCTTTTCATAGGACATCTTATGATTGGTAGGCAATGGAGTTTCGTAAGGCAGACTGTCTTCCATGTTGGATCACTTGAGGATCTCATGAACGTACTTAGTCTGATGAATATACGTGCCATTCACTTCTTGATCCACTTGTAACCCGAGGAAAAACTTCAGCTCACCCATTGCACTCATCTCAAATATCGATTTCATAACCTGTTCGAATTCTTGACAAAGCTCTTCATTTGAAGAACCAAAAATAATGTCAACATATATTTTCACAATCAGGAAATCTCCCCCTTTCTTTAAGATGAAGAAAGTAGAATCTATTGCACCACGAGTGAATCCGTTTGCCAACAAATGCTTTGAAAGTGTCTCGTACCAGGCACTAGGAGCCTGATGAACACCGTATAAAGCTTTATCCAGCAAGTAAACTTTGTTCCACGAATCTGGAACTTCAAAACTCGGCAGTTGGGATACATACACAGTTTCTTATAACTTCCTGTAAAGGAAAGCGCTTTTGACGTCTAACTGATAGACTTTAATACGCATTTTAGCAGCAAAGGCTAAGAACAAACGAATTGCTTCTAGTTGAGCCACTGTCGCATAAACTTCTGTGTAGTCAATCCCTTCTTCCTAATTGAACCCTTACACCACCAAACGAGCTTTATTCCTGACGACTATGCCTTTATCGTCCTTTTTACATATAAAAACCCATTTCGTGATAATTGCATGCTGGCCCTTAGGAAGATCTACCAAGTTCCTGTAACACCTTGAAAATTTCATGTCCAATAATGTATGAACACGTGTCATAAGCTCTGAACGTGTGAAAGAATACTTTAGAGGGACTAAAGTTGACAAACAAGGAAAATATGTGAATATAAGGGTCCAAAGTGTCAACAATGGATAATTATATTTAAAAATATCCCTACAAGATATTTATACCTTCAAACGAATAAATCATGGATCATACGAAGCTAAATATGAAAGAAAGTGAGAAGTTACAAACCACGGGGGCTAAATGTGTCAACATATGTAAAGTATACCTCTGAGCGACCTTTTAGCAGACCCGAAGCTTTGTAAAGGTAAATTATGCTCACTAGAATATGTGGTAAAAATTTCATAAAGTTTCGTTATCGTATGAGAAAGTTATGATCAAATTCGTGTACGAAGGGTTAAAAGCGTCAACGTTGAAATTTATGACTTTTCGGGTGATTAAAAGTTGATCAAGGACTTGCCTATGTTTATACATGTTTTGGAACCCTTAAAAATAAGTTTAAAAGGGCAAAAATGCAAGAATAAGAGTTAAAACCACGTAACAAAGGACCAGGGACCAAAAGTACAAAGTTCAAAACTTGTTTGGCTGGTTCTGACAGGCCAGGCGGCCCGCGTAAGAGTCCCTTATGGACTTACGCGGCCCGCGTGAGAGACACAGCAACAGAAATAACTTGCAGGTGCCAGTCAGGTCTATTAACCGACTTTAAAGGGTTGTTTTCTTATACCAGAGCTCCCTCCAATGGTTTTTCATGCATAGGGGCACCTGTAAACATCTGGTAACAATTGTAGACCATTGTGGCATCATCTTGTGAGATTAAATTGGCTATATATGGAGCTCAAGTTGTAACCATTTTGTGCACTCATTTGCAAAAGTTTACAACTTACTTTCTGGAGCTCTCTGGTCAGCAAGCAACCTTCCTAGTGATCCCTAATTATAATTAGGACTCTTGTAAGTATACTTAACCCTTCCTAATTTAGTTTAGCCTAGCTATTTAGCTAAAAGTCAAACCGTCATAATTTAAGTTTGACTTCGAGATTAATAATTATTTGCTCAGTCAAATCTCGAATTAAAAGTACCTATAAGTAGGTAATTATGTGGGTAATAAACCCTTAAAAGGGTGCTCTCTGATTCCCACTCTAACTAGGTCAATTGTCGGGTCAAACTTGTTATTAAAAAGTCAACAGAATGCTTATTTTCCAATTAACACATAATTAGCATTGTAGGATCCATGTAACCTGTTTTATCATTAATATAACTTGGTAATTAATATGAGAACATGTCTAAACATGTTCAACCCGACAATTTTCAGTTTAGGCTCGGTTCGGGACCGAAAGTCGCATAGTTTGACTTCTGCTTTGACTTTCAGTTCTGACCCGTTTAAGCATTGTTTAGAAATGCCTTAGAGCCTTATTTGGACCAGGTTACATGTTAGTATAACCCTCTGTGATTATACAACTTGGTTCATTAGTTATCTAAATCATATGCATGTTTCCGTTAATTGCTTAAATGGTGACTATTATGCCCTTTGGACTATAAAACGTGATTTTTGATAAAGTAAAAGAGTAAAAACCTTAGTTGCTGATTTATAAACTTGCACCTAAAATTTGACATCAATTTGAGGTCTAGATTAAGAGTTATGCTCATTAGCGTAAATAGAAAGCTTTTTATTAAATAAACGGCGTAATTAGCTTATAGCCTATCTAAACCCGCTTTTTAATACCAAACTTTTGACCCACTGATGTAATATAATATTTTGGGATTTTTGAAGATTTTTATTTATTTTTAGGCTGAGCATAACTTAGAGTTCTAAGCTTGACCCGGTAATTGTCGGTTTTACCCTTATGGGCTATAAAATGAGTTTTACAAAACTTTTTGACCCCAAACCTTTTGCTACTGATTTTAAATAATAAATAAAGTATATTGAGCCTTCTGGAATTATAAAAATATCAACTTTCTTTTAAAAACCTGGAAATGGCTCCAAATCGCCTTTTTAAGCGTTTTTGACACATAGTGTGTATTAAAACCATATTAGATATATAAGACTCAATGCTTACTGGTATATTAAGTAAATTTTGAGGTTCTAACAGTAAGTAAAAGTTTGTATAGTCAGATTCCAGTTTTGACCTTTTAGGCTTACGTGAAATTACCAAAATACCCCTAAGGTGCATAGTTTGGTTTTAAATGATAAATTTCACATCTATCTAGTACCCTACTGTTATAACTTATTAAATTAAGAATATTTACTGATTAATTCAGACCTGTAACTCAGATTACTAATTAAACTCTTTTATAACCTTTAAAATGACCAAAATGCCCTTACGAGGCATAATTTGAGTTTAAAATCATTTTGGGCATAATAGAAGATATCTTTCTGATGTCACAACATATTTAAAGCATATTAACTTAGGAAACTTGCATATGAAGCATATGGTTACTCGTTACGCACTTCTCGCGTTCGGATCGGTTTATGTAACTAGTTTACATATATTAGCCGAAACGGGTCAAACCTTATCATTTTTGTCTCAAAATCCAGAATGTGTTTAAGTTACCCATATTATACAAGTCTCCAAACTTGTCGGGTCTAAATCACATACTATTCCGGTCTTCTCTTATCCATGCGATTGTACCATATCCTCTTTTTAAAATAATCGGTCTAAGCTTAGGCTTAATTAAAGACCCGTTAGAAATCTAATAGGTTATTATAAACCTTCGTTCCAGAATAGGAGACCCAGTAAAAGCTATCTGTACTTGCTGTTGTGATTATACTTGCTCAGGTAAATACTTTTAACTTATTTTCCTTTATACGGGCTTGGGGTACGGTATATAAAATACCGCTTGGTCGGGCATTCGACCTTAATCGATTGGTGGTTAAGTATTATCGAGATGACCCGTTTAAAAACTTGTTTTGTTTGTTTAACGCCTTTGGGGGGTTAATGACCATGTCCCGGATATCCTTGGCATCATTCATTGAAATGGCCACGACCTTAGCACACGGGTGTAGGCGTACACCCGTTAGTGCATTTATAAATAATAAAGGTATAACCGATGGTTAGGGAATAAACCCGCCACGGGACTATATCATGTGGTGTGTCTTTTAATCTTGAACCCGGCATGACCCGGATAACTGAACGCATAACAAACATGTAATTCTTTACAATGATTATATACAAATAATTATCCCAAGTTATAAAAAGTTTTGTGCCATGTGCATTCAAATAAATTTTATTAAAACGTTTTTCAAAATGAGTCAGTTAATTGTATTTACCAGTGTAAACTGACGTATTTTCCCAAAAAGGTTAAGTGCAGGTACTAAGCGTAATAGGCTGGCCTCTCCTAGCATCAAGTAGAAGCCTCGCAAGCTTAGATGTCTCTGTTGAACAATAAAATTTCCGTTTTATTTGATTCCGCCTGTGGATCTGTTTCAACTACTTGTGATACTTAAATATTACAATTTTATTTAGTTGAAATAAATCTATCTCTTGCTTCCGCTATGCATTATTATTTGTGTTGTTTGACTATGATGATATCAACTACGTCACGATACTCCCCACCGGGCCCACCGGTAATAGGTGGAATATCGGGGTGTGACAGTTCCAAACCTTCAACTTGTCAAACTAAGCCAACTCCTCCTGCATCGCCCCACACCACGAGCTGTCTTACAGCGCCATATGGTAGTTTTTCGGCTCTATTTGTGAAACAAAGCAATTGTGGATGCTTAAACTGTAGATCTCTTTATCTTTGATTTCAGTGAACAAACACTGCATATCATTAATACTTCTGCTTCGAGTCATTATTCCTCCATGCGGATCTTCGATAACATTATCAATAGGATGATTCCTATTTGTCCGAGTAACAAGAACAGCTGGAACTTGCAGATTTGTACCCAAATTTGACCGAATCTCCCCCTCAACAGATGCATTACAAGATGCTTGAACATTTCCAGAAGATATATCAACATTTGGATATGTTGAAAAATCAACATAAAGATCACCATTTGTAGTTTGAACAGCTTCGATGTCATCATCGGAATCGCTTGAATCTGCATCATTGGAGGTTTGAGTGGCACCGACATCATTTACATTTGACGTGCTGGCAACGTTTACTCCTGAATCACCATTTGAAGAGACATTTGTTGGAATGCTAGTACGCCAACTTGCATGCACTTCATCTTTGTCGATAAAGTGTGAGTACACTAGTTCAGCCTCATCATCTGTTAGATCAGGTAAAGCAAAAGAATCAAACAACTTGTCATATTGGTAAGCAGTTTTGGGACCGAACTCAGATGGTGGAGAATCGTAACTCAAAGGAGTTATATCAAAAACCACTTTCTCCGATCTCCCCAAACTTTGGAGTATCCGATGTCCGTCGGATAACACACTTAATCCTAAAATGTTGGAAACCTTTCAAATTTGGTTTCTTTTTCTCAAGAAGTTCATAACAAGTTTTATCTTCTCGTTTCACTGTAAGCATACGATTCAGCACATAGCATGCGGTGTTTACAGCTTCATCCTAAAAGAACACGGGCAATTTGGATTCTGAGAGAAGGGTTCTAGCAGCCTCGATAAGGGTCCTATTCTTCCTTTCAGCAACTTCGTTCTGTTGAGGAACATAATGAGCACTAAACTGATGAAAAATTCCCATATCATGACATAACTCATCCATATATCGATTTTTAAATTCGGTTCCGTTATCACTTCTGATTCTTTTGATGGGTAATGAGTAATTTTTCTCTAATTGTTTAAATAAATCTTTCAAAGTGCCGAAAGTTTAATCTTTCGATTTGAAGAAAAATACCCACAAGTATCTTGAAAAATCATATGTGACAACCAAACAGTAAGACATACCACCAATGCTAGTTACATGGATCAGACCAAACAAATCCATGTGAAGCAGCTCTAGTGGTTCTTGGATAGAGTTTATGTGTTCAGGCTTATGAGGTTTACGTTTTATTTTCCCTTTCTCACAGAATTCGCATTTACGGTGCATGTTAAAACTACGTAAAGGAACACCCAACACCAAGTTGTTTTTTATCAAGTAATTCGTGTTGTGTAGATGCATGTGGCCCTTCCTTCGTTGCCATAGGAAAGATTGATCTTCTGTTGCCTTTGAAAACAAACATGTTGCCGGACCAGAGGAGTTCATAATCAGACGCATGTCCATCACACAAGTGTTATTCACTCTTGGAGCTCTCATCACGATCCAATCTTCAGAAAATACAAATCCCGACTTAAGAACGAAACAAGCCTTATCCATGAAATGCATCGTATACTTCTTATCATAGATCTGAGATACTGACAGTAAGTTGTGCTTCAGTTCTTCAACACAGTTCACTTTGTGCATGGTGATCTTGTCGTTGGACATGGAACCTTCACCTGTGATGTAACCACCCTTTTCACCCGCAAAGTTAACATAACCACCTCGAATAGATTTTACATTTGATAACAATTCTTTATTTCCCGTCATATGCCTGGAACAGGCACTATCGATATACCAAATATAGATAGCCCTCTTCAGCTGTTCCTGCATTCTCAAACAGGAAATCAGCTAGAATGGGGGACCCAAGCCGTGACGGTCTTGGGTCGTCCAAATTCATTAACAAATGAAAATCCCTTGAAATAACCATCTTCATTGTTGTTTCTAACATTTCCAACTCGGTAATTGTTAGAATGTCCACCCGTAAATTGAGGATTATGCAGAGTTTGAGAACGGTTATTATACCCAGTATTTCCACCAAAACGATTACCAGAGTTTTGATATCCGAAGTTTTGATTGTGCTGAGGTCTAAAACTTCTATAAAACCTTGGTTGCTCATTATCATGAAAAGCATGTCGTTGTTGGTATCCCGAATGTTGTCTTTGACCATGAAATTTGGCCAGTGAAACGTATCGGTTATCAACGTAACGATTTTGAGCATGAGGTCTGACATTGTGGTTGTTAGAACCTCCAAATTGATGATCTTGTTCGTGTGGTCGGAAGGTTACATGAGTTGGCCGTCGAGCAGGGTTTTCCGACGACTTTCACGTTTTGCTGAAGAACTTTCTGATCCATGATCTGAAACACGACGGCTACCATCATCCGAAAAGTCGATTTCCTGATCCTTTTCTCTTTGATTTTTAATCTTAGGTTTAGAAACTGGTTTGCTTTCTTGTTTTAAAACCTTAGGTTTTCCTACCTTTTGTGTTTTACCACTTTTCTCCTCATTCTTCTTTGGTTCATTTTGTGGTTTGGTGACAAAAGGTTTATTAAGATCAAGATCAACACGACTTTTTCCATTATTGTTTGGACAATTTGCATCTAAATGTCCTTTCAAATGACATTTGTAGCATCGTCGTTTATCAATCTTTTCATTCTTTTCTTGTTTATCATCCTCACATTGACTGTTCGAGGATGAGGATGCTTCATTTGAGCCTTTTGCACTTTGTTTCACAAAGTCAGAATTTATACCTTTTTCAATCTTTTTAACTTCTTTGTTAAAGCTTTCGCCTTCCACAAATTTGGTTTTTGAAATGTTTTTAACATTCTTTTTACCTTTGTTGTTAGGCTTTGATTTTTAAACATTTTGAACTTGATTTAAGGCTTCCAAAATCTTTGAGTTAATCAAATTTTCAATTTTTCTCAAATCAATTTCATTTGCTCTAGCATCACTCGAACTCTTTTGTTCAGAATCCGATTCAGATACGGAATCAGATTCGGATTCAGACTCTTACTCTCTTAAAGGATCAATAGTCAATGGAGCAGTCGGAATGAAATTTGCAATTCCAGGATCAATCGAGGGTGTCGATGTATAGTTGTGGTTAGCAGGTGGGGGAACCTTCTTGTAACCAACACCTAACATCTCATCTTCTGAATCTTTAAGACGAAGGTTGTTAATGCAAAAATTCATCCCATATGACGAATTTTTGAATTTCTCAAGTTTTCGCTGCAGATCAAGAATCAAGTTATCTTTGTCTAAAATTATTTTGTTCTTTTCTAAAACAGTGTTTTGACAAGTTTCAAGTTCAGTTTTTCAATTTTGATTCTTAACTGTCGCTTGAGCAAGTCGTCTCTCAAACTCAGAGATGTCCTTTTTCAAGGAAATCACCTGACTTCTATGTTCTTTGTCGGCTCTCGAAAGCGCGACAATTAACTCTCTAGATTTCTCCAAATTAGTAATCAAATTACTGTTATAGAGTGCGTATCTGTCACACTTAGCAACAAAATCTACACATCTAGCACATCTTTTATCAGCAGGTTTAGTTTGTACCTCAATGTTAGCCATGAAAGCTTGATCCTAACTTTCAGCTTTTCCTGCTTTCAACTTTGCCATTTCTTCATCAACAAAGTGTTGCATTTCTTCAGTCGCGATCTTGAATTCAAATCGATCATTTCATCTTTCTTTTCTTCTTTCTTTCTTCTTTCCACTTCCTCATTCTCTTTTATCTTGTTTTCCTCAGCTTCAATGATTTTATCAATTTCTAGATTTTCACTTAAAGCTTCCGCCACCACAGTCAATTCTTCCACATTTGCCTCTTCGAACAAATCTCCAAATCCCTCTTCAATGATCTCGGTAATAAACACTTGTGAAACAATAGCAGTAGTTGTTTCTTCCATTATAATCCCCCAGTCATGTACCTCACTAACAGCTGGAAGGGGTTGAACAATCATAGCGTTATGAGGACTAGGAGTAATATTATTAGATGAGGTTGTTATCGAAGTGGTAGAAGTTATATTGGATGAGGTTGGACTGTTGTTGTTGGATCATGCTGAGCTTCCTTGACTATTGTTGCCATCTTTATTCTTTGGTTTTCAACATTCTCTTGCTCTTGCATAATGACCATAGATGCCACAGTTGTAGCATTTAACTTTGGTCATATCAATCCTCATACGTGTCTTTGTGTTACCACCAATGAAACTCTTTCCGGTTTTACTGAAGAAATTTCTTCACACTTCTTACCAATAACGCTTTACTTAATTGCAAATCAAGCTCTTCCATTTCATCTTGATCAATTTGATCAAGATCTTTATCGAAGCTCGATGGTTCAACTAATTTTCCAATTGCAAAGTTCTCAAATGCCGTCATGAACGATGCAAGACGTGCCATGTTTTCTTCTATGAGTTTTAGACAATGCGAGTCAATTTTAGGAACATTCAAGCTTTGTTCACTTGGTCTAGCATTTGATGACGACGTTCCGTGGGATATATAAGTTCCACCAGCGGTACTTCAACTATTGCTACCAACGACAATAGCACTAAGGTTTGTAGGATCTCCTTGAGAAGTTTCTTCTGAAATAAAAACAACACATGAATTATTTCCCTTTTCAATTTGATTTGTTCGATACAAAGCAGGATCTTGAAGCTTCTCAAAATCAGAGTCTAGATCTTCCAAGGTCCCTGCCTAACCTTTCATTTTCTGGATTGCTTGATCAAGAGTAAGTTCTTCATATTGAGCACTTTCTTTGATTAAGGTAGAAAACATATTCCATTGTTTCGGTAAACAATTTAGAAACTTTTCCACCTTTTCGAATTATGTATATAGTCCTGGTTGACTACGATCCAATTCACTCAACAAATGCTAGAATCTGTTTACCAGGTCATTTCACGATTCACCTTACATAGCTTTAAACACTACGAATTGAGTCTTGAGTCGATCAAGTCTTCTTTTCTTGAATAGCTCATTTCCTTCATACCTATCACTCAAACAGTCCCAGAATTCCTTTGCTGAGTTTTTGTTACTAAAGTGTGTAGGATAGTGATATACGAGAAATTATACATGTTTTTATACCCCAAAACACTTCCGTTTTAAGCGTTTTTGACCGAAATAGCAATGTTATGGACTAAAATCAGTATTTATTCAATTTCAGGTCTTAAACGGAGCATAGAATGAAAATCTGACGAAAAACGGACACTTCCGAAGCATTTCTGATTAAACGGGCCAAAACCAAGAAACTGTCCGGAGATGCACGACCGTGCCATCCGACCGAACGACCATGCGTTTCCGGCACAATCAACCGAACGAGCATCCATTCACGGCACCAATCAAATTACCGAGATCGCACGTCCGTGTGACCATCCGAACGATCGTGCGATACCGGGTGACCGACAACTTATCCGGAGATGCACATCCGTGCGACTGATCGTTCCGGCCCTTTCTCGGAGATGAACGGTCGTGCGACACATGGCACGACCGTTCCACTTTTGCACCGACGCCCAACTGCCCCAACCACTCCATTGTCGGAACAAGTGCGATCCACGTAATCAGTGACGTCAACCGTATAGCACGACCGTGCGATACCATTGCACGGCCGTGCGATACATGATTTTTCCCCTATAAATAGCCCATTCGTGTTCAAGCAAATGGTTGGTTTTTTCTCTGATTTCCAGGCGATCCAAGAGTTCCGGGACTGCTTTGGCCAAGTCTAGTTCATGTCTCGAGGTCGTTTTGAAGCTGAAATCATCCACCCCGTCAATTCAATGCATGTTTATGGTTCGATTCCTTGTTCTTGAACATGTAGTCTAATCATTGTGCATGTATTTGGGCTGATGTATAGTTGTATGTAAATAGTTTTTGTGAACTTGTTTCTTGAATAATCTTTGTATTGTAATCTATTTTGTGTGAAATCCAAGTACTTGCTATGTTTGAATCTTCATGATTATATGATTGAATATTTCATTGATGTTGTGTTCTTGTTTATCTTTGAGATTATTGGGTAATGAATATGTGATAATTTTGATGTCGACTCTTGATTATTCACTTATTTGTAAATTCTGTTTACACCATGAGACCAGACCCCGGAGATTGGTATTACACAATATATGTCTTATTTAGCAAGAGTGCTTTCCTACACGTAAGGGTTCTTATGAATTATATGGTGTGGATTACATGTTCTTGTATGCAGTTAATGATCCTTGTTTAGTAGTTTTGGTCTGAAATTACTAGCTTGGTAGATTTGTATTCAAGACTTGTAAATGTGAAATTATTTGTTATATGATCTACATAAATGCTTATCCTCGTGGCTGTATTGTGACCATCGGTATTGCTTTCTTTGATAAGTGAGGTTAGAAAACTCTTACCGGATGACTAATCTATCTTTAAAGATTCACATAAATCAATAGCTCGCTAATGCATGATTTTAGGTAATTTAAGATGGGACCTTCGTCTTACTTTTCCAAAGAATTATTATGTTAGAAAATTCCGAGAGGTGACTAGCTGTCTTGCAATTGGAAAATTGATAAAGTACTTGTATAACATATATGATAGATAAAATGCTTAGGTTATTTGTGAAATAAGATATGTGTTATATTTATTTTATTTTTATTTTCAGTCAACTTAGTTAAAATACCATTCAATTATTTCTTCCTCTGGTAAAATAATAACAACGATTCAGTACTTATCACATCTTTATTATTTAAACTTATGTCCATGTCAACTTTTGTCTGACCCTGAACGATACCTGGATCTTACCAATACTTTACTGCATATGTGACGGGATACACTTGTCCTTTGTTGTGTGTGTTTTAATGTTAAGGTAAAAACCATGTTTATAAATTTAAAACTTAAAATCGTGCGTAAAATCAACTGTATAAATAACATGCTCATGAGCACACACCAAGTTTTTGGCGCCGTTGCCGGGGAAAGACATAAACATAATTTTTAAAATAAAAGATAAGGTGTCAATAATGGAACAATCCGAGTTATTATTTTACCAATGTATAAACTGTAAATAACTGTTAATACTTGTAAATTTTTGTAATTATTTATTTCTTTTTATTATTAACCACTAACGACTAACATTTTATTTATTGTTTATCTAACCTTTTATTTATTTATTTATTTATTCATTCTAACCGCTAACCATTTATTTATTGTCTTATTTATTTATTTATTCTAACTTACTAACATTTTTACCATCCAAATCTGTCATATTTTTCTTTGTGGTGGCAAGTGTTTGGTTAAACCAGCCGAGTCTACCATAATTCTTGTGATAAGATTTGTGTTTTGGTTAAATTAATTTTACTAACTTTGGACTACTAACTTAATAAGGACTACTAACTTTACGGACTACTAACTTTCTAACTTTACTAACAGTGGAGACCTGGGTTAATTCTCAGTAGTCACACACTAACTTTACTAACAATCTAACATTTTATTTATTGTCGACTAACATTTAATTTCCGCAATTTAATTTTCTGCAATTTAATTTCAGCACTTTTAATTCAGTCATTTATTTATTTTTCATTTTAGTTATTTATTTATTTTTGCACAGTTATTACATTACTTCAATTCAGTTATTTTATTTCTGTCATTTTATTTATTTATTTTATTTCTGTACAGTACGTTGATAGCAGTGTTCGAATTCGAACCGCTTACACACGTATTTTATTTATTTATTTCATTTATTTATTTATTTATTTATTTTTGTATTTATTTATTCATTTATTTATTTAACTGTCTTTTATTTATTTATACTTGCATAAGGTAGTCATCGGGTACACAATAATGTGGGAACTGATTAAACTACCATGCACATAACAAAAAGGCGTTGCGAACCGATCTACATAGGTTGAGACCATGTACGACATTTTAGCAACATAATAATAATAATAAATATATAAAGAATGTTTTAAAAAAGAAAAAAAAATATGCATGGAGGCAGCCCCCGAGAATCGAACTCGGGTCTGTGCGCCCACACATTCATTCGCGCCCTTGTCAACCACTGGACTAAGGCCTGATGTTGTTTATTTCCTAGTTTAATTGTGTATATATAGTGTAAATATTTATTAGAATTATTTAATATATTGTGTATATATATGTATATTATATAATAGTTTTAGCATTTATTTTTTGTATAATATTAATATTATTCATTTTATCTGTATAATACTTTCCTTTTCAAATGTAGGTTAATGTCCACGCCCCTGAACCCATTTAACGCTGAGCCAGCCAACGAACCTGTAAATAACCTTAGAAGAAGTAAGCGGCTACATGAAAGAGCACTTGTTGTTGCACAAAGGATTGCGGCCGCGATCGACGAACCAGTGACACTTTCTGACAGCGATAGTTCGGAGGACGACAAAGAAGGCATTATGGCAGACGACGACCAGCCTTTGAATGAAACTGACCGTCCTGGAAGAGAAGGTTTGATACCAAGCATTAATCGACCTGAGATAGAGGCACCTAGTTTTGAAATTAAATCTAGTATAATTAATATGATACAAAATTCTGTGCAATTTGATGGTAAGGATCATGAAGATCCTGGTCGACATATCGCATCATTTCTCGAAGTGTGCTCGACATTTAAGATTGACAACGTTTCTGAGGACGCAATCCGTTTGCGCCTTTTTCCATTTTCTTTGCGAGGCAAAGCCCGATCTTGGCTTTTGTCACAACCAGCAGGATCCATCACGACTTGGAACGAGTTGGCAGATCTTTTCATGCAAAAATATTTCCCGCCAGAAAAGACAACTAAGCTTAAAAATCGTATCATGACATTCAAACAAGATGAAGGAGAATCTATACACGCATCTTGGGAAAGGTTCAAAGATCTTCTGATCGATGTTCCACATCACGGGTTTTCCAAAAGACAACTTGTTTTGAACTTTTACCAAGGACTCAGCTACAATTCACAAGAACGTTTAGATGTTTATGCAGGAGGTGATTTGGGAACGAAAACTCCCAATGAAGCCTATGCAATCATTGAGAAAGCTGCGTTGAAGTCAAGTTCACGTCATAGTGGAGTACGAGCAAAAATTGAATCCAATCCTGGAGTTCATCAAGTAGATACGTATACGGCTCTTTCAGCACAAATTGGGGCTTTGGCAGCAAAGTTTGACCAAGCTCAAAATGCTTCAAAAATACAAAAAGTTCAATCATCATGTGAGCTATGTGGAGTGTCACACGAGCCAGGTACATGTGAGCAGGGTGTTATGTTTACAGGCCATGAAGAGGTGGACTATTTGGGCAATCCAATCAGGCCCCAAAATAACCCCTATAGTAACACATACAATCCGGGTTGGAGAAATCATCCAAATTTTGGTTGGAAATCCAATTCCAATAACCAAAATCCACTCGGATTCGCTCAACGTGCTCCCACACCACAACAGTCTCAAGGGCAATCCTTTCAGCCCCAAAATCAATTCTATCAAAATCAATCTTTTCAGCCATCAGGGCAAACCTTTCAACCACGTTTCAACAATTCAAATTTAGGAAACACTTCCCAATCTCAACAGCCTCAAACCTCTCAAACCAACTCAAAACTAGAGGAGATGATGGCGCAGCTATTAAACAACTCCAACAATGCTAATCAATTGGCTGAAAAGCGATATCAGCAGCATGAGGAGCGGTTTATGGCACAAGAAGGAGAATTGCGAAGTCAGAAGGCTTCATTGCAAACCATTGAGAATCAAGTTGGCCAGTTAGCCAAGATGCTATCTGAAAGACCACAAGGTGGTCTTCCAAGTAACACAGAACCAAACCCGAGAGGAACATGTAATGCAGTTATGACGAGGAGTGGTAGAACAACAGGACCTGAAAAATCGGACCCACCGATTGTTGATCCTGTCCAAAATGACGCTTCAGACGAGGTGCACGCTAGGCTAGACCCAGCAAGTACAGCACAGTTTCAGGAGCCAGTTAAAGAATTCGTCCCTCCTATTCCATATCCGAGCAGATTGAAGAAGCAAAAGAACGAAGAACAACATGATAAGTTTTTAGAAATGTTTAAACAATTGCACATAAACATACCATTTGTTGAAGCATTGGCTCAAATGCCTAAATATGCAAAGTTCTTGAAAGACATCCTCACAAACAAGCAGAAACTCGAAAGTTTGTCTTGTGTGTTGATGAATGAAAACTGTTCAGCCGTTCTTTAAAACCGTCTACCTGAAAAGATGGGAGCCCCGGGCAGTTTTACCCTTCCATGTCTCATTGGAAACATGTCAGTTAGTAATGCATTGGCAGATCTAGGAGCAAGCATAAACCTTATGCCTTATAAATTTTTTGCTAAGTTAGATCTGGGAGAACCTACACCCACTAGAATGAGCATTCGACTTGCAGATCGATCAATCAAATATCCTCGTGGATTCGTAGAAAACATGCTTGTTAAAATTGATAAATTTGTTTTTCCCGTGGATTTTGTAATTCTTGATATGGACGAAGATTCAAAAGTGCCATTGATACTCGGACGCCCATTCCTCAACACTGCGAGGACAATTGTTGATGTGGCAGCTGGCCAAATCACGCTCCGAGTAGATGACGAGCACGTGACTTTTGATATTAAACGATCAATGCAACATCCGCAAAGTCACGATGATGTACTATACTGTGTTGACATTGTTGATACATGTGTAAGCTCTCATTTTCAAAGCACTGTTGAAGAAATTGATTCGGACATATATCCAAAAATGAAGCAACCATCTGATGTAAATGATTCTCAATGCCCAAATCAATTTGTGGAACTAAATCGTGAAGTTGAAGAAAAATCAAAGCCATCAGTTGAAGAACCACCGTCCTTGGAGTTGAAAGAACTCCCTCCACATCTCGAGTATGCATTCCTAGACAAGGAGTGTCGATTGCCAGTCATCATTTCAGCAACCTTAGAAAAAGAGGAGAAGAGACAGCTTCTTGAGGTTCTAACGCTCCACAAGAAAGCCATGGCGTGGAAGATTATGGATATCAAAGGCATCAATCCATCCTTTTGTACTCATAAGATTCTGATGGAAGACAATTACAAGCCGAGAGCGCAGCATCAAAGGCGCCTGAATCCAAACATGCAAGACGTGGTGAAGAAGGAAGTAATCAAGCTGCTAGACGCAGGTCTGATTTACCCCATATCTGATTCAGTTTGGGTAAGTCCAGTGCAAGTAGTACCTAAAAAAGGAGGTATTACTGTAGTTTCAAATGATAGAGATGAACTTATTCCTACCTGTACCGTCACAGGATGGCGAGTTTGCATTGATTATCGCAAACTCAACGATGCCACCCGTAAGGACCACTTCCCGCTTCCATTCATGGATCAAATGTTGGAACGACTGTCGGGGAAGTCATACTTCTGTTTCTTGGATGGGTTCTCAGGGTACTTTCAAATTCCAATTGCTCCTGAAGATCAGGAGAAGACTACTTTCACATGTCTGTTCGGCACATTTGCCTACAGGCGTATGCCTTTTGGACTGTGTAATGCACCAGCTACATTCCAGCGTTGCATGATTGCTATTTTCCATGACATGATTGAGGACTCCATGGAAGTATTCATGGATGACTTTTCTGTATTCGGGAGTTCTTTTGATCAATGTCTTGGAAATTTGAAAAGAATGTTGATGAGATGTGAGGAAACTAATCTTGTGCTTAACTGGGAGAAATGTCACTTCATGGTGAAAGAAGGGATAGTTCTTGGGCACAAAATCTCTGAAGCCGGGTTGGAAGTTGATCCAGCAAAAGTGGATACCATTTCTAAACTTCCTCCACCTACCTCGGTTAGAGCGATTAGAAGTTTCCTAGGTCATGCAGGGTTCTATAGGCGATTCATTAAAGACTTTTCAAAAATCGCAAGACCTATGACCCGTTTGTTAGAAAAAGATGCTCCATTTATATTTTCAGACGAATGCATGAATGCTTTCAAGCAGCTGAAACAAAGGCTTATCGAAGCCCCCATTCTAGTTGCACCAGTTTGGGCATTGCCATTTGAGATAATGTGCGATGCAAGCGATTATGCAATAGGAGCAGTGTTAGGACAACGAAGGGAGAAGCATTTTCACCCTATATACTATGCCAGTAAAACTCTACATGATGCTCAGGAGAATTATACGACTACAGAGAAAGAGCTTTTGGCAGTAGTATTTGCATTCGATAAATTCAGATCGTACCTTGTGTTGTCCAAAACAATTGTGTACACGGATCATGCGGCAATTAAATACCTTTTTAGCAAACAGGACGCAAAACCGCGTCTTATTCGATGGATCTTGTTATTACAAGAATTTGATATAGAGATCCAAGATAAAAAGGGAGCTTTAAATGTTGCGGCCGATCATCTTTCGAGACTTGAGCATGGCAATTCAGATAATTCAGTGGAGGAACCAATAAACGACAATTTCCCCCACGAATTTCTTTTGAGTATCGAAATGAATAACGAGTCACCATGGTTCGCTGATTATGCAAACTACCTCGCATGTGGAATCCTTATCAAAGGATTGTCATATCAACAAAAGAGGAAGTTCTTTGCAGATCTGAAGTATTACATCTGGGATGAACCATACTTGTTTAGGATCGGAGCCGATCAGGTTATCCGAAGATGTGTATTTGGAGAGGAGGCAGTTAGCATTCTGCATCACTGTCACGAGGGACCAACCGGAGGTCATCATGGAGCAAACTACACTGCAAAGAAAGTGTTAGACTCTGGATTCTTTTGGCCCACAATTTTTCGTGATGCGCATGAGTATGTTAGAGCATGTGATGCTTGTCAGAGAGCAACGAATATCTCAGCACGCAATGAGATGCCTCAGCATTGGATACAAGTTTGTGAAGTCTTCGATATTTGGGGGATAGACTTCATGGGACCATTTCCCCCCTCACGAGGTAATAAATACATCCTGGTTGCAGTAGACTATGTCTCAAAATGGGCAGAGGCACAAGCTTTACCCACCAATGATGCCAGGGTGGTCGTGAGATTTCTGAAAAGTTTGTTTGCCAGGTTTGGTGCCCCAAAGGCACTTATCAGTGACAGAGGAACTCATTTTTGCAACACCCAGCTTGAGAAAGCTTTGTCCCGTTACGGTGTGCATCACCGTATTTCCACGCCCTATCATCCACAGACAAGTGGGCAGGTGGAAGTCACAAACCGAGGACTGAAACGAATTCTTGAACGGTCTGTAGGTACAAACCGTAAAGAATGGTCGGACAAACTAGACGAAGCACTGTGGGCTTTTCGTACAGCTTACAAGACTCCTATTGGGACTACTCCCTTTAGACTTGTATACGGAAAGGCATGCCATTTACCAGTGGAGTTGGAACATAAAGCGATGTGGGCTCTTAAAACAGCAAATATGGACTTAAAAACTGGAGGTGAAGCCCGGTTTCTTCAGATCCATGAATTGGAAGAATTACGACAACAAGCTTATGAAAGTTCCATTTTGTACAAGGAAAGAACAAAGAGACTGCATGATAAACGCTTGAAGAACCAGAAAGAATTCCAAGCGGGAGATCAAGTTCTGTTGTACAATTCACGTTTGCGATTATTTCCAGGAAAGCTTCATTCACGCTGGACAGGTCCATACACTGTGAAAAATGTATATCCATATGGAGCTGTCTTAATTGAGGAAAAGAATGGAAATGAGTTCAAAGTGAATGGGCATAGGTTGAAGTTGTACGTTGCCGGACCGATTAATTCGGTATTGGAGGTTTGTGAACTCCAAGCCCCGCACACTTAATAAGTGTGGGGAGGAGAGTCTACGCTACTGACTCGAAGATTAAAAATGTAGCAAGAATGTCTCTGGACATTGTAGGATTAATTTAGTAATTTTTGTGTTTTTATAGTTTTAGCGTAATTTAGGTATGAAATATTTAAATTTTTTTTTTAAAATGTTTGGTTTGTTTAAATTCAGTCTTTAGTTTAGCTTTTTAATTTTATGTTTGTTTTGATATATGTTATGTGTGAATAATTGTTTTGCTTGATGTTGGCTATTTTAGAAAGTGAGATAATTGGCAGGTTCAAGTAAAGTGCACAGAATTGAGATGACTACAAATCAAAGTCTACTCAAACGAGTCAACTCAAAAGGGAGTGCATCTTTCCCTTTTCACATTATTAGTTTAGTTCCTCATAATTACTTAACTAATATGTATTTCACATTGGGGACAATGTGAAGTTCAAGTGTGGGGAGGGGTTAAAAAGATTGTTAAAATTGTTTCTCCTTAATTGTTTTAAATTCTGTACAAATCTATAAAAAAAAAAAAAATTAGTTTTGTAAAAATTTAGAGTGTTTTTAATTAATTTTTGTACATATTTGATTTATTCTTAACTAATAATCTTACAAATGAGAAAATGGTAAAGTAATTTTTAGAAAGAAAATTTTTAAAATTGTTCATAAATTTGCATCTAAAATACACACCCAATTTCAGTGAGTTTTGAGCCTTTCAAAAGAAATAATCAGATGCTTTAAACTTCATTTTGTTGAGTGTGCCGCATAATAGTATACATTTCAGAACTTGTCTTGAATATACTTGTTTAAATCACTAACTGTAAAAAATTATATGAAAATGATAGAGGCAATAGGATACAACCATGTGTTTACCTTTCTAGTTAAAAACCTTGAAAAACCCAAAAATATTATCCAATAGTAAACCTTGTTGAACCTTTTCCTATTTCGTTTGTTATAAACCCACAAATTTTAACCAGTTAAGCCTTTTTATTTACCGTTTCAACCCATGTGTTAAATCCGGTTTAGTATAATTTTCCTATTATAGGAATGTATTTTGGGTCTTTTACCGGCAGACCTAAAAGAACTGGACATGCATTCGTTTGATTCAAATTTGCTTTGCTGCTTACAATTTGCGAAACCAAGCTTACCTTCGGAACTTAGAGAGAAAATATTTCACCTAAGCGAAGAAGTTAGAAAAACGTGGCGAAAACAAGAACAAACGCCACCATTTTGTGGGACATCCAAAAGTGCAATGAAAAGAAGAGCAAAAAGATACGATAAATGCATTGGATGTGGAAATTGGTCTCACGAAGGAAGATGTAGAAAAAGTCAAACTGAATCCCAACATGAATATACACTTCTAATGAGAATGGGGGCTATTAGGCTCAATGTCGAACGATCCATTAGGAAAGGAAGTAATGTTCACTACAGGATAAAGGAAGACATTCGACACATCAAGGATAAAACAGGTCTTGACAATCTGACCTTAAAAGAGTCACTTGGTTTGTAAAAAAAAATAGCGTGTATTTACTTTTGTGTGAGGTGTGTTAGGATAATTTGCTAGGCCGGATTGAAACACTTTCACCCAGTAAATATCCACAAATTCCTACCTTTAAACCTTAGCCAAGATACAACCCGAAATAAAAGTCCTCTTGATTTATATGATTTTTATTTGTTGGTAGAAATAAGATTTCATTACAAGCCTATGATAATGTTACTATATGGCCCGGCTTTTGAGTGATCACAGAAAAATTACTAGTGCACAATTCACTAGTTTACACCAGTGAGCCGAGGTAAGTACATCAAAGATGCAAGTAAGTGAATAATTAATGTTAAAAACGCTTTTTATTTTTGAAAAATTGCATTAAATTTTCTCATTTCTATCAATATTAGTTAATTTTAAAACGCTTATGTACATTATTGTGTGTTTAATTTATCTGATTAAAATTAATCGTTTGTACAGTTGTTTTGCTTAGGGACAAGCAAAAGTTCAAGTGTGGGGATGTTTGATATACGAGAAATTATACATGTTTTTATACCCCAAAACACTTCCGTTTTAAGCGTTTTTGACCGAAATAGCAATGTTATGGACTAAAATCAGTATTTATTCAATTTCAGGTCTTAAACGGAGCATAGAATGAAAATCTGACGAAAAACGGACACTTCCGAAGCATTTCTGATTAAACGGGCCAAAACCAAGAAACTGTCCGGAGATGCACGACCGTGCCATCCGACCGAACGACCATGCGTTTCCGGCACAATCAACCGAACGAGCATCCATTCACGGCACCAATCAAATTACCGAGATCGCACGTCCGTGTGACCATCCGAACGATCGTGCGATACCGGGTGACCGACAACTTATCCGGAGATGCACATCCGTGCGACTGATCGTTCCGGCCCTTTCTCGGAGATGAACGGTCGTGCGACACATGGCACGACCGTTCCACTTTTGCACCGACGCCCAACTGCCCCAACCACTCCATTGTCAGAACAAGTGCGATCCACGTAATCAGTGACGTCAACCGTATAGCACGACCGTGCGATACCATTGCACGGCCGTGCGATACATGATTTTTCCCCTATAAATAGCCCATTCGTGTTCAAGCAAATGGTTGGTTTTTTCTCTGATTTCCAGGCGATCCAAGAATTCCGGGACTGCTTTGGCCAAGTCTAGTTCATGTCTCGAGGTCGTTTTGAAGCTGAAATCATCCACCCCGTCAATTCAATGCATGTTTATGGTTCGATTCCTTGTTCTTGAACATGTAGTCTAATCATTGTGCATGTATTTGGGCTGATGTATAGTTGTATGTAAATAGTTTTTGTGAACTTGTTTCTTGAATAATCTTTGTATTGTAATCTATTTTGTGTGAAATCCAAGTACTTGCTATGTTTGAATCTTCATGATTATATGATTGAATATTTCATTGATGTTGTGTTCTTGTTTATCTTTGAGATTATTGGGTAATGAATATGTGATAATTTTGATGTCGACTCTTGATTATTCACTTATTTGTAAATTCTGTTTACACCATGAGACCAGACCCCGGAGATTGGTATTACACAATATATGTCTTATTTATCAAGAGTGCTTTCCTACACGTAAGGGTTCTTATGAATTATATGGTGTGGATTACATGTAATTGTATGCAGTTAATGATCCTTGTTTAGTAGTTTTGGTCTGAAATTACTAGCTTGGTAGATTTGTATTCAAGACTTGTAAATGTGAAATTATTTGTTATATGATCTACATAAATGCTTATCCTCGTGGCTGTATTGTGACCATCGGTATTGCTTTCTTTGATAAGTGAGGTTAGAAAACTCTTACCGGATGACTAATCTATCTTTAAAGATTCACATAAATCAATAGCTCGCTAATGCATGATTTTAGGTAATTTAAGATGGGACCTTCGTCTTACTTTTCCAAAGAATTATTATGTTAGAAAATTCCGAGAGGTGACTAGCTGTCTTGCAATTGGAAAATTGATAAAGTACTTGTATAACATATATGATAGATAAAATGCTTAGGTTATTTGTGAAATAAGATATGTGTTATATTTATTTTATTTTTATTTTCAGTCAACTTAGTTAAAATACCATTCAATTATTTCTTCCTCTGGTAAAATAATAACAACGATTCAGTACTTATCACATCTTTATTATTTAAACTTATGTCCATGTCAACTTTTGTCTGACCCTGAACGATACCTGGATCTTACCAATACTTTACTGCATATGTGACGGGATACACTTGTCCTTTGTTGTGTGTGTTTTAATGTTAAGGTAAAAACCATGTTTATAAATTTAAAACTTAAAATCGTGCGTAAAATCAACTGTATAAATAACACGCTCATGAGCACACACCAGATAGATTGTGGTAACAACATTGTAATCAAAGACATGGCCTTCTCTTCACATTCGTAATACCTTCTTTGATCATCAGTTAAAGCTAGATAACTGGTAATCGTTAAAGTTCAAGCAGGTTGTCCGCCATGACCTGACGCCATACATAAGCACATTCTTACATCTTTCACTTTGATGTACCTTTCAAACTGTCCTTTCTATTCTGGATAAGCTAACTCATTCAATAGCACAGGAGGTTTATCACTGCTTCCGACTTCGTTTTTGTGTCTAATGCTTTGAACAACAGTGTTCAAGTTGTTTGCCATCTTTACTATGTCTTGGTTTGAAAAATTGTTAACACTTTTCAAAAATCTCTCTAAGTCCGGAGGGAACCAGACACTTGATGAACAAATACTGATGAAACCTTAACAACTTAACAAATTCGGACCAAACAATCCCAAACCAATAAGTTCGGACCCCTGAATCACAAGTTCTGACAAACACACACAACAAATTTGGACTGTAGAAGATAAGTTCTAACAAGGATTTAAGTACTAACAATTCTATAAAGTCGGACAAGAATTGATTAAGACACCTCTAAATTCGGACAAATGAAGACTAAGTACTGATCAATGTTTAAATTCAGACAGAACAAAAGTTTAAGTACTGACAGTCTATTAAACTCGGACAAAAGATATGTTCTGATACTCTAAATTCGGACTGGAGAGTATAAGTACTGACCCACAAACTCTGACAATGTATTTTGAACAAATTCGAACAAAAACCCACAAGTACTGATAGGGGTTATATCCAAATTCGGACAAAACAACCAGCTTCTGAATTTATTTCCCAAGTGTGACTACACACTAGGTTATCAATAAGTTCCGAAAACAAATATGGACAAATATGTAAACTCTGACAATGTAACAATCCCAAAATATATCTCAAGAACAATGATTGCTTACCTCAGCAATCTTCTTCAAAACCCTAGAAAATTTGAATGAAACTTTTAGATCTGACACTTTCTGAACACAATCTCAACAATCCAATCAAGGACAAACACTCACAACTAAAATCTAATCACCATCCATCATGAAAAATCAAGAAATAGATGAAGAATCCATGAAAAACATAAGAAAAGTATGAGAAACCCTAAAAAATAGAAAACTCTCTAGAATAAACAAAACCGATCTATAAATCTAACCTCTAACACGAAGCCTACAGCGGTAAGAGCACTCTCTATACAGAGCCTGCTCGGATACCACTTGTAAGGTCACCCTATGAGGCACCTCGAACACCCGAAAGCGGACCGCTCAACACACACGCGATCTGCGAAAACCACCACATGACTCGTACCGCTCCGTAGATCTCGTATAGAAGGAGTAGAAGACAAGAGAACCAATCAATCTGTAATACACTGAGTATTCACATATCACAATCACACACAGTGAATAGCACACACAAAGGTAGGGTTTGTTTCTCTCTCTAGAACGAGTCTTGCACATAATGTTTTCTCAAAAAGCATCACTGATTGCATTCATTCACTTAGAATATATACAACCACAAGTGCTGACACATAAATCCTGACTAATGCAAACCCTAGTCCGAATATACATAAATTCGGACAAGACTATACTAGCTACACTAGTCTGTACTTAACATCATAAGTACTGACAAACATATACACAAGTTCGGACAAGCAAGCATAAACTTATAAGTCCTGATAAGGTAATATCACAAATTCGGACCCACTAGACACACAAGTTATCTGAATTTGTTAGGTCAACTTTCAATAAATTACAAATAAGTCCCTGAAGATTCTTTAATAAGCAGCATCCAACATTTATCATCCAAGGCGCACTTACAAGAGCATGATTCATGTGCCTCCAGAAAAAATGGTGGCCCAATAACGCAAAAAATAGGAATTTTCATGGTTCTCATAAGTGATTCATAACTGAACTGAATCCTATATAGATACATATGATGCAAAATTGATTTGTAACTTAGAAGTGTACTAAAGTGCGGAAGTGATCATACTTTAAATAATGTTAAAAACCATACTGGAACTAAAAAAATTACAATAAATAATAATAACTAGCAATAAGACCCGCGCGCGTTGTGGCGCGAGTATATCGCAAACACCGAATGGATTAGTTCAAACGTTATGTGATGTGTTAACCATATTAAAGCACACATTTCAACGTATCTGATTAAACTCAATGTAACCTGTAGGATCGTTCTGTGACCCAAACGAGTCAATCAGGAGAGTTCTTTATCAATTCAAGAGGCGGAAACAGATGAATTGACTTGGAAAACAGCAAGATTCACACTTAATTGTCTTGTTTATTGAAATAACATTTTTTCAGATCAGTAGACACATCGGCAGCACTTCGGTACCGGAAATCCAAAAGTTACAACTGATTTCGTTTGGAGGGTATATATAGACTTGGTGATTCCGCTTGAAAGTGACAGTTGCCATTTCAAATGGAATTAATCAAGTTAATTTCGCTTGAAACTACACATGTCTCTTTCAAGCGGAATTAGCTCATTCAAGCGAAATTAGCTTAATCACACTCAAAACCTCCTATTTTCCTTGTAAAACGTGCCCTAATCTAACAATTCTAATATTAGACTCGATACAAGATGAAGTCGACAGACGCATGCACTAACAGACTCCCCCTCGAATGTTGACGAGTCTTCAGTGTCGAGTCTTCACAATCTTCAGTCTTTACCAGTCTTTGGGCTCTTTCAAAGTATCCTCTATCTCTGTTTCTTCATCATTCTGTCATTTACCAGGATCTAAAGCTGGCTTTTACAATTTCTTGATCAAATCTCTTGATTCCTTAACTCTTCTCCCCCTCGGATGTTGAACTATTAGCAGACTCCCCCTTGAATTATTCTTGTTCCAAGATCGTGACCTGGCTCTCAATTAGCTCAGGTTTAGACACGGAGTCCTGCATAAATCTCTAATCACACAATAAATTTTACAAATTTAAAATTTTAACAATTTTCTATGTTTCACCACTTTTAGAAACACAATCAATCAAAAGAATGATTTTACAATATAAATCTTTGATGATCACTTGTATAAAAATCATTTTTCTTTTTCTAAACCAAATTTTCCCAAACCATTTGTTCGTCATGCTCAGCACTTGGAATTTTGAAAATCTGCTTTTCAACATAATTTGTCGAAAATCTTTTTGAATTTTTCAAAAATTTATGCTAAAACACACCGAAAATCTTTTTGGATTTTTGAAAATTAAAAGAAATGCAATAAAGAAATATTTACAAACAATATTTTTGTGAGTTTGTGCAAGAGGATCATATCAGTTAATGAGACAAATCACCAACACCGTTAAGCTTTAAACATTTTAAGTTCTAAACGATTCACTTAGATTGTCAGTATACTGATCCACTTAAATTTTCACACAAAGTTCAACTGTTCCGAGATACGAAATTAATGTCTTACGCACTTAAACTTGTTCGCGTGTCCCACCTCAGAATATACTCCCGTATCCAGATCCCAATATTCAGTCTTACAGGTGAGTATACCACCCATGATATCTGTAAGGGGTTAAATTGCGAGGGCCGTGAGAGCTCAGGTCAGAACTTCCGTTCAGCAGAGAGATGACGGCTTCGACTTTTGGTGTGTCCCCTTTAGAGGATCTTTTCTTCAACAGCACATGATTAGCATTTTTCAATGTTTCATCATTTTTTGTACTGAGGGCGGTGCTATATTTCAAGCAAGCAGAAAGTATTATACGGGGACTAGGCCATTGCTTCCGCAAAATCAGAAGTCCCGGGATAATACCCCAGATATCACTGAGCATAAAGACCTAGTATCTCAGAAAGAGGGACCTTTCAAACAAGATTTCGGGGGTTACCCATATATCCGAGAGATGTTCCCCACGATATAAGTAAGTTTGAAATTTAGGTTTATATCTCGTCACAATCTACTAAATGTGTAAAAACCTACTGGCATATCATCAGTGAGACATTTTATCACATTTGACTTTCCATTTCCTTAGCGTGCTGTGATCGTCCACTGATGTACTATCATTTCCTCTTTTATACAACAAAACTCGTTTTGAATTTTATCATGTTTTTGACATTTTCAAATTTTCAAATGTTTTTAGATTTTCTGAAATTCTTACTCCCCCTAAAATTCAAAATCATTTAAAGAAATTTGAAAACAAACTGTACAAATAAAATGACAACTGATATCAAATTGCTTCAAATCGCCTTCACTTGGCATAAACAATCTGAACTCCCCCTCACAACAAACTATTTTTCCATTGTGATTTCAAAACACTTAAGTTTGTTTTAATCAAATGGTTTTTCCGGAAAATAATTTTGTTGATTTTACAAAATCACTTGTAGGTCAGGGGATCAATTCATCACCTTGTTCTATCAACCATTTGAAAATTATAACAGTTTCAGATATTAACAACAATATCAAATGTAGGAAATCAAGTACAACTTAATGTCCCTGATTTACCACTTGTAAGTGAAAACCTTCTTCAACCACTTGTAGGTTCACTTAATAACCAAAACCACTCGCAAGAATATAACAATTTCAAAAATTTCCACTTGTAGATCAAACCTGTAGGTCGAAATATCACCAAAGTGAATTTCTCAAGAAAGATGCCGATTCCTGCTTCACACTTACCAACCTGGAAGCTCCGGCAAGTCAGAATTTTAGTTTGAGAAAGCTGTCACCCAAGCCTGACCAGCCTTGGGTGATTTTGGTACACATCTATCCCACCAACATTTTGATTTGTAAAATTCTTTAGCACCTTTAACCTTTCCATCAACCATCTTCCCAAAGATATGTTTGACTTTCCCATTGAAAGCCTTTTCAGCATCAAATTCTCCTTTATCAGTGAAAAATTGACCTGAAATCTCAAACCTACCTTTTGATTTCAAGTTTTCTTTTCTCAATGGTGGAAAATTTTCATCGTTCATCTCTGGAACGGAATTCTCATTCTTTTTCTCAACAGATGACTCCTCTGATTTTATGGAATCAGATTCATTGTCAGAACTACTCTCAGATTTAACAACCCATCTTTGTTTGTTCAAATCAACTTTTCTTTTGTAAAAATGTTTTGAAACATCACCAGTTTCAAAAATCGAATTGTCAAACACATTAGATTTCTCAGCTGGTTGTTTCTTTTCATTAACACATTTTTCTTTCAAACTGTAACACCCGTTCATATAAATCAAAGTTTAACGTATAATTTACGAAAAACAGTCATGTAATTAAGATTACATATGCATTGGAAATTACGGGTTATTAAATCTTTTTACAATTTAAAAGGTATACAACATATCATGTGTACGTACGTCGTTTAACATAAGAACGATACATAGTGCGGAAGCTTATTTCGTGATCGTGTTCGGTTCTTGCTCGTCGCTTGATCTTCCTCCGGTGCTAAAATTTTACCTGAAACTCATAAAACATGAGTTGGATTAGTCATACGTAGCTTAGAACGTATTTAAACGGGTTCGCAATGCATCAACGGTTGAAATAAACGGTTTTCGCGAAACTGACCACAGTCGCGTAGCGCTACTGCCTGGGGCCTCCCCAGTCGCGCTACGCTACTGCCTAGTTTTGACAGAATGTTGCAGCTGGTTGCCAGCACGATTTGATTTCACGGAAACGGCCATAACTTCTTCGTTATTGATCCGTTTTGCCCGATTCTTTTTCCTACGCGTCCGTAATTTAATCCTCCATCATATGGAGTTAAAATACAACATCTAATTTCACAAAATTTTAGACTTCAAGCTCTCGGCTTGAAATTCAATTACGACACTTTTTGACCCGTTCGCGATTTCAACTAACAAACTTGTTTGTGGCCCTTGTTTCTTTTGTAAACATATTATTAGGATTATTTCCTATTGTACAAGGTTCAATTCACGGGTTATTACACATTCTTAACCCGTTTCGCTATTACTTCTATTTTGACCCGTTAAGGGGATTTATGCAAATTTTGATCATGAAACGCTTTCATTCATTTCTAGCGTTATTATACAACGTTTCTTATCAAGTAATCTTCCACCACAACTATATTTGTGGTGGACTTAGTGAGGTGATCTATATAATCCGAGTTTTTCTCGTCGGATTGCTAATTTACGACAAAGACTCATATAGAGTCATTTGACCAAAAGTTTACAACTTTCGCTTCTTATACTTATTCTAATTATTTATATGATCATAAAACTCGTTTCAAAACTACCTTTAAAGGTCGTTTGTCCAATTTAGCTTATAAGGGCGTTTTAGTCCGTTTAGCTAATCATTTACGATGAAGGACTTTTGAAAGCATATTTGACCCATAATCCCTCTTTAACTTATGATTATGTTTGAAAAGTCATTAAGCTTTCCAAACGCAATGTCCATTATTTGAAACATTCGGTTTACTTATCAAGTAACCAACTGTCTATTTTGACTTCTTTTAACGCTCATTGAACCTTACGTTCTAAATGAGTGTTACCCTTTATCACATACCTGGCGCGGATCAAGATATTGACCCATTTTTTTTAATACCTTGCTTTTATAACCGCTACTTCATAGCGTTGCTAATACCCATTTGACATTTACTCCTGAAATAATATAACTCGACAATAATCATTAGTCGTTATTGTCAAAAGGTGATATCTTCACCTTTTGACCCATTTGGTCTAAGTGACCGATTATATTGGCGAGATGATATTTATTACCATCTCATCTACATAACTCGCTCCGGTTTACACCGTGCGGTCATTTCACTTATTAATCGTTTCTTAACGCTTTTTAGCCTATCATGGCTTGCGTCATACTGTGTCTTTCAAAACCAATTGTTATGGTCAACGCGTGACCAATTTACCGTTTTACCCTTATTGTTTGTTTTGGTTTACCCTATAAGGTAACCATTTAAAAGTTCATTTTCCATTTGTCATAAAATGATCGAATTACCGATTTAACTCCTTTTAAACCATCAACATGGTTTCTTGTCATGCTCGACTATCTTGTTCCGTACGTCTACACGCCGGAACATCATACCTCAATTATGTATTTGTCTTATTCGTAACTAATACGATAAGAGAATATTCTAAAATATAAGACTAGTGTAAGCTATACTTACCTTGCACCCGGATCATGCTTTTTCTTCATTCTCGATTCGTTTGACCCGTTTTCTTCCCAAGCTTTCACCTAGCTTGTCAAGCGTCAAACTATCATCCTAATTCGCGAGATGGTTAGATTAGTCATAATCATTTACGACTATTCCATCCTACGGGTTTTATATCGAATTTATTATTTGATCATATCTTTGGTCATTTTGACTTTTTAAAAGTCAAAGTGCCTATTTACGAAAGTAGGTACACAATGTAACTCAATTACTCGTTTTATTACTTGGTCAATTACCCGGTAGCATCATTCTTAGGCTACCGTTTATCCGCTTTATTAACCAAGTTATATAACCATAATCCATCGAATTAACACAACATTAATCTTTCTTAACACATGATGATATCAAACATCATTCTTAACATGAATGTATCATCATTTCCATCCTTTTTATACTAAACCCAATTCATGGTAATTATGATTCATGTACCCAAACACCTAAATTGTTCAAGTACTAAATCTTTACTATCTAATATGATGATTCTAATCACCAATTAGACACTAACATCATCATATTATAAAAACCCATTTCAAGTCATGTATGATCAACACTCAAACTTGCAAATTGTTCAAACATGTGTATATCATCATCTTCACTACATAATCAAAACCCACTTGTCTAAAAGTGGTAAATCATCAAATCACTCG
Source organism: Helianthus tuberosus (assembly GCA_030545235.1). NCBI lineage: Eukaryota > Viridiplantae > Streptophyta > Magnoliopsida > Asterales > Asteraceae > Helianthus > Helianthus tuberosus. Next base: position 8,161,423 of record CM060408.1, read on the forward strand.
AATCATAGAAATTTCACTTCAAATTTCTACTTAGGGTTTGTTCCTAAGCAATCACACTTCATAAATTCGGCCATAGCCTCTACGATTCATGCATAGATCGCATCATGCAAAGTTAACTAATTTTCACAACTTCATGAATGTTAAAAATTCGACATACCTTACGATCCCCTTGACTTGGTGATCGTTTCTATGTATTCAAATCTGAATTTGGCCTTCGATTGATCCTCCAATTTGAAGGTTTTGTTGAGTTTTAGGGTTAGCTCCCATGGAGCTTGTCTCCTGATCATCTCACGCACGCACACACACAAGAGTGTGTGTGTTGTGTTTTGTTTTTAAGTTTATAATTCCATTTGCAAGATACCCTGTTTTGGTCCCTCGTGTTTGGTTAGTTATTAATTAGGTCACAACCTAATTATTTTCAACAATATTCCCACTTATTAACTAGGTTTAATATTCCTAGTTAACTTAGCGGGTTCGGGAATATTTATGACTAAGTTTATTTTAAGTCCCGTTAATTCAGACTTCCTATAAACTTTATTTCCATAGAAGCATTTATTCTCGTTTTATTAAATATCAGGTTTATTTATTTAAATCCTAATATTTACCGGGTTACTTTTACCGCTAACGGTATTTTAACCGTCTTTTAGTATTAACGGGGTTTGATTACCAAACCCGTTTTCGGGGTGTTACAAGTCTACCCCCCTTAAAGAGGTTTCGTCCTCGAAACATTTCCTTACATAATTTATTGAGTTTTAAAACCCAATATACTTAAACTGAGTAACCTTCTAAGCATTACTCATACTTTGACCGTTTGTTAGTGTTACCAGACAAATATGGTAACATCTTTTAATTACACTACATATGTATCTTTTATGCGAATTAACGCAACTCAGAATAACGCCATCTTGTTATTTCGACTTGTTGGATTAACTTAGCGAAATCCATCGCCTTTATACTTTCGGATTCTTCGTGAACCCGTTATTTTCACCTCTTTGAATGTTTTTAGTGAGATTTTTCACTTTTTACAAACAAACCCTTTCCTTTACGAATTTATTCGTTTGGTTCATTCACACAGAATTCACCGCTAGAATGAATCTCCTGACTTTATCTTATTTTATTTTTTTTTAGCACTATCTAGATGTGCTATTAACGAAATTCTACAATGCATATAACCACATACCCTTTTGGCTTTATCCTTTTATCGTGCTTTTACTCGAACTGACTTCCCAACACTTTGCTTGTGTTGTCTTGTGATCGCTCAGTATAGGCGATCAATACTTTTCGTTATTATGGCCTCATGGGCCATCACTGCCGTTTGGTACTCACTTACCTTTATTGTTTGGCTTGACTGAGTAGCCAATTTGGCCACTTGGTCATGTATACTTATCCACTATGTTTATGTCACGCTAGCCTTAATATAAATAGCGTGCTGAACACTTTCTTGATTTAAATCTAGACCTTAACCGGTCTCACTGACTAGACTTATTAATTCAGTTTCTTTATACCCATCTCTCGGGCTACTATGATTATCTTTCACATTACCTTCTTTGACCGTGATTACATCACGTCATATCTAGGTTCATATCAACCTTTCAAATGTGTCGTCTCGCATCTATCGGTGTCAAGACCTGTATATATATATATATATATATATATATATATATATATATATATATACTTTTAATCATTTCCAAATCTAATTTATACTATGTATGTTTGATAAAACGTTATTTTTGACTAAAACTAAATTTTAGTTTAATGTTTTATCTTTACTTTATGCCAAGCAATTTCGAAAACTTGACACTTATCCTTTTGCATTCGTTGTTTTACGCAGGGATTTTCAATCATTTTCCTCGCGTTGTCTAAGTAACCCGTAGGTTCTTTCACTTAGCCTCATAGGCTATTTCCTTAGGCTTTCACCTCTCTAAGGCGTTGCCTTTATGATCCCTTTCGTTTTATTCATGACCCGTGGGTCATTTTAGTCCCGTAGACCCTTATACTGTTTATAACCCGAAGGTTATAATGATCCCGTAGATCATTTTTTTTTTATTATTATTATTTTGTTCGAAAATCATTTGTTTTCGCATTACAGTTTTCGTTTACTCCGACTGTAGTTCGTGACTACAATCATTTCATATCTATTTCTGGCCCATTTCATGGGTTCATTAGTATTCCACGCTTTACTTTATTCAGTTTGCGCCTATATTCAAGATCCCACCCATCTACCAGGTGTTTTACCGAAGTCATTATTAGTGCAAGCATTCCGGTATACATTAAGATTTCGTTTTAATTTGTTTGGTTGCCTTAGCGAAATCCATCGCTTTTATTCAACCAAACCTTTATTCTTTATTTGACCATCCTTGACAGTCTTATCAACTATGAATGATGATTATCAACATCATCATTTCTTTACTACGACCAAAGTCAACGAATTTGATCGTTTTTCTCATGTGGGCAATACCTTTGTTTCTATGACCCCGCGGGTCATTTATACTTTGGTTTTACAATGCCCTTTTCGTCTACCATGGTTTTTGATCGTTTTTCCCATGTGGGCAATACCTTTGTTTCTATGACCTCGCGGGTCATTTATACTTTGGTTTTACAATGCCCTTTTTGTCTACCATGGTTGTTTCGTCCAAAATGACTTATGTCACGAATTTCCTTGGGTCTTTTATTTCTATGTGCGCCATACATCGTTTTTATGGTTCCCGCAAAAACCATTTATACGAGTATGCCCATAAGATTTCTTGACCCTAAGGATCCTTTAAATTTTCATTCATCTTGACCTTACTACATCGGACATAACTGCGCTCGTTATAAGGAGCTCATGCTATCATATGTTCACTACTTACTTGGCCAGAGTAAGCGATCAACACATGGTACGCGTGACCTTATTATAATTACCACATCACGTCCCATGTAAGTAACTCCTCAAATTATCTCCATATTTATGATTTCATTTGGTAAAACTTTATTTAATTGTTAGTTAACAATTATTAGTTTTAGTCGTTTATCCTTGAACATGTAAAATGTCCCTTTTTATAAACATTTATTCACATTCGTTGATGTGATCTTTACTTTTCTCAATAGGATTTATATTGAGAATACTTACTTGGATGATCCCTCTCGTCCAAGTTTCTATATAAACTGAATTCTGTTATTGTCTTGTTATTCACAATTTGTGAATAATACATATTCTCTGCTGAATTTCTCTTGGAAACGTCATCCTGGATAGGTAACCTATCCAGGTTTTCCAAGTTTCATAGTCTATATGCAACTGTCATTCACTATGTATTTGTTGCATATTACTGTTTGTACTATAAGTTTAAAATGTGCACCTGGTAATGCTTGCCCCGACGGGCATTCCTTGCCATTACTTATTTGCGATCGTTACGCGATTTAGGTCCTTGATGAGTATGCTCTTCTTGTCACATCTCGGACCGTTCCATCATCATATCCGCAATTTGTTACACTCTCGCTATCTTCAGATGCGAGTGTCCTTCAATTAAAACATTTACAAGAATTAGTAATATCAACTTCAATAATCGCCCGTATTATAATACAAGGCTTTTCTACTATACGCGTCAACGTGCGCGCAATTTTGTCAACTATATTTATCATTTAATTGAGGTAACGTGTATCACACGATAACCCTATGTGTTGTTCACAACATTTCAACACATACCAAACCATTAATATACATGTACATACCGGATTTGCGATCAAGCCTCGAACCGAACACTTTACCCTTTAACCTTGGGCTCTGATTACCAACTTGTAACACCCGTTCATATAAATCAAAGTTTAACGTATAATTTACGAAAAACAGTCATGTAATTAAGATTGCATATGCATTGGAAATTACGGGTTATTAAATCTTTTTACAATTTAAAAGGTATACAACATATCATGTGTACGTACGTCGTTTAACATAAGAACGATACATAGTGCGGAAGCTTATTTCGTGATCATGTTCGGTTCTTGCTCGTCGCTTGATCTTCCTCCGGTGCTAAAATTTTACCTGAAACTCATAAAACATGAGTTGGATTAGTCATACGTAGCTTAGAACGTATTTAAACGGGTTCGCAATGCATCAACGGTTGAAATAAACGGTTTTCGCGAAACTGACCACAGTCGCGTAGCGCTACTTCCTGGGGCCTTCCCAGTCGCGCTACGCTACTGCCTAGTTTTGACAGAATGTTGCAGCTGGTTGCCAGCACGATCTGATTTCACGGAAACGGCCATAACTTCTTCGTTATTGATCCGTTTTGCACGATTCTTTTTCCTACGCGTCCGTAATTTAATCCTCCATCATATGGAGTTAAAATACAACATCTAATTTCACAAAATTTTAGACTTCAAGCTCTCGGCTTGAAATTCAATTACGACACTTTTTGACCCGTTCGCGATTTCAACTAACAAACTTGTTTGTGGCCCTTGTTTCTTTTGTAAACATATTATTAGGATTATTTCCTATTGTACAAGGTTCAATTCACGGGTTATTACACATTCTTAACCCGTTTCGCTATTACTTCTATTTTGACCCGTTAAGGGGATTTATGCAAATTTTGATCATGAAACGCTTTCATTCATTTCTAGCGTTATTATACAACGTTTCTTATCAAGTAATCTTCCACCACAACTATATTTGTGGTGGACTTAGTGAGGTGATCTATATAATCCGAGTTTTTCTCGTCGGATTGCTAATTTACGACAAAGACTCATATAGAGTCATTTGACCAAAAGTTTACAACTTTCGCTTCTTATACTTATTCTAATTATTTATATGATCATAAAACTCGTTTCAAAACTACATTTAAAGGTCGTTTGTCCAATTTAGCTTATAAGGACGTTTTAGTCCGTTTAGCTAATCATTTACGATGAAGGACTTTTGAAAGCATATTTGACCCATAATCCCTCTTTAACTTCTGATTATGTTTGAAAAGTCATTAAGCTTTCCAAACGCAATGTCCATTATTTGAAACATTCGGTTTACTTATCAAGTAACCAAATGTCTATTTTGACTTCTTTTAACGCTCATTGAACCTTACGTTCTAAATGAGTGTTACCCTTTATCACATACCTGGCGCGGATCAAGATATTGACCCATTTTTTTTTAATACCTTGCTTTTATAACCGCTACTTCATAGCGTTGCTAATACCCATTTGACATTTACTCCTGAAATAATATAACTCGACAATAATCATTAGTCGTTATTGTCAAAAGGTGATATCTTCACCTTTTGACCCATTTGGTCTAAGTGACCGATTATATTGGCGAGATGATATTTATTACCATCTCATCTACATGACTCGCTCCGGTTTACACCGTGCGGTCATTTCACTTATTAATCGTTTCTTAACGCTTTTTAGCCTATCATGGCTTGCGTCATACTGTGTCTTTCAAAACCAATTGTTATGGTCAACGCATGACCAATTTACCGTTTTACCCTTATTGTTTGTTTTGGTTTACCCTATAAGGTAACCATTTAAAAGTTCATTTTCCATTTGTCATAAAATGATCGAATTACCGATTTAACTCCTTTTAAACCATCAACATGGTTTCTTGTCATGCTCGACTATCTTGTTCCGTACGTCTACACGCCGGAACATCATACCTCAATTATGTATTTGTCTTATTCGTAACTAATACGATAAAAGAATATTCTAAAATATAAGACTAGTGTAAGCTATACTTACCTTGCACCCGGATCATGCTTTTTCTTCATTCTCGATTCGTTTGACCCGTTTTCTTCCCAAGTTTTCACCTAGCTCGTCAAGCGTCAAACTATCATCCTAATTCGCGAGATGGTTAGATTAGTCATAATCATTTACGACTATTCCATCCTACGGGTTTTATATCGAATTTATTATTTGATCATATCTTTGGTCATTTTGACTTTTTAAAAGTCAAAGTGCCTATTTACGAAAGTAGGTACACAATGTAACTCAATTACTCGTTTTATTACTTGGTCAATTACCCGGTAGCATCATTCTTAGGCTACCGTTTATCCGCTTTATTAACCAAGTTATATAACCATAATCCATCGAATTAACACAACATTAATCTTTCTTAACACATGATGATATCAAACATCATTCTTAACATGAATGTATCATCATTTCCATCCTTTTTATACTAAACCCAATTCATGGTAATTATGATTCATGTACCCAAACACCTAAATTGTTCAAGTACTAAATCTTTACTATCTAATATGATGATTCTAATCACAAATTAGACACTAACATCATCATATTATAAAAACCCATTTCAAGTCATGTATGATCAACACTCAAACTTGCAAATTGTTCAAGTATTTGTTTATACTATCAACTATGATGATTTTAAACATGTGTATATCATCATCTTCACTACATAATCAAAACCCACTTGTCTAAAAGTGGTAAATCATCAAATCACTCGAATCATAGAAATTTCACTTCAAATTTCTACTTAGGGTTTGTTCCTAAGCAATCACACTTCATAAATTCGGCCATAGCCTCTACGATTCATGCATAGATCGCATCATGCAAAGTTAACTAATTTTCACAACTTCATGAATGTTAAAAATTCGACATACCTTATGATCCCCTTGACTTGGTGATCGTTTCTATGTATTCAAATCTGAATTTGGCCTTCGATTGATCCTCCAATTTGAAGGTTTTGTTGAGTTTTAGGGTTAGCTCCCATGGAGCTTGTCTCCTGATCATCTCACGCACGCACACACACAAGAGTGTGTGTGTTGTGTTTTGTTTTTAAGTTTATAATTCCATTTGCAAGATACCCAGTTTTGGTCCCTCGTGTTTGGTTAGTTATTAATTAGGTCACAACCTAATTATTTTCAACAATATTCCCACTTATTAACTAGGTTTAATATTCCTAGTTAACTTAGCGGGTTCGGGAATATTTATAACTAAGTTTATTTTAAGTTTCGTTAATTCAGACTTCCTATAAACTTTATTTCCTTAGAAGCATTTATTCTCGTTTTATTAAATATCAGGTTTATTTATTTAAATCCTAATATTTACCGGGTTACTTTTACCGCTAACGGTATTTTAACCGTCTTTTAGTATTAACGGGGTTTGATTACCAAACCTGTTTTCGGGGTGTTACACAAACTTGAGTTAAAAGAAACTCCCTGTTTTGTGTTGTTGGACTGTTGGCAATTCCAAGCAATGTGCCCAACCTTTTGACATTTAAAACATGTTCTTCTGTCAACTCTTGGTGCAAATTTGTTTAAATTCTTTTTCTTCTCAGCAAGAAACTCCTGATTTGACTGTTTCAAGAATGGTTTCTTCTGTTCCTCTTCAGCACTTCCTCTTGTAACAAATTTAGTTTTTGGTTTATAATTTTTTTCATTTTTATAATTTTCCGGGGGAATGAAACCCAATCCTTTCTTTTTGAAGTTATCATTATAGTTTGGTTTCTTTCGATAACCTGAACCAGAACTGTAACCCTTTTTCTTGTTCAATCTCTGTTGAACTCTTGAAGTGTACTTTTTAGGTTTATCAGAAAGATTTAAATCTTTTATTTCAGAAATATTAATTTCTATTAATTTGAAAACCTGTTTGATCATTTCTGTTTTGACACTTCTTATTGGAAATTTCTCATCAGAATATAATTTGTCAGAATCTTTCAAAGTATATGCCACTTTGATTGGTTCGTCATTCAAATTAGATTTTGATAACAGGAATTCTTTATTGTAAACCTTTTTAACCGGTGAACTCGGACTCTTTTCTGACGAACTCGAACTTTCAGATTTAGACTCCGACTTTGACTCTTCATCCATATTCAACACCTGATCGACCACTTTCTTTAACAACTCAGACTCATGATCAGTGTCAAACACTGTGAATGTGACATCAATATTGTCTGGTAACTCATCAATGATTTCAGACTTTAACTTGATGTTGAGAGCCTTATTTAAACATTCCTCATTAGGTTTTCTGGGAGCATAACTTTCATAGATTGGAGGCGGACACTTGTTATACTTGACACTTTGTTTCTTACCAGTATCCTCTTCCTTCTTTTTGTCTTGGAAAGCTTCAAGACATGCAACAGTAGGATAAACACGATCAATCAAATAATCACAAGTTGTATAACTCAACAACAATCTTTTGATTCTTTCACTCTCAATCTTTTCAAGTTCCAAATCTTTCTTCAGCTGTGCACAATCTTCAATATAAACATTAATGACTTTCTGCTTCGTCATTAATGTTGAACTCATCATTGTCATAGCAGCATCAACTTCTCGATTTGTTTTATTCAAACCATCAACTGTTCTGTTCAAAACATCGTATGATTCTTTCACATACTTCACATCAGATAACAAATTTTCTTTTAGCTCTTCAAGTTCACAAATCTTCTTGTCCTTTTCTTCACAATGTTTACAAGACTCCAAACATTTCAGACAAGGTTTAATTATCTCAACAATCTTTTCAACCTCGACAATCTTCTCTACTTCGACAGTTTTCTCAACTATCTTTTCCACTTCAACAATCTTTTCAACTATCTTCTCTACCTCGACGACTTTCTCAACTTCAACGAATTTTTCAACTTCGACTATTTTTTCGACTTCAACAATTTTTTCTATCATTTTTTCAATCACTGATTCAACATTTGCTTCTTCAGCTACCATCTTTGACTTTTCATCAGCTATTATTCTTATTGCTTCCAGCTCTCTCTTTAGTCTGGCAATCTTTTTCTCATTCAGCATCTCAACTTTATCTGCAAAAAACAAATTAAAACTGTTAGGATCCAAACCTTTTCTAGCTTTATTAAGATATTCTTCTTCATCATCAGTATCAATATCACTTCCTAGATCTGGAAAAATCTGTATTCTCTTCGAACTAGATTTAGCCTCATCTTCTTCCAGAATTCTGGCAACAAGACCTGAACCATGTGGATTGTATTTATCCCAACTAAATCCCTCTGCAACAAATTCATCATCTTGATCAATTATACCAAAACATGCTATTTTCTCTTCAATGGTACGTGCATGTGCAGTTTGTGGTTGTTGAGCAATCTGATGAAAAATAGATTTCTGATAATAATCATTCTTTTCTTGTCTCCATGTTGCTTCTTTGTTTTTACACTCTCGTTTAAAGTGTCCCTTTCCTTTGCAACGGAAACCAGTAACTTTTGATTTGTCAAATCCTATCAGAGAATTTGCAAGATTACAAAGATCATCTCTACCAGTGACTTGTGTAAATTTTTCTGCTATTCGAACAGCAATGGCTAAACACCACTTCACATCCATCAACTCAAGTTCCTCTGCATCAATTTGGTCATAATCTTCTTTTGTAAGCATCGGATTTCCAATCTTGCCAGCAATCAAACTTTCATAAGATTCCAACATAGCAACGAGTGATGCCATGTGTTGCTTGGCTATTTCTGGAGACAAATTTTGACCATTTTGAATGTTCAAAGTGACATTGCACTGTAGATTTGTTGAGTTCTGTCTTTGAGGACTTGAAGTAGTATGATTTGGATCAAAGCTTGAATACGAAGACGAAGATCCACCACTCTGTGTCAAATTACTGTCCTTTGTTCCAGACGAAGTATCAGCACTGAAACCAGTTTGTATCTTTGGGCTTGGAGTAGTTTCAAATTTCTTTCCTCTGTAATACAAACTGACATCTTGTTGGGCATTTGGATTCTTCGTAATTGTTGTTTTCTGGATATCTAAATCGTGCTCTTCAATCTTTTGAATAAACTGTGCCAGATTCATAGTTTCTGATTTTCTCATGTGTTTCACAATCAACAGATAAGTTCCCCATTTTTGCTGTGGTAATGCATCAGCAAGTTTATCAACCCATTCATCATCGTCTTTCTTTATATCCAATCTTCCCATTTCCAAGACTAAATGACAATATCTATCAATAGTCATCTTTGTTGTTTCATGGTCAAAGGCTACAAACATATCAAATGACTTCTTCAGTAAAGCCTTTTTGTTCTTGATCATATATGTGCTTCCTTTGAACTTTTGAATCAATGCCGTCCAAATTGACCTAGCAGTACCCTCATGTTGAAGTAAAACAAAAATATCTTCCTTAATCGCTTGTTGAAGAATACTGATCATCATTTTTTCACTTGTATATTTCAGTTTATCAATGTCCGAAAAGTCACAAAATGCTTTTTCAATTCCACGTTCATTTTTCGGTTTCTCATAGTCTTTCTCTAATGAACACCATGCATCAAACATATAAGCTTGCACCCAGTTCTCAAATCGATTCTGCCATACTTTAAAGTCTTCAATGTACATAAGTTTTGGCGGTTTTTGATGCGTTCCCGTTTCATTCTCACTGTACAATGTTTCAGCAGCACTAACTGGTGCAATTGGTGTAGCAAAAGCATTGTAAAATTCCTCTTCCATGTTTCAGAAAATTGTTTCACAAACACAAGTCTCAAAAATACAGTTTCAAACGGAATTAATCTTTCAAACGAAATCACTTCACAAACGGAATTCTCTCCCAAACGAAATCACTTTTCAAACTGAATCAACTCTCAAACGGAATCCCTTTTCAAGCGGAATAGCTGTCTCAAGAGAAATCAGTTCAAGCGGAATCACTACTTGAAGCGAAATCACTAATTTCGTTTGAACCTTCTCAAACGGAATTACACCCAGAAACGAAATCAGATAATTTCAAGCGGAATTAGTTGAATTTTTCAAGCGAAATAGCAAGTTCAAGCGGAATCAAGTGCTAATCTCGTTTGAAATGCTGCTGACGTCATCTTATTCGATCTGGTTTTCAAACGGAATTACTTATTTTACCAATTTTAAGCTGAATTAAGGTCCAATATTCTCAAGGATCCGTTAAAGCACAGTTTCGCTTATAATATGTGAAATTCAGACCATTTTGACCTTAAAAATTTTGTGAATTTTGAAAAAGAAGGTGTAGAAATCAGAAATTATGGCTGTTTTGGCAAGAACTCTTCCTCCTGAGCTCTGATACCACTTGTAGGATCGTTCTGTGACCCAAACGAGTCAATCAGAAGAGTTCTTTATCAATTCAAGAGGCGAAAACAGATGAATTGACTTGGAAAACAGCTAGATTCACACTTAATTGTCTTGTTTATTGAAATAACACTTTTTCAGATCAGTAGACACATCGGCAGCACTTCGGTACCGGAAATCCAAAAGTTACAACTGATTTCGTTTGGAGGGTATATATAGACGTGGTGATTCCGCTTGAAAGTGACAGTTTCCATTTCAAACGGAATTAATCAAGTTAATTTCGCTTGAAACTACACATGTCTCTTTCAAGCGGAATTAGCTCATTCAAGCGAAATTAGCTTAATCACACTCAAAACCTCCTATTTTCCTCGTACAACGTGCCCTGATCTAACAATTCTAATACTAGACTCGATACAAGACGAAGTCGATAGACGCATGCACTAACATAACCTATATAAGCATTGCGATTGGATCAAAACATAAAGTAAATGAAATTTATACCGTACAATGATAACGTATTATATGTGACTCGAGTCATACATAAAAAATGTAATGTGTATAACGGAAAAGCTGACACGTATAATCAAAATAGATTAATAAGATCTTTTTAAATAAGGGAAAAAACAAACCACAATTTGACTCCACTCAGTTCAAAACAAAATTTTGAAAACATTCATAAAATTAATCGCGAAAACATATTATGTTTGACCTGCCTCGTTTCCAAAAAAGGTTTACGCCGAAACATACACCAACTCAAATTTACACCAACACGCACATAAAAATATACACGTAAAAATGGTTTTTTAAACGAAATGTATTATATATGACCTGACTCATTTCTAGAAAAAGTTTACGTTAAAACGTAGAGCAAAGCGAATTTATACTGACACGTGCATAAAAATATACACCTAAAAAGTTAGTTTTTCTTAAGTAAAGGAGATATAGCGGTAAACTTGAAACAAAGTATTAGTAAAAAAAAAAACTTAATAGGTTAAATACGTTCGTAAAATCGTGTCAAGTAGCACTAATGTCACGCCACTGTCAGGGACCAACAAAATCAGAAAAGCTCGTAACAATAAAATAAAAAAGTAAAAAATAACACCGAACGAAACCAACATCAAAAAAGCAAGTAAAAATAAAATAAAAAAAAAGTAAAGAATAACACAGAACGAAAAACAGACGTAAAATCGTTGAGCCACACAAGCCCGTTGCGGCGTGTTAATGCAAAGAAATTAGACAGAAACGTAAAACGCAAAAATAATAGCTAGGTCAATCTAGGACCCGCACGTTGCAACGAACTTGTCAAGCGGAGAAAAATACTGTCAAACAGGAAAAAACTATGACAACTGTTCTCTGTAATCGATGTACAATATAAAACAATATCAATTATCAATAAAACAATGTGTTTTGGTGTTATTATATGTGTATCTGTGTTTGATGATTTTACGTTTTGATTCGAGTTCGGTTTCAAGCTTTAAATTGCTTTTTTGAAGGTTATACGCAAACTGGTGCGTAAACGTAATCAGTTTAATGCGAAAAACACTCCGAAATAATGGCATATGCTTAACATACCTTAAATAACATTTACATAACTTAGAAATAAGTTTTGGATGGTTTGGTGTGTTGAAAACAAGTTTATTCGATCACAGGGATTATTTGTGTCAAACTGCGAAAGCATGCCGATTCGTTCTGTATCGAACATTCCAGAACTTGATCATAAGTTAAAAATGCCCTAAATATCCTTTACATAGCTTATAAATAGGCTTTGAGGTGTTTGGTGCGCAAAAATAAACTTATTTGATCAGCATGGACTAAAAGCGTCAAAAAGTGCATAAGTTTGCATTTTCGCGCATATCTTACATTCTGAATATATTCGGACATCCAAAAATTTATGTAATCATTAATATATTTTATTTTAAAGATTGGCATGATAAAATTCCATTCGTCGCGCAATTTGGATCGTTTTTGCGTTCGTAATGACTTCCGTCGTAATTAACCGAATAACGCAACCGTACGACCAAAAGAGCCGACATCCGAGATTTTTTTGAGCATATTTTAAGTTCCCTATACGTTAACTTCATTTTAGAGCCTTGAAATGAGGTTAACGGGGCTTAAACGTGTCAAAACGCATCAAAAATCAAGTTTGGAGTCACAGGGGCCTGTTCTGCCAATTTTGGAAAGTTGCTGCCAGCACCTAGGGTCCTTACGGACCGTATGGGACCTCTTACGGTCCGTAAAGGAGTCCCAGACCAGCAGAATTGCAGAAACAGTGAACCTGGTCCAATTCAGCTAATTTGATGGTTTTCAATCCCCGATTTTGCACTCTATGGACTGCTATTTGAGTACCCATTGTATTCTAAACCATGTGCCCAAGTGTAAGGCCTAGATCAAAGCTCATTTATCAAGGAACGATCCTAATGGTTGTGGATTTCCTATAAATACCCAACACCTTCTTTCATTTATGCTCACACTTGATCTGAATAACTCTAAGTTGAAGTTCTAAAACTTCATACCTGAGTGTTTTGGATCAAGATCTTCCTAGCTTGGACCCTTTGTAAGTTTCTTTCGTGCTTTTATTGCTTTTTAAGCGTGAAAGTCAAACGGTGTTTGACTTTCTGCTTTGACTAGTCTTTGGTCAACACAAAGTTCGTTTGAACTTTGCAACGTGAGCGTAATCACGATGGTTATAGTCCCTTGTGACTATACCTACTGATTACCACGTTGATTAGGTGTAGTGACGAGTCATAGTTTCGGTCAAAATGCGTATTTATGCGTATTTTGAAAGCAAACTATTCTTGGGTATCAAAACCGTTTGTTTTGATATCAAAACCTGTTTTCTAACTTAGTTAAACATGTTTTAACATGTTTAACTCGTCACTTTTAGTCTAGTGCTTGAATAGGGTCGTAAGTCAAGCGGTCTTGACAACCGCTTAGACTTTCGAACCCGACCCGTTTGGTCGATCATTAGGATCCGACCAAACATGTTTAGTGACCATAGTTGTATAGGGAATAACCTTCCGAGGTTATACCTTATGGTCACTTAGTTTAATTAGTTGTATGATAGGTAATTTATATGCCTTAAGTAAATGACCAAAATGCCCTTTTCATGCATAATTGGTAATTAAGCATATGTAACTTAACTTTTGTCACTTAAACTAATTATGTAACATGTTTAGGCATATAATACTTGTCGTAGGACTAGTAAGGCGTCTCGAGCGCGCTTTTGCGCGCACGGCGCGTTAAAGTAGCGTAAGCTACCTTAATGGGTCGTAACCGGTCGAAAGCACTTAGGTTAGGTTCCGCTTTAGAATGTAGGCTTCATTAAACCATATCATATGAGCTCCAATACTCATTTGGTTTACAAGACCTCATTCTATCCGGTCTTCCGATTTAGGTGTCGATTATTTAACTAGTGATCCGTTTACTAGGTGATACTTGATTTCCGTGTTTTGCTTGAGTTTGTTGAGTTCTTTGGATTGAGGATACTTTGGACTTCGATGTGAGTACATATGTGTTAAATGATTTCGATGTTTTTAACGACGGTTTCGAAAATGATTAATATTGTTTATATAAAACTAATAACGATTTCGATAATGTGAACAAACTTGTTGGGAGTAATTACATAACGAATAACATTCATTAGTTTTGGCCGAACCGACCAGTATTAGGTTATGGTACCATAGGATCTGACAAATCCCGTTATCAGACTGCACCCATGTTTATGTGTGGGGGTTATGTGGGTAACGACTGAATCTGTGATTGTTAAGAACTAGGCCTTGGTTGTGTTCTTATGCAACGAGGTAAAGTTGTAGCTTATGCGTCAAGACAACTAAAAGTTCACGAGAAGAACTATACGACTCATGATCTTGAGTTAGGAGCTCCGGGCATAGTAACCCAGATTCATCAATTATACAAAAATAACAACAATAATGCTCAGTGTAGTTTCAAGAACTTCAATTCGGCTAAACCTCTAAAGTTTTCTGGGTCTCAAGGAGCAACTGCGCTCCTGCAATGGTTCGAAAGTTTGGAGAGTACATTTAGACATGTCCAGTGTCCGAATGAGCGTAAAGTTGAGTTTGCATCCAGTTTGTTCAAGAAGCGTGCTCTTACATGGTGGAACGGTGTGATGCTTGATAGGGGTGCCGATGTGGCCTTGGCACAAACTTGGGAAGAGCTTCGAGCTCTCATGATGAAAGAGTTCTGTCCCCATCACGAGATTCGAGCTTTGGAACGAGAGTTTGACGATCTGAAGCAAGATGGGGGATACAGATCATTACGAGGAGCTCAGTTTGTTGTGTCCCACTATGGTTACCCCGTTGGAGAAAGCGATTGAGAGGTATATCGATGGTCTGCCCGATTCTGTGCAAGATATTATGACTGGCAGTAATCCTACTACTGTTCGTCAAGCGATTGAATTGGCTGCTACTCTGACCGAGTCTCAGGTCAGAAAAGGAAAATTGACCCACAAGGGTGATAAATAGAAGTCAGCTGATGCCACACAAAACAAGGAAAAGGGTAAGGGAAAGAAGAAGGGAGAGTCTTCTAAGAAGTTGAGGAACCACAAGGCTTCCTAGAATTTTGTTGTTACTGCTCAGAACCCACCAGCTTAACCTCCTGCGAAGAAACAGTATGCTGGTACCGCACCCCACTGTGCTCGATGCAATGGTCATCATGTTGCCCAACAGGCTTGCAAACAGTGCACTACGTGTGGTAAACTTGGGCATCTGGCCAACATTTATCGTTTAGGTCAGAATCAAGCTGCGCAGAATCCAGCACAAGCTCAAGGGAATGCTGCTAGATTCCCACCGGGTTCATGTTACAATTGTGGAGAGTTTGATCATTTCCGCAACAACTGCCCGAGGTTAGTGAACGCGAATGCAAATCCGAATGCCATTGCAAACGCTAATCCCGCTCGTGGACGAGCGTTCAACCTGAATGCAAACGAGGCTCGAGCTGACAACCTCGTTGTTAACGGTACATTCCTTGTTAACCATCAACCTGCATCTATTCTTTTTTATTCTGGTGCCGATATGAGTTTTGTTTCTTTATCTTTGAGCATCTACTTGCGATACCTAGAACTAAACTGAGGAAACCCTTATCTGTCGAAGTTGCTACTGGTAAACCTCTTGTACTCGATTCTGTTATTCGCGATTGTCAGTTGAACCTCGATAACCATCTTTTTCCTATTAACCTCATACCGATGCAACTTGGGAGTTTCGACGTTATCGTAGGGATGGATTGGTTAACTAAGTTTCATGCTGAGGTAGTTTGTTTCGATAAGATTGTTCGTGTTCCTCTTTCTTCTGGTGAAGTCCTAGAAGTTCGTGGCGAGAAACCATCTGGTGGAGTGAAACTCATGTCATGTACGAAAGCCCAAGGTTATTTACGAAAAGGATATGTTGCTTTTCTGGCACATGTCACCGAAGAGAAGGGCAAAAGCAAGCGTATTCAAGATATTCCGATTGTCCGAGATTATCCAGAGGTGTTTCCCGATGAACTGCCTGATTTGCCTCCAGTTCGTCAACTCGAATTTCATATTGATCTTGTTCCTAATTCCAACCCGATTGCGAAAGCACCTTATCGTCTTGCACCGTCTGAGATGCAAGAGTTATCAAAACAGCTTCAAGAGTTATCTGATAAAGGATTCATCCGACCGAGCTATTCACCTTGGGGCGCTCCTGTCCTGTTTGTGAAGAAGAAAGATGGATCATTTCGAACGTGTATTGATTATCGTGAGCTAAATAAGCTTACCATCAAGAATCGATATCCCCTACCACGAATCGATGATCTCTTCGACCAGCTGCAAGGTGCTTCATGTTTTTCCAAGATCGATCTGCGTTCTGGGTATTATCAGCTTCGTGTTCTCGAAGAAGATATTCCCAAAACTGCTTTCCGCACAAGATATGGGCACTACAAGTTTACTGTCATGCCTTTTGGTTTGACGAATGCTCCAGATGTCTTTATGGATTTAATGAATAGGGTTTGTAAACCTTATTTAGACAAGTTCAACATTGTATTCATTGATGATATTCTCATTTATTCGAAGTCTCGAGCCGATCACGAGCAACACCTTCGTTTGACTCTGGAACTTCTAAAGAAGGAACAACTTTTCGCCAAATTCTCCAAGTGTGAATTCTGGCTTAAGGAAGTTCAGTTCTTGGGTCATATAGTTAACGAGCAGGGTATTCATGTAGATCCATCCAAGATTGTTGCAATTAAGGATTGGAATACACCAACGACACCAACAGAAGTTCGTTCTTTTCTTGGTCTCGCTGGATATTATCGTCGTTTCATTTCAAACTTCTCGAAGATTGCGGTTCCACTCACTGCTTTGACTCAGAAGAATAAGCCTTTTGAGTGGGGACCCAAACAAGAAGAAGCGTTTCAAACGCTGAAACAAAAACTCTGTGATGCTCCTGTTTTGTCTTTGCCCAAAGGAAACGATGATTTCGTTGTCTTTTGTGACGCGTCGAAACTAGGCCTTGGTTGTGTTCTTATGCAACGAGGTAAAGTTGTAGCTTATGCGTCAAGACAACTAAAAGTTCACGAGAAGAACTATACGACTCATGATCTTGAGTTAGGAGCTGGAGACACTATCTTTATGGAACGAGGTGTGTGGTTTTCACAAATCACAAAAGTCTCCAGCACATTCTTAGTCAGAAGGAGCTGAATATGAGGCAACGATGCTGGGTTGAACTCTTGAACGATTATGATTACGAGATTCGCTACCATCCTGGTAAGGCGAATGTCGTAGCCGATGCGCTTAGTCGAAAGGAGCGAGTCAAGCTTCATTCTGTTCGAACTCTATCCGATATTCAATCTCGTGTCCTTCAAGCTCGACGACCTTGTGTGATCAAAGGCTTATTGAAATATGAGCTACCGCTTCAACTTGAGCTTAAACTCGAAACGAAGGACGATGGGTTGCTATATTTTAAGGATCGTTTGTGGATTCCGAAACAAGATGATCTTCGCACTTTAGTGATGGACGAATCCCACATGTCTTGATATTCTATCTATCCTGGTGCTGACAAGATGTACAAGGATCTTCGTACTCAGTATTGGTGGCCTGGTATGAAGAAGGATGTTGCCTTGTATGTATCAAAATGCCTAACTTGTCTCAAAGTCAAGGCTGAACATCAACGACCGTCTGGTTTGCTTGTACAACCAAAGATACCGGTTTGGAAGTGGGACAACATTGCGATGGATCTCATCACTAAGTTACCGCGTACGTCTAAAGGTCATGTTGCTATTTGGGTTGTTATCGATCGATGAACGAAATCAGTTCATTTTATTCCGATTCACGAGGATCTATCTGCTGATAAACTTTCAAAGATTTATGTTGATGAGATTGTATCACGACATGGTGTTCCTTTGGATATCATTTCCGATCGTGATGCTCGGTTTTCATCTCATTTTTGGAAGACCATGCAATCTGCTTTGGGAACTCAACTGAATCTAAGCACTGCTTATCATCCCCAAACAGATGGACAATCCGAGAGGACAATTCAAACATTGGAGGATATGCTTAGAGCATGCGTGATAGGCTTTGGTGGTAATTGGGATTCTCATCTGCCATTGATCGAGTTCTCTTACAACAATAGTTATCATGCTATCATTAATATGGCACCATTCGAAGCTCTCTACGGTCGAAAATGTCGTTCACCTGTCTGTTGGAATGAGATCGGTGAAGCTCAGCTTACTGGACCTGAGCTGATTCTGGAAACAACAGACAAAATCAAGAAAATTCGCGATAATCTTGTGACAGCCAGAAGCCGTCAAAAGATTTATGCGGATATGCGACGCAAGCCCTTAGAATTTCAAATCGGAGACCGTGTCCTACTCAAGGTGTCACCTTGGAAGGGAGTGGTGAGATTTGGAAAGAAAGGAAAACTTGCACCACGATATGTTGGACCATTTAAGATTGTTGAAAGAATTGGAAAGGTTGCCTATCGACTAGAGCTACCTCCAGAGCTTGGGAATATTCACCCAACTTTTCACATGTCCAATCTATGAAAGTGTTTAGCCGATGCTGATCTCCATATTCCCCTCGACGAAATTCAAGTTGATGAAACAATGCACTTTGTCGAGAAACCTGTGGAGATAGTGGACCGTGCTGTCAAACAGTTGAAGAACAAACGGATTCGATTGCTCAAGGTTCGCTGGGATTCCAAACGTGGCCCAGAGTTTACTTGGGAACGTGAGGACCAAATGAAGGCGAAATATCCGCATTTGTTTTCACAAGTTTCCTCTAGTTAAAATTTCGGGACAAAATATCCTAAAGTAGGGGAGACTGTGACAACTGTGCTCTGTAATCGATGTACAATGTAAAACAATATAAATTATCAATAAAACAATGTGTTTTGGTGTTATTATATGTGTATTTGTGTTTAATGATTTTACGTTTTGATTCGAGTTCGGTTTCAAGCTTTAAATCGCTTTCTGGAAGGTTATACGCAAACTGGTGCGTAAACGTAATCAGTTTAATGCGACAAACACTCCAAAATAATGGCATAGGCTTAACATACCTTAAATAACCTTTACATAACTTAGAAATAAGTTTTGGATGGTTTGGTGTGTTGAAAACAAGTTTATTCGATCGCGGGGACTATTTGTGTCAAACTGCAAAAGCATGCCGATTCGTTCTCTATCGAACATTCCGGAACTTGATCATAAGTTAAAAATGCCATAAATAACCTTTACATAGCTTAGAAATAGGCTTTGAGGTGTTTGGTGCGCAAAAATAAACTTATTTGATCAGTAGGGACTAAAAGCGTCAAAAAGTGCATAAGTTTGCATTTTCGCGCATATCTTACGTTCTGAATATATCCGGACATCTAAAAATTTATGTAATCATTAATATATTTTATTTTAATGATTGGCATGATAAAATTCCATTCGTCGCGCAATTTGGATCGTTTTTGCGTTCGTTACGACTTCGGTCGTAATTAACCGAATAACGCACCCGTACGACCAAACGAGCCGACATCCGAGATGTTTTTTAGCATATTTTAAGTTCCCTATACTTTAACTTCATTTTAGAGCCTTGAAATGAGGTTAACGGGGCTTAAACGTGTCAAACGCATCAAAAATCAAGTTTGGAGTCACAGGGGCCAGTTCTGCCAATTTTGCAAAGTTGCTGCCAGCACCTAGGGTCCTTACTGACCATATGGGACCACTTACGGTCCGTAAAAGAGTCCCAGACCAGCAAAATTGTAGAAACAATGAACCTGGTCCAATTCAGCTAATTTGATGGTTTTCAATCCCCGATTTTGCACTCTATGGACTAGTATTTGAGTACCCATTGTATTCTAAACCATGTACCCAAGTGTAGGCCTAGATCAAAGCTCATTTATCGAGGAACGATCCTCACGGTTGTAGATTTCCTATAAATACCCAACACCTTCTTTCATTTATGCTCACACTTGATCTGAATAACTCTAAGTTGAAGTTCTAAAACTTCATACCTGAGTGTTTTGGATCAAGATCTTCCTAGCTTGGACCCTTTGTAAGTTTCTTTCGTGCTTTTATTGCTTTTTAAGCGTGAAAGTCAAACTGTGTTTGACTTTCTGCTTTGACTAGTCTTTGGTCAACACAAAGTTCGTTTGAACTTTGCAACGTGAGCGTAATCACGATGGTTATAGTCCCTTGTGACTAAAGCTACTGATTACCACGTTGATTAGGTGTAGTGACGAGTCTACTGATTATTCGTATTTTGCAACCAAACTATTCTTGGGTATCAAAACCGTTTGTTTTGATATCAAAACCTGTTTTCTAACTTAGTTAAACATGTTTTAACATGTTTAACTCGTCACTTTTAGTCTAGAGCTTGTATAGGGTCTAAGTCAAGCGGTCTTAACAACCGCTTAGACTTTCGAACCCGACCCGTTTCGTCGATCATTAGGATCCGACCAAGCATGTTTAGTGACCATAGTTGTATAGGGAATAACCTTCCGAGGTTATACCTTATGGTCACTTAGTTTAATTAGTTGTATGATAGGTAATTTATGTGCCTTAAGTAAATGACCAAAATGCCCTTTTCACGCATAATTGGTAATTAAGCATATGTAACTTAACTTTTGTCACTTAGACTAATTATGTAACATGTTTAGGCATATAATACTTGTCTTAGGACTAGTGAGGCGTCTCAACGCGCTTTTGCGCGCACGACGCGTTAACGTAGCGTAAGCTACCTTAACGGGTCGTAACGGGTCGAAAGCACTTAAGTTAGGTTCCGCTTTAGAATGTAGGCTTCGTTAAACCATATCATATAAGCTCCAATACTCATTTGGTTTACAAGACCTCATTCTAACCGATCTTCCGATTTAGGTGTCGATTATTTAACTAGTGATCCGTTTACTAGGTGATACTTGATTTTCGTGTTTTGCTTGAGTTTGTTGAGTTCTTTGGATTGAGGATACTTTGGACTTCGATGTGAGTACATATGTGTTAAATGATTTCGATGTTTTTAACGACGGTTTCGAAAATGATTAATATGGTTTATATAAAACTAATAACGATTTCGATAATGTGAACAAACTTGTTGGGAGTAATTACATAACGAATAACATTCATTAGTTTTGGCCGAACCGACCAGTATTAGGTTATGGTACCATAGGATCTGACAAATCCCGTTATCAGACTGCACCCATGTTTATGTGTGGGGGTTATGTGGGTAACGACTGAATCTGTGATTGTTAATTTACCCTTTGGTGGTTTATTAATGCGAGAATACCGATGGACGAGTTGTGAAGGTTTGGATGTTATTAGCTAGGCGACCAAAAGTAGTATTCACAATTAAAACGAAAGCAATTTTGGAACAATTAAACGATTTTGGAACGAGTTAAACGAATTGAATAAACGATTGGTTTTTGGTTAGTGTTTAGATAACGGGACGGGTGTAATGTGATGAAAACATGGTAGATCTGCCGCTGGTACTTCTTATATATAAGAGTTTTCATCATATTACATACCGTGGCGTTATTTAGTTCACTTGGGTAAACAGTTTTGAAACGATGTCACACAACGATGTTTTCTAAATAATATAAACCATACGAGTTTTATTAACAAGATGATTTACAATTGGATTTAATTAAACAAATGTTTTAGGGTTAAGAATCATGGCTGCGAGATTTTATAAACTATAATCGACTTGATTTGAGTTGGTTAATTATGTTGCAATACTATACACTTTTCAAAACAAGGTTTTCAAACTTTTGACTCTTGTAGTCTAAATGAGGTATCGCAACATGTAAACGAGCCATGAATCCGACACTCTCATAAAACCTATGTGCTCGCCAGCATTTCTTTGCTGAATTTGTTTTACATATGCTTCAGGTGTTGTTGAATGATGATGATTGCTAGGATGCATGCTCAGTTAGGACTGGACGAGGCCTTAGTGATTTAATAACGATGATAGACTATGTTTAACTTGTTTGTTTGGTGTTAATACAATGTAAATTATCTAACGAATTAATACAACGAAACATTTTGAATCCATGGTTGTGAAACAATAATTCTGCCACTCCACTCCCCGACGTTTCCGCCGCGGTTTCGTTGTTTTGACGTGGTCGGGGTGTGACAAAAACAAACGAAATACGCAGCGTATGTTAGTGGTAGGTACACAACTAGTCAGTCAAACCTAGTACCATGGTCAAATCAGTCTGACCCATAGGGTGTGTAGTGATCAATACGCATCGTATAGATGTAACCCTATACGCTGCGTAGTGGTCAATACGCAGCGTATGTCAGACTGATTTGACATCGATACGATGTTGTCCAGGCACGTGAATAAAGTAATACGGGGAGTAGAGAGCAATACGCTGCCTATTGAACTGTCACATGAAAGTCTATTTATCCATCTGTTCACAATTCGAATTCACTGCCTACTGCTTTCTTTTTCATCTTCTTCTTCAGTAAGCAATTTACACATCATTTATTCTGTTTTTTGTTCAATCTTGTTAAAATGTCATCATTTTGGACCGATAATTATTTCGGTAATCGCTATTCTAACGACACATGGAGAGCAAATGCTGCCAATGAGGAGGAGGAGGTTGTGTCTGGAGTCCCTGTTGATCAAAAAACACAGTTGCAAGACTTGAACAAGACTCCCACTCCACCTGTTGATGAACCAAATTACCCGGCGCATCAAGTGTATCCAGATTACGGATACGGGTATGAATCTCCGTACGTGCAACAAAGTGGATACGGTGCTGAGAATGCACCTGTTGATGAACCATATTTCCCGACGCAGCAATCGTATCCGGGTTACGGGGTATACGGGGATGAAGGTGGATACGGAAGTTACAGTGGATACGGTGGTGAAGGTGGTTACAGTGGATACGGGGGTGAAGGTGGTTACAGTGGATACAGGGGTGAAGGTGGTTACAGTGGATACGGGGGTGAAGGTGGATACGGTGGATACGAAGAACATGGTGGATATGGTTATGAGCCCCTTAACACATCACTTTATGAACCATCTACCCCGGGCAATCCGTTTCAAATAAATGAGGTATCACATAATTATTATTATTATTGTTAAAAAATATTATAATTATAATTATTATTATTATTATTAAAAATATAATTATTATTATTATTGCCCCTGTTATTATTATTATTATTGTTATTATTATTATTATTATTATTATTATTGTTATTATTGTTATTATTATTATTACCGTTTTTTATATATTTACACTTTGGTCCCTGAAGTTTCAAATTTTACAAAAATAGTCCTTGAAGTTTGAAAAATATGCTAAAAATGGTCCCTGATGTTTCAAAAATTGACACAAATGGTCCCTGAAGTTTCGAAAATTGACACAAATGGTCCCTGAAGTTTCGAAAATTGACACAAATGGTCCCTGAAGTTTCGAAAATTGGCACAAATGGTCCCTGTACTGTGAAAGAAGAAATCTTTATATGAAAGTTAACCTGGTTAAACCATTCAGTTAAAATAGTTTCAATAATGACCATATTAGTCCCTGAAGTATGAGTTTCAATTATATTATAATTATTATTATTATTATTATTATTATTATTATTATTATTATTATTATTATTATTATTATTATTATTATTATTATTATTATTATTATTAACGTAACTTTTTTTTAGCGTTTCATGTCTCTAACTGATTTGAAGAATTGGGTACAAGAAACGGGAAAGGAGTATGGTTACGTAATTGTTACCCGCCGATAAAAAAATATTGGCGGTACTACTGGGATGGTATGGCTTGTGTGCGACGGTAGTGGTGTGCACCGTAGTAAAGCAACAGTTAGGAAAGTTGGTAGCAAAAAAATCGGTTGCCCATTTTCATTACTCGCCATCCGGGATGTGACGAATGACACGTGGGAGTTAAAAGTGGATTGTGCGAACCATAACCACGAACCTACGACGAGTCTGTTGGGCCACGCTTTTGTGCGAAGATTTACTAAAGCCGAATACAAGCTAGTGGAGCAGCTAATTGCTCAAAAGATGGAGCCACGTATCATATTTCAAACCCTAAGAAAGCAGTTCCCCGACAGCCTGCACGTTCAGAAAGATGTGCAAAATGCGGTACAAAAAATTAGAGCGACAATAATGGACGGAAAGAATCCTATTCAGGCACTGGAAAGCCTGCTGCATGACCACCGATTCATTTACGACACCCGACAGGAACCCAAAACAGATGTCATAACAGAGATTTTCTTTGTTTATCCTTATTCAATCACTATGTGGCGTGCATTCCCGCACGTGATGTTGATCGACGCGACCTACAAAACAAACCTCTACAACATGCCATTTGTCCAGGTTGTGGGTATGACATCGACTGGGAAGTCTTTTTGTATCGCACATGCCGTTATTTGTAAAGAACGAAGGGGTAACTACGTGTGGGTGCTTGAGCGGATCAAGTCAATATTGCATGAATGTATGATGCCGCGTGTGATAGTCACGGATAGGGAGCTTGCCCTAATTAAAGCGTGTTCTAAAGTATTCCCGAACGCAACCAGGCTTCTATGTCACTTTCACATCCAACAAAATATAGCTAGAAATTGCAAGAAAGGGTTCGATAAAGAAGATGGGGGGAAATTTATGTCGTACTGGAAGAGATTGTGCGAATCTTCATCAGAGCCCATGTACAAGTACAACTTGGAGAAAATGTATAACCGACTCGTGGTTGCCAACCGAGAAAGTAAGTGTTCCTTCAACAAACGACTCACCCAATCTATTATATTTTACACACGCTTTTACATTTCATTATTTTATTTTTTCAGGTGTCTATGATTACGTGTACGAAAACTGGCTCAAAGACTATAAAGAAATGTTCGTTTATGCGTGGACCGATAAGTGTCGCAACTTTGGTCAGCGCACCACCAACAGAGTTGAGAGCCAGCACGCAAATTTAAAAAGATACATTACTCGCGGTAGTTCATTGGAGCGAATAGCAAGATGCGTCATTGATATAGTTGAAACTCAGTACGATGAAATACAAAAAAGTTTCACTGAGAGCATCGAAAAAACGATGAACCACCACAGACACCAACTGTTGGACAACCTACGTGGAAATGTTTCCCATGAAGCACTTGATTTGCTGGCAAAAGAGCTACTGAGGAAGATGGAGGTGTTGCGGAAACTTAACGCATCATGTGGTTGCCATATGTGGCTTAGCAAAGGATTGCCGTGTGCTTGTAGGCTGGGAAACTACAAATGTACAGGTAAAAGATATTAAAACTACCAACCTTTTGTTATTTTGTACGATTTAGCTATTTCTCACACCGTATTAACTTAACTGTGCAGGGCGTATGATACAACTCGACGACATAGATGTATTCTGGCGTAAGCTTGACTTGCTCCCGTGTAAACTGGTAGACGAGGAGGTCGATGTTGTAGCAGAGCTAAATAATGTACGGCAACATTTAGAGGCGCAGTCCCCCGTTCAGCAAAAGAGTTTGCTTTCAAAGATAAAAGCGGTCTTCACCCCGAAATCGTCAACCAAGAAGCCACTGATCGTCCAGCAAAATACTCGCGGTCGGCCTACATCAAAGAAAGTACAAGAAAGGCTAGATGAAGCTGCGAGGTTAGACGAAGCTGCGAGATACAGCTCCTATGGCGAGGACAGCAACATATATACCGCTTCCCCCAAACATAGGTACGATTTACCCCGACACAGCTCATACGTACCGTCAGAGGGCTCTCGTGGAACTGGTTCGGTTATAAAGTCTGAAAAACCTAAAATGCAACGAAACAGTTCAACGATTTATAAAAAGAAGGAGACGCGGGATGATAAGGGTTTTCCATTAATGAAGGGGGACGAGCACTTGTTAAGCATTGAGAGGTTTAAGGATCAAATTCCATCAGAGTTTCACTCTTACATATCGCGTATACAAGATGTGACCCCAGACGGTCATTGTGGGTACAGGTCTGTGGCTGTCGGATTAGGTTTTCTGGAACACGCATGGCCCAATATTCGAAGAGATTTACTACTGGAGATTGGCCATAACGAGGCGCGTTGGAAGCATATATTCGAAACATATAACAAAGGAGACTTTGAACGAATACGTAAGAGCATCGAATGGCATTCATTGAAAGCGTGCGGTCCAAGTCACTGGATGGAAATGCCCCACGTAGGGCTTCTCGTAGCGCAAAGGTATAATATTGTCGTCCACGTGCTAAGCATCGAATGGAGCACTACCATCTTCTCATTAAGGGATGCCCCACTAGATCCACGACCTCAAGCGATAACGCTCGTACATGTTGACGGGGGACACTTCATACATGCTAAGTTGGAAGGAGACTACCCCATGCCTTTAACGACCCCGTTGTGGTCGACACATCATTCAATAGCTGCGGAACAGTGGGAAGAAATGTATAGACCGCGGTTACAGCACTACTACGAGTTAATCAATCCTAACGCAGACAAAGACAGAGAACCGAGTATAAATGATATCGAAGATTAACCAGAAACTTGTATTTTTGTAAATTGTAGAATTTTTTTAATTTATAAAG
Organism: Helianthus tuberosus; assembly: GCA_030545235.1. Taxonomy (NCBI): domain Eukaryota; kingdom Viridiplantae; phylum Streptophyta; class Magnoliopsida; order Asterales; family Asteraceae; genus Helianthus; species Helianthus tuberosus. The sequence continues at coordinate 8,188,368 of CM060408.1, forward strand.
TTTGTATCATTTTTAATTTTTATAATTCAAATAATATCATTTTTAATTAATTTTTAATTTATAATTCATATTTTTATAAACATAATTTTTGTATTATTTTTAGCTTTTCTAAATTATATTTGTGCCATTATTTATAAAAAATATTGTTTTCTATATATACAAACCAAGGAAAAACACAAAAAAAAAATTGAGCTATACGCTGCGTAGGGATCCCTACGCATCGTATTACAAGCAAATGACAATAAAGCCCCTGTTTTTTGCTTCCTTTAGCCTCAGAACAAGGGTAAAAAGGTAAAATGGAAAACAAATAGGGAGCGTATTGATCCATACGCATCGTATGTAAAAGGCGGACAATTTTCCCCCCAAATCAAAGTTTAAAAATATAAATATGTTAAATTACTTTTTTGCCCTTATTTTAGGGCTATACGGGGCTGACTATAAGGGCAAAAAGGTCATTTTGCGACCTTTATATACGCTTCGTATGGCTCTCTACGCCGCGTATATAAAGGTCAAGTTAATGACCTTTATACCCTTCTATCGATGCTTCGTATAGGCTCAACAGAAGGGTATATAGGTCATTCTCCTGACCCTTAAATACGCGGCGTAGAGATCCCTACGGATCGTAGAAAAAGGTCAGAAAATGACCTTTTTGCCCTTGTAGTCAGCCCTGTATAGCCCAAAAAGAAGGGCAAAAACGTAATTTCACAAGTCAAACACCTTTTTTGACTTTTAATACGCTTCGTAGGGACCTCTACGATGCGTATAGGTTCTGATTTAAATCAGGAAAACCCCTACGCATCTCTGTTCTTCCCCAAATTACACACACAAAACATACGAAGGCGACTACGTATTTACGACCGTATACACGCGAATTCGAAGTATAAACGAGGTATATTCTCAACCTATTTAACTAATTTTGATTTTTTTTAGTATTTTATCCGTAAATTAGGGGTGTATCTTAGGTAAATTAGGGTTTACAGTGAATTAGGGGTGTTGTTTTGATTTGTTTGATTGTTGTGTCTAGTTGCTTTACATGTCTACGGTTTAGAAAATGCGACAGTAGATTTGCTAGGGTTTGGTGTGCCAATAGGCACTTTAGTGTGCCAATAGGCACACTCAGTAAGAAATTAAGATGGAGTTTGGTTTGTGAAAGATGATGAAATTAAGTACAGTTTTTTTAAATAAGAATATAATTAAAACTAGTGTATGAATATTATTCTAAAATTAAGATCGAAGGAAGTGGAGAGTGTAGATAACATATTATCCATCAGAGGTTGTAATTTTGACTTTGAGCTTCTATGTCTGCCCTTTGGGTTGGCATATATAGAATGTAGATCAATTAAATCAATCCTCTAATTTGAACGCATTATACGACTTGCAATATAGATTAAAGCAAATAACATACAAATCTATGATACAACTTCAGTGTTCGTGATAAACAACTGATAAGTCTATATTATTCAATAATTTCTCAAAAAGATTAAACAAGATCTAATTTACATATGTTATAACAATTTAATCTGGTTAGATTGAAAAAGTAGTAACACATGATTAAAAACTGTATTCAATATAATCAGAAAGAAAAAACTAAAGATTAAACAGTAAGTATAAGATTACCCAGTCTTGATCTCTGAAATTGGGAATGAACGTTCTAAGTTTTGATCTCTGGAAGACGCGTTTGGTTTTTCTTTTTTAGGGTAATTACCCATCCTGACCCACCAATAGTTTGATCAACCTGCTGTGTTTTTCTTTCTGTTATTATTTGATCAATTCACTGCTGTTTGTGTGGTATTTGATCAATTCACTGCTGTTTTTCTTTCTGTTAAAATAAATATTTTTTTAAACTTAAATTGTTTTTTTTTAAAACAGAAAAATGGAGGAAATGAATTTGATCGAAGAAAATATTCCGGAGCAGCCGCAGCGGAAGCGGCGGGCGCGTCCACCGCTGGATCCTCTCGAGAATCACCCGTATTTGGAGTTTCCTCCGGAGTCCGACGCTGCTCTCCGTTGCGAGAAGCTTCGGACTATGCATATTGGTGAACATTTTGCGGTTTCTTGGAAAACCCTCCGGAAGCTCGAGGTTGAAGATTGGGCGCGGGGGTTTGTTCCCCTTGAATCACCGTGGGATCGTCTGTTTGAGCTATCGTTTACGCCGACCTACAGGGAGATACTGGTCGAGTTTCTGTCGTCGTTCGAGTTTCATCCTCGTCGGCAAGATCAGGTTGAGGACCCCGCGCAGCCCCCTCCCCCGCCCGAGGTTTCTTTTCGCATGGCTGGCCAGGATCGTTCTATGTCACTTGCACTGTTTGCGGTGCATAGCGGTTTGTATACGGAGGCTGAGATCGCTACGGATCTATATACGAAGGTACGTTTAACACAAATTTTGCATTGTTATTATTATTATTTTAATATATAACATTTAAGATTTAATATTAATTTAACGTTTAATAAACATTCATGTAAACAGGGGCTAGTATTGGTTGATAAACCCACGCTATTAGGGTTCTGGGCTGAGATCGCGGACATCACTCATTGGGACCACCAACAATCCAAGGGGAGGGTTACGCTGATTAAGGATCCGCTCTTCAGGTATGTTAGTTATTAAACACTCATTCGAACCGTAACCGGCGTTTAAACCGGCAGCCGTTTGGGGCTGCGTTTGCAGCCGTAAACCGGCGTTTAAACGGCTGCAAACAACGGCTGCAAACACAGCCTCAAACGGCAGCGATTTCGCAGCCGTTTGCGGCTGCGTTTGCAGCCGTTTAAACGCCCGTTTACGGCTGCGTTTGCAGCCATTTAAACGCCCGTTAGGGACCTACGCGACTTACGGTTCGACATGGACTAAATAATAAAAAAATAATATAATTTAACGACGATCTTAGTTTTGACGCTCGTAAGGCGCGTACGGTCCTAATGAGCGTCGAAACTAAGTTCTTCGTTAAAATATATTTTTTTATTATTTAGTCGAAGTCGAACCGTAAGGCGCGTAGGTCTCTAACGAGCGTCGAAACTAAGTTCGTCGTTTTATATTTTAACGACGAACTTAGTTTCGACGCTCGTTAAGGACCTACGCGCCTTACGGTTCGACTTCGACTAAATAATAAAAAAAATATATATTTTAACGACGAACTTAGTTTCGACGCTCGTTAGGACCGTACACGCCTTACGGTTCGACTTCGACTAAATAAGAAAAAAATATATATTATTTTTTTATATTTTCGACGAACTTAGTTTCGACACTCGTTAGGGACCGTTTGTGTCAATTTTTGAAACATCAGGGACCATTTTTGTAAAAATTGAAACTTCAGGGACCAAAGTGAAAATATATAAAAAAAGGGACCATTTGTGTCAATTTTTGAAACTCCAGGGACCATTTAAACAAAATTTCTTTTTAAACATAATTTTTTTTAAACAGAATTTTTTTTTAATTATTTAGTCGAAGTCGAACCGTAACCGGCTTTTAAACCGGCAGCCGTTTGGGGCTACGTTTGCAGCCGTAAACCGGCGTTTAAACGGCTGCAAACACAGCCCCAAACGGCAGCGATTTCGCAGCCGTTTGCGGCTGCGTTTGCAGCCGTTTAAACGCCCGTTAGGGACCTACGCGACTTACCGTTCGACATGGACTAAATAATAAAAAAATAATATAATTTAACGACGATCTTAGTTTTGACGCTCGTAAGGCGCGTACGGTCCTAACGAGCGTCGAAACTAAGTTCTTCGTTAAAATATATATTTTTTTATTATTTAGTCGAAGTCGAACCGTAAGGCGCGTAGGTCTCTAACGAGCGTCGAAACTAAGTTCGTCGTTTTATACTTTAACGACGAACTTAGTTTCGACGCTCGTTAGGGACCTACGCGCCTTACGGTTCGACTTCGACTAAATAATAAAAAAAATATATATTTTAACGACGAACTTAGTTTCGATGCTCGTTAGGACCGTACGCGCCTTACGGTTCGACTTCGACTAAATAAGAAAAAAATATATATTATTTTTTTATATTTTCGACGAACTTAGTTTCGACACTCGTTAGGGACCGTTTGTGTCAATTTTTGAAACATCAGGGACCATTTTTGTAAAAATTGAAACTTCAGGGACCAAAGTGTAAATATATCAAAAAAGGGACCATTTGTGTCAATTTTTGAAACTCCAGGGACCATTTAAACAAAATTTCTTTTTAAACAGAATTTTTTTTAAACAGAATTTTTTTTTAATTATTTAGTCGAAGTCGAACCGTAACCGGCTTTTAAACCGGCAGCCGTTTGGGGCTGCGTTTGCAGCCGTTTAAACGCCCGTTAGGGACCTACGCGACTTACGGTTCGACATGGACTAAATAATAAAAAAATAATATAATTTAACGACGATCTTAGTTTTGACGCTCGTAAGGCGCGTACGGTCCTAACGAGCGTCGAAACTAAGTTCTTCGTTAAAATATATATTTTTTTATTATTTAGTCGAAGTCGAACCGTAAGGCGCGTAGGTCTCTAACGAGCGTCGAAACTAAGTTCGTCGTTTTATAATTTAACGACGAACTTAGTTTCAGCGCTCGTTAGGGACCTACGCGCCTTACGGTTCGACTTCGACTAAATAATAAAAAAAATATATATTTTAACGACGAACTTAGTTTCGACGCTCGTTAGGACCGTAGGCGCCTTAGGGTTCGACTTCGACTAAATAAGAAAAAAATAAATATTATTTTTTTATATTTTCGACGAACTTAGTTTCGACACTCGTTAGGGACCGTTTGTGTCAATTTTTGAAACATCAGGGACCATTTTTGTAAAAATTGAATCTTCAGGGACCAAAGTATAAATATATAAAAAAAGGGACCATTTGTGTCAATTTTTGAAACTCCAAGGAACATTTAAACAAAATTTCTTTTTAAACAGAATTTTTTTTTAATTATTTAGTCGAAGTCGAACCGTAACCGGCGTTTAAACCGGCAGCCGTTTGGGGCTGCGTTTGCAGCCGTAAACCGGCGTTTAAACGGCTGCAAACACAGCCCCAAACGGCAGCGATTTCGCAGCCGTTTGCGGCTGCGTTTGCAGCCGTTTAAACGCCCGTTTACGGCTGCAAACGCAGCCTCAAACGGCAGTGAAATCGCGTTTAAACGCCCGTTAGGGACCTACGCGACTTACAGTTCGACATGGACTAAATAATAAAAAAATAATATAATTTAACGACGATCTTAGTTTTGACGCTCGTAAGGCGCGCACGGTCTTAACGAGCGTCGAAACTAAATTCGTCGTTAAAATATATATTTTTTTATTATTTAGTCGAAGTCGAACCGTAAGGCGCGTAGGTCTCTAACGAGCGTCGAAACTAAGTTCGTCGTTTTATATTTTAACGACGAACTTAGTTTCGACGCTCGTTAGGGACCTACGCGCCTTACGGTTCGACTTCGACTAAATAATAAAAAAAAATATAATTTAACGACGAACTTAGTTTCGACGCTCGTTAGGCGCGTACGGTCCTAACGGTTCGACTTCGACTAAATAATAAAAAATATATATTATTTTTTTATATTTTCGACGAACTTAGTTTCGACGCTCGTTAGGGACCGTTTGTGTCAATTTTTGAAACCTCAGGGACCATTTTTGTAAAAATTGAAACTTCAGGGACCAAAGTGTAAATATATCAAAAAAGGGACCAAAAATTTAAACAAAATTTCTTTTTAAACAGAAATTTTTTTTAAACAGGATTTTTTTTTAATTATTTAGTCGAAGTCGAACCGTAACCGGCGTTTAAACCGGCAGCCGTTTGGGGCTGCGTTTGCAGCCGTAAACCGGCGTTTAAACGGCTGCAAACACAGCCCCAAACGGCAGCGATTTCGCAGCCGTTTGCGGCTGCGTTTGCAGCCGTTTAAACGCCCGTTTACGGCTGCAAACGCAGCCGCAAACGGCAGCGAAATCGCTGCCGTTTGCGGCTGCGTTTGCAGCCGTTTAAATGCCCGTTAGGTACCTACGCGACTTACGGTTCGACATGGACTAAATAATAAAAAAATAATATAATTTAACGACGATCTTAGTTTTGACGCTCGTAAGGCGCGTAGGTCTCTAACGAACGTCGAAACTAAGTTCGTCGTTTTATATTTTAACGACGAACTTAGTTTCGACGCTCGTTAGGGACCATTTGTGTCAATTTTTGAAACATCAGGGACCATTTTTGTAAAAATTGAAACTTCAGGGACCAAAGTGTAAATATATCAAAAAAGGGCCATTTGTGTCAATTTTTGAAACTCCAGGGACCATTTAAACAAAACTTCTTTTTAAACATAATTTTTTTTTAATATTTAGTCGAAGTCAAACCGTAACCGGCGTTTAAACCGGCAGCCGTTACGTGCGTCAAAATCCGTAACGAGTAAAAAATATATTGTTTTTTTATCCTCATTTAATCGATGTCGCCTGATTATTATTTACTGACTGGTTTCCATTTATGCAGGTATTTGCACAAAATGATTTCCACTTCGATCACTGCTCGAAACAAAAGCCGGGAGTGGTGTACGAGTGGTGACTTGTTCTTTTTATATTGCCTCTTATACAAGAGGCCGTGCGCTCTCGCCCACGGGTTGGCGCAGTACTTCGCCTCCGCGCATCATCGACAGGAGCGCGGAGTGCTATTCGGCGGCGCCTACGTGACCAAGATAGCCCATTAGTTGGGCTATCATCCGGAGAACGACCGCGGCCGTGTAGGCCCGGCGACACAGCCAAAGCGGATGGGGATGAACACAGTAAACGGGATGCATATTTCCAAAGACTTTCCGTGCGGGAAGCGGTTAAAGAATCTAGACGGCACGCAATATGAGCTTACACAATTGCCAGAACAGTTCCCTCTGTTTTATCCTCCGCACGATCCGAAGCCGCCCGAGCCGCATGAGCCGGTCGCCGTTCTTCTGCAGCCACCACAGCCGCGTGGACCACCCGGGGCGCCTCAGTTCCCACGCCATGTTTGGCCCGGTCCTGACCCGTCACATCAGCGGCTGCTTCGGAACGTTGAAAGGAACAACTATCTGTTGGAGTGGGTGGCTGCGGCGCTGCAGCAGCAACGACAGCATGACGGGTTACCTCCACTACCCTTCATTGCGGATGCGGAATGGGATCAGCATCATCATCAGCAGCAGCAGCAGCATCAGGAGCAGCAGCAGCAGGAGCAGCAGCAGCAGCAGTAGTATTTTATTATTTTGTTATGTATGCACAAACTTTTCTTGTATATATCAAACTTTCGGTGTAAACGGTTTAACATATTTTGGAATGTTATATACTATGATGTACATATAAAATTCTGGCAGGTTATTTAACATGTTCTGTTGTATAGATAAAGTTCTGGAAGTTTTAAACGCAGCCGTTTGCGGCTGCGTTTGCAGCCGTTTAAACGCCCGTTTACGGCTGCAAACTCAGCCGCAAACGGCAGTGAAATCGCGTTTAAACGCCCGTTAGGGACCTACGCGACTTACGGTTCGACATGGACTAAATAATAAAAAAATAATATAATTTAACGTCGATCTTAGTTTTGACGCTCGTAAGGCACGTACGGTCCTAACGAGCGTCGAAACTAAGTTCGTCGTTAAAATATATATTTTTTTATTATTTAGTCGAAGTCGAACCGTAAGGCGCGTAGGTCTCTAACAAGCGTCGAAACTAAGTTCGTCGTTTTATATTTTAACGACGAATTTAGTTTCGACGCTCGTTAGGGACCGTTTGTGTCAAATTTTGAAACTCCAGGGACCTTTTAAAACAGAAGTTTTAAAATTCAGAAAGGTTATATACGCTGCGTATTGACCAATACGCAGCATATATAAACCTGGTAAACTTTTGATAGTTCAAACCTACCAAAATGACCCCAATTTTGCAGATGTTTTATATACGCTGCGTATTGACCAATACGCAGCGTATTGGTTAGCTAGGGTATATAAGGAATTAAGTTTCATACTCTAACAGCTCTGGACAGAGGATAAACTGGTTAAGGCGTTGCGGTTCTAAACGAGAGGTCATGAGTTCGAGTCTTGCAAGGGCCGGTTCTTTAAAGAAGACCCCCTTTTTACCCATTTTTGATATATTTACATTTTGGTCCCTGAAGTTTCAGTTTTTACAAAAATAGTCCCTAATAGGGACCATTTGTGTCAATATATGAAACACCAGGGACCATTTGTGTCAATATATGAAAAACCAGGGACCAAAGTGTAAATATATCAAAAATAAGGGACCATTTGTGTCAATTTTTGAAACTCCAGGGACCATTAGTGTAAAATTCAATACGCTGCGTATTGGTCAATACGCAGCATAGACACACATTGTTTTCTGTGCAATGATTGATTATCAGGCACTGAGATCTATGGGCTATCTACGCTGCGTATTGGTCAATACGTAGCGTATTGGTTTAACCCTATACGCTGCGTATTGACCAATACGCAGCGTAGATAAACCCTAATTTTGCTAGGGTTTGGTGTGCCAATAGGAAATATATAAATAAAAGTGATTTCCATATCTCTATTTTCTAACAACAACAAAAGTAGGTGTCGGCGGGAATAGACATTCCCATTGATTGGAGGAAAGTGGCGGCAAGGGGAATAGTGCCAGGCAGACCTGCCACTCCCCTATTGGCCCAATAAATTTACGATTTTATCACGCTTTAAAATTACGATTTTGCTATCAGTTCAAAATTACGTATTTGCCCCCAGTTAAAAATAAATTTACGCTTTTGCTCCCAGCTAAATATTTTAATTTTGCCCCTGGTTCAAAATTACGATTTTACCCCGTTTCAATTTACAGTTTTGCCATTAGTTTTTCCCTTAAAATTACGATTTTACCATCAGTTCAAAATTATGTTTTTACCTACATTTAAAAATAAATTTACGCTTTTGCTCCCAGCTAAAAATTCCAATTTTGCCCTCAGTTCAAAATTATGATTTTGCCCCGTATAAATTTATAGTTTTGCCATTAGTTTTTTTTCTCACAGCCAAGTTACGATTTTGCCCTCAACTTAAATTTACATTTTGTCCATCGTTTTTGTTTGTTTTCCTGGTGAAATTACAATTTTGCCCCCAGTGTAAAATTACAGTCATGCCGACAGCTTCCTGGTACTCCCCCATTGGTTCATTTAATTTACGATTTTATCCCTGAATTAAAATTATGATTTCACCCTCAGTTAAAAATTACGTTTTTCCCATCGTTTTAGTTTTTTTAGCAAAACTATAAAGGTTTTTTGTTTTAATTGTTTACACGATTTAATTTTTTTCGTTTCAAGGAGCTGCCTAACATTGGCTCATTAGTACTAAAAAATTACAGTTTTATCCTGAGCCCAAAATTACGGTCTTATCATCATTTTTTTTTTCTAGCAATATTATTGTAGTGTTTTTTTAATTGATTGAGAATTATCCGGCCATCGCCCGCAACGCGGGCGGGGCAGGGCATCAACTAGTATGGTACAAAAGGGATTTAACCGAATAGTATATTTGTGTCTTAAAAGGTGTTCCGTGCTCAAAAGGTCCACAGGGTTGGGGTTCCACTGTGAGGTGTAAAGTATAAGACTAATGGGTATGGGGTCGGCTGAGGCCCGGCTAGGACCGGCTCCGATCCCCAACACCACCCCCCTAGGCTCGGCTCGGCCCAAACGGTTCACACCAGCCGAATGAGTTGTGGCCCCACTTCAAATATTATATTTTCTTTTTCAATTTAAATATCCTCTCTCTGATCCTTTTTCAATTTAAATACCCTCTATCTCATCCATTTTTAATTTAAACACTTAAAAAATTATAAAATAATGAGGTGGGGTAGCCTCATCTTCCATCCCCCTCAAATGTGAAGGAGGCCCATCCCACACGAGCCGCCTACGTGGCGCCAACGTGGCGGCTCATCCCCTCCAAGCCCATCCTCTCCATACCCTTTAGTCTAACTAAAAGTAGATTAGTACCAGAGTTCTAAAAAAATATATATGATATAACTATTTTCAAATTTTAAACTACTAAAAAGCAGATATGTCATCCTAATCTATTTCATGATCTAAGCATATTGTAAGGGTATACGGGGCACCATGCGGGGAGCGGGGCGGTGACCCAAGTCCCCGAGCGGGAACACCGCCGCCATCACCGCGAGGAGGTGGATCGGGGAGGGGTTACCGCATGAAGGAGGGAGGGAGATGGTGGGCCACCCTCTTTTCAACCAATCAAAACATTTTTTTTTCTTTTTGAATAAAAAAAGCAAGTCCCCTATGAGGGGAATGCCGCCATAAAATTGAGGGTGTGAGGGGAGTTGACGTGGCATAACTTGATTGGATGTGCGTAAGAGAGGGGACTCCCCTAAGATGGGAGTGCACCTCTCACCCTAAGAATTTGGCAAAAGAGAAACCACTTAATTTGACAAGAGGATACATAGAAAATTTAAAAGAGACGTTAAGAAAAACATATAGCTTTTATGGATGGCATCTCCAATGTAGCAATGTTATGTGGGAGCGCCCTATGAAAGGTCCATTTTAAGCATGTTGAATTTGTGAAGTGTCCCCATCCACTAACTATACATTAATACAATTGATGGGACCCAAGTGTGTGTCACAACTGACACGGAAGGAAATGATTTATGTGTATATTTAAAAAAAAAACAAATTATGTTTGTCATTTGTGATTTATAATTAGTTGTTGGTATGGTTCTAAGGCTTTATTTCTTCGTCTTACATGATAAGTATATATGCTTTATGAACTAATATGCGTTTATAATGTATGGATATGTTGGTTTTAGAACGTTGTCTTTTTATATTTGTAGTTGTAGGTAATACGAGTAATTTAAGATTAGGAGTCACTCTAAGAGGGTGTTTGGGAAGTTTTGAAGTGATTATTTAATTATTGCGTTTGTAAAATATAAATAATCTAAAAAAGTGTTTGGATGAAAAAGTGATTATCTGCCTCCAAAATGCAGTTTTGGAGAAGCATGTACCTACATGTTTTTTCAAAACGCAGTTTTGAAAACGCAAAATCTATTTTGAAAACGCAACACCAAACACCCCCTAAATAAAACATAAAACATTGCCTTTTTGAAACAATTAATAGTCAAAGTGATTAAATAGTAATTAGATTTTAGAGTAAACTTCAATTTTCGTCCCTGTGGTTTGCTGATTTTAACACTTTCAGTCCAATAGTTTATAAATTACAGTTTCAGTCCATTAGTTTTCTGATTTTAACAGTTTCAGTCCATTAGTTTCCTGATTTTAACAGTTTCAGTCCATACCAGTGTGGACTGAAACTGTTAAAATCAGGAAACTAATGGACTGAAACTGTTAAAATCAGAAAACTAATGGACTGAAACTGTTAAAATCAGGAAACTAATGGATGATAAATGCAATGTTTAAACTATTGGACTAAAAGTGTTAAAATCAGCAAACCACAGGGACGAAAATTGAAGTTTACTCTAGATTTTATATGTGTGGTTAGTTAGAAGTGAGAGAGTCGGTTATCATGAGAGTAACATATGAATGCCTATATTGTCACCGATCAAGGAAAGACAGAAATTTGCACAAGATTAGCAATGCGGATCTAGTAATGTTGAAGATCTATGAAAGGGCAGTCATGAGTTTTCGTGCAGGGCAAAATTAAGGAGAAAAATAAAAGGCTAGGATATGTAATAAAAGAGGACAATTAGGTCCTTAGGAAAGAAAACTTTAACTAATATAATCAAAAAGCATTAAAAACAAGTCCATTTTAACATACATATAGAATAAAATCATGACGTTTGAGGTTTGTGCATGTAAATTGGCTTTGCTCTAATACACTCTCCTTTATTTCAGTTCATAGTTTCAATACCAAACATATGTGTTTCATCTCCATGGTAAATTCATCAAATGTATAGTGTTCTCTTAACTATAAATAAAGATCAAATGGAACCACTTTTAAACAGCACTATGTGCGGGGCAAGCATTCAGCTTTCAAGAGTTGTTTTCAACAATCAGTACAAATAAAGTTTCTTGGGGTTTTCCGAGTGATTATTAAATTCCTATAAGACTAAAGGGTATGGGGCCGGCTAGGCCCGGCTAGGACCGGCGCCGGTCCCCCACACCGCCCCCCTAGGGTCGGCTCGGCCCAAACGACTCCCCACAGCCGAATGAGACGGGGCCCCACTTTGAATATTATATTTCCTTTTTCAATTTAAATACCCTCTCTCTCATCCTTTTTCAATTTAAATACCCTCTATCTCATTCATTTTCAATTTAAACACTTAGAAAATATAAAATAATGAGGTGGGGTAGCCTCATCCTCCATCCCCCTCAAATATAAAGGATGCCCATCCCACACGAGCCGGTGACGTGGCACTGACGTGGCGGCTCATCCCCTCCAAGCCCATCCTCTCCATATGTTAGAAAAATAAACCGAGATTTACAGGATCAGCCTATCATCATCTCCTCTTTTAGAATAATATGTTTCTTTTTATACTTATTTGGTTTCCTTGTATTCTAAAGGAGCCGTTGCTTTTAGTCTATATATTTAGGTTGGCTTCTTTTTGTAGAGATATAACAGAAACAAGAACAACCTTCATTCAATAAAATAAATTCATTCTTTGTTTTCTTTCCGGCTGATTACCGTTTAACATGGTATCAGAGCAGGAATAAATCCTCGCTTTCATCATTTACCAGAAAAAAGGACGGATTACTGCCATGTCGGATTCCGACGGTAATAATCTTTCTTTACAGATTGCCAACATGTTGAAGGAAGGTTTGAATCAAACCAACACATCCACAAAACATAGTGTTTCCGACAGCCTCCGTATCAATATCCAACTCAATAGCCAGAACTTCGGGCTATGGTCTCGTATGATACGGGTGGCTATTGGTGGGAAGTCAAAAAAACTTCTTGACCATCTCGTTTCGAAACCACCCGAAAGCACGGATGCTCCTTACGACAGTTGGGAACAAGACGATTTGATTGTATTCTCGTGGCTGATTCAAAACATCGAACCAGCAATCGCGAGTAACCTTACAGAATTTCCCACATCTAAAACCTTGTGGGAAGCTTTGCAAACCACAAACAGCAGTGGTAAAGACAAGCTATAGATCTTCGACCTTCATGTTAAAGCAAACAGCCTAAAGCAAAAAGAAGTGCCGATCGAAGATCTCTGGATTAACTTACAAGGGATCTGGGGGGAGATTGACAGAAGAGAGCCAAACCCGATGACCTGCACTACCGATATAAACACGTACAATAGGCTGCGATCCGAACAGAAACTATTCCAGTTTCTAAATGCCCTTGATAATCGATTTGACACCGTGAAACGTGAGATTCTCCGGGGTGAACCTCTTCCAACCGCGGAAGCCGCATATGCTACCATCCGGAAGGAAACGGCCCACCAAGTAATCCTTGGAGCCGGTCCCTCCTAAACTCAGACCCATGGAATCGCATCTGGGTTAGCCACCACCAATCCACAACAAACTGATGGTCTAGGGCTAATCTCCAAAGGAAACCGCCGATCGGAAAAAACCACCGGAAACAAAAATGATCCAAAAGCAAAATTAAAGTGTGATCATTGTGGAAAACCTCGCCATACTAAAGATCAGTGTTTCCATCTGGTAGGCTATCCGGATTGGTGGGAGATCGGACCCAAGAAAAATAATAGGGACGAAGGGAAACGCGGCACCTCCACTACCGGCCAAGGCAGCGACACCGGCGGCCGTGGAGGATTTGGGGGAGTTGTGTCTGGCGACACCAAGGAGAGTACCAGCGGCGGCCATGGCAGTCAGAAGAACCCTCTCTCTCATGAAGATGATAGTGACCGTAACATAGGTATTGGGGTTGAGAGAGGCTTCTCAAAACCCCCTTCCTCTTTGTTTAATTATAAATTTTTCCCTGAAAGTATCCATCACTTTCTATTAAATACTGAACAAGATATAGGGACTAAACCTGTAAAGATGGATATTAGTAGGGGACCCAAGTCTGATAAGTGTAAACAGGGAATTGGAAAGGCTCATAATGGTTTTTCTATTGGGAATCTCAATAATAGTAAGAGAAATAAATCTAGAAACCATAAGTTTTTTAAACTAAAAATGAGGGTAAAAATAAAACATCTTGCTTTTAGACGTTTTTTTAAAACCAGTTCCCTTAAAATTGCTAAACACATAGGTAGTGTTTGGTATGCAGGAATGAGATGTGGAATTGAATGGATGATTACGAGGGAATGAAGGAAAGGGTGTTTGGTTGGTCAATGGAATGGAATCACCCATTCCAAAATGCATTCCATTCCCTCAAAATCATTCCTTCCACCCCCCATGTTTTTTTTTCATTCCATCCCCTCTTGCACCATTCATCAACACCACAACCCACCACCTTCGCCACAACCCCCACCACCACCACCCACCACCGACGCCATCGCCGCCACCCGCCACCACCTCACCCCGACAGCCGCCGCCGCCACCCACTTGCCACCGTTATCACCCACAGCTGCGGCCAACCGCTAACGACACTCGCCGCCGCCCACCACCATCGTCGACACCACCACCACCGCCACCACCAACCGCCGCCGCCACCAACCGCCGCCGCCGCCACCAACCGCCACCTCTGCTGCCACCCACCACCAACGACCACGTTGCCACCACCGCCACTCGTCGTCGCCGCCGCACCGCCACTCGCCGCCACCACCACCACCCATCGCCGCCGCCGACACCCACCACCGCCACCTATAACCACCCACAATCACTACCACCGACCATCACCACCACTCACCGCTGATTTTATTACTCTGTTTTTCTTGCCTACCGAACAATACACAATAATAACTCATTCCATTCACACATGGTAACCAAACAAGACATGGAATGGTAATGATCCATTGCATTCCCTCGTCCATTCCATTACCTCGTCTATTCCATTCCTTCGTTCATTCCATTACCCCATACCAAACAGACCCATAGGGTTTGCAAATATGGCTAATCGGAACACCGTTAACACTGGCCCCTGGATTTTCGACTGTGGGGCCACTGACACCATGACATACGACCCGAATGATATTAAAACTAAAAAAAACCAACAAAAACCCACATTAAAACGGCCAGTGGCGAAATTGTCAAAGTTGAAGGGGGAGGGACTATAGAGATTGGGCCCGACTTAAAACTTACCAACTGTCTCTATATTCCCTCGCTATCACATAAACTTTTGTCAATAAGCCATGTCACAAAAGAACTGAATTGCATTGTCTTAATGCATCCCACGTTCTGTATATTACAGGAGATCTGGACGGGGAGGATTATTGGGCGTGGCACTGAGCGTCAAGGCCTGTATTATGTGGATGAGGTGTCCCATGATGGGGTAGCAATGTTGGCTCATGGAAGTGTGGATCGCGAAGTGTGGCTATGGCATCGACGTCTAGGACATCCCTCAGACGGCTATTTAAAATTATTATTTCCAAATTTTTTCCCTTTACATCAAACTTTAAATTGTGAAACTTGCATTTTAGCTAAGAGTCATAGACAATCTTTTAAACCAAATAATACTAGGGTTAAAATGCCGTTTTCATTAATTCATTCTGAAGTTTGGGGGCCTGCCAAAATTTGTGGGGGCCAAAACATCCGCTATTATGTCACCTTTATTGATGATTGCACTCGAATGACCTGGACCTATTTTCTAAAAACCAAATCGGAAGTTGTGGATCGGTTCACAATATTCCACACCATGATCGAAACCCATTTCAAAACCAAAATTCAAACTTTACGATCTGATAATGGTGGGGAATTTGTGAATGACCACATGAGAAGTTTTTGCAATTCTAAAGGGATAATCCACCAGACCACATGTTCCCACACCCCAGAACAAAATGGGGTGGCTGAACGAAAAAACCGTATCCTCCTCGAGATCACCCGAGCCCTCCTAATCGAGTCTAACATACCTACCTCTTTTTGGCCTGAGGCTTTGGCTACCGCCACATATCTTATTAATCGTCTCCCAACCAAAGCCCTCAAACTCAAAACCCCAATCGACACACTCGCTACTCTTACCAACACCGATCCACCTCTCTCCTTAAAACCTCGGATCTTTGGGTGCACGGTCTTCGTTCACATTACCAAGCATGAACGAAGCAAGCTTGGTAAGCTTGGTCCTTGTGCAGAGAAGTGTGTCTTCCTTGGCTACGGTCACAACCAGAAAGGATACCGGTGCTACAACCCTCTTCGCCGTCACATGCACACTACTATACATTGTGATTTTCTCGAGACCAACCTCTTCTATGAATCCCAACTTCACGGTCAGGGGGAGACTCGCTCTACAAACGACACATTAAGTTGGTTAGACTGGCCTACTCCTACTCCCGATTCTACTGCTCCTACTCCCATGACTTCTGACACTCCCGCTACACTCCGAGACTGCTCACACTAACCAACAAGAAAATCCGGATATAATTGAGGGGGAACCACCAAACCCCTCACCCACTAACAATACTTGTGTAGACAGTGATACAGGTATACAGGAACCTCAAGGACGATACAACTTACCTCCGAGGGCCAACAGGGGTGTTCCGGCAAAAAGATACTCCCCAGAAAAGGAACCAAAAAAAACAACAAGATACGGGATTGCAAATCTAGCAAGTGGGAATCTATCTAAAGAAGCGAAAGCCTACTATTCCGCTATATACTCTGAAGAAATCCCAAATACCGTGGAACAAGCCCTCAAATCAAAACCGTGGAAAGAAGCCATGGAGACAGAGATGGATGCCTTAATAAAAAACAAGACATGGGAAAAACACACCCTCCCCCCTCAGAAGAGAACTGTTGGGTGCATATGGGTGTTCTCAATTAAACGAAAACCTGATGGCACCATAGAACGATACAAGGCCCGTCTTGTCGCAAAAGGGTACACCCAAACGTATGGGATAGACTACTCAGAAACGTTCTTGCCAGTAGCCAAACTTGACACCATTCGAGTTTTGTTCTCCGTTGCCGCAAATGAAAACTGGCCACTACATCAACTAGATGTAAAAAATGCTTTCCTCCATGGTGAATTAAAAGAAGAAGTGTACATGGACCCTCCTCCAGGATTCAGGAATGGCTTCAGGACCAGTGAAGTGTGTCGATTACAAAGATCCTTATACGGCCTTAAACAATCTCCCCGGGCATGGTTCGGAAGGTTTACCATGGTGATGAAGAAATATGGCTATGCCCAAAGCAACTCTGACCACACGTTCACAAAGCGACAAGGTAAAAACATTACATGCTTAATAATTTATGTCGATGATATGATTGTTACAGGGAATGATCATGAAGAAATAACAAGGCTAAAGAGACACCTATCTGAAGAATTTGAAATGAAAGACCTAGGAAGACTTAAATACTTCCTAGGAATTGAAGTGCTCAGATCAAGGCAATGAATCTTCATATGCCAAAAGAAATACACCCTAGACCTCCTGGCTGAGGTTGGAATGCTCGACTGCAAACCAGCGGACACCCCAATTCTCGTCAACCATGGGATGTACATAAAAGAAGACGGAGAAAGTACAAACAAAAACCAATATCAACGCTTGGTAGGCAAACTCATTTACCTATCACACACAAGACCCGACATCGCGTATGCCGTAAGCGTTGTCAGCCAGTTCATGCATCAACCTCAAAAAGAACATATGGAAGCTGTGATGAGAATTATCAGGTACCTCAAAGGAACAACAGATCAAGGCATCACATTCAAAGCAAACAAGCACTTGGAAATCAAAGGGTTCACTGATGCAGATTGGGGAGGAGCTAAAGATAACCGCAGATCAACGGCAGGATACTTCACTATGGTCGGAGGCAATTTAGTTACTTGGAGAAGCAAGAAACAAAAAGTTGTGGCATTATCTAGTGCCGAGGCAGAATTCAGAGGCATCGTTCGGGGCATTACGGAAGTGCTATGGCTCAGGAAACTTCTCACAGAAATCGGTTTCCCTCCTACCATTACCACTGAGATCATGTGTGATAATAAAGCCGCCATTCAAATTTCTGAAAACCCTGTTCAACATGACCGCACAAAACACATCGAAATCGACCGTAATTTCATCAAGGAAAAGATAGACACAGGCATCAACAAACTTCCCTTTATCCGATCAAAGTTGCAACTAGCTGATGTATTAACCAAAGCCGTCCCATGAAGCCATCTAACTACTTGCCTTAGCAAGTTGGGTTTCGGAAATCCCACAACTCAACTTGAGGGGGAGTGTTAGAAAAATAAACCGAGATTTACAGGATCAGCCTATCATCATCTCCTCTTTTAGAATATTATGTTTCTTTTTATACTTATTTGGTTTCCTTGTATTCTAAAGGAGCCGTTGCTTTTAGTCTATATATTTAGGTTGGCTTCTTTTTGTAGAGATATAACAGAAACAAGAACAACCTTCATTCAATAAAATAAATTCATTCTTTGTTTTCTTTCCGGCTGATTACCGTTTAACACCATACCCTTTAGTCTAATAAACTATAAAAAGAAGCCCCCAAAAAGTTATCATGCATCTGCTGCAAATTTGATTTCTTTATTCATGCATCAGCATTAGTTAGGAAGAGCATGATTCATGTGTCTCCGGAAAAAAATGATGGCCCAACTCATGCAAAAAAACAGGAGTTTTCATGGTTCTCATGAGTGATTCATAACTGAAATGAATCCTATATATACACATATAATGCAAAATTGATTGGGAAATCAGAAGTGTACAAAAGTGCGGAAGTTATCATACTTTAAATAATGTTAAAAACAATACAGGAACTAAAAAATTCACAATAAATAATAATAATAATAATAATAATAATAATAATAATAATAATAATAATAATAATAATAATAATATGCAACTTTCGCAATTGAAAATAGAGAACACAACCATCAAAACTACACCCACTTTGTCTTACTATTGCCCAACAGAAAAAAATATAAATAAATGGGATTTCCATATCTCTATATGATACAAAAGGGTATTTAACCGAATAGTATATTTGTGTCCTAAATGTAGCAATGTCTATTTTCAAATTTTAAAGTATACCTAAAAGTAGATTAGTACCAGAATTCTAAAAAATATATATGATATATCTATTTTCAAATTTTAAACCACTAAAAAGCGGATATGCCATCCTCATCTATTTCATTTTTTAAGCAGATTGTATGAATTTGGCAAAAGAGAAACCACTTGACAAGAGGATACAGAGAAAATTTAAAAGAGATGTTAGGAAAAACATATAGATTTTATGGATGGCATCTTCAATGTAGCAATGTCATGTGGGAGTGCCTTAGGTAATGCGTAGTGGGGCGCCATGTGCCAACATAACCCCCCTATAACCCTCCGAACACCATTACGGGGGGTTATGAGGCAAAATAAATTGGTGGGCGCGATATCCATAGCGCCGCTATGCATGGTGCCTTTTAAAGTTTCCACCAATCACAAACAAGCAATCTTTTTTATATTAATTAATAAAATTGAAAATTATTAAATAGGTAATGATTAGGTGGGGGCTTTATGACTACGGACTTAAATGCATAACGTCCCATAACGTCCACCCACACACGTGGCACGCCACATGTCGTATAACGCCCACAAAAGAGGATTATGACTACACATATCCTTATGAAAGCTCCATTTTAAGCATGTCAGAGTGCGAGAAAATTAAGCCACCTAGACCTTGAATTAATGATGAGCCCCCGTCCACTAACTATACATTAATACAATTGATGGGACCCAAGTGTGTGTCACAACTGACATGGAAGGAAATGATTGATGTGTATATTAAAAAAAAAAACAAAATTATGTTTGTCATTTATAATTAGTTGTTGGTATGGTTCTAAGGCTTTATTTCTTCGTCTTACATGATAAGTATATATGCTTTATGAACTATATGCGTTTATAATGTATGGATATGTTGGTTTTAGAACGTTGTCTTTTTATGTCACGGCCCCCGACCCGGTTTAACCCGTTTCAGGAGCCGCGGGACAGAAATCCCGTGGTATTTATTTAATTGAGTTTAACAGCGGAAGTTTATCATCTGGATCTTTTTAAAGCTAAATTTTTTCCGATTATTTTATTTCACAACTTGGGATAAAACCCCGGTAATTTACAATATTATGATTTCATGGAGAAATCTTTATTTTACAAAACATATTTCTTTATTTTATAATGAGCCACTTTCTTAAGCTTGCAGTGCTCCACAGCACCTTTCCTGAATCACAACAGATCACCTGAAACATGTTTGAAAAAGGTTTTGTCAGCGGAAAATACTGGTGAATCATTCTATTTAATAAAACAACCTGTTTGTTATAATTTACAGTATTAAGGGTGATTACATTGTTTCTATATCAACCAACTACCCACAGTATTTGTCACTCGACTTATTTCTGTGACTGTGGTCAGACCACCCATTGGCTAACTCGTTGTCCAATGGTGGCGGGAAAAAGTAATGTATACAATACCCCACATACTGGCTGTAATTCGGTGACTACAAAGACTTAATCCCTGTAATTATAACTTTGAAAATAAACATGCTTTTGAAATCAAATTTGATAAAAAGAGAATGACTCACATTGCAGATATAACACGGACAGAATCTAGCCTACTGATTAGCCTTGTTAACCTAATTTAAATAACAATGCACACAAAACTGGGTTAGTAATCAATACAGCATTTACGATAACTCACGAGATTAAACCCTCACAACGAATAACAAAGTGCAATACTTAAACATCCATCGAATTAACGACGAATGACAAAGCATAACCCTAATGTGGGCAGCACTTAAACATCCATTGGATATTTTAATCAATCGGACAATGAATCGTAGAAGCGATTGAGTTATTACCCTGTTTTGCGGCAGAAATTCGGGATTCGTGTGTGTTTTTTGTAGTAAACAGAACGTAATTCAGTGTGTATAGCGAGTTTGTTCGTCGTTTTAATTCCAGAAATCAAGTCAAAATGTCCACTATTTATACATAAATTTTGACTAGCTTACGGACCGTAAGACTCAACCCTTACGGTCCGTAAGGGACACGAAATCACCCTAGGGTAGCCACGTCCTGGACTAGCCTATCTGAGTTGACAACTTCGTAAAATTCGATTTTGACAGCGAGTTTTTAAGATAATCGTAACTAGGGTTTACCCCCCCCCCCTGAGTTTTAGGGGCCCTGATCCTGATTCTGATTGTTCTGAAAATTTTAGGGTTTGTGCAGAATCACTTGGGTGTCTTAATTAGGGTTTCCTATTGAACTAAATATAATAATAAATAATAGTTTTGGTGAGAGTTGTTACATTCTCCCCACCTTAATAAAAATCTCGTCCTCGAGATTTACTGGAATAAGTGAGGATACTTTCGCTTCATTTCTGATTCCATCTCCCAAGTGTATTCAGCTCCTCTCTTTGAATTCCACTTGACTTTAACTAGAACTAGTCGTTTGTCTCTGAGAAATTTCACTTTTCTGTCTTCTATCTGAAGAGGTTTCTCAACAAATTTTAACTTTTCGTTTACCTCTATATCTTGAAGAGGTACTACCAAAGATTCGTCTGTTAAGCATTTCTTGAGATTGGATACATGAAATACATCTTGTACTCCAGCTAACTCTTCTGGTAGTTGTAAACGATAAGCAACTGGTCCTATACGTTGGATCACTGGAAATGGTCCTACGTATCGTGGACTTAGTTTTCCTTTCTTACCAAATCGAACTACTCCTTTCCAAGGAGAAACTTTTAATAGTACCTTGTCTCCAACTTGAAACTCTAACGGCTTTCTTCTATCGTTTGCATAACTCTTTTGACGATCTCGAGCTGTCTTTAGTCTTTCCTTGATTTGTGTAATCTTGTCGGTCGTCTCTTGTACTATTTCAGGTCCGGACAATTGACTTTCTCCTATTTCTGCCCAACAAACTAGAGTTCTGCATTTTCTTCCATACAGTGCTTCGAATGGGGCAGTTTCGATACTTGAATGATAACTATTATTATAGGAGAATTCAATCAAAGGTAAGTGATCGTCCCAATTTCCACCAAAATCTATCACACATGCTCGGAGCATGTCTTCTAGAGTTTGGATCGTCCTTTCACTTTGCCCATCTGTTTGAGGATGATATGCAGTACTCAGATTTAGTCAAGTTCCCATAGCTTCTTGGAAACTTTTCCAGAAATGAGAAGTGAAACGACTATCCCTATCCGAAACAATGGAGAGTGGAACTCCATGTAAGGATAGTACTTCATCTACATACAACTTTGCCAACCTTTCCATGCTAAAAGTTTCTTTCATAGGTAGAAAGTGAGCTGATTTGGTTAATCGATCCACAATTACCCAAATCGCGTCATTACCTTTTCTGGTTTTGGGTAACTTAGTAACAAAATCCATTGTTATGAGTTCCCATTTCCATACTGGCATTTCTAATTGCTGTAGTAGACCTGAAGGTTTCTGGTGTTCTGCCTTAACTTGTGAACAAGTAAGACACTTAGAAACATATCTAGCTATATCCTTTTTCATACCTATCCACCAGAAATTATTTCTTAAATCTTGGTACATCTTATTATTTCAAGGGTGTATGGTATACCTAGATTTATGAGCTTCTTCTAAAATCTTATTTCTTAATTCGCCTTGCTTTGGTACCCAAATCCTTTTCTTATGGAATCTCCAAATTCCATCAGATCCTTGTTCTAATTCTTTTATTCTTCCTTTCATTCCTTCAGCATCATCCTTGGTTGCTGTTTCTTGAATATTCTTTATTTGTTCCATTAAATCTAACTGTAGATTTAATCTGAGAGCACGAACTCTTCGTTGTTTTTCATGATACTTACGACTTAAGGCATCTGCAACTACATTTGCCTTTCCTTCGTGATACTGAATATCACAGTCGTAGTCACTTAGGATTTCCATCCATCTTCTTTGTCTCATGTTTAACTCTTTTTGCCCAAAAATATATTTTAAACTTTTGTGGTCTGTATAGACAGTAAATTTACTTCCGTAAAGATAATGTCTCCAAATCTTAAGGGAAAAAATTATGGCTCCTAACTCTAAGTCGTGAGTTGTATAATTTTCTTCGTGCTTTTTCAATTGTCTTGATGCATACGCAATTACCTTCTTGCGTTGCATAAGCACACATCCTAATCCTAATTTTGAAGCATCACAGTAAACTTCAAAATCTTCAGTTCCTTCTGGTAAGGCTAGGATTGGAGCATTTGTTAACTTCTGCTTTAAAATCCTAAAGGCTTCTTCTTGTTTAGGTCCACATTCAAACTTAACTGCTTTACAGGTTAGCTTAGTTAATGGTACAGCTATTTTAGAAAAATCCTTAATAAACCGTCTATAGTATCCAGCTAAACCTATAAAACTTCTAATTTCCATGGCGGATTGCGGAACCTTCCATTTGGTAATCGCCTCTATCTTATCAGGATCTACGTGAATACCTTCATGATTCACCATGTGACCTAAAAATTGCACTTCCTGTAGCCAAAATTCACACTTCGATAATTTGGCATAAAGCTTTTCTTTTCTTAACAAAGTTAAGAGTGCATGCAAGTGTTGACAATGCTCATCCTGATTTTTGGAATAAATAAGTATATCGTCAATAAAAACAATTACAAATTTATCCAAATACGGTTTACAAATCCTATTCATCATGTCCATGAATGCGGCAGGTGCATTCGTTAATCCGAAGGGCATGACTGTAAACTCGTAATGACCATACCTAGTTCTGAAAGCAGTTTTAGGTATGTCTTCCTCTTGTACCTTCAATTGATGATATCCGGAGTGTAAATCTATCTTAGAAAAATATCTAGCTCCTTGAAGTTGATCGAATAGATCATCAATCCTAGGTAATGGGTATCGATTCTTAATTGTAACCTTATTCAATTCTCTATAATCAATACACATTCTCATTGAACCATCCTTCTTCTTTACAAACAACACTGGTGCTCCCCACGGGGATGAACTAGGTTGTATGAAACCTTTACTTAGTAATTCATCTAATTGCTTTTTCAGTTCTAACATTTCTATAGGTGTTAACCGATAAGGTGCCTTGGCTATCGGTGTAGTTCCTGGAATTAGATGAATCCTAAATTCTACTTCCCTATCTGGTGGTAATCCTGGTAACTCTTCTGGGAATATATCTGGGTATTCTGAGACTACAGGAATTTCCTTAAGTTCTTTGCCCTTAGTACTAATGATTACTGAAATCATATATACTATTCCTTGCTTTCGTTCATAACTAGAAACTTTCATTACTGATATGAACTTCATGGGTTTACGTGGCTTATCTCCTGTAATCACGATTACTTCTCCAGTAGGTGCTTGAATTTCTATGGAATTCTTAACACAAAGAATTCGAGCATGGTTGGCTATTAACCAATCCATTCCTAACACAACATCGAATTCAGCTAACTTCATAAGTAATAGAGTTGTAGAAAATTTATGACTTAAAAGTTCTATTTCTACATTTTACAAAACCTGATCTATTTTAACTGAATTCCCATATGCGGTTTCGACTGTAAAAATCTGCCTAATGTTGGTTAAAGGTAACTTAAGAGCTTGACAGAATAAAGTATTTATAAAACTTTGGTTTGCACCAGAGTCAAATAATACTTTTGCATATACGTTGTGAACTAAGAACGTACCAGCTATCACATCTGGAATGAGTTCTGCTTCTTGAGTGGTTAGCTGGAATGCTCTGACATTCTTCTTAGTAGCTCCGTCGGTCGCCTTGGTTTTGTTGTCTGCAGGTTTGACCAATTTAGGACATTTTGGCTTAAAATGTCATGTTTCTCCACAGTTAAAGCAGATTCTGGTTTTCTTCCTACAGTCTTCTTCACGATGTCCTATGGCTTTGCAAAAGTTGCAGATTACATTACATCTTCCATAATGTTTCTTTTTGCAATTTCTGCAAAATGGCAAAGTTAAAGATTGCCCTGTTCCTCTTCTTTTGAAGTTGCTATTATTACCCAAACGAAATCCTTGGGTAATTTTCTGAGCCAGTTCCTTTTTCCTGTTTTCATCTCTTGTGCGTACCAGTTCGCCAGTTAGGGTGTTAGCTAGTTCTACCGCATCGTCAATATTGCGAGGTCTCGCAGCTTTAACGATATTACGGATTTCACTAATTAATCCCCAAACATAGCGAGAAATGAGTACCGGTTCTGGCGAAGCCAGCGTTGGTACCACTCTAGCATATTCGAAGAATGTCGAAGTATAACCACGACAATCCACATTCACCATCCGGTGGGTCAAGAACTTATTTGCCATTTGATCTTTTTCATACTCGGGACAGAATTTTCTTTCTACAAGATTCTTAAATTCTTCCCATTTCATGGCATATGCCTCGATCCTTCTTTTAGCTTGTAATACTGTGTTCCACCATTCTAGCGCCCCTTCTTTAAAAAGATTTGACGCATACATAACTTGATCTTCCTCGGCACACTTACTTATAGTGATTACTGCCTCAGTTTTCTCTAACCAACGTAATACTGCAATAGCCCCTTCATTACCTGCAAACTCAGTTGGTTTACAGGCAAGGAATTCTTTGTAAGTGCAACCAGGTGTTGCAGCTTTCATTTTCTTGAAAATTGGGGCTTGCAGATCATTATTGTTATTAACATGATTTCCGCCTCCGTTTATACTATTACTAAAGTTGTCGCCTTGTGTACGTTTACTAGGAATGATTGATTGAGGTTTAACAGGTTTCTGAACAGCAGCAACGATTGCTGGAATAGCATTGGCCATTCCTTGTGCAACGATATCCTCTATATCTTGTCTATTTAACAATTGTTCTTCCTGAATTTGCTCAGATTGATTTACTTCATTTACTGGTTCATTACCAATGTTTGCCATCTGATAATTAATTTATAGATAAATAATTAGTATAAAAGAAATAATCCAATGTCACAATTAATTGCACATAATCACGTAAACGAATATACAAACAAAATTGTAAATTTTCTAAAATTTCATTTGTTTTATAGATTATATCATGCTTCTATATACAACCGTTTTATTATTTATTTTACACATACTGATTTTACTACTACTATTATACAACCACAGTTTCATAAACCTACTATCTTTTGTCATTTGTTTCCCTAAAAACGAAGCTCCCTTTCATCATATTTCCAGGCAATTTGTCCCCTATCTCCCGGATTCTATTTCCCGCATCCATTAACTCTTCGCCAAAATGGCGAAGTTCAGCCATATTCTCGTTAATCATTGGTGGATTTGGTAGAGGTTCTGGATCAAACTGGGGAAGAAAGGAATAAGGACAGTTGATAATGTTTTGGAATTGCCAATCATTTGTCCACCATTCATCCATTCCTAAAGGTTGGGTATGGATTATTGGTTCTGGGATTGCTGGTTCAAGATTTATAGGGAGTTGATTTTTGATAGGATTAGAGTAAAAATTATTATTATTGACAGGCCTAATAGTATCGCAGCTTGTCAATATAAAATCTAGTTCCTCCTGAAATGTCATTTCCTGGGTTTGTTTAGAGCTTTCTCCAATTTCCATCTGGGTTTGTCTAGAACCTTTTCCAACCTCCATTTCTATTTCCTTAGAATATTCCTCAAACTGTATTCCCATTTGCCTAGAATCTTTCTTGACTTCAGTCTCCAATTCCTGCTGTCTAGAACTTTCTCCGGTTTCAATTTCTTTTCCTTTTTCTAAGGGATTGTTTATTTTAGGAAGTCTCTTAGCTGGCTTTCTCTTATGTATACGCCTCCCCCATACGAATCTCTTTCTTTTCTTTGGTTTTGGCTTTTCCAGAGGTGGAGCATTGAATTCTATAGGTTGTTCCACATCAGGAAAGTATCCAGTAAATTCTTTAGAAACTTCTATGTTTACAGGGTAAAGGTTGAGATTCTCTAGGGCTCCAGATAACTCATTCATGCTGTTTAACATATATGTAAAATTTTTTTTTAACAAATTTTACAGATAAACCTCAAATATTATTGCATATTCTGTGACTAATTTAATACAAATGAAAATTGACAATTTAAACATACTAAATTTTATTGAAATTTTTATTTATTTACTGGATGATATTTCTGGCTTATAAGTTGCTAATACGGAGTCAGGGTATTCTAAAGATTAGCATTTACTGCTACAGTAGCTAGCATATAAAGATCCGCCCATTTTTCATCTAAATTGTCTTCCCATGGTGATTTACTGATTAATTCCTGGGTTTCCTTTTTAACTTTCTTTTCTCGAAATTTCCTTAATTTCTCCTGACTTTTTCTAATAATCAAACTTCTTTTATCAGGAGAAAGTGGTTCCTCGTATTGGGCTTTTCGAACAAATATTCCTTCTTCAGGAGTTTGGGATGAACTTCCCTTCTCATTTGATAACCTATCTAATTTAAGATAGATGTTTGAAAGCTTTTGCTTACCCATACTGTAACTAACAAATAGTCAGTTAATAAAACACATAATCACATAGTAATCAGGAAAAAATTAAGTATTTCTAAATACTTAATTAGCTTAACTCAGTGGCTCTGATACCACCTTTTTCTGTCACGGCCCCCGACCCGGTTTAACCCGTTTCAGGAGCCGCGGGACAGAAATCCCGTGGTATTTATTTAATTGAGTTTAACAGCGGAAGTTTATCATCAGGATCTTTTTAAAGCTAAATTTTTTCCGATTATTTTATTTCACAACTTGGGATAAAACCCCGGTAATTTACAATATTATGATTTCATGGAGAAATCTTTATTTTACAAAACATATTTCTTTATTTTATAATGAGTCACTTTCTTAAGCTTGCAGTGCTCCACAACACCTTTCCTGAATCACAACAGATCACCTGAAACATGTTTGAAAAAGGTTTTGTCAGCGGAAAATACTGGTGAATCATTCTATTTAATAAAACAACCTGTTTGTTATAATTTACAGTATTAAGGGTGATTACATTGTTTCTATATCAACCAACTACCCACAGTATTTGTCACTCGACTTATTTCTGTGACTGTGGTCAGACCACCCATTGGCTAACTCGTTGTCCAATGGTGGCGGGAAAAAGTAATGTATACAATACCCCACATACTGGCTGTAATTCGGTGACTACAAAGACTTAATCCCTGTAATTATAACTTTGAAAATAAACATGCTTTTGAAATCAAATTTGATAAAAAGAGAATGACTCACATTGCAGATATAACACGGACAGAATCTAGTCTACTGATTAGCCTTGTTAACCTAATTTAAATAACAATGCACACAAAACTGAGTTAGTAATCAATACAGCATTTACGATAACTCACGAGATTAAACCCTCACAACGAATGACAAAGTGCAATACTTAAACATCCATCGAATTAACGACGAATGACAAAGCATAACCCTAATGTGGGCAACACTTAAACATCCATTGGATATTTTAATCAATCGGACAATGAATCGTAGCAGCGATTGAGTTATTACCCTGTTTTGCGGCAGAAATTTGGGATTCGTGTGTGTTTTTTGTAGTAAACAGAACGTAATTCAGTGTGTATAGCGAGTTTGTTCGTCGTTTTAATTCCAGAAATCAAGTCCCAATGTCCACTATTTATACACAAATTTTGACTAGCTTACGGACCGTATGACTCAACCCTTACGGTCCGTAAGGGACACGAAATCACCCTAGGGTAGCCACGTACTGGACTAGCCTATCTGAGTTGACAACTTCGTAAAATTCGATTTTGACAGCGAGATTTTAAGATGATCGTAACTAGGGTTTACCCCCCCCCCCCCCCCGAGTTTTAGGGGCCCTGATCCTGATTCTGATTGTTCTGAAAATTTTAGGGTTTGTGCAGAATCACTTGTGTGTCTTAATTAGGGTTTCCTATTTCACTAAATATAATAATAAATAATAGTTTTGGTGAGAGTTGTTACATTTTATATTTGTAGTTGTAGGTAATACGAGTAATTTAAGATTAGGAGTCACTAATAAAACATAAAAGATTGTCTTTTTTGAAACAATTAACAGTCAAAGTGATTAAATAGTAATTAGATTTTATATGTGTAGTTGGTTCGAAGTGAGAGAGTCGGTTATCAAAAGAGTAACATATAAATGCCCATATTGTCACCGATCAAGGAAAGACAGAAATTTGCCCAAGATCTGCAATGCGAATCTAGTAATGTTGAAGATCTATGAAAGGGCAGTCATGAGTTTTTGTGCAGGGCAAAATTAAGCCATCTATACATTGAAAGAAGGAGAAAAATAAAAGGCTTGGTTATGTAATAAATTAAAAGAGGATATTAGTGTTAAGGTTGATGCCATTGCTTACTTTTGATGCTTCCTCAATTATAAATGAGGTATCATACTGAACCAAACTAATACCAATCAAACTAAATTGATACCGACTGGAAACCTATTGCGAAGCATGGGTAATCCTACTAATATATACATGTGATTTATTTTATCACTTATCATTTCATAGTTATTTATATATTTATTTCACTACACAAGACACAAGAACTACCATTTGACATTTGTTAGCAAATATAGCCAGATTAAACAATTAGGTCCTTAGGAAAGAAAACTTTAACTAATCTATTCAAAAAGCATTAAAACCAAGTCCATTTTAGTATATACAAACATAATAAAATCATGACGTTTGAGGTTTGTGTATGTAAATTGGCTTTGCTCTAATACACTCTCCTTTATTTCAGTTCATAGTTTCAATACCAAACATATGTGTTTCATCTCCATGGTAAATTCATCAAATATACAGTGTTCTGTTGACTATAAATAGAGAGCAAACGGATCCACTTTTAAACAGCACTATGTGCGGGGCAAGCTTTCAGCTTTCAAGAGTTGTTTTCAACAATTAGTACAAATAAAGTTTCTTGGGGTTTTCCGGGTGATTATTAGATTCCTATAATAAAATATAAAAAGAAGCCCCCACAAAGATATCATGCATCTGCTGCAAATTTGGTTTCTTTATTCATGGATCAGCATTAATTAGGAAGAGCATGATTCATGTGTCTCCAGTAATATATTTAGTCCCCGTCCGTAAATCCATTCTTTTTTCTATATAGCGATCTTATTTGCGGGTTTCAAATGCAACAACTAACATATAGTTGAGTCTTTCTGAACACAACATCCAATCTTAATCTCAACACAAAATCCAATCTGAATCTCTGCCAGCACTTTTTCCACAGTTTTGCAGACTTTCTAGACCCAACTTAAAGTTATCTTTATCAAATCAAATCATCCGTTTCTTTCTCTGGGAAGATCATAGTCGTTATGGGTTACAACTCAACAGAAGATTATCTTAGTATTTTGGATGAACTTATCGATCAATACAACCTTCCTTCAATAATGATGAAGAAGTTGATGGGTTACATAAAGTCTATATACAAATCAGATCTGCAAAACATTTACAGCTCACCTATGTTATGGATTGGGATGTATATCGCCGGAGCATCTCTGGTTTGCATCCTTGCCATGGTGGCTGATTTATTACATGGTTTACGTAGCAGAAAGCTATGGTTTCCGTGTAGATACTTTATAATTAATGCTGCTTCACTCACTGTAATATCTGTTGCAATGAAGTTACCTGTGGATCTAAGTGGTTCCATGCCAGGTGATGTGGACCAAGCGGCAAAGCTCGGAAGCATGGCCTTTATGTGCACCATGATGGCCAATTTATTGCCTTGTTTAGCAACCATGGACAGCAATGAACTTTTGTCAAACATCACAGCTTTGGGTATTCTTGTAATCACCATGGCTGTGAATGTTTGCATCCAAATAGGAACGGGTGTCGTATCCTACAATGAAGATGAGCGTATTCTTGCGTATGTTGCTCCTAAATACAATGTTAAATCACTGGGCGTACGTAAACATCGCAACACCATACTAGCCTCCATTTATGTGGCTTTTCTAGTTGTGTTGTTGATACTACATGTATCTTCATGTTTAGCGATTCTAAAATCCAAAAAGATTATAGAATCCAAATACCAACAATGTCATGAAAGAGCTTCAAAAGACATTCAAACATCACCAGGAAAATCATTTGAGGTTGAGAAGCTGCAAAAGAATGTGATCAACCACTGGATCATGGCAGGGAGTGGCAGTCCCCAATTAATTACCGCTTGCTTTCATACGACCTCTTCTTCCGGGGTAATATGTGTTGTAGTCACCATCTTACACACTATTACTATGTACTGGACAATTGATGCTATATATACCAAGGACTGTGGTTCGGATTATAGCTGGTCCATGATAGTGATTCTCATAGTACAATTTGTTGGAGTGGTGGTTGGTACAATTGCACCACTTTCTCGATGTTTTGCAACCTTAAGCTTTAAAGTGAACTCCAAAATCATTTCAAATCATTTTAAGGTCTTTGAAGTAGAAAGCTACTGGACTAGCAAGTTATATGAATGGAAACGTGCTAGTACAAAACTCCCATTTCATAGCCACCGCAAACTCGAGGCGGTTATGGAGACATTTAAAATGATAATTCTCAGACTTTGTATAGAATTTCAAGAGGGAGTTGTTGTGTTTTGCAATATAACATCCTTGGTCCCGTTCGTGTTTATGATATGTGTCTTGTATTGTTTCCGTTGTTTGAAGTGGTTAACATCTAAGGCCGTGTTTTGTTCATCGGGAGGAAATACTGAGAACTCGGATCGGCTCAAAGATCTTCGCCCATATGTGTTGCATCTTGAAGATGAGATGGAGCTTGCTGAGAGAACTTTGGAAGGCCTTGAAAAATCAGTGTGGCGATTGATAAGAAAGGGTGAAAAAAGGAAGCCTACTGATCTCATAAACCTGATAACAAATTCTGATAGTGGTTTTGAAGGAGTTGCAAAGTTTGACCTCATTGATCCCAATCTTGTTCCATCTTTACAATCAACAGTACAATATCAAGATTGTTGGAGCTTACCGGTGGTAACACTAACAACCATCGCTATTTCTCTGCTTGGAAAAGAAGATAGTGAAGTTAAAAGTTTGCTAAAAAGTGTGTGGGAGGGTCTAAGATACGTTACACTTGTGGAAGAAAGTTTCAGTGTTACAGATGAGGATGTAAGCTTTCAAATGGAAGCGGCAACTTTGTGGAAAGAAGTTCATTTCAACAAAAAATGGTTGGGACACAAGGTTCATGATCCTTCTTTTGATACGAAAACAGCTAAAGAGATTGTTGAATGGTTCAGGGGTACAGCTAAAGACATAGATAAAAGTAAAGGAGGCAAAAAAGATGATCCAACACATAGGTCTATTGGTGCCAACTCAATGTATCACATAACCAAAACAATCCTGCTTGCCTACCAAGCAAACAATAACGAAGAGGTTAGCCAAAAGGAACTTTTTTATAGCTTATCATCAATGATCGCTGACATAATAGCTGCTTGTCTCACCAACTTACCACAAGTCATAACAATGAAATGCCATGCTAGTTCGATAGAGAAAAGGGAAGATAGTGTCAAGGATGCAGCCCTACTTCTAGGCGAGACTAAAGAAATAATCGAAACCCTTTATAATGACCGTGGTAATTATCTTTCAGGCATGAATCCAAGTGACTTGCCATTCCTCAACAAGTGGCGTGCTCATTTAAGGAATCCCTGATTCCTTAGAAAGAACGTTTCGGCTCTTCAAGTAACGAAGTAAGTTCATGTTTATTTTTTCGATTTCTTCCTATTGTACTTAGTTGTATCAATTAATGATGAACTGAAGTGTCTGATTTTCCAGGATGATCAAATAAGCTCCTTGAAGATGCTAGTTTGGATGATCTATTAGCATCCAGAAAGTATGTTGACTTGCTTGTAAATTGTTTTCAGTTATGTATATATATGTGTGTGGTTTGAGGAACATTTGGATGCATTTGTTGTCTGCGCTTACTATCCATTGGTGTTTATGTTAATTTTTTTTAAGATTGTTGCAACTATTTCAGGCCGTTAGAATTAGCACAACTTGGATGTATGGGAACCCAACCAACACGAGACTTTGAATTTGAACCCAGCCATAATGCCTGTTCAAATCGAAAACTGTTTTCCATCACCAACGACATCGAATTCCTAAAATCATTATGATGTTAATTAACTTTTAATAATTGAATGCGGTCGATACGTTCTAACTTAAATTAATATCATAGTCTTTTTGCGAGTTTTTTCCCATATTAGTGTTGGTGGAAAAAGTATTTACCAAAATAGTGTTGTTAGAAAAATATTTACCAAAATGGTGTTTTTAAAGATTTATTTGTTTCTCACTCCCAATCTCATTGGATTAATCCAATTCATTAAAACAATTATTGATTTACCCTAGTATTTGATCTCTCTCATAAGTTTTTTTTTTAAGAATCTTAAAGAAACTATTTTTTTAATAAAATCTACTTAAAAACACTTGTTTTGAAATTCTAAATTTATGTTGTTGATAAAATACCTTCGTATGGTTCGACTAACTTTAGTTATACCCCGATAATTAAATATATTAAAAAACCGAAAATATACTAAATCTAAAAACTTAAAATAACGGACCATTGTTATAGTTCCCCTAGCTTATATTTTCTTTATATAAATAAAACGATACTTGGATATATATATTTTTCTCTCAAACTAAATGCATTAGTTAAAGATATGTATTTCGTGTCACAACACACCTAGGAGTTAGTAGATTCGAATAACCCACTTAAAAAAAAACCTTTTTTTTTACTAAAACCTACTTGGAAAAAATAGAATTTGTTGTAAAAATTTGTATTTACTGTTTGTTTTAAAAAAATCTCAGTTATACCCTCTTAATTTTTTTTTTAATGAAAAAAAGCATTGTTTTCTTTATCACATGTATTAACGAATGAGGTAAGGATTAAATCTGAACCTTCCAATTCATTTGTTTATTCGAGAACTATATTTAAAAAAATAGGCATACAACGGAATGGATTATTAAAAAAATATAAACTAAGGTATAAAAAAGTAAGTTACTACACTGTGTTATGTATAAAAATAACATAATCGAAAGGAGTTTCAACAATATACGTATATAGATTTGAGCGATTTTCAGTTTTTTTTAATCGAATACACAATTTTAGTGTATAACTGGACTTCTTAGGATTACAGTTATTGTATTAAATATAGACTTTTAGATTTTTAAAGTATTAAATAAAGATTTTTAGAATAAGTTTTTTTTTTAAATGAAGGTTTTATAAAAAAAAATATTTAAAAATAAATAAATTTTTTTGGTAAGATACTTGATAATAAATAATTTAGTGAGAGATCCAATACCATGATTAAATCAATAATTATTTAAAGAATTGGATTTATCCAATAAGGTTAGGAATGAAAAAGAAACAAACCTTAAAAACACTATTTTGGTAAATATTTTTGTATCAACACTATTTTGGTAAATACTTTTCCCACCAACACCACTATGGGAAAAAACTCGTCTTTTTGCCTAAGAAAAATTCGATCGGTTCCCTACTTCATCTTCATATAATTTGCATTATCCCGTATCTCTTTGCTGGTTTTTTAAACAAGTTTTCCTAAGATGCATAACGGCCCACTAAGGGGAGTGGGGGCACTACGTTGAACTTCCGTGATAAAGAACAATAACGCGTGGAAGTTTCAAAATGTCCACCGCCACCAAAACATTCACGAGTGATAGGTTCAACGTGATGGTATTCCGTGATTTTTACACTACAAGAAAATGAGGTTAATGCAACTTTTTAGATGCAACATAAAGGTTGCATTAAAATATCTAATGCAACCTTTTTTATAAAAAGTTATAAAGTGTTATTAAAATTGCAACCTTTTTCTTAAAAGGTTGCATATGTGATTGATATTTGCAACTCTTATTAGAAAAGTTGCAATGTTAAAACATAGTGAAACTCTAGTGCTAAAAGGTTACATAATTCATTGAATTACACGAAAATATATAAAATTTTGATTTGTAAATTGTAAAAAAAAAAAAAAAAAAAACCCTTCCAATACTAATATTATTTTGGTGAAATTTGATATTAAAATAATATTTTCTAATAGAATAAAATGGTAGGATAAATTGTAGACGGATTAAAAATATCTTTTTGAATCTTTTAAGAAAAATAACGCTTATGAATCCCATGAACTAAACAATAATTGTTAGACCATGTGTAGTGGAAGGGGAAGATAATACCTCCACTCTAGGGCATTTTACGTCATGTGGCGGTCCAGTCAGCAAAGGGGAATTATTGGGCGTTTTCTAAAATGGGTGTAGTGGGGATGGAGCATTATTGGGGCATTAAATAAAATAAAGAAAAAACACCTAAAAATCTTATTGGATAACAAAAAGGGAGATGAAAGATGATTGGACAAGGAGATGGGGGCAAGGCGTGCTTCAAACCACGCCAAGGGGGCTTTTTTTGAATTTAAAAAAAAAAACGCCCTATGTAATGGGTTCCGGGCGTTTTTGAGCGTTTTTGAGCGTTTTTTTTTTTTTTGAATTGTTTTTTAAAAAAACGCCCCACTACGGGGGGTCTTATAAAAGTTTTGACGAAATCTCCCCAAATGCCATCATTTTTTTAAATATGCATATGTGTTTTTATTAAGTATTATTATTATTATTATTATTATTATTATTATTATTATTATTATTATTTAAAACTTCATATTTTATTAAATGAATTGTGTGTATTATAAAATGTCAATTTTTTTATTTATCAAACTCACTTCCCGTTTGTTCGATGGTCCGGAGGTTTACCCGAACCATTCCATTTTATGGATCGCTTATGTCGAAGGTGTTTATTTCATCATGGCTAAGTTAACGGGATGATTGCCCGACGCCGGTATGAAATGGACTTTGAAATGCCTCACCGAAGTATAGAAGCTATGGAATGGGTGACAATGTACATGTCTCGTATTACACAGGGTAGGGCGATACTCGGTAGTAATAGAACTTCACGAAAATCAATTTGTTAACTTGGCAAAGGTTTAATATCCATGAAATATAGTGTACGCGACAATTTAAAAAAATTATATTAATTAGAGTGTTTTATAACATAAAAACACTTAATTACCACAATTTAAAAAAAAAAAATTAATATCATATGAGTTGTATAGGGCAATGAGACACATATACAAC
Organism: Helianthus tuberosus; assembly: GCA_030545235.1. Taxonomy (NCBI): domain Eukaryota; kingdom Viridiplantae; phylum Streptophyta; class Magnoliopsida; order Asterales; family Asteraceae; genus Helianthus; species Helianthus tuberosus. The sequence continues at coordinate 8,224,307 of CM060408.1, forward strand.
TCCTAAAATGTGTTCATTGATCAATAAGCCTCCCCTGGTGGACACATTATGAGTGTCTCATAATGTGTCCACCAGTGGAGGCTTATTGGTTAATAAGCAACTCAATATGTGCATATGCTTTATTATTATTATTATTATTATTATTATTATTATTGTTATTATTAAATTAATTAAAACCGAAAAATTTATTAAATTAATTATAACAGAAAATTTATTAAATTAATTAAAACCAAAAAATTATTAAATTAATTTTATGTCGATACGACTCATATGAAAATTATTAACTTATTGATCAATGAGCACCTTATAGGAGTTGTAAATGGGTCTCATTGCCCGATACGACTCATATGAAATTAATTTTTTTAACAATTTTATGTCGTAATTAAGGGTTTTTATGTTATAAAACACCCTAATTAATATTTTTTTTTAAATTGTTGCATACACTATATTTCACGGATGTTACACCTTTGCCAAGTTACCAAATTCTTTTTCGTGAAGTTCTATTACTATCTACTAACGCCCTACCCTATGTAATACGATACATCTACTAACACCTTTGCTAAGTTAACAAATTCTTTTTCGTGAAATTCTTTATTGTTGTTATTATTATTAGTTATTATTATTATTTATTTTTATTATTGTTATTGTTATTATTTATTGTTGTTATTATTATTATTTTTTATTATTATTGTTATTGTTATTATTTATTGTTGTTATTAATATTATTTATTATTATTTTTTTTATTATTATTATTTATTGTTGTTATTATTATTATTATTATTGTTATTATTTATTATTGTTATTATTTATTGTTGTTATTATTATTGTTTATTATTATTATTGTTATTATTTATTATTATTATTGTTATTATTTGTTGTTGTTATTATTATTATTTATTATTATTATTATTGTTATTATTTATAGTTGTTATTATTATTATTTATTATTATTATTTTTATTTTATTATTATTATTATTATTTATTGTTGTTATTATTATTATTTATTATTATTATTGTTATTATTTATTATTATTATTGTTATTATTTTTATTATTATTATTTATTGTTGTTATTATTATTATTTATTATTATTATTTTTATTTTTTTATTATTATTATTTATTGTTGTTATTATTATTATTGTTATTATTAATTGTTGTTTTTATTATTATTTATTATTATTATTATTGTTATTATTTATTATTATTATTGTTATTGTTATTATTTATTGTTGTTATTATTATTATTTATTATTTTTATTGTTATTATTTATTGTTGTTATTATTATTATTATTATTTATTATTATTATATTTATTTTTATTATTATTATTTATTGTTGTTATTATTATTATTGTTGTTATTTATTATTATTATTGTTATTATTTTTATTATTATTATTATTTATTGTTGTTATTATTATTTATTATTATTATTGTTATTATTTATTATTATTACTGTTATTATTTTTATTATTATTATTTATTGTTGTTATTATTTATTATTATTATTTTATTTTTTTATTATTATTATTTATTGTTGTTATTATTATTATTTATTATTATTGTTATTATTTATTATTATTATTGTTATTATTTTTATTATTATTATTTATTGTTGTAATTTTTATTATTTATAATTATTATTTTTATTTTTTTATTATTATTATTTATTGTTGTTATTATTATTATTTATTATTATTATTATTATTGTTATAATTTATTACTATTATTGTTATTATTTATTACTATTATTGTTAATTAATTTAATAAATTTTCTGTTATTATTATTATTAGTATTATTTAAAACTTTATATTTTATGAAATGAATTGTATGTATTATAAAATGTCAAATTTTTTATTTATCAAACTTACTTCCCGTTTGTTCAATGGTCCGGAGGTTTACCCGAACCATTCCATTTTATCGATCGCTGATGTCGAATGTGTCTATTTCATCGTGGCTAAGTTAACGCGATGATTGCCCGATGCCGGTACGAATTGGACTTTGAAATACCTCACCGAAGTATAGAAGCTATTTATGACAACTTTTCAGCCGATATGACTCGTATAGCCCGATGAGACCCATATACATCTACTTTTTCTGAAAAGTTGACATGACATTTATGACACACCACTTCCATACGCGTCTACTTTTTCTCATTGACCCATACGGATCTCATTGAACTTCAGTTTCTTTTCTTTTTGTGGTTTTATTTATGACACACCACTTCCATACGCGTCTCATTGACCCATACGGGTCTCATTGAACTTCAGTTTCTTTTCTTTTTGTGGTTTTATTTTGGCCGTTTGTGGTGGTGTTGGGGTTGTGGTTGTGGTGGGTAGGTTGTGGTGGTGGTGGGTCGGCTATGGTGGTGGTAGTGGTGGTGTGCCGGCTGGGGTGGTGGTGTTGGGTCGGCTGGGGTGGTGGTGGTGGTGGCTCGGCTATGGTGGTGGTGGTGGGTCGGCTGGGGTGGTTGTGGTGGTGGTGGGTCTGTTGTGGTGGTGGTGGTTCGGCTTGGGTGGTTGTGGTGGTGGTGGGTCGGCTGTGGTGGTGGTGGGTCAGCTGTGGTGGTGGTGGTGGTGATGGTGGTGGGTCGGCTATAGTGGTGGTGGTGGTGGTGGGTCGGTTGTGGTGGTGGTGGTGGGTCGGCTGGGGTGGTTGGGGTGGTTGTGGTGGTGGTGGGTCGGCTAGGGTGGTGGTGGTGGTGGGTCGGCTATGGTGGTGGTGGTGGTGGGCCGGCTGGGGTGGTTGTGGTGGTGGTGGGTCGGCTAGTGTGGTGGTGGTGGTGGGTCGGCTATGTTGGTGGCGGTGGTGGTGGTGGTGGGTCGGGTGTGGTGGTGGTGGTGGGTCGGGTGTGGTGGTGGTGGTGGTGTGTCGGTGGTGGTGGTGGTGGTGGTGGTGATGGTGGTGGGTCGGCTGTGGTGGTGGTGGTGGGTCGGGTGTGGTGGTGTTTTGTTTTTTTTTTTTACAATATATTTTCGAATGCCGAGTCTAATGCTAAATTGTATTTTTTATTAACAGGATATCGAAAGTCGGTGTTTTGATGGTGGTGGTAGCGTAATAGTGATGGAGAAACTACGTTCGTATTTCAGATTCATGAACTAGAACGCCGATCTACGTTCGTATTTGACACTTAAAGAAATAATAATTCATAAATAAAAAACTCTGTTATAATATATACAATTCGTTTTATAAAAAAATTGACATTTAATAATACTTATAAAAAATTGGCATTTTATAATATACACAATTCATTTCATAAAAATATGAAGTTTTTAATAATAATACTTAATAAAAAAACATATGCACACTTTTTTATTAAAAATATACACAATTCATTTTATAAAAATATGAAGTTTTATAATACTAACACAATATTTTATAAAAAAAATATTAATTTTCTTATATAAATATTTCACAACTTTCCCATACAAAAACTCTATCAGAAATAAAAAATATTAATTTTCTTATATATATATTTCACAACTTTCCCATACAAAAAACACTATCAAAAATAAAGTTCCTTACATCCCAATCATTGGTAATTATTGGCTGACACCCAATGATTGGCATTAATTAGATGGTAGGGACAATTTTCAAACGTATTGGGCAATGAGGGGCGTATGGGTGGGGCCAGTTTGAGGCGTATTGGGCAATGAGGGTCATTTAGGGTTATCTGTTTTGGAAAGTTTGCCTATTTATTATTTGTCTTTATATAAAGCCCCGGTGGGAGTTTTAAAGGCCCTCGAGGCCAAAATGAGAAAATTCTTATGGTCTGGTTCTGGTAACATCTCTAAAATGAACTGGGTGGCTTGGGATTAGGTTACTTGGCCCAAGACTAAAGGTGGTTTGGGTATTAGTAGGATAAAAGAGGTCAATGAAGCCCTTCTTATTAAATGGGGGTGGAGATATAGAGCTGAAAGTAAAAATCTGTGGTGTAAATTGGTTGAAGCGTGTCATTGTAAGAATAACCAAAAGAGCTTCTTTCCTATTAACAATAATATTTCGGGGTGCTGGAAAAATATTGTGAATCTGATTTCCAAAGTAAAAATTAATTGGAAAGGTTTAAATCATTGTATAAAAGGTAAAGTCGGGAATGGGGTTGATATTCGATTTTGGATTGATACTTGGGTGGGTGATCTTCCCTTTTGGGAAAGGTGGCCCAATTTATTTGGTTTGGAGATGTTTAAATTGTGCAGGGTGTCTGAGAGACTGGATACCACTAGAGGAAATGGAGTGTTCAAATGGCAATGGTCTAGACTGCCTGTTTCGGAACAGGAGCTTAAGGAATGGAAGGAATGTTGCGAGGTGCTTAGTATGGTGAGGCTTTCTATCGGAAAGGATGCCTGGATTTGGAGTGGGGATAGTCAGAAGGGTTTCTCGGTGAAGGCCATCAAAGCGGCGTTGTTGAAGGATAGAGGTAGCTGTCATCCTCCAGATTTTTCTTGGTGCAAATGGGTTCCTATTAAATGCAATATTATGAATTGGAGAGGCAATCTGGATAGACTTCCTTCTAGAGTAAATTTAAGAAGAAGGAATGTGGTTTTAACCTCTACTATGTGTCCCTTATGCGATGAAACCGAGGAATCGGCTGAGCATTTGTTCACCGCGTGCTCGGTAGCTTTGAGGGTGTGGTCGGCTTTCAGTGACTGGTGCAAAATCCCGCCTTTATACTTTTTTGAATTTAAAGACATTTTAGAGATCCACAAATTCATTAAGTGTGGTAAGAAGGAGGAGAAAATTGTATATGGGTTGGCTTTAATAACGTCATGGTGCATTTGGAAAGAGAGGAATGAAGTGGTTTTCAATCAGAAAAGATGTAACTCGAAAGATATCATATGGGAGTTAAAATCGAGAAGTTTTGCGTGGGTTAGGAATAGATCCTCATGTAATTCCATTAGATGGTCGGATTGGTATAATTATCCCTTGTATATGTTGTAGTTTTGTCTTGCCCTTTGCCCGTTTGGGTCGAGGGTGTTGTTTGTTTGGCCTTTTACCCGTTTGGGGGGTGTGTGGATACCTCCACCGAATCTAAAATAGTTCCCCAAAAATTTTAGATTTCCCTCTCAAATTTCATAACTGGATATCCATTTCTCCCATTACCTAGCCCAATCATTATTATCTCCCTCAACACTCTCGATCGTCTCCTCCTATTGAATCCCACCGCTGCAACGCTGACGAATCACATCGGAGTGACCGATGAACCACCACTACTTGACCAGACTGCCGGTCATCGCTGCTCATTCACTGTCGCTTCAATCCTCACTTCAGCCCTAGAAAGGTATTTTTTTTCTCTCCCATCAACTTTGCTTCAATCACATTTAGGGTTTTAATCAAAATGTTAATTTTGGTCATAAAATTTAGAGTATATGCGTGTTTGAGGGGGCATATCATGTTAGGATCGTGGATTTCTTATATTTTTGAAAGAAGAAACACTTGGCATACAACTTTAGGTATATCATTCCTCGTTTAATTTCATTATAATTTGTATTTTGGGTGCACTATGTTAGAGATTTGTGGATTGAAATTTGTAATTGGGTCATGAGTGTGTGATTGCTGATAGGTTTTGGGATCTTGGTTTGATTTGACTTTTGCTAACTAGGGTTTTGTGGTGAAGCGAGAGACTCTCCCTGATGGTACATTGAATTAAATGATTTGGAAATGTATTAATTGTGGTAAGAACTGGGTAAGTTCAAGTAATATATTTTTTTTATTTATTGTTATTGATAAGATGATTTTTTGTTAATTGGAATCTGGAAACTTTAGCGCTTTCAATGGCTGGATGATAACTCATATCTTCCATTATAATTTAAACCATCCTCATGTTCTTTCGGTCTGCAGATTGTAATAGCAACTGATTTAAGAATTATGTGAGTTTAATGTAGTGGGTGTGTCTATGTAGATTGGATTTTGTGATGTTTTCAAGGTGTCATGTCTTACAATTTAATTGCTTGTTCAAAATTTAGATAGAAAATACAAATGTCTGAATTTGACTCCCAAGATCGAACATTGCACGAGTTCCATGATCAAAAATATTTATTTTGGTTTTTTTCCTTGACTTTTCCTAACATCAAATTGGAGTCACCTCAGTTAGATTACATATTTAAAGCTATAGCACAATATTTTGGCTCGGCTTGTTTACCAAACAAGCTTATATTTAGGTTCGGGCTCGGGATCAAGCTCAAGGTTGATTAAGCTTGGCTTGTTTCGAGTCACTCATGAGTAGCTTAGCTTGTTTACACCCCTAGATTTAACTTGCTCAATGTTTGTTGCTGTAACTTTTTGTAGTTACTAAGAAAATAAACATGAAGGAGGGGGTGGAAGAAAAATGCATGAAGAAAGAAAAATATCGCTCAATCTTATAAATGAAAAGTTTTCTTCGGCATGGTGCGTCTACTAGGGATGTTTAGATTAGTTGTTTTTGAAAAACGAGTTTTGATTAGTTGTTTCTGCAGGGGGGGGGGTGCAAAAAATGAGTTTCTGAGCTGGAATTTGGTTCAACTCGTGCGTGCCCGCACGTCATGCAGACACCAATGCAGCTTCGAAAACCTTGGCCCGCGTGAGGCAGTTTTTGCACCATTTAAACTCACTTTTTGCTGTGAAAATGCAGAAAAATTGGCCCAGACAAGATATCAGCGAGACAACCGATATAAATTATACAAAATATCAGTGATATACCTGCCGAGATAAGAAGACCGGTATTTTGAGCTAGGGCCGATATATCGCTGATATAGCGGGCTATAGCGCCGCGATTAACTGCATAGTTCTAGGATTTGGATATGTGAGCAAATTTTGAAGAATATATCTGTTATCTACCAGACAACGGAAAAAAAGTAAATGTAATATGTACCACATGCTATACAGTTTACACATCCAGATCCACATATATGTGTCATATGAGCCGTAACTTTTATTCATTCCCAAGCCTTTGATTTCTTTTCTTATGCTCAGATATGCAAAACTAGCAAAGCTAAAGAACAATAAAATGCACGCCCAAGGATGGCGATAAACTTTCTGAAGTTACGGTAGTTAACCATATCCTGTATCACTTCAATTTACAGTTCTTCTATTATATTTTCTTCTAAATTATTATACTTTGTTTAAGTGTGCAGAATTGCAAATATATACCGGCTTTCTCATGATCGTTTTGGAAAATTTCACTGCAATACTGACATACGTGTTGCCAAGGAACCCAGAGGTACACATTTATAATTATTAGTTATAGGTGGCAAGATGTGTGGGTTGGCAAGATTGATGAGGGTTGAAATGGTTCATTTCTTACCAAGGGTGGAAATTGGCCGGTTGGATTAGGTTGACCCGTTTGATATAAGATAAAACCCAAATTGATCCTTTGATAATTAAAATGGGTCAAACTAGCCACCTCCAACGTTTTGCGATAGCAACAACCCACGTCTACACATATGCCTCTTTTTGTTTTTGTTTGAACGCCATACAATTGCTAATTTGACCTTCTTGATATCCACGGTTTAATGAGCGGTTTTAATTAAAATAACTTATAACCACTCAGATATTTGGAATCTTACTACGATGTTTCTAAAGTCATGTTTTAGCCATAGTTTAATCTATTGAAGCTTTATACTTTCAAACATAAGTATCAGTTTTTTATATGGTTTTTCTTTTTTGGAATAATACTTAAGGAACAAATGAAGAACTGCGAACCTGCAAAAGAATATGGAAGTGCTTGGTAGATCCATTTATGGTTGTGATGAACAAATAACATAAGGATACCGTTGACTTTGTGGTATAGGTGTTACTAACAAATTGATAAAAAAATGGATGGTTTTCGAGGGGCTTACGGAATCATTCAAAGCTAATGTTGAAGTTAAAAGATTATTTACATGAAATGCGAAAAGAGATTGAAGAAGACGATGAAAGGAAAAACCCGAGTTAGAAGCTATGTGGAAAAAGAATTGACAACCACTGAGAAAACTTTGAAGCAACGGTGCATAGGCTTACAAAACAACTACCTCTTGAAGGTCATGAGTTTCTAAGATGTGTACAAGTTTTAGTTACACTTAATGATTGTAATTGACAGTAGAATACATTATTTTTAGTTTAGAAATATATGTTAAAGTACATCAAGATTATTTATGATATGTATGTTATTATCGTTATGGCATGATTGAGATAGTAAAGTTAATAAAGTATATTAATAGCAATTGTAATGCTTAAAACAATAAATCTACAAAGTTGCATTTGGGTGTAAAAAGAAGTTGCGTTTAATGTAAAAAAAGGTTGCATTTGTTTATATTAAAAATAAAATAAGGGTTGCATTAAGTCTAGAAAAAAGTTGCATATATTGTAACCAAACTATTAAAAAAGTTGCATTTCAAATCAAAAAAGTTGCATTTCAAATTAAAAAAGTTGCAATAGAATTTAAAAAAGGTTGCATAAAAAAAGTTGCATTTGAGTAGTAAATGCAACACTTTCAACAAAGGTTGCATTAGACTTTAAAAAGGTTGCATTAGGTCTAATGCAGCTCCCGATAAAAGGTTGCATTAGGCGTAATGCAAACTATTCAAGGCCTAATGCAACATTTTAGTGGGGTTGCAATAGCTTCATTTTCTTGTAGTGTTATAACGCGTGAAGATTGTGTGTATGTGAGGGGGTGTGGGCGTTTATTGTTAGGTGTTGTGAGTGATGACCATTGCCAGTAAAAAAGGATGTGCGTGATAGAATAGTGGCTGATAGCATGGCAGGAGTTGATTGGATGCTTGTGAGTGATAGAATTCTATCACTAGTGACCACCCCCACCCCCCTAAGGTTTCACTTACTTCATATTCTCTCTAACTATAAAAGTGACCACTTTTTATACTAATTGTAATTAGTTTAAGGATCATAACAATTATGATACTCAATATTGCTTAGGCCCAAATTCGATAGCAGATACACCGTCTAGTAGGGGCTTTCAATGAATAGACCCAACAATAGTTGCATCTCAACATGTACTAGGTTTATTCACCCGTGAGTTACTGGAGACCGAATAGCTAAAACCTTCAATCGAGTCGGGCTTAAATAAGCTTGAGTCCAACCTTAAGCATAAAGATAACCTCATATAAACACGAGCCTTAGTTTCACATAGCAAGCTTCTCTAGGCTAGCGATCCTAGAAGAACTTATTATTTATATCAATATAATAATAACTTTATTTAATACGATGAAACGACTGTACTATATCATTGCATTAACTATATATAAAACTAGATTGAAGATCCTGTACATTAATTCAAAAGTGTGAGAAGTGTGAGAAATATTGTGGAGATGACATGTGTCCTCAATCTAAATTAATTCTAAAGGGTAAACAAGTAATTTTCTTATTGATTTAATTAATTGATAACCTTCCATAACCGCCACCCTTAATTATAGGAATACGAATTAAGAATTAATCTACGAATTTATATCATCTCGTTCAGAACTGTATAGTGTTATATATTTTTATATAGTGTTATATAGTATTACATAGTGTTATATGGTGTTATATAGTGTTTTTTTGGTGTTATATGTTATTATAAGGTGTTATATCGTGTTATATGGTATTATATGGTGTTATATAGTGTTATTTAGAGTTATATAGTGTTTTAGTATTAAAGTATTATATTTTTCTGATAGCATGTCTATGATAGATGTATAGTGTTATATATTGTTATATGGTGTTATACAGTGTTACATAGTGTTATATGGTGTTACATAGTGTTATACGGTGTTATATGGTGTTATATAGTGTTATATGATGGATGTATAGTGTTATATATTTCTTGTAGCAGTTACATATTTCTGGATTTTTTAGAATGTCCGGATTTTAGAATAAGTTTAAAATTGAATCGCTTGAATTAGGAGTGAATCGCTAGAATTTAGGAGATGTTACCTAATTTGAAACATATACAAAGACACTATTACCCCTACAATTTTCAAATCAGTCCAAATAATTAAAACACAATTTATAATTTGGTCCTTATTGATCTCAACCATTAGATCAAAGATCTAATGGTTTAAAACACTTCTTACACTTCTCACACTTTAGACACTTTCTACACTATTCCTACCCTATAAAACTAAATACCTATATAAATATAGGATTAAGATCAACAGAAAACCAGTTATATTCTGAGAACTTAGAGAAATCTGACTTCACGTGCTAGTTTTGCTCCTATTTTTTGCACACCCGTAGATCAAAATGTTATAAACACAGCTATACAAAAAAACTCGAAGCGTCGTTTTTAGCCTTTTTACAATACTGTAAAAAAGCTGCTTACATTAGCATGAATAAAGATTTACACATCATATAAGAGTTTTTTTACGGGTGGTATAAACAAGAAAAAAAACTATTTATGTTTTTTAGAAAAGTTGATTCTTTTTTAGGATTTTTGGTAAAAAAAATTTGAAAAAAAACTTTTGTAAGACTGAGTTTTTTAAGTTTTCACAATTTGTAGAAATTTCCATTTGACCATAACCCTGTAAATATAATATTTAAATACTCAAGATATATAATAAACGACCCAAACCCGAATCCAAACCAAGCTCATGTTCGGAAAATGTCTCACAAGACAAACTTGGGCTTTGTATATAAGTAAAGCTCTAAACGAGCTGAGCTCCAGCTATGTAAAACTAAATAGGCCATGTCACACCCTGACTTTTGCGGAAGCGTGATTATTGGTGTGACTTCTTAATACCATTGCATACGATTATAACAACACTATATGATAAAACCAGTAGATGTACATCCATTAATTTAAGTTTAAAAGTAGTACAACATAATTTTCTGAAATATCGATACCAAATTCAAGTTACAAACCATATCATGTTTTAAGGAGTTCAAAAAGACTCAACAAAAGATTTTAAAACAAACCTGAGTTTAGGGCCACGTATCTCGTCCAGGATTAAGATACGTCTCCTAAGCCCTAATGACTTGGATGACATCTTTATTCACAACGCAGCTTAAAAACTCCAACGCCCGCCAGATCCATATACTAATTCCCTGAAATACATGTAGTTTGAAAAATCAACAAAAGTTGAGCGAGTTCATGTGTAAGTGAGTATGTATAAACCTTTGTAATGTGTCTGTACGTATGAAAGTCCCTGGTATGTAGCAATTAAGGAAAAAGAGATCACCATTGGGTTGCAAAGCCAATGATATGTGTGAAGTGATGCAGGAAGACTCAAACCGAGCAGATTTTGGCATCAGGCACATAGTCACCTCATGGTCCACTCAGCGGACTCAGGAGTGGGGCTCGCTACACCCGAATAGATCTATCACTCATGTCCCTCGGTCCTACAACGAGGATTAATGGCCTTAAGTTCCACCTACCCACTCACATGATCTGAACGTCCCAACCCTCCTTAAGCTAACCATACCATGTATAAAAATGTCCTTCATAATTGTAACATGTATTTCACCCCTGAAGTTATAAAACTGAAAACAGTTAAGAGAAAAGGGGGACATGAACTCACAGAAGTGCGTATCCTGTAACGTCAATCTCAAACTCGATCTGCTGCGCGACGACCTACACGTACTAATGTCTATTAGACGAACGGCCGTGCCTTGGCTTAGGGTTTAGTGTTTTGAGTTGCGTTACCTTGATATTATACTTGTTAAAATAATATTAATTATTTTAACTCAACTTTTGTCTTTAGGAAAATAGTTAGGTAACTATTTCGTATTCACACTTCTTAATTATGTTATATGTGTATTTCCTTCCCAAGGATGGGGGTATTTATACATGTACACTTGTAATTCCGAAAAATATATTTTAAGTCCCACTTAGAATAATATATTTTAATCACTTGTCTAAATCATCGTAATTCCAAAATATATATATTTTTCCCAAAAATATTATATTTTACTTCATAATTTTCCCAAAATAATACTTTTACCAAAAACATACGTACATGAGTATTTTTCTGAAATATTACATAAGTTACGTTTTAGCGTTCGCGTTGCAATAATAAAAGCGTAACTTAAATATTTATTTTGTGAGAGTTTTAGTATTATTTTGGAGTCGTAATTTTTACCCTAAAATAATATATTTAGTTCACATAATAAACGAACAATCACACAAGAGTTATAGTATAGAATATATATTCTAAATATATATTTATCGAATTTTATTTACGAAAATCAACCTCCGGCACTTAATATTTTTGTAATAAAATCATGGCGAAGTTTATTTTGAAAATAAATATAGAAATATATTTGTAAACATTTACTAAAAAAATATTTTCTAAGTGTTGGATTTTTAGGAAAATTTCGCCAGAGTTTCCTTTGTAAATGGAGGCGTCCACGCTTACTAGCGTATCATTTTCTTTTGTAAAATCATTCAATCAATTCTCAATCAACAATATACAACCTTTATTTACCAAATTTGTCAAAAACAAGCATAAACCATAAACTTATGAACTTGAAGATTTATAAAAACATGTAGTAACTTACTAGCACACTTAGTAAGTCTTGTTATCTTAAAAAATAAGATTGGTTCTTTAAAAACTTTATTTTTAAAGAGTTTATATTCTCACAACTTCTAGTCACATTTTCTGAAAATATTTCTTTGTGAAATTTTCTTGTTACACAAGTGTTTCTACACTTGTTTATCCACTAAAATGGGTTTAGTTTATGTAAGATCCGAGTTTTAACAAAACTCATACTTTTCACTTGGTTCTTTCAAAAAAAACCACCCATAGATCTTTAGATCTACAAGTTTATAACTTATTTTGGCCTTTATTTTTTCCAGAAAACTTTCATTTATTCAAATTCATAGTCTATGTGTGGATGATTCCATCATCCACAACATTTCTAACTTTCACATCTTGCTAGTTCATGTCTTTAAACATGGTCTAGCAGTCTATATGATGAACCATATCATTTTATCTAGTAAACAACAATCAACAAACATAACAACCTAAGAACAACATGATTTCATCTTCATTTTAACACTACTTCATCACTTTGTTAGTTTATGTCAAGACTTTGTTCATGTTCCTTAGAGTTCTTGAGATTTCACCATTCTTTTTACTATTAACCAACAAAAATATGAAGAGTATGAAGATCTAAGGCACTTACTACTAGCACAAGACTAGGGGAGTTCAAGTGCGTAAAAGTGATGGATAAAAGAAAACGAGAGAGGTCCTTGAGCTTTCGAATACACCAAGCTTACTTGTAGGATCACTTACACCTTTGGGAGTATGGAGATTGCTTGGAATGGACTTGAAGGTGGTGGTATGGTGGCGGCCGAACAAGGGAAGAAGGAGAGAAAGTTGAGTGTGTTAGATGTTTGTGAATGAATGAGAATGATGGACTAGTGTATATATATAAGTGAGTTACAACATTCTTTTAACCATGGGTTAATGTGCTTCTTAGTCCACTAACAAGATTATATAAAATAATGGAAGAAATCCATGGGTGGGTGGGTCACCCATGGTGACCGTCCCAAGGGGGGGGGGGGGGTATGGGGTTGGTTTCCAATTGGTGGTTACTACTCTTAGTTAGATTTCAAAGGTTAAGTTAGTGAGTTATGATGTGTAGTATAATATAAGGTGTGTTAGGGTGCTCGGGGACCCTAACTAGCTCAGAAAAGTATAAACAATGTGTTTGGCAATATTTTTTTATGTTCCGGGTAAAGTTCGGTTGTTCGGTTGGGTGTTGTCCGTTAAAGTGCTAAATTAATCCATAAAGTGTCCTTTATATTACTTTTAGTGACACATTTAATTCCCAACACTTTGGAAAGTATCTAGGACTATTTTGCCAAGTTTTTACACTTTACTAGCATCATTAAATGCTGAATTTTGTGTATTAAGTGCAGAATTCTGCATTTGAAGTATGTTTTAGGCACTTCCCGGCACTATAACTATCACCTAGTGACGCAGTTTTATGGTCCTCACTTCCCTGCACTCCCTACTAGTGTAGTATTCTAATTCTGGCTCATACTGGCCTAAAAAACATTGTCTGTGTAGGTGCTGGCATTGTCAGCATGTTTTCTGGGTTATCCGCTCAGTGTGCTAACTGTGCTTTGTGCACCAAGTTTGTCACTAAAGTTTGTGTGTAATAAATGGAGTGACAGTATGAATGTGATGCACGTGTATGTATGTAACAGAAATCAGAAAACAGTTTAATCACAGTTGCAATCAAGCACAGTCATTAAGCTCAAATTAAATATTAATTAATTGTACGGATACCTGTAAATGTGAGGGTTGTCACATTCACCCCCTGTTAAGAAAATTTCGTCCTCGAAATTTGTACTACCTTAACTCCTTATGGTTTCGTCACACGTGTGTGTATATGACTAATATCGAGGTAGATAATCACCAAACGGAATCAAACTCACTCACATCAGGTGAGCCCTAGAATCTATAACAACACGAACCTTATGGTTAAAAGGTATGTGCTTTTGGCCCTTGATGTCAAAGGTACGAGACGTATTTGACGTATAGTCTAGTGTAATCCAGCTAGCAGGGGTTCCACAAAAGAGGAGGTTTGACTAATAAGATTCTCAAACGATCGGTTGCAATGTGCAGACGAGTTTTCACAAACCATAGCATCTGCTATATGAATTCAAAATCAACAATTCAAACGTACTAGTAAAATGATATGTCAAACCTCGAATAATTGAATGTTGAGGTTTAGTGTGTTGACATTTTTGAATTGCGAAAGTACGGCGAATGAAATACAAGTGAATCTGGTGTATCATTGTCTTGATTCGTAGTTGCATCAGAAATGTTTAAATGACAAGTCAAACGAAAGTATGTGCAGTTCTGTGTGAAACGGTTGACCTTGATTAGCACAAGCTACAAATTTGTAATGACATCACAAGGTGTTGTAATTGACATGTTCAATAATAGTGGTGACTGAACAAGTTCACCGTGTTTGAAATCAAATGAAAGTATGCTGAAACAATCTGAGGATTTGATTTACACAATGTCATAGAGTTTTCAGTTGAATACGGAACATCAAAGTATTACTGTCTCTGATCGAAGATGGAAAACAATAAATACTGCAAGGTATTTATTTCGTAACAAAAGAATCATTAGGAGGTACATCGTGCCATGAAATGAATCTATGTACCATTGCCTTAACACATAACTGTGTTGAGACTGCTTTGATTGTGATAAACAAAACGGATTTAGAGCAAGTCAATAAACAATTAAATCCGGGTATGAGGTGCGTAACCAATTTAGCGCAAGCTTCAATTCTGTGAAAGTGTCACTGTAAGGTATCGAGATCAACAACGATTTAGTGGATTCGTAGACCAACCAAGTCCTACTAAGACTCGAAACAAAAGAACCTTTGCCAAAGTATTAGAATATGATGCTCTCAATACATCATATGGCGTCTCAAATCAAACATGTGAAATGGATAAGTTCAAGCAATTGAACTTAGTTTCAGGCGTAATCCGATAATAAACGTATGCATCAACCAGGGAATCCCAGCATGGTTACGATGATGAACTATAAACGTAACTTGAAAGAAAGCAGTTTCAAGAAAGTGTGTTAACTTGGTAACAAAAGAGTCAACAATAACAATAATGTAGGTCATTCAAATCACAAATCACGAATCAGTAATTAGGTTTAGCATCATAATATTTGAACTTCAATGAAGCGTTTATTCGAAATGAAATCGTACGCGTAGCAATTTGGTGCATGTATGACAAATAAGTTTCCAAGAAAAGGAATAATGAGTATTTGTTAAAATGAAGAAATGACTAGATATCGAAGCAAATGTGTGTTCGCTCTCTGCGACGGAAATTAACGTGATGCAACTACCAGTAAGGGGAGTAGAGATGCAAGCGTCTACTCGTTAGAAGTAAAAGAAATTTAAGTACTTTCGGTTTGGTCAACGGAACTGGCATATATGTCAGGTTAATGGTGTCTGCTTGAGTTAACGGATGTGGCTTCTAAGTAACGACCTTTGCGAGTTGGGACCTGGTTCCCGATGGTCCTAAGTACATGTTTCCTAAATTTTCAGAGTTTTGTATTTGGTGTAGAATCGTTCTGTGCATCATGTAGGTGACGCCCTTCTTGTGTACGTTTAACACAAGTTATTGTCCCACAATTTCCCTCGGAATATTTTCTTCCTGAATTTACAGCTACTCGATCATCGATCAACCGGGAAATACTGGTTGGATCCTCGCAGTTAGTCAAATAAGTAGTTCGTCCATCCTTAGCAAGAGTTGCTGGCTAGCTCGTCCGACTCCTGGTAGTTTGATGTTCATTTGAAAGTCACCGTCCTTTCTTTTGACGAGCAAACCTGGGGTTACCCAAAACGGAAATTTTGGTCCGTTATCTTCCTTCTCTATCCACTACTGAAACTACACTGTCAATCCTTGCATTTCCGAAAGTGTAAGTCTCTAGAGTGCATTTACTACAGACGCGGCGCCTGGAATCGAATCGATGCGAAATTCGACTTGTCGTTGAGGAGGTATTTCTGGAAAATCTTTGAGGAAGACTTTAGGATATTTCCTTATCACAGGAATATCTTCGTGTTTTGGTTCTTCGACTCCCTTGTCCACGACATGAGTCAAGAAAAGAACACATCCTATTCGTAAACAACTTTCGTGCCTTCATGCAATTTGTAATTGTAAAGGCGTACTCTTCTTCATGAGTCGAGAGGGTTCCTTTGCTCGGCATCGGGACGCGGATATCAATCTCCACTTGATCACTTGACAACCTATCCATTCAATTACCTTATCGAAGCTCCCCAATTCAGCTGGCAGTAGCTCAAGCGTAAACTCACGCTCTCCGGGTTCTATCTTGCCGTTTCCAGTTACTTCGTTGGCTTCCACTAGCTTTCCATTAGCTAGCACTTTCATGTGCGGATTATCTAACTTACTTGTTACTAAACCAAGTATACTCTCAAACTTTGGAGATGAGAAACTTAAAATTTGCAACAGTATCTAGCAGCACAGACGCATAACGTTGAGTAATATGGGACGTACCGATATCCACGCTTGGATTCCTGGCATGCTCCCCTAACTCTGCAACTGAGCTTTTATCCTTGTGCCTGAATCTTCTTAGGACAGTATTTTCTGAAATGCTCCTTGCTCCCACAGTTAAGACAACCTTGAGCAAGTTTTTGTTTGTCACTCATCCTGCCTTTGTCGCTGTCGTTGTTTCCTCCGTGATTCTTGCTATTATCTTGGTCTTTATTTCCACGTTCAATACCTTGCCTACAAGTTTCCTTGGGATGTCCCCTCTTACCACAGTTATC
Source organism: Helianthus tuberosus (assembly GCA_030545235.1). Lineage (NCBI taxonomy): Eukaryota > Viridiplantae > Streptophyta > Magnoliopsida > Asterales > Asteraceae > Helianthus > Helianthus tuberosus. The sequence goes on from CM060408.1 coordinate 8,241,520, forward strand.
ACATTTTCCATATTTACATTGCCCAACGTGATAACGTAGATAATTGTCGCATTTAGGTAGGATGCCCATGTAGTCTTTTCCCTTCTTGGCCTTCTTCTCGTTACTTACCCGAGTAACCTTCTTGAAATTTACGAGTTTTCTCTTGTTACCCCCAGATGACTCTACAGGAGTCTCATTTTCCCCTTCCGGAGTGGAAAATTTTCCTTGTCTAATCGCTTTTTCAGTGAGCGCCACGCTGATGTCGATTGCTTCGATGATTGTTGAAGGCTTAGATGTTGTTACCAGGCTTAGAATCTGAGGTTCCAGTCCCCCGATGAAGCGTTCGATCTTCCTAGATTCTAGTTCCACCAAACGCGATGCAACCTGTGATAATTCGCCAAATCTCTGCACATATTCAGCTATCTTTGGACCTTCCATTTTCAAGTTCCACAATTCAGTTTCCAACTTCTGAACTTCCGCCCTAGAGCAATATCTTTTGTGCATTAGCTCCTTCAATTTGTCCCACGTCAAGGCATACGCAGTAGCCTCGCCCAATGTTTGAACCTGAAGGTTCCACCATGACAGAGCCTCATCTACAAATAGTCCAGCTACGTACGTGACCTGATGTTCTAGGGCACATTTGCTCAATCGTAAGACAGAATTCGTCTTCTCCACCCAACGCACAAAAGCTAAGGCACCCCCAGTGCTGTCGAATTCTCGAGGTTTGTGGTTCAGGAACTGCTCGTAAGTGCAGCCGCTGGGTGGGTTATTTCCTGAGGTACCTCCGCCGTGTTCGGAGCGAAGGGCCTCGAGTTGTGCGATGGCTTGCGAGATGCGCCCTTGTAGTTCTGACTCTGCTGTTGACGGCAGAGGGTTGTTGGTATCGACGTTCCCTTGTATCGACATCTTCTGAGGAGAAGATTGGTTAGGTCAGGTCTTACTTGCTCAGTGAGTGCATTTAGTTGTTTAGTGGTCATATGTACATACACATAATAGGTCATTATACCAACCAATCAAGCAATAGCATAATCATAGCATAACCAAGCAATTTGGTAATCATGTTTAATGACAGTATAACAAGTAAGCACGTAGCATTATAATTTTAGTGCGCACATAAAGATCAATAATCGTGCTTAACGAAGACATAGCGACTGAGCTTTAGTTGGTTATTGGCCACAAAGTATTGTCACATGTTTAACGGTGATTGGCTTCTCATTACTCCCTGATCACAACTGTACTGCCTTCCAAGATGTATCACGTCAACAGGGACACGGGGTCACCCTACCCTTGTCCATTAAATATGTTAGTGTGTCAAAATTACGTAGTCAGATGTGGTCTTCAAAAGTCTCCATAATCTTGGCTTATCATTAGTGTCCTCACCCAATTGTAATGCAATCCGCGTAATCCAGAAAGCACTATTCCGGTGCCCTAGATGGGGGAGGGAAGAAGAGTAAACTATTAACATGCGTGGACTTCCTCCTCGGGCTTGTGTACACGTCCAAGTAATTCTCTGTTCTGCCGTTCGATAGTAAAGAAATGAGCATCAGAATCCTGGGAACGGTGTAATAGCAACGGTCAAGAGTGCAAAAGGAACCTTGATGTATGTGGAGGATCAAAGTATGTTGGCAATAGACAGGGTGGAGGACGTGGTGTCTTACATGAACTTTTCAGACAATATGATGTCTTGTGATGTAGACACTTAAATCATGTTTTTAGTTATGTAATGTTTTGCATTTGAAGCTACCAAATGTGGTGTCAGCCCAAGCTCCAACATTCTGTGACTCATATCCTCAAACTGTAGTTGATGTTACAGGAGCAACTCATCTCGTGTGTGGCCTCCATAATGTGAGGGATGGTAAGGCTCAAAAAAATTAGCATAGTGTATTATAGGAACCATCGAAATGGCTCGTCCAGTGACCTAGAGGTGAAAGTAGCAAACGGTGCGGCCTGGGAGGTCGGGGAAAATGTTGCTGTAGCAAAAGGATTGTCATACGGGTGCTGATCTGGAGGACCTTCCCGGGGTGTGGGTATGTTTTGAAAGAAAGCGATAGGCACGTTGGCACAATGGACGTCGGTCTTCATAGGGGAAAGGAGCAATGTCAGCGGTTGTGGGTGCAATATCAAACGTCTCAACTGATAGGAAGATCATTAGATGCGGGTGCTGGGTCGGGTATAAAGGATGCATTGTCTGGTAAATCAAAAGAAATAGGGTCATGATCAAGTAAAGGTGCAGGTTCAGCAGGTGCAACATCAAGCGGACCCAAAAGGTGCAGAAGCCAGCTCAGGAGCAGGCTCTGGGTCGTGCAACGGTGTGGTGCCTTGAGCAGGTGATAGTGCGGCAGTCATGTCATAATTGTCTGCGTCAGTAGTAGAAAGCTGTAATCCGGCTGTCTGTAAGGCTGCAGATGTCACAGACTCGAAGGAGTCTGAAATCGAATGTATGCTAGAATCAGAGGGTAGCTTGACAACCGGGGTCTCAAAAGTGAGATTTGTAACGACGTTCTCGTCTAACTTTCCATCATCATGGGCGTTATCGGAAGGACCATCAATATCACGTCAATATCGTTATCAATTGTTCGTCGAGTAACCAACCTTCGGAAGGAATGTCCACAAGAGGCGCATTGTCAAGGATCGGAGCCATGGTGTGCTTACCAATGGGATGACCAGTAATGAAGTGGTCATGGGCCGAAACATGAATGACAGAGGGATCTTCGTCAAGAAAGCCATCAACAAGGGTAATTCATCGCCAAAGTCTGGCAGCGCAGACGGTTGGAAGTCGTCCTCGTCCTTGGTCAACGTGTCAGGGTCACTTTCAGTATCTGACGTAAACATCTCTGGCGCAGGTACAGTCTCATCATCTGTGGCGGTGGCCGTAGGGTCGTTGTCATCTGACCATTCGTTCCCTGAGGAAAGTGACGTGTGTGCCGGTATATAGTAGTCATAGCATGCATATTTACAGTAATCTTTAACACTTTGTGTATTGCAAATAAAGACAATTCATAATGTAATCATGTATCCACATATTCGTCCTAGTCTTCCCAGACTATCCCACCCAGTCTCTCAGACTAAACTCCCTATACTACGTGAAAAATGGCCTACAGCCACACTTTTTCCAAAACCGACCTGCCACACATTTGAAAAGACGTGTGGCTAAAAGTCATTAATCATATTGTAAAACACCTTTAGCCACACATTTTTATATTAATGTGACTATTGTATAACAATTTAAAACCTTTAGCCACACTTTTTGAAAAAAAATGTGACAATTACTAGGCAGCGTAGCCACAGCTCGAAAAAATGTGGCCAAATGTGACATACTGCCACAATATTTATGTAATTTTTTAATTAATGTAACGGAAATATATATTTTCAAAACCTTTAGTCACATTTTCAATAAAAACGTGACAATTACTAGTCACACTAAAAAAATGTGACCAAATATTACTAACTGTGATAGTTAGATTTTATTAACGTGGCTAAAATACAATACATATATAGTCACTTATGAATTTGTGTGACCAAATAGTAGTTTTTGTTAGCCACTTATAAAATTTTATATGTGGCTAAAAGTTACAAATGGTTTGCACCCTAATTTTGGCTTTAGCCAATTTCCCTCCTAATATGAAATTACTTCAAATATTTTAGTTCCCCACCCAAGTTTTCCCTCTTCCTAAAAACCCAAATTTCCCCTTATTCATCTCTCCTTATTCTAGAAACCTAATTTGAAGATCCCACTCCAAATCAACCAACATCAATAACAGAAAATTCGGAGCCCTAGCTCTCATTCTTCACTCCCTCTGCACTAGTTCACACCAAATCGGAACCCTAGCTCTCCTTCATCACTACAAGACTATTCGGACCAGTCACTTCACACTACCGACATCATTCGTTTATCCAACGACGGAGGCGGTACATACGGTGGCCCCCGCAGTGGATACGGTTCCGACATCACCGTCAAAATCTACGTCTACGATGAAACAGAAATTGGCGGCGTTAAAGAGCTGTTGTACGGACGTGACTAAATCATGACTCAAGGGCCGATTGGGCACTCAGGTAGTCTGATTTCGTTCTTTAAGTTTATAGATTTTATATGTCTTTGTTTTGATTTCTTTATACTACTGATTCGGTGATGGAAGATGGTGAATTTTGGGGGGTTTGGGGTTTAGTAAATGGGTATATTTGGATTGCTGATAGAAATAAATGCTTAACACCCAAAACAAGAATTGTGAATTTAGTTTGGGAAACAGTGGAAAGAGTTCCTTGATCACAATGGCATTATAGGCTTCATATTTCATGTAATGTAATAGTTGGACTTCATAGTTTTTTTTTAACTCGCATTCTGCATTTTGTTGCAGGGAGATGCAAAGAAGCTTGATAGAGATGCTAAAAACAAATACACAGTGTGAGGCATGCCATGTTTTTTAGTCTTAACTCAAGAACTCAACTATTTATTTGTTTTTAAGGCATTTTACATTGAAAGTAATCTTGCAAATTAAGTTAGTTACATGGCATATCCTAACTTCATCAATGGCTGGTTACATGTTTAGGCCATCTAGGGTTACTTTGAAAGTGGTGGTAACCAGTTCTAGCGACGTCTTCGGTAGCACCTCCGATGACGGTTGTGGTTGTTATCATCGTTATTAAAACCTTGGAATTCATATTTAGTTTTCTAGGATTTTGGGTAAAAGAAAAAAAACAAAACGGTCAGGCAAGATGGGAATTAGGTTAAAATTTTTTGTTGGGCAAGGGAATATAAGAGTAGCTAACTTAATTTTATCAATATTTTAACTAAAACTGATTAACTATTCGTGGTTGTGTTTACAAGGTCAGTTTTGTCATAATATTGTTTTTTCAGTAATCCTAAAGATTGTTTGAATTCACTTTGATCCTTTGGTAACGCAGATGTATTTTGCTCCCTTTTTGGACTTTTATAATATTATGATTATAAAGCATATTTTTATCTACAAATTATGTACTCATTTGCATCATTCTCTTTGTACTCATCTGATAAATACGTATGTTATTAATAGTTTGACTTAGGGATGAGCTCGGCACCGACCAGTACCGGAACTGAAAATCCCCAAAAGTAGGTACCGGTACCGAATATACCCGGTACGGTACGGTTCGGTACCGGTACTTGTATTTGAGGGTAAAAACCAGTACCGAACCGGTACCGTACTGGACCTTTACCGAAAATGTCAAAAGTCGGTACCGAATCGGTACCAAAAATGTACCCGGTTCGGTACCGGTACCGGTACCAGGTACCATTTGCTCATCCCTAGTTTGACTCTCTTTTTTCAAAGCAGTTGCTTTTATAATTTGTATATTTTGATTGTGACAATTATATTGAAGGGAATTGTTGGATAAGCTGGGGTTCCTTTTTTCTACATAGCTGGATCTGAGTTTGAGGAAATGTAAGTACTATGTTACTTGTGTCATTTATGTATTGTATTTTTGTTAACTTAAAATATGATGTTTAGCATATCAAATTTCATGAGAACTTTTATTAAAATGATAAACACCATCTTATTCTACAGATGGTCAAAAGCTATTTGCTGAGTATTGTATATTCATGTTTCTTTACATGTGCTAGGTTCATTCTCTATGTACTTTTCTAATAAATATGCTCATGGAAATTGACGGGTTTCAAACAAATGAGGTATATACAACAATCTCAACGTTTTTTCTTTATATGCTTTAGCCTACTCTTATAAAGTAAACGTGTTTTTATTCAGGGGATAATTCTAATGGCTGCAACAAATTTTCCTGATATTTTCGATCCAGCTTTAATAAGACCTGGTAGATTTAATAGTCGTTAAATATATATTTGGATCACAAGTATGATGTTAGTTAACAAGTATGATTCGGGGTTAAATATATATTTGGATCAGAATTCTGTTTAATTTGGCGATGCTCGGTCTGGGATATGGTGGAGTTTTTCTTATATCAGTGGGAACTCTAAGGATGGCAAGAAAGTTATTCATTTGGTGGCACTAGCGACTTTATGGACGATGTGGTTGGCAAAGAACGAGCTGGTGTTCAATAGAAGAGGGCTGATCTGGATCAGTTAACATAGGTGAATGATGTATGAATGATCCAACAAGTTGATTTTGGCGTAGGCATAAGTGGGAGAGAGGACCTACAGGCAGTGAGGGTGCTGATTATAGTATTGGGAGAGAGGACCTACAGGCAGTGAGGGTGCTGATTATAGTATTCGGTACCCAGTTTTACTCCCTAGTAAGATGAAGCTAAGGGTTATATTCATTTGGTTTTAACTTTCTTCCCGCAAGCTGTTGAGGAGGTATTTTTGTTTGGAAATTGATGTTCGGACTACATACATGTTACTTGTCATGCATATGAGGAGTTTAAATAGGTAGGGCACATGTCGGATTTGGTACTCGGTGTCAGATGTGTAATGGAATATGACTATTTCAGGATCCAGGCCATAAATCGTCTGAAAGTGGCTACAAAGGTACAATTCTGTTTATGTTTTTTTCATCTGTTGATTAGTTTAGAGATCCCAAAATCATCTTGATAAATGTTACATGAAGGAACTTAGTTACAGCCTATGTGTGTTTTCTTATTTGAATGATAATTTTGGTTGTAAAGAGCCCTTATGTAAATGAGTTTGGTGAAAAAGTAACAGAGGTTGCTTTTGCACCACTACTACATTCTTAGATTCATGTTAATATCATTAGTTCAAAAGCATGGTAGCCCCATAGATTCATATCCCTGATGAAATGTACATCGTATTTGGGACACCTGTGCAACATAAGATAAGTCCCTATAGGCCCTGGTATTTTGTATGAATTTTTGGATTATCATCTTCTTCATAAGTAGGGGTGTAAACGAGTTCGAGCCATAATTTCACATATGCTCGTAGCGCTTTAGAAAAGGTCATTTACAAGACCTATAGGTGCTCTAAAGTTTCTACCCGCGCGCAGGGGGGGTGCAAAAATGAGTTTCTGAGCTGGAATTTGGTTGAACTCATGCGTGCCCGCACCTGCGGACACGAATGCACCTCCGAAAAACCCAGGCCCGCGTGAGGCAGTTTTTGTTTTTGGCGCCTAAAATAAACCCTAATCCATCATTTATACCGCCTAAAACAAATACGTACGCCTCACCATATCCGTACCACCTCGGCCGTTTTTTCCCGCCTCGCTCAGCTGAGGCGTCCGTTTAATATCTGAACCTGAGGCGCTGCCTCATATGCGTTTTCCTTCCGTTTCGAGAACGTTTTTTTAAACCATGCATGGTGGAGACCAGCTTGTACCTTATTATGCTGATATATTGGGAGCTATCTTACTCTGCATAGCTGATAGACAGAGAAGAGAAAATACGAGTTGTAAGTTTGTATATTTTTTTCAGTCTAGTAAGTATTTGTTATGAAACCTAACGTTTTATTGGTTTCTATATATTCGGTATGATATTCTGTACATTTAAATCATCTAAAAGTCTTCTTAGTGGAAGTGAATGGTACTGTCAGCAAGCTTTTCGAGCTCTTATTCAGGTGGTAGGTATCATTCTTTTTTGATGATAACATGGATTACTAATACTATGTACTTATGTAGTGGCTATTTTTATAAGTGAATCATCTTTACAAATAAGTAGAATTATTAAGTCCTTGTATAGTTTCAATTGTTCCTATAGGTAATCACAATCTGTGAGTTTCCTGTGATGTCATTTGCCAAGTTGGTATTTTCATTCTTATTTCACCATGAGTTTTGCCATTAATGTCGTACAGGTATGAGACCTTCTCATATGTTGAGTATACATTTTTTTGTGTAGGACGTTGCATCCGACACAGGTTCGACTATGGAGCCATAATCTTCCTAGGTAAGGATTCCCAATATATGTACCTATATCTAGCCAATTGTCACTATATATGTACCTATATCTAGCCAATTGTCAACTTATCTTTCATTGCTCTTCAAAGATGTTGGAATCCTTATCATGGTCAATATTGCAAGCAGATGAGCGCTTCCGCCAAGAAAAAAAATCTTACCTACATTTCAAAGTGGATAAGAAAATCCATCAGACAGCATGACAATTTTGACCAGTCATTAGAGGGACTAAAGCCGTTTTTTCAGAGACGTCAAGGTATTCTTCTTGCCATTTACTTTTCTACTATCCACATAACATCTTTGCTTTTGACTAGTTTCGACATCACTAACAAATTAACAAAGTTCATGTTGTGAAATAATGCAACAGGTTGAGAATAATGGAAGTTCTATGAAGCCGATTGATGTTACACCTATTGATTTTGAGGAGCCACGGAACTGGTTCACAGATTTGAAGAACGGTAAATCAACTAAGCCCAACCTGAAAGCACAAAGATCTGTGTCAGATGGTGTCACAGAACCAGAATTTACAACTAAACCGAAGAAATCTGTGGTTGTGACAGAAGGGTTTGACTGTTCATCACCAACGCCAATGATTTCATCACCTAATGAACACAATCATCCTAGAACAACTTCTGCAGTGCAACCCAGCAAAACACTTGCAACGACGCTTTCTTTGCACTGCCTCAATTACTAGCTGGGATGAACAGACTTCTGCAGTGCAACCCAGCAAAACACTTGCAACGTGACACTATGTATAAAACTAGTTTAAATTGAAAACTTCTGTTATTATTGTTAATAGCATTTGGTTTTTAGTTTTCTCATGTTTATTATAGTTTTTATTTGACTAAAAATTGAAAATAAAATGGGTATTTACTTGAAAATGATCACATATAATGACAAAAAAAATATGTGTGACCAAACGTTAGACAATAGCCACACTTAAAATTACAAAATTTCGTGTGGCTATAAATAACCACTAGCCACACCATAGTTACTTTGTTTTTTGTTGTGTGACAGAATGATATCAAATGTCATGGGAAAAGAAAGTTATATGTGACCAAAGATTAGAAAATAGCCATACTTATAATTACAAAATTTATTATGGCTATACATAACCATTAGCCACACTTTTATCACTTTCTTTTTTGTTTGTGTGACGGAATCATAGCAAATGTCATGGGAAAAACAAATATGTGTAACCAAATGTTAGACAATAGCCACACCGTAGTTACTTTGTTTTTTGTTGTGTGACAGAATGATATCAAACGTCATGGGAAAAGAAAGTTATATGTGACCAAAGATTAGAAAATAGCCACACTTATAATTACAAAATTTATTGTGGCTATACATAACTATTAGCCACACTTTCGTCACTTTGTTTTTTGTTTGTGTGACGGAATCATAACAAATGTCATGGGAAAAACAAATACGTGTGACCAAATGTTAGACAATAGCCACACCATCATTACTTTGTTTCTATTGTGTGACGATCTGATAACAAATGTCATAGGAAAAACAAATATATGTGACCAAAAGTTAGACAATAGCCACACTTAAAATTCCAAAAATGTTTTCTGTATCTAGTAAAAGCTTTTAGCTACGCTTATAATAAATTCATGTGACTATGTAATAGAATCGGCCACACTTATAGTAAATTCATGTGGCCGTTGCTACCTTTTAGCCATACTTAATAGACAAAATGTTTGATTACAAGTTTACAACAACCCTTTTGGTCACACTTTTTTTTTAATTGATGTGGCTAGAACATACTTTTTAGTAAATATATGTGACTATATAATAGAAACAGTCACACTTAAATTAAATTCGTGTGGCTGTTGCAACTCTTTAGCCACACTTAACGAAGGAAATGCTAGATTTTAACCAAAAATATTGGTACCCTTTAGCCACACTTTTAAGTTCTAAGGCCACTAGAAAGTATGTGTGGCTGTATGATACCTACGATGACTCAAGCTTTGGTCACATTTGACATGAAAAAAATATGTGTGGCGAAAGACATATAGTCACACTTTTTTTGTGTGGCTGTATCCTTATTTTGGCGTAGTGCTAGTCTCTCAGACTAAACTCCCTAGTCTCTCATACTAATTCCCTGATCTCTAAGACCAACTCCCTGGTCTCTAAGACCAACTTTCCCAGCCTCTAAGACTAAATCCCTGGTCTCTAAGACCAACCTCCCAGTCTCTAAGACTAAATCCCTGGTCTCTAAGACCAACCTCTCTAAGACTAAATTTTCCCCAGTCTATAAGACTAATCCTCCCTCAGCCTCTAAGACTGATCCTCCCTTAGCCTCTAAGACTGATCCTCCCTCGGCCTTTAAGACTGATCCTCCCTCAGCCTCTAAGACTGATCCTCCCTCAGCCTCTAAGACTGATCCTCCCTCATCCTCTAAGACTGAATTATAAGCATAAATTTTCAAATGTGTACTTGTTCCTTTTTGTTTGTAAAAATGTTTGTTTCCTGGATCTGGACGTTTTGTGTATGCAATGTAAAAAAATTTGAAAACGTTTTCGTGAGAGCCCTGATGATCATAGTCTAGACTCGAGAAAGAATCCTAGTTCGCTATGATCGAGGCTCTGATACCAAGCTGTCACATCCTGACTTTTGCGGAAGCGTGATTATTGGTGTGACTTCTTAATACCATTGCATACGATCATAACAACACTATATGATAAAACCAGTAGATGTACATCCATTAATTTAAGTTTAAAAGTAGTACAACATAATTTTCTGAAATATCGATACCAAATTCAAGTTACAAACCATAACATGTTTTAAGGAGTTCAAAAAGACTCAACAAAAGATTTTAAAACAAACCCGAGTTTAGGGCCACGTATCTCATCCAGGATTAAGATACGTCTCCTAAGCCCTAATGACTTGGATGACATCTTTATTCACAACGCAGCTTAAAAACTCCAACGCCCGCCAGATCCATATACTAATTCCCTGAAATACTTGTAGTTTGAAAAATCAACAAAAGTTGTGCGAGTTCATGTGTAAGTGAGTATGTATAAACCTTTGTAATGTGTCTGTATGTATGAAAGTCCCTGGTATGTAGCAATTAAGGAATAAGAGATCACCATTGGGTTGCAAAGCCAATGATATGTGTGAAGTGATGCAGGAAGACTCAAACCTAGCAGATTTTGGCGTCAGGCACATAGTCACCTCATGGTCCACTCAGCGGACTCAGGAGTGGGGCTCGCTACACCCGAATAGATCTATCACTCATGTCCCTCGGTCCTACAACGAGGATTAATGGCCTTAAGTTCCACCTACTAGTGTAGTATTCTAATTCTGGCTCATACTGGCCTCAAAAACATTGATTGTCTAGGTGCTGGCATTGTCAGCATGTTTTCTGGGTTATCCGCTCAGTGTGCTAACTGTGCTTTGTGCACCAAGTTTGTCGCTAAAGTTTGTGTGTAATAAATGGAGTGACAGTATGAATGTGATGCACGTGTATGTATGTAACAGAAATCAGAAAACAGTTTAATCACAGTTGCAATCAAGCACAGTCATTAAGCCCAAATTAAATATTAATTAATTGTACGGATACCTGTAAATGTGAGGGTTGTCACAGGCCAAGTTTGAGCTTAGTTCAACTCCGTTACACCCCCAACTTGGGCACAACCATCATAAAGCCATCATATTTTTATGTTTCTATGTCAAAACAACTTTGGGTGAATATCGTGATTGATTTCATGATGCGAACATGTCTTAATTTAGGTTTGACATAAACTGTTGCCTTAAAAGGATAGGACGTCAATTTCAAAAGTTAGGGCTAGTCTGAAATTAAGTTTTCTTGGACTTTTGGTATGACTCTTAACTTGGTGGCGACAGTGGGCTTTTATTAGGTATGCTTTTGGGATCTGCCTTGGATTGGGATGTGTATGGCATTAATATTGTAATGGTGGCTGATTTATTACATGGTTTATGTAACAGAAAGCTATGGTTTTCGTGTACAAAAAAATCCGCATGGTAGACATGATGCAACTTTTATTATAATTGAGGTTAAATCACTTGACATAAACCAAGGGAGATATGGTATAATTTGTATTTAAATTTACGTTGAGTGACTTAACCTTAATTATAACGAGAGTTGCGTCATGTTTACTACTCGGAAAATATATGGTAATCCGGAGAAGATTTTGTTTTACTTGAAAATTGGATAGAGGAGGGCCCTCTAACGTACAAATTTTTGGCTCTCTTTTCTTTATCGTCTAATAAATATGCCACCGTTACGAACTGCACGGTTCGTAACGGCGGGGGTATTATATGGGATTGGACTTGGAAATGTGCTCCTAGGAATCAAATGGAATGTGATCATGTAACACCCTTGTTATTATTTGAAAGATTTTCGTATAAATAACGAAAATAAACATGTAATTACAATTCAGTATCCTTAGAAAATACGAGTAATCTAAAACTTTTACAACTTAAAAGTTTTCAACATAATATAAACAAGTTCGTCGTTTAAAAGTTATGACGTAACGCCGTGCGGAAACTTTAATCTCGAGTGTTTAATTTTATCGTGTTCGGTTCCTCATCGAGCTTGATCTTCATCCGGGCACTCTTGGCGATCACCTATAATCAAAACCAACTTAAAAGTTAGTTTTGATAGTTAAATAAATAGTTTAAACAAGTTACATGGGTCAAACAATAACAAAATAAAGTTTTTCCGGAACAGGGGGGCGTCGCGTGACGCCTAGGGCCGTCGCGTGACGCCTAGCCCCTGTTTTCACAGACTGTTGCTTAACAGTTGCTGTACATTCTCAGCACGACCTGATTTCACGGAAACGGCCATAACTTCTTCGTTATTGGTCCGTTTTACCCGATTCTTTTTCCTACGCGCACGTAATTAAATTCTCCATCTTATGGAGTTAAAATACAACATCTAACTTCACAAAATTTTAGACTTCAAGCTCTCGGCTTGATGTTCAATTACGACACTTTTTGACCCGTTTGCGGTTTCATCTAACAAACTTGTTTATGGCCCTTGTTTCTTTTGTAAACATATTATTATGATTATTTCCTATTGTACAAGGTTCAATTCACGAGTTATTACACATTTTTAACCCCTTTCGCTATTACTTCTATTTTGACCCGTTAAGGGTATTTATGCACTAAGGTCCCATATCATCCCTTTTATACTTATCTTAAGGATTTAATCTATCAAAACACTTATTTCCAACAACCTTTAAAGGTCGTTTGCCCGATTTACCCATCAAGGGCATTTTAGTCAACTTTAGCCCCTCATTTACGACGAAGGGCATTTGCTACTAATTTGACCCAAAAATGTATGTTTAACCACAATCTTATTTATACGTACCTGGCTCGAGTCAACCTAGTGACCCGTTTCGACACCTTGCTTTTATTACCGATATTCTTATGGTGACGCAATTACCCAAACTACTATTCGCCCCTGTAAACACATGACTTGACAACCACATTAGTTGATTTTGTCAAATGGCGTTATTCCCACCATTTGGCCCGTTCGACCTACATAACCCAACATTTTCATATGTAACAAAACATGGGTTTTAATTACCAATCACACATCCGACCCATTTCGGATTTTCTCACTATATCCCCTTTTTTTAAAGTCAATTTCTTATATTTTTAACCCATTCGGCTTACGCTATGGGTGTCCTTTGAAACTTATTTTACTTTAGTCGATACTTGACTAGATTTCCATTTTTACCCATTTTCCCATTACTAGTTACGCTATAAGGTAACTTTAAGAAAAACTCACTAATTCTTAACCAATTTGTGACGAATTTACCATTTTGCCTCTTTCACCATTAATCATGGTTTAAAACATTTTTATTGGTTCCGACTCATTTCGTTTCGTGTCGGAACCCATGATTCGAACCTAATCCTTTATTGTATTCATCGCTTATAAAATAAACACATATATTACAAGTGGGTGTAAGTTTTACTTACCTCGCATCCGAAGTACGCTTTTCCTTCTTATTTGCTTCGTTTGAGCCGCTTCCTTTCCAAGCCTCCACCTAGCTTGTCAAGCGTCAAACTACCATCATAATTCGTAAGATGGTTAGTTTAGTCATTATCACATACGACTATTCCATCTTACGAACTCTATGTCGGAACTACTATTCGACTTCAACGTTGGTTTATTTGACTTTCGATAGTCAACTAACTTCAATCATATTATACGCACAATAAGTTCAATCAACATCACGTTTAGAACCCATATTATTCCGTATTACACGTAGTTAGTCAAGTTAGCCAATTACGCGTTTCTTTCATAATTTCATTATGTCAACATTCATTCGGGCATTTTAACAAACACCTAATGTGCATAATTTTACATATTTACTAACTAGTTCATAACTAGTTATCTTTACCAAGATTTACATCAACACATTCAAACCTCTAAGTCTAGTGTTCATGAACTACATTAAGAACTTATATCATAACCTCAATATTCGTCAATCTTACATTCTAATCTGAGTGTTCATCATATTAACATAAAACCAACTTAGCACATAATAGGGTAATTACCAAATCCCTAGTTTTGACAACAATTCATCAAATTTTCTACTAGGGTTTGTTTCTAAACCAAGATATAATCACAGTAACACTCATAGATTCAACATTCATTCCAGAATTTCGATTATGATTGTTCATCATAATCTCAAAGTATCACCAAATAGCAAAAATTTAACATACCTTGTGATCCCCATGACTAGGTGATCGTTTTTATGTATTCATGCAGTGATTTGAGTCTTGATTCGAGCTTTAATTTAGTCATTTAGTGTGAACTAGGGTTTTGCTCCTTGGAGCACCCTCCTGGTCGATCAGAACACGCACACAATGTGTGTGTGTGTGTATTTTTTTTTGTTTTAATAAAACAAGTTTCCCACTTGTCCATATTAGTCCCTCATGTTTTATTTTGATCAAATGAAGCTATATCTCACCATTAGTTACTTAATCACATGCTACTAACTAGGTTAATTACTCCTAGTTATTTTAACGGGTTCGGGAAGTTATAACCCGTTATGTTTTAAGTCCCGTTAATTTGACCTTTTTATATACTTTGTTCTCTCAAAGTATTTATTTCCCTTTTTAATTAATATTAGGTTTATTTATTTGAGTCCTAATTTTTATCGGGTTAATTTTTACCACTAACGGTATTTTATCCGTCTTTACTATTAATGTGGTTTGATTACCAAACCCGTTTTTGGGATGTTACAAGTCTACCCCCTTAAAGAGGTTTCGTCCTCGAAACCTTGCTTACATAGTTCATCGAGTTCTAAACTCAATACGTTTGACCTGAGTAATCTCTTAAGCATTACTCATACTTTAACCAATTGTTAGTATTACCAGAAAAATTATGGTAATATCTTTTTGGTTACAGAACATCTACGTACCTCATAGACATAACGTAACTTGAAATAACGTAATTCCGTTATTTCTACTAGTTTATTTAACTTAGTGATTTCCATCGCTTTTATATATTATCGAACTCTTGGTGAATCCGTTACCTTGACCCGTTTAAAGGTCCTTAGTGAAATTTTTCACTTCTAGCAACTATTTCTTTTGTTTTCAAATTCATTTATTCGGTTCAGTTACTCCGAATCCTCCGCTTACGAGCAAACCAAATTTCTTGATTTGAATTGCTGACCTTCATCGGTCTCACTAACTAGACTTATTAGTCCAGTTACTTTTTACCGCTCGCTTGGTTATAATGCGATTCTACTTCACATTACATTTCTTAACCGTGATCGTGTCGCATCATGTTTAATTTATATATCTACCTTTCATTTTCGAAAAGATCACTTTTTGAATATATCGTCTTGCGCCTATCAGCGTCAAGACTTGAATCTTTCATGCTTACTATTCAATTTCCTATCAGAATTTATATTTGTAAAAATGTTATTTCTTACTAAAACTGAATTTTTAGTCTAACGTTTTTCTCTTTAACTATATCAATTACTCATATCAAGGAAATTGACAACCCATAATTTATTGTTTTCCGTTCTCGTTTTACGCGGGGAATCGTAACAAGTTCCCTCACCTTACACTATTGACCCGTAGGTTCCTTCACTTAACCTTGTAGGCTATTTCCTTAAGCTTTCATCTCTTTAAGACGAGGCCCTTATGATCCCTTTGCTTCAATTCATGACCCGTGGGTCATTTTGGCCCCGTAGACCTTTACACTAATTAGTATCCCGTAGGTTATGATGATCCCGTAGATCATCTTTTATTCTAGTCTTTATTCAATTGTCTATTTATACATATATAGCTTTAAAGCATCCTTTGTTATGTTTGGAATCATTTAATTTTGCTTTTGAACTTTAGTTCACCTTGACCGTAGTCTAAGGTTTCATTTGTTTACTTTAGGACTATCTTTCCTGCTTTACGACTTCTAATGTCATTTACACGTCGGTTTGTCCTACGCTTACCGTTACCTGTTTCATACTTATACTCCTTTACAACCCATTACCCTGGTCCTTCTATCTTATTGTTTTTAGCTTTCCGGTTTCACCGGTTTGCGTTTTCCCATTATATTAAGCGTTATTCCTTAATTGACTCGTTTGACTCATTTTGGGTGAATTTTCATCACTTATGAATGTCAAATTTCATCCTTTATTTGACCCGTCCAACTTTGAAATGGTTGAACGTAATTACTAAAATTTATGTTTGCGAAAATTTTTGTCATCTTTTAGTCATGACCCATATTCCGAGTCTTTTGACTTTCTATTTTGCGTTCCAGTTTCTCAGTCTACGCATGCGTTTAATTCCTTACCCATCAACCAGGTGTTTTACCGAAATCGTTATCATTGCACCCCCTTCCGGTATGCATTAAGACTTTGTTTCGCTTTACTTGGTCATCTTAGCGAAATCCGTCGCTTTTATTCGACCATGTCTTTTATTCTCTACGTGACCGCCATTGGCGGCCTCATTAATTATGAGTGACAATTATCATCATTATCCTTGCTTTACTACGACTAAAGTTAACAATCTTGATTATTCTTTTCGTGTGGGCAACACCTTTGTTTTTATGACCCGGCGGATCGTCTATACTTTGGTTTTACTTGCCCATTTTGTTCACCATGGCCCTTTCGTCCAAGATGACTTATTTTCGTGAATTTTTCTTTTGATCATTCATTTATATCATCATTTACATTAATCCTTGTCCCTTCTCTCGGGCTCATTATCCTAATGTAATACGCTTCTGTCACCCGGCTATGCGTTTACATTATTATCAACTATTTTGTCCATTTGTTTCATTTGGGTACTTTTTAAATTGTCCCATTCACCCCGTCCTTACTACATCGGATGTAAATGTGTCCGTTATAAGAAGTTCATGGTATCATATGTCACTACTTACTTGGCCAAAGTAAGCGATTAACACATGACACACATGACCTTTTTATAGTTTTCACATCACGCCCTATGTAAGTAATGCCTCTATTTGTTTCTCTTGGAAACAATATCCCGAATACATTTTCTATTCGGGTTTTTTCCAAGTTTTTAATCTACATATGCAACTTTCAATTTCTACTTATTTGTTGCATATTACTATTTGTGCGATTATATTTAAAATGTGCACCTGGTAATGTTTACCCCGACGGGCGTTCCTTGCCATTAACCTTGTTCGCGGTCGTTACGCGATTTAGTCCTCAGTGAGCATGCTCCTCTTGTCATACTTCGGACCGTTCCTCTATCATATCCGTAATTTGTTCAACCCTCGTCATCTTCAAATGCGAGTTTCCTCCAATTAAAACATTCATAAAAGTTAGTAATGTCAACTTTACTAAATGCCCGTATCATAATACAAGGCTTTTCTACTATACGTGTTAACGCACGTAATTTTGTTAACTATATCTATTATTTAATTGAGGTATCGTATATTACACGATAACCCTATGTGTTGTTTACAACACTTTAACATGCTAAACCATTAAAATACACGTACTTACCGGATTTGCGATCAAGCCTCGAACCGAACACATTTTGTCAACAACCTTAAGCTCTGATTACCAACTTGTAACACCCTTGTTATTATTTTAAATATTTTCGTATAAATAACGAAAATAAACATGTAATTACAATTCAGTATCCTTAGAAAATACGAGTAATCTAAAACTTTTACAACTTAAAAGTTTTCAACATAATATAAACAAGTTCGTCGTTTAAAAGTTATGACGTAACGCCGTGCGGAAACTTTAATCTCGAGTGTTTAATTTTATCGTGTTCGGTTCCTCATCGAGCTTGATCTTCATCCGGGCACTCTTGGCGATCACCTATAATCAAAACCAACTTAAAAGTCAGTTTTGATAGTTAAATAAATAGTTTAAACAAGTTACATGGGTCAAACAATAACAAAATAAAGTTTTTCCGGAACAGGGGGGCGTCGCGTGACGCCTAGGGCCGTCGCGTGACGCCTAGCCCCTGTTTTCACAGACTGTTGCTTAACAGGTGCTGTACATTCTCAGCACGACCTGATTTCACGGAAACGGCCATAACTTCTTCGTTATTGGTCCGTTTTACCCGATTCTTTTTCCTACGCGCACGTAATTAAATTCTCCATCTTATGGAGTTAAAATACAACATCAAACTTCACAAAATTTTAGACTTCAAGCTCTCGGCTTGAAGTTCAATTACGACACTTTTTGACCCGTTTGCGGTTTCATCTAACAAACTTGTTTGTGGCCCTTGTTTCTTTTGTAAACATATTATTATGATTATTTCCTATTGTACAAGGTTCAATTCACGAGTTATTACACATTTTTAACCCCTTTCGCTATTACTTCTATTTTGACCCGTTAAGGGTATTTATGCACTAAGGTCCCATATCATCCCTTTTATACTTATCTTAAGGATTTAATCTATCAAAACACTTATTTCCAACAACCTTTAAAGGTCGTTTGCCCGATTTACCCATCAAGGGCATTTTAGTCAACTTTAGCCCCTCATTTACGAAGAAGGGCATTTGCTACTAATTTGACCCAAAAATGTATGTTTAACCACAATCTTATTTATACGTACCTGGCTCGAGTCAACCTAGTGACCCGTTTCGACACCTTGCTTTTATTACCGATATTCTTATGGCGACGCAATTACCCAAACTACTATTCGCCCCTGTAAACACATGACTTGACAACCACATTAGTTGATTTTTTCAAATGGCGTTATTCCCACCATTTGGCCAGTTCGACCTACATAACCCAACATTTTCATATGTAACAAAACATGGGTTTTAATTACCAATCACACATCCGGCCCATTTCGGATTTTCTCACTAGATCCCCCTTTTTTTTAAAGTTAATTTCTTATATTTTTAACCCATTCGGCTTACGCTATGGGTGTCCTTTGAAACTTATTTTACTTTAGTCGATACTTGACTAGATTTCCATTTTTACCCATTTTCCCATTACTAGTTACACTATAAGGTAACTTTAAGAAAAACTCACTAATTCTTAACCAATTCGTGACGAATTTACCATTTTGCCTCTTTCACCATTAATCATGGTTTAAAACATTTTTATTGGTTCCGACTCATTTCGTTTCGTGTCGGAACCCATGATTCGAACCTAATCCTTTATTGTATTCATCGCTTATAAAATAAACACATATACTACAAGTGGGTGTAAGTTTTACTTACCTCGCATCCGAAGTACGCTTTTCCTTCTTATTTGCTTCGTTTGACCCGCTTCCTTTCCAAGCCTCCACCTAGCTTGTCAAGCGTCAAACTACCATCATAATTCGTAAGACGGTTAGTTTAGTCATTATCACATACGACTATTCCATCTTACGAACTCTATGTCGGAACTACTATTCGACTTCAACGTTGGTTTATTTGACTTTCGATAGTCAACTAACTTCAATCATATTATACGCACAATAAGTTCAATCAACATCACGTTTAGAACCCATATTATTCCGTATTACACGTAGTTAGTCAAGTTAGCCAATTACGCGTTTCTTTCATAATTTCATTATGTCAACATTCATTCGGGCATTTTAACAAACACCTAATGTGCATAATTTTACATATTTACTAACTAGTTCATAACTAGTTATCTTTACCAAGATTTACATCAACACATTCAAACCTCTAAGTCTAGTGTTCATGAACTACATCAAGAACTTATGTCATAACCTCAATATTCGTCAATCTTACATTCTAATCTGAGTGTTCATCATATTAACATAAAACCCACTTAGCACATAATAGGGTAATTACCAAATCCCTAGTTTTGACAACAATTCATCAAATTTTCTACTAGGGTTTGTTTCTAAACCAAGATATAATCACAGTAACACTCATAGATTCAACATTCATTCTAGAATTTTGATTATGATTGTTCATCATAATCTCAAAGAATCACCAAATAGCAAAAATTTAACATACCTTGTGATCCCCATGACTAGGTGATCGTTTTTATGTATTCATGCAGTGATTTGAGTCTTGATTCGAGCTTCGATTTAGTCATTTAGTGTGAACTAGGGTTTTGCTCCTTGGAGCACCCTCCTGGTCGATCAGAACACGCACACAATGTGTGTGTGTGTATTTTTTTTTTGTTTTAATAAAACAAGTTTCCCACTTGTCCATATTAGTCCCTCATGTTTTATTTTGATCAAATGAAGCTATATCTCACCATTAGTTACTTAATCACATGCTACTAACTAGGTTAATTACTCCTAGTTACTTTAACGGGTTCGGGAAGTTATAACCCGTTATGTTTTAAGTCCCGTTAATTTGACCTTTTTATATACTTTGTTCTCTCAAAGTATTTATTCCCCTTTTTAATTAATATTAGGTTTATTTATTTGAGTCCTAATATTTACCGGGTTAATTTTTACCACTAACGGTATTTTACCCGTCTTTACTATTAACGTGGTTTGATTACCAAACCCGTTTTTGGGATGTTACAGATCAGTTGGTGACTCTAAAGGATATCATGTATAATGTGGGTTTGTGTAACGAAGAGGATAGATGGATTTGTTTCAAAAGCAAACAAGGAAGAAATTTCGGTCCCTGTCATCCGAAACATCTTGCAAAAGTGGGGCATGGGGAGGAGAGAAATATTGGAGGTTATGGAATAATTGGGCTCCATTAAAATTAAATTATTTCTTGTGGGGAGTCACGATGAACCAGATACCATCTAAAAAAGCTTTGGAGGATAGAGGTGCCACGGTGGCGGGGATTACTTACGGGAGATGCGGTATTAAAGAGGAGTTGGCCATCTATTTTTTGGCACATGTTTAGTGGCCCAAGCAATATGGAGGAATGTTATGTGTTAGCTAAAGCTTCCGTATGGCGGGAGAAGTCTCGTGTGACAAGGTATGGGAATTATGGAAAAACTTGAAAGGCTAATGTTATAAGATCTCCTAATGAAGAAAGCCAAAACCCAAAGGAAGTATCTTCCTTGCCTGATGGGATAAGGTAAGATACAATCACAAGAGCAGAAGTTTCCCCCTTGAAGGCTTCCCAAAACAGCTGCCCAAACAAATGAAGTATTAAACTGCTGCCTTCAAAGATTAGAGTATAGGAGAACAAGTGCTGGATTGTTAAAGTGTTAGTCAACAAGTTAACAGTTAAGTCAACCAAAGTAAAAGACTAAAGACTAGAAAACCAGGTCAACAAGTCAAAGACAGAAGTTCTAGATTCCAGAAGTGCAACCAACAGTTCTGTGAAATCCAATAGTCCACTTTATCTCATAACAGAAGCATCAGTTCAATGCAATAGCGTAACTATCCAACAGTTTTGCTAACTGTTGGCAGTTACATCCACTACTAGAAAATCTGAAATTTCTTACACCAGTTTTCGTAGGAAATGCGTTACAAAACAGGCTTTCCCACACATTTGTGACAAATACATGATGTAGGAAAATGCCTCGTAGGAAACCTGTTTCCAACGCATTTCCTACGCAATTTCCTACCCATTTCCTACAAAATCGCCGTGTCACAAACTGCTACAGATCTCCTACAATAATTCATAGTTATTTTTAATATATTATTTATGATAATTATTAATTATTATATTTTCGGAATTTTTTTAGCTACACATTTCCGACAAAAAAAAATTTAAAAAATTTCATTCAGCATTATTCGTGACAAATTTCTGACAG
Source organism: Helianthus tuberosus (assembly GCA_030545235.1). Classification (NCBI taxonomy): domain Eukaryota; kingdom Viridiplantae; phylum Streptophyta; class Magnoliopsida; order Asterales; family Asteraceae; genus Helianthus; species Helianthus tuberosus. The sequence continues at coordinate 8,263,460 of CM060408.1, forward strand.
AAAAATAAAAATAGTTGTTACAAATTTCCGACAAAAGCATTATTCATGACAAATTTCCGACAGAAATATAAAAATAGTTGTTACAAATTTCCGACAAAAGCATTATTCGTGACAAATTTCCGACAGATTTTTTTTTTAGAAACTACAGGGACTACTTTTGTAAAAACTGAAACTTCAGGGACCAAAGTGTAAATATTTCAAAAATCTGTCAAAAAGGGGGTTCTTCCTTAAAGAACCGGCCCTTTGCAAGGATCGAACTCCTGACCTATCGTTTAGAACCGCAACGCCTTAACCAGTTTATCCTCCTACTAGGAGCTGTTAGAATATGAAACTTAATTCCTTTTATACACTAACTAGATTTAAACTGTTTGTCGGAAATGTGTCACAAGTTGTGACACAATTCTGACGGAACGATTAAATCTACTAATAAATAAACTGTTTGTCGGAAATGTGTCACAAGTTGTGACACAATTCTGACGGAACGATTAAATCAGCTAAAAAATAAATATTTTGTCACAAATGTGTAGGAAATATAATAATTTTTTATTATTATACTAATTTTACTATTATATATAAATATAGAAGTGTATATCCTTGTATTTATTTTTAATAAAATTAAGTAATATGACTTAGTTGTCGGAAATGTGTCACAGGTTGTGACACAATTGTGACGGAACGATTAAATCAACTAAAAAATAAACTGTTTGTCAGAATTGTGTCACAAGACGGAACGATTAAATCAACTAAAAAATAAACTGTTTGTCGGAAATGTGTCACAAGTTGTGACACAATTCTGACGGAACGATTAAATCAGCTAAAAAATAAATATTTTGTCACAAATGTGTAGGAAATATAATAATTTTTAATTATTATACTAATTTTACTATTATATATAAATATAGAATTGTATATCCTTGTATTTATTTTTAATAAAATTAAGTAATATGACTTAGTTGTCGGAAATGTGTCACAGGTTGTGACACAATTCTGACGGAACGATTAAATCAACTAAAAAATAAACTGTTTGTCGGAAATGTGTCACAAGTTGTGACACAATTCTGACGGAACGATTAAATCAGCTAAAAAATAAATATTTTGTCACAAATGTGTAGGAAATATAATAATTTTTAATTATTATACTAATTTTACTATTATATATAAATATAGAAGTGTATATCCTTGTATTTATTTTTAATAAAATTAAGTAATATGACTTAGTTGTCGGAAATGTGTCGCAACTTGTGACGCAGTTCCGACGGAATGTTTAATTAAACTAAAGAATAAATATTTTGTCACAAACTTGTAGGAAATGATTTAATAATCAACCTTTTGTAGATTATTTCTAACAGATCTGTGACGCAACTATCAATTAATTAGGGTTTTTTTATTTTCTGTCATTGTTGCGTCAAAAATTTGACATAGAATTTTGGAAAAAAAAATCGTAGGAAATTTGTCACAAATGTGTTTGAATCTGTGACAAAAATAATTGTGTAGGAAATTTCCGTAGGAAATTATGCACTTTTCTAGTAGTGATCATTGAATAAAGTAGTTAAATGTCGCTTTCATGTTGATGTCATCAACAGTTCACTCCTATATAGAGTTTAGTCTGTTCATTGTAGTCGTTAACACTTGGAACTGAGAACATAAAAGTAAGTGAGAGACTGTTCGCTAGTGAGGGGGAGTACAATTATACCTTGTGATTGTATTACATAAAATGAATTTAATATGAATCATTTGCAGTCATTCTTAAATCCAATTGTGTTAGATTGATATGATTATTTATCACTGTTTAATTGAATTTCCAAATTTAATTAACAACTAAAAGGTTTGGCAAAAAGTTATTAGCGCTATCTTCATAACTACGTTTTGGCAAATATGATAAGGAAGGAATGCCAAATAATTTGAGAATTGGAACACGTCGCAGCCGAAGGTGATGGAGGAGATCAAAACCAACTAGTTCTTATGGGTGAAATGTAGATCTAAGTTTAATACTTTAAATTCGGATAGGTGGCATGACTTTAATATTCGAGATGTAATTTTGCTTTAAATCAATCGCAATTCAGTTAAAAGTCAAATAAGAAAGTCAAAACAATAGTCAAAGTTCATCTAACCCAACGTGATCATAAAGTTTAGCTACTCATAATCAAGAGCGAAACAAGACAATAAACAAAATTACAATTCATGGGAAAACACTAGGTATAGAAGATAATTCGGCTACTAGTCTGCCTACTTAAAATAATTGCGCAGCAGCCCGGTCACTTAAATTAATTCTCGAGCTTTGCAGCCTTTTTTTTTAATTTGTTTCAACGGTAGAATTTTGTGATGTGTGTGCAAGGCTGCTTATGATTTTTTTTTTTTTCTCTCGATCAGCAACCCCAAAATTCCTATTTTAGTTTTTTCTAGACTCCGCCGTCACTCCTATTTTTTTCGTATTGCCGTTACAATCTGTTTCCAATTTATTCCCATTCCCACTAGAATAATTTTTCACCGACTCTGTTGGTAGGCTGCACATTTTGTAGGCCAATAAATTAGCCCAAATCTACACTTTACTTTCTATTCTATTCTTGCATCGCCAACTTTAAGCCCAATTGACTTTTTGTGTAGCCCAAATTTTTAATTACTGCATGGTATATGTTATGTTTAGGGTGTTTTTCAAAAAAGAAATTATTTTTTACTTTTAATCTAAAATTTTTTATCTTTTCCACTTAACCTACAAATTTGATTTTTACTTTTAACCCAAAATTTTTTATCTTTTACAATATAACCTCATAAGTTTTTTACCCTCAACTTTAATCCCATATACTTTTCATCTTTGCCAAATTTTTCGTTCTATATATAAAATACTTATTAACTACCCCCTACCATATTAACTCAAGGAGTTGACCAAGACTTCTCAAATTTATTTGGAACATACGCCTATGGTATAGATTCTTTTAAATCATGATGCTCGGCTACTTAAATAATGCAATGCATATAATGAAAAGTGTCAATTTCAAAATCCTTTGTACACTTTTTGATAAGAACCTTTGTTACCAAATCTATCCCATTTAACAAAACAAGTAATCAAAGCTTTTAATTAACAACAAAAAAAAAAAAAGATTGATATAATCTGATATTCAGATAACCCGTTCAAAACTTTTTAGAAACTATACACAGTTGTTTTGTAAACTTTAAAGATGATAAACGTGTTTACCTAAAGACTAAAGTCATATCCTAATACTTATTTAACAACTGTGCGATAATGGAAAATAAGATAAGTAGCATTTTCAAGATGAAGGCTTGATTTGCAAAACCATAATTTTTTTTCTTTGAGTAACTTATTATACTAATTAACTAATGCTTATGCAATCTCAATTGTTTCATTAGATGTTGCAGTGACATTCCATTCTTAGTTTGTTTGCTACAAAACCTCTATACCCTATCTTGTATCGCTTTGTTCAACATACATGCCCCCAAGTCACCAATACATAAACAATTGAGATTTCATAAAACTTATTCCTAAAAAACAATTGCAGTTTTTCTTCATAAATCCAGTTAACTAAAGTAATAATAATGTATCCGAGTGTAGCCGTAAATCAAAGCCATAGATTATAAATCAAAGCTAGGTTTAACATGAAATTACCTGCAGTTTATGATAACCAAAGCCCTAGATCATAAACCAAAGCCCCAACTGGTCCGACGGAGGTTACAAGCACCAAGCTGTTAGTAAAGATGAAGGCGGCCAAAGATGTGCTTGTTCTTGTTGTCGGTCTTCTCAGAGTACCGAGGGATGTTATGAAGTTGTAGTCGTCGAGAAGCTGTGATGATGAGGTCTGAGAATAAGAGGGAATGAGCTAGGGTTTTTCAAATGAGAGGATTTCTAAAATGAGGGGGGGGGGGGTGTAGGTCCACTAGCGGAGGATCTAGCAACCTTATCCTTGTTAACGAACAAACCGGTTGTGCGGAATCCAACCGGTAAGTTAATCCGAGCAAAGAACACGAATACACAAAGAGAACAAGATTCAACGTTTAAAAACACTTGTATTAGATTCAGAAGAGTAACAACATAAAGCTTTACAATAGAAACTCTCAAACTCTCTGAATAGACACTCTGTTTTCTGTTTGTGTGTGCTCTCATCTATGTCTACTTCCTTCTGTGACTTCAAGAGGCCTTTTATAAGCAAACCTTATCAGCAAACCCACGAACAAAGATTTGGGCCACGAACACTAGGACACCCCACGAAGACTGAAGTATTTGTGGCGGCATGTAGAGTTCGCCACAAAGAGTCTTCGTGACCCATGGAGTGTCCGTCCACAGCATGGTTCGCTGATGATGGAGTCTTCGTCAACATCATATTCAATGACGAACAGTGGAGTCTTCGTCGGCATAAGTCTTCGCCATGTGAAGTCTTCGTCCCAAAGAGGTCCTCGACGACACTGAATCTTCGTCTAAGGAGTGTTCGTTGATATGTAATTGAGTAATCTTCGTGGAGACCATCTGGACGAATAACCCTTTGTGTTTTGGGCTTCAGTGTTTCTTGATGTACATTGGGCCTGACTCTTTCATGACCATAAGCACTTTTGTGGATATGTTGTACAAACAGACTTGCAGTGGTACATAACATAAACAAACAAACTTCACATGAGGCTGTTTTACATCATGTACATTGTCAAGATTGTTCCGAGACTCGATGGAGGAAATCGAGTCTCGGCCTTCATTTCGTAGCGTAGGCGAACCGAGTCGAGCCGCATCCACATATGGTGCATCAACAAACTCCCCTTTGGATGCTGCTCGTGAGGGTTCGTCTTCACATTGTTGTCAGATCTTTAAAGGGCTTCACGTGCCACAAACCGGGAGTGTTTCAACAAACCCCCCCTTGAACGTTGCTCGTGAGACTTTGATCTTCAAATCTTCAGATCCTTGTGGTGTTGATGAGTGGTCAGCGGCAACTCGATCATCTTGATCCTTTGATTGCATCCATGTCGCATCTTCATTCCAAAGCTCGTCATTTAACACGTTCTCTTTGCCTTTAGCTGGTCCTGATGCCGCATCTACACATACAAGAAAGCTAAACGTGTAATGAAAACAACCGCTTAGAATATAATCAATCATAAACAAATGACACACATATGACCAACTCTCAAACAAACACCGTCTGACAACAGTTTGAAAGTTGTAAATTTTGAACAATTTTAGATTTTAACTTTCAACACTTGCTAGATTTTGACCGTTTATGAAGATGCAGTTGTTTTAGGTTTCAATCAGGTTTTAGGTGGGAAAAGACTCGAGATCCAACATCGTACAATAAAAAATAAGATAGAAGTAAAATATTTTTGGTTTTTATAAAGTTTATATTAAAACATACCTTAAATCTTTTTGGAATTTTTGCATTTTTCAAATGTAAAGACTGAAAGCAGAAAATAAATATTTACAGACATTCTTTTTGCGAGTTTCAAGGGTAAGAGAATCATATCAGTGTACGGTCACCCCAAAACGCTCTTGTTGTTCAATTAGTTAACATTTACATAAGCATCCTATAACGATTATCGGTATTGTTGTCCACTTAAACTCAACTTATCAGATTTACTCATGGTTAGGGGATACGTTAAGGTATGATTTATACTTACCGACCGATGTTCATCCACTCACTACACATTCCCTTATCAAGGTATGCACGAGGGTTCATCTTACTGGTGAGTATACCATTTATCATCTGTTTTCATCGTATATGATGTGAGATACTCACTTATTTTGGATGAATATAAGCCCTATGTGAAAAAATCACTTATTGATGAGGAACTTGATATGTGATGCATGCAGGGCACAAGAGCAAGTCCGTGAACAGGTTAGTACCATCGTACCGACAAAGAGATGAACTTAACTCTCGGATAAAAGTTGTGATATATTATCACTTATTGATTGGGACATGTGATTGTTTATCACTTATTGAGGTCGTATGCATCATGTATTATATACATGTTTGTATGAAATATATATACACGTATGTATGGTATCATGGAAGATCTAGACTTGCGTCCCCGTTGTTTTCGGTAAAAGAAACAACCATGATACACAGATGATAAACAGCATAAAGACCACGTATCTCAGAACTTTGGCAATCTATCAAACGAAATTTCGGTACCAAGACCATATGCCAATGAGCGGTTCCTACACGGTCTTCAGTCGATTTAGGTTTATATCACCCTGCACACTTTAAAATGATTGTGAGCCTACCGATACATCTTATATAGAGCTGCTTATCGATTTTCATTTTAGGTTTAAAGAGGTTTCGACAGACCACTGATGTACTATCATATTCTCTTTTGCTCGCCAGGAAACTCATTGTGTTTTTGAAATTTTTTGATGTTTTTGTATTTTTAAAATTTTTCAATGTTTTTCTATTTTTCGTTTTTACTCCCCCTAAAATGCAAAAAGTATGAGAAATAAAGAAAACACAAACAAATATTTACAAAAATGATTTTCCGATGTTGGTTTTACTCTGGCTTGACCTTAATGCCGTTTACCATTAGTAAATAGTCAAATCGGGATTTGTCAAAAGCTTTGGTAAAAAGGTCGGCACGTTGGTCATCGGTGTGGACCTTAACAACATCGATAAGTCTTTTATCAAAACAATCACGTATGAGGTGATATTTGATTTTGATGTGTTTGGTCTTTGAATGCTGCACAGGATTTCTAGTGATCTGTAAGGCAGCAGAATTATCAACAAAAATAGGAGTAGATAGGAATTCAAAACCGTAGTCGCGCATTTGTTGTTGTATCCACAGGACTTGGGAGCAACAACTTGAGGTAGCAATGTATTCAGCTTCACAGGTTCATGTAGCGACACAAGTCTGCTTCTTGCACTGCCATGTGACCAGGCAATTTCCTAAAAACTGACATCCAGCCGTTGTGGATTTGCCGTCCATTTTGCAGCCACCAAAATCAGAATCACTGAATGCGATCAAGTCGAAGCTATCATCCCTAGGGTACCAAAGACCGGTGTCCTGGCAACCCTTCAAATAGCGGAAAATCCTCTTTACAGCTGCTAGATGTGAGGCCTTCGGGTTGGCTTGATAGCGAGCAAGCAGGCACGTATGATGCATTATGTCAGGCCTCGAGGCTGTGAGATACATAAGAGATCCGATCATTGCGCGATAGAATTAAGAGTTAACGCTTTCACCCTTCAAGCCCGGAGTAATCCCGTGATTCTGGAACCGGCTCAAGATGTCTCCAACATATTTAGTCTGATGGATGAAAATCCCAGACTCCATTTGCTGAACTTGTAGGCCCAAAAAGAAGTTCATTTCCCCCATGGTGCTCATCTCAAATTTCTCATGCATAACACGCTCGAAGTCCCTACACAAAAGATCGCTAGTTGAACCAAAAATAATATCATCTACGTATACCTGAACCAACAGAAGATCTCCATCCTTTTCTTTGATAAAGAGAGTGCAATCGATAAGGCCCCGACGAAAACAATTCTACAACAGATAGTTAGATAAGGTTGCATACCAAGCTCTCGGTGCTTGATGTAATCCGTTGAGAGCTTTGTTGGGCAACCAAACCCGATCAGGATGAATAGGATCTTCAAAACCCGGAGGCTGTTCGACATACACCTCTTCTTTAACCACACCATGTAAGAATGCACTTTTCACCTCCATTTGGTAAAACTTGAATCCCTTGAAGGAAGCATAGGCTAGAAAGATCCGAATAGCTTCAAGACGTCCAACCAGTGCATAAACTTCATTGTAGTCTATCCCTTCAATCTGACGGAAACCTTGAACAACTAATCTCGCCTTGTTTCGGACAACTACTCCACGGTCATCTTTCTTGCATTTGAATACCCAACAGGTGCCAATCTTCTTGTAGTTCTTAGGTTTCTCAACTAGTTTCCAGACACCAAGCTTCTTGAATTGTTCCAGTTCCTCCTGCATAGCTTCCACCCAAGAATTATCCTTTATTGCTTCTTTCCAAGACTTCGGTTCTTCTTGTGAGACATAACACGCGAAGGACCAATCATTCCGCAAACATGATTCTCTAATCGTTGCATACAAGCCATCATTGTTGTTGTTTCGCAATTGATTCCTCGTCTGCACGCCACTATGAACATCACCAATGATGTTTTGTTGAGGATGGGTATTATGGATTCTTGTTTCTGGATTATCCGGAACTGGAACATTTATACCCAGATTATTGAAGTTGAGATCAACAACCAAATCAATACCCTGAACTGGTGAAGAGGATGATGCAGTAGCTTCAGCTGTTTTAGGGCAGTCCTTAGGAGGTGAAGCCTCAGAAGTACCATGCACAACTGTTGCAGGAGCTTCTTGGTCTGCATCGAGAAATTCATCATCCTCTGAAGATTCGTTCAGTTCAGTTGCATCGTGAAAATCCTCATTCTTGAGAGCATTATTTCTAACTGATGATGATTCCTGATTGTTGACAATAATTGGACAAACCAACGGTGACTCTGTTGCGTTGTCTGTAACGCCCTAACACGTTATAATCGAGAATTGCAGCGGAAATACAAACTTTAAAAATTTTCTTTCATTATACACATTCTTTCACTTATATACATTAATCCCTTTTTATAAATTAATTAAAAGCTAACATACTTATATAAAATTAAGTGATCACATTCACACCCACGTACAATCCATGCGTTGACTCGATCTTCAACCGCGTACACTTCTTTATGAAACATCATAAAGCTGTTCAACCTGCAGTCACCACATTCAATCACATCATTAGTAACCGGTGACATAATATATAAAATCTAAACATTTCATAATTAGACGTTAACATATCATGCTTTCTCTGGTACTAGCCCTTTCATCCATCCATTTAATCACTTGCATCGGATAGCGGAGTCAACCATCACTTCCATTGTTAAGATGCCTATACTTCACATTAGTTCTCAATAGAAACACGGTTAGTATCATTAACTTCCCTTTCTTACCTTTACTTAATTAAATTTCTCTCTTAACCAATTCCGACTCATTCCACTAAAACATACCTTAGTAACAACATCGATTCATATCTTCTTATATTACATTAAATAAATTACCGTTAAATACATTACCAAACTAAAGGGTAAGTTCGGAGTTCACTTACATTGCGTGCCTGTGTTTGCGTTCGCTTACTTGAGTCTTCTTAGCCCGTTAGCCTTCCACGCCCTCAACCATCTTGACATGATTCCTATACATTCATGTCATTACATTCATATTCTTATTAGCATACATGCTTATACATATGAACAACCCTATTAAATTCACATCTCACATGTGACCTTCATTAATCTATTTAAACAAGCATAAAGCATACTCAACATCGCCCCCTACATAATCTTCACATGAACTATATCTGTTTACCTATTACTTGCATACAATTTCACTCATTATTGTCTTTTAGACATTTCATCAAACACTTGGTGTGCACAATATCAACAATGCACAAGATACAAGTGTTCATAGCATAGTTCTACTTATCCCTTTTCTAGTCTAACAAGAAGCAATCATATTCATATTTTTCTTTCACCCTACATTAACTTAACTAATTTCTCTATCACACACTGATTATGTATCAATTCATATCTATGAGCATATCATTTAAATCATCATGTTCATCATATTCCTACAACAATGGGTATAAACCCTAAATTGCCTAAACAATCAAAATTAAGCAAACTTCTCATTCTATTGTGAATTCCTAACTCACAATTACACAAGATTTCCACATAGATTCATGATTGGGTTAAAACCCACTTTCTACAACACACCAAATCAGAATTTTCGACATACCTTGTGTTGAACAAGCTTAGATGGTTAAAGATTTGAGTTCATGCATCAGTTTAGGCCCTTAATTCCTTCCTAATCTTGTGATTTTCTGAAAACTAGGGTTTCTTCTTGGTCTCTTGCTCCTGGTCGATCATACGAACACACCAGAATGTGTGTTTGTGTTTTTCCTTTTTCCTTTTATTTGTTTTAATTAAAACTTCCATCCTTTTTAACAAGTTTGGTCCCTCTAATTACTTGGATTGTTTATTTGTCATATGACCTTCCTTCTAATCAAGTTACTAACATAAATACTTAACTAGGTTAAATATAACAAAACTAGACTTTTTAGGTAACATGAATAATTTGCATATTTTGGGGTGTTACATTGTCACTCTCGAAAAACATCGGTGCCGCAGCGTCTACTACTTCTTCTTCTTCTTCAATATTAATCGAATTGAAAAAGTCATCGTATTCAAACATCCATGGCTGACCCCGGACATCTGACTGGCAATTTGTGCCTCTGAACTCTGACTTCAGACCACTCCTCGATCCGTTTCGTTTCAAGATTCCAAACTCTTAAATTTGGGGTGGCATACCCTAGAAAGTATCCCACAATTTCTTTTGCCCCAAACTTTCCATCCGGGTCGATCATAGTGCAAGGAGCCCCAAACGGTTCAAGAAAGTGCAAGACTGGTTTCCGTTTGTGAAGAAGCTCAAAGCGGGTCTTGTTGTGTCTTTTTACTGTAAGGACTCGGTTCAACGTGTAGCATGCAGAGACCACAGCTTCACTCCAGAAAGGAATGGGCAACTGTGACTCTACCAACATAGTCCTTGCAGTTTCGATCAATGTTCTATTCTTACGCTCAGCGACGCTATTTTGTTGAGGAGTGTATCTAGCACTGAATTCGTGAAGAATACCTTTGGATCTACAGAACTCCTCCATGGCATGATTCTTAAACTCAGTTCCATTGTCGCCGCGTATGCGTCTAACTTTCAAAGTAAACAAATTCTCAATCGTTGTGATCAAGTTTTTTATTATTTCGAAAGTTTCACTCCTGTGTGCCATAAACGCCACCCAAGAAAATCTTGAATAATCATCTGTCACCACGAGACAGTACGAGTCATTGCTGATGCTTTTACGATTGACAGGACCGAATAAATCCATGTGCAAGCGTTCAAGCGGCACTGCAACTGTGTTGATCTTCTTTATCGGGTGCGATTTCTTGCTTTGTTTTCCTTTCTGGCATGAAACACAGACGTCTTGCAAGTGAAAGCTTTTGACGGGAATGCCATTTACTAACTCATTCTGCACCAGATGATTCATTTTCCTTAGGTGAATGTGTCCCATCCGTCTGTGCCAAGAGATAGTTTCCTTTTCCATGGCTTTAGTAACAAAGCATGTTACTTGTGCAGACGTTGTGATTGCTTGGCTCATATCAAGGACATATAAATCATTAACCCTTGGTGCAGATAAGAGAATCCAATCTTTGGGGATCTTGAAACCAGGCTTCAGCACATAACATCCATTAGCATCAAAGTGCACTGAAAACTTCTTATCATAGATTTGTAAAACACTTAGAAGATTGTGATCAAGCTGTTGCACAAAGTTGATCTTATCAAAACTGACAACCCTGTTAGAAACCATTCCTTCACCAGTAATATATCCGCCTTTATCTCAAGCAAAAGCAACATAACCTCCTCTAATAGATTTGACGTCGTAGAGAAGTCTCATGTCGCCTGTCATGTGCCTGGATGCCCCACTATCAACAATCCAAAGACTACTGATAGTTCCTCCTGGAACACCCTACACATGTACTCAAATGATCAGTTGGAGATGGGGACCCAAGCCTTCGTGGACTTGGGTCTTCCATTTTCATCGACAAAAGTTATTTCAACTTCGCGATGGTTTGGAAACGGTGATGCTCCCCCTGAAGTTGTGGTCATTTTAGGTTTCCATGTCTTTTGAGTCTTACCAGTTTGATTGTTAGAAATTTTAACTTCATGGTTGTTTGAAGTTTTTGAAGTTTTCAAAGTTTCTGGTTTGACTGAAACAGGTTGTTTTTGAACCACATTTGTATTAAGTACCTTTTCAACTACCTTGATTTGCTTGCATTTCGGTTTCTTCTCCCTTTCTTTCATAAGACGGGGATCTTTTTTTGGAGAAACAGATCGCTTTTGGTAGTTTTGCTCACGGGGAACATTAGCTTTGGCCTTTAACTTATGAAGATATGGACAATTTCGAATGATGTGTCCAAATTCACCACACTCGAAGCATGATCTTCGTTCAACAAACCCCGAAGTATCATGTTTATGTCTCATCGATGAACTTTTTGATGAACTTTGTGATTTCGAAGTACTTGGTCCTGAGTTGTTTTGATCATTTCTTTGCAATATTCTAACTTGCTTAACATAATCTATGTTAGATTTGTTTTCAAATGTTTCAATTTTATCAGTTCCCTTCGATTTCACAAAGTTCACCTTCTTGTTCTTTCTCTGGTTTAGTTCCTTTCGACCTTGAGTTGTCAATTTTCCTTTTGGTTTAGTGTGATTTTACTGAATTTTCTCTGTTGGTAATTTTTGATTGCCATATTGTTTTCGAATTTCTGCCTTTGGAATCGGAGGACATTGTGTTACCACAACTCGTGAACTTGACTCTCCCAAAAACTTACTTGTCGAATCCTCAAAAAATTTACTGATTAAAGATTGTTTTACATTTTTAATCGGAAAATCTTTGTTCGAATAAACTTTATCATCATCAACTAGACTGTATAGCAAATTCACACTCTCAGACTCTTGTGCAGAAGTGGACTCAACCTGAACAGTCTTAGTCGGTTTTGCTAGAGGATCACACAAAATGTGATTCTCGAGAGGTATGTCCTCTTCTTTGACAACTGCATCAGACTGTGCAAAGTTAGTATCATCGAATTCATCATCTGAAGAATTAGCATCCTCAACAATGACTGGAGGATCCTGATTTTGTTCTGCAGTTGATACTTTCGGATCTACTGACCCATCCGAATCTGATGATACTTCCTTTTTGTAACCAAATCCAGCTGCAAATTCCTCAACACTTAACGGAACAGATGGTCCAAATTGCGGTTTATCTTCCTCATCAGGCATTGCGGTATAATTGTGTCTGTACGGTGGAGGACACTTCTTATATCCAATGCACGTGACATCCTTTTTCTCCTTTTGTATGTCAATGATGTGATCCAGCACATACCTAGAGTTTGAGTAACTATCTATCCTAAGCTGGATCGCCTCATTTTCACATTTGACACATGCCAACTCTTTTTGTGCTTCCTCGAGCCAAGTAATGTAATTGTTTATGGCAGTTTGTTTTCTTCTAACTGTTTTTAATAGCTCAGTCTTATCTTCCCTTAAGGTGTCAATTACCTTTTTAAATTCTTTTTCATGATTTTTATGGAACAAGTTGGCCTCTGTGCATTTTGCGAGATCCATAATCAAACTTTGATTGTGGATAAATGTCACGTCAAACTTGCTTTGCAAATAATCATATCTGATTTGCAAGTTAGACAATTCCCCACCCAAATCAACACAATTATCACATTTATCAGATTCAGATTCATCGACACATACCTGACTTGTCGAACTTCCAACATTAGCCATAGAGGCTGAATGATGAGAAGAAAAAGAAGAATAAGCGGCTTGATCCACCAGAAAAGACCTTCGGTCATTCCCTGCTTTAGCTTAACTCAAATGCTCCTCAACTTCTGCATCAATGGACTCATGTGACACTTCATCCGTGCCGTCTTCACCTGAACTTGAGGTTTCCTCATCTGAGCTTCCACTATAACCAGAACTGTCTTCATCTGAGGATTCTCCACCACACGCGTGTTTTAAATATTTGAAAACTTCAGCAAAACAAGCTGTTCCACCCTGATCACCGCCACCTAGTTGAATCGACCAGTCACAACCTTCATCAGCTTGTACCACAAGAGCTCGGTTGTTGTTTGATGGACCTGCTTGATGAGAATTCTCTGCAGGCATCAAGGCACGCTCATTGTTCCTGTTTTGATTTTGGTTCGGTTGGTTGCCTTGATTCTTGAACGGATTCTGGTTCCCATGCTGAGCTGGCTTCGTGCATTCCCGTTTGAAATGACCCCGTTAACCACAGTTGAAACACTTGACCGCCTGCTTATCGAACCCATACTTGGTATCTTTCTTGCTTTCTAAACTGGTTCTACCAGTTCTTTCCATGAAATGTTTTGCTCGCCTTACAGCACTAGCAAATGCCCACTTGATATCCATCAAATCCATTTCATCCTTTTCTATCTGCTGATAATCTTCCTAAGTCAAATTGATGTTCCCAATTTGCCCTGCTACTAACCCACAGTAGGCGCTCACCAAAGTCTTTAGCAGCTCCATATGTTCCTTTGCCACCTCGACACTTACTTTAGAAAAACTTGAAGTGTCTAGCCGAACTGTGTTTGGATTAGTTGACTGACCAACATTGACTGTTGATGAAGTGTTTCCATAACAAGCTTGTTGTTCACCTTTACAGTTTGGATCAAGAAATGATGATACTCCAGTAGACTTATAGCTTTGCTCTGTGGCTGCTGGTTATGGTGTTCCATACATGTCGGTGCTCAAGATAAAAGTCGTTTGTAGCTGAGCATGTTGAGCAGGTTTTGCAACTGTGCTGGTACCTCCACAGTTTCCAAAGTACATCTCGGGATTTTGTCGTACCGGCACTCTTTTTGCCTTCCTGATTTCCTCTTGACCTTTGTTCTCCAAGAGTTGAATGAAATCATGAATGTTGGTTGTAGCCAGCGTGCCATTATACTTCAAAATCTCCAAGAAACCATTCCATTGAGCTGGCAATGTGTCGGCAAACTTAGTGACAACCTCTTCCAGAGTAGCAACAACCTGAAAATTACCCATTTCACTTAGCAGATGATAATATCAACTTATCAGATCTCCCAACGAATCCCTTTCCATACATATGAACTCGTCGAACTCCTTTTTGAGAAGATCATGCCTCAGTTTGCGTGAGGACGCGTTTCCTTGACCTCTCGCCTTTAATGCGTCCCATAAACCTTTTGTCGTTTTGAATCCCACAAATTGATGATAAATATCTTTATTCAAGGCTTGAGTTAGAATTGAAAATACTTTCTTTTCTAAATTATATACCTTTTTATCATCGACAGAAAGATCCGCAAATGTTGCAGCATTAGAACCGGCTTTTTCAAGTGCTAGATTGAATTTCGTGGTAAAATACAACCACAACTCCGTCTTTTGCCCAAGTACATACGTATGAAATCTTTCTTCCCAAGCTGGGTAATCGTTCAAATGCATGAGCTTTGGTTGGCGGTTGTTGCCACCGGTTTCATTTTCGCTTAAAAGAAGGTTTTGAATACTTTGGTTTTGATTTGTAACGAAAGCCCACTGATTTGAGGTAATCGAACTTGATTGTGTTGATGACGAAGGCGTGGGAGTCTGAGCCCATGAAGGAATTGGACCTGAACCTTTACTTGTGTACTTATGCGCATTGGGATCCGGTTTCCAACCCCACCAGTCGGAAGTCATATTTGGTGTATGATCAATAATACTAGAAGACAAACTTCAAACAAACCAGTTAAATACGAATTACACACCTTCTGTTGAAAAATGTAACTTTGAGACCATGAAGACTCAAGTCTATGAAGAATAGGACTATGAAGACTGAAGTTCACGAAGACTCAAACCAGATTCCCACGAAGAATGAAATAACAATGATCTCTACGAACACTTGAGCGCAAAATAAAAATCACTAACTATTTGAACCCAAAGGAAAGCCCACGAAAAGTTAACACTTCATAGAAATGGCCCACAAAGACTATGAGGCCCAACTTATGTATTAGGCCACGAAGAGTTGATATAGTTCACGAAGAATAAAATGGTTCACGAGGAATCAAGTTCTACGAACATTCAAATCTTAGGAGATGTAAACTTTAGTTGGTAAAAAAAGAAACAATACTTTAATCACACCTTATCTATCCAACACTGTAGGTAAAACAAATTGTCAAAACAACCATACCTTTTTGACAGAATTTTCAAAGGACCATCACTTTTGTTTACCAACTTTTTCAACAACAAATATTTTAATAATTCTCAAAGGATCAAACAGAGAACAATAAACCCAGAAAACATGAAGAATACATAAGAAAACTATGAGTTTTCCGTCCAAATGTTCACCGGAAAAATTTTTCGAAACAAGTTTGTCAAAAATTTTAACAAAAACCTAATCCTTTTATGAGATTAAAAAGGTTTTATGAAATTTTTTTCGACAACAACAAACAAGTTCTTCAGATTTTTTTAACCCATAAAAACTTTCAAAAACACAAACTTTACTGAAAAATCTTCAAGAACTAAGTTCGAAAACTTCGACACACGGCTCGGTTTTAACAGGGATGAGAGCCAAGGCTCTGATACCACTTCTAGGTCCACTAGCGGAGGATCTAGCAACTTTATCCTTGTTAATGAACAAACCGGTTGTGCGGAATCCAACCGGTAAGTTAATCTGAGCAAAGAACACGAATACACAAAGAGAACCAAGATTCAACGTTTAAAAACACTTGTATTAGATTCAGAAGAGTAACAACATAAAGCTTTACAATAGAAACTCTCAAACTCTCTGAAAAAACATTCTGTTTTCTGTTTATGTGTGCTCTCGTCTGTGTCTACTTCCTTCTGTCATTTCAAGAGGCCTTTTATAAGCAAACCTTATCAGCAAACCCACGAACAAAGATTTGGGCCACGAACACTAGGACACCCCACGAAGACTGAAGTCTTCGTAGCAGCATGTAGAGTTCGCCACAAAGAGTCTTCGTGACCCATGGAGTGTTCGTCCACAGCATGGTTTGTTGATGATGGAGTCTTCGTCAACATCATATTCAATGACGAACAGTGGAGTCTTCGTCGCCATAAGTCATCGCCATGTGCAGTCTTCGTCCCAAAGAGGTCCTCGACGACACTGAATCTTCGTCCAAGGAGTGTTCGTTGATATGTAATTGAGTATTCTTCGTGGAGGCCATCTGGACGGCTAACCCTTTGTGTTTTGGGCTTCAGTCTTTCTTGATGTACATTGGGCCTGACTCTTTCATGACCCATAAGCACTTTTGTGGATATGTTGTACAAACAGACTTGTAGAGATACATAATATAAACAAACAGACTTCACATGAAGCTGTTTTACATCATGTACATTGTCAAGATTGTTCTGAGACTCGATGGAGGAAATCGAGTCTCGGCCTTCATTTCGTAGCGTAGGCGAACCGAGTCGAGCCGCATCCACATATGGTGCATCAACAGGGGGGTCACCTGAGCGAGAGTTGTTTTGGGTCAACTAACAACATATGCCTTCCTCCTAAGCATTTCAATTTCAAATTTGAATCCTCATTTCCATTTTGTGCTAAGTTCAAAAGAAATGAAGAAAATATGTCTTATTCTTTCATATCAGGTGCTAATTGAGTTGTTCACAATGCCATAAATTTTGTACCTCTTAATTTTAAACTTTCTCTCTCTTATATATTATATAGTAATTATACATATTATATACAAGAATAATGCAACCATCTTTTTAGACAATTTTAGCCATATAAACTCATCTACTTTTAATCATGTCCGTTTAAACTAAGAAAAATAACTGCTTTTTGGTAGTTGAGGGAGGTTAAACACTCTCCCAAAAATGAGGCGGTTCAAAGTGGTTAGCTAATAATCTCCTGAAATCATGGTAAAAACCACCCACTATCTACAAATCTGCAACTGCTTCTACGCTTTCCTTATAACCCACTCTACAATCCCCTTTGGAACGCAACATTGATGTCAACTAATCCTAATCGACCCTCCCATCAGTGGTGGATGAAGAGATTTTGGGTTTCTCAGGTGAGTTCAAGGTAAGGGAATTCTTAGCATGTGTATGTCTATTTACATACAACTAAACTCATATCTAAGGTTAAACCTTAGCCGTTTATTTCAGATGCAAAAGTTGAGTGTTTTGAATCGGACGCCAAAGAAGGTTTCCTATTGTTGTTCCTTCCTAGCCGTCGTCATCACCATTAGCTTCGTCTCCGCCCTCAATCATGGCTATCCAGTTCTCCACAATGGATGATTCTACAATCTACATACTGTAATTTCATTTTCAATCAACCCATCTACGATTAAAGCTCATCCAAATGGGGATTTTCACCTCAAGAATATCAAGAATGAAGGAGCTCTTTGTGGTTCCGGCAACCGAGACGAGACCAAAAGCAGCACGAGACTTCGGGCAACCATACTGTAAATAAATTGTGGTAACCCTTTTTGTTTTGTGGCATATAAAGTTAGCATCTGAGATTACACACAACCTGTTTGATATATGAAGTTTAATGGATTGGAAGCCCTACTGATTATGTAATCTCTTGCTCTTCAATTTTAGATGCACATTTGAATGTGGTTTATTTAGTCAATTATTTGCTATTATTTCACATATTATGTTTTTTTGAAAGGTCATGAATCATGACGGGAGTAGCAGAACAGGGTATTCATTCCTTCTAATGACCTCCTGTTTCTTTAAGGTATATATCTGATCACATATCATGTTACATTTTTTTAAATGGTAGCTTTTGGTGATATATGCCGAAATAATGGGATTATAATAGGTTTAAATCACAGGTTTTGTATCTCACATTGAGAAGGCTCTCAATTTTAAAACTTTTTGATGGATGTATGCGTATTATTGCTTTGAGCACATTGCTAACATTGGTTATAAAGTAGAGGTCAAATAATGATAGGCTTTGCATCAGGTCAGACCAGTTATCTTTTCTTTTTCTTTCTTTTACTTTTTACAAAATGGGTGGGTTGATATGTAACACTATTTCTTAGTATTTGTTCAATACATCATGTAGGTTCTTACTTCTTTGTAAATATTTGTGAAGCTTCATAAAGGTACTTACAATGGTGTGGATGTTGCTATTAAACTTACGAAAAAACCAAAGAATAAATTGTTAATTTCAAACAGCTATTTTTCATATTCATAATTTCTAATGATCAATTTACATTGTTAATGAAAAGAAATAAGTTAATAAAAATTAAGAGACACTCTAATATTCCTAATGTATATATGTTATATCAATACTAATAATTTTCCAACATCACAATAAAAGTTATAAGCTTACAATACTTTCTTCGAGTATATCATAAAAGAGGAATCGATGCAAAAGTTGAAGTCGGAGTTATCATCGCTTCTTGACGGTGATAACCACTGTAGTCACCGGGACCAAGGTCTACCACTGCTATCTCTGTCGTTCTCAGGTACGTCTATCTCTCCTTTCTTATCGTCGTCTAGTCAAGTGTGTACGTGGTTTTAGAAGCTGCTTCTTTTTCCTTTCTACCACGTGTCTTTTCTTGCACCACACTTGAATTCAGGTCTAAAGCAATATACAGATACATCTTCGTGGAAGAAAAGAAGAAAGAGAAAGAGAAAGGATGTGTCTCCGCTTAATTGGTTTTTAGCAAAGTTTCTAGTGATTGAACTCTGAATGCTACTAAGGTTTGTGATTGATCTAAGGCGGATGAAGTGAAAGTGATTTTTTCCGCTTTGAAACTCATATAGATCTGAAGTACATGCTATTATTTGCGATTGTGAAACCCTAACTTTGACCTCTCTTTACATCTTCGCTTGATGCAAGTGAAACAGAGTTGCATTAGGGTTTCATGGTGGGTGATAGCAACGACAAAGGTGGTTCATAGGTAGACGAGGTCAAGAAGAGTAACACTCAATAATGTTGAAATTTTAACATACTAAAGCTGTTTTGTGTGATTTTGTAGGAAGAAAAAGTGAGATGATTTGCTTGTGGATCACTACAAGGAGAATAATAGAGTAACCGAGAGAGAATCTAAATAGATCATGACCGAAAAGACTTACAACTCAGAAGATGAAGAGGATGGTGGTGTTGCTTAATTTTCTAAATACGTCAACAATGTCACGAGAAGGCACATAACTTGATCCAAATTTTTCTTTCTTTTGTTTTTTTTTTTCAATTGAAATGATATAAGATGTTTTTTCATTGATATCATTCATAACATGTAAGCTAATGAGTTTAATTTTGTAGATGATTAAACTAAGTGATTTCTATGTCGTCTTCCTTACGGTGTGCTGGAGACTTCGGATAAACAAAAACGAGAAAGGTCTTTCAGAACAGGAACGTTTCGGTTGTCAACTTGGTGGAGGATACAAAGATAATACTTTTTGGTTGATGAGGACTAGATCCAAGAGAAAGCTTCTGACATGGGACAATTGGAAACACTTTGTTTTTTGTGTTGCTTTTAGTTTTCATGTGTATGTGCTGCTCCTTGCTAAGGTTCAGCTTTTTGTTTGGCAATAAAGTTTCATTTTGTTAGTAAAAAAACAACTCAACTAAGTGATGAAGATGTATCCCGTTGAGATATTGCTTTCTCATATATTGGTGAGATTTTATATGATGTTTTGTTTTCACTTATTTATTGGAAGAGGATTTGTGGTTATGTATAACTTTCCAAACAAGGATCATTTATGTTTGATTAATTTGTGCCTCATATATTGAATATCTTTGAAGCTGGAAGCATATTGTTTATCTATAAATGATGACAATCTTATCCTTCAACGCTTGATAATGTTAAACATAATTTGTTGTCTGATGATGTAATTATGGAACCCTTACGGCAATCTTTGAACCTTAATAAAATTACTCTTTTGTGTCATGATAAAATTACTATTTTGTCTCATGACACGATTTAGCTCTTTTCTAAAATGGGTCAACTAGGATCAAAGTCGCTCAAAGTGTTTTTAGTGGGTTGATTTGGGTCCTTATAAATGGGGCGACTTGGGTCATATTAATATTTTCAAACATGGCAAATAAAAATGTGTCGACTTAAGTAATGTTTGTTTTCTCAAACGTGTGGCACCTTATTTGAACTCATTTGATGAGTTCATATATACATGTAAATGTAAATAAAAACTTTTGTCATTACGACGTTAAAAAAACCCGTCCACCGGACGGGTATACTACTAGTAAATAATAGATAATAAATATATAGAATCCCTTCAAATAAAAGTATTAAATTAAAAAAAAAATACTTTGTTGTTAATTGTTTTTTATAAATATTTTTTGATTTTCTTAGTTTTTTATTGAAACGAATTTTACATTGTATTTATCTGCAAAAGCTCCAATTTTTTTTTTAATAAAAATAAAACTTTATATAAAAGAAATTTTACATAGTTAAAACACATAAATAATATTTTTACATGTAAAAAAACACATTTTTACCTAATAATTTTTTAGAACCTTTGCATATAAACACAGGTAAAAACCGATTATATATATATATAAGTAAAAATAGTAAAAAAAAAACAGTTAAAATAGTATAAAAATGTAGAAATATTAATTTTTATATTTAAATGACCTTTACATGTGTTTATATGTAAAACCTCAAAAGTAATTACAAGTTTTAAAACATATGACATAGTCCTTTGACTTTTATATAAACATCCATCACGATACATTAATATATTTACACAAACAAATTACACCATAATAAAGAGTATTTTAATTGTCTTTAATTCAAGCATGATATTGTTATGGTTTTTTAATTAAAAAAATACTATGTTACGTGATTACCAGTGACTATGTTCTTTATCGTGTCACGTGGGCACCCAACAAGATTGTGGGTGTGGGTGTGGTTGTGTGTATAAATTAGGCCAACATTTTTTTGTTAAAGTAGCGCATTGGACTAGGATACTACATTTTTATGCTAAAAACAAAACAAAAAACTTGGATTGGACTACATCTGTTGTTTTTTAGCATAATGATCCAAATTATAGAGCCGGCCGTGAAACATGTATGGCTAGTCGTAAACGAGTCATTTCAAGTTGATTTATTTTAAGTGCATTGAAGAAAAACCTTTATAATAAAAAAACAATAAGATGGAGTCCACAATTTTGACTGCATTACATGTGGGCGAAGCTTTCAAAATATATAGTGAAGTCTTGCTCAACCCAAAATCCAATCCTAATTAAGCTCTGCCCCCATATTTTCCACCCTACTTCATTTTATCTCCATCAAATCAAATCATCAGTTTCTTTCCTTGGAGTTATGGATCACAACTCAACAATACTAGAGTATTGTAGTTTGGAGGGTAACCTCATCTGTAACTACAAGTCAGCAAAGATGTATCTTGCTATTGTAAATTCGCTCAACGTTGACTACAAATTGCCTACCAATATTACAGATGCACTGTTGGGATACCTAAAGCCTATATACCGATCAGATCTGGAAAAACAATACAGTGCACCTATGTTATGGATTGGGATGTATATTGCGGTAGCATCTCTGGTTTGCATCTTTTCCATGATGGCTTATTTGTCACATGGTTTACGTAGCAGAAAGCTATGGTTTCCGTGAAAGTATTTATTTGCAAAAGCTCCAATTTTTTTTAATAAAAATAAAACTTTATATAAAAGAAATTTTACATAGTTAAAACACATAAATAATATTTTTACATGTAAAAAAACACATTTTTACCCAATAATTTTTTAGAACCTTTGCATATAAACACAGGTAAAAACCGATTATATATATATATATATATATAAGTAAAAATAGTAAAAAAAAACAGTTAAAATAGTATAAAAATGTAGAAATATTAATTTTTATATTTAAATGACCTTTACATGTGTTGTAGGTCCGGCTAGGGGAGGATCTAGTCGCCTAATCCTTGTATACTAACCAACCCGGTTGTGCGGAATCCAACCGAGATAGCAAACCGAGATAGAACACGCAATAACACGACACGCAAAGTTCAACGATCAACACCACTTGTATTAAACGTATGAAAGGTCCGGTTACAGCTCAATGTTTACAAATCTGTCTTGCAAACTCTCTCTAGTGTGTGTGTATGTTCCTTATCTGTCTAGGTGTCTCACTCTTCTAACTGAACACAACACACGGGTATTTATACCCAAACACAGCAGGTCTGGTCGAAGGATCAGGCTGACTGGTCGAACGATCATCTGTCGACCAAGAACAGCTCGAAGGATCCTGATGTACCACGAAAGATGTGATCTTTCGTGGTCCATCTATCGAAGGTCCATCTTTCGAGATAGTCATCATCGAAGGATATAAGTGATCCTTCGATGACCATCCTTCGACTCAAACACATTACAAACAAACTGTTGACTGTTTGGCCAAGTCAAACCAGGAGGATGGTTGACTTAGTCAAACTTACAAGACTAACTAAGACATCGTTTCGTATCGTGACAAAAAAACAGACAAAGTACAGACACAAGTGCACCAACAAACTCCCCCTTGGCTGTAGCTTTGTCTTCTGAAGCTTTGTCTCGATCTTAATTCTTGTATATCTCTCGTGTCTTCAAGTCTTGATTTCTTTTCAAGTCTTCAATGTCGGAGGATCTTCAAGGTCTTCACGTCTTGAAAGCAGAAAGTGTACCAACAAACTCCCCGTCTCGTGTTGGAAGTGTGTTGACAAACTCCCCCTTAACATAAGCTCCCCCTTGAGTTATGCTCGTGAAATACTTGTTCTTTATGAAGTGAGATCCTTGTGGTGTTGATGATGGTCAGCGGCAACTCGATCATCTTCATCATTTGAGTGCCTTCACGTCGTGTCTTCATCCCGAAGCTTGTCATCGACCATGTTCTCCTTGCCTTTAGAATCTGCACATGCAAGAAATCTAAACGCGTAATGAGAACAACCGCTTGGAATATCATAAGCAAACGACACACATGTGACCATTGTTTAAAACAAACACCGTCCGACAGTTTGAAAGTTTAAAGTATTTTATCAATTTCAAATTTTAACTTTCAAAACTTGCAAATTTCGACCGTTTATGAAGATTTAGTCATTTTCGGTTTTCGTTCAGGTTTCAGGTAACGAAGACTCGAGTTCCAACATCGTACGATCGAAAATAAAATAGAAATAAAATCTTTTTGGCATTTTTTTTTTTTGAATATTTCAAATGTAGAGACTGAAAGCAGTAAATAAATATATACAGACAATCTTTTTGCGAGTTTCGAGGGTAAGAGAATCATATCAGTGTACGGTCATGTCAAAACGCTCTTGTTGTTCAGTTAATTAACATTAAGATAAGCATCCTATAACAATTATCGGTATTGTTGTCCACTTAAGCTCAACTTATCAGATGTAATCATGGCGAGGGGATACGTTAAGGTATGATTTATACTTACCGACCGGTGTTCATCCACATCACGACACATTCCCGTATCAAGGTATGCACGAGGGTTCATCTTACCGGTGAGTATACCGATTATCATCTGTTTGACCGTATATGATGTGAGATTCTCACTTATTTTGATTGAAAACAAGCCCTATGTGATAGAATCACTTATTGAAGAGGAACTTGATTTTTGATGCATGAGGGCACAGGAGCAAGTCCGTGAACAGGTCAGTACTTTCGTACAGCAGAGAGACGAACTTGACTCCCGGAAAGAATTTGTGATATTTTATCACTTATTTGTTTGGACATGTGATTGTTGATCACTTATTTGAGGTCGTATGCAATATGTACACGTATGTATAGTATCATGGAAGATCTAGACTTGCGTCCCCGTTATTTTTCGGTAAAAGATACAACCATGATACCCAGATGATAAGCAGCATAAAGACCGAATATCTCAGAACCTCGGCAATCTCTCAAACGAAATTTCGGTACCAAGACCATATGCCAATGAATGGTTCCCACCTGGTCTTCAGTCGATTTAAGTTTATATCACCCTGCACACTTTAAAATGATTGTGAGCCTACCGATACATCTTATATAGAGCTGCTTATCGTTTTTCATTTAAAGTTTAAAGAGGTTTAGACAGACCACTGATGTACTATCATTTTCTCTTTTTCTCGCCAGGAAACTCATTTTTGCTTTTCTATTGTTTTTGTGTTATAGAAATTTTTCAATGTTTTTGGATTTTCAAATTTTGGATTTACTCCCCCTAAAATCAAGAAACTAAGATAAATTTAAAACACAAAGGTATTTACAAAAATGATTTTCCGATGTGGATTACTCTTGCTTGACCTTAATGCCGTTTACCAATAATAAATAGTCAAATCTTGATTTGTCAAATGCTTTGGTAAAAAGGTCGGCACGTTGGTCATCGGTGTGGACGTAAGCAACATCGATTAGCCTTTTCTCAAAGCAATCACGTATGAAGTGATACTTAATGTCGATGTGCTTAGTCTTTGAATGCTGCACAGGATTTTTAGTGATCTGTAATGCAGCAGAATTATCAACGTAAATAGGAGTAGTTAGGAATTCAAAACCGTAATCACGCATTTGTTGTTGTATCCACAGGACTTGGGAGCAACAACTTGAGGCAGCAATGTATTCAGCTTCGCATGTTGATGTAGCGACGCATGTCTACTTCTTGCACTGCCATGTGACTAGGCGATTTCCCAAAAACTGACATCCAGCCGTTGTGGATTTGCCGTCGATTTTGCATCCGCCAAAATCAGAATCACTGAATGCGATCAAGTCAAAGTTATTATCCCTAGGGTACCATAGACCGGTGTCAGGGTAACCCTTCAAATAACGAAAAATCCTTTTTACAGCTGCAAGATGTGAGGCCTTCGGGTTGACTTGATATCTGGCAAGCAGGCACGTTGGGTACATTATATCTGGTCTTGATGCTGTGAGGTACATAAGGGATCCGATCATCGCGCGGTAGTACGAGGGGCTAGTATCTTGACCCTTCAAGTCTGGAGTAATTCCGTGATTTTGTGGCAATGGGGTACCGATGGGCGTTGCATCAGACATCTGGAACCGGCTCAAGATGTCACCAACATATTTAGTCTGATGGATGAATATCCCAGACTCAGTTTGTTGTACTTGTAGGCCTAAAAAGAAAGTCATTTCCCCCATAGCACTCATCTCGAATTTATCCTGCATTACACGCTCGAAATCCCTACACAAAACATCGTTAGTAGAACCAAATATAATATCATCAACGTATACCTGTACCAGTAGAAGATCTCCATCTTGTTCTTTGATGAAAAGAGTACAGTCGATAAGACCTCTGCGAAATCCATTCTCCAGCAGATAATTAGATAAGGTTGCGTACCAAGCTCGCGGTGCTTGATGAAGACCATAGAGAGCTTTGTTGAGCAACCAAACCCGATCGGGATGGATAGGATCTTCAAAACCTGGAGGCTGTTCGACGTACACCTCTTCTTCTACCACACCATGTAAGAATGCACTTTTCACGTCCATCTGGTATACCTTGAAACCTTTGAATGAGGCATAAGCCAGAAAAATCCGAATTGCTTCTAGACGTGCAACAGGTGCATACACTTGGTTGTAGTCGATCCCTTCAATCTGACGAAAACCTTGAACGACTAATCGAGCTTTGTTTCGGATAACGATCCCACGGTCATCCTTCTTGCATTTAAACACCCAACGGGTACCAATCTTCTTATAACCAGCAGGTTTCTCTACGAGTTTCCAGACACCAAGCTTCTGGAATTGTTGCAGTTCTTCCTGCATCGCTTCAACCCATGAGCTATCTTTCAATGCATCTTTCCTAGTTCTTGGCTCTTCCTGTGAGACATAACACGCGAAAGACCAATCATTTTGTTGACCAGATTCTCGGATAGTTGCATACAAGCCTGCATTGTTGTTGTTTCGCAACATGTTTCTTGTTTGAACGCCACTCTGTACATTTCTGATGATGTTTTGTTGAGGATGGGTATTATGAATCCTTGTTTCTGGATTTTCTTGAACTGGAATATTTGTACCCAGATTGTTGAGATTGAGATCAACAATCAATTCAAGACCCGGAATTGACGAAGAGGATGATGCAGTAGCTTCAGCTGTTCGAGGGACATCCACTGGAGGTGTACCTTCTGAAGTACCATGTACTGCTGCTGTTGGTCCTTGATCTGCATCGAGAAATTCGTCATCCTCTGAAGATTCGTTCAATTCGGAAGCATCTTGAAAATCCTCATTGTCGAGAGCATTATTGTTCACTGAAGATGGTTCTTGATTGACAATAATGGGACGAACCAACGGTGAATCTGTTGCATTGTCGCTCTCGAAAAACATCCTTGCCGCAGCATTTTCTTCAACGGCTTCAACATTGATCGAATTGAAAAAGTCATCGTACTCAAACATCCAAGGCTGACCAGGATTTCTGACTGGTAAAGTGTGCCTTTGTACTCTGACTTCAGACCATTCCTCGACCCTTTTAGTCTCTAGATTCCAGACTCTTAAGTTCGGGGTGGAATACCCAAGAAAGTATCCCTCAATTGCTCTTGCCCCAAACTTTCCATTAGGATCGATAATTGTGCAAGGAGCTCCAAACGGTTCAAGATAAGACAAGTCTGGTTTCCGTTTGTTGATAAGCTCAAAGCAGGTCTTGTTGTGCCTTTTGACTGTAAGGACTCGGTTCAATGTATAACATGCAGATGACACAGCTTCAGTCCAAAATGGAATCGGCAATTGTGACTCTACCAACATAGTCCTAGCAGTCTCGATCAATGTGCGGTTCTTACGCTCAGCGACGCCATTCTGTTGAGGAGTATAAGCTGCACTAAATTCGTGAAGAATACCTTTTGAAGTGCAAAACTCCGCCATGGCATGATTTTTGAATTCAGTACCATTGTCGCTACGTATCCGCCTAACCTTCAAGTTGTAAAGATTCTCAATCTGAAAGATCAAGTTTTTGATAATACCGAAGGTTTCACTCTTATGTGCCATGAACGCCACCCAAGAAAATCTTGAATAATCATCAGTTATCACGAGGCAATATTGATCATTCCTAATGCTTTTGTGCTTGACAGGACCGAACAAATCCATGTGCAAACGTTCAAGAGGAACAGCCACCGTGTTGACTTTCTTTGTAGGGTGTCGCTTCTTCGTTTGTTTTCCTTTCTGGCACGAAACACAGACGTCTTGAAGATGGAAATTTTTAAGAGGAACACCATTCACCAATTCATTTGATACCAAATGATTCATTTTCGTAAGTGAATGTGACCCATTCGTCTGTGCCAAGAGATTGTGTCTTTTTCTGTGGCTTTGGAAACGAAACAAGTTGCTTGTGCAGACGTTGTGATAGCTTGGCTCATATCAAGGACATACAAATCATTTATCCTTGGAGCCGACAAGAGAATCCATTCTTTCGGAATTTTGAAGCCGGGTTTCAGCACATAACATCCATTAGCATCAAAGTGTACTGAGAACTGCTTATCACAAATTTGAGAAACGCTAAGAAGATTGTGATCAAGTTGTTGCACAAAGTTGATCTTGTCAAAGCTAACAACCCCGTTGGAAATCATTCCTTCACCCGTAATGTATCCACCTTTATCTCCAGCAAAAGCAACATAACCGCCTCTAATAGATTTGACGTCATAGAGAAGCTTCATGTCGCCTGTCATGTGCCTGGATGCCCCACTATCAACAATCCAATGACTACTGATAGTTCCTCCTGGAACACCCTGCACATGAACTCAATTGATTAGTTGGAGATGGGGACCCAAGCCATTGTGGTCTTGGGTCTTCCATTTTCATCAATAACAATAACCTCTATTCGTTGATGATTTGAAAATTGTGATGGTCCCCCTGATTCAGTAACCGTTTTTGGTTTCCAGGTCTGTTGAGTTTTACCAGTTTGATTGTTTGAAGTTTTTGCATACTTTGAATTATCTGGTTTAACTGAAAAAGATGGTTTGTGAACCACATCGGTTTTAATTGCCTTTTCAATTTTCTTGACCTGTTGGCGTTTCTGTTTCTTTTCCCTTTCTCTTATGAGTCGGGGATCTTGTTTTACAGAAATAGATCGCTTGTGGTCAGTTGGGCCACGGGGATCATCAACTATGCCTTTTTGTTTATGAAGATACGGGCAATTTCGAACGATATGCCCAATTGTACCACATTCAAAACATGATCTTCGTTCAACAAACCCCGAAGTATCATGTGATCTTCTTGCCGATGATGAACTTTGTGAACCCGAGGTACTAGGTTTTGAACTACTTGGTTCATTCCTTTTCATCACAGTTGCTTTCTTGACAAAATCTAAGTTAGATTGATTTTCAAACTTTGCAATTTTGTCCGTTCCCTTCGATTTCACAAAGTTCACATTCTTCTTCTTCTTCTGATTCGGCTTCCTTTGATTTTGAGTCGGTGCCTTACCTTTTGGTTTGGCATGATTTTGCTGTTTTTCCACTGTTGGTAATTTCTTGTTCCCAAATTGTTTCCTAACTTCAGCCTTTGGGATAGGAGGACACTGTGTGACTGTAACATGTGGTCCTGTCTTTCCCAAAAACTTACTTGTAGAATTTTCAAAGACTTTACTGATTAAAGATTGATTAACATTTTTAATAGGAAAATCTTTGTCTGAATAGATTTTATCATCACCAACCAGAGTGTACAGCAAATCCACACTCTCCGACTCTTTTGCTGATGTGGACTCGGTTGGAACAGTCTTAGCAGGTTTTGTGGGAGGATCACATAGGATATGATTCTCAAGAGGTATGTCCTCTTCTTTGATTACTGCATCAGACTTTTCCGAATCAGTATCATCAGACTCATCATCAGAAGAATCAGCATCCTCAACAACAACTGGAGGATCCTGATTCTGTTCAGCAGTTACAAAAGTATCTGCTGACACATCTGAATCGGATGATACTTCTTTCTTGTATCCGAGTCCTGTTGCAAATTCCTCAACATCCAAAGGAACAGATGGCTCAAAGTGAGTCCTATACTCTTCATCAGGCAAAGCATCAAAATTGTTTCTCACGGGTGGTGGACATTTCTTATAACCTATGCATGTGACATCCCGTTTTTCTTTCTGAACATCAATGATGTGATCCAACACATAGCTAGAACTCAAATAACTGTCTAACTTGAGTCGGATCGCCTCACTTTCTGTTTTAACACAAGCCATTTCCTTTTGCATTACCTCAAGGCGAGTGATATACAAATTAATGTCCGTTTGTTTTCTTGAAACCATTTTAGTCAGTTCTGTTTTATCTTTCTTTAAGGTTTCAATCATCTTTTTAAAATCCTTTTCATGGTTTTCATAAAACATATTGGCTTCAGTGCACTTGGAGATATCAACTGTCAATTTCTGATTATGAATAAAAGTCACATCATATTTCTCTTGCAAAGCCTCGTGTTTGCTTTGCAATTCACACCACCTATCATTCACAGAAACATGTTTGTCTTGCAGGTCAAACAAACTAGCTTGTAAAGCATCATGTTTGCCTTGCAACTCAGACATGTTTGCTTCCAAATCAGCACATCTAACATTCAAACTATCACAATTATCACAGCTAACAGAAGTGGGTTCATCGACACATACCTGACTTGATGAACTGTCGACATTCGCCATAAAGGCTGAATGGAGAGAAGACGAAGAATAAGCAGCTTGATCCACCAAAATAGATCTTCTTTGAATTCCTGCTGCAGCTTCCTCCAAAAGTTCATCAATATTTGCATCGACTGACGCACTTGATGTGTCATCCACATGATCATCACCTGAAGCAGAGGATTCTTCATCCGAACTTCTGCTGTAACCAGAAGAGTCTTCATCTTCAGAAGAGTCACCACCATTGGCGGAAGATTCTCCACCACTGGTGTGATTAAGATCCTTGACAATCTCAGCGAAACACGCTGTTCCATCCGGAGCATCATTTCCCAATTGGATTGACCAATCACAACCTTCATCTACCTGAACCACAAGTGCCTGGTTGGCATTAGATGGTCCTGCTTGACTCTGGTTGTTGACAGGCACCAGTGTTCGCTCGTTGTTCCTTCCTTGGTTCTGATTTGCCCTGTTGCCTTGACCTCGGAAAGGATTCTGGTTCCCATGCTGAGATGGCCTTGTACATTCACGCTTGAAATGGCCACGTTCACCACAGTTGAAGCACTTAACAGCTTGCTTATCAAACCCATACTTGGTGTCCTTCTTGCTTTCCAAGCTGGTTCGGCCTGTTCTTTCCATAAAATCCTTTGCTCGCCTAACAGCACTGGCAAAGGCCCACTTACTATCCATCATCTCCATCTCCTCTTTATCTATCTGCTGATAGTCTTCTTGAGTCAGATTAATGTTGCCAATCTGACCTTCCACTAATCCACAGTATGCGCTCACCACAGTGTTTAGCAGCTCCATGTGTTCCTTTGCTACTTCCACACTGACTTTAGAAAGGCTTGAGGTGTCGAGCCGTACTGTATTTGGCTTTGATTGTTGACCAGCAGATGATGTGCTTCCATAACAAGCTTGCTGTTGCTGTTGAGGAGGAAGTGGATTTCCGAATATATCAGTAGTTCGGATTTGCTGCTGCTGTTGTGGTGCTGGTTGAGGAGCTGGATTAAGCGGATTTCCAAACATATCTGTTGTTGGAGGAGGAGTGCCATACAAGCTCGTGCTAGACACAAATGCTGTTTGAAGTGGAGCGTGTGAAGAAGGTTTTGTAGAAGTGCTAGAAGTTCCATAATAAATTTCAGGATTTTGTGGCACTGCAACTCTTTTTGCCTTGAGAGTTTCTTCCTGATTCTTGTTTTCCAGGAGTTGAGCAAAATCACTGAAGCTTGTTGTATCCAAGGTGCCATTGTACTTCATGATTTCTAAGAAATTACTCCATTGAGGTGGCAGTGCATCTGCAAACTTCTTCACTATCTCTGCTGAAGTTGTTACAACCCCAGTATTTGCCAATTCAGTCAGCAAATGAGTAAATCGACTTGTCAAATCTCCTAGAGATTCATTCTGCATACAAACAAAACCATCAAACTCTTTCTTTAGCAGATCTTTTCTTAATTGACGTGTTGCTTCATTTCCTATGCCCCTTATCTTCAATGCGTCCCACAACTTCTTCGTTGTCTTGAAACTGACGAACTGATGATAAATATCTTTACTCAACGCCTGAGTAAGAATGGCATATGCTTTCTTCTCCAAATCATAGATTTTCTTTTGATCTTCGGTAAGATCTGCAAATGTAGCAGCAGATGATGCAGCAACCTCTATTGTTTGATCAAAATCTGTGATGAACCGCAACCACAACTCTGTATTTTGACCAAGGACATATGTATGAAATGTGTCAAACCATCCCGGATATTCACTTAAATGCATCAACTTTGGAGGCCTATTCAAACTTCCCGTTTCACTTTCGCTTAGTAAAATGCTTTGAACACTTGGAGCTTGATTTGATACGAATGCCCATTGACCAGTAGATGTAGCATTGGCTTGCGAACCCGAATCCGGAGCTGGAGTACCAAAATACATCTCTGCATTTACCGGAACACCCCACATCGAATTCATTTTTGATCAATAAAAATAATACCAGCCGAAGGATACCTGTCGAAAGACTTGAAAAAAACACAAACTGTTAAACACAAACAGACTAAGGATCGAAAGATCAACACCTGTTCGAAAGATCAACAAGGTTCGAATGATCACTGTTGAGTTTCGAACAATGTTTTCGAAAGATTCTCCAACGAAGGATCCTTATCCTTCGAAAACGTACTGTAGACCGAAAGATGAATCACGAAAGATGACTTCGAAAGACTCCCCAATCGAAGGATCCTAGTCTTTCGAAAATGAACAGTAGACCGAAAGATGTATGTTTCGAAAATATTCCTTGGAACGAAAGATAAGTCTCACACTTCGAAGGATGCTCGAAGGATGACTATCTGTCGAACCTCCTTTGGTCGAAAGATGATCTTTCGACTTCGAAGGATATCTTTCGATCGGTTCTGACACAGTTGACAACGGGTGACAGGTTGGTGAAAAGTTGATGGGTTGGTGAGAACTTTCGGCAGAAAGTATGTTCAGACCATATCTTGCAGGTCTGAATATGCAGGTCTTTCACCAACCGGGTAAGAATCCCAATATTTTAATCAGTTCACAACTTCCAAAGCACAAACAAGTTTCAATATTCAAATTTTAAGATCAAATGTGTAAACTATCAAGAACACAATGAAGAACAAACCCAGAAATATGAATATTTCTGCAAACCGACAACAAACCGAAACCCGATTTTGCTTGAAACTTCACTAAAAACCCATTTTTAACATGTGATAATGAAAAGTGACAAGGTTTTTATAAGAACAAACAGCAAAAACAGCAAGGTTTCCAGAAACTATAAACTTCACACACCCGGAAAACACCCGAAAACACTCGGTTTTAACAAGGAGAAGAGCCTCACTTGTAGGTCCGGCTAGGGGAGGATCTAGTCGCCTAATCCTTGTATACTAACCAACCCGGTTGTGCGGAATCCAACCGAGATAGCAAACCGAGATAGAACACGCAATAACACGACACGCAAAGTTCAACGATCAACACCACTTGTATTAAACGTATGAAAGGTCCGGTTACAGCTCAATGTTTACAAATCTGTCTTGCAAACTCTCTCTAGTGTGTGTGTATGTTCCTTATCTGTCTAGGTGTCTCACTCTTCTAACTGAACACAACACACGGGTATTTATACCCAAACACAGCAGGTCTGGTCGAAGGATCAGGCTGACTGGTCGAACGATCATCTGTCGACCAAGAACAGCTCGAAGGATCCTGATGTACCACGAAAGATGTGATCTTTCGTGGTCCATCTATCGAAGGTCCATCTTTCGAGATAGTCATCATCGAAGGATATAAGTGATCCTTCGATGACCATCCTTCGACTCAAACACATTACAAACAAACTGTTGACTGTTTGGCCAAGTCAAACCAGGAGGATGGTTGACTTAGTCAAACTTACAAGACTAACTAAGACATCGTTTCGTATCGTGACAAAAAAACAGACAAAGTACAGACACAAGTGCACCAACATGTGTTTATATGTAAAACCTCAAAAGTAATTACAAGTTTTAAAACATATGACATAGTCCTTTGACTTTTATATAAACATCCATCACGATACATTAATATATTTACACAAACAAATTACACCATAATAAAGAGTCTTTAATTGTCTTTAATTCAAGCATGATATTGTTATGGTTTTTTAATTAAAAAAATACTATGTTACGTGATTACCAGTGACTATGTTCTTTATCGTATCACGTGGGCACCCAACAAGATTGTGGGTGTGGGTGTGGTTGTGTGTATAAATTAGGCCAACATTTTTTTGTTAAAGTAGCGCATTGGACTAGGATACTACATTTTTATGCTAAAAACAAAACAAAAAACTTGGATTGGACTACATCTGTTGTTTTTTAGCATAATGATCCAAATTATAGAGCCGGCCGTGAAACATGTATGGCTAGTCGTAAACGAGTCATTTCAAGTTGATTTATTTTAAGTGCATTGAAGAAAAACCTTTATAATAAAAAAACAATAAGATGGAGTCCACAATTTTGACTGCATTACATGTGGGCGAAGCTTTCAAAATATATAGTGAAGTCTTGCTCAACCCAAAATCCAATCCTAATTAAGCTCTGCCCCCATATTTTCCACCCTACTTCATTTTATCTCCATCAAATCAAATCATCAGTTTCTTTCCTTGGAGTTATGGATCACAACTCAACAATACTAGAGTATTGTAGTTTGGAGGGTAACCTCATCTGTAACTACAAGTCAGCAAAGATGTATATTGCTATTGTAAATTCGCTCAACGTTGACTACAAATTGCCTACCAATATTACAGATGCACTGTTGGGATACCTAAAGCCTATATACCGATCAGATCTGGAAAAACAATACAGTGCACCTATGTTATGGATTGGGATGTATATTGCGGTAGCATCTCTGGTTTGCATCCTTTCCATGATGGCTGATTTGTCACATGGTTTACGTAGCAGAAAGCTATGGTTTCGGTGCAAGTATTTATTTGCAAAAGCTCCAATTTTTTTTTAATAAAAATAAAACTTTATATAAAAGAAATTTGACATAGTTAAAACACATAAATAATATTTTTACATGTAAAAAAACACATTTTTACCTAATAATTTTTTAGAACCTTTGCATATAAACACAGGTAAAAACCGATTATATATATATATAAGTAAAAATAGTAAAAAAAAAAAAACAGTTAAAATAGTATAAAAATGTAGAAATATTAATTTTTATATTTAAATGACCTTTACTTGTGTTTATATGTAAAACCTCAAAAGTAATTACAAGTTTTAAAACATATGACATAGTCCTTTGACTTTTATATAAACATCCATCACGATACATTAATATATTTACACAAACAAATTACACCATAATAAAGAGTATTTTAATTGTCTTTAATTCAAGCATGATATTGTTATGGTTTTTTAATTAAAAAAAATACTATGTTACGTGATTACCAGTGACTATGTTCTTTATCGTATCACGTGGGCACCCAACAAGATTGTGGGTGTGGGTGTGGTTGTGTGTATAAATTAGGCCAACATTTTTTTGTTAAAGTAGCGCATTGGACTAGGATACTACATTTTTATGCTAAAAACAAAACAAAAAACTTGGATTGGACTACATCTGTTGTTTTTTAGCATAATGATCCAAATTATAGAGCCGACCGTGAAACATGTATGGCTAGTCGTAAACGAGTCATTTCAAGTTGATTTATTTTAAGTGTATTGAAGAAAAACCTTTATAATAAAAAAACAATAAGATGGAGTCCACAATTTTGACTGCATTACATGTGGGCGAAGCTTTCAAAATATATAGTGAAGTCTTGCTCAACCCAAAATCCAATCCTAATTAAGCTCTGCCCCCATATTTTCCACCCTACTTCATTTTATCTCCATCAAATCAAATCATCAGTTTCTTTCCTTGGAGTTATGGATCACAACTCAACAATACTAGAGTATTGTAGTTTGGAGGGTAACCTCATCTGTAACTACAAGTCAGCAAAGATGTATCTTGCTATTGTAAATTCGCTCAACGTTGACTACAAATTGCCTACCAATATTACAGATGCACTGTTGGGATACCTAAAGCCTATATACCGATCAGATCTGGAAAAACAATACAGTGCACCTATGTTATGGATTGGGATGTATATTGCGGTAGCATCTCTGGTTTGCATCCTTTCCATGATGGCTGATTTGTCACATGGTTTACGTAGCAGAAAGCTATGGTTTCCGTGCAAGTATTTTAGAATTAATGCTGCTTTTCTCACTGTGATTTCTGTCGCAATGAAGTTACCTGTGGATCTAACCGGTTCAATGCCGGGTTATGTGGACAAAGCAGCAAAGCTCGGAGGCATGGCCTTTATGTGCACCATGATGGCTAATTTATTGCCTTGTTTAGCAACCATGAACAACAATGAGCTTTTGTCAACCATCACAGCTTTGTGTGTTCTGGTCATCACCTTGGTTGTCAATGTTTGCATCCAAATAAAAACGGGAGTTCTATCCATATATGCGAATAAATACGGTCGCCTTGGTCTCCCATTTATAACTGCAGACATAGACATAGAGAGAGCAGCCACCATTTATGTGATTTTTTTAGTTGTGTTGTTAATGGTACATGTATGTTCATCTATGGCGATTCTAAAATCCAAAAAGATTATAGAATCGAAATACCAACATGGTCGTGATACAGCTTCAAAAGAGATTCAACCATCACCCGGAAAATTACTAACAGTTGAGAAGCTACAGAAGCATGTGAGCAACCACTGGATCATGACAGGAAGTGGCAACCCCCCATTCATAACAGTTTGCTTTCATACGACATCTGCTTCCGGGGTAATATGTCTTTTAGTCACTATCTTACACACTTATACCATCTACATGCTTATTTATTATGTGCTGCATGACGACTATGATTCAGATTACGGGTGGTCCATGATGGTAATTCTCACAGTACAATTTATAGGAGTCATTATTGGTACAATTGCACCACTTTCTAGATGTTTTGCTACCTTAAGTTTTAATGTGTCCACTAAAATCATTTCAAGCCACTTTAAGGTCTTTAAAGTAGAATGTTATTGGACTAGCAAGCTACATGATTGGAAACATGCTAGTATAAGACTACCGTTTCATAGCCGCAACCTCGAGGTGGTCGTCGAGACTTTGAAAAGGATAATTTTAAACATTTGCATAGGATTTCAGAATGGAGTTGTGGTGGTATGCAAGGTTGTTGCTTTGATCTCATTTTTGTTTATGATATGTTTCTTGTACTGTTTCTGTAGTATCCAGTGGTTGTTAAAGGTCGTGTTTAGTTCATTAGGAAAGAAGTTGGAAACATTTGAACAAAACAATGATCTTCGACCTTATGTTTTGCAACTTGAAGATGAGATGGAGGTTGGTGAAAGAACATTGAAAGTCCTTTCAAAATCTGTCAATAAATTGATCCAAAAGGGTGCAAAAAGCCAACCTAACAATCTCGTGAAGCTAGTTCTTGGAAAGTCTACTAGTGGTTTTCAAGGAGTTAGAAACCATGACCACATCAATGATCAAGATGTTCCATTTGTAGATAGTTGGATGTTACCGGTGGTAACCCTCACAACCATCGCGGTTTCTTTTCCTAAAATCGAAAAGAAGGAAGTTGATAGCTTGTTGGAAAGCGTTAGGGAAGGCCTAGTATATGTCGCAATGGTGGAACAAAGCTTCGATGCTACGGATGATCATGTATGTTTTCAAAAGGCGGCTGACACTTTGTGGCAAGAAATTATATATGATAAAAAATGGTTAGGAAACGAGTTGCAAGACCGTGCTTTCCAGGCGAATACTGATGAACAAATTGTTGAATGGTTTAGGAATAAAGCTAAAAACATAATTTGCTCAGAATGTGAAAATGATGATTTGATACACAGGTCTATTTGTGCCAACTCAATGTATCGTATAACCGAAACAATCCTTCTTACCTGTCGCACCAACATTGATTTCACAGTTAGCCAAAACAAAATATTCGATGGCTTATCATCAATGATCGGTGACATAATAGCCGCTTGTCTCACCAACTTACCACAAGTCATAACAATGAAATGTCACACTAGTGTGATAGAGGAAAGGGAGAAGAATGTCAAAGATGCAGCCCAACTTCTAGGTGAGACTACCGAAATAATCAAAACCCTTCAAGATCACGAGATTCCAGCTATGAATCCAAGTGACATGCCATTTATCGACAAATGGCGTACTTATTTAGGGAATCCCTGATTCCTTAAAAAACATTAATGTTCTTCAAGTAACAAAGTAAGTTCATTTTAATTGTTTTCTTCTTTAAAATTTGTCCTTTTGTACTTATATTAACACTCAAGTATGAACCAGTGTGACGATAATGTGATTTTCATGGTCAAACACCTGTACTACTCAAAGTAAACCAAGATGGTCGAAGATGCTCCTTCAAGAAGTTAATTTGCTAGATTAGATTTCAGAAAGTATCTTGATCAAGTCCTTGGTACTAATAATTTGTACTATATCCTTGTTGACCATGTAAATTGTTATATCAATATTTTGTTTTGGTGTGGTTTGAGGATTGTTTGGATGTATTTTCTTTATGGATATTGGTATAACATGACTCATATGATCTTGCCCTCCGTTGTGTTTATCACATTGTGTTAATAAGTTGCTTAGGTTATTGTTGGTGGGAAAAAGGATGCCTAACAATACGTACATATCATGAAAAGTGTTTGGAGACCTATTATTCTAAATTGTGGATCATTTGGACCTTTAAATTTTCTTTGTTTTACCTCCTCATGAAGGTGGGCCAATCTAGCATAACATACATCCTATAATGCTAAAAGATGGGCAAATCGATTAATCGGATGATAAACTACATGAATGACATGTACAGGGTCAATAAATGTACAACCTTGTTGGGGAATTTTCAGAAAACCAGATGATTAGAGAGGCGTGTTGTCACTCTCAGATCAAATTATTTCGGTGGTTCACCTGAATAATTCAATCGGATACAACTCTGATTTTCGAGAATTGAACCAGGTATGTTGCTGCGAAAATTGTCTGAACCAGGAAAAAATGATCAAGAGAAAACTGTCTACGAAAATGGGATCAGGGATCACTAACTGCCACAAAAACTGCCATAACTTGATATTTCGAAATTGTGGTTGCCCCCTTGGAACCCCCGTAGAGTTCGGTTGTTCGCCGTTTCAAGTGGTACGTGAGTTGGGTTTAGAACATCGTAAGACAGTTCGGTTCCTATCTACCGTTGGTGTTAAAGGGAGAACTGCAAGGAGCCAACCCTAGTACGAGAGGACTGGGTTAGGCCAACCTATGGTGTACCAGTTGTTAGCAATAGCAGCGCCGGGCAGCTAAGTTGGTATGGAAGAACTGCTGTGCCATGGGAAATCCTTCTCTATACAAGTTCTCGGACGAGGTTTTGAACAGAACTTCGATAGGCGAGAGGTGTAAGCACCGCGAGGTGTGAAGCGATCTCGTACTAAACGAAAGAACTTTCACTTTCCATAACCAAAATGAAAGAAAGTAAACCTATTCCTGCAATTGCGGTCAGTCTCACTACCTCTTTAGTTGCCGCCCCCTACTTGCTCATTCGCAATGACTACCACAAGAAAGCCGCCCCCTATCTCTAAAGGGGCTTATGCACTCCACGACTTTCTTATGTTATGGCGAAGACTGAATTTAGCTTCCAACCCTAGTCGGCAAGCTTCAAAAGTCCTTTCTCCTTTCTTTTCCGAAACTCAAATAGAAAACTCTCCCCATGGGACCGGGTTTTGAGGTTGTCATACCACTTTCATCCGATATCTAGTTTGAATTATAAGACCCTCTTTATGAATTATAAGGCCCTCTTTATGCTCTCAAAGACCGGCTTTTACAGAACTGAGATTCCATAGGCTGAAACGAAGCCCTTTAAAGGTAGAATTAGGAGTCGAAGCCATGCATTTAGCCCGATTGCTATTCGCCCTTTTTAGCACTAGATTGACATTCTCATTTCGCTTGTTCAGTTCAACGAAAGCCGGTACTAATCAAGCACAGTTTAGCCCTATGATTGAATTGCGATAGTTGGATTCCCTCTTCCTATAGCTATGACTGGCAACCCCTATAAGTCAGTTTTGACTCCCTCTTTTAAGGTCGAGACTATCTAAAAATCAATATGGTCTAGCTAGTTCTCACTTCCGAGCTCTAACTCCTTACTTTCTTTCCCACCGTAGAACTCCAATCGAAAGGGGAAACTCCCCTTGGTCCGCTTTCTCTATCTGGGGTTCATTCTGTTCGTACACATCTGATCCTTCTTTCTCAACCTTCAACTTCTTCCGATCCTCTTTAAGCAGGAAGTGCGATCTGAAGGCCTGGGTTAAGCAAATAGATTTCTTCAATGGTAGATTCCACTCCATTAGCTTGTACTACGCTCTACTGGCTCTAAGACCCAACATTCTAGGAGTAACCTACACTCTCTCGCTTCCTTTCATCCGATAGAGAGTTTGAATTCAGTGAGTGATTTAGGAGCATAAATGTACTATCGGGAGAGGGCAAAAGCAAGGCTATATTCTGGATTGGATACTGCGCGAATTGGTCAACCGGAATATGGAATAGGAAACTCTCTCCTTTCATAGCTCTCGGGCCTATTCTATTCATTACAGGAGAAAGTCACTATCCTCAGTTGCATTGTCTCTGCATTTAGCCCCCCCTTTTCAGCCCTAGACTGGGTAGATTCTTTCGATTCTTAAATGAAAGCCTTCATGAAAGCTGCAACAGGATAAAGGATATCCTCTCTTCTCGCTCTGTCTGCTTAATACATTCTATTGAATCGATTGGTGCCATTTCTTCTCTTGGAGACAGGGCAACAAATTCATCTTGTCCTTGGCTTGTGAAGGGAATGAGGTAGGGTAGCCAAAGCCCCCCAACAAAGGGATAGGGCAATCCTTCCCAAGTAATGCATAAGCAAGATCAGGACTAGAGGGGTGTGAAGAGTAGGGGGATCTCTTGTGCAAAGCAAAGACAGGTACGTGCTAGCAAAGAAGGGAAGTGGCAAGGGATTGAAAAGAAGAAGAAGAAAGAAGAGAAAGTTAGTACACAGAGTCTTCCCCTGCCTAATTGATCTAATGATAAAGAAGTAGGCTAAGTAAAATAGAAAGTGTGTGTAAACAATAAGTAATGACTTGCTTTGTGAGAGCTTAGTTTCTAAGACGAAGGCTAAGAATTCTCTACTAGAGGGATTGAAAAGATCGAGGTAATTTCTGAGTCTTGATGGACCTTTCTTATTATAGGCCAAAGGAATAGCTAAGGACTTCTTCCCTCATTCTCATCAAATTGGGGTAGCTCAGGAACTATAAAATCTCTTAGGAGTTGAATAAACTCTTTTATGCTAGTGGAATTGGGAAGCATGATAAGTCCGTACTCCACATTCTAGCCTCATCCTTGGTTTTCAAAGAAAGGAACTGACAGAAGAGAAAGGTAAGATAATTCTTTCTGGCCTTAACTGAAAGCGGGGGAGGCCCAGGTCTACATACAGGTCTTGGATCAATAGAATCCTCCAATTGCTAGGGAAAGAATATCGGGATTAGTCTCTTTGCCATTGCTACCATGGCCTTAACTGAAAGCGGGGGAGGCCCAGGTCTACATACAGGTCTTGGATCAATAGAATCCTCCAATTGCTAGGGAAAGAATATCGGGATTAGTCTCTTTGCCATTGCTACCATCTTTGAAAGTCTGGCTATCCTCTCCTTGTCATGCTTAGTTATTCTGCATTGCTCCTTCTTCTGATCTTGCTTTCTTGCCTTATAGATCTGACCTTTGTCCCCCTCCTTCCGGTTTTCACACTCACTTAAAGTCCATTACTTGCTCTTGCCTAGTTCTAGGCTTAGACGAAAGAGCTCATTCATAGATTCCACCTTTCTAGCATTTCATGTCTTTCTTCCTTCAACTCTAATTCATGCCATGAATTGTTAAGTCCTTCTATAATAGCTATTGCCTCTCTTCTCACCTCCCCTAGAGTTATTGAATAAAAATCCGAAGCTCACTCGCTCCCCTAAGCCATACAGTTCCTTCACTTACCGCCTAAGATGAATTTATTGCCTCCCCTCCCTCCACGAGTAGATATTTAGTATTGAATAGTGTCAACCCCAATCCCAAGCAATAGTCAAGAAGAAAAACTCAGGACGAGAAAAGAAAGGCAGAGACAGGGAAAGCTAGGGTGATAGCCCTATAGATGAGTAATAGGATAGGGAGCACTTTGCTACACTCATTAGGACAACAACCTCCTAACTACTATGATTTAAGCAACTAATGGACAGGCCAAACCGCATAAGACTACTGAAATAGAAAAAGAGAAGGGATTCACGGGCAGTGAAGGCAACCTAGGGAGAGGAATCATTCCATTCAATTCCAAAGCCTAGCGTCTACTGTAAGACTCTATCACCTTCATTCTTTTGTTGAGGTTCTGGCACTTCTTCCTCCGGCCCTCTATTTACATAGCGAAGAAAGGAAAAGGCTCTTGCTTGAATGCGTGACTTATGTCTCTTTTTCCATTTATAAAAAGTAAGATGAATCTACGCTCCTCGGCCTATAGTAAGTGAATGAGAGGGTATGGGGTTCCGGGTCTTTTTCAAGTCAAAATTGACTAAGAGGCAATCACCTTTTTCCGTGATAATGTGAAAGGACTCAATTCCTTCTTTTTTCCCTAGCGAAATGTAGCAGGAACAGCCTTCCCGCAGTCGCATTAAGGAGATTTTTTCTTGAAACTCTTTACTCCTTCATCCGTAGCAAGTACTCATTTCTATTTAGTTATTTTCTTACTCTATCCGGCTATTGAACCTGGTTTCCCTCTGCATATGGTAATAGAGAGTTAGAGAGCTCCTCAAAGGGCTAGTTCTCACTTTGTTTTGGGGACCCCCAAGACTGTCTTTCCCTGTGTTTCCTAGTCTATATAGGTCCAATCTCATCTGCTAGCGCTTCTTCGTTGCTTGGTCGGGACACATTCATCGATTTCTTTTCATTCTTCATGGGCTTGCAAGTGACTTACTTCTTTTGGCCGTTCTTTCTGTCTTAAGTCGTCCTATTTTCTTTAGAAGCTGTTAATTGATTTCTTGCCTGCCCTAAGGCTAAGAGGAGAACTGCATGTCCTACTAGTCGGATAGAAGCCTACCCACCTACCAGCCTACCTTGTTCATATCGAGCCGGACAGGAGAGACCCTCTTTAAAGTGAATAGAAGCAATTCCTTTTATAAGCTTGAAAATAGCTGCTGTAAATCAATTCAAATAGATAGGGGAGTTCCGAACCAGCAGCAAGCCCTTTCTCGCCCTTTTCTAATGTCCTAGGCGAAGGCAGTGCAGGTGAAAGTCCAATAGATCCCATTTTTTTTTATCGCTCCACGTAGCTCACGACCCGGCACGAAGAAATCTCTTAGACGGGCGGATGCGAATCTGGATCTATCAACGAAGCAATTCCATTCCAGTCGTAGTCTCAATCCCATATTCAATGAAGGTCTCCGCCGTGTCTGACCCCCTCTTTCTATCTGGAGTGAGTCAGGCGACTAAGCCTTTAATCCTGATAAAAGAAAGAGTTTTCCCACCCTCCAAGTATCCATAAATGGAATCGGTTTGAGTGAATTACTTACCGCAGTCAAAGCCAATAGGGAAAGTCAGGTCGAGAGAGTCTCTTTTCGATTAGTGCATCTCGCACTTCCAATTCATTCCGAGTTAGAAAAAGTCAGTTCCCTCCCTCCCTTTTACTTTTTCTAGGGTAAAGTCCTCTTAAATGGATTACTAGTTCCTTCCTTCCCAATCAATGCTAACTCTATCTTCCTCTCTTGTAATTTAGGAGATTTCCCCAGCCCATAAAGAACTGTAGTTACATACAGCTCTCAAAAGATAAAAAGAGAAAGAGCTATGAGTTCAAGTAAGAAAGTGAAAGTTCAGTCCTCATAGTTTCCCTATCCCACTGCCAAAAAGAATACAGCAACAATCTAGCTCCTCGTATTACTTCTCTCAGTAAATACCATTCTCTTAGTTAGGTAGTAAGTAGATAGACGAATTAGTACTTTTACCCAGGGGTAGCCTTCCTTGTCGCCAAAGAAGAATGGGAATTGATAAAGTTTTCTTGGGGTTTTTCGCTTCAATAGCAGAAGCAAAGAAGTCAAATCAATGCAGCTTTCGTGCCCAGCCTAAAAAGATCCTATCCTCTTGCAGCTGGAGCTCTTGATGGCACGTTCAAACGAGTTTATGAATGAATGAAATCAGTTGAAGGAGGGGCCAAGGACGAAAGCTTTGATTGCGTTCTGCTATGGTTGGCTTTTTCCTTGCCTAAAACAACTATCTTCTCTTCGCGAACGGTTAAGAATCCTCTTTGTATGCGCGTTATCTCTTGTTTATTCTTCTAGTTTTTGCTTCTTATGCTTACGATGGGTGAGACTCCGTTTCTTCTTAGGTTGTCTGTAAGTGTAGTTCGTGGTTCACGGGTGAGGCTACCTAGATAGGTGGGCAGTTCCTATCGGTGGAGCTAAGACACCTTCGAGAGATATAGCTGTAGCTCTTGATGGCACGGGCAAGACAGTTCATGAATGAATGGTGAGTTTTCTATTTACTAGAATATCTTTCCGGAAGCTTCTTTTTAGAATTGATTGCTACCGGTGGTGAAGAAATTGAATCAACGGCATCGAATGCAAGCTCTGATAAAGTTTTATTTTGATTTATGGACTACAACTACCTAAAGTAGCTAAATAAGTAGTGAAAGTAAGCTCCTGGCTAAAATGAGTCTTGGTTCTACCCACCGGCAATCATTTTTCGACCTGATTAAAAGTTTGATTATAGATTGGCTATTTCGATGGATTGCCTTATTATAGCTTTTTTGATTCGTCGGGTATGTCGGCTAAGAGAATCGCTTCTCGCCTTGCTTGCAAGAGTATAAGCAGTAGATTTTGACCCTATATGAGATAGAACTCTTTCAATTCATGAGAGAAAGTGTTTTAGTAGAGATTTCCCTGTTCTAGTGCAAGACGCAAGGAGAAGCACGAGCGGAGCGGTCTGGCTAAACGTGCAATGCCCCGTAGGGAGATCTAGCTTATTTGCCAGTTCTGAATGACTTCACTTAGTTTGTGTAAGGATCTGCAAAAAATGTCCATAAACGACCCGTAAGTGAAAACCCGGACCCCTGAATCCCTAATGTGCATGAAAAACCAAGAAAACTAGAATTTTGAGTTTCAGGCGGTCCGCGTAAAACGTAATCTTAGGCTTACGCGGGCCGCGTCAAATTAAAGTTGACCGGATAAGCGTTCAAGCCACGTGTCGCACACGTGGCGGACCTACCTTTGACACGGTAGCCCTAGTTGTAGACTAGGTGGCCCTCGCGGGCCGGGTAAGGGTCTTGAGTGGGCTTACGCGGGCCGCGTAAAACCCAAAAATC
The DNA here is from genome assembly GCA_030545235.1 of Helianthus tuberosus. Lineage (NCBI taxonomy): Eukaryota > Viridiplantae > Streptophyta > Magnoliopsida > Asterales > Asteraceae > Helianthus > Helianthus tuberosus. The sequence continues at coordinate 8,308,443 of CM060408.1, forward strand.
TGCTATAAATTGCCTGGACCTGGGACTTGAATCTGTGTTCGAAAATTTAGATAAAAAATGTTTCTTTCTGCTTAAAAACGAGTTTTACGGTATCAAGACGCTGCTACGATACAGGGTATTAACTCGATCACTGCTACGATATAATATCCGATCGATTGAAACTGATCCGATGGATGTTTAAGTGCTGCCCGTATTTGGGCTATACTTTGTCATTCGTCGTGAGGGTTTTGATTTCGTGAAGTTTATCGTAAATGTTGTATTAAGTTACTGACCTAGTTCGTGTGCATTGTCATTTAAATAGGTCACGAGGCTAAATCAGTAGGTTAAACTCTGCTCAACTAAACTTGCAATATGAGTCATTCTCTTTTTATCAACTGTTTTATTAAATCTCAAATTATTTTCAAAAATTATAATTACAGGGATTAAGTCATGGTTATCTTGAATCACTGGCAAGTGGGGTATTGTGCACATTACTAATCTCTCACGGTTAGGTTTACCAACCTAACAGTGATAATCATCACTACTTGGGTGAAATGACCCAATAGTGGTATGAACATCGTCACCAGGGTGTGACACATCGCCAGATAAAAAGAAGATAGTAGCCATTGTAATCGCTCTTATGCTGTAATTTATAACTAGGAGTCGTTTTATCAAAAATTGAGTGACTCGCCAGTAATTCCCCGCTGATAAAATATTTTTAAACATGTTTCAGGTGACTTACTGTGAATCAAGGGAAAAGTGCTACGGAGCACTAACAAGCTTGAAGTGGTGGCTCACTAAAATAAATAAACATGTTTTGGAAGAACAGGGAATTTCCTAGTGAAATCCCTCTATTGTAAATTACGGGGTTTGTCCCAAATTGTGAAATAAAATAATTGGGCATTTTCAAGTTTTAAAAGATCCTGTTAAACTTCCGCTGTCAACTCAAATAATAAATACCATGGGTTTCTGTCCCGCGGCTCCTGAACCGGGTAAAATCGGGACAGGGGCCGTGACAGAAAAAGATGGTATTAGAGCCACTAATTTAAGCCAATTAAGTATTTAGAAATACTTAATTTATTTGATTGTCACTCTGTGATTCTGTGAAAATTTAACTTGCAATATATAACTTTCTAATTAAGATTTTGTGTTTTCTCTATATCTACTAAACAGCATGAATGAGTTGTCTGAAACTCTTCAGAATCTCAATATCCATTCTGCTGGTATGGAAGTTTCCAGAGACTTTTCCGATTATCTGGCCGATACGGAAGAACCTATGGAATTCCAGGCTCAAGCCCAAGAGAAACCCAAGCCGAAGAAAAGAAGGAGAATCATAGGCTGGAGACGTGGACGGAGAAAGAAGCCAGCTGCCCAGAGGATTAAAAAGACTGAGGAACCAAAGAACAAAGGCAAGGGAAAGGAGATCGGGGAAAGTTCAGGGCAAGCCCAGGAAATGCCACCCTGGGAGGAGCTTGATCGCAAACTGGCAAATTGTGACCTCTTTGGACCTGCTAATGAAAACCTCTTCAATTACTCTGCTGAAGCACAACTTCCAGTTAATCTGCAACCTGCTATCCCAGACCCCATTGTTAGCCACCAACTTTTACCCGGTGAATTGGAAGAATGGTGGACAACTGACTGGCAATTTTAGAATCTTTTGAATAACCCTAATACCTATTTTCCACAGTTTGACCCTGAACCTGCACCAAACCCGCCTATGAGCACTGAGAACTTGGCAGAACTCCGCCACTATGGCGAGGAGCTGGTGGACGCAGGAAATAGAATCCGGGAAGTGGGGGAGAGGATATCATGGAAATACGACGAGAGGGAACGTCATTTCTGAAGTGCCAGCTGACGGGGATCGTATGTGGTTCTGTGATTACGTGTTTAATAATAATAAAATAATAATAAATATTAATAAAAATATAATCATGTAAAATAACTTAAAATAAAACTTTTGTAAAATAACGGGTGTGTACGGATGCCTAATAATATATAAATATCAACGTCGCAAAGTCGACAATTTTGGCTATACATGATCATGTGTGATTGTTTTATTGTGACTAATTATTATTTATTTTATTCTGTGCAAATAATCTATACATTTATATATTGAAAATTTATCAGATGGAACCCGCTGTCAATGAGCCAGTTAACGAAGTTAACCAATCTGAGCAAAACCATGAAGATCAATTTCTTAATAGACAAGATATAGAAAATATCGTTGCTCAAGGAATAGCCAATGCTATTCCAGCAATCCTTGCTGCTGCCCGAAATCCAGTTGAACCTCCTTCAGTTATTCCCAGCAAACGTACTCGCGATGACAACTTCAGTAATAGTGTAAATGGAGGCGGCAACAATAATAACGATGATGTGATGCAAGCCCCATTTCTTAAGAGAATGAAAGCTGCAACGCCTGGTTGCACTTATAAGGAATTTTTTGCCTGTAAACCGGTTGAATTTGCAGGCAACGAAGGGGCAACTGCTGCACTGCGTTGGTTAGAGAAAACCGAAGCAGTAATTAAAATAAGTAAATGTGTCGAGGAAGACAAGGTCATGTACGCATCGCATCTTTTTAAAGAAGGATCGTTAGAATGGAGGAACACCGTGCTACAAGCTAAGGGAAGTGATGTGGCGTATGCTATGAATTGGGAAGAATTTAAGAGTCTAGTGGAAAGAAAATTTCCGAGCTGACCCCAGCCAGGGGCTCTGCCCCTTGGACCCCGCCAGGGGCTGCCGCCCTTGGGACCCTGCTACCAGGGGCGCTGTCCCCGGATCCCCGCCAAGATCGTAAAACGCAATGACTAAATCAAAAACCCAGGTCATAAAAATGAAATTAAAGAATTTCTTACACGGATCGAAGCCCGTTTCTTCAACGATTGACGAAATTTGAATGATAGAAACACTTATTAGCGATCGAATCGAACGGATCGAGTGATTATCTTCAAAAATCACACGAAAAACGAGATTTTGTATGAAATTAAACTGGGTTTTCTTCAAAAAAGCTGAAGAACACGTTGATCGGGTGTTTTTTTCAATGATTGGTGACAAAAATCGCACTATAATGTAGTGATTATTGAGATAGAAAGTGAAGAAATGGTTGAAGATGGTGGGTTTTGAAAATGGTGGGTTTTGAAGTTACTGGGGAGAAGAAGGAAGAAGAAAGGATACGATTGACTAAAATACCCTTCCTCTTTATTTTAAATTTTGCCACATGTCATAATCTTATTGCTTCCTATCCTTCCTAGCCAAAATAAACTTCCTATTTGATCCTCACCCTTCATCAGTTTTTATGCTAAAAACAAAACAAAAAACATGGATTGGACTACATCTTGTTGTTTTTTAGCATAATGATCCAAATTATAGAGCCGGCCGTGAAACATGTATTACTCGTTATAACTTATAAACAAGTCATTTCAAATTGATTTATTTTAAATGCATTGAATGTAGGTCCGGCTAGGGGAGGATCTAGTCGCCTAATCCTTGTATACGAACCACTCCGGTTGTGCGGAATCCAACCGAAATAGCAAACCGAGATAGAACACTCAATAACACGACACGCAAGGTTCAACGATTAACACCACTTGTATTAAACGTATGAAAGGTCCAGTTACAGCTCAATGTTTACAAATCAGACTTGCAAACTCTCTCTAGTGTGTGTGTGTTCTCTGTTTTCCCTATCTGTCTAACTATCGAAAAGAACACAACACACGGGTATTTATACCCAAACACAGCATGCTGGTCGAAGGATCATGCAGACTGGGAAAGATCATCTTTCGACCAGAAACAACTCGAACGATCAAGATGTATCACGAAAGATGTGATCTTTCGTGATCCATCCATCGAAGGTCCATCTATCGAGCTCAGCATCATCGAAGGATATAAGTGATCCTTCGATGACCATCCTTCGACTCAGCCATCTTACAAACATAATGTTGACTGTTTGGCCAAGTCAAACCAGGAGGATGGTTGACTTGGTCAAACTTACATGACTACAAAGACATCGTTTTACATTGTGACCGAATACAGACAAAGTGCAGACATAAGTGCACCAACAAACTCCCCCTTGGCTGTAGCTTTGTCTCGATCTTCATTCTTGTAAGTTCTCGTGTCTTCAAGTCTTTGATTTCTTTTCAAGTCTTCAATGTCGGAGGATCTTCAAAGTCTTCACGTCTTGAAAGCAGAAAGTGTACCAACAAACTCCCCGTTTGATGTAGGAAGTGTGTTGACAAACTCCCCCTTAACATAAGCTCCCCCTTGAGTTATGCTCGTGAAATTCTTTATCTTTATGAAGTGAGATCCTTGTGGTGTTGAAGGTCAGCGGCAACTCCATCATCTTTGTCTTTTGAGTGCCTTCACGTCGTGTCTTCATTCCAAAGCTTGTCATCGACCATGTTCTCCTTGCCTTTAGAATCTGCACATGCAAGAAATCTAAACGCGTAATGAGAACAACTGTTTGGAACATCATAAGCAAACGACACACATGTGACCATTGTTCAATCAAACACCGTCCGACAGTTTGAAAGTTTAATAAATTTTATCAATTTTAGGATTTAACTTTCAACTCTTTGCAAATTTCGACCGTTTATGAAGATTTAGTCGTTTTCGGTTTTCGTTCAGGTTTCAGGTAACGAAGACTCGAGCTCCAACATCGTACGATCGAAAATAAAACAGAAATAAAATCTTTTTGGCTTTTATAAAGTTTATATTAAAACACACCTAAAATCTTTTTGGTATTTTTGAATATTTCAAATGTAAAGACTGAAAGCAATAAATAAATATATACAGACATTCTTTTTGCGAGTTTCGAGGGTAAGAGAATCATATCAGTGTACGGTCATGCCAAAACGCTCTTGTTGTTCTTTTAGTTAACATTAAGATAAGCATCCTATAACGATTATCGGTATTGTTGTCCACATAAACTCAACTTATCATTTGTAATCATGGCGAGGGGATACGTTAAAGTATGATTTATACTTACCGACCGGTGTTCATCCACATCACGACACATTCCCGTATCAAGGTATGCACGAGGGTTCATCTTACCGGTGAGTATACCGATTATCATCTGTTTGACCGTATATGATGTGAGATTCTCACTTATTTGATTTGAAAACAAGCCCTATGTGATAGAATCACTTATTGATGAGGAACTTGATTTTCATATGCATGAGGGCACAGGAGCAAGTCCGTGAACAGGTCAGTACTTTCGTACAGCAGAGAGACGAACTTGACACCCGGAAAGAATTTGTGATATATTATCACTTATTTTGAGGGACATGTGATTGTTGATCACTTATTGAGGTCGTATGCAATATGTATACGTATGTATGGTATCATAGAAGATCTAGACTTGCGTCCCCGTTATTTTTCGGTAAAAGATACAACCATGATACCCAGATGATAAGCAGCATAAAGACCGAATATCTCAGAAACTCGGCAATCTCTCAAACGAAATTTCGGTACTAAGACCATATGCCAATGAATGGTTCCCACCTGGTCTTCAGTCGATTTAAGTTTATATCACCCTGCACACTTTAAAATGATTGTGAGCCTACCGATACATCTTATATAGAGCTGCTTATCGATTTTCATTTTAGGTTTAAAGAGGTTTAGACAGACCACTGATGTACTATCATTTTCTCTTTTGCTCGCCAGGAAACTCATTTTTGTTTTTCTATTATTTTTGTGTTTTTGAAATTTTTCAATGTTTTTGGATTTTCAAATTTTGGATTTACTCCCCCTAAAATCAACAAACTAAGACAAATTTAAAACACAAAGGTATTTACAAAAATGATTTTCCGATGTTGGTTTACTCTTGCTTGACCTTAATGCCGTTTACCAATAATAAATAGTCAAATCTTGATTTGTCAAAAGCTTTGGTAAAAAGGTCGGCACGTTGGTCATCGGTGTGGACGTAAGCAACATCGATTAGCCTTTTCTCAAAGCAATCACGTATGAAGTGATACTTAATTTCGATGTGCTTCGTCTTTGAATGCTGCACAGGATTTCTAGTGATCTGTAAAGCAGCAGAATTATCAACGTAAATAGGAGTAGTTAGGAATTCAAAACCGTAGTCACGCATTTGTTGTTGGATCCACAGGACTTGGGAGCAACAACTTGAGGCAGCAATGTATTCAGCTTCGCATGTTGATGTAGCGACGCACGTCTGCTTCTTGCACTGCCATGTGACTAGGCGATTTCCCAAAAACTGACATCCAGCCGTTGTGGATTTGCCGTCGATTTTGCATCCGCCAAAATCAGAATCACTGAATGCGATCAAGTCAAAGTTATTATCCCTAGGGTACCATAGACCGGTGTCAGGGCAACCCTTCAAATAACGAAAAATCCTTTTTACAGCTGCAAGATGTGAGGCCTTCGGGTTGACTTGATATCTGGCTAGCAGGCACGTTGGGTACATTATATCTGGTCTTGATGCTGTGAGGTACATAAGAGATCCGATCATCGCGCGATAGTGTGAGGGGTTAACATCTTGACCCTTCAAATCTGGAGTAATTCCGTGATTTTGTGGCAATGGGGTACCAATGGGCGTTGCATCAGACATCTGGAACCGGCTCAAGATGTCACCAACATATTTCGTCTGATGGATGAATATCCCAGACTCAGTTTGTTGTACTTGTAGGCCCAAAAAGAAAGTCATTTCCCCCATAGCACTCATCTCGAATTTATCCTGCATTACACGCTCGAAATCCCTACACAAAACATCATTAGTAGAACCAAAAATAATATCATCAACGTATACCTGAACCAGTAGAAGATCTCTATCTTGTTCTTTGACGAAAAGAGTACAATCGATAAGGCCTCTGCGAAATCCATTCTCCAGCAGATAATTAGATAAAGTTGCGTACCAAGCTCGTGGCGCTTGATGAAGACCATAGAGAGCTTTGTTGAGCAACCAAACCCGATCGGGATGGATAGGATCTTCAAAACCTGGAGGCTGTTTGACGTACACCTCTTCTTCTACCACACCATGTAGGAATGCACTTTTCACGTCCATCTGGTATACCTTGAAGCCTTTGAATGAAGCATAAGCCAGAAATATCCGAATGGCTTCTAGACGTGCGACAGGTGCATATACTTCGTTGTAGTCGATCCCTTCAATCTGACGAAAACCTTGAACGACTAGCCTTGCTTTGTTCCGGATAACGATCCCACGGTCATCCTTTTTGCATTTAAACACCCAACGGGTACCAATCTTCTTGTAACCAGCCGGTTTCTCTACGAGTTTCCAGACACCAAGCTTCTGGAATTGTTGCAGTTCTTCCTGCATTGCTTCAACCCATGAACTATCTTTCAATGCTTCTTTCCAAGTTCTTGGTTCTTCCTGTGAGACATAACACGCGAAAGACCAATCATTTTGTTGCCCGGATTCTCGGATAGCTGAATACAAGCCTGCATTGATGTTGTTCCGCAACATGTTTCTCGTTTGAACGCCACTTTGCACATTTCCGATGATGTTTTGTTGAGGATGGGTATTATGAATCCTTGTTTCTGGATTATCTTGAACTGTTATGTTTGTACCCAGATTGTTGAGATTGAGATTATTGAGATCAACAACCAATTCGATGCCCGGAATTGCCGAAGAGGATGATCCAGTAGCTTCAGCTGTTCGAGGAACATCCACTGGAGGTGTACCTTCTGAAGTACCATGAACTGCTGTTATCGGAGCTTCTTGATCTGCATCGAGAAATTCGTCATCCTCTGAAGATTCGTTCAATTCGGTTGCATCGTGAAAATCCTCATTGTCGAGAGCATTGTTGTTCACCGAAGATGGTTCTTGATTGACAATAATGGGACGAACCAACGGTGAATCTGTTGCATTGTCACTCTCGAAAAACATCCTTGCAGCTTCATTTTCTTCAACTGCTTCAACATTGATCGAATTGAAAAAGTCATCGTACTCAAACATCCAAGGCTGACCAGGATTTTTGACTGGTAAAGTGTGCCTTTGTACTCTGACTTCAGACCATTCCTCGACCCTTTTAGTCTCTAGATTCCAGACTCTTAAGTTTGGGGTGGAATACCCAAGAAAGTATCCCTCAATTGCTCTAGCCCCAAACTTTCCATTAGGATCGATTATTGTGCAGGGAGCTCCAAACGGTTCAAGATATGACAAGTCAGGTTTCCGTTTGTTAATAAGCTCAAAGCAGGTCTTGTTGTGCCTTTTGACTGTAAGGACTCGGTTCAACGTGTAGCATGCAGAGGACACAGCTTCAGTCCAGAATGGAATGGGCAGCTGCGACTCTACCAACATAGTCCTAGCAGTCTCGATCAATGTGCGGTTTTTACGCTCAGCGACGCCATTTTGTTGAGGAGTGTAAGCTGCACTAAATTCGTGAAGAATACCTTTTGAAGAGCAAAACTCCGCCATGGCATGATTTTTGAATTCAGTACCGTTGTCGCTACGTATCCGCCTAACCTTCAACTTATATAGGTTCTCAATCTGAATGATCAAGTTTTTAATAATACCGAAGGTTTCACTCTTGTGTGCCATGAATGCCACCCAAGAAAATCTTGAATAATCATCAGTAATCACGAGGCAGTATTGATGATTCCTAATACTTTTGTGCTTGACAGGACCGAACAAATCCATGTGCAAACGTTCAAGAGGAACAGCCACCGTGTTGACTTTCTTTGTAGGGTGTCGCTTCTTCGTTTGTTTTCCTTTCTGGCACGAGACACAGATGTCTTGAAGATGGAAATTTTTAAGAGGAACACCATTCACCAATTCATTTGATACCAAATGATTCATTTTGCGTAAGTGAATGTGACCCATTCGTCTGTGCCAAGAGATTGAGTCTTTTTCTGTGGCTTTGGAAACGAAACATGTAGCTTGTGCAGACGTAGTAATAGCTTGGCTCATATCAAGGACATACAAATCATTTATCCTCGGAGCCGACAAGAGAATCCATTCTTTTGGAATTTTGAAGCCGGGTTTCAGCACATAACATCCATTTGCATCAAAGTGTACTGAGAACTGCTTATCACAAATTTGAGAAACGCTAAGAAGATTGTGATCAAGTTGTTGCACGAAATTGATCTTGTCAAAACTAACAACCCCGTTGGAAATCATTCCTTCACCCGTTATATATCCACCCTTATCTCCAGCAAAAGCAACATAACCTCCTCTAATAGATTTGACGTCGTAGAGAAGCTTCATGTCGCCTGTCATGTGCCTGGATGCCCCACTATCAACAATCCAATGACTACTGATAGTTCCTCCTGGAACACCCTGCACAAGAACTCACACAGTTAGTTGGAGATGGGGACCCAAGCCATTGTGGTCTTGGGTCTTCCATTTTCATCAATCACAATAACCTCTACTCTTTGATGATTCGAGAATTCAGATGGTCCCCCTGAATTCTTAACCGTTTTTGGTTTCCAGGTCTGTTTTGTTATACCATTGTTATTCTTTAAAACCTTAACTTCATGCTTGTCTGAAGTTTTTAAATTGTTTGGTTTGACAGAAACAGATGGTTTGTTAACCACATCGGTTTTAATTTCCTTTTCAATTTTCTTGACCTGTTGGCGTTTCTGTTTCTTTTCCCTTTCTTTTACAAGGCGGGGATCTTGTTTTGATGAAACAGATCGCTTGCGGTCAGTTGGGCCACGGGGATCATCTTCTTTTCCTTTCAGCTTATGAAGATACGGGCAATTCCTGACAATGTGCCCGATTGTACCACATTCAAAACATGATCTTCGTTCAACAAAACCCGAAGCATCATGTGATCGTCTTGCCGATGGTGAACTTTGTGATCTCGAGGTACTAGGTTTTGAACTACTTGGTTCATTCCTTTTCATCACTGTTGCCTTTTGAACAAAATCTAAGTTAGATTGATTTGCAAACTTTTCAATTTTGTCCGTTCCCTTCGACTTCACAAAGTTCACATTCTTTTTCTTCTTCTGATTCGGCTTCTTTTGAGTTGGAGTCGGTGCCTTTCCTTTGGGTTTAGTATGATTTTGCTGTTTTTCCACCGTTGGTAATTTCTTATTCCCAAATTGTTTTCTAACTTCAGCCTTAGGGATAGGAGGACACTGTGTGACTGTAACATGTGGTCCTGTCTTTCCCAAAAACTTACTTGTAGAATTTTCAAAGACGTTACTGATTAAAGATGGATTAACATTTTTAACCGGAAAATCTTTGTCCGAATAAATTTTATTATCACCAACAAGAGTGTACAGCAAATTCACACTCTCCGACTCTTTTGCAGATGTGGACTCGGTTGGAACAGTCTTAGCAGGTTTTGCGGGAGGATCACATAGAATATGATTCTCAAGAGGTATGTCCTCTTCTTTGATTACCGCATCAGACTTTTCCGAATCAGAATCATCGGACTCATCATCAGAAGAATCAGAAGCCTCACTGTATATCACAACTGGAGGATTCTGTTTCAGTTCAGCAGATGACACACATGTATCTGCTGACACATCTGAATCTGATGATTCCTCTTTCTTGTATCCGAGTCCAGCTGCAAATTCTGTTGCAAATTCCTTAACATCTAGAGGGACAGATGGCTCAAAGTGAGTTCTATATTCCTCATCAGGCATAGCATCATAATTGTTTCTCACGGGTGGTGGACATTTCTTATAGCCTATGCATGTGACATCCCGTTTCTCTTTCTGAACATCTATGATGTGATCCAACACATAGCTAGAGCTCAAATAGCTGTCTAACTTAAGTCGGATCGCCTCACTTTCAGTTTTAACACAAGCCATCTCTTTTTGCATTATCTCAAGACGAGTTATATACAAATTGATGTCAGTTTGTTTTCTTGAAACCATTTTTGTTAACTCAGTTTTATCTTTCCTTAAAGTTTCAATCATCGACTTAAACTCCTTTTCATGGTTTTCATAAAACATGTTGGCTTCAGTGCATTTTGAAAGATCCACGGTTAATTTCTGATTGTGAATAAATGTCACATCATATTTCTCCTGCAAAGCCTCGTGTTTGCTTTGCAACTCACACCACTTAGCATCTAAATCAACATGTTTGTTTTGCAAGTCAAACAAACTAGCTTGTAATGCATCGTGTTTGCCTTGCAACTCAGACATGTTTGCATCCAAATCAGCACATCTAACATGCAATCTATCACAATTATCACAAACAACAACAGTGGGTTCATCGACACATACCTGACTCGATGAACTGTCGACATTAGCCATAAAGGCTGAATGGAGAGAAGACGAAGAATAAGCAGCTTGATCCACCAAAATAGATCTTCTTTGAATTCCAGCTGCAGCTTCTTCCAATAGTTCATCAATAACTGCATCGACTGACACACTTGATGTGTCATCTTCCTGATCATTCCCTGAACCCGAGGACTCTTCATCTGAACTTCCACTGTAACCTGAGCTGTTTTCATCCTCAGAAGATTCACCACCATTGGCGGAAGATTCTCCACCACTGGCGTGATTTAGATCTTTGACAATCTCAGCAAAACACGCTGTTCCATCCGGAGCATCATTTCCCAACTGGATTGACCAATCACAGCCTTCATCTACTTGAACCACAAGTGCCTGGTTGGCATTTGATGGTCCTGCTTGAGTCTGGTTGTTGACAGGTACCAACGTACGAACATTGTTCCTGTTCTGGTTCTGCTGGTTGCCTTGATTTCTGAAGGGATTCTGATTTCCATGCTGAGCTGGCCTTGTACATTCCCTTTTGAAATGACCCCGTTCACCACAGTTAAAGCACTTTACAGCTTGCTTGTCGAACCCATACTTGGTGTCTTTCTTGCTTTCCAAGCTGGTTCTGCCAGTTCTTTCCATGAAATCCTTTGCTCGCCTAACCGCACTGGCAAAGGCCCACTTGATGTCCATCATCTCCATCTCCTCTTTATCGATCTGCTGATAGTCTTCTTGAGTCAGATTAATGTTACCAATCTGACCCTCCACTAATCCACAGTATGCGCTCACCACAGTGTTTAGCAGCTCCATGTGTTCTTTTGCTACTTCAACACTGACCTTAGAGAAACTTGAGGTGTCGAGCCGTACTGTATTTGGCTTTGATTGCTGACTAGTAGAAGATGTGCTTCCATAACATGCTTGCTGTTGAGGAGGGAGTGGTTGAGGGACTGGTTGCGGAGGAAGTTGTTGAGGGACTGGTTTAAGCGGATTTCCATACATGTCTGTTGTTGGAGGAGGAAGGCCATACAAGCTAGTGCTAGACACAAACGCTGTTTGAATTGGAGCGTGTGAAGAAGGTTTTGTAGAAGTGCCAGAAGTTCCATAATACATCTCAGGATTTTGTGGCACTGGAACTCTTTTTGCCTTGAGAGTTTCTTCCTGATTCTTGTTTTCCAGGAGTTGAGCAAAGTCATTGAAGCTTGTTGTATCTAAAGTGCCATTGTACTTCATGATTTCCAAGAAGTTATTCCATTGAGGTGGCAGTGCATCTGCAAACCTTTTCACTGTCTCTGCTGAAGTTGTTACAACCCCAATATTTCCCAATTCAGTCAGTAAATGATTGAATCGACTTGTCAAATCTCCTAAGGATTCATTCTCCATACACGTAAAACCATCAAACTCTTTCTTTAGCAGGTCTTTTCTTAATTGACGTGTCGCTTCATTTCCTACGCCCCTTATCTTCAATGCGTCCCACAACGTCTTCGTTGTCTTGTAACTGACAAATTGATGATAAATATCTTTACTTAACGCCTGAGTAAGAATGGCATATGCCTTCTTTTCCAAATCATAGACCTTCTTCTGATCCTCCGTAAGATCTGCAAACGTAGCAGCAGATGATGCGGCAAGCTCTATTCTTTGATCAAAATCTGTGATGAAACGCAACCACAATTCTGTATTTTGACCAAGGACGTATGTATGAAATCTGTCAAACCATCCCGGATATTCACTTAAGTGCATCAACTTTGGAGGCCTATTCAAACTTCCCGTTTCACTCTCGCTTAACAAAATGCTTTGAACACTTGGAGTTTGATTTGATACGAATGCCCATTGACCGGTAGATATAGCATTAGCTTGCGAAGATACAGGTACGGGAGATTCGGCCCATGCAGGAGATGCAGGTAAGGGAACACCCCACATCGAATTCATTTTTGATCAAGAAAGAAATGTTACACCAGCCGAAGGATACCTGTCGAAAGACACTAGAAAAACACAAACTGTTAAACACAAACAGACTCTGGATCGAAAGATCAATACCTGTTCGAAGGATCAACAGTGTTCGAAAGATCACTGTTGAGTTTCGAGCAATGTTTTCGAAGGATTCTCCAACCGAAGGATCCTTATCCTTCGAAAAAGTACTGTACACCGAAAGATGAACACGAAAGATGACTTCGAAAGACTCCCCAGTCGAAGGATCCTAGTCTTTCGAAAATGAGCAGTGGACCGAAAGATATATGTTTCGAAGAGATTCCTTGGAACGAAAGATAAGTCTCACACTTCGAAGGATGCTCGAAGGATAACTATCTGTCGAACCTCCTTTGGTCGAAAGATTATCTTTCGACTTCGAAGGATATCTTTCGATCGGTTCTGACACAGTTGACAACAGGTGACAGGTTGGTGAAAAGTTGATGGGTTGGTGAAAACTTTCGGCAGAAAGTATGTTCAGACCATATCTTTCAGATCTGAGCAGACAGGTTTCACCAAAACAGGTAATGGTCCGAATATTTTAATCAAAATACAACTCCCAACACACAAACACTTTGAAGTTCAAAATTTTAAGATCAAATGTGTAAACTATCAAGAACACAATGAAGAACAAACCCAGAAATATTTAAATTTCTGCAAACCGACAACAAACCGAAACCCGTTTTTGCTTGAAACTCCACTAAAAACCCATTTTTAACATGTGATAAAGAAATGTGACAAGGTTTTTATAAGAACAAACAGCAAAAACAGCAATATTTCCAGCAAATATGAACTTTAAACACCCGAAAAACACCCGAAAACACTCGGTTTTAACAAGGAGAAGAGCCTTGGCTCTGATACCACTTGTAGGTCCGGCTAGGGGAGGATCTAGTCGCCTAATCCTTGTATACGAACCACTCCGGTTGTGCGGAATCCAACCGAAATAGCAAACCGAGATAGAACACTCAATAACACGACACGCAAGGTTCAACGATTAACACCACTTGTATTAAACGTATGAAAGGTCCAGTTACAGCTCAATGTTTACAAATCAGACTTGCAAACTCTCTCTAGTGTGTGTGTGTTCTCTGTTTTCCCTATCTGTCTAACTATCGAAAAGAACACAACACACGGGTATTTATACCCAAACACAGCATGCTGGTCGAAGGATCATGCAGACTGGTCGAAAGATCATCTTTCGACCAGAAACAACTCGAACGATCAAGATGTATCACGAAAGATGTGATCTTTCGTGATCCATCCATCGAAGGTCCATCTATCGAGCTCAGCATCATCGAAGGATATAAGTGATCCTTCGATGACCATCCTTCGACTCAGCCATCTTACAAACATAATGTTGACTGTTTGGCCAAGTCAAACCAGGAGGATGGTTGACTTGGTCAAACTTACATGACTACAAAGACATCGTTTTACATTGTGACCGAATACAGACAAAGTGCAGACATAAGTGCACCAACATTGAAGAAAACTTTTTATTATAAAAAAACAATAAGATGGAGTCCACAATTTTGACTGCATTATATGTGGGCGAAGCTTTCAAAATTTGTTTTCCAAATTAGTGCAAATAAAGTTTCATGGGGTAACCCATCAGGTCGCAGGTTTGAAATGCAGCACTAGTAGTCAAGTCTTAACACAAATTTCATCCTTCCTCTGCACCTAAACCCAGCCAACTTCAGTTTATCTCGATCAAATCATGATTCATCAGTTTCTTTAGAGGGGAGGTCCACTTTACGTCCGGCGGACATCCTTGTGTTTGGATGGGAAGGGGGGAAACACGCTTGTGTAGATCTAACTGGAGTCTCCCCCCTTGTCGGGCTCAAGGACAAGGGCTTTGCCGTAGGGCAAGCGGTGCTCAAGGCAGAGGCGAGCAAAGTGGCAAAACATGAGAAAGCCTGCCTAGAGAATCAACATGTGTTTGTCCCGTTTGCGTTTGATACCTTTGGTGGTCTCGCTCCTGACGCTGTGCGACTTTTGAATCGGGTTCAAAAAGTCGTTAATAGTAATTCTTCGTCGCTAAAGGTTTCAAACTATGTATTTAGTAGAATTGGGTTTTCTATTCAAAAGGGGGTGGCGGCGCAACTTGTTGCCCGACTACCTGCCATTGCTTTGTAATTGCCCTTTTCGTGTGGAATGATATTGCATTTAAAAAAATATATATATATATATATAGTTATGGGTCACCAGTCAACAAATGATCTTCTAGAACAATTAGATAAACTCTTAGATGTGTACGATTTTTCTAACACTACTCGAACTTCCTTACTGGGCTGCATGAAATTAATATACCAATCAGATTTGGAAGAGACTTATAGCAAACCTATGTGATGGATTGGGTTGTATATCGCGCTGGCATCTCTGGTTTGCATCCTTGCGATGGTGGCTGATTTACTACATGGTATACGTAGCCGACAACTATGGTTTCCGTGTAAATACTATAGAATTAATGCTGCTTTTCTCACCCTTATATCTATAGCAATGAAACTACCTGTGGATCTAAGTGGTTCGATGCCGGGTGTTGTGGATCAAACAGCCAAGCTCGGAAGCATGGCCTTTATGTGCACCATGATGGCTAATTTATTACCTTGTTTAGCAACCATGAACAACGATGAACTTCTGTCAAACATCGCAGCTTTGTGTGTTCTTGTAATCACATTGGTTGTGAATGTTTGCATTCAAATACAAACGGGTGTTTTAGAAAGTCTAAGCACCATAGTAGCCATCATGTATGTGACTTGGTTACTTGAGTTGTTGCTATTACATCTGTGTTCATCGTTAGCGATTCTAAAATCCAAACAGATTATAGAATCAAAATACCAAAAACATCATGATACAGCTTCAGAAGAAATTCAACAATCACCAGGAAGATTATTAACTGTTGAGAAGCTGCAAAAAAATGTGCGCAACCACTGGATTATGGCAGCAAGATAACGGCCTTGGCCCCCTTTATCTTTATGATATGTGTCTTGTATTGTTTCCGTTGTATGAAGTGGTTATTAAAGGTCGTGTTTACTTCACTGGGAAAGAAATTGGAGAAGTTGGAACGAAACAATGATCTTCGCCCTTACGTTTTACAACTTGATGATGACATCGAGCTTGCTGAGAGAACACTGGTAGGCCTTATAAAATATGTAAACCAACTTATGCAAAAGGGTGCAAAAAGTTCACCTGACAATCTCATGAAGTTACTTAAAAAAAGTACTAGGGATTTTCAAGGAGTGCAAAAGTTTGACCACATTGATCATGATGTTCCATCAAAAGTAGAATATCAAGATTGTTGGAGGTTATCAGTGGTAACCTTAACAACCATCGCGGTTTCTCTTCCTGCAATCGAAAAGGAGGAAGTTGATAGCTTGTTAGAAAGTGTGAGGGAAGGTCTGGTATATGTCACAATTGTGGAAAAAGGCCTCATTGCAACCGATAACCATGTAAATTTGCAAAAGGCGACTGAAACTTTGTGGCGAGAAATTAGATTAGGCAAAAAATGGCTAGGAAACGAGTTGCAAGATCCTGCTCTTCAAATGAATGCAGCTGGGCAGATTGTTGAATGGTTAAGGGATAAAGCTAAAAACATGGCTTTCACGAAGGACACAAGTAAGGATAATATTGGAGGTCCAAATGATGATCCCGTAACAAGGTCTATTTGTGCCTACTCAATGTATCGTTATAACTGAAACACTCCTGCTTGCCTATCACACCAACAATGATGCCACAGTTAGCCAAAAGGAACTATTTGATACCTTATCATCAATGATTGCTGACATAATCGCCGCTTGTCTCACCAACTTACCACAAGTCATAAGAATGAAATGCCACACTTGTGCGATAGAGGAAAGGGAGGCGAATGTCAAAGATGCAGCCCTACTTCTAGGTGAGACTACACAAATAATCGAAATCCTTCAAGATCACTATATTCCAAACATGGATCCAAGTGACATGCCATATCTCGACAAATGGCGTTCTTATTTAAGTAATCCCTGATTCCTCAAAAAAAAAAAAAAAAAAAAAAAAAAAAAACATTTCGGTTTCTTTAGGTAATACTTCTAGATATGAAGTTAATTATTTCTTATCCCCTTTAGATTTCCTCCTTTAGTATGACGTTAATGTGACTTTCATTGGCAAATGCCTTTGCTTCTCAAAGTCATCAGAACGGTCTTAAGAAGTTAGTTTGCACAATTAGACCACCCGTAGTGGTTAAGAAAAATAATGCCCCCACCATGGGGCATTATCCGACACGTGTCATCACAGTCAGCATGGGGCGTTATTGCAAAAGTGGCGTAGTGGGAATAATGCCTAATAATGCCCCTTACAATCATTAAAAAAAAAACAAAAAAAAAAAAACCAATCTATTCTCTCATTGGCCAGTCAAACCAAAGTCAAGCCATCACAATCCCATTTTGGTGTTTTAAATTAAACTTTTAATAAAGACGCCGGTTACATTTTTTTTTCAAAAATAACGCCGGATAACGCCTACCGTAATGGGGGTGGGGGCGTTTCCGGGCGTTTTTTTTCAATTTAAAAAAAAAAAAAACGCCCCACTACGGGTGGTCTTAGCATTCAGAAAGACCATTGACCACGTCGTTGGTTCTCATAATGTGTACTCTTTCCTAGTTTACTAGGTTGTAAACTTTTACAAGTTATACCTTTTGTTATTCGGTTTTCATATAGTTAGAAGAATGTTCGGATGCATTTCCTTATTGTTTTGGTATACCATGACTCATTTATATGAGCATACTCTTTGTTGACTTTTATCTTATTGTGTTAACAATATACCTTAGTGATTGTTGGTGAGCAAAAGGATACTTAAGAATAGGCATGTGAAATCGTTGAAGACCTATTTTTTCTTAATTACCTTTACCTTTATATTGAAACACCATGAGGGGAATAATGCCATACCTATATATTGAAACACCAGGATTATTCTCCCTGGTGTTTCAATATATAGTTTGGCACCCCCTCATTGGTCGATGCTTTTTGTAATTAATGTTTGAACCCCTAACTTCGCTAATATACGTGTTTAGTCCCTCTGTTTTAAAAATGATTTCTTTTTACTAGTTAACTTTGTTTTTATCCATGTTTAGTCTCCCAGGTTTAACTTTGTTTAGTCTTTCTACGTTTATTCTTTTTAGTAATTGATCGTGGTTTTTTGAATTTTACTTTTTGAAGGCCATGGCAGAGAATAGTGTAAGACAGCTGCCTGACACTTCCTCATTCGCCGGTACAAATTACGACTTTACCCCCTGTTCAGTACTACGATTATGCACACATTTCAAATTACGATTTTGCCCCTATTCAAAATTACAGGTTGCCATCATTTTATTTTTTAGCACTGACTCGATGTAATTTTTATTTGTACCAAGCAGTTGCCTAACACTCACTCATTTGTTCTGACAAATTACAGTTTTGCCCTAGCTCAAAGTTATAGTCTTGTCATCATTTTAGATTTTTTTTTTCCTTAACAAACCAACTATAGCTTTTTGTTTAAATTGGTTGATAAATATTTGGTGTAGCACCCCCACAACGCGGGTGGGGCATAAAACTAGTTGTGGATCATTTGGAACTTTGAACTTGTAGATGTAGATATTAGACCTATTACTTTTATAAAATTTGAGTATCAACATGTTTAAAGCTAGTATGATTTTCATGGGTAAAGACCATTATGTTATATATTATATAATTATATAATTTGCAACATTTTGTTGCATGAAAGCTTGTACATCAAGCTTTGTAGATGTATTATGCATTTTATGATTGTAACCAATTGGTTTACAACTTTGAGCCACATGAGAGTACAAGGGAATATTGCGTAGGGTGCCTCATGATAATACATGAGTCTGTAGCAAGCATAAGACCATGTGTAGTGAGTCTTGAACTTCAAACCCCTCCCTTGGCCTTTATCCGACATGTGGCTCCTAAAGATAAAATTTGTAACACTTGTATGCGTTAAGTTATTGTACATCATGCTTAATTGTTTGTTTATGCTTAATGGTATTGTACAATAGTGTACAAACATTCCACATTTTATATTACCCATTACCCAATACTATAATTACCCATTGCCCATTATCCATTACCCATTACCCAATGTTATAATTTGTAACATTTTTAGGCATAGAGTTGTGGTACCTTATGCTTTGGAAGTTTAAAAAAAAAATTGATTTTTTTACTTTTAACCCAAAAGGATTTGATTATTTACTTTTAACATAAAACTATTTGGTTTTTTTACTCTTAACCCTAAAACTTTTCATCTTTACTTTTAACACAAAACTATTTGATTTTTTATTTTTTTTTACTTTAACCCCAAAACTTTTCATCTTTTACAATTTAACCTCACAATTTTTTTACTTTCAACTTTACTCCTATATACTTTTCATTTTTCGTAATATTTTTGTTTTACGTTCCGTTCTAAATTTTGCGAGTTAATACAGCGCAACGTGCATGTGTGGTTAAATGTTTTTACGTTGTCTATTTTTTTCCGTTTGACAGGTTTATCGTAACGCGCGGGTCCTAGATTGACTTAGTTATTCTTTTATATGTTTTACGTTTCGGTTTAATTTCTTCGCATTAACACGCCGCAACTTCAGTGTTGGTGGTCATTGGCAGTAGTGTGGCATCGGTGTTCGCCCCCGCCGCAACGCGGGGGTGCTTAATCCTAGTTACTACTCAAAGACATCCCACCCGGTCAAATATTCTCCTCATGTAGTTAGACTAGACAATATCGGGAGCGGCCTAGGGCCGGCGACGCCCCAGCACACCGCCCCTAGGTCCGTCCCTATCTTCACCGTCTTCCACCCGACGCCCAAGCCGGACCTCTCCTCTCTCTCTCTCTCTCTCTTCTTCTTTAGACACACACACACACACACACATATATATATATAGGCCCATCCTCCACACCCTCGGTCCACCCCCTTTAGGCTCATTCTCACACCCGCTTACTTGGACTCCTACGTGGCAGAGCATCCTTTGAGGACTACCCTCCACCACACCCCATAGTCTTAACTAGCATGATTTGCATCCAAAAAGTATGTTCACCACGACTAGAGATGGGCATAATACCCGGTTCCAAACCCGAACCCGTAGAACTGGCCCGGAACCTGTTCCAGGTCCAACCCGATATGTAGGAGAACCGAGTCCAGGTTCAAAAAACCCGGAGGTTCTTACCCGGTTCCATATTTTCTAATAATAAACAGGTTCTACCCAGTTCCCAACCCGTAGCCGGTTAATACCCGTACCCGGTTCTTCCAGTACCCGGTTCCTTCGTACTTGGTAAAAAGTTACCGTTAGAACCGGTTACTAGCCGTTAGGATCGATTTTGGGGGTTACAAAACGCATTAAATGCCAAATATTACCGTTGGAACCGGTTACTATCCGTTGTAACCGGTTACTAGCCGTTGTACCCGATTACTAGCCGTTAGAACCGATTCCTATAAATTGTTTTCAAATTTCATTTGTTTAACTCACCAATTCCTATCATTTTCTTCTACTTCTTGAAATACTTTTCTACAATGGCTTCAAAGAACTCTAAAACCACAAATTCCCCATCCGTCAATAATGTTCCTCAAGCTCAAACCGCTCCATATGTTGTTGGAACATTATCACATAGTCGCAATATGGAAGTATGGTGCAATTGGGACTTGTTAGAAATGAGTGACGGTTCGCAAAAGGCCGAATGCAAACATTGTGGCGCCTTGTTAAGCAAGGACTCTAATTCCACTGTCGTCCCAACGAAACAGCTTAAATGGAGAAATTGAGATCATCTTTGAAGAGGAGAAGAGTGTCCACCATGACGGTTACGATAAGGAGGTGGAGAAGAGACCTAGGGTTGCACCATGGCGCTTGTAATCCCTTTCAGGTGGCCTCGTTGAAGAACGATTAGGATGAGAACCACTATTTGGTGGACGGTCAATCTCCGTGTCAAAATTTCTTCTCTCTGGAATCACGGTCATGGCGTCACGAAGAAGGCCACGGTGGTGGAAAATATGTATCTGGATTTTGGCATACTGAAATCTTTTTTCGACATATAAATCAGGTAGTAGGCGGTTGCAACAGAGAAAAAGAGGGAGAGAAAGACGGAGAACGTGTCCACGATTGAGAAACCACCGCAAATTAGGAGAGAGACTCTAAAACTTCTGTGAACCGTCACTTTTACGGTTAATTTTTGGAGTTTATTAGGATGAGATTTAAAGTTGAGTATATTAGACGGCCATGATTGGATCTGTCGGCGGTTATGACATCCGCTGACTATAATATATATAATTCTTTTCGTATTGCCGTTACAATATGTTTCCAATTTATTCCCACTAGATTAATTTTTCTCCGACTCTGTTGGTAGGCTGCTCATTTTGTAGCAATTTATTCCCACTAGATTAATTTTTCACCGACTCTGTTGGTAGGCTGCTCATTTTGTAGGCCAATAAATTAGCCCAAATCTACACTTTACTTTCTATTCTTGCATAGACAACTTTAAGCCCAATTAACTTTTTGTGTAGCCCAATTTTTTAATTACTCCATGGTGTGTCTTATGTTTAGGGTGTTTTTTAAAAAAGAATTTTTTTTTATTTTATAATCAAAAACTTTTCATCTTTTACAATTAACCTTACAAATTTTGATTTTACTTTTAACCCAAAACTTTTTATCTTTTACAATTTAACCTGATAAGTTTTTTACTCTCAACTTTGATCCCATATACTTTTCATCCTGGCCAAATTTTTCATTCTACCAAGTTAGTAAAGATGAAGGCGGCCAAAGATGTGCTCGGTCTTGTTGTCAGTCTTCTCAGAGTACCGAGGATTGCTCTGGAGTTGTAGTCGTCGAGAAGTTGAGAAGATAAGGTCTGAGAATAAGAGGGAATGAGCTAGGGTTTTTTAAATGAGAGGATTTCTAAAATGAGAGGGGGGTCACATGAGCAAGAGTTGTTTTGGGTCAACTAACAACATATGCCTTCCTCATAAGTATTTCAATTTCAAATTTGAATCCTCATTTCCATTTTGTGCTAAGTTCAAAAGAAAAGAAGAAAATATGTCTTATCCTTTCATATGGGGTGAATAAATGAGTTGTACACAATGCCATAAAATTTGTTCCTATTAATTTTGAACTTTCTCTCTCTTATATATTATATATAGTAATAAATAATAGATAATAAATATATAGAATCCCTTCAAATAAAAATATTAAATTAAAAAAAAAATACTTTGTTCTTAATTGTTTTTAAAAATATTTCTATTTGCTTAGTTTTTATTGAAACGAATTTTACATTGTGTTTATTTGCAAAAGTTCCATATTTTTTTAACAAAAAAAATTTATATGAAAAAAGAATTTTACATAGTTAAAACACATAAATAATATTTTTAGATGTAAAAAACACATTTGTACCTAATATTTTTTCAGAACCTTTGTACATAAACATAAATTAACGCCATTTATATATATATATATATATATATATATATATATATGGTAGGGTTCATTTGAGAACCACTCATATATTGCGCGAACCACGAGAACAAATGTGAACAAAAAAAAACCGAAAAATACCTAAAAACACACACACAAAAATTGTTTTTTATTATTTTTAATTAAAAATCTCTTCTTTTCGTTACAAAAAAAAAAAAAAAAAAAATTCTAGTAACATTTATCAATGCACATGTGCATATGTATTTATCATTTATTTGACAAATTCCGTAATAAATTACTAGTATTAGACAATTGCACTTTCATTTACACTACCATCCGTAATACACTACTTTTTACATTAGCAATATATAAAATGCACATGTGCATCTATATGTATGAATGTGATATAACGTGTTTTGGTACAAAAAGTTTGTGATTTTGAATGATGAAGTAGGCAAATATACATGTTTTTGGTTAGTTATATTTAGTGGTTGATAGTTTGGTTATATGTGTCAATTTGTGATGTAATATGTTCTTTGGTATGGTATGAAGGGTGATGATGCACATGTGCATAAAGTGAAAAATACTATACATATTGTTAATGGTAGTTATTATGGATATTAGGAGGGAATGGCAGTGTATTATGGAAAGTAGGAGGTAACGGTAGTGTATTATGGATGGTATGATAGATGAAAATGAAAGTGTATTCAAAGTAGGGCTGTTCAAATCGCTCGGCGCTCGACGCTCGTTCGATGCTCGCTCAGAAAATGCTCGGAATTTGCTCGTTCGATTCAGCTCGATTAAAAGAATGCTCGGTTCGGATCGGTTCGGTTCGGTTTGCAAACGAACCGAGCACGAGCAAAGGTCCGCTCAGTTCGGTTCGGCTCGGTTGGCTCGATTAATTTTTTAATATATATATATATATATACACATTATATTTGTGTTTGTATCATTTTTAGTGAAATGACTAGAGACCAACATTAACATTGTTTGGTCCAAGATCCAAATAGAGCTCATTTAAGTAATTAGAATTTAAATCCAATAACAATAGTCCATTATCCAATACTTAAATGTCAATTTGAGTAATTGAGTCGAAATTTCAGATACTAAAATGTGAAGCGTCGATCATTACTCAAGTCTCAACCCGCCATTTGATTCAGAAGTGCAAGACCCTAATCAAAACACCCCATTGGGCATCGTTATTTGATTTCTCCATCAGCCCTCGCCAAGTCGCCAACTCGTAAGGTTTTTGCTTCAATCGATTCATTCAATTTCAAACTTCTGATAGAACAAGGGTATTTTTCAATCGGTCGACGATTTATCTTCCCGCTTAGTTAATCTCGATAGAACTAGTTGAGTGTTTTTGTATTTCTTGTTATTTGTTAAATTTTTATTTGTGTTCTACTGGACCAAACATCAGGGATGAAAACTGCACTTTATTCTAATAACTAGTACTCCCATCGTCGCTTTCCTTGTTTATTATGCGACGCTCGATACTCACTCGATGTTCGTTCGAAAAATGCTGGGATCGAAAGACGCTCGCTCGACTTTGGCTCGGTTGAAAAAACGCTCGGTTTAGTTCGGATCGGTTTGTAAACGAACCGAGCACGAGCAAAGGTCTGATCGGTTCGGTTCGGCTCGTGAACAGCCCTAATTCAAAGTAGTGTACCAAAAACCCGTTATATCTTATTCATACATATAGATGCACATGTGCATTTCTAATATTTCTAATGTAAAAAGTATTATATATATTACTGATGGTAAATGTAAATGAAAGTACAATTGTCTAATACTGTTATTTGTTACGGAATTTGTCAAAGAAATGATACATACGCACATGTGTATCCATAATTGTTACTCAAAAAAAAAAATTTAGAAACTAAAAGTAGGGATTTTTATATAAAAATAATAAAAAAAATTGTGTGTTTTTTAGTTATATTTTTGTATTTTTGGTTGTGTTCACATTGGTTCTCGTGCGTTCTCGCAATAAAGGGTAGTTCTAACGGATTCTTATCCTATATATATATATAGGGTCAGGATTTAGAGAAAACGGTGGAAAGTGTGAGAACGGTGAGAACGCTTATGAATCGTCCGATCAAAACAATCTATGGACTAGATTGGTGCGGTGGCATTTTCGTAAATAACACGAATTCTATTGAGTGGACGCGCTTCATTAAGGGTAAAAAGGTCTTTACACTTCTATACCAAAATGCCAAAGTAATGAATAAAACGTCATTACTGGCCAAAACGCATCCCTATATAAATAAAACATTCTCATACATAAGAACACACCTCCCCCAACCTGAAAACGCCATATTTTCTACTATATAACATTCATCTTACAACGCCGAAAATTCCAAAACATCAAACATACTTACTCAAAAAACGCCATATTTTACTATATACCAATCATCTTAGAAAACGCCAAAACTCTGAAAATATCAAAAATTTCCAAAAAATGGACGTTTCTTTCAGATACACTATTTACTCAGTAAAACGCCAAAAATGCCAAAAATCGTTTCGTGTATATTCAATATTGTTCTACGCGAAGTTTCGGAGAACGCATTCTTTCCTGGGGTGCTGTGACTCAAATAACATTTTGCTGAATGAGATGGAGAAAACTTCAAGAAAAAGATACGCGTGTCAGACTTATGTTAGTTTTTGTGTTTTGTTATTGATGAATATTATAATGGCATGAATAGACGAATGACACTGATGAGTGGTTTGAAGATACATATTCAAACAAAAAAACTCATGTCATATTGTCTTTCCAAACGGCCACAAAAACACAAGCATGACAAAGCCAAACCACCAGTGAACATGTTTCAAAGTAGAAAAAGACTAATGACAGTGAAGATTTGGAAGATGAATTATTTCTATTTTCAGTTTTTTAATTTTCCTTTTCTGTTGTTTGTTATGTATTTTTCGACTAAGAATACAAAAGTTTAACAAAGAGCCAAAAAGTCATAAAGATTGGGAAACGCCATAATGCAGTAAAACGCCATAATGTAGTAAAACTCTAAAAACTCCCAACCTATAATAAAAGTAATTTGGAGAAGTATTATTAAAAGCTAGAAATGAAAAAAAAAACGCCAAAAACTACTTAAAGCCATTAAAAAACGCCAAATTTGGAATATGGAATGTATATGACCATAAAAACTCATAAAAAGCTAAACAAAAACAGTAAAAAATACACACAGTAACTGAAAAGACGGCTACTTTATTAATATCATTTATTATAAATAAAAATCCCGTCTAAACTACGCGCCAAAAACATCCTATAAGAGAGACGTCTCTGCACAATCAACTGATCACACCAAAAAAAAAAATAAACGCCATCTTTCCAAGAAACCATTCACTTTAAAAGGCCAAAAAAGATACTTAAAAAAGCCATAGATGCGGAACCTCATTTCTTTTATGATGAGTATTGTTCTGAATGAAGTTTCGCTGAATGGATTCTACTCTGTGGTGGGTATCTCTATAAGCTTTTGCTGAATGAGATGGACAAATATTCAAGAAAAAAAGAAGTAAAACACCATTTTACCCCTTAATGAATACGGGTGTTATGTAGGAAAATAAGGATCTACATAAGGTATTCAAAACAGGTTCAAAACGCCAAAAAGGTTAATGTAGAAGAGGCTGATGACAGTGAAGATTTGGAAGAGAAATTAGATTATAAATTTTATTTTTTTTTTCAATTTCTATTATTTGTTATCTAATTCTCTGATTTTATTATCTAATTCTCTACTAACAAAAAAATAAATAATATAAAACGCCAAAAACACCAAAACGCCTGATAGTGTGAAAACTGAGAGAACGGGTGCTAGCAAAGCACAATGTTGCTATAAAACGCCAAAAACGCCAAACAAGGTATTACTGGATGTAGGTCCGGCTAGGGGAGGATCTAGTCGCCTAATCCTTGTATACTAACCAACCCGGTTGTGCGGAATCCAACCGAGATAGCAAACCGAGATAGAACACGCAATAACACGACACGCAAGGTTCACCGATTAACACCACTTGTATTAAACGTATGAAAGGTCCGGTTACAAGCACAAGGTTTACAAATCAGTCTTGCAAACTCTCTCTAGTGTGTGTGTGTTCTCTGTATTCCCTATCTGTCCAACTGTCTAACTATCGAAATGAACACAACACACGGGTATTTATACCCAACACAGCTGGTCCGGTCGAAGGATCATGCAGACCGGTCGAAAGATCATCTTTCGAACAGGAACAGCTCGAAGGATCCTGATGTACCACGAAAGATGTGATCTTTCGTGGTCCATCTATCGAAGGTCCATCTTTCGAGCTTGTCATCATCGAAGGATATAAGTGATCCTTCGATGAGACATCCTTCGACCCACCCATTACAAACAAACTGTTGACTGTTTGGCCAAGTCATACCAGGAGGATGGTTGACTTGGTCAAACTTACATGACTAATAAAGACATCGTTTCGTATACAGACAAAGTACAGACACAGGTGCATCAACAAACTCCCCCTTGGCTGTATCTTTGTCTCTATCTTCATTCTTGTAAGTCTCTCGTGTCTTCAACTCTTTGACTTCTTTTCAAGTCTTCAAAGTCGGAGGATCTTCAAAGTCTTCACGTCTTGAAAGCAGAAAGTGTACCAACAAACTCCCCGTTTCATGTAGGAAGTGTGTTGACAAACTCCCCCTTAACATAAGCTCCCCCTTGAGTTATGCTCGTGAAAGTCTTTATCTTTATGAAGTGAGATCCTTGTGGTGTTGAAAGTCAGCGGCAACTCGATCATCTTCATCATTTGAGTGCCTTCACATCGTGTCTTCATCCCGAAGCTTGTCATCGACCATGTTCTCCTTGCCTTTAGAATCTGCACATGCAAGAAATCTAAACGCGTAATGAGAACAACCGCTTGGAATATAGTAAACATAAACAAACGACACGCGTGTGACCATTGTTCAAACAAACACCGTCCGACAGTTTGAAAGTTTAAAGTATTTTATCAATTTCAGGTTTTTAACTTTCAAAACTTGCAAATTTCGACCGTTTATGAAGATTTAGTCGTTTTCGGTTTTCGTTCAGGTTTCAGGTAACGAAGACTCGAGCTCCAACATCGTACGATCGAAAATAAGATAGAAATAAAATCTTTTTGGTTTTTTTTTTTTTAAATATTTCAAATGTAAAGACTGAAAGCAGTAAATAAATATATACAAACATTCTTTTTGCGAGTTTCGAGGGTAAGAGAATCATATCAGTGTACGGTCATGTCAAAACGCTCTTGTTGTTCAGTTAGTTAACATTAAGATAAGCATCCTATAACAATTATCGGTATTGTTGTCCACTTAAGCTCAACTTATCAGATGTAATCATGGCGAGGGGATACGTTAAGGTATGATTTATACTTACCGACCGGTGTTCATCCACATCACGACACATTCCCGTATCAAGGTATGCACGAGGGTTCATCTTACCGGTGAGTATACCGATTATCATCTGTTTGACCGTATATGATGTGAGATTCTCACTTATTTTGATTGAAAACAAGCCCTATGTGATAGAATCACTTATTGATGAGGAACTTGATTTTCGATGCATGAGGGCACAGGAGCAAGTCCGTGAACAGGTCAGTACTTTCGTACAGCAGAGAGACGAACTTGACTCCCGGAAAGAATTTGTGATATTTTATCACTTATTTTGTTTGGACATGTGATTGTTGATCACTTATTGAGGTCGTATGCAATATGTACACGTATGTATAGTATCATGGAAGATCTAGACTTGCGTCCCCGTTATTTTTCGGTAAAAGATACAACCATGATACCCAGATGATAAGCAGCATAAAGACCGAATATTTCAGAACCTCGGCAATCTCTCAAACGAAATTTCGGTACTAAGACCATATGCCAATGAATGGTTCCCACCCAGTCTTCAGTCGATTTAAGTTTATATCACCCTGCACACTTTAAAATGATTGTGAGCCTACCGATACATCTTATATAGAGCTGCTTATCGTTTTTCATTTAAGGTTTAAAGAGGTTTAGACAGACCACTGATGTACTATCACTTTCTCTTTTTCTCGCCAGGAAACTCATTTTTGCTTTTCTACTGTTTTTGTGTTTTTGAAATTTTTCAATGTTTTTGGATTTTCAAATTTTGGATTTACTCCCCCTAAAATCAATAAACTAAGACAAATTTAAAACACAAAGGTATTTACAAAAATGATTTTCCGATGTGGATTACTCTTGCTTGACCTTAATGCCGTTTACCAATAATAAGTAGTCAAATCTTGATTTGTCAAAAGCTTTGGTAAAAAGGTCGGCACGTTGGTCATCGGTGTGGATGTAAGCAACATCGATTAGCCTTTTCTCAAAGCAATCACGTATAAAGTGATACTTAATGTCGATGTGCTTAGTCTTTGAATGCTGCACAGGATTTTTAGTGATCTGTAATGCAGCAGAATTATCAACGTAAATAGGAGTAGTTAGGAATTCAAAACCGTAATCACGCATTTGCTGTTGTATCCACAGGACTTGGGAGCAACAACTTGAGGCAGCAATGTATTCAGCTTCGCATGTTGATGTAGCGACACACGTCTGCTTCTTGCACTGCCATGTGACTAGGCGATTTCCCAAAAACTGACATCCAGCCGTTGTGGATTTGCCGTCGATTTTGCATCCGCCAAAATCAGAATCACTGAATGCGATCAAGTCAAAGTTATTATCCCTAGGGTACCATAGACCGGTGTCAGGGTAACCCTTCAAATAACGAAAAATCCTTTTTACAGCTGCAAGATGTGAGGCCTTCGGGTTCACTTGATATCTGGCAAGCAGGCATGTTGGGTACATTATATCTGGTCTTGATGCTGTGAGGTACATAAGGGATCCGATCATCGCGCGGTAGTATGAGGGGCTAGTATCTTGACCCTTCAAGTCTAGAGTAATTCCGTGATTTTGCGGCAATGGGGTACCGATGGGCGTTGCATCAGACATCTGGAACCGGCTCAAGATGTCACCAACATATTTAGTCTGATGGATGAAGATCCCAGACTCTGTTTGTTGTACTTGTAGGCCCAAAAAGAAGGTCATTTCCCCCATAGCACTCATCTCGAATTTATCCTGCATAACACGCTCGAAATCCCTACACAAAACATCATTAGTAGAACCAAAAATAATATCATCAACGTATACCTGTACCAGTAGAAGATCTCCATCTTGTTCTTTGATGAAAAGAGTACAATCGATAAGACCTCTGCGAAATCCATTCTCCAGCAGATAATTAGATAAGGTTGCATACCAAGCTCGCGGTGCTTGATGAAGACCATAGAGAGCTTTGTTGAGCAACCAAACCCGATCGGGATGGATAGGATCTTCAAAACCTGGAGGCTGTTCGACGTACACCTCTTCTTCCACCACACCATGTAAGAATGCACTTTTCACGTCCATCTGGTATACCTTGAAACCTTTGAATGAGGCATAAGCCAGAAAAATCCGAATTGCTTCTAGATGTGCAACAGGTGCATACACTTCGTTGTAGTCGATCCCTTCAATCTGACGAAAACCTTGAACGACTAGCCTTGCTTTGTTTCGAATAACGATTCCACGGTCATCCTTCTTGCATTTAAACACCCAACGGGTACCAATCTTCTTGTATCCAGCAGGTTTCTCTACGAGTTTCCAGACACCAAGCTTCTGGAATTGTTGCAGTTCTTCCTGCATTGCCTCAACCCATGAGCTATCTTTCAAAGCATCTTTCCAAGTTCTTGGTTCTTCCTGTGAGACATAACACGCGAAAGACCAATCATTTTGTTCACCAGATTCTCGGATAGTTGCATACAAGCC
Source organism: Helianthus tuberosus (assembly GCA_030545235.1). Classification (NCBI taxonomy): domain Eukaryota; kingdom Viridiplantae; phylum Streptophyta; class Magnoliopsida; order Asterales; family Asteraceae; genus Helianthus; species Helianthus tuberosus. Next base: position 8,338,762 of record CM060408.1, read on the forward strand.
TGCATTGTTGTTGTTTCGCAACATGTTTCTTGTTTGAACGCCACTTTGTACATTTCCTATGATGTTTTGTTGAGGATGGGTATTGTGAATCCTTGTTTCTGGATTATCTCGAACTGGAATATTTGTACCCAGATTGTTGAGATTGAGATCAACAATCAATTCAAGGCCCGGAATTGACGAAGAGGATGATGCAGAAGTTTCAGCTGTTCTAGGGACATCCACTGGAGGTGTACCTTCTGAGGTACCATGTACTGCTGCTGGAGCTTCTTGATCTGCATCTAGAAATTCATCATCCTCTGAAGATTCGTTCAATTCGGTAGCATCTTGAAAATCCTCATTGTCGAGAGCATTATTGTTCACTGAAGATGGTTCTTGATTGACAATAATGGGACGAACCAACGGTGAATCTGTTGCATTGTCACTCTCGAAAAACATCCTTGCCGCAGCACTTTCTTCAACGGCTTCAACATTGATCGAATTGAAGAAGTCATCGTACTCAAACATCCAAGGCTGACCAGGATTTCTAACTGGCAAAGTGTGCCTTTGTACTCTGACTTCAGACCATTCCTCGACCCTTTTAGTCTCTAGATTCCAGACTCTTAAGTTCGGGGTGGAATACCCAAGAAAGTATCCCTCAATTGCTCTTGCCCCAAACTTTCCATTAGGATCGATAATTGTGCAAGGAGCTCCAAACGGTTCAAGATAAGACAAGTCTGGTTTCCGTTTGTTAATAAGCTCAAAGCAGGTCTTGTTGTGCCTTTTGACTGTAAGGACTCGGTTCAACGTATAGCATGCAGAGGACACAGCTTCAGTCCAGAATGGAATGGGTAGCTGCGACTCTACCAACATAGTCCTAGCAGTCTCGATCAATGTGCGGTTCTTACGTTCAGCGACGCCATTCTGCTGAGGAGTATAAGCTGCACTAAATTCGTGAAGAATACCTTTTGAAGTGCAAAACTCCGCCATGGCATGATTTTTGAATTCAGTACCATTGTCGCTGCGTATCCGCCTAACCTTCAAGTTGTAAAGATTCTCAATCTGAATGATCAAGTTTTTGATAATACCGAAGGTTTCACTCTTGTGTGCCATGAACGCCACCCAAGAAAATCTTGAATAATCATCAGTTATCACGAGGCAATATTGATCATTCCTAATGTTTTTGTGCTTGACAGGACCGAACAAATCCATGTGCAAATGTTCAAGAGGAACAGCCACCGTGTTGACTTTCTTTGTAGGGTGTCGCTTCTTCGTTTGTTTTCCTTTCTGGCACGAAACACAGACGTCTTGAAGATGGAAATTTTTAAGAGGAACACCATTCACCAATTCATTTGATACCAAATGATTCATTTTGCGTAAGTGAATGTGACCCATTCGCCTGTGCCAAGAGATTGTGTCTTTTTCTGTGGCTTTGGAAACGAAACAAGTTGCTTGTGCAGACGTTGTGATAGCTTGGCTCATATCGAGGACATACAAATCATTTATCCTTGGAGCCGACAAGAGAATCCATTCTTTTGGAATTTTGAAGCCGGGTTTCAACACATAACATCCATTAGCATCAAAGTGTACTGAGAACTGCTTGTCACAAATTTGAGAAACACTAAGAAGATTGTGATCAAGTTGTTGCACAAAGTTGATCTTATCAAAGCTAACAACCCCGTTGGAAATCATTCCTTCACCAGTAATGTATCCGCCTTTATCTCCAGCAAAAGCAACATAACCTCCTCTAATAGATTTGACGTCGTAGAGAAGCTTCATGTCGCCTGTCATGTGCCTGGATGCCCCACTATCAACAATCCAATGACTACTGATAGTTCCTCCTGGAACACCCTGCACATGAACTTAATCGATTAGTTGGAGATGGGGACCCAAGCCATTGTGGTCTTGGGTCTTCCATTTTCATCAATAACTATAACTTCCACCTTTTGATGATTAGGAAATTGTGATGGTCCCCCTGATTCAGTAACCGTTTTTGGTTTCCAGGTCTGTTGAGTGTTACCAGTTTGTTTGTTTGAAGTTTTTGAAAACTTTGAATTATCTGGTTTAACTGAAACAGATGGTTTGTGAACCACATCGGTTTTAATCGCCTTTTCGATTTTCTTGACCTGTTGGCGTTTCTGTTTCTTTTCCCTTTCTCTTATGAGTCGGGGATCTGGTTTTACAGAAACAGATCGCTTGCGGTCAGTTGGGCCACAGGGATCATCAACTATGCCTTTTTGTTTATGAAGATACGGGCAATTTCGAACAATATGCCCGATTGTTCCACATTCAAAACATGATCTTCGTTCAACAAACCCCGAAGTATCATGTGGTCGTCTTGCTGATGATGAACTTTGTGATCCCGAGGTACTAGGTTTTGAACAACTTGATTCATTCCTTTTCATCACAGTTGCTTTCTGGACAAAATCTAAATTAGATTGATTTTCAAACTTTGCAATTTTGTCCGTTCCCTTAGATTTCACAAAGTTCACATTCTTCTTCTTCTTCTGATTCGGCTTCTTTTGATCTTGAGTCGGTGCCTTACCTTTGGTTTTGGTATAGTTTTGCTGTTTTTCCACCGTTGGTAATTTCTTGTTCCCAAATTGTTTTCTAACTTCAGCCTTTGGGATAGGAGGACACTGTGTGACTGTAACATGTGGTCCTGTCTTTCCCAAAAACTTACTTGTAGAATTTTCAAAGACTTTTCTGATTAAAGATTGATTAACATTTTTAATAGGAAAATCTTTGTCTGAATAGATTTTGTTATCACCAACAAGAGTGTACAGCAAATCCACACTCTCCGACTCTTTTGCAGATGTGGACTCGGTTGGAACAGTCTTAGCAGGTTTTGTGGGAGGATCACATAGGATATGATTCTCAAGAGGTATGTCCTCTTCTTTGATTACTGCATCAGACTTTTCCGAATCAGTATCATCAGACTCATCATCAGAAGAATCAAAATCCTCAACCACAACTGGAGGATCCTGATTCTGTTCAGCAGTTGCAAAAGTATCTGCTGACACATCTGAATCTGAAGATACTTCTTTCTTGTATCCGAGCCCTGCTGCAAATTCTTCAATGTCCAAAGGAACAGATGGCTCAAAGTGAGTCCTATACTCTTCATCAGGCATGGCATCATAATTGTTTCTCACGGGTGGTGGACATTTCTTATAACCTATGCATGTGACATCCTTTTTCTCTTTCTGAACATCAATGATGTGATCCAACACATAGCTAGAACTCAAATAACTGTCTAACTTGAGTCGGATCGCCTCACTTTCAGTTTTAACACAAGCCATTTCCTTTTGCATTACCTCAAGGCGAGTGATATACAAATTAATGTCCGTTTGTTTTCTTGAAACCATTTTAGTCAACTCAGTTTTATCTTTCTTTAACGTTTCAATCATTGACTTAAATTCCTTTTCATGGTTTTCATAAAACATATTGGCTTCAGTGCACTTTGAAAGATCAACGGTTAATTTCTGATTATAAATGAATGTCACATCATATTTCTCTTGCAAAGCCTCATGTTTGCTTTGCAATTCACACCACCTATCATTCACAGAAACATGTTTGTCTTGCAATTCAAACAAACTAGCTTGTAAAGCATCGTGTTTGCCTTGCAACTCAGACATGTTTGCTTCCAAATCAGCACATCTAGCATGTAATCTATCACAATTATCACAGCTAACAGAAGTGGGTTCATCGACACATACCTGACTTGATGAACCGTCGACATTAGCCATAAAGGCTGAATGGAGAGAAGACGAAGAGTAAGCAGCTTGATCCACCAAAATAGATCTTCTTTCAATTCCTGTTGCAGCTTCCTCCAAAAGCTCATCAATATCAGCATCGACTGACGCACTTGTTGTGTCATCCACCTGATCGTTGCCTGAAGTGGAGGATTCTTCATCCGAGCTTCCACTATAACCGGAAGAGTCTTCATCCTCAGAAGATACATCACCATTGGTGGAAGATTCTCCACCACTGGCGTGTTTAAGATCATTAACCACTTCAGCAAAACAAGCTGTTCCATCAGGTGCATCATTTCCCAACTGGATTGACCAATCACAGCCTTCATCTACTTGAACCACTAGTGCCTGGTTGGCATTTGATGGTCCTGCTTGAGTCTGATTGTTGACAGGCACCAATGTGCGAACATTGTTCCTGTTCTGGTTCTGCTGGTTTCCTTGACCTCTGAAGGGATTCTGGTTTCCATGCTGAGATGGCCTTGTACATTCCCTTTTAAAATGACCCCGTTCCCCACAATTAAAGCACTTGACAGCCTGTTTATCGAACCCATACTTGGTGTCTTTCTTGCCTTCCAAGCTGGTTCTGCCTGTTCTTTCCATAAAATCCTTTGCTCGCCTAACAGCACTTGCAAAGGCCCACTTGATATCCATCATTTCCATCTCCTCTTTATCAATCTGCTGATAGTCTTCTTGAGTCAGATTAATGTTGCCAATCTGACCTTCTACTAATCCACAGTATGCGCTCACCACAGTGTTTAGCAGCTCCATGTGTTCCTTTGCTACTTCCACACTGACTTTAGAAAAGCTTGAGGTGTCGAGCCGTACTGTATTTGGCTTTGACTGCTGACCAGCAGATGATGTGCTTCCATAACATGCTTGCTGTTGAGGAGGAAGTGGATTCCCGTACATGTCTGTTGGTACGGTAGATTGAGGAGGAAGTGGATTCCCATACATGTCTGTTGTTCCGGGAGATCGAACTGGTAATGGATTCCCGAACATATCAGTTGGTCTGAGAGGTCGTTGCTGTTGTGGTGCTGATTGAGGGACTGGTTCCAGCAGATTTCCATACATGTCTGTCTTTGGAGGCACCGGCACTTGGATAGTATTGCCATACATATCAGTGCTAGTCACAAATGCTGTCTGAATTGGAGCATGCGAAGAAGGTTTTGTAGAGGTGCTAGAGGTTCCAAAATACATTTCAGGATTTTGAGGCACGGGAATCCCTTTTGCCTTCAAAGTTTCTTCCTGATTCTTGTTTTCTAGAATTTGAACAAAGTCGTTGAAGCTCGTTGTGGCCAAAGTACCATTGTACTTCATGATTTCCAAGAACGTATTCCACTGAGGTGGCAATGCATCTGCAAACCTTTTCACAATCTCTACAGGAGTTGTAACAACCCCAAAATTTGTCAATTCAGTCAACAAGTGATTAAATCGACTTGTCAAATCACCCAGCGACTCATTCTCCATACAAGTAAAGCCATCAAATTCTTTCTTCAGCAGTTCTTTTCGTAATTGACGCGTCGCTTCATTTCCCACGCCCCTTGTCTTCAACGCGTCCCACAACCTTTTTGTAGTCTTATAACTGACGAACTGATGATAGATATCTTTACTTAAGGCCTGAGTGAGAATGGCGTATGCCTTCTTTTCTAGATCATAGACTTTCTTCTGATCTTCCGTGAGATCTGCAAACGTAGCAGCAGATGATGCAGCAACTTCTATTGTTTGATCAAAATCTGTGATGAACCGCAACCACAACTCTGTATTCTGACCAAGAACGTATGTATGAAATCTATCAATCCATCCTGGATATTCATATAAATGCATCAACTTTGGAGGCCGATTCAAACTTCCCGTTTCACTCTCGCTTAAGAGAATGCTTTGAACACTAGGAATTTGATTTGATACAAATGCCCATTGACCGGTGGAAACTGCATTAGCTTGTGAAGATACCGGTGCGGAAGATGACGGAGTACCAAAATACATATCTGTATTTACCAAAGTATTCCACCTTGGGTTCATTTTTGATCAGCCGAAGGATACCTGTCGAAAGACACTTGAAAAACACAAAGTGTTAAGCACAAACAGACTGATGATCGAAAGATCCACACCTGTTCGAAGGATCAACAGGGTTCGAAAGATCTCTGTTGAGTTTCGAGCAATGTTTTCGAAGGATTCTCCAACCGAAGGATCCTTATCCTTCGAAAAAGTACTGTAGACCGAAAGATACACACGAAAGATGACTTCGAAAGACTCCCCAATCGAAGGATCCTAGTCTTTCGAAAGTGAGCAGTGGACCGAAAGATATATGTTTCGAAAATATTCCTTGGAACGAAAGATAAGTCTCACACTTCGAAGGATGCTCGAAGGATAACTATCTGTCGAACCTCCTTTGGTCGAAAGATGATCTTTCGACTTCGAAGGATATCTTTCGATCTTACTGACACAGTTGACAAATGTGACAGGTTGGTGAAAAGTTGATGGGTTGGTGAGAACTTTCGGCAGAAAGTATGTTCAGACCATATCTTGCAGGTCTGAATATGCAGGTCTTTCACCAACCGGTAATGATGTTCAATATTATAATCCAAATACAACTCCCAACACACAAACAAGTTTGATATTCAAATTTTAAAGATCAAAAGGTGTAATATTATGAAGAACACATGAAGAACAAACCCAGAAATATTTAAATTTCTGCAAACCGACAACAAACCGAAACCCGTTTTTGCTTGAAACTTCACTAAAAACCCATTTTTAACATGTGATAATGAAATGTGACAAGGTTTTTATAAGAACAAACAGCAAAAACAGCAATATTTCCAGAAAATATGAACTTAAAACACCCGGAAAACACTCGGTTTTAACAAGGAGAAGAGCCAAGGCTCTGATACCACTTGTAGGTCCGGCTAGGGGAGGATCTAGTCGCCTAATCCTTGTATACTAACCAACCCGGTTGTGCGGAATCCAACCGAGATAGCAAACCGAGATAGAACACGCAATAACACGACACGCAAGGTTCACCGATTAACACCACTTGTATTAAACGTATGAAAGGTCCGGTTACAAGCACAAGGTTTACAAATCAGTCTTGCAAACTCTCTCTAGTGTGTGTGTGTTCTCTGTATTCCCTATCTGTCCAACTGTCTAACTATCGAAATGAACACAACACACGGGTATTTATACCCAACACAGCTGGTCCGGTCGAAGGATCATGCAGACCGGTCGAAAGATCATCTTTCGACCAGGAACAGCTCGAAGGATCCTGATGTACCACGAAAGATGTGATCTTTCGTGGTCCATCTATCGAAGGTCCATCTTTCGAGCTTGTCATCATCGAAGGATATAAGTGATCCTTCGATGAGACATCCTTCGACCCACCCATTACAAACAAACTGTTGACTGTTTGGCCAAGTCATACCAGGAGGATGGTTGACTTGGTCAAACTTACATGACTAATAAAGACATCGTTTCGTATACAGACAAAGTACAGACACAGGTGCATCAACACTGGAAAAATCAACACTAATTCACAGATGAAATTGAATGAAACAGTAATTGCTAAAACAGTAAAATGAAGAGACGGTAACATTATTGCCAAACATTTATTATATTAAAAGCCACAACATGGAAAACTGAATTTATTTATCTTTTCAAAATGCCATAATTGTCTGTCACATTATAGACCTGTATCCTACTTGATATAATAAACATCAAGAAAATTACTGATGTTTTTTACATCAAGAAAATCTCAGCATAAAAACGCCAAAACATACTTAAAACGCCAAAAAATTTACTATGATCCTGATCTACAAATAATAAAACGCCGCGTATTTATTAAACGCCAAAAAAATGGAAACGGGATGTGACACGCGTTTAAAAAACGAAATATGAAAGGGCAAAAAGCCCCTCCGCCCTTCTCTATGTCGCGTGACACGTGTTTGGCCAGGATGCGTTCTCACCGTTCTCACAGTTTTGAGCGTTTTCTCCTGATCCCGTTTCTATATATATATATATATATATATATAGAGTGGGGATCCTACGAAAAGTATGTTTTTCCTAGAAAGTCTAGGAAGCGATCTGGGCCATCCAATGGGTGTGTTTAATGGTTGAGATCATCTTGGTGGCATTTTGGTAATATGTGTTTCTTAAAAATATGATTATTTAATTAATCAGGGGTAGATATGTCATTTAGCTTGTTTTAAATATGGAAATAATTGTCATTCCATAACCACCCCACATTTCTTGCGATTTTTTTTCTCTCTCTCTATCCCTTTCTCTCTCTTTCTCTCTCTTCCATTTATCCTTCATGAAGAAACACATCAAGAAAACACATCGTATTAATCTGCTTGCTAATCTGCTTGCTGTTAAAACACAACGTCAAGAAATCCTCCAGCATTACCAGCATGGATGGTAAAACACAACGTATGAATCTGCTTGCTGTTAAAACACAACTGTATGAATCTGAATGCTAAAACACAACTGTATGAATCTGCTTGCTGTTAAAACACAACTGTATGAATCTGCTTGCTGTTAAAACACAACTGTATGAATCCGAATGCTAAAACACAACTGTATGAATCTGCTTGCTGTTAAAACACAACTGTATGAATCTGCTTGCTGTTAAAACACAACTGTATGAATCTGAATGCTAAAACACAACTGTATGAATCTGCTTGCTGTTAAAACACAACTGTATGAATCTGAATGCTAAAACATAACTGTATGAATCTGTTTGCTGTTAAAACACAACGTCAAGAACATTCTGGTGGTTTCCAGACATAATTAAAAATCGATACAGACCAGATAATAGTAAACAGAAAAAGAAGTGTATTTGCCATATCCGCAATCAAGAATTGTGTTTGAAGCCATAACTATCTCTCACGTAAAAAATGATTTACGAATAAAGTTGATCAAGATTGTGAAAGGAACGAATGAGAATTTGATTGATATTTACGTCTGGTAGTAATTCGCAAATCATGGAGAATCAGTTACAATAAAATCGTGCATAGTTAGTTAATGAGATATAAATTCCAAAATTAAAATAAAATGTCAAATTACACAATTGCCCTTTTAGTTAAAATCCTTCAATGCCACATGTCACGTTCTGATTGCTTCCTAGATTTTCTAGAAAAATAAGGCTTTCTACCCAACTCCTACTATATATATATATATATATATATATATATATATATATATAGGGTGGGAGTTGGCTACAAAGTTTATTTTTTCTACAAAGTGTACAAAGTCATAAAACACCATAATTTCAGCCATAAAACACACTCAAACCACACAAATAACAAAGTGGAGATTACTAAAATGTCATATTTGTGGGTTTTGTGTTGTGTTTTGGATGATAAGGCTTTGATTTTTGAATGACTAACATTAGTGTGTTTTATGATGATCATCATGTTGTGTTTTATATTCATTGTTCTACGATGGTGTGTTTGAAGTTTTTAAGGAATGTTAAGGTTTGGATATTGTGTTTTAGTGATCTTCACTCTGTTATTTGTGGGTTTTGAGTGTGTTCTATGGTTGAAATTGTGGTGTTTTATGACTTTGTACACTTTGTAGGAAAAATGGAATTTGTAGCCGAACCCCACCCTATATATATATAAGTAAAAATAGTAAACAACAGTTAAAAGAGTATAAAAATGTAGAAATATTAATTTTTATATTTAAATGACCCATAGATGTGTTTATATGTAAAACCTCAGAAGGAATTACAAATTTTAAAACATATGACATAGTCCTTTGACTTTTATATAAACTTCCATCACCGTTTTAAACGGTAATAATTTTTTCATACATTAATATATTTACACAAACAATTTACACCATAAAAGAAGCATTTAATTGTCTTTAATTCAAGTATGATATTGTTATGGTTTTTTAATTAAATAAATACTATGTTACATGATTACTAGCGACAATGTTCTTTATCGTATCACGTGGGCACCCAACAACAGTGTGGGTATGGGTGTGTGTATAATTTAGGCCAGCTTTTTTTTCTTAAAGTAGCGCATTGGACAAGGATACTACAGTTTTAGGCTAAAAAAATAAAAATAAAAAATAAAAAAAACTTGGATTGGACTACATCTGTTGTTTTTTAGCATAATGATCCAAATTATAGAGCCGGCCGTGAAACATGTATGGCTCGTTATAACTTATAAACAAGTCATTACAAATTGATTTATTTCAAATGCATTGAAGAAAACTTTATTATAAAAAAACAATAAGATGGAGTCCACAATTTTGACTGCATTATATGTGGGCGAAGCTTTCAAAATTTGTTTTCTAAATTAGTGCAAATAAAGTTTCATGGGCAGCAGGTTTGAAATGCAGCACTAGTATTCAAGTCTTAACACAAATTTCATCCTTCCTCTGCACCTAAACCCAGCCAACTTCAGTTTATCTCGATCAAATCATCATTCATCAGTTTCTTTTCTTGGGAGGAACAGATATAGTTATGGGTCACCAGTCAACAAATGATCTTCTAGAACAATTAGATAAACTCTTAGATATGTACGATTTTTCTAACACTACTCGAACTTCCCTGCTGGGTTGCATGAAATTAATATACCAATCAGATTTGGAAGAGACTTATAGCAAACCTATGTTATGGATTGGGTTGTATATAGCGTTGGCATCTCTGGTTTGCATCCTTGCCATGGTGGCTGATTTAGTACATGGTTTACGTAGCCGACAGCTATGGTTTCCGTGTAAATACTTTAGAATTAATGCTGCTTTTCTCACCCTTATATCTATAGCAATGAAACTACCTGTGGATCTAAGTGGTTCGATGCCGGGTGTTGTGGACCAAACAGCCAAGCTCGGAAGCATGGCCTTTATGTGCACCATGATGGCGAATTTATTACCTTGTTTAGCAACCATGAACAACGATGAACTTCTGTCAAACAACGCAGCTTTGTGTGTTCTTGTAATCACATTGGTTGTGAATGTTTGCATTCAAATACAAACGGGTGTTTTAGAAAGTCTAAGCGCCATAGTAGCCATCGTGTCTGTGACTTGTTTACTTGAGTTGTTGCTATTACATCTGTGTTCATCGTTAGCGATTCTAAAATCCAAACAGATTATAGAATCAAAATACCAACAACGTCATGATACAGCTTCAGAAGACATTCAACAATCATCAGGAAGATTATTAACTGTTGAGAAGCTGCAAAAACATGTGCGCAACCACTGGATTATGGCAGCAAGTGGCAGCCCCCAATTCATCACAGCTTGCTCTCCTGCAGCATCTGCTTCTGGGGTAATATGTGCTTTAATCACTGGCTATCACGCTCTTACTATGCTCGTAGGTATTATCGGTATGAAGGAGAAGGACTATCAGTCTGTTTATAAGTGGTCCATGATGGTAATTCTTATAGTACAATCTATCGGAGTTGTGATTGGTGCAATTGCACCACTTTCTAGATGTTTTGCAACATTAACCTTTAAAGTTTCCTCCAAGATTATTTTAAACCATTTTAAGGTCTTTAAAGTAGAGACCTACTGGACATGGAAGTTATATGATTGGAAACATGGTGGTATACACGAATTTCGTAGCCGCAACCTCGAGGTGATCATTGAGACTTTAAAAAAGCTAATTCTCAGTTTATGTATAAAGTTTCAAAAGGGAGTTGTAGTGATGTGCAAGATAACGGCATTGGCCCCGTTTCTCTTTATGATATGTGTCTTGTATTGTTTCCGTTGTATGAAGTGGTTATTAAAGGCCGTGTTTACTTCACTGGGAAAGAAATTGGAGAAGTTGGAACGAAACAATGATCTTCGCCCTTACGTTTTACAACTTGATGATGACATCGAGCTTGCTGAGAGAACACTGGTAGGCCTTATAAGATATGTAAACCAACTTATGCAAAAGGGTGCAAAAAGTTCACCTGACAATCTCATGAAGTTACTTAAAAAAAGTACTAAAGATTTTCAAGGAGTGCAAAAGTTTGACCACATTGATCATGATGTTCCATCAAAAGTAGAATATCAAGATTGTTGGACGTTATCAGTGGTAACCTTAACAACCATCGCGGTTTCTCTTCCTGCAATCGAAAAGGAGGAAGTTGATAGCTTGTTAGAAAGTGTGAGGGAAGGTCTGGTATATGTCACAATTGTGGAAAAAGGCCTCAATGCAACTGATAACCATGTAAATGCGCAAAAGGCGACTGAAACTTTGTGGCGAGAAATTAGATTAGGCAAAAAATGGTTAGGAAACGAGTTGCAAGACCCTGCTCTTCAAATGAATGCAGCCGGGCAGATTGTTGAATGGTTAAGGGATAGAGCTAAAAACATGGCTTTCACGAAGGAGACAAGTATGAATAATATTGGAGGTCCAAATGATGATCCCATAACAAGGTCTATTTGTGCCTACTCAATGTATCGTATAACCGAAACAATCCTGCTTGCCTACCACACCAACAATGATGCCACGGTTAGCCAAAAGGAACTATTTGATACCTTATCATCAATGATCGCTGACATAATTGCCGCTTGTCTCACCAACTTACCACAAGTCATAAGAATGAAATGCCACACTTGTGCGATAGAGGAAAGGGAGGCGAGTGTCAAAGATGCAGCCCAACTTCTAGGTGAGACTACACAAATAATCGAAATCCTTCAAGATCACTATATTCCAAACATGGATCCAAGTGACATGCCATATCTCGACAATTGGCGTTCTTATTTAAGTAATCCATGATTCCTCAAAAAAAAAAAAAAAAAAACATTTCGGTTTCTTCAGGTAATAAATCTGGATATCAAGTTAATTATTTGTTTTCCCCTTTAGATTTCCTCCTCCATGCTTCTCAAAGTCATCAGAACGGTCTTAAGAAGTTAGTTTGCACAAATAGCATCCAGAAAGATCATTGACCAAGTCGTTGGTTCTCATAATGTGTACTCTTTCCTAGATTACTAGGTTGTAAACTTTTACAAGTTATACCTTTTGTTATTCGGTTTTTATATAGTTAGAAGAATGTTCGGATGCATTTCCTTATTGTTACCATGTCTCATTTATATGATCATACTCTTTGTTGGCTTTTATCTTATTGTGTTAACAATATACTTTAGTGATTGTGAGTGAGCAAAAGGATACTTAAGAATAGGTATATATCATGTGAAATCGTTCAAAGACCTATTTTTTCTTAATTACCTTTATATTGAAACACCCCGAGGGGGAATAGTGCTATACCCATATATGGAAACACCAGGACTATTCTCCCTTTATGGTGTATATAATCTGGAACACCCTCATTGGTCGATGCTTTTTATATTTAATTTTTTAACCCTTAACTTCGCTAATATACGTGTTTAGTCCATGTGTTTTAAAAATGATTTCTTTTTACTGGTTAACTTTGTTTTTGTCCATGTTTACTCTCTCAGGTTTAACTTTGTTGGTACACATGTTTATTCTTTTTAGTAATTGATCGTGGTTTTTTGAATTTTACTTTTCGAAGGCCATAGCATGGAATACTGTAAGGCAGCTGTCTGTAACTTCCTCATTCGCCCGTACAAATTACAATTTTACCCCTGTTCAGATCTAAAATTTTGCCCACAGTTCAAAATTACGATTTTGCCCCTGTTCAAAATTACAGTGTTGCCATCATTTTATTTTTTAGCACTGACTCGAAGTAATTTTTATTCGTACCAGGCAGTTGCCTAACACTCACTCATTAGTTCTGACAAATTACAGTTTTGCCCCTAGCTCAAAGTTATAGTTTTTCCATCAATTTAGTTTTTTTCCTTAACAAACCAACGATAGCTTTTTATTTAAATTGCTTGATAAATATTTGGTGTAGCGCCTCACAACGTGAGTGGGGCATAAAACTAGTTGGGGATCATTTGGAACTTTGAACTTGTAGATGTAGATATTAGACCTATGACTATTATATAAAATTTGAGTATCAACCAGTTTAAAGCTACTATGATTTTTATGGGTAAAGACTATTATATATTATATATAATATAATAGTTATATTATATTATATATTATATAATAGTATAATTTGCAACATTTTGTTGTATTAAAGCTTGTACATCAAGTTTTGTAGATGTATTATGCATCTTAATTATGATTGTAACCAATTGGTTTACAACTTTGAGCCACAGGAAAGTACAAGGGATTATTACGTAGGGTGCTCCAAGATAATAATGTATGGGTCTGTAGCAAGCATAAGACCATATGTAGCAGTGGCAGATCTAGAAAATATTCGTAGGGGTAACGTTTTTAAAAAAAGAGGTAACGAAATCAAAAAACATCAACAAACGTCAAAATTTTCCAAAATTTACACTATCGTCGGAGCGCTAAGGGGTAGCGAGGGCTGCCCCTTATCATAAGGTAGGTCCGCCCCTGATATGTAGTGGGGCTTGAAGTTCAAGCCCCTCACTTAGACATTATCTGACATGTGTCTCCAAATATACCTATAATTTGTGACACTTGTATGTATTAAGCTATTGTAAATCACGCTTAATTGTTTTTTATGCTTAATGGTATTGTACAATGGTGTACAAACACTCCAAACTTTATATTACCCATTAACCAATACTATAATTTGTAGTATTTTTAGGCATAGAAGTATGGTACCTTAACCTTTGGGAGTTTTAAAAAAAAATGTTTTTTTTTTACTTTTAATCCAAAACTATTTGATTATTTACTTTTAACACAAACTATTTGATTTTTTTACTTTTAACACTAAAACTTTTCATCTTTACTTTAAACACAAAACTATTTGATTTTTTTTTTACTTTTAACCCCAAAATTTTTCAACTTTTACAATTTAACCTCACAAATTTTTTACTTTCAACTTTAGTTCTCTATACTTTTCATTTTTTGTAAAATTTTCGTTTTACGTTCCGTTCTAAATTTTGCGAGTTAACACGGCGCAACATGCATATACGGTTAAACGTTTTTACGTTGTCTATTTTTTTCGTTTGACAGTTTCATCGTAACGCGCGGGTCCTAGATTTACTTAGTTATTATTTTATTTGTTTTACGTTTCGTTTAATTTCTTCGTATTAACATGCCGCAACTTCAGTTTGGTGGTCGTTGGAAGTAGTGTGGCATTGGTGTTCGCCCCCGCCGCAATGCGGGGTGCTTAATTGTAACAACTCTCATCAAAAGTCATATTTATTTAATTAATTAATCCAATAGGAAACCCTAATTGAGACACCCAAGTGATTCTACACAAACCCTAAAATTTTCAGAATTTTCAGAATCAGGATCAGGGCCCCTAAAACTCAGGGGGGGTAAAACCCTAGTTACGATTATCTAAATAACTTGTTGTCCGTTTTGAATTTTACGAATTCATCAACTCAGCAAGCCTAGTTAAACACGTAGCTACCCTATGAACCTAGATGACCCCACGCGCCACGCGACGCCCAGGGGGGTACCCCTCGCGTCACGCGAGGGGGGGTCAAAATTCGTGTATAAATAGTGGACATTGGCAATTGAATTTTGGCACTGAAACGACATTCAAACTCCAAATTTACGCTGAGTTATTATAGAAATACTATCAAAACACACACACGAATCACGAAGTGCTGCCGCAATCAGGGTAATAACTCGATCGCTGATACGATTCAATGTCCGATTGATTAAACTATCCAATGGATGTTTAAGTGCTGCCCACATTAGGGTTTATGCTTTGTCATTCGTCGTTAAATCGATGGATGTTTAAGTATCGCACTTTGTCATTCGTAGTGAGGGTTTAATCTCGTGAGTTATCGTAAATGCTGTATTAGGTTACTAACCTAGTTTGTGTGCATTGTTATTTAAACTAGGTTATCAAGGCTAATCAGTAGGCTAAGCTCTGCTTAAATTAAATCTGCAAGGTGAGTCATTCTTTTTTTTACCAAATTTGTTTACAAAAGCATGTTTATTTTCAAAGGTTATAGTTACAGGGATTAAGTCTTTGTTATCTGAAATTACTGCCAGTAAGTGGGGGGATGTGCACATAGCTACTAATTATTTATCACTTATGGGTGAAAGGACCCAACAAGTGATATGTCCACAGTCACAAGTCCGGTCAAGGGACAACTGGGTCAGTTAATTCAAAAGATAGAGACATTGTAATCGCTCTTAATACTGTATATTATAACAAACAGGTCGTTTTAGTAAATAGAATGATTCACCAGTATTTCCCGCTGACAAAACCTTTTTCAAACATGTTTCAGGTGATCTGTAGTGATCCAGGAAAAAGTGCCGCGTAGCACTACAAGCTTAAGGAAGTGGCTCAAAATAAAATAAAGAAACATGTTTTGTAAACAAAAGATTTCTCCGTGAAATCTCATGATTGTAAAATACCGGGGTTTATCCCGAGTTGTGAAATAAAATAATCGGGAAAGTTGCAGTTTTAAAAAGATCCTGATGAAATCTTCCGCTGTTAAAATCAATTAAATTAATACCACGGGATTTTCTGTCCCGCGGCTCCTGAAACGGGTTAAACCGGGTCGTGGGCCGTGACAGAAAAAGGTGGTATCAGAGCCACTGATTTAATCCAATTAAGTATTTAGAAATACTTAATTTTACTGATTGCCAATTATGTGATTATATGTTTTATTAACTGATTATTTGTTAGTTACAGTATGGGTAAGCAAAAGTTGTCAAACATCTATCTTAAATTAGATAGGTCATCCAACGAGAATGGAAGTTCGTCCCAAAGGAAATCCTCAAATCAATCTGAAATTCCTGACGAAGGAATATTTGTGCGAAAGGCACAATATGAGGAACCACTTTCTCCTACTAAAAGAAGTCTGATTATTAGGAAAAGTAAGGAGAAAATAAGGAAATCCCGAGAAAAGAAAGTTAAACAGGAAACCCAAGAATTAATCAATAAATCACCGTGGGAAGACAAGTTAGATAAGAAATGGGCAGATCTTTATATGCTAGTTACTGTAGCAGTTAATGCAAATCTTTAAATAATTTTTACCCAAATATTAGTACCTTTATCAACTACAGTCTAGAAACTTTATTTTCGTAAATAAATAAATTTACAATAAAACCTAGTGTGTTTTAATTTTCATTTGTTTTGTAGTTACTCAGTCTGAAATAATATTTAAAGGTTTTCTATGAAATTTTATTATCAATTAGTAATTGTGTGTATTTTGCTAAACAGCATGAGTGACTTGTCTGACGCCCTTCAGAACTTAAATCTCTATCCGGTAAAAATAGAGGTATCCAGAGATTTCAATAGGTATATACCAGACATAGAAGAACCTATCGAATTTAATGCTTCACCACCTCCGGAGAAACCCAAGCCCAAGAAAAGGAGGAGATTTGTGGGATGGAGGCGTGTGCGTAGGAGGAAGCCTGTCACTAGAAAGATGCCTAAAATAGAAAATCCTTTAGATAAAGGGAAGGGAATTGAAGTCGGGGAAGAGTCTAGGCAGATGGGATTACAGTTTGATGAATATTCTAAGCAAATAGAAATGGAAGCTGGAGAAGGTTCTAGGCCACTGAAAATGGAGTATGAAGAAGGTTTTAGGCAAACTCAGAGGGAAATGGGAGAAAGCTCTAAGCAAAATCAGGAAATGACATTGCAGGAAGAGTTAGACTTTATATTGGCAAGCTGTGATACTATTCAGCCTGTCAATACAAATGTTTTTACTTGTCCTATTCCTTTCTCCCCCAATTTGATCCAGAACCTCTACCAAATCCACCAATGAGTAACGAGAATATGGCTGAACTTCGCCACTTTGGTGAAGAGTTGATGGATGCTGGAAATAGGATCCGAGAGATAAGAGGACAAATTGCCTGGAAATATGATGAAAGGGAGCTTCGTTTTTAGGAAAATAAGTGACGAGAGAAAAATGGGTAGTAAGTCTGTGTTTGTATAATAGTAATATTAATGAAAATCAGTATGTGTAAAATAAATAATAAAACGGTTGTATATAGAAGCATGATATAATCTATAAAACAAATAAAATTTTAGAAAATTTACAATTTTGTTTGTATATTCGTTTTCGTGATTATGTGCAATTCATTGTGACATTGGATTATTTCTTTTATACTAATTATTTATCTATAAATTAATTACCAGATGGCAAACGTTGGTAATAAACCAGTTAACGAAGTTAATCAATCTGAGCAAAATCCGAGGGATCAATATATGACTAGGCAAGATATAGAAAATATCGTTGCTCAGGGAATAGCCAATGCTATTCCAGCAATAGTTGCTACTGTTAAAAATCCAATCGAACCTCAACAAATCATTCCTAGCAAACGTATTTCTGAAGATAACTTCAGCAATAGCGTAAATAGAGGCAGTAATCATATTAACCATGATAATGAACCACGGCAAGCTCCGCTTCCTAAGAAATTGAAAGCTGCAACGCCTGGTTGCACTTTCAAAGAATTTCTTGCTTGTAAACCCACTGAATTTGTAGGCAATGAAGGAGCAACTGCATCACTGTGTTGGTTAGAGAAAACCGAGGCAGTGATTACTATCAGTAAATGTGACAAAGACGATCAAGTCATGTACGCGTCGAATCTTTTTAAAGAAGGGGCGCTTGAATGGTGGAACACTGTGTTACAAGCAAAAGGAAGAATGAGGGCATATGCAATGAATTGGGAAGAATTTAAGAGTCTTGTAGAAAGAAAATTCTGTCCCGAATATGAAAAAGATCAAATGGCAAATAAGTTCCTAAATCATCGTATGATAGGTGTAGATTGTCCTGGTTATACTTCGACATTCTTCGAGTATGCTAGAGTAGTACCAACACTGGCTTCGACAGAACCGTTACTTATTTCTCGTTATATTTGGGGATTAATTAGTGAAATCCGCAACATCGTTAAAGCTGCGAGACCTCGTACTATTGACGATGCGGTGGAATTAGCTAACACCCTAACTGACGAACTGGTACGTACAAGAGATGAAAATAGGAAAAAGGAACTGGCTCAGAAAATTACCCAAGGTTTTCATACGGGTAATAATAGTAGCTTTAAGAGAAGAGGAACAGGGCAATATTCAACTTCGCCGTTCTGTAAAAATTGCAAAAAGAAACATTTTGGAAGATGCAAGGGATATTGCAATTTTTGCAAAATTCCGGGGCATCAAGAGGAGAATTGTAGGAAGAAATCCCTAATCTGCTATAATTGTGGAGAAAATGGGCATTTCAAAACAGAATGTCCTAAATTGGTCAAACCAGCAGATAACAAAGCCAAGCCAGCTGATGGAGCTACCAAGAAGAATGTTCGAGCCTTTCAGTTGACAACTCAAGAGGCCGAGCTAATTCCGGATGTGATAGCTGGTACGTTCTTAGTTCACAACATATACGCAAAAGTATTATTTGACTCTGGTGCAAACCAAATTTTTATAAATACATCATTCTGCCAAGCTCTTAATTTACCTTTAAACAGCATTAGGCAGATTTTTACAGTTGAAACGGCTGATGGGAATTCAGTTAAAATAGATAAGGTTCTACAAAATGTAGAAATAGAACTTTTAAGTCATAAATTTTCTGCAACCTTATTACCAATGCAATTAGCTGAGTTCGATGTGGTATTAGGAATGGATTGGTTAATAGCCAACCATGCTCGAATCCTTTGTGATGAAAACTCTATAGAAATTCAGGCACCTACTGGGGAAATAATCACAATTACAGGAGATAAACCACGTAAACCTATGAAGTTCATATCAGTAATGAAAATTGCTAATTATGAACGAAAGCAAGGATCAGTCTATATGATTTCAGTAATCATTAGCACTAAGGGTAAAGAACTTAAGGAAATATCTGTAGTCTCAGAATATCCAGATGTATTCCCAGAAGAATTACTAGGATTACCACCAGATAGGGAAGTAGAATTTAGAATTCATCTAATTCCAGGGACTACACCGATAGCCAAGGCACCTTATCGGTTAGCACCCACTGAAATGTTAGAACTGAAAAAGCAATTAGATGAATTACTAAGTAAAGGTTTCATACAACCTAGTTCATCCCCGTGGGGAGCGCCAGTGTTGTTTGTAAAGAAAAAGGATGGTTCAATGAGAATGTGTATTGATTATAGAGAATTGAATAAGGTTACCATTAAGAATCGATACCCATTACCTAGGATTGATGATCTATTCGATCAACTTCAAGGAGCTAGATATTTTTCTAAGATAGATTTACGCTTCGGATATCATCAATTGAAGGTACAAGAAGAAGACATACCTAAAACTGCTTTCAGAACTAGGTATGGTCATTACGAGTTTACAGTCATGCCCTTCGGACTAACGAATGCACCTGCATCATTTATGGATACGATGAATAGGATATGTAAACCGTATTTGGATAAATTTGTAATTGTCTTCATAGACGATATACTTATTTATTCCAAAAGTCAGACAGAGCATTGTCAGCATTTGCATGCACTCTTAACTTTGTTAAGAAAAGAAAAGCTTTACGCCAAATTCTCGAAGTGTGAATTTTGGCTACAAGAAGTGCAATTCTTAGGACACATGGTAAATCATGAAGGCATTCATGTAGATCCTGCTAAAATGGAGGCAAATACCAAATGGAATGTCCCGCAATCCGCAATGGAAATTAGAAGTTTTATAGGTTTAGCTGGATATTATAGACGGTTTATTAAGGATTTTTCCAAGATAGCTGTACCATTAACTAAGTTAACCTGTAAAGCAGTTAATTTTGAATGGGGACCTAAACAAGAAGAAGCCTTTAGAATTTTAAAGCAAAAGTTAACCAATGCTCCAATCCTAGCCTTGCCAGAAGGAACGGAAGATGTGTGCTAATGCAACGCAAAAAGGTAATTGCGTATGCCTCAAGACAATTGAAAAAGCACGAAGAAAATTACACGACTCATGATTTAGAATTAGGAGCCGTGATTTTTGCCCTTAAGATTTGGAGACATTATCTGTATGGAAGTAAATTTACTGTCTATACAGATCATAAGAGTTTAAGATATATATTTGGGCAAAAAGAGTTAAACATGAGGCAAAAAAGATGGATGGAAATTCTAAGTGATTACGACTGTGATATTCAGTATCATGAAGGAAAGGCAAATGTAGTTGCAGATGCCTTAAGTCGTAAATATCATGAAAAGCAAAAGAGAGTTCGTGCTCTCAGATTAAATTTACAATTAGATTTAATAGAACAATTGAAGCATGTTCAAACTACAGCAATCAAGGATGATGCTGAAGGAATGAAAGGACGAATAAAAGAATTAGAGCAAGGAACTAATGGAATTTGGAGATTCCACAAAAGAAGGATTTGGGTACCTAAGCAGGGAGAACTAAGAGATAAGATTTTAGAAGAAGCCCATAAATCTAGGTATACCATGCACCCAGGAAACAATAAGATGTACCAAGATTTAAGAAATAATTTTTGGTGGATAGGAATGAAAAAGGATATAGCTCGATATGTTTCTAAGTGTCTTACTTGTTCACAAGTTAAGGCAGAACACCAGAAACCTTCAGGTCTACTACAGCAACTAGAAATGCCTGTGTGGAAATGGGAACTCATAACAATGGATTTTGTTACTAAGTTACCCTAAACCAGAAAAGGTAATGATGCGATTTGGGTAATTGTGGATCAATTAACCAAGTCAGCTCATTTCCTACCAATGAAAGAAACCTTTAGCATGGAAAGGTTGGCAAAGTTGTATGTAGATGAACTAGTATCCTTACATGGAGTTCCACTCTCTATTGTATCAGATAGGGATAGTCGTTTCACTTCTCATTTCTGGAAAAGTTTCCAAGAAGCTATGGGAACTCGACTAAATTTAAGTACGGCTTATCATCCTCAGACTGTAACGCCCCAAAATTCAAATTATCTAGTTGTTAATATGTTATCACGTTTAAAAGAAGGAGATGCAATAACTAGGTTATCAAACCAAGTTAAATGCTTGGTTTAAAAAAATAAGAATAGGAATTGGGTAAATTATGAACAATGGTAAAAATGAGGGGTTAATATGGACAAAAGGAAAAGATAGAATATAAAAAAAAAAAAAATAATGATAACCCTTAAACCACACACCTGGGCGTGTGTTCGATCAGAAGAAGAGAAAGAAAGGGGTCAAACCCTAGAACACCAAAATCTATCAAATTGAAAGGGGAATTGAAGCCTAGTTGAATGCATGAACTAAGAATGGTGATAATCTAAGCATACCCAACATCAAGTAAGTCGAAATTTGCAATTTTGTGATGTTTGATTTTGTGGGTCTAGTATAATTCAGGTATGTAATGCAGAAATTTGGTATGAATAATGGTTGCTAGGGTTGTCAAAACATCAAGAGATGTTAAATTTTGAATATGAGCATGGATTATGCAAAACCCACTTAATCTAGTAGTTTGGTGATCTTGTAGTTCCATAGATTGAATATTATGATGATGAATGTATGAGTACTAGTAAAATTGATGAACTCCTAGGGTTTTACTATGAATGAATTATGTGATTTTGATTGATAAAAGTTGTGAAGACTACTAGAGAAGTTATGCATAAAACACTTGTACTTAGTGCTAAGGTTGTTATATGCACACCAAGTGTTCGATTAAATGCTTGAATGGTTAATTTTATAAATTTTGAATGAATTAGGAAGTCTTGTGTTGTATGTGGAAATTATGGAATTGATCTTTTGTAAAAAGTGTTATGGAATGCAAACTATATGTGAATGCAATAGTTATGTAAGTGAATGGCATAGTTTAAATGAGAGTGGATTATGTATAGGATTGAAGTTAAAAAGGTAAAAGTTGTATGCGAGAAACTATTGCATTATGAACTTGCTAGTTGATGTGTTATGTTCGGTAGTAATAAAGTATGATGATACATATCCCTTATATGCGTTAATAAGCTAACGAAAGTCAAATATTGCATGATTTGAAAGCCGAATGAACGAATGTTTGTAAGCTAACCGTGTTACAATTATGATGACATGTATGGATAGGAGTCATGTCAATAGAGGCACAAATATGGAAGCGCTACGGGTCGAAGGTAAACACGGAAGCTATGTGTAAATTCAGACGCACGAGGTAAGTAAACTCCCCGACTCCGTCCTTAGTAGTAAAAGAGGTTATTTGTATGATAAATGATAGCAATTATGCAAGATACTTTATTGACATTGGTAACAAGTAAGGAGCATTAAGGACGTGATTTCTGAATCACTTCCTACACCATTTTAGGAAGGCTATATGCGAGTTACTTAAGTATGGTAATCTAAGTTTATTTAGGATTCGGTTATTGGAGGTGATGGTGATACGTGGTCGAAAACTGGTTATCATTTGTGCTTAAGTTGATGTTTTTACATATGTTTAATCTTGAATAGTCTACTTGTAAAAGGAATTATGTTTTGTAGGTCTTGTGAAGATTAAGGAGCTAATTGGGAGCTTAACGGAGCACTGGGACGTGAATTGGATCAACCGGGGATGAAAAATGACAAAGACCGGGTTAACCACGAAGATTGGATGTGCTTTAGGGAATGTTAATGGAGTTAACATGAAGATATTGAAAGATATTATGATAGAGGACTGAATTACGAGTACGTGGGCGAAAACGGTACGTAAAACGGAGCTATAAAGAAGAAGTTATGAAGAAAACAGTTTCGGACGAAACAACAAAATCTAGAGCCAGTAGGCTACGGGCAGGGACCCCGTCGGCGACGGGCACCAGAAAACCATTCCGGGAATTAATTCTTGGATGCCTTTATCTATGATTGAACTTGTCTCTTTTGTCAAACATACGAGTTTTTAGTCAAATGAGGGCCAAGAACATTAAATGTGAGCAGCAATTAGAGAAATTAAGCAACTCTAAAATCCTCTAGCATTGGAGTTCATATGGAGAAGACTATCAAAGATCATCCAAAGTCCATCATCAAGAAATAAATGCCCAAATATTTTGAAGCTAAGTGTAAACACTCCAAGGTGCTTCCATGGCTATAAATGAAGGTCATCATCAAGGAAGAAAGATGTCGAAGGACCAACGACGATTCACAATCACTCATTTCCAACATTCATCATTCTCCATCCTCCAAGCTCCAACATGACTCCCATCAAGGTTCATTCTTCCGGTGATCAAGCTCCGTCAACCATGAGCGGCTAATCATCTTGGTTTCACCCCGGTGTAGGTAGTTGTTTAATTTATGGTTTTGAATTGTTCTTGCTTCACTTTGTGACAATTTGTGTATGATTTTAGAAACCTTTGACAATAGCTTGCATTTGTTTCGTATTCATAAATTGTCGAGCGATGTTAAAAGTTATGACTTTATGAAATGGTTATGTGTAATATGCGTTGTCTTGGTTAGGATTTACTTGTGTTGATTACAAAGTGTATTCTTGTCCGTTCATTGAAACGTTGATAGTTATTAGCACCTAAGTCACGGTACACTAAATCCGTTAATTGTATGCATTTGAGTTGAAGTCTAAAACTTGTAGAAACCATAAGTTAGCAATTACCGAAACCGGGTGTGATTCCTTTTACTTATTATTGTCTAGTAACCAAACTTTTATTATAATTATCAATTAGTAGTTGTTATCCATTTAAACCAATTCATTTAGATAAATTCATATCTTCCATAAAAAACACAAATACAAGAATATCATAGCAAGCTTCATAATTTGTGACAACCATTTTAGTTCTAGTAAATCCATTCGCAAACCACATACTCTTCGTGGATCGACCCCTTGCTACCATTAGCTACTTGTTAAGGGTAATTTGGGATTATAAATATTCTTTGACCGGAGCGCGACACTCCGATCAGATGGTATTCGCTAAGAAGACCGAACGGGTTAAAATAAGAGTATATTAGTGTAGTTTTTATGCATTTTGAGCTGCCAAAATAGTGCAGAATTTTCATGTTGATGGTTGTTAAAATAGTGCAGTTTTTATGCATTTTGAGCTGCCAAAATAGTGCAGAATTTTCATGTTAATGGTTGTTAAAATAGTGCAGTTTTTATGCATTTTGAGCTGCCAAAATAGTGCAGAATTTTCATGTTAATGGTTGTTAAAATAGTGCAGTTTTTATGCATTTTGAGCTGCCAAAATAGTGCAGAATTTTCATGTTAATGGTTGTTAAAATAGTGCAGTTTTTATGCATTTTGAGCTGCCAAAATAGTGCAGAATTGTGCTGTGTATTGCTATTAAAATAGTGCAGTTTTTATGCATATCGAGCTGTTAAAATAGTGTAGAATTGTGCAGTTTATAATGTATGTATGTGGTCTATTTGTATGGAAGCTTGTAATCAGCATACCTTAGTAAACCTTGGGATGATTTAAGTGATTTATAAGGGTTGTACGTTTGTACGTGGGTACGTAATCACGTGTGGAAGTTCACGTCTATGAATACATGTGTGTTTGTGCCTGCGTTTGAAGTAGGATTCATTGCTTATGAGCGAACGGAACTTGGGTATGTGTTCGTACAACTTAAATAAGTGGAAGCGTTAAGTTACTAAACCGTTGTCTTGAGTATGAAATGTGATTGCAGGTACTCTATTAATGTCTTTACCAAGGTTAAGGAATTGAAGTGCACGAATGTACATGGAAAGCATATTCGTAAGGATCAGTATGGGAGGAAGGAACGCGGACTGGTTATTGATCATGTGTGTTTAGTTTAGTAATGATGTCATTAAATCTAACCGATGCACATGTATGTGGTGAATGCAGGTTGCGTGAATTTAGCATCATTATGAAGGATAGAAAGATTGAAGATCGAGTCAAGAGCAAAGGATTGTACGGGAAGGATCGGTCACATAGTTTATCAAATGTAGGTCCGAAGTATTAATGTAATGGAACGTGCTAAATCCTTTTTAATGAGTGTATGACATTTGGTATTCGAACTTTCCTGTAAGTACTATGTCTATTAAAGAACGAAATTTTGGGTTCATATTTTCAGCTGTGTTGTATTTTTAAGTTATTATAAGTTAGTCTTACAGGGAATTGTTCATAATACGAACGGGTCATGCCCGATTTTTGTTAAATTATAGTATGATAATATCTCATTTAGGAAGGTATAAAGGTGGGCGTAACACAGACAGATGGACAAAGTGAAAGGACAATCCAAACTCTGGAAGACATGCTCCGAGCATGTGTGATAGATTTTGGTGGAAATTGGGATGATCACTTACCTCTAATTGAATTCTCCTATAACAATAGTTATCATTCAAGCATCGAAACTGCTCCATTCAAAGCACTGTATGGACGCAAGTGCCGAACTCCAGTTTGTTGGGCAGAAATAGGAGAAAGTCAATTATCAGGTCCTGAAATAGTACAAGAAACGACTGACAAGATTACTCAAATCAAAGAAAGATTAAAGACTGCTCGGGATCGTCAAAAGAGTTATGTCGATAATCGATGCAAGCCACTGGAATTTCAAGTTGGAGACAAAGTACTATTAAAAGTTTCTCCTTGGAAAGGAGTAGTTCGGTTCGGTAAGAAAGGAAAGTTAAGTCCACGCTACGTAGGACCATTTCCAGTGATCCAACGTATAGGACCAGTTGCTTATCGTTTACAACTACCAGAAGAGTTAGCTGGAGTACATGATGTATTTCATGTATCCAACCTCAAGAAATGTCTATCTGACGAATCTTTGGTAGTACCTCTTCAAGATATAGAGGTAAACGAAAAGTTAAAATTTGTGGAGAAACCTCTTCAGGTAGAAGATAGGAAAGTGAAGTTTCTCAAACACAAACGGCTAGTACTTGTCAAAGTCAAGTGGGATTCAAAGAGAGGAGTTGAATACACTTGGGAGCTGGAATCAGAAATGAAGCGAAAGTATCCACATTTATTCCAGTAAATCTCGAGGACGAGATTTTTATTAAGGTGGGGAGAATGTAACAACTCTCATCAAAAGTCATATTTATTTAATTAATTAATCCAATAGGAAACCCTAATTGAGACACCCAAGTGATTCTACACAAACCCTAAAATTTTCAGAATTTTCAGAATCAGGATCAGGGCCCCTAAAACTCAGGGGGGTAAAACCCTAGTTACGATTATCTAAATAACTTGTTGGCCGTTTTGAATTTTACGAATTCATCAACTCATCAAGCCTAGTTAAACACGTAGCTACCCTATGAACCTAGGTGACCCTTCGCGCCACGCGACGCGCAGGGGGGTACCCCTCGCGTCACGCGAGGGGGGTCAATATTCGTGTATAAATAGTGGACATTGGCAATTGAATTTTGGCACTGAAACGACATTCAAACTCCAAATTTACGCTGAGTTATTATAGAAATACTATCAAAACACACACACGAATCACGAAGTGCTGCCGCAATCAGGGTAATAACTCGATCGCTGATACGATTCAATGTCCGATTGATTAAACTATCCAATGGATGTTTAAGTGCTGCCCACATTAGGGTTTATGCTTTGTCATTCCTCGTTAAATCGTTGGATGTTTAAGTATCGCACTTTGTCATTCGTAGTGAGGGTTTAATCTCGTGAGTTATCGTAAATGCTGTATTAAGTTACTAACCTAGTTTGTGTGCATTGTTATTTAAACTAGGTTATCAAGGCTAATCAGTAGGCTAAGCTCTGCTTAAATTAAATCTGCAAGGTGAGTCATTGTTTTTTTTACCAAATTTGTTTACAAAAGCATGTTTATTTTCAAAGGTTATAGTTACAGGGATTAAGTCTTTGTTATCTGAAATTACTGCCAGTAAGTGGGGGATGTGCACATAGCTACTAATTATTTATCACTTGTGGGTGAAAGGACCCAGCAAGTGATATGTCCACAGTCACAAGTCCGGTCAAGTGACAACTGGGTCAGTTAATTCAAAAGATAGAGACATTGTAATCGCTCTTAATACTGTATATTATAACAAACAGGTCGTTTTAGTAAATAGTATGATTCACCAGTATTTCCCGCTGATAAAACCTTTTTCAAACATGTTTCAGGTGATCTGTAGTGATCCAGGAAAAAGTGCCGCGTAGCACTACAAGCTTAAGGAAGTGGCTCAAAATAAAATAAAGAAACATGTTTTGTAAAATAAAGATTTCTCCGTGAAATCTCACGATTGTAAAATACCGGGGTTTATCCCGAGTTGTGAAATAAAATAATCGGGAAAGTTGCAGTTTTAAAAAGATCCTGATGAAATCTTCCGCTGTTAAAATCAATTAAATTAATACCACGGGATTTTCTGTCCCGCGGCTCCTGAAACGGGTCAAACCGGGTCGTGGGCCGTGACAGAAAAAGGCCACTTTAGCACACATCAAAGATTTGAGAGGAAGCAATTGGTGATAAATTCCCTCATGAGCATATAGATTTCATTACAACTGAAAAAGAGGGTATGCCATGGTTCACAGATTTGGCAAATTACCTGGCAAGAGGGGTGGTGTTGAAAGGTATGACCACCCAACAAAAGAAGAAGTTCTTTCGGGATGTGAGGAGGTACATTTGGGATAAGCCCTATCTTTTCAGGATAGGAGGAGACAGGATTTTGAGAAGATGTGTGAGTAAGGAAGAAGGTCTAGGGATTCTGAGGCATGTACATGAAGGATTAACAGGAGGTCACCATGGTCCACACACTACCGCACAAAAGGTCTTTGATTGTGGTTTTTATTGGCCTTCGGTAGTGAAGGATGCGATAGAGTTTGTGAGGACATATGATCATTGCCAACGTACTGGCAATATCTCATCCAAGGATGAGATACCCCAAAACCCAATTCAAATTGTCGAAATCTTCGATGTTTGGGGCATTGACTTCATGGGACCATTTCCCTCATCTAGAGGAAATCGATACATACTTGTGGCAATAGACTACATTTCAAAGTGGGTGGAGGCACAAGCTCTTCCCACAAACGATGCCCGAGTAGTGGTTAAATTCCTCAAGAAACTCTTCACGCGATTTGGTACTCCTCGTGCTCTTATAAGTGACCGTGGCACTCATTTCTGCAATGCAATCATGGAAAAGACATTAGCTCGTTACGGTGTCACTCATCGCTTCTCCACTGCCTACCATCCCCAAACTAGTGGGCAAGTCGAGAATGCGAATCGAGGAGTGAAACAAATCGTGGAGAAAACAGTAGGAAAAAGCAGGAAAGATTGGTCAGAAAAGCTTGACGATGCATTGAGGGCATTTCGAACCGCCTACAAAACACCCCTGGGCACCACACCATTCATGATTGTCTATGGCAAGGCTTGCCATCTTCCCGTTGAGTTAGAGCACCGAGCAATTTGGGCTCTCAAAACTGTTAATCTCGACCTAACGGAGGCCGCCAAGAGACGATACTTCCAAATCCATGAATTGGAAGCCTTGAGAGACGCCGCGTATGAACGATCTTGGAATATAAAGGAAAAGACAAAGGCGTTGCATGACAGGAAGTTAAAGGGGTTGAAGGAATTCAAAACAAGTGATAAAGTGCTTCTATACAATTCACGTTTAAAACTGTTTGCAGGAAAGCTGAAATCAAAGTGGACAGGACCGTATGTTGTGAACGGAGTTTTTCCATACGGGACAATTGAGTTGAAGAACGAAGCAGACAGAAGCACTTGGAAGGTGAATGGACATAGGTTGAAACATTACCTAGGGGGACCAATTAACACCACCGAGACGGAGGTAACTCGTCTCGATGTCCCACCAATCGCCATCGTTTAGAATCTTGAGTGAAAACTCAAGATTAGGGTAGATAGATAGTTAATGTGTGTTTCAAGTTATTGTTTAGGAGTCTAAATTAGTATTATTTGAGTCAATTTTTAGGTATTACTCGGATTTTTTGCTTGTTTTTGTATATGCAGGTTTGAATCATACCACCCGTACTCAATCTCCATTCGGGTGATTTCGGAACTGCTGACAAATTCAACAACATCTCCAAGCGTGTGATCTAGATTTAAAATGCATCCGTTTGATTTTAATTTGCTTTGTTGTTTAGAATTTGCAAAACCAGGGTTACCTGTAGATCTTAGGGAGAAAATCTTTCTCCTAAGCGCTGAGGTAAGGAAAGAATGGCATCGACAAGACCAGACGCCCCCATTTTGTGGAACATCCAAAAGTGCAATGAAAAGAAGAGCAAAACGCTACGAGAGATGCTTGGGATGTGGAAATTGGGCGCACACAGGAAGATGTAAACGAAGTCCTACTGAATCCCAAGGTGAGTACATACAACTAATGAGGGTGGGCGCTATTAGGCTTGATGCTGAACGGTCCATTAGAGTTGGGAGTTATGTACACTATCGGGTTAAGAAAGACATCGTACACATTTTCGAAAAAACTGGTCTTGATAACCAGACGTTACGAAAATCCCTTGGTTTGTGAATAATTTTTAGTGGCGAGTTTTTGTATATAAAACTTATTTTTGTATATATTTTCCGTAAAAAAATAATAATAATAATAATTTTTAATAGCTACGGATCAAAAGATCAGACAGGGTCAGGCTGAGATCAGGCAGACACAGAAAGAGATAAGGGGGATGCTTCAGAGCATCATAGATCATTTTCAGGTTCCCCCTCCACATGATCAGCCTCCAGCACCGTAGATTATCTTTATTATTTGTACTTTACTTTATTACATTTTGGTGTGTATTTACATTTATATTTTGGTTTGACTTTTGTTTGACTGATGATGTTTATTATGTGTATTTCTTTTGATGTGTTTATTTACCATGTTGCATGCATCGCTAACAAGGAACGAGGAAGAATTGATATAAGGTGGTGCTGCAACATTTATACATGACATATCGCAACACATCAGGGAAGTAACATTTTAAATTTCAGTGTGCATTTTTAATTACATTTTCAGTGTGCAACATATTTTCTTATTTTCACACATTGAGGACAATGTGTCTTTCAAATGTGGGGACGAGGGAATATTATATTATAATATTATCATATTATATAAAAAAAATTGAAAAAATTCAAAAATAAAAAAAAAATTTAAATAATAATAATAATAATAATAATAATAATGTTTTATACTTGTCCCAGTCCTTTAAACACATATAAAACATGAACATTTTTCAAAAACGTCTGTCGAAAAGCAATTTAAATGTTGAACTTACAAAACCAAAAACACATGTTTCTTTAAATTGCGGGATAGTAGATTGATTAATTCAAGTTTTTCGTGAAATAATTTTTTTTTACGAGATACCTAAGATAATAGATCGAACTGAAAAGTAAATTGATTATGCAATGCCAAAATCCATAACCCTTGTTCCACATGACCGTAAATTTTGAGCCTATAAGTGTTTCTTACATAAACACTACTTTCGTTTCATGTGTGTTTACCGACGTGTTGCATTACTTTAGAACTTGTACGTTTTGATACATTTCGAGACCTTTGGTTTAGACTTTGATACGAATTTGATAAGAGACATTAGGATCACCTTTTCTGTAAAAATTCACCATTTTCCTTTAGACACCACTTTGAACCTGAAACCATCTGTTGTTACCCAAATTAAACCGGAACGTATAATATTGTGATATTATTGTTATCTTTGTTGAAAAAAAAAACTAGAGAAAAAGAAAAAGAAAAATAGAATAAAGTATGGTCAAATGACCAAATTGTTTTTAATTCTTATTTCGTGTTTTTCCGGTTTATCGTAAAATTTCCTGTTAGCCACTTTCACCCAAATAAACAACCTACCTTTTACCCTTGCCTACCCATTTTCCTCTTTATTTGTATCAATTTCTAACAATTAGGTGGAGATCTGATTGACGTACAAGCCTATAAAAGTCTTGCTTCACAGTTTGGTTCTTGAGAGTTCACTTGAAATTACACATATATATATTAACCGAGAGGAGTGAATTTCGTAAGGTTTTGATATTGCATAAATGAATTACTTGAAGGTAAGAAAAGTTTGATTAGGTAGGCTCGGTTTCTCATTTCATTCTCTTGAATTATCAACCTTTTGAACGATGTAAGTCTTGGGAAACCTCTGTATTTAATGATTTTGTAGTTAGCATTTTAATTTGATACTTGCGTTCTTGTTAATCGTTTATGTTGGACATGTTGTTTAGGATTTTGCTTAGGGACAAGCAAATGTTTAAGTGTGGGGATATTTGATGTGTAGTAAAATACACATATTTGTCTTGTGTGAAATGTATAATTATTGTATGGTTTTTATTTGTTTTTATTTAGTTTTAAGTTTGTTTTATTTTATTTTGTGTTTTGCCAGGTCCTGGTTTAAAGGGAGCAAAAACGGCGAATAAAACGGAGTCCGAATGAAGAAGAAATGAAGAAAAGAACATAAATACGCGCCAGAAACAGTCAAAACTTAATCTGGACATATCCGGAGCTAGAAAATGAGTTACGGGAGCCATAATATATGCTTTTGGGGTAGCTCGACGAGAGGAATCCAAAAATAAAGTTTGTTTTTGAAGATTCATTACGGACCAGTCGGCAAAGACTTTCTGGTCGCGAAATCGAGCAGTTGAAGAAGATTAGTTGGAGACCCTTACGGACCTCAACACTCACAATGTTGAGGTCTGTAAGCTAGAAATCTGGCCTAATTTTTGAGCCTATAAAAGGGCCTCACTTGCAACTTCAAAAATACACCTTTCCTACTTCGAAAACACCCTCTCAAGACCGAAAAAACTCGGATGAAATGTAGTCTAAGAAGATTTTGGAGCGCCTCGGAGCTCTCGGGAGTCGTGGAAGCTTCCGGTTCGAGTTCTAAGCTTCCGAGTTCGGTAATTATTCGTTTTTCAGTTCATATTCGCTTTGTATAATGTCTTCAGTTAATTTTGTATTTTGTCCAGTTGTAATGTTTAATATTATGTGTAGCTAAACTTTAAAACTGTCTAGGTTATGATGAACACTTGTTAATATGTAATTTTTACCGGGTATTGTGTGATTATGGTTTGTTCTTGTTAAGTAAATAATTTAAGTTATATGTTTTGGTGTATATGCATATTTTAACTTGGTTTACACTTTGATCATTTATTTCACATAAATTCTGGTGAATGTATTTTCATAAAAAGAATTATTGTTGATATTCAAGTCCTAAATGGGTTGGGTAATCTTATGGTGAATTGTGAAATAAACCATAGAAATAATGATCAAGAATTAATCCGGTTTTAATGTTCTACTATTTTTAGCGCTGTAAGGTATAAAAATATTAATAGATCAAGTTTAGTGTATTGCTAAAATTGTGTTTTGTGAGAAACTATCTTTTAGTTAAATTGTCGCTAACTTGTCTATTAAACCAAATCAAGTTTTCTTAAATTGCTTCAGACTTACAACCGAAAGGAAGTTAGTCTTTTCAAGCACTTTTCTAGAACACTAGATAACCGTAAGGAAGTCTAGTAAATCGGTAATCAAAATAAATCTTTAAAGTCACATAGTTGCCTTCCCGAGAATGATTGGGAATCCTATACGTCGTCTTTTAGGGTTTAATATCTAAAGATCCCGGTTTCATATCACACAAATACCCGGTAGAAAGTATGTTATTAACAAGTGGAATTCCAACCTAGATAGTTCCTTTATCATCATAGAATTTAAACATTAGTCTTAATTTGTTTTTAGTACATTTTTATTAATTAGTTTTTAATTAATTTACTTTTCAAGTAAAACCCCCCTTTAAATCAAAAATACAAAAATATAATAATGTTTAGTGTGGTGTCATTTTAGTGTAAATAAATTAATTAACGTAATTCAACAGAGTCCCTTGGGTTCGACACTCGGACTTGCATCAGCTATACTACACTGATCGGTACACTGCCGGATGTGTGGTTTAGGTTTAGATCGAGTCTAAGTTTATAAATTTAAAACTTAGAGTGTCTAATTTAAGGTTATTTTTAAAGTTTGTCTTTTTGTACATTATTTGTAAAAATGTGTTTTTCGTGTCGGACATGTAGTAACTGGAAGGGTTAAGTACCGTTAAGTTGGGAACTCCTGTCTAGGCTGGCATTCGTACAAATCCAAATATAAGGACCCGTTGCCTACCTGGGGACAATCCCAATGAGAGTACCGATACCTATTAGGCCAAAGCATGTCCAAAAGTTTATTTTTTTTAGTTGTTTTTATTTAACCACTTTAGCACACATCAAAGTTTTTGGCGCCGTTGCCGGGGATCACTTTGCAATTGCGTTAATTATTTTGTTTGTATTTTTTATTATTTGAGTCATAGGAATCTAAAATTCATTAGTGTATTTTAAAATTTTATTACAATTTTTATTTCCAGTTTTTATTTAATCCTTAGTTAAATTGTGTTTACTTGTTTATTTCCAATTCCTAGTTTAAATTTCATTAGTTTATGCGACATACACGCTCACGAGGACCACCTGAGTTTGAGCCACAAGACGATCCTGAACTTTTATTCTTTCACCGTACCAACAATCAGGAAGGAGAATCGGGTAACAAAAGCGAATTCCAAGTTTTTGAAAATCCTTACTTTGAATCCGAAACAACCACAGAGACCGATTCTTTCGAAATTTCACGTTCTCCGAGTCCAGAAACCAAAGCTCAAATGGCTAACCGCACTGTTTACCAACAAGCCACAACCGGTTTCACCGGTCAAGCTTCACCCATCACCCTTCCCGAAATCACCAATGAAAGATCTTGGCAAATCCCATCCTACATCATGACAGCTATCACTAACTCTTGCCAATTTCATGGCCGTGACGATGAAGATGCACCCGCTCACATAAACCGTATCACCCGTCTTTGTACCACCTATTATATCGAAGGTGTAAACTTTGAAGCCCGTTACCTTCAAGTCTTTCCATTTTCTCTCGTGGACGCGCAGCCATCTGGTTCGATTCGCAGCCAGCAGGAACTTTCACCACCTGGGCAGGTCTTCGAGACGCCTTTTTAGCTAAGTATTACCCACCAGCCAAAGCATCCCGACTTCGCGATCAGATTCATTCATTCCGGATGGAACCTGATGAACCTTATCATCTTGCCTGGGAGAGATTTCAAACTTTACTCGCTAGTTGTTCACAGCACGGATTGTCAGATTGGGCACTTGTAGAGAAATTCTACAATGGTCTCACCCCAGAAATCAAATCCCGGTTTGACACTTCGGCTGGAGGACAACTTATGGGAAAGAAGACAGTTGCCGACTGTAACGATCTTTTCGAGAGTTTTGCACATTCTGATATGGATTATAGCGCTGCCAGTAGGAAATCAATTCCTGTGACTACCACCTCTTCGACTACTCGAGGGGTGAACCAAGTTGGCTTGGATTCATCGGTAGCTGCTGTTCTAGATCGAATGGAAAAGACTTTCACAAGAGAGCTTGATGAGATCAAGAAAAAGGTCGATAGATGTGAAGTATGCAGAGGAGGGCACGATACTGGAGATTGTCCAACACTTACCCTAGAACAAGTTGAGTTTATAGCAGGTCAAAACCGCGGTCCCACCAACCCATTCAATAACAACTCATTCAATAACAACTCTAATTGGCGTAGTAATTACCGTTCGTCTGGAAATCCTCCTGGATTTTCTTCCGGTCAATATCAAAGTCGAGGACCGGGTTTCTATTCTAATAGTAACTCAAGTCAAGGGAATCAATTCGGAAATTCAAACCAAGGAGGTCAATTCGGAAGTTCAAGTTCGGGTAATCAATTTGCTATAGGGAGTTCATCACAAGAAGGTCAAGCTAATGGAAAAGGTCCAGAATCGAATCTAGGAAGAATTGAGGAGATGTTTTCTCAATTAATGGCGAAAGATCAAGTTACTCAGAAAACTCTAAACGAACTTACTAACTTCGCTAGAAATCAAGACCAAATTAACAAAAATCAAGAACTTCATAATAAAAACCAACAATCTTCTCTCTTAGATCTTCATAGACAATTAGGTGATATCTCCAAACAACTACACCAGAAACCTCCTGGTCAATTCTCGGGAAACACCTACCAGAATCCAGCTAATCAATCAGCTAAAGCTATTACTACTCGTAGTGGCAGGATTCTAGGAGAGGTTGCTCGAGAGAAACCAGAGACAGAGAATGAAGATGAGGTAGATGAAGAGATGATAATGGAAACTCCTGGTAAGGTACAAGAGAAACCAGATCCAGCAAGTACCGCACAAACCGGAGAGCCCCAAGCTGAAGAAAAGGCAGAAAAACCAGTAGGAGTTAAGCCATCCCCTTTGGTTGATCATTCACGTGTTCCATATCCTGCTCGCCTTAAGCAACAACAATATGCTAAGGAATATGGTCACTTTCTAGAGATCTTTAAGCAATTAAAGATAAATCTTCCGTTCATCGAAGCACTTCAGACCATGCCTAAATATGCCAAATTTCTCAAGGACCTTCTTAAGAGAAAAGACAGGTTAGGTGAACTTTCAAACATTCCATTGACTGGAGGATGTTCCGTAGTAGTGTTGAATAAGCTACCTGAGAAATTAACCGACCCAGGCACATTCACCATTCCGTGTTTCTTTGGAGGTTCCATTGATCCCGCTCATGCGTTGGCCGATTTAGGTGCGAGCATTAATTTGATGCCATTTTCACTCTACGAAAGGCTAGGTCTAGGAGAGCTTACACCCACACGCATGTCATTATCATTGGCTGATCGTTCGATAAAATATCCTCGTGGGATTGTAGAAAATCTGTTAGTCAAAGTCGATAAATTCGTATTCCCCGTTGACTTCGTTGTCCTTGACATGGAGGCTGATGAAAAAGTTCTAATCATTCTAGGCCGTCCTTTCCTTTGAACCACTAAGGCAGTCATTGATGTCTTCGACGGTAAAATCTCACTTCGTGCAGGTGACGAAATTGTCACATTCGAGATAGAAAGAGCCATGCAACATCCCAGAGATATCGATAATGATGATCCATGTCATTCCGTTTACTTTCTAGATTCCTTCATTTCGTGCGTTGATCATTGTTTTAATTACATTAGTGGAGCCTATCTAGTTGAAGACGAGAATGAAGAAGAGGATGAGATAGAAGAAAATGATCCGGAGCCGATTCCGGAATCATTGGAGCTATGTGAGATCAAGGAAGAGAATGAGAGCAAACCCATAGAGTCACCTCTAGAGCTCAAAGTCCTTCCTTCTCACCTAGAGTACGTTTTCTTAGGAGATGAGTCAAGTTTGCCCGTCATCATATCATCTAAGTTGACGGAGGAGGAGAAAAGCAAGTTGATTGAGGTGCTACGAGAGCACAAAGATGCCATAGCATGGAAGTTGTCCGATATCAAGGGGATTAGTCCTTCTTTTTGCACACACAGGATTCTCATGGAGGATGAATTCAAACCAGTAGTGCAACCTCAAAGGCGTTTAAATCCTAACATGAAAGAGGTAATTAGGAAAGAGGTAATTAAGTTGATGGAGGCTGGGCTAATTTATCCTATTTATGATTCATCGTGGGTTAGTCCGACCCAAGTCGTTCCTAAGAAATGAGGAATGACCGTTGTCATGAATGAGAAAAATGAGCTTATACCTTCCCGTACAGTCACCAGTTGGCGAGTGTGTATCGATTACCGCAAGCTTAACGATGCCACTCGAAAAGACCACTTTCCACTCCCGTTCATCGATCAAATGCTCGAACGCCTTGCAGGGAAGCAGTTCTACTGCTTTCTCGATGGTTTTTCCGGATATTTCCAAATTCCAATCGCACCGGAAGACCAAGAGAAAACCACTTTTACTTGTCCATACGGCACATATGCGTACCGACGCATGCCTTTTGGATTATGCAATGCACCGGCAACTTTTCAACGGTGTATGGTTGCCATCTTTCAAGGCATGGTTGAGAGGTCCATGGAGGTGTTCATGGATGATTTTTCAGTTTATGGCGACTCTTTTGAGCAGTGTTTAGCGAATCTTGAGGAGATGATGAAGAGATGCATTGAAACGAAGTTAATGCTTAATTGGGAAAAGTGTCACTTCATGGTGACAGAAGGAATTGTGCTAGGACACAAAATTTCACAAGCCGGTATAGAGGTTGATAGAGCAAAGATAGATACCATCAGTAGGTTGCCTCCACCGACAAATGTGAAGTCCGTTCGCAGTTTCATTGGTCATGCGGGCTTTTACAGACGTTTCATTAAGGATTTTTCAAAAATCACACGCCCCATAACACGTCTCCTTGAAAAAGACGTATCCTTTGTCTTTGACGAGGAATGTCTGAAAGCCTTCGACTTTTTGAAGGAGAAACTTGTAAGTGCACCCATTCTTATCTCACCCGACTGGAACTTACCTTTTGAACTCATGTGCGATGCTAGTGATTATGCTGTAGGAGCAGTTTTGGGTCAAAGAATCGCAAAGCACTTTCATCCGATCTACTACGCGAGCAAAACTCTTAATGATGCACAAGAGAATTATACCACCACTGAGAAAGAGCTTCTCGCCGTAGTATTCGCATTCGACAAGTTTCGTTCATATATCGTTCTATCCAAAACCATCGTTTTCACTGACCATGCAGCCTTGCGTTATCTTTTCAAAAAGAAAGACGCAAAACCCCGTCTCATACGGTGGATTCTGCTCCTTTCCGAATTCGACATAGAAATCAGAGATAAGAAGGGAGCGGAAAACACGGCCGCAGATCATTTATCACGATTGGAGGATCCCGAAAGAGAAGAGATTCGAGAGGAAGCAATTGGTGATAAATTCCCTCATGAGCATATAGATTTCATTACAGCTGAAAAAGAGGGTATGCCATGGTTTACAGATTTGGCAAATTACCTGGCAAGAGGGGTGGTGTTGAAAGGTATGACCACCCAACAAAAGAAGTTCTTTCGGGATGCGAGGAGGTACATTTGGGATGAGCCCTATCTTTTCAGGATAGGAGGAGACAGGATTTTGAGAAGATGTGTGAGTAAGGAAGAAGGTTTAGGGATTCTGAGGCATGTACATGAAGGATTAACAGGAGGTCACCATGGTCCACACACTACCGCACAAAAGGTCTTTGATTGTGGTTTTTATTGGCCTTCGGTAGTGAAGGATGCGATAGAGTTTGTGAGGACATGTGATCGTTGCCAACGTACTGGCAATATCTCATCCAAGGATGAGATGCCCCAAAACCCAATTCGAATTGTCGAAATCTTCGATGTTTGGGACATTGACTTCATGGGACCATTTCCATCATCTAGAGGAAATCGATACATACTTGTGGCAATAGACTACATTTCAAAGTGGGTGGAGGCACAAGCTCTTCCCTCAAACGTTGCCCGAGTAGTGGTTAAATTCCTCAAGAAACTCTTCACGCGATTCGGTACTCCTCGTGCTCTTATAAGTGATCGTGGCACTCATTTCTGCAACGCAATCATGGAAAAGACATTAGCTCGTTACGGTGTCACTCATCGCTTCTCCACTGCCTACCATCCCCAAACTAGTGGGCAAGTCGAGAATGCGAATCGAGGAGTGAAACGAATCCTGGAGAAAACAGTAGGAAAAAGCAGGAAAGATTGGTCAGAAAAGCTTGACGATGCATTGAGGGCATTTCGAACCGCCTACAAAACACCCCTGGGCACCACACCATTCATGATTGTCTATGGCAAGGCTTGCCATCTTCCCGTTGAGTTAGAGCACCGAGCACTTTGGGCTCTCAAAACTGTTAATCTCGACTTAACGGAGGCCGCCAAGAGACGATACTTCCAAATCCATGAATTGGAAGCCTTGGAAGTTAAAGGGATTGAAGGAATTCAAAACAAGTGATAAAGTGCTTCTATACAATTCACGTTTAAAACTGTTTGCAGGAAAGCTGAAATCAAAGTGGACAGGACCGTATGTTGTGAACGGAGTTTTTCCATACGGGACAATTGAGTTGAAGAACGAAGCAGACAGAAGCACTTGGAAGGTGAATGGACATAGGTTGAAACATTACCTAGGAGGACCAATTAACACCACCGAGACGGAGGTAACTCGTCTCGATGTCCCACCAATCGCCATCGTTTAGAATCTTGAGTGAAAACTCAAGATTAGGGTAGATAGATAGTTAATGTGTGTTTCAAGTTATTGTTTAGGAGTCTAAATTAGTATTATTTGAGTCAATTTTTAGGTATTACTCGGATTTTTTGCTTGTTTTTGTATATGCAGGTTTGAATCATACCACCTGTACTCAATCTCCATTCGGGTGATTTCGAAACTGCTGACAAATTCAACAACATCTCCAAGCGTGTGATTTAGATTTAAAATGCATCCGTTTGATTTTAATTTGCTTTGTTGTTTAGAATTTGCAAAACCAGGGTTACCTGTAGATCTTAGGGAGAAAATCTTTCTCCTAAGCGCTGAGGTAAGGAAAGAATGGCATCGACAAGACCAGACGCCCCCATTTTGTGGAACATCCAAAAGTGCAATGAAAAGAAGAGCAAAACGCTACGAGAGATGCTTGGGATGTGGAAATTGGGCGCACATAGGAAGATGTAAACGAAGTCCTACTGAATCCCAAGGTGAGTACATACAACTAATGAGGGTGGGCGCTATTAGGCTTGATGCTGAACGGTCCATTAGAGTTGGGAGTTATGTACACTATCGGGTTAAGAAAGACATCGCACACATTTTCGAAAAAACTGGTCTTGATAAACAGACGTTATGAAAATCCCT
Source organism: Helianthus tuberosus (assembly GCA_030545235.1). Classification (NCBI taxonomy): domain Eukaryota; kingdom Viridiplantae; phylum Streptophyta; class Magnoliopsida; order Asterales; family Asteraceae; genus Helianthus; species Helianthus tuberosus. The sequence continues at coordinate 8,378,848 of CM060408.1, forward strand.
TGGTTTGTGAATAATTTTTAGTGGCGAGTTTTTGTATATAAAACTTATTTTTGTATATATTTTCCATAAAAATAATAATAATAATAATAATTTTTAATAGCTACGGATCATAAGATCAGACAAGGTCAGGCTGAGATCAGGCAGACACAGAAAGAGATAAGGGGGATGCTTCAGAGCATCATAGATCATTTTCAGGTTCCCCCTCCACATGATCAGCCTCCAGCACCGTAGATTATCTTTATTATTTGTACTTTACTTTATTACATTTTGGTGTGTATTTACATTTATATTTTGGTTTGACTTTTGTTTGACTGATGATGTTTATTATGTGTATTTCTTTTGATGTGTTTATTTACTATGTTGCAAGCATCGCTAACAAGGAACGAGGAAGAATTGATATAAGGTGGTGCTGCAACATTTATACATGACATATCGCAACACATCAGGGAAGTAACATGTGACAACCCTCACAAAACCAGGTATCCGTACGACTTAATTACTGATTAATTACTGCTTAATTACTGTGCAACATTGAACTAGCGGATGAACTGCTACTTGAATACTGATATATGAACTTACTTGCATCATACTTTACTTGCCGTCACACTATATTCTGCTATTAGCACCTTCGTGACAAACTTGATGCACTAAACGCACAGTAGCACAATAAACGGATACACGGCGAACATGCTGATATAACCAGCATCAGGCAGATACTGCCTCGAAGGCCTGTTAAGAGCCTCAAATATTTTGGCTACACTGGTAGTGAGTGTAGGGATATAAGGGTTGTGGTACCGCGTCTCTAGGAATAAGATACACTGATTCGGATGTGCCTAAAACGTACTTTAAGTACCAAACACAGCACTTTAATAATTAATCCAGCTTCTAGCTGACTAGTAAAGTGCCAGAACATGAGAAAATAACGCTAGACACTTTCTAAAGTGTCGGGAAAACAAATTGTGTCACTAAAAATGTTAATAACGACACTTTAAAGCTTTTGTAACGCTTTAACGGATTACTATCCAACCGGACACCCGGACTTTACCCGGAACATGAAAATATTACTATTTTCACTATTTATAATTTTCTGAGCTAGTTAGGGTCCCTGATTACCCTAACACCCGTCATAACACGCCTTATATAACTAACGGAGTTAATTACTTAACTTAACTTGGTTTAACATAACCATTCCCTAACTATCTAGTTTAAATCGAACCAACCCCCCACCCCCCATCATAACCGTCCCCTAACCTTGGGAGACACACATGGTACTTAGTGGATTTGATTAGTGATCTTTGTCTAATATCTTGGGGGCATATTAACCATTGGTTAATAACACCTAAATTGTTTATAAATAGCACCACTAAACTCATGAGATAATCACCATTACATAAACCACATTTCACTCTCTCTCTCTTGCTCCCTCAAGGCTCTCGGCCGAACCACCCCAGCCCCATACACCCATATTCGACTTCCATCTTCATCATTCCAAGGTGCTACAAGTGTTAGAGATTGCGTATTAGGAGCCTCGGAGCAAGCGGAACACGGAGGACCTCTACCGTTAGCTTTTATCCACCCACTTTTCGCCAAGATTCTTCCCTAGCCCCGAGCTAGAGGTATATTGCTTAAAACTTGTTTTTAAGCTTATCTAAGGTGGTTAAAAGGAATATTGTCGGTTAAATATCGTAAACATACATTTTGATGTGTTAAAGTCTACTAAAAATACTTAAAATGGTGGTTAAAGACATATAACTTGTGTAAAAGTTGTAGGACTTGAAAATTGTTATATTTGAGACCCGATCTATGGTGTGGTAGCTCGGAACATCGTTTAACCCGACTTTGTAAGATCATGGATCTTCACATAAGCTCGTTTTTGACTAAATACAAGAGTTAAAGGTGAAACTCTACCACGCTTAAAGCATAAACTTGTGTAAAAATATTTTACTTGTGTAAAAGTGATTTGACATGTACAAAGGTGTTTAAAACTAGCGGATCTACGTATCTGCAAGTGGTATTTTTGAAGGACCACACTTTAAAAGAATCGTGTTTTCTAAAGAATAGATCTTGTGCTACTAAACATGATTTTACGAACCACAAGTGTGTAAACACTTGTGAAATGAAAAGATTTCGACAAAATAACTATTTTTGGGAAAAATGACTAGAAGTTGTAAAGACGGATTTCTCTAAAAACGGGGTTTTCACCAAAACGGATTATTAACACACAAGATCCACCAAAAGTAAAGAGATTTACTACTTGTTTTAGACAAATCACAAGTTTGTGTACTTTTACAATTATGTCCATATTTGACTAGTTAAAATGTTGAAAGGTTATTGGAAATTGTTGGGAACAATTGTTGATGTGATTTATAAAAGAAAATGATACGCTTGAAAGCGTGGCCACCTCCAGTTACAGAGGAAACTCTGGCGAAATTTTTCTAAAAGCATAACACTTAGAATTATTTTTGACATGTTTTCGAAACATAAATTTCGCCAAGACTTATAATTACTAAATATTCGGAGGTGGGATTTTCACAAGGTTTAACGTGATAAATTATATTGTCACAACACTGTTTATGATTATTTTGTGAAATACATAAATATTATTTTTAGAGTAAAAATAATATTTACGAACGATAACGACTCCAAAATAATACAACGCTTTCACCATAAATATCTAAGTTACACCGGTAATTTTATTACCACTCGCATGTTAAAACGTAACTTACACAATTACGGAAATATTTATGAACGCGTACTTTAACAACGTATTTTGGATAAATACTTATACTTTGGAGTTGGAAATATATAAAGATTAAGTGAGACTTAATGATGAAATTTGTAAGCACATGTATTGAATCCCCCATCCTTGGGAAGGAGATTAACTACTGAGTATTTACAAAATGTAAACACGAAATAGTTGTCTAACTATTTCCCCAAAAACATAAACCATGTAGCTAAGGCACGGCCGTCCGTCTAATAGAATTAGCACTTGTAGGTCGTCGCATAGCTTTACGATTCGGAGACACTCGGTAGAGACGCGCATTCACTGTGAGTTCATGTCCCCCTTTTCTCTAACTGTTTTCAGTTTACTTAACTGCGGGGGTGAAATACATGTTACTATGATTTACGAGTACTTTACAACGGTATGGTTAGCGTAAGGAGGTGTTATTTCGATCATGTGAGTGGATAGGAACAACATGGGGCCATTAGTCCTCATGGAGGGACCGAGGGACAGGAGCGGTAGATCTATCTGGGTGTAGCGAGCCCAGCCCCCGGCCAAACTAGAAACGGACCGTGGGGTGACTTTGTCCACATACTTTGCCGTGGCGAAATCTGCTAGGTTTGAGTCTCCCTATTTGCACTTCACATATGTCAGTGGCCTTGCAAACCATTGGTGATCACAAGTCCTCTTACACTGCTACATACCACAACTATTTTATACTCACAAGTGTTTTACATACTCACTTACACATGAACTCGCTCAACATTATTGTTGATTTTTCAACTCACATGTATTTCAGGAAATTAAACGGATCTGGCACGGTATGGAACGTTTTCCGCTGCACTTGTCATGAAGTCATCAGGGTTTAGGGGATGTGTCTCTTTCCTGGACAAGACACAGTCCTTAAACCACGTTTATGCTATGTTATAAGTTGTAATGTCTACTGAACAAGGTTATGGTTGTATGTTAAAACAATGGTACTGTATGTTGTTTTCAAAACTTAATGGATGACTTGCATGGTTTTTAATTCATATAGCTTTGTTATGATTAAGCTATGGTATTAAGAAGTCACACCAAAAGTTAACCACGCTTCCGCAAAGCCAGGGTGTAACAGCTTGGTATCAGAGCTCTGATCATAGCGAACTAGGATTCTCTCTCGAGTCTAGACTATGATCACTAGGGCTCTCACGAAAACATTTTACTGCATACCACTTAAGTCCAGATCCACAACTTTTTACAAACAAATGTTGAGCACATTTTATTCATTATTCTAGGCTCAGTCTGGGAGGCTGAGGTTCGGTCTAGTGGGACTAGGAATGTTGGCTAGTGGGACTAGGAGTGTTGGCTAGTGGGACTAGGAGTGTTGGCTAGTGGGACTAGGAGTGTTGGCTAGTGGGACTAGGAGTGTTGGCTAGTGGGACTAGGAAGAGCAGTCTGAGAGGCTGAGAGGCTAGTGGGACTAGTAGAATGATTGGAATGATTACTTGGTGACTATGTGACTAACTGACTATATGACTGATTATTATACGTATATGTGGTTGCATTACAAACGTCATGCTCTCGTCAAGTACTAGAAAGATGGACACTACGAATCCCATGGCCATAATATCAGACGACATAGTTTCATTAAAGCACGAGGTGTACATTTCCGATACTACCGGCACAGAAAATGACGACTTTCAGCCCATTTGCGCTGCCTGAAGTCGTAGCAAAGCCTACTGATGGCCATCTTGTTGGGAACTTGCCACTCGCGGTGATCCCTGCTCCTGTGCCCCTTGCCGCTTATCTCGTTGTTGATAGGCCCCTGACATTGTCTCTGAAGACGATGTCGAACTATTAAGAGGAGGACCCACTTGAGGGCAAGGCCCTATTGCTGCTGACATTAGACTACTGCATGCGGACGCTCCTGTAGGGGAAACTCATGTCCATTCCCCTATCCCAGACTCATTTTAGTCTCTGACATCCGCATCTTCGCACATACAGGGAATGCAGCACCACTTACACGACGCCGACCCTGATATGGCATCATCAGCTGCACCGGATCCCGCACACAGATTTGAGTTTGATCGCGATAATGAGGACAATTCCGTTTTTTCCGCCTGGTGTTGATCCAGACCATGACATTGAGTTCATGCACTTAGACCGGCCCTTGGGGGATCCTGCAGCCCTGTCGACCCCTGTGTTTGCTGATCCAGCTGATTTTGAGATGGAGTTTTTGATTCGGAGCTAGCCGTGGCCCCGAGCCAGGCATTGCTCCTGACCCCGCATTGGAGCATGACCCTGTTCCTGCCAATGCACCTACTGTTGCTCCTTGATTGATCATCTGCTTGGACGGGAGAAAATTTGGGGTAACTGTGCAAGACAATTTATTATTACGGGGGCCCACGTAATAACGACTTGTAGTGCACAGAAATCCTGGTGGACTCTGCGGGTCAAGCTAATGAAAACCAATGTAGCAGGATATATCTAAAACACGAATGACCAAGGCAAGGCGATGTAGCCTCGAGTTCATTCTATTACCAGCAACAAGCCAAATTGGCAAGCCTATGTGAAGGCTCAGAAATTTACTTCCCCACTCATACAGTGAGTATATTTGCATGTGAAATTGGGTGATTACATGATGGCTTATGTTGCTTTATACACCTCATAGACAATTGAAACGTTGTCTAGCCCGCTTCACACCACTTCGACAAAAGGGAATGTCACCCAGACGTGACACAAACACCAGTACGTTGCCAAGGACAGAAGCCGAGTTGCAAGAACGCATCTCACAGATAAATGCACGACATGAAGCCCTCCACTCTAAGTACAACGATGGCATTACTGGAAATAACCCTCCAACTGGCTGCACCGAAAAACAGTTCCTGAACTGCAAGCCTTTAAACTTTGACGGAACAGGAGGCACCGTTGCATTTGTTCGTTGGTCCGAAGAGACCGACTCCATTCTAAGAACGAGTAACTGTTCGCCCCAACAGAGTGTTACCTATATCTCGGGGATATTTCTAGATGGCACACTCTCTTAATGGAACCTCCAGGTTCAAACCCTTGGCACAGACGCTGCTTATGCACTGAGCTGGGACGAGCTCAAGGAAACGATTGAGAAGAAATGTTGTTTTAGGAGTGAAACTCAGAAACTTGACGTGGAGTCCGGGAATTTGAGAATGGACGAACCAGAGACTCCTGAACATGTCCAGTGATCGCACGACTTGTCTAGGGTCGTCCCCTACTAAGTCATTGATGTCGTATGATATAGTGGTGTACTTGTAAGCTTTACATTGTGATCTCGAAATTGTGGCAATACAATCGCAGTATTCTCGTCACTTGGGATGATTCAATCTATTGTTTATGTCCTATAACATGAGATGTTGTGTGATTGATATTTGTGATGTGTGATAACATGAGATGTTATGTGATTATACTATTACTACCGTTATATACGTACACTATATTACGAACTGATTTACGTATTATAACAACGGAGCCTTACTATGGCCTAACCAACTTAAACCATCTTTTAGAAGATGCCGCCCAGACGCGAGACGCGCATGCCCACTAACGAGGCAGAACTACAACAAATCATTACCGCTGCCATAGCACAGTATGCAGCATCTCAGCCCGGAACGAGCGGAAGTATTAACCAGGGCAACAATAATCCACCACATGGTAATATTTAAGTCATTAAGACATACCATGACCTAAACGGATTTCCTTAGCAAGAAAGCTAATATCTATCATATGTTGCAATGAATGTGCAGGGTGCACATACAAGCAGTTCTTAGACTGCAAGCCCACCAACTTCGATGGCACCGGAGGCGCTGTCACTTTTACTCGTTGGGCCGAGAAGACTGATTCCACCATCCGCATGAGCAAATGTGCGCTCGACCAGCAGGTCACTTACATCTCAGGGCTGTTTCTAGACGGAGCCCTATCTTGGTGGAACTTACAAGTCCAGACGTTAGGCGAAGCTGCCGCCTACGCACTGACCTGGGCAGAGCTGAAAGAGCTTATGCGCAAGAAGTACTGTTCCCGCGCAGAAATTCAGCGATTGGAGACTGAGTTCTGGCACCTAAAAATGGACGGTCCGAAGGTAGCAGAGTACGTTCAGAGGTTTCATGACCTATCTCAAGTGGTTCCTTATATGGTCACGCCTGAATACAAGCGAATTGAGCGCTTCATTTGGGGATTAGCTCCTCAAATCATTAGCATGGTAACCTCCTCCAAACCAGCAACTATCACGGAAGCCATTGATTTGAGCGTGGCTCTCACCGAGGAGGCAATTCGTTTAAACAAGTTTGATGAAGTCAAGGCGAAGAAGACAGAGACTCACGTTGAGTCCTCAGGAGATAACAAAAGGAAGTTTTCAAACTTCAAGCAAGGCGTCAGTATGGCAGTAAAGAAAGGAAAATCAGCTGGCAGTACCAAGAAAGGAAAAGGGTACCAGGGCACCCAGCCCAAATGCAACAACTGCCAACGCCACCATACTGGCCATTGTAACGTGAGAGTTTGTGAATCTTGTGGAAAACCGGGCCACTCAAAGGAATCATGTTGGGCTAGTGCGGGCCGGGGAGGCCAGGGAGGATATATGAATAGAAATGATAATCGTGGTGGTTTGGGAAATCGCCCACAAGGGAATAATCGAGGCTACAATGCAAATCAAGCCGGAACTGCCAATCAAAACAACCCGCCAGTTGGGGATGGTGCGGGAAGTGGAAAAAGATTAGGATGTTTTCATTGCGGTGACGTTGGGCACTTCAAGAAGGATTGCCCGGGATTGAACCAAGCCCGGGGAAGAGTGTTCCAAATCGGTGCAAGGGAAGCACGCCAGGATCCCAATGTTGTCACTGGTACGTTCCCTGTAAATCAACGCTATGCATCTGTTTTGTTTGATACTGGTGCCGACTATAGCTTCGTATCACTAGAATTTAAGAATATACTTGGGTTAGCCGCTAACAAGTTAGATGTCCCGTACGCAATCGAATTGGCTAATGGAAAATTAGTAGAAGCCAATGAAGTTATCAGAGGCTGTGTGATTAAACTAGGAGAACGTGAGTTTGCTTTGGATCTACTACCAGTCCAATTGGGAAGTTTCGACGTGGTAGTAGGAATGGATTGGTTATCGGGCAATAAAGCTGAGATAGTTTGCCACGAAAAGGTTGTTCGTATTCCAACCAAGGATGGTGAGACCATTGTTGTTCATGGAGAGAAGCGTGAGACGCCGTTGCGGATTATCAGCTGCTTGAAAGCAAGGAAGTGTTTACAGAAAGGATGTGTTGCTTTTCTGGCACACATCGTGGATAAGAAGGCTGCTGAACCTAGAATCGAAGACATCCCTGTCGTGAGGGAATACCCAGAAGTCTTTCCAGAAGACTTACCTGGACTGCCACCTCAGAGGCAAGTCGAGTTTCACATCGACTTAGTTCCAGGCGCCGCGCCTGTAGCTAAGGCACCTTACAGACTTGCTCCGTCTGAGATGCAGGAACTGTCAACACAACTTCAAGAGTTGTTAGATAAGGGTTTTATCCGACCAAGCTTCTCGCCTTGGGGAGCTCCGGTCTTGTTTGTCAAGAAGAAGGACGGAAGTTTCCGCATGTGTATTGACTACAGAGAATTGAACAAGCTGACGATCAAGAACAGGTATCCACTGCCAAGAATTGATGATCTGTTTGATCAACTTCAAGGTTCAAGCTTTTACTCTAAGATCGACCTTCGATCTGGATACCATCAACTAAGGATACAGGAGGAAAGTATCCCGAAAACAGCCTTCCGAACTCGCTATGGACACTACGAGTTCCTCGTTATGCCATTTGGTTTGACAAACGCGCCTGCGGTATTCATGGATCTAATGAATAGGGTTTGCAAGCCATACCTGGACAAGTTCGTGATTGTATTCATCGACGACATCTTGATTTACTCAAAGATGAAGGCTGAACACGAGCAGCATCTTAGAACCATACTGGAGCTGCTAAAGAAGGAACAGCTGTACGCCAAATTCTCTAAGTGCGAGTTTTGGCTACGCGAAGTCCAGTTTCTCGGACATGTGGTTAATGGGGATGGAATTCATGTTGATCCCACAAAGATCGAGGCAATTAAGAATTGGGAAACGCCTACAACGCCAACCGAGATTCGACAATTCTTGGGTTTGGCTGGCTACTATCGAAGGTTCATCGAGGATTTCTCGAAAATCGCTCAACCTTTGACGCTCCTCACGCAGAAGGACAAGACGTTTGATTGGGGAATCAAACAGGATGAAGCGTTTCAGATATTGAAGGATAAGCTTTGTAACGCGCCAATCTTAGCTCTACCAGAAGGCACTGATGACTTTGTGGTATACTGCGACGCATCGCGTCAAGGATTGGGTTGTGTGTTGATGCAACGCCAAAAGGTCATTGCTTACGCATCACGCCAACTGAAAGTGCACGAAAAGAATTATACCACACACGATTTAGAGCTTGGCGCAGTGGTTTTCGCTTTAAAGATCTGGAGACACTACCTGTATGGTACGAAGTGCACAATCTTCACGGATCACAAAAGCCTACAGCACATATTCAACCAGAAGGAGTTGAATATGAGGCAAAGACGATGGGTTGAATTATTGAACGATTACGACTGCGAGATAAAATATCACCCAGGGAAGGCGAATGTAGTCGCCGATGCCCTAAGTCGTAAGGAAAGGATCAAGCCCATAAGGGTTAGAGCTTTGGAAATGATTATACGAACCGATCTTTCCTTGCGTATTCGTGCTGCACAAAAGGAAGCTCTCAAGGAGGGAAACCTTGAGGAAGAATATCTCCGTGGAATGGAGAAGCTTTTGGTACCAAACGAGGAAGGAACGTTATGTTTTGAGAAAAGGATTTGGGTTCCTCTGTTTGGTAGATTAAGGGAAGTTATTTTCGACGAAGCGCACAAGTCACGGTACTCTATCCACCCTGGATCGGATAAGATGTATCAAGATCTCAAGGATTACTATTGGTGGCCTAGGATGAAAGGCGACGTTGCTGTCTACGTGAGCAAATGTTTAACTTGCGCGAAGGTTAAGACGGAATACCAGAAGCCCTCGGGGCTGCTGCAACAACCTAAGATTCCCAAGTGGAAATGGGAACAAATCTCAATGGATTTTGTTACGAAATTGCCAAGGACGCCAAGAGGCCATGATATGATTTGGGTGATAGTTGACCGCCTAACAAAATCCGCACACTTTCTGCCAATCAAAGAGAAAGATAGCACGAGCAAACTTGCGGAAATTTACATGAGAGAGATCGTCGCACGTCACGGAGTGCCTCTCTCGATCATCTCTGATAGAGACGGAAGGTTTGTGTCAAGGATATGGCAATCCTTCCAAGAAGCCTTTGGCTCACAGTTGAATCTGAGCACTGCGTTCCATCCGCAAACTGACGGCCAGAGCGAGCGAACGATACAGACTTTGGAAGACATGCTGAGAGCATGTGCTATGGATTTGGCCGGTAGCTGGGATAAACATTTACCTATGGTCGAATTTTCATACAACAACAGCTACCACACCAGTATTGGTGTCGCGCCATTCGAAGCCCTTTACGGACGCAAGTGCCGATCACCCTTATGTTGGGCTGACGCAGGTGATAGGCAGCTTGCTGGTCCCGAAATCGTCCAAGAGACGACAGACAAGATCGCGCAAATTCTTAAACGCATCGAAGCAGCTCGCCACAGACAAAAGGCCTATGCAGATCCAAACCGAAAACATGTGGATTTTCAAGTTGGAGAAATGGTTTTACTGAAGGTATCACCCTGGAAAGGGGTGGCGCGCTTTGGAAAGCGTGGGAAGTTAAATCCACGCTACATTGGTCCCTTCAGAATTCTAGAAAGAATTGGGACAGTAGCATACAAGTTGGATCTACCTGCTGAACTAAATGGTGTTCACGATACATTTCATGTATCCAATTTAAAGAAGAGTCCAACTCAAGTTGACGTTGCCATTCCCACCGACGAGATTCATATTGACGACACGCTCCACTTCGTTGAAGAACCTGTTGAGGTCACGGATTGGAAAGTTAACAAGACCCGCCGGAGCAGTGTCAAACTCGTCAAAGTTCGTTGGAATGCCAGACATGGTCCTGAATTTACCTGGGAACGTGAGGACCGGATGAAAGAGAAATACCCCCACTTATTTCCTAAGAACTCTGCATCTACAAGCAGAACTTAAATTTCGGGACGAAATTTATTTAACGGGGGGAGAATGTGACAACCCTCACAAAACCAGGTATCCGTACGACTTAATTACTGATTAATTACTGCTTAATTACTGTGCAACATTGAACTAGCGGATGAACTGCTACTTGAATACTGATATATGAACTTACTTGCATCATACTTTACTTGCCGTCACACTATATTCTGCTATTAGCACCTTCGTGACAAACTTGATGCACTAAACGCACAGTAGCACAATAAACGGATACACGGCGAACATGCTGATATAACCAGCATCAGGCAGATACTGCCTCGAAGGCCTGTTAAGAGCCTCAAATATTTTGGCTACACTGGTAGTGAGTGTAGGGATATAAGGGTTGTGGTACCGCGTCTCTAGGAATAAGATACACTGATTCGGATGTGCCTAAAACGTACTTTAAGTACCAAACACAGCACTTTAATAATTAATCCAGCTTCTAGCTGACTAGTAAAGTGCCAGAACATGAGAAAATAACGCTAGACACTTTCTAAAGTGTCGGGAAAACAAATTGTGTCACTAAAAATGTTAATAACGACACTTTAAAGCTTTTGTAACGCTTTAACGGATTACTATCCAACCGGACACCCGGACTTTACCCGGAACATGAAAATATTACTATTTTCACTATTTATAATTTTCTGAGCTAGTTAGGGTCCCTGATTACCCTAACACCCGTCATAACACGCCTTATATAACTAACGGAGTTAATTACTTAACTTAACTTGGTTTAACATAACCATTCCCTAACTATCTAGTTTAAATCGAACCAACCCCCCACCCCCCATCATAACCGTCCCCTAACCTTGGGAGACACACATGGTACTTAGTGGATTTGATTAGTGATCTTTGTCTAATATCTTGGGGGCATATTAACCATTGGTTAATAACACCTAAATTGTTTATAAATAGCACCACTAAACTCATGAGATAATCACCATTACATAAACCACATTTCACTCTCTCTCTTGCTCCCTCAAGGCTCTCGGCCGAACCACCCCAGCCCCATACACCCATATTCGACTTCCATCTTCATCATTCCAAGGTGCTACAAGTGTTAGAGATTGCGTATTAGGAGCCTCGGAGCAAGCGGAACACGGAGGACCTCTACCGTTAGCTTTTATCCACCCACTTTTCGCCAAGATTCTTCCCTAGCCCCGAGCTAGAGGTATATTGCTTAAAACTTGTTTTTAAGCTTATCTAAGGTGGTTAAAAGGAATATTGTCGGTTAAATATCGTAAACATACATTTTGATGTGTTAAAGTCTACTAAAAATACTTAAAATGGTGGTTAAAGACATATAACTTGTGTAAAAGTTGTAGGACTTGAAAATTGTTATATTTGAGACCCGATCTATGGTGTGGTAGCTCGGAACATCGTTTAACCCGACTTTGTAAGATCATGGATCTTCACATAAGCTCGTTTTTGACTAAATACAAGAGTTAAAGGTGAAACTCTACCACGCTTAAAGCATAAACTTGTGTAAAAATATTTTACTTGTGTAAAAGTGATTTGACATGTACAAAGGTGTTTAAAACTAGCGGATCTACGTATCTGCAAGTGGTATTTTTGAAGGACCACACTTTAAAAGAATCGTGTTTTCTAAAGAATAGATCTTGTGCTACTAAACATGATTTTACGAACCACAAGTGTGTAAACACTTGTGAAATGAAAAGATTTCGACAAAATAACTATTTTTGGGAAAAATGACTAGAAGTTGTAAAGACGGATTTCTCTAAAAACGGGGTTTTCACCAAAACGGATTATTAACACACAAGATCCACCAAAAGTAAAGAGATTTACTACTTGTTTTAGACAAATCACAAGTTTGTGTACTTTTACAATTATGTCCATATTTGACTAGTTAAAATGTTGAAAGGTTATTGGAAATTGTTGGGAACAATTGTTGATGTGATTTATAAAAGAAAATGATACGCTTGAAAGCGTGGCCACCTCCAGTTACAGAGGAAACTCTGGCGAAATTTTTCTAAAAGCATAACACTTAGAATTATTTTTGACATGTTTTCGAAACATAAATTTCGCCAAGACTTTAATTACTAAATATTCGGAGGTGGGATTTTCACAAGGTTTAACGTGATAAATTATATTGTCACAACACTGTTTATGATTATTTTGTGAAATACATAAATATTATTTTTAGAGTAAAAATAATATTTACGAACGATAACGACTCCAAAATAATACAACGCTTTCACCATAAATATCTAAGTTACACCGGTAATTTTATTACCACTCGCATGTTAAAACGTAACTTACACAATTACGGAAATATTTATGAACGCGTACTTTAACAACGTATTTTGGATAAATACTTATACTTTGGAGTTGGAAATATATAAAGATTAAGTGAGACTTAATGATGAAATTTGTAAGCACATGTATTGAATCCCCCATCCTTGGGAAGGAGATTAACTACCGAGTATTTACAAAATGTAAACACGAAATAGTTGTCTAACTATTTCCCCAAAAACATAAACCATGAAGCTAAGGCACGGCCGTCCGTCTAATAGAATTAGCACTTGTAGGTCGTCGCATAGCTTTACGATTCGGAGACACTCGGTAGAGACGCGCATTCACTGTGAGTTCATGTCCCCCTTTTCTCTAACTGTTTTCAGTTTACTTAACTGCGGGGGTGAAATACATGTTACTATGATTTACGAGTACTTTACAACGGTATGGTTAGCGTAAGGAGGTGTTATTTCGATCATGTGAATGGATAGGAACAACATGGGGCCATTAGTCCTCATGGAGGGACCGAGGGACAGGAGCGGTAGATCTATCTGGGTGTAGCGAGCCCAGCCCCCGGCCAAACTAGAAACGGACCGTGGGGTGACTTTGTCCACATACTTTGCCGTGGCGAAATCTGCTAGGTTTGAGTCTCCCTATTTGCACTTCACATATGTCAGTGGCCTTGCAAACCATTGGTGATCACAAGTCCTCTTACACTGCTACATACCACAACTATTTTATACTCACAAGTGTTTTACATACTCACTTACACATGAACTCGCTCAACATTATTGTTGATTTTTCAACTCACATGTATTTCAGGAAATTAAACGGATCTGGCACGGTATGGAACGTTTTCCGCTGCACTTGTCATGAAGTCATCAGGGTTTAGGGGATGTGTCTCTTTCCTGGACAAGACACAGTCCTTAAACCACGTTTATGCTATGTTATAAGTTGTAATGTCTACTGAACAAGGTTATGGTTGTATGTTAAAACAATGGTACTGTATGTTGTTTTCAAAACTTAATGGATGACTTGCATGGTTTTTAATTCATATAGCTTTGTTATGATTAAGCTATGGTATTAAGAAGTCACACCAAAAGTTAACCACGCTTCCGCAAAGCCAGGGTGTGACATAACATTTTAAATTTCAGTGTGCATTTTTAATTACATTTTCAGTGTGCAACATATTTTCTTATTTTCACACATTGAGGACAATGTGTCTTTCAAATGTGGGGACGAGGGAATATTATATTATAATATTATCATATTATATAAAAAAAATTGAAAAAATTCAAAAATAAAAAAAAAATTTAAATAATAATAATAATAATAATAATAATGTTTCCAGTCCTTTAAACACATATAAAACATGAACCTTTTTCAAAAACGTCTGTCGAAAAGCAATTTAAATGTTGAACTTACAAAACCAAAAACACATGTTTCTTTAAGTTGCGGGATAGTAGATTGATTAATTCAAGTTTTTCGTGAAATAATTTTTTTTACGAGATACCTAAGATAATAGATCGAACTGAAAAGTAAATTGATTATGCAATGCCAAAATCCATAACCCTTGTTCCACATGACGGTAAAATTTGAGCCTATAAGTGTTTCTTACATAAACACTACTTTCGTTTCATGTGTGTTTACCGACGTGTTGCATTACTTTAGAACTTGTATGTTTTGATACATTTCGAGACCTTTGGTTTAGACTTTGATACGAATTTGATAAGAGACATTAGGATCACGTTTTCTGTAAAAATTCACCATTTTCCTTTAGACACCACTTTGAACCTAAAACCATCTGTTGTTACCCAAATTAAACCGGAACGTATAATATTGTGATATTATTGTTATCTTTGTTGAAAAAAAAACTAGAGAAAAAGAAAAAGAAAAATAGAATAAAGTATGGTCAAATGACCAAATTGTTGTTAATTCTTATTTCGTGTTTTTCCGGTTTATCGTAAAATTTCCTGTTAGCCACTTTCACCCAAATAAACAACCTACCTTTTACCCTTGCCTACCCATTTTCCTCTTTATTTGTATCAATTTCTAACAATTAGGTGGAGATCTGATTGACGTAAAAGCCTATAAAAGTCATGCTTCACAGTTTGGTTCTTGAGAGTTCACTTGAAATTACACATATATATATATTAACCGAGAGGAGTGAATTTCGTAAGGTTTTGATATTGCATAAATGAATTACTTGAAGGTAAGAAAAGTTTGATTAGGTAGGCTCGGTTTCTCATTTCATTCTCTTGAATTATCAACCTTTTGAACGATGTAAGTCTTGGGAAACCTCTGTATTTAATGATTTTGTAGTTAGCATTTTAATTTGATACTTGCGTTCTTGTTAATCGTTTATGTTGGACATGTTGTTTAGGATTTTGCTTAGGGACAAGCAAATGTTTAAGTGTGGGGATATTTGATGTGTAGTAAAATACACATATTTGTCCTGTGTGAAATGTATAATTATTGTATGGTTTTTATTTGTTTTTATTTAGTTTTAAGTTTGTTTTATTTTATTTTGTGTTTTGCCAGGTCCTGGTGTAAAGGGAGCAAAAACGGCGAATAAAACGGAGTCCGAATGAAGAAGAAATGAAGAAAAGAACATAAATACGCGCCAGAAACAGTCAGAAATTCGTCTGGACATATCCGGAGCTAGAAAATGAGTTACGGGAGCCATAATATATGCTTTTGGGGTAGCTCGACGAGAGGAATCCAAAAATAAAGTTTGTTTTTGAAGATTCCTTACGGAACGTAAGGCTCCCATCGTTACGGTCCGTAAGGACCTGTCGGCAAAGACTTTCTGGTCGCGAAATGGAGCAGTTGAAGAAGATTAGTTGGAGACCCTTACGGACCTCAACACTCACAATGTTGAGGTCTGTAAGCTAGCAATCTGGCCTAATTTTTGAGCCTATAAAAGGGCCTCACTTGCAACTTCAAAAATACACCTTTCCTACTTCGAAAACACCCTCTCAAGACCGAAAAAACTCGGATGAAATGTAGTCTAAGAAGATTTTGGAGCGCCTCGGAGCTCTCGGGAGTCGTGGAAGCTTCCGGTTCGAGTTCTAAGCTTCCGGGTTCGGTAATTATTCGTTTTTCAGTTCATATTCGTTTTGTATAATGTCTTCAGTTAATTTTATATTTTGTCCAGTTGTAATGTTTAATATTATGTGTAGCTAAACTTTAAAACTGTCTAGGTTATGATGAACACTTGTTAATATGTAATTTTTACCCGGTATTGTGTGATTATGGTTTGTTCTTGTTAAGTAAATAATTTAAGTTATATGTTTTGGTGTATATGCATATTTTAACTTGGTTTACACTTTGATCATTTATTTCACATAAATTCTGGTGAATGTATTTTCATAAAAAGAATTAATGTTGATATTCAAGTCCTAAATGGGTTGGGTAATCTTATGGTGAATTGTGAAATAAACCATAGAAATAATGATCAAGAATTAATCCGGTTTTAATGTTCTACTATTTTTAGCGCTGTAAGGTATAAAAATATTAATAGATCAAGTTTAGTGTATTGCTAAAATTGTGTTTTGTGAGAAACTATCTTTTAGTTAAATTGTCGCTAACTTGTCTATTAAACCAAATCAAGTTTTCTTAAATTGCTTCAGACTTACAACCGAAAGGAAGTTAGTCTTTTCAAGCACTTTTCTAGAACACTAGATAACCGTAAGGAAGTCTAGTAAATCGGTAATCAAAATAAATCTTTAAAGTCACATAGTTGCCTTCCCGAGAATGATTGGGAATCCTATACGTCATCTTTTAGGGTTTAATATCTAAAGATCCCGGTTTCATATCACACAAATACCCGGTAGAAAGTATGTTATTAACAAGTGGAATTCCAACCTAGATAGTTCCTTTATCATCATAGAATTTAAACATTAGTCTTAATTTGTTTTTAGTACATTTTTATTAATTAGTTTTTAATTAATTTACTTTTCAAGTAAAACCCCCCTTTAAATAAAAAATACAAAAATATAATAATGTTTAGTGTGGTGTCATTTTAGTGTAAATAAATTAATTAACGTAATTCAACAGAGTCCCTTGGGTTCGATACTCGGACTTGCATCAGCTATACTACACTGATCGGTACACTGCCGGATGTGTGGTTTAGGTTTAGATCGAGTCTAAGTTTATAAATTTAAAACTTAGAGTGTCTAATTTAAGGTTATTTTTAAAGTTTGTCTTTTTGTACATTATTTGTAAAAATGTGTTTTTCGTGTCGGACATGTAGTAACTGGAAGGGTTAAGTTCCGTTAAGTTGGGAACTCCTGTCTAGGCTGGCATTCGTACAAATCCAAATATAAGGACCCGTTGCCTACCTGGGGACAATCACAATGAGAGTACCGATACCTATTAGGCCAAAGCATGTCCAAAAGTTTATTTTTTTTAGTTGTTTTTATTTAACCACTTTAGCACACATCAAGGAACATTGTAATAGTCCTCGTTTTCACTTATTTACAACATTTGTAAATACATTCACAACGTTATATGGTTTCAAAATGAAAATAAATAATCACATAGAATCGACCCATTAAGTGTTACATATAATTACAAAATATTTTACAAATACTTTTGTACAATAAATATTTTTACACCTTTATTTACAATTTTCATTAAACGTTATAAATAATAGTGATTTCTTTTACAAAATAACAATACTAAAATATTTTGTAATATAATAAACTTCATTGCGGAGTTTTGTAATATATATTACATAGTAAATATAAGTTATTTTACATATAGTAAAAATACGTAACAAATAATATATATTACATTTGCTTTACAAATATAATATAATGGTTGGTCATAGCAAAACAACTTGTTCTTATTATATTTCGATCTCTAGGACATAGTATGAAAAATATGGTCACTAATATTTCACAATTAAAACAACTTGGAACTCTAAACAATGATACACTAACTCAATTGTCTTTTGGTGTATCTTTGCAATTCACTCATCTCAACACTTTGATTTTCTCATATCCTAAATATTTGACAAATCATTTTTTTCATGCTTTTATTTCATTTTGAACCTATCAATTCTAAGTCTTCCTCAGTTGCCAATCAAAGTAAACTTTCTTTTGACAAAGAATTTTTATTGATTCTAAAAATCCTTCACATTCATTTTAAAATATCTATTGATCATATATCTTTTGACTTGAACCTAGTCACTTTGAAAAATTATATCATCTCATTCATTTATCATCAATTTCTTGAACTAATTCAGTTGAACCATCGAATCCTACTTATTGTACAACTCGTATTCACAAAATTTGATATTATAATTCTGTGTCATCCACTTTAAATATTGTTTTTATTAACTAAAATATGACATAAGTTTAAAAGAAATATCGTAACCCAAATCTCGAGGACGAGATTTAAAACAAGGTGGGGAGAATGTAACATTCCTATTTTTATATAAGAATTATAAGTTTGGTTAAATTTATTAACCACTAGTAACTAGTAACTAGTTTATTTTTAATATAAATATTCAACCCAAATAGTTTTAAATACTATTTTATATATAGTTGGTTGAAATATTATATTGACCTGTATATAAGTGACCTTTCTAATAAAATAAAAGTATATAAAAAAAACTTATATTATTAGAAGGGTAGTTTACGGGTAGGTTGACCGTAAGAAATATGAAGTTCCTAGACGGGCCTAGGAACCGTATAATAATTAAACTATAAAAATACATTGTATTTTGAACCTACTCTGTTTTTAATGAAACTTAGACCCAAAATATAGACACAAATATTCTCGTTTTATAGGCATATTCATTATTTTGTAAAACATTATATTTCAAAAGTTATACGCGCCAAATAACTAAAGCAGTTGAATTAATAAATTAATAAAATAAATAATAATAATAATCAATGTTAATAAATTTCGTTTGAAATGTTAAGAATCAAAATATGAGATAATAAAATAAATATTCAAATGAAAGATAGGCTAGTGGATGTGTACATCAAAAATAAAAATAAAATAATAATTAAAATTAAAAACTCTACAAAATTAGGATTGGTAGATGTGTATGATTGAAATTAAATCATGATGCTACGTGTAGGAATAACCTTCAATACCTTTTCATGCAATTTACTCTAACTATAGTATAAATATAGAAGCAAATATTCAACAGAAATTGCACATACCCTTTTCTTGTCTGTCCATCTTTCACGCCATCTTCCCTTATGATTTTTCATTTATTCTTTATTTTCTTTAAAATTTCACTTATTATACTCCAAAGATTTGCTTCGTTTTAAGTGTTCTTACTCCCGATCACCGCTACCCTTTCCGATTGATCTGAGCCTCATAACATATGTCAGGGCTCTGCCCGACTAAGTTGTTGGGATTCGGTCTCGGGACTTCGGGACAAGGTTGAATTAGGGGTACTATACTTAACACCATTTACAAAAATATATTTTTATATAGTTCAGAAATTATACCCAAAATTCTACCAGGAGGCTTTCTAGTTGAACCCTAAATATACAAAGTGGGTCCATTCTCTTTTCTCACCGTTTTATTTCCTTTTATCCCAAACCATAACAACTCTCACCAAAACTATTAATTATTATTATATTTTGTTCACAAGGAAACCTTAGTTAAGACCCCTGAGTAATTCTACATAAACCCTAAAATTTTCAGAACAATCAGAATCAGGATCAGGGCCCCTAAAACTCAGGGGGGGTATTCCCTACTTGACGATTATCCTAATAACTTGTTGTCGAAATTGAAATTTTAAAATCTGTCGACTCAGCTAACCTACAAACACACGTGGCAATCCTATGAGAGAAGATGGACCTTCGCGTCACGCAAAGCCCATAGGGGGACCCCTCGCGTCACGCGAGGGGGTTAAAATCTCAGTATAAATAGAGGGCATTGGCACTTAGAATTCTGCGTTGGAACGACGTAAAAACTCAATTCGTACGCTGAGTTATTGCCTGATTACTACCAAACACACACAATCACGAAACGCTGCTACGATACAGGGTATTAACTTGATCGCTGCTACGATTCAATGTCCGATCGATTTAAACTATCCGACCGGATGTTTAAGCGCTATCCTTTGTCATTAGTCGTGATTCCGACAGGATGTTTGAGTACCACCCGAACTCGGGGAATACTCTGTCATTCGTTGTGAATCCGATGGATGTTTAAGTGATTGCACTTTGTCATTTGTCGTGAGGGTTTTTATCTCGTGAGTTATCGTAAATGCTGTATTAGTTACTTACCTAGTTTGTGTGCACTAGGTTACAAGGCTAAATCAATAGGCTAAGCTCTGCCTGTATAAATCTGCAATATATAAATCAAGGCTTATCTGTAGACTAAACTTTGGCCGTATGAATCTGCATGCTTATAATGTGAGTCATTCTCTTTTTATCAAATTACTTTCAAAAAGCATGTTTATTTTTAATGTTATAATTACAGGGATTAAGTCTTTGTAATCACCAATTTACAGCCGGTAAGTGGGGTATTGTGCACAATATTAATTTCTCACGGGGTTAGGCTAATAAGCCCTAACACAGGTTAGGCAAATAAGCCCTAACAGTGAATTATCACAGGGTTAGGCTAATAAGCCCTAACACAGGTTAGGCAAATAAGCCCTAACAGTGATATACGTCATTATTAGGTGACAGGACCCAATAGTGATATGACCATAGTCACAGATCCGGTCAAGTGACAAATACTGTGGGTAGTTGGTTGATATCAGAAACATTGTAATCGCTCTTAATACTGTAGATTATAACAAACGTGTCGTTTTAGCAAAATGAATGAACTCACTCAGTATTTCCTGCTGACAAAACCTTTTTAAAACGCGTTTCAGGTAATTACAGTAAATTGGAGTAAGAGAAGGATGCGGCACTAAAAGGCTTCAAAAAGTGGCTTATTTTATTAATTAAATCAAATTAATAAATATTGTTTTATGTAATCAAATTTATCTTTATTAAAGCTACCAATGTAAAACATGGGTTTGTCCCATCTATTTAATAAATAAAATCCGGTGTTTTCTAAACTCTGATATTTTTCCCAACTCACGGTCCAGATGAAATTTCCGCTGCAATATTTTTCAAAATAATCACCGGTTATTACCCTGATTGCGGCAGCACTTCGTGATTCGTGTGTGGGTTTAATCTCGTGAGTTATCGTAAATGCTGTATTAAGTTACTAACCTAGTTTGTGTGCATTGTTATTTAAACTAGGTTATCAAGGCTAATCAGTAGGCTAAGCTCTGCTTAAATTAAATCTGCAAGGTGAGTCATTCTTTTTTTTTTTTTTTACCAAATTTGTTTACAAAAGCATGTTTATTTTCAAAGGTTATAGTTACAGGGATTAAGTCTTTGTTATCTGAAATTACTGCCAGTAAGTGGGGGGATGTGCACATAGCTACTAATTATTTATCACTTGTGGGTGAAAGGACCCAGCAAGTGATATGTCCACAGTCACAAGTCCGGTCAAGTGACAACTGGGTCAGTTAATTCAAAAGATAGAGACATTGTAATCGCTCTTAATACTGTATATTATAACAAACAGGTCGTTATAGTAAATAGAATGATTCACCAGTATTTCCCGCTGACAAAACCTTTTTCAAACATGTTTCAGGTGATCTGTAGTGATCCAGGAAAAAGTGCCGCATAGCACTACAAGCCTAAGGAAGTGGCTCAAAATAAAATAAAGAAACATGTTTTGTAAAATAAAGATTTCTCCGTGAAATCTCATGATTGTAAAATACCGGGGTTTATCCCGAGTTGTGAAATAAAATAATCGGGAACGTTGCAGTTTTAAAAAGATCCTGATGAAATCTTCCGCTGTTAAAATCAATTAAATTAATACCACGGGATTTTCTGTCCCGCGGCTCCTGAAACGGGTCAAACCGGGTCGTGGGCCGTGATAGAAAAAGGAGGAAACCCTAATTGAGACACCCAAGTGATTCTACACAAACCCTAAAATTTTCAGAATCAGGATCAGGGCCCCTAAAACTCAGGGGGGATAAAACCCTAGTTACGATTATCTAAATAACTTGTTGTCCGTTTTGAATTTTACGAATTCATCAACTCAGAAAGCCTAGTTAAACACGTAGCTACCCTATGAACCTAGGTGACCCCTCGCGCCACGCGACGCCCAGGGGGTACCCCTCGCGTCACGCGAGGGGGGTCAAAATTCGTGTATAAATAGTGGACATTGGCAATTGAATTTTGGCACTGAAACGACATTCAAACTCCAAATTTACGCTGAGTTATTATAGAAATACTATCAAAACACACACACGAATCACGAAGTGCTGCCGCAATCAGGGTAATAACTCGATCGCTGATACGATTCAATGTCCGATTCATTAAACTATCCAATGGATGTTTAAGTGCTGCCCACATCAGGGTTTATGCTTTGTCATTCGTCGTTAAATCGATGGATGTTTAAGTATCGCACTTTGTCATTCGTAGTGAGGGTTTAATCTCGTGAGTTATCGTAAACACTGTATTAAGTTACTAACCTAGTTTGTGTGCATTGTTATTTAAACTAGGTTATCAAGGCTAATCTGTAGGCTAAGCTCTGCTTAAATTAAATCTGCAAGGTGAGTCATTCTTTTTTTTACCAAATTTGTTTACAAAAGTATGTTTATTTTCAAAGGTTATAGTTACAGGGATTAAGTCTTTGTTATCTGAAATTACTGCCAGTAAGTGGGGGGATGTGCACATAGCTACTAATTATTTATCACTTGTGGGTGAAAGGACCCAGCAAGTGATATGTCCACAGTCACAAGTCCGGTCAAGTGACAACTGGGTCAGTTAATTCAAAAGATAGAGACATTGTAATCGCTCTTAATACTGTATATTATAACAAACAGGTCGTTTTAGTAAATAGAATGATTCACCAGTATTTCCCGCTGACAAAACCTTTTTCAAACATGTTTCAGGTGATCTGTAGTGATCCAGGAAAAAGTGACGCGTAGCACTACAAGCTTAAGGAAGTGGCTTAAAATAAAATAAAGAAACATGTTTTGTAAAATAAAGATTTCTCCGTGAAATCTCATGATTGTAAAATACCAGGGTTTATCCCGAGTTGTGAAATAAAATAATCGGGAAAGTTGCAGTTTTGAAAAAGATCCTGATGAAATCTTCCGCTGTTAAAATCAATTAAATTAATACCACGGGATTTTCTGTCCCGCGGCTCCTGGAACGGGTCAAACCGGGTCGTGGGTCGTGACAGAAAAAGGTGGTATCAGAGCCACTGATTTAAGCCAATTAAGTATTTAGAAATACTTAATTTTACTGATTGCCAATTATGTGATTATATGTTTTATTAACTGACTATTTGTTAGTTACAGTATGGGTAAGCAAAAGTTGTCAAACATCTATCTTAAATTAGATAGGTCATCCAACGAGAAGGGAAGTTCGTCCCAAACGAAATCCTCAAATCAATCTGAAATTCCTGACGAAGGAATATTTGTGCGAAAGGCACAATATGAGGAACCACTTTCTCGTAGTAAAAGAAGTCTGATTATTTGGAAAAGTAAGGAGAAAATAAGGAAATCCCGAGAAAAGAAAGTTAAACAGGAAACCCAGGAATTAATCAATAAATCACCGTGGGAAGACAAGTTAGATCAGAAATGGACAGATCTTTATATGCTAGCTACTGTAGCAGTTAATGCAAATCTTTAAATAATTTTTACCCAAATATTAGTACCTTTATCAACTACAGTCTAGAAACTTTATTTCCGTAAATAAATAAATTTACAATAAAACCTAGTGTGTTTTAATTTTCATTTGTTTTGTAGTTACTCAGTCTGAAATAATATTTAAAGGTTTTCTATGAAATTTTATTATCAATTAGTAATTGTGTGTATTTTGCTAAACAGCATGAGTGACTTGTCTGACGCCCTTCAGAACTTAAATCTCTATCCGGTAAAAATAGAGGTATCCAGAGATTTCAATAGGTATATACCAGACATAAAAGAACCTATTGAATTTAATGCTTCACCACCTCCGGAGAAACCCAAGCCCAAGAAAAGGAGGAGATTTGTGGGATGGAGGCGTGTGCGTAGGAGGAAGCCTGTCACTAGAAAGATGCCTAAAATAGAAAATCCTTTAGATAAAGGGAAGGGAATTGAAGTCGGGGAAGAGTCTAGGCAGATGGGATTACAGTTTGATGAATATTCTAAGCAAATAGAAACGGAAGTTGGAGAAGGTTCTAGGCCACTGGAAATGGAGTATGAAGAAGGTTTTAGGCAAACTCAGAGGGAAATGGGAGAAAGCTCTAAGCAAAATCAGGAAATGACATTGCAGGAAGAGTTAGACTTTATATTGGCAAGCTGTGATACTATTCAGCCTGTCAATACAAATGTTTTTACTCGTCCTATTGAAACTCAACTCTCTATAAACTTAGAACCAGCAATTCCAGAACCTATAATCCATCCTCAACCTCTGGGAATGGACGAATGGTGGACAAATGACTGGCAATTCCAAAACATTATCAACAATCCTTATTCCTTTCTCCCCCAATTTGATCCAGAACCTCTACCAAATCCACCAATGAGTAATGAGAATATGGCTGAACTTCGCCACTTTGGTGAAGAGTTGATGGATGCTGGAAATAGGATCCGAGAGATAGGAGGACAAATTGCCTGGAAATATGATGAAAGGGAGCTTCGTTTTTAGGAAAATAAGTGACGAGAGAAAAATGGGTAGTAAGTCTGTGTTTGTATAATAGTAATATTAATGAAAATCAGTATGTGTAAAATAAATAATAAAACGGTTGTATATAGAAGCATGATATAATCTATAAAACAAATAAAATTTTAGAAAATTTACAATTTTGTTTGTATATTCGTTTTCGTGATTATGTGCAATTCATTGTGACATTGGATTATTTCTTTTATACTAATTATTTATCTATAAATTAATTACCAGATGGCAAACGTTGGTAATGAACCAGTTAACGAAGTTAATCAATCTGAGCAAAATCCAGGGGATCAATATATGACTAGGCAAGATATAGAAAATATCGTTGCTCAGGGAATAGCCAATGCTATTCCAGCAATAGTTGCTGCTGTTAAAAATCCAATCGAACCTCAATAAATCATTCCTAGCAAACGTATTTCTGAAGATAACTTCAGCAATAGCGTAAATGGAGGCAGTAATCATATTAACCATGATAATGAACCACGGCAAGCTCCGCTTCCTAAGAAATTGAAAGCTGCAACCCCTGGTTGCACTTTCAAAGAATTTCTTGCTTGTAAACCCACTGAATTTGCAGGCAATGAAGGAGCAACTGCATCACTGCGTTGGTTAGAGAAAACCGAGGCAGTGATTACTATCAGTAAATGTGACAAAGACGATCAGGTCATGTACGCGTCGAATCTTTTTAAAGAAGGGGCGCTTGAATGGTGGAACACTGTGTTACAAGCAAAAGGAAGAATGAGGGCATATGCAATGAATTGGGAAGAATTTAAGAGTCTTGTAGAAAGAAAATTCTATCCCGAATTTTGGAAAAGATCAAATGGCAAATAAGTTCCTAAATCATCGTATGATAGGTGTAGATTGTCGTGGTTATACTTCGACATTCTTCGAGTATGCTAGAGTAGTACCAACACTGGCTTCGCCAGAACCGGTACTTATTTCTCGTTATATTTGGGGATTAATTAGTGAAATCCGCAACATCGTCAAAGCTGCGAGACCTCGTACTATTGACGATGCGGTGGAATTAGCTAACACCCTAACTGACGAACTGGTACGTACAAGAGATGAAAATAGGAAAAAGGAACTGGCTCAGAAAATTACCCAAGGTTTTCGTACGGGTAATAATAGTAGCTTTAAGAGAAGAGGAATAGGGCAATATTAAACTTCGCCGTTCTGTAAAAATTGCAAAAAGACACATTTTGGAAGATGCAAGGGATATTGCAATTTTTGCAAAATTCCGGGGCATCAAGAGGAGAATTGTAGGAAGAAATCCCTAATCTGCTATAATTGTGGAGAAAATGGGCATTTCAAAAACAGAATGTCCTAAATTGGTCAAACCAGCAGATAACAAAGCCAAGCCAGCTGATGGAGCTACCAAGAAGAATGTTCGAGCCTTTCAGTTGACAACTCAAGAGGCTGAGCTAATTCCGGATGTGATAGCTGGTACGTTCTTAGTTCACAACATTTACGCAAAAGTATTATTTGACTCCGGTGCAAACCAAAGTTTTATAAATACTTCATTCTGCCAAGCTCTTAAGTTACCTTTAAACAGCATTAGGCAGATTTTTACAGTTGAAACGGCTGATGGGAATTCAGTTAAAATAGATAAGGTTCTACAAAATGTAGAAATAGAACTTTTAAGTCATAAATTTTCCGCAACCTTATTACCAATGCAATTAGCTGAGTTCGATGTGGTATTAGGAATCGATTGGTTAATAGCCAACCATGCTCGAATCCTTTGTGATGAAAACTCTATAGAAATTCAGGCACCTACTGGGGAAATAATCACAATTACAGGAGATAAACCACGTAAACCTATGAAGTTCATATCAGTAATGAAAATTGCTAATTATGAACGAAAGCAAGGATCAGTCTATATGATTTCAGTAATCATTAGCACTAAGGGTAAAGAACTTAAGGAAATATCTGTAGTCTCAGAATATCCAGATGTATTCCCAGAAGAATTACTAGGATTACCACCAGATAGGGAAGTAGAATTTAGAATTCATCTAATTCCAGGGACTACACCGATAGCCAAGGCACCTTATCGGTTAGCACCCACTGAAATGTTAGAACTGAAAAAGCAATTAGATGAATTACTAAGTAAAGGTTTCATACAACCTAGTTCATCCCCGTGGGGAGCACCAGTGTTGTTTGTAAAGAAAAAGGATGGTTCAATGAGAATGTGTATTGATTATAGAGAATTGAATAAGGTTACCATTAAGAATCGATACCCATTACCTAGGATTGATGATCTATTCGATCAACTTCAAGGAGCTAGATATTTTTCTAAGATAGATTTACGCTCCGGATATCATCAATTGAAGGTACAAGAAGAAGACATACCTAAAACTGCTTTCAGAACTAGGTATGGTCATTACGAGTTTACAGTCATGCCCTTCGGACTAACGAATGCACCTGCAGCATTCATGGACATGATGAATAGGATATGTAAACCGTATTTGGATAAATTTGTAATTGTCTTCATAGACGATATACTTATTTATTCCAAAAGTCAGACAGAGCATTGTCAGCATTTGCATGCACTCTTAACTTTGTTAAGAAAAGAAAAGCTTTACGCCAAATTCTCGAAGTGTGAATTTTGGCTACAAGAAGTGCAATTCTTAGGACACATGGTAAATCATGAAGGCATTCATGTAGATCCTGCTAAAATAGAGGCAATTACCAAATGGAAGGTCCCGCAATCCGCAATGGAAATTAGAAGTTTTATAGGTTTAGCTGGATATTATAGACAGTTTATTAAGGATTTTTCCAAGATAGCTGTACCATTAACTAAGTTAACCTGTAAAGTAGTTAAGTTTGAATGGGGACCTAAACAAGAAGAAGCCTTTAGAATTTTAAAGCAAAAGTTAACCAATGCTCCAATCCTAGCCTTGCCAGAAGGAACGGAAGATTTTGAAGTATACTGTGATGCTTCAAAACTAGGATTAGGATGTGTGCTAATGCAACGCAAAAAGGTAATTGCGTATGCCTTAAGACAATTGAAAAAGCACGAAGAAAATTACACGACTCATGATTTAGAATTAGGAGCCATGATTTTTGCCCTTAAGATTTGGAGACATTATCTGTATGGAAGTAAATTTACTGTCTATGCAGATCATAAGAGTTTAAGATATATGTTTGGGCAAAAAGAGTTAAACATGAGGCAAAGAAGATGGATGGAAATTCTAAGTGATTACGACTGTGATATTCAGTATCATGAAGGAAAGGCAAATGTAGTTGCAGATGCCTTAAGTCGTAAATATCATGAAAAGCAAAAGAGAGTTCGTGCTCTCAGATTAAATTTACAATTAGATTTAATAGAACAATTGAAGCATGTTCAAACTACAGCAATCAAGGATGATGCTGAAGGAATGAAAGGACGAATAAAAGAATTAGAGCAAGGAACTGATGGAATTTGGAGATTCCACAAAAGAAGGATTTGGGTACCTAAGCAAGGAGAACTAAGAGATAAGATTTTAGAAGAAGCCCATAAATCTAGGTATACCATGCACCCAGGAAACAATAAGATGTACCAAGATTTAAGAAATAATTTTTGGTGGATAGGAATGAAAAAGGATATAGCTCGATATGTTTCTAAGTGTCTTACTTGTTCACAAGTTAAGGCAGAACACCAGAAACCTTCAGGTCTACTACAACAACTAGAAATGCCTGTGTGGAAATGGGAACTCATAACAATGGATTTTGTTACTAAGTTACCCAAAACCAGAAAAGGTAATGATGCAATTTGGGTAATTGTGGATCGATTAACCAAGTCAGCTCATTTCCTACCAATGAAAGAAACCTTTAGCATGGAAAGGTTGGCAAAGTTGTATGTAGATGAAGTAGTATCCTTACATGGAGTTCCACTCTTTATCGTATCAGATAGGGATAGTCGTTTCACTTCTCATTTCTGGAAAAGTTTCCAAGAAGCTACGGGAACTCGACTAAATTTAAGTACGGCTTATCATCCTCAGACAGATGGACAAAGTGAAAGGACAATCCAAACTCTGGAAGACATGCTCCGAGCATGTGTGATAGATTTTGGTGGAAATTGGGATGATCACTTACCTCTAATTGAATTCTCCTATAACAATAGTTATCATTCAAGCATCGAAACTGCTCCATTCGAAGCACTGTATGGACGCAAGTGCCGAACTCCAGTTTGTTGGGCAGAAATAGGAGAAAGTCAATTATCAGGTCCTGAAATAGTACAAGAAACGACTGACAAGATTACTCAAATCAAAGAAAGATTAAAGACTGCTCGGGATCGTCAAAAGAGTTATGCCGATAATCGATGCAAGCCACTGGAATTTCAAGTTGGAAACAATGTACTATTAAAAGTTTCTCCTTGGAAAGGAGTAGTTCGGTTCGGTAAGAAAGGAAAGTTAAGTCCACACTACGTAGGACCATTTCCAGTTATCCAACGTATAGGACCAGTTGCTTATCGTTTACAACTACCAGAAGAGTTAGCTGGAGTACATGATGTATTTCATGTATCCAACCTCAAGAAATGTCTATCTGACGAATCTTTGGTAGTACCTCTTCAAGATATAGAGGTAAACGAAAAGTTAAAATTTGTGGAGAAACCTCTTCAGATTGAAGATAGGAAAGTGAAGTTTCTCAAACACAAACGGCTAGTACTTGTCAAAGTCAAGTGGGATTCAAAGAGAGGAGCTGAATACACTTGGGAGCTGGAATCAGAAATGAAGCGAAAGTATCCACATTTATTCCAGTAAATCTCGAGGACGAGATTTTTATTAAGGTGGGGAGAATGTAACAACTCTCATCAAAAGTCATATTTATTTAATTAATTAATCCAATAGGAAACCCTAATTGAGACACCCAAGTGATTCTACACAAACCCTAAAATTTTCAGAATTTTCAGAATCAGGATCAGGGCCCCTAAAACTCAGGGGGGGTAAAACCCTAGTTACGATTATCTAAATAACTTGTTGTCCGTTTTGAATTTTACGAATTCATCAACTCAGCAAGCCTAGTTAAACACGTAGCTACCCTATGAACCAAGGTGACCCCTCGCGCCACGCGACGCCCAGGGGGGTACCCCTCGCGTCACGCGAGGGGGGTCAAAATTCGTGTATAAATAGTGGACATTGGCAATTGAATTTTGGCACTGAAACGACATTCAAACTCCAAATTTACGTTGAGTTGTTATAGAAATACTATCAAAACACACACACGAATCACGAAGTGCTGCCGCAATCATGGTAATAACTCGATCACTGATACGATTCAATGTCCGATTGATTAAACTATCCAATGGATGTTTAAGTGCTGCCCACATTAGGGTTTATGCTTTGTCATTCGTCGTTAAATCGATGGATGTTTAAGTATCACACTTTGTCATTCGTAGTGAGGGTTTAATCTCGTGAGTTATCGTAAATTAAGTCATCATACTTATTTAGTAAATTTTAAGTATATATAAAAAATATTTTACTTTGTACTGTAAGGAGAAGATATATTTTCATAAAACAATACAAGAATTAGAGGGACGAATAAAATTATATAAATAATTGTCTATCACATGTTTGTGGTAACTATGTACCATAACGCTCTGGTAAGAAAATGACCATATAAGAATAATATGGTAGTCATCAACTACGTTGGGTTAGAGGAACATTGTAATAGTCCTCGTTTTCACTTGTTTACAACATTTGTAAATACATTCACAACGTTATATGGTTTCAAAATGAAAATAAATAATCACATAGAATCGACCCATTAAGTGTTATATATAATTACAAAATATTTTACAAATACTTTTGTACAATAAATATTTTTACACCTTTATTTACAATTTTCATTAAACGTTATAAATAATAGTGATTTCTTTTACAAAATAGCAATACTAAATATTTTGTAATATAATAAACTTCATTGCGGAGTTTTGTAATATATATTACATAGTAAATATAAGTTATTTTACATATAGTAAAAATACGTAACAAATAATATATATTACATTTGCTTTACAAATATAATATAATGGTTGGTCATACCAAAACAACTTGTTCTTATTATATTTCGATCTCTAGGACATAGTATGAAAAATATGGTGACTAATAATGTACTATCACATTATTTCACAATTAAAACAACTTGGAACTCTAAACAATGATACACTAACTCTATTGTCTTTTGGTGTATCTTTGCAATTCACTCATCTCAACACTTTGATTTTCTCATATCATAAATATTTGACAAATCATTTTTTTCATGCTTTTATTTCATTTTGAACCTATCAATTCTAAGACTTCCTCAGTTGCCAATCAAAGTAAACTTTCTTTTGACAAAGAATTTTTATTGATTCTAAAAATCATTCACATTCATTTTAAAATATCTATTGATCATATATCTTTTGACTTGAACCTAGTCACTTTGAAAAATTATATCATCTCATTCATTTGTCATCAATTTCTTGAACTAATTCAGTTGAACCATCGAATCCTACTTATTGTACAACTCGTATTCACAAAATTTGATATTATAATTCTGTGTCATCCACTTTAAATATTGTTTTTATTAACAAAAATATGACATAAGTTTAAAAGAAATATCGTAACCCAAATCTCGAGGACGTGATTTAAAACAAGGTGGGGAGAATGTAACATTCCTATTTTTATATAAGAATTATAAGTTTGGTTAAATTTATTAACCACTAGTAACTAGTAACTAGTTTATTTTTAATATAAATATTCAACCCAAATAGTTTTAAATACTATTTTATATATAGTTGGTTAAAATATTATATTGACCTGTATATGAGTGACCTTTCTAATAAAATAAAAGTATATAAAAAAACTTATATTATTAGAAGGGTAGTTTACGGGTAGGTTGACCGTAAGAAATATGAAGTTCCTAGACGGGCCTAGGAAACGTATAATAATTAAACTATAAAAATACATTGTATTTTGAACCTACTCTGTTTTTAATGAAACTTAGACCCAAAATATAGACACAAATATTCTCGTTTTATAGGCATATTCATTATTTTGTAAAACATTATATTTCAAAAGTTATACGTGACAAATAACTAAAGTAGTTGAATTAATAAATTAATAAAATAAATAATAATAATAATAATCAATGTTAATAAATTTCGTTTGAAATGTTAAGAATCAAAATATGAGATAATAAAATAAATATTCAAATGAAAGATAGGCTAGTGGATGTGTACATCAAAAATAAAAATAAAATAATAATTAAAATTAAAAACTCTACAAAATTAGGATTGGTAGATGTGTATAGGGGTGTTCAAAAAAATCCGAATCCGAAACCGAATCCGAAATATCCGAAAACCCGTATCCGAAATATTCGAAATTTCGGATATCTGAAATTTCGGATATCCGAAAATCGGATAATCCGAAAATTCGGGTTTGGATTCAGATGTTAGTTTTACAGATTTTCGGATATTCGGATTATCCGAATCCGAAATCTTAAAAAATAATAAAAATAGATATATTTTAATATATCATATATATCCCCATTTTTTAATTCAAAAGTCAATAACAAAACAATTAAAACACACACCACGCGCATTCAGTTCAGTCATTTACTCATTCACACTTAGAGAAACTAGGGTTTCTCTTTGGATCTCAGCGCCGCATCCTCTCCCTCGTCATCGACCCTCTCCCGCATCCTCTACCTGCGACATCGACCCTCTCCGATCCGGCATCCTCTCCCTCGTCATCTGTCTCGGTGTCTCCGGTGACAAAAGGTTCGACTTTCTCCTCTTTAAATCCTATATCTAACTGTTAATTTTCGGATGTTTTGAGATGTATATATATCATATACTAGATCGTTTGAGATGTGTATCTAACCTCTACATGTTAATCGATTTGTAGATACTTGGATATTGTTTGCTTTTTGAGTTCACATCTTCATCAGATCTTCAAAAGGTAATAGCTTTAACAATTTAAATTGTTATTCATTAGTTTAGACTTTAGATATTAGTTTTCATTAATGTATTAGATATTTAGATCTACTGATTTTTTTTTCCAGATTTGATTGTTGAATTGTTGTTATGTGTTTTTTTTTTCCAGATTTGATTTTTTTTTCCAGATTAGATATTTAGATCTACTGAACCGGCTGAGCCGGTTTAAGGTATTTTTATTTCTATTAAGTTATGGCTGATTTTTATTTCTATTAAGTTGAAGGCTGATGTGTATTGTCCATCCATTTGTTTGATATATTATATATTATGTTGCAGGTTTACAACTTACAAGGGATGATGTCCAAGCCAATGTTTCTTGTATTTTGGCATACCAATATGGTTAGATTTTAAATATATTTCACTTATATAAAAATCTATTATTGATATATTGTATATATAGATAATATTTTACGTTATCGCAGGTTTACATGGGACGAATAGTGGATGTTTACAAGTGCTTGTGGCTGGATTTTTCGTTTTTATTATAAAAACTTTTGGAACTTATGTCTTATTTTGAATGTTTAGTTGCGTAAAACTTTGGATTGTTTTGAATATTTTGTGGTGGTTTGAACTTTTAAGCTTGAATTTATCATCAGTTGTTTAGTTTTGCTCTAGTTAGAAAACAAATTTTCTGTTTTTTTTTTCAAGTTCGGATATCCGATTAGATATCCGAACCCGAATCCGAAATTTCGGATATCCGAAAATCGGATATCCGAAAGTTCGGATTCGGGTTCGGATGTCAATATTTCACTATCCGAAATTTCGGATATCCGATTTTCGGATATCCGAAAATCGGATTATCCGATCTTGAACACCCCTAGATGTGTATGATTGAAATTAAATCATGATGCTACGTGTAGGAATAACCATCAATACCTTTTCATGCAATTTACTCTAACTATAGTATAAATATAGAAGCAAATATTCAACAGAAATTGCACATACCCTTTTCTTGTCTGTCCATCTTTCACGCCATCTTCCCTTATGATTTTTCATTTATTCTTTATTTTCTTTAAAATTTCACTTATTATACTCCAAAGATTTGCTTCGTTTTAAGTGTTCTTACTCCCGATCACCGCTACCCTTTCCGATTGATCTGAGCCTCATAACATATGTCAGGGCTCTGCCCGACTAAGTTGTTGGGATCCGGTCTCGGGACTTCGGGACAAGGTTGAATTAGGGGTACTATACTTAACACCATTTACAAAACTATATTTTTATATAGTTCAGAAATTATACCCAAAATTCTACCAGGAGGCTTTCTAGTTGAACCCTAAATATACAAAGTGGGTCCATTCTCTTTTCTCACCGTTTTATTTCCTTTTATCCCAAACCATAACAACTCTCACCAAAACTATTAATTATTATTATATTTTGTTCACAAGGAAACCTTAGTTAAGACCCCTGAGTAATTCTACATAAACCCTAAAATTTTCAGAACAATCAGAATCAGGATCAGGGCCCCTAAAACTCAGGGGGGGTATTCCCTACTTGACGATTATCCTAATAACTTGCTGTCGAAATTGAAATTTTAAAATCTGTCGACTCAGCTAACCTACAAACACACGTGGAAATCCTATGAGAGAAGATGGACCTTCGTGTCACGCGAAGCCCATAGGGGGACCCCTCGCGTCAATCGAGGGGGTCAAAATCTCAGTATAAATAGAGGGCATTGGCACTTAGAATTCTGCGTTGGAACGACGTAAAAACTCAATTCGTACGCTGAGTTATTGCCTGATTACTACCAAACATACACAATCACGAAACGCTGCTACGATACAGGGTATTAACTTGATCGCTGCTACGATTCAATGTCCGATCGATTTAAACTATCCGACCGGATGTTTAAGCGCTATCCTTTGTCATTAGTCGTGATTCCGACATGATGTTTGAGTACCACCCGAACTCGGGGAATACTCTGTCATTCGTTGTGAATCCGATGGATGTTTAAGTGAATGCACTTTGTCATTTGTCGTGAGGGTTTTTATCTCGTGAGTTATCGTAAATGCTGTATTAGTTACTTACCTAGTTTGTGTGCACTAGGTTACAAGGCTAAATCAATAGGCTAAGCTCTGCCTGTATAAATCTGCAATATATATATCAAGGCTTATCTATAGACTAAACTTTGGCCGTATGAATCTGCATGCTTATAATGTGAGTCATTCTCTTTTTATTAAATTACTTTCAAAAAGCATGTTTATTTTTAAGGTTATAATTACAGGGATTAAGTCTTTGTAATCACCAATTTACAGCCGGTAAGTGGGGTATTGGGCACAATATTAATTTCTCACGGGGTTAGGCTAATAAGCCGTAACACAGGTTAGGCAAATAAGCCCTAACAGTGAATTATCACAGGGTTAGGCTAATAAGCCCTAACACAGGTTAGGCAAATAAGCCCTAACAGTGATATACGTCATTATTGGGTGACAGTACCCAATAGTGATATGACCATAGTCACAGATCCGGTCGAGTGACAAATACTGTGGGTAGTTGGTTGATATCAGAAACATTGTAATCGCTCTTAATACTGTAGATTATAACAAACGTGTCGTTTTAGCAAAATGAATGAACTCACTCAATATTTCCTGCTGACAAAACCTTTTAAAATGTGTTTCAGGTAATTATAGTAAATTGGAGTAAGAGAAGGATACGGCACTAAAAGGCTTCAAGAAGTGGCTTATTTTATTAATTAAATCAAATTAATAAATATTGTTTTATGTAATCAAATTTATCTTTATTAAAGCTACCATTGTAAAACATGGGTTTGTCCCATCTATTTAATAAATAAAATCCGGTGTTTTCTAAACTCTGATATTTTTCCTAACTCACGGTCCTGATGAAATTTCCGCTGCAATATTTTTCAAAATAATCACCGGTTATTACCCTGATTGCGGCAGCACTTCGTGATTCGTGTGGGTTTAATCTCGTGAGTTATCGTAAATGCTGTATTAAGTTACTAACCTAGTTTGTGTGCATTGTTATTTTAACTAGGTTATCAGGCTAATCAGTAGGCTAAGCTCTGCTTAAATTAAATCTGCAAGGTGAGTCATTCTTTTTTTTTTTTTACCAAATTTGTTTACAAAAGCATGTTTATTTGCAAAGGTTATAGTTACAGGGATTAAGTCTTTGTTATCTGAAATTACTGCCAGTAAGTGGGGGGATGTGCACATAGCTACTAATTATTTATCACTTGTGGGTGAAAGGACCCAGCAAGTGATATGTCCACAGTCACAAGTCCGGTCAAGTGACAACTGGGTCACTTAATTCAAAAGATAGAGACATTGTAATCGATCTTAATACTGTATATTATAACAAACAGGTCGTTTTAGTAAATAGAATGATTCACCAGTATTTCTCGCTGACAAAACCTTTTTCAAACATGTTTTAGGTGATCTGTAGTGATCCAGGAAAAAGTGCCGCGTAGCACTACAAGCTTAAGGAAGTGGCTCAAAATAAAATAAAGAAACATGTTTTGTAAAATAAAGATTTCTCCGTGAAATCTAATGTTTGTAAAATACCGGGGTTTATCCCGAGTTGTGAAATAAAATAATCGGGAAAGTTGCAGTTTTAAAAAGATCCTGATGAAATCTTCCGCTGTTAAAATCAATTAAATTAATACCACGGGATTTTCTGTCCCGCGGCTCCTGGAACGGGTCAAACCGGGTCGTGGGCCGTGACAGAAAAAGGAGGAAACCCTAATTGAGACACCCAAGTGATTCTACACAAACCCTAAAATTTTCAGAATTTTCAGAATCAGGATCAGGGCCCCTAAAACTTGGGGGGGGGGGGGTAAAACCCTAGTTACGATTATCTAAATAACTTGTTGTCTGTTTTGAATTTTACGAATTCATCAACTCAGCAAGCCTAGTTAAACACGTAGCTACCCTATGAACCTAGGTGACCCCTCGCGCCACGCGACGCCCAGGGGGGTACCCCTCGCGTCACGCGAGGGGGGTCAAAATTCGTGTATAAATAGTGGACATTGGCAATTGAATTTTGGCACTGAAACGACATTCAAACTCCAAATTTACGCTGAGTTATTATAGAAATACTATCAAAACACACACACGAATCACGAAGTGCTGCCGCAATCAGGGTAATAACTCGATCCCTGATACGATTCAATGTCCGATTGATTAAACTATCCAATGGATGTTTAAGTGCTGCCCACATTTGGGTTTATGCTTTGTCATTCGTCGTTAAATCGATGGATGTTTAAGTATCACACTTTGTCATTCGTAGTGAGGGTTTAATCTCGTGAGTTATCATAAACGCTGTATTAAGTTACTAACCTAGTTTGTGTGCATTGTTATTTAAACTAGGTTATCAAGGCTAATCAGTAGGCTAAGCTCTGCTTAAATTAAATCTGCAAGGTGAGTCATTCTTTTTTTTTACCAAATTTGTTTACAAAAGCATGTTTATTTTCAAAGGTTATAGTTACAGGGATTAAGTCTTTGTTATCTGAAATTACTGCCAGTAAGTGGGGGGATGTGCACATAGCTACTAATTATTTATCACTTGTGGGTGAAAGGACCCAGCAAGTGATATGTCCACAGTCACAAGTCCGGTCAAGTGACAACTGGGTCAGTTAATTCAAAAGATAGAGACATTGTAATCGCTCTTAATACTGTATATTATAACAAACAGGTCGTTTTAGTAAATAGAATGATTCACCAGTATTTCCTGCTGACAAAACATTTTTCTAACATGTTTCAGGTGATCTGTAGTGATCCAGGAAAAAGTGCCGCGTAGCACTACAACCTTAAGGAAGTGGCTCAAAATAAAATAAAGAAACATGTTTTGTAAAATAAAGATTTCTCCGTGAAATCTCATGATTGTAAAATACCGGGGTTTATCCCGAGTTGTGAAATAAAATAATCTGGAAAGTTGCAGTTTTAAAAAGATCCTGATGAAATCTTCCGCTGTTAAAATCAATTAAATTAATACCACGGGATTTTCTATCCCGCGGCTCCTGAAACGGGTCAAACCGGCTCGTGGGCCGTGACAGAAAAAGGTGACATTAATCCTAGTTACTACTCAAAGACATCCCACACGGTCAAATATTCTCCTCACGCAGTTAGACTAGACGATTTGGGGAGCGGCCTAGGGCCGGCGACGCCCCAGCACACCGCCCCCTAGGTCCGGGTTTTGTAGACAAAGCGGGAAAGCTTGGAAGCATGGTCTTTATGTGCATCATGATGGATAATTTATTGCCCTCTTTAGCAACCATGAACAACAATGAGTGTTTGTCAAACATCATAGCTTTGTGTGTTCTTGTCATCACCTTGGTTGTCAATGCTTGCATCCAAATACAAACTGTTCCCTTCTCCTGTACAAAAAATTGATATGTTTCAACTTGACCCGTAACCCAACTCACCTTTTTAACTCTCACAAATGGGTGCGAACTAAGCATGACAAATTGCTACTGGCTTCCCCTGTTCCAGCAGATATAAGATTCTCAATCCATCGGGTCCTTCATCTATAAATCATCATACTTATCCTAGTTACAGATTACAAATAAAACAAGCCTCAGTATTGTTAGTTTATATAAACTTAATTATGTACGATTATTATGTAATTAGTATTATACTTATCAAAGAAATGTAATATAATGAATAATCGAAGGGATACGACGGTTGAAGGTAGACACCGTTTCAAATGACGGTTACTCCCACCATATTTCAACCCCCAACATCTCTTGTATATATATGTAATAACCGGCAAATATGTCCGGTATCAAGGCAATTTAATTTCCTTTCGAATTGTCCAACAAAATTGTTTCTCCTTGTTCCTTTCATTCATACTCTGTTATTGTGTTTAATCATAATACACAATACAAACCAATTCATCAAATACCGATAATGCTTCCGCTGATATGCAATCTAATATCCAACAAAGTGGTATCAGAGCCACGGTGGGAAATCAAATTATGCAATCCTCATCAACACTTCTCCCATGTGATCACTGCACTGAAGAAAAGATCGAAAAGCAAAAGAAAGTATCACATGTTAAACTGTGTTACTATTGTCATGAACCGGACATCGGATCATCTCGTGCAAAGTAAAGGAAAACGATGAGGCGACTCAGTTAATCCGACAAGCAATAAACACGGGTATACAACGGCAGGATGCTGAAGAAGTTTTCCGACAAGAACTGGTTGTCACCGGCACCGAAGGCGGGCAATAGGGTGATATATGGTATGTAAGTACAGTATTTATTCATCACTTTTCCGGAAATCTTAATGTGTTTAAATGGATTAAACACGTGGTTGGGGAAGAAACAAAAACTGGGGAGGATAATTTTTTGTTTATCCGGGGTGTAGGGGCCGTAGAGGTTAAATCAGGGAATGAAACTCTATCTATTCAAAGTGTATTTTATACACCAGAATTAGACCACAATGTATTAAGCATGGATCAACTGGTATTACAAGGTTATACAGTTAAAAAACCGGAGAAAGATGCAAAATTTATCCCATGTTTAGTGCCCCGGTT
The DNA here is from genome assembly GCA_030545235.1 of Helianthus tuberosus. Taxonomy (NCBI): domain Eukaryota; kingdom Viridiplantae; phylum Streptophyta; class Magnoliopsida; order Asterales; family Asteraceae; genus Helianthus; species Helianthus tuberosus. The sequence continues at coordinate 8,418,167 of CM060408.1, forward strand.
ACAAATACCGTGAATGCTATAACTGGATTAAAAAGAGAAGAAGAAATTGGAATGAAAGAAAAACAAAGAGTAATCGATCATAATTCCACAAATGAAGAATACAAGGAAGATTATCTAAATTCGTATTTCGAAAACTTACACTTATCTTCACTTGAACCCGATTGGAACGTAATGATCATACAAGCCATGGAGTTTCATGATTTTTCTCACTACAAATCACTATTAGAAATGTTGGAAGATGGGGAATTCGTGTTTAAATATAAACACGAATTAGAGATCAAGTTTGAAGAAATGTTAGAATGGTTTATAAAAATTAAACTTGGAATCTCTACTCGACCGATTCCACCATTTTCGGCTGATAAAAGGAAGGTAGATTTGCTTGACTTATAGATGGTAGTTAAACGAGATGGAGGGTACAAGAATGTTACCGATAACAACCTCTGGGCTGTAGTAGCAAAAGACATGGGATATGATTATAACGATGGAGAATTAATGAGGATTATGTATGCTATGTATGTGGACGTCCTAGTTTATTACTACAAGTTCAAAACGGTTCACGGAAAGGTGATAGAAAAGGAGATGTTCGATGTTTAAACCTGTTGAATGTGTAACATTACTTCTTGTCAAATTCTGTTTCAACACATGATTGTTTGAAGAATGACTGGTCTCCTGTTTGAATAAGAAATAAGAAATCATGAAGAATGACTGACCTCCGATTCACTGTTTTGAATGATAATGATGATAATGATTCCGTGAATGATTTGTTGACTAAAAGGTTTGAGATTTGTTGAGATAAATCAGTAAATGATAGTGATGATTATACCTTGTATGAATCGGTTTAGTGGGATAATGATGTCTGTTAATCGTTTAGATGATAAAGATAATGATGATGACTCTATTCCGACTTGATATTACATTCATATGCTTGATGTTAGATCTATTAATCGATTAAGAGAAGATGATGATGATTATCTTATTCAACAACTAATAAGATAATCATCATCATCATCATCTTCTCTTAATCGATTAATAGATCTAACATCAAGCATATGAATGTAATATCAAGTCGGAATAGAGTCATCATCATTATCTTTATCATCTAAACGATTAACAGACATCATTATCCCACTAAACCGATTCATACAAGGTATAATCATCACTATCATTTACTGATTTATCTCAACAAATCTCAAACCTTTTATTCAACAAATCATTCACGGAATCAATATCATCATTGTTAGGGGAGGATTTTCTAACAATTAGTGATCCTTATTCGTTATCCTAATTAATGATCCTTACTTCTGTGACAGATAGTGATCCTCAGAAGAGCTTCAGGATCAGGATCATGGATCACTTTAAGGATCCTCATACTGACGATTGTTTGTTTGTGTTTTGTATTACTTCGCAGGAGTAACAAGCTTGACTTGGTCTTGGTAACGTTACTATGGAATATTCCATGGGTATTTCGCACACGTTTGACTGGAAATGGACGTTGTGGAGAACGTGGGAGCTTGGCACAAAAGTCGGATAGTTTGTTAGTGTAGCTAACTTCTATTTTTAAAGGGGTGACGAGCTAGAATTAGAACACTTAGCCATTTTCAGCTACACACACTCTCATACAATCGCATTCTTGAAGCTCTCGACGAACACTTACTAATTTTCACTCACTTTTACACATTTCACACTAGTGATCCTTCTACCTAGCTCGTTACTATCCGAAGTTGTAAACATTTATTGATTTATTTGAGCTTGGTGATCGGTAGTTTGCATCACCCGGGGTTTTTTGTGCCGGAGATCAACTCTTGATCAAGGGCTTTTTCCCCGTATAAATCCTTGTGTCGTTTGTGCAATTTACCTTGAAGTGATCCTTATCATTGTTCTACATTTAAAGCATCATACCCCGTAACTAAGAGTTTGGTTGCATTATCCTCATTAGATTTTTTGACCAAAACAGTTTGGCGCCCACCATGGGGCCATTGGTGCTTCATTCCTAAGAAGTTTTTCTGTTGGTGGTCGTTCCGGTTCATTGCATACAAATACATGGCTTCATCATTGAAGAATACCTCTACTGCAATGTCTGCGGTCAATTCACCTCAGGGCATTCCACCTTTGCCTCCACCACCTTCTGGACATCAGAAAAATGCCGAGAAGAAACCAACTCCAATTTTCTCCAAACCTCCAACTTCTTCTTCTTCTTACACTCCCACTACTAGTGACATGTTTACTTTAATTTTGCAGATGAAGGATCACATACAGCAACAGGATAAGACTAATGAAAGGATTCTCAAAGAAATTGGAGATCTCAAGAAACAAAAGAAAACGGCAGAGGATCATTCTCCACTGATGCCCAGATCTTTGAATTTTGATACTCCGGTGATTACTTCTCAGCCATCAGTGGCTCCAGATGTTCAATATGTGGGTGGACCAAAAGGAGTGCACTACGGAACAACAACAGTGACCCAGGCATTAGGTCCATACTTCCAGCCAGCAGGATCCTATCCTCAGCATATGGGATCCTTCATGAATTCAGGAGGGTACTCAGGAGCGCAGCAGATTCAAGGATCTTCCATTGTTCCAGGATCATCCCAGGTTCAAGGATCCTCCTTTGTTCCAGGATCATCCCAGGTTCAAGGATCCTCCTTTGTTCCAGGATCATCCCAGGTTCAAGGATCCTCCTTTGTTCCAGGATCATCCCAGGTTCAAGGATCCTCCATTGTTCCAGGATCATCCCAGGTTCAAGGATCCTCCTTTGTTCCAGGATCCTCCCAGTTTCATGGATCCTTCCAGATGCCAGGATCCTTGAGGAGTTTGCAAACAGGAAGTTCAGATGTCCATCAGGGAGATTTTATTCCAATGCAGACCAATGCTTCTACCGGTCCTTCGATCATTCCAGAGCCCCAACAATATGGATTAACATCCATTCTTCCTAATTTGAATCCAATGGGAGGTAACACTTTTAATAATTCCTATGCTACTAACCATGGCCTTATGCAGGATCCAGGTATCAATCATGCCATGGCTAGAGAATTGCAAAAGTTGAAGGATATGATATCAAGTGTTCCAGGAGTGGTCAAACCTATCCCAGAGATTGCAGATGGGAGCCACAGGATATCTCGTTTTGCACCACCGATCTGTGATGCTGAGATACCCAAGAAGTTCCATGTTCCAACTATGAAGCTGTATGATGGTTCGACGGATCCTGAAGAACACATAGCACAATACAGGGAGAGGATGGATATCAATCCAATCCCAGAAAGGTTAAAGGAAGCATGCCTGTGCAAAGGATTCGGATCCACTCTTACTGGATCAGCTCTCAAATGGCTGCTAAGTCTTCCCCCCTACTCTATTACCTCATTTGCTAATCTAGTTAACCTATTTAATAATCAGTTTTCTTGTAGTAGAAAATTCGAACGATTAACTAGTGATCTATATAGGATAACCCAGGGTCATAATGAATCATTAAGAGATTACATTACCAAATTCAGTAAAGAATCCTTAGACATTCCCAACTTGGATATAGCCACGGCTGTTGAGGCCTTTAAGATGGGATTGCTTAGGGATTCATTGTTCTATGATGATCTTGTTATGACACCATGCAGGAACCTAGATGAGGTAAGAACCCGGGCACTTAGGTTCATCCGGCTAGAGGATGACAAAAGGATCCAGGAGAGGTTAGCAGGATCCTCAAAGCAAGATAAGGAAGGATCCTCGTTCAAGAACAACAAGTTCAGATCCTATAACAGATCTGATAACCAGAACGTGCATGCTGTTGATCAAGAAGAGGATGATGAGGATTATCCTCCAATCTCTGAATATTGTTTTTCTGTTGATAACAATGAACTAATCCTTGCGATGCAGAACTTAGGTGATAAAGCCAGATGGCCCAGAAAGAATGATAGGCCAGCTGCAACTAAGGATAAGTCAAAGTGGTGTGCATACCATGAAGATTTTGGGCATCTCACAGAAGAATGCATTGCACTGAGAAAGGAAATTGGATACTTGTTGAGCAAGGGGCATCTAAAAGAATTGTTGGGAAGAAAAAAGTCAAGGACTCAGGATCCTGAAAGGATCCCTGAGAAGGCTCCAGCCCCTCCAGCAGATGCACAAGTAATAAACTTTATTTCTGGAGGATCAAACATTTGTGGCACATCCTTCTCAGCAGCTAAAAGGCATGCAAAAGAAACTAAAATGGATAATGGAGAAAGACCCGTTCGAACATCAAGTGTCTCCGAAGGAAAAGTCATAACCTTTGATGAGGATGATCGTGTTGATATCCAGGATCCTCATCACGATTGTTTAGTTATTACTCTTTTCATTTCTAACCATTTTGTCCGCAGGATCCTTATAGATGGAGGAAGTTCAGTGAACATTATCCAGCTTGATGTTCTAAAGAAGATGGGTGTTAGGGGAGGATTTTCTAACAATTAGTGATCCTTACACGTTATTCTAACTGGTGATCCTTACTTCTGTGACAGGTGGTGATCCTCAGAAGAGCTTCAGGATCAGGATCATGGATCACTTTAAGGATCCTCGTACTGACGATTGTTTACCTATGTTTTGTACTATCTTGCAGGTATAACAAGCTTGACCAAGTCTTGGCGACATTCCTGGAGAATATTCCTAAACTATTCTGCACGTGCTTGACTAAAAATAAACGTTATGGAGAACGTGGAGGCTTGGCACGAAAGTCGGATAGTTAGTTTAGGTGGTTATTTCTATTTTAAAAAGGGAGTAACGAGCTAGTAGAACACACTTAGTCATTTTTTGCAGTTATACACACTCGTACAAACGCTCATACAAGCTCTCGTTCAAACACTTAGCAATTTCATACACTTTTTACACATTTCACCGTAGTGATCCTTGTACCTAGCTCGTTACTATCCGAAGTTGTAAACATTTAACCATTTATTTCAGTTTGGTGATCGGTAGTTTCCATCACCCGGGGTTTTATGTGCCGGAGATCAACTCTTGATCAAGGGCTTTTTCCCCGTATAAATCCTTGTGTTGTTTGTGCACTTTACATTGAAGTGATCCTCATCGCTGTTACATATTTAAAGCATCATTCCCCTAAACAAAGAGTTTGGTTGCAATATCCTCATCAGATTTTTTGACCAAAACAGTTTGGCGCCCACCGTGGGGCAATTGGTGCTTTGCCTTAGAAGAATTCGCATTTCTGTGCTCATTCCGGTTCACTACAACCAAGCAAATGGCTTCCTCGGCGAAGAATACTTCAAACTTGATGCCTTCATTCACTTCCTCACAAGGCGTCCCTCCTTTGCCTCCACCACCTTCTGGATCCCAGAAGAATACTGAGAATGCTGCGAAGAAACCGACTCCCATTTTCTCAAAACCACCTACTTCTTCTGTTTCAACTAATCCTACTACTAATGATCTCTATGCCTTGATTTTGCAGATGAGGGATCGTGCACAAGAGCAGGATAAGACCAACGAAAGGATCCTCCGGGAGATTGACGAAATTAAGAAACAGAAGAAAACGGCAGAGGATCGTTCCCCACTGATGCCCAGATCTTTGAATTTTGATACTCCGGTGATTACTTCTCAGCCATCAGTGGTTCCAGACATTCAATATGTGGGTGGACCAAAAGGAGTGCATTACGGAACAACAGCTATGACCCAGGCATTAGGTTCATATTTCCAGCCAGCGGGATCCTATCCTCAGCATATGGGATCCCTCACGAGTACAGGAGGATATTCAGGAATGCAGCAGGTTCAAGGATCCTCCTTCGTTCCAGGATCATCCCAGGTTCAAGGATCCTCCTTCGTTCCAGGATCATCCCAGGTTCAAGGATCCTCCTCCGTTCCAGGATCATCCCAGGTTCAAGGATCCTCCTTCGTCCCAGGATCATCCCAGGTTCAAGGATCCTCCTTCGTCTCAGGATCATCCCAGGTTCAAGGATCCTCCTTCTTTCCAGGATCATCCCAGGTTCAAGGATCCTCCTTTGTTCCAGGATCGTCCCAGTTTCAGGGATCCTTCCAGATGCCAGGATCCTTGAGGAGTTTGCAAACAGGAAGTTCAGATGTCCATCAGGGAGATTTTATTCCAATGCAGACTAATGCTTCTACTGGTCCCTCGATCATTCCAGAGTCTCAACAATATGGATTAACATCCATTCTTCCTAACTTGAATCCAATGGGAGGTAACACTTTTAATAATTCTCATACTACTAACCATGGTCTTATGCAGGATCCAGGTATCAATCATGCCATGGCCAGAGAATTGCAAAAGCTAAAGGATATGATATCAAGTGTACCGGGGGTGGTCAAACCTATCCCAGAGATTGCAGATGGGAGCCACAAGATATCTCGTTTCGCACCACAAATCTGTGATGCTGAGATACCCAAGAGATTCCATGTGCCTACAATGAAACTGTATGATGGTTCGACGGATCCTGAAGAACACATAGCACAATACAGGGAGAGGATGGAGATCAATCCAATCCCAGAAAGGTTAAAGGAAGCATGCTTCTTCAAAGGATTCGGATCCACTCTTACTGGATCAGCTCTCAAATGGCTGCTAAGTCTTCCTCCCTATTCTATTACCTCATTTGCTAACCTAGTTAACTTGTTTAATAATCAGTTTTCTTGTAGTAGAAAATTTGAACGATTAACTAGTGATTTATATAGGATAACCCAGGGTCATAATGAATCATTAAGGGATTACATTACCAAATTCGGTAAAGAATCCTTAGACATTCCCAACTTAGATATAGCTACAGCTGTTGAGGCCTTCAAAATGGGATTGCTTAGGGATTCGTTATTTTATGATGATCTTGTTATGACACCATGCAGGAACCTAGATGAGGTAAGAACCCGGGCCCTTAGATACATCCAGCTAGAGGATGACAAGAGGATCCAGGAGAGGTTAGTAGGATCCTCAAAGCAGGATAAGCAAGGATCCTCATTCAGAAACAACAAGTTCAGATCCTACAATAGATCCGATAACCAGAATGTGCATGCTATTGATCAGGAAGAGGATGATGAGGATTATCCTCCAATCTCTGAATATTGCTTTAGTGTTGATAACAATGAACTAATCCTTGCCATGCAGAACCTAGGTGATAAAGCTAGATGGCCAAGAAAGAATGATAGGCCAGCTGCAACTAAGGATAAATCAAAGTGGTGTGCATATCATGAAGATTTTGGGCACCTCACAGAAGAATGCATTGCATTAAGAAAGGAAATTGGATACTTGTTGAGCAAAGGACATCTAAAAGAATTGTTGGGAAGAAAAAAGTCAACGACTCAGGATCCTGAAAGGATCCCTGAGAAGGCTCCAGCTCCTCCAGCAGATGCACAAGTGATAAACTTTATTTCTGGAGGATCCGACATTTGTGGCACATCCTTCTCAGCAGCTAAAAGGCATGCAAAGGAAACTAAAATGGATAATGGAGAAAGACCAGTTCGAACATCAAGTGTCTCCGAAGGAAAAGTCATAACCTTTGATGAAGAGGATCGTGTTGATATCCAGGATCCTCATCACGATGGTTTAGTTATTACTCTTTTCATATCTAACCATTTTGTCCGCAGGATCCTTATAGACGGAGGGAGTTCAGTGAACATTATCCAGCTTGATGTTTTAAAGAAGATGGGTATCCCCGAATCAGAGATCATACCAAGATCCTCCGTGCTCGTGGGATTTAGTGGCGAAACTAAGAACACCCTGGGGGACATTAAACTCCCAATATATATTGAAGGCTTACACTCTTATCAAAAATTTTGCGTTATTGACTGTTTATCTTGTTGTAATGTTATCCTTGGTAGGCCCTGGATACACGATATGAAAGCAGTCCCATCTACTTACCATCAATGTGTGAAGCTCCCTAGTCCTTGGGGAATAGTAAAGATTGATAGTGATCAGCAGGAGGCTAAGAATTCCTACACTTCATCAATGAAACCAGCCTCGAAGTCAAGGGAGCAATAGCAATCAAGGTATCCTCCAAGGAATGTCTTGGAGGCCAGAGAACAGGATGTGGTAGAAATCCTCATGGATCTTGATGATCCTGAATCCAAAATCTATATCGGATCAGGGATCCTTGGCGAAATGAAAGAAGACCTCATATCCTTCCTCAAAAGGAGAAAGACTACCTTTGCATGGAAACACGAAGATATGACTGGTATATCCAAAGATGTTATCACTCACAAGCTCGGCATCGACAGATCCTTCAAACCAATCCATCAAAGGAGAAGGAAGTTTGCACCGGAAAGGAATGCCATTATCCAGGAAGAGGTAGAGAAATTGCTCCGGGCAGGTATGATTAGAGAGGTCAAGTATCTAAGATGGTTGGCCAATGTGGTTGTTGTTCAAAAGAAAAACGGAAAGTGGAGGGTATGTGTCGATTTTACCGATTTAAATAAAGCATGTCCCAAGGATCCTTTCCCTTTACCCCACATTGACTCCATGGTGGATGCAACTGCGGGTCATGAACTGTTAACTTTTATGGATGCTTCATCTGGATTTCAACAAATCCAAATGGAACCATCTGACCAAGAGGATACAGCCTTCATGACTCCAACTGGTATATATTGCTATATTGCTATGCCGTTCGGATTAAGAAATGCAGGTGCAACATACCAAAGGCTGGTGAATATGATGTTCAAGGATCAGATCGGACAAACTATGGAGGTTTACATAGATGATATGGTGGTAAAATCCATAAGAGCTGAGGATCACCTAAAGGATTTGGAGGAAGCATTTGATATCCTTGACAAATACAATATGAAGCTTAATCCTTCAAAATGTCATTTTGGTGTTAAAGCAGGTAAATTCTTAGGATACATGGTGACTAAGAGAGGCATTGAAGCTAGCCTGGAACAAATCAAAGCAATAGTGAACATCAAATCTCCGGCCAATGCTAAGGATGTTCAAAGGCTAACTGGCAGGATAACAGCTTTGAACAGATTTATATCCAAATCCTCGGAGAAGTGCAAAGAATTCTATGATATCCTAAGGAAGAACAAGAAATTTGAGTGGACCGAGAAGCATGAAAATGCTTTGAGAGCCCTCAAAGATTACTTATCCTCAGCCCCATCCTTGATGAAACCAGAAAAAGGCGATGTGTTATCCTTGTATCTTGCAGTATCCTCAAAAGCAGTAAGTGCGGTCCTTGTTAAGGATCATGAAGGTACACAACATCCTGTCTATTATGTAAGTAAAAGTTTACTTGATGCCGAATGCAGGTATTCACACCTTGAAAAACTTATTCTTGCATTAATTATGGCATCTACAAAGTTAAGACATTATTTTAAAACTCATGTTATCATTGTTAAAACTAATTTCCCAATTAAGAATGTCCTCAGGAAACCAGAGATGTCAGGAAGGATGGCTAAGTGGGCAGTGAAGCTAAGTGCATATGATATAAGATATGAACCTAGAACAGCCATCAAATCCCAAGCATTAGCTGACTTTGTGGCTGATTTCAGTAGTGATTTACAAGAAGAAGCTGAGTTAGAAGTCCAACAGCTAGAAGAGACCAAGGATCCTTGGATACTTCATACTGATGGATCCTCAAATGTCAAAGGCACAGGGCTTGGAATACTACTAAAATCGCCACAGGGGGACATAATACCCCATTCTATAGCTTGTGAGTTCCAAACCACTAATAATGAGGCTGAATATGAAGCCTTAATTGCTGGTTTGCAAATCGCTAAGCATATAGGAATCAGGTATCTTGAGGTACATGTAGATTCTTTGTTAATTACAAACCACTTTAATGGATCCTATGCTGTTAAAGGTGAAAAGCTAACCAAATATTTGGAGATAGTCAAAAGTTTGGCACTCTCTTTTGTTTCCTTTAGTTTGTCACAGGTACCAAGGGAAGAAAATACAGAAGCTGATGCATTGGCTAACTTAGGATCATCTTTGAAGATCCCAGAGGATATCAAGATTCCTATTATCCATATCCTGACCCCGGCTATCGAGGATCACCAGACTATGGAGATAGGAAATGATTCTGCAGTTATCCCTAGTGAGGATACTCAATCCTATTCAGAATCAGGATCATGGATTTCACCAATTATGAGATACTTACAACATGGAGAGATTCCTACAGGAGAAAACCCTAGGGCTTTCAAATCTAAGGTATCTCAATTCACAATTATGAATAATATGTTGTATAAACGATCTCTTGCAGGACCATACTTGAGATGCATTGAGGATCCTGAAGTTCAAGAAGTTTTAAAAGACTTCCATGAAGGAGATTGTGGAAACCACACTGGGGGCAGGGCATTATTCTCAAGGATCCTGAGGACAGGATACTACTGGCCAACCATGAAGAAAGATGCTGTGGAGTATGCCAGAAGATGTGATCCTTGCCAGAGACACAGCAATATCCTTCATCAACCAGCTGAATTATTGCATCCTATATCCTCCTCTTGGCCATTTATGAGATGGGGTATGGATATAGTTGGAAAGCTCCCTAAGGCACCTGGTGAGAAAGTATTCATGTTAGCTATGACAGATTACTTCTCCAAGTGGATAGAGGCTGAAGCTTTTGCCCAAGTCAGAGAAAAGGAAGTTATATCCTTCATTAAAAGAAATATTATAACTAGATTTGGAATTCCTTCCGAGATTATATGTGATAATGGTTCCCAATTTATTGGGGGAGGGACCACTAACTTTTGTGACAGCTGGGGGATTAAAATGATAACTTCAACACCAGTCCACCCACAAGCTAATGGCCAGGCAGAATCATCCAACAAGATCATCATCAACAATTTGAAGAAAAAGCTTGGATCCAAGAAAGGGAAATGGGCAGAAGAACTACCCTATGTGCTCTGGGCTGACAGGACAACCCCTAAGAATGCTACTGGTCAAACACCATTCTCTTTGGTGTTTGGGGCAGAATCGGTGATCCCAACAGAAATGGTGGTTCCTACTGCTAGAACAAGTACCCGTGATCCTGAGGAAAATGATGAAAACTTGGCTCAAGACCTGGATACTATTGAAGAAATCAGGGATATGGCTAGGATAAGGATGGCCAGTTATCAACAAAGAATGGCTGGTGCTTACAACAAAAATGTCAGGATCAGGAGGTTTCAAGTTGGAGATATGGTGTTAAGGAAAGCATTCCAAAATACTACCAATCCTGCTGATGGGAAGTTGGCTCCAAAATGGGAAGGCCCTTATTTGATTGAAGCTGAAGCAGGAAAGGGGGCATATAGATTGCTAACCATGGAAGGTGATTTGCTACCAAGAGCTTGGAATGCTGTCCACTTGAAGAAATATTTCATGTAAGCAGGATCCTTATGGCATAGGTGATCCTCACGATAGGGATATCCTTAAAGGATCCTCAAAGTATCGGTGATCCTTACTTAGGTAATATCCTAAACTTAAGCTATTTCATTTCATTATTTTCTCTTATAAGGATAAGGATCATGTATCCTTTATCCATCTCTCACGTGAGTTCAAGTTTTGAAAGTTCAGGTATCTTTAGCACAACGTTGGTTATCCACAGAAGCAATCCGTCTTTTGGGTTTAACCCCAGTTATTCGGGCTTGTCCCCAGATTCCGCCTGTAGCGCACGATGATCCTGGTATAGTTCAAGGCTTTGGGACCAGTACTCGTTCTAGGGGCTGATAATTCCATTGTTTTGGCTATGCTTAGGATCCTACGTATAATGGTAGACGTACCATACATCCGTTCATAAGGTTTCTAACGTTTTCACGATAGCTAAGGTTTCTAACGTTTTCACGTTAGCTAAGGTTTTGGCATCTTCATGTCACTAAGTTTGGATAGTCGCCAGTTAGGGCCATACTCCAGTTTACACACGATCCTTGGCCTTGTCCCCAGTTATCCTTGGGCTTGTCCCCAGTTATCCTTGGGCTTGTCCCCAGTTATCCTTGGGCTTGTCCCTAGTTATCCTTGGGTTTGTCCCCAGTTATCCTTGGGCTTGTCCCCAGTTATCCTTGGGCTTGTCCCCAGTTGCTAACTCTTTTCTTATATCGGCTTAGTCCCAAGTTATGCTCTATTTCAGGTCCTTGAAGATAGGCAGCTAGGGATCCTTGATCCTTATTTCACTCTAAGGTTTATCTTATAGTTATCCTTATTATGGTTAGGATTCTAACTTGGATCCTCAGGTATGATCCTTAATTCTTTTGATTTTATTCATTATTCTTCTAAATAACCCCTATACTTGACAACTGGACTTGTGTTTCTTAAACTATATCACTTTTTAGAACTTATCGGTTATGGGATATGTGACCCTTGATCATATCCTAGACTTTCTGGATATCTTTTCTAATTTTTCAAGGCTTGATAAATATAAACAGAATGAACATTACAACAGTTGGAAAGTAACATATTAAAAAGGATAACAACACATGATAAGTGACAAAAGGTTAAGTTTTATTTATTAACATAAGGCTAACCCTTTAAAGGTTGTCAAAATTACCTACCCGAGCTTCTACCAGCAAAACGTGGCCCGTCCGCTGGGGTAGGTAAAGGGTGTCCATGATAATGAGTTCAAAAGTAGTGCAGGAATATAAAGGCGACAGGATCACAATGGCTTCATCCCCCAAACAGAGGATCCCTCCACCAATTGCAATCCTGCCTATTGTCCAAAGGATCATACATGATCCTTAATCCTAAAACCTATTGTTCAAAGTACAAACCATGAAATTGTTTTAAACATCACAACCACAAAAAACTACCACCAAACTAAAAAATTGGGCTCCGGCCTTAGCACATATATCCATCATCGCCCAATTGTGCAGCCTACACCTTTGCTGCATCCTCTTCTCCTCCAGCTGCGGTATCCTTCACCTGATCCTTCCCACTGCCACTTGCTTCAATCGCCAAGACCTCAGTAGCCTCCTCTTCATCATCTTCAAGATCAGCCAACCTTGCCTTCCAACCCTCAACATCCCAGCTGTTTTTATCAAAGCTAGGATCTTGAGCTTCTTGGGCCATCTTCAATTTTGTCTGGTACATCGTAATGGCGGCAGAGACCTTAGCATTTTCAATAAGGTCATGCTTTTCATAGTCAAGGTCAATCAGAAGTTTGGCTGTCTTAGTCTTCTCATCTAGGAGTTCCTTCCGAGCATCAGCAAGTGCAAGATCCTTGAGCACAGCAACCTGTTGGAGGTCGGCAATCTTTTTATCTTGATCCTCAACATGGCCCACATAATCCTCAATCTCAGCAAATTTCTGCAAAGGAAAAGGATAAAAGCAGTTCAAGACCAAGTAATCCTCATACGAGTAGGATACGTAGGCAGAATAAAGGATCCTTACATCATTGAAGTATTCAAGGAACTGGTGGCGGATCAGTGGTAGACCCTGAAGATCCTCAGCATCAGAAGTTTTCCTCTTCTTGACACCCTTTCCTTTAGTGGGTGCCTTTGGAATGGAAATGCTAGGACTGGTGGTGGATCTCTTCTTCCTGGATCGTACGACATCAAGGTCAGCCGTGTTGAATTGGGATACAGGCTTGGCAGATTTTCCAGCACCTACACAATTAAAACAAGATAAGTATCTTTTCCTAGTTTATATTTCACTATATATTTAAATTTTAAACAAGGATACTTACTTGACATTGTGACAGAGCCTGAGGATACCTCCTGTGAATCTTGGGTTGTTGTCTTGAAAGTTCTTGTCTCAGGATCAAGTCTCTTGAAAGCGAGGAGCCTTTCCTTAGCAGCAGGGGACAGTCTGAGGTGTGAAACGGTGATAGCTGCATAACAAGAAAGCAAAAATATCAGTTATCCTTATATCAAAAGAAAGTTCCTGGTGATCCTTCTCAGGATCCTCCATCCTACCATGGGTAGCCCATTTTTTACGAAGATCCTTTCCATCCTGGATGGAATCTCTCTTGACAAAAAAGAAGCGCCGTTTCCAATTAGCATCATTCTTGGTGGCTTTGAAGATCGGGTGTTCCTCACCGGGTTTACGTTTGAACAAATAACGGTGAGAGCCAAAGGTGGTAAGATCATACAGTTCTCCTAGCTCTGCCATTCCTAGATCTATTCCCTCCTGATCAATGATCCTTTCAAGGGTGTACAAAACCCTCCAAATCATCGGCATGGCTTGGATATAAGAGATGCCGGTTAGGGAAAAGAAAGATTGGGTGAAGGCTGGAAAAGGATATGTATAGCCTATGGTGAAAGGAGTGACGGGGAAAGCAACCCACTTATCGGAGATATGATCGCTCAGGGCATTGGGGTCAAAAGGTCTAATTTCGGTGTTCGCCGGAAAACAGTAGCGGATCCTATCTATCTGAGCATCATTGAAGCAGCAGCGTTCTTTAATGGAGTCTTCAATGATCCCCTGGCTTTTCGGAGGACTGTTCTTTGGGTGATCCTTGCCCGGTGAACTTCGGAGCAACATTTTCGAAGTGACGGAGATAAAGGTAGAGAAACAGAGTAAGAAGGAAGGAAGAGGAGAAAGAATTACCTGGTTGTTCGTCGACTGAGAATTTAAAGGGAGTCTCTTTCGGATTTGAATGCATATTGATCCTATCTATATCTCTATTTATAATTATGATTCTGCAGGATTGTCACTTCCGTGACGTCATGATCGCAACGGCTAGTTCTATTTTAACGGCTATATATCCGTTAGTTTGTTGCGGATAAGATCAGTAAAACATAACTCGCTAATTTTACAATTTCACTCCTTATATTTTGGGGGCAATTGTTAGGGGAGGATTTTCTAACAATTAGTGATCCTTACACGTTATTCTAACTGGTGATCCTTACTTCTGTGACAGGTGGTGATCCTCAGAAGAGCTTCAGGATCAGGATCATGGATCACTTTAAGGATCCTCGTACTGACGATTGTTTACCTATGTTTTGTACTATCTTGCAGGTATAACAAGCTTGACCAAGTCTTGGCGACATTCCTGGAGAATATTCCTAAACTATTCTGCACGTGCTTGACTAAAAATAAACGTTATGGAGAACGTGGAGGCTTGGCACGAAAGTCGGATAGTTAGTTTAGGTGGTTATTTCTATTTTAAAAAAGGGAGTAACGAGCTAGTAGAACACACTTAGTCATTTTTTGCAGTTATACACACTCGTACAAACGCTCATACAAGCTCTCGTTCAAACACTTAGCAATTTCATACACTTTTTACACATTTCACCGTAGTGATCCTTGTACCTAGCTCGTTACTATCCGAAGTTGTAAACATTTAACCATTTATTTCAGTTTGGTGATCGGTAGTTTCCATCACCCGGGGTTTTTTGTGCCGGAGATCAACTCTTGATCAAGGGCTTTTTCCCCGTATAAATCCTTGTGTTGTTTGTGCACTTTACATTGAAGTGATCCTCATCGCTGTTACATATTTAAAGCATCATTCCCCTAAACAAAGAGTTTGGTTGCAATATCCTCATCAGATTTTTTGACCAAAACAATGGGTATCCCTGAATCAGATATCATACCAAGATCCTCCGTGCTCATGGGATTTAGTGGCGAAACTAAGAATACCCTGGGGGACATTAAACTCCCAATATACATCGAAGGCCTACACTCTTATCAAAAATTTTGTGTTATTGACTGTTTATCTTGTTGTAATATTATCCTTGGCAGGCCCTGGATACACGATATGAAGGCAGTCCCATCTACCTACCATCAATGTGTGAAGCTCCCTAGTCCTTGGGGAATAGTGAAGATTGATAGTGATCAGCAGGAGGCTAAGAATTGCTATACTTCATCGATGAAACCAGCCTCAAAGTCAAGGGAGCAATAGCAATCAAAGTATCCTCCAAGGGATGTCTTGGAGGCAAGAGAGCAGGATGTGGTAGAAATCCTCATGGATCCTCATGATCCTGAATCCAAAATCTATATCGGATCAGGGATCCTCGGCGAAATAAAAGAAGACCTCGTATCCTTCCTCAAAAGGAGAAAGACTACCTTTGCATGGAAACATGAAGATATGACAGGCATATCTAAAGATGTAATCACTCACAAACTTGGCATTGATAGGTCATTCAAACCAATCCATCAAAGGAGAAGAAAGTTTGCACCGGAAAGAAATGCCATTATCCAGGAAGAGGTAGAGAAATTGCTCCGGGCAGGTATGATTAGAGAGGTCAAGTATCCAAGATGGTTGGCCAATGTGGTTGTTGTTCAAAAGAAAAATGGAAAGTGGAGGGTATGTGTCGATTTTACCGATTTAAATAAGGCATGTCCCAAGGATCCTTTCCCATTACCCCACATTGACTCCATGGTGGATGCAACTGCGGGTCATGAACTGTTAACTTTTATGGATGCTTCATCTGGATTTCAACAAATCCAAATGGAACCATCCGATCAAGAGGATACAGCATTCATGACTCCAACTGGTATATACTACTATATTGTTATGCCGTTCGGACTAAGAAATGCAGGTGCAACATATCAAAGGCTGGTGAATATGATGTTCAAGGATCAGATTGGACAAACTATGGAGGTTTACATAGATGATATGGTGGTAAAATCCATAAAAGCTGAGGATCACCTAAGGGACTTGGAGGAAGCATTCGATATCCTTGACAAATATAACATGAAACTTAATCCTTCAAAATGTCACTTTGGTGTTAAAGCAGGTAAATTCTTAGGATATATGGTGACAAAGAGAGGCATTGAAGCTAGCCCAGAACAAATCAAAGCAATAGTGAACATCAAATCTCCGGCCAATGCTAAGGATGTTCAAAGGCTAACAGGCAGGATAGCAGCTTTGAACAGATTTATATCCAAATCCTCAGAGAAGTGCAAAGAATTCTATGATATCCTAAGGAAGAACAAGAAATTTGAGTGGACTGAGAAGCATGAGAATGCCTTAAGAGCTCTCAAAGATTATCTATCCTCAGCCCCGGCCTTGATGAAACCAGAAAAAGGCGATGTGCTATCCTTATATCTTGCAGTATCCTCAAAAGCAGTAAGTGCGGTCCTTGTTAAGGATCATGAAGGTACACAACATCCTGTCTATTATGTAAGTAAAAGTTTACTTGATGCCGAATCCAGGTATTCACACCTTGAAAAGCTTATTCTTGCATTAATTATGGCATCTACTAAGTTGAGACATTATTTTGAAACTCATGTTATTGTTGTTAAAACTAATTTCCCAATTCAGAATGTCCTCAGGAAACCAGAGATGTCAGGAAGGATGGCTAAGTGGGCAGTGAAGCTAAGTGCATATGACATAAGATATGAGCCTAGGACAGCCATCAAATCCCAAGCATTAGCTGACTTTGTGGCTGATTTCAGTAGTGATTTACAAAAAGAAGCTGAGTTAGAAGTCCAGCAGCTAGAGGAGACCAAGGATCCTTGGATACTTTATACTGATGGATCCTCAAATATCAAAGGCACAGGGCTTGGAATACTACTAAAATCGCCACAGGGGGACATAATACCCCACTCTATAGCTTGTAAGTTCCAAACCACTAACAATCAGGCTGAATATGAAGCCTTAATTGCTGGTTTGCAAATTGCTAAGCATATGGGGATCAGGTATCTTGAGGTACATGTAGATTCATTGTTAATTACAAACCACTTTAATGGATCCTATGCTGTTAAAGGTGAAAAGCTAACCAAATATTTAGAGATAGTAAAAAATTTGGCACTCTCTTTTGTTTCCTTTAGTTTGACACAGGTACCAAGGGAAGAAAATACAGAAGCTGATGCATTGGCTAACTTAGGATCATCTTTGAAGATCCCTGAGGATATCAAGATCCCTATTATCCATATCCTGACCCCGGCTATCGAGGATCATGTGGCTATGGAGATAGGAAATGATTCTGCAATTATCCCTAGTGAGGATACTCGATCCCATTCAGGATCAGGATCATGGATCTCACCAATCATGAGATACTTACAACATGGGGAGATTCCTACAGGAGAAAACCCTAGGGCTTTCAAAATTAAGGTATCTCAATTCACAATTTTAAATAATATGTTGTATAGACGATCTATTGCAGGACCATACTTGAGATGCATTGAGGGTCCTGAAATCCAAGAAGTTTTAAAAGACTTCCATGAAGGAGATTGTGGAAACCACACTAGGGGCAGGGCATTATTCTCAAGGATCTTGAGGACAGGATACTACTGGCCAACCATGAAAAGAGATGCTGTGGAGTATGCTAAGAGATGTGATCCTTGTCAGAGACACAGCAATATCCTTCATCAACCAGCTAAATTATTGCATCATATATCCTCCTCTTGGCCATTTATGAGATGGGGTATGGATATAGTTGGTAAGCTCCCTAAGGCACCTGGTGGAAAAGTATTCATGCTTGCTATGACTGATTACTTCTCCAAGTGGATAGAGGCTGAAGCTTTTGCCCAAGTCAGAGAAAAGGAAGTTATATCCTTCATTAAAATAAATATTATAACCAGATTTGGAATTCCTTCTGAAATTATATGTGATAATGGTTCCCAATTTATTGGGGGCAGAACCACTAACTTTTGTGACAGTTGGGGGATTAAGATGATAACATCAACACCAGTCCACCCACAAGCTAATGGTCAAGCAGAATCATCCAACAAGATCATCATCAATAATTTGAAGAAGAAGCTTGGATCCAAGAAAGGGAAATGGGCAGAAGAACTACCTTATGTGCTTTGGGCTGATAGGACAACCCCTAAGAATGCTACTGGTCAAACGCCATTCTCTTTGGTATTTGGGGCAGAATCAGTGATCCCAACAGAAATGGTGGTTCCAACTGCTAGAACAAGTACTCGTGATCCTGAAGAAAATGATGAGAACTTGGCTCAAGACCTGGATACTATTGAAGAAATCAGGGATATGGCTAGGATAAGGATGGCCAGTTATTAACAAAGAATGGCTGGTGCTTACAACAAAAATGTCAGGATCAGGAAGTTTCAAGTTGGAGATATGGTATTAAGGAAAGCATTTCAGAATACCACCAATCCTGCTGATGGAAAATTGGCTCCAAAATGGGAAGGCCCTTATTTGATTGAAGCTGAAGCAGGAAAGGGGGCATATAGATTGCTAACCATGGAAGGTGATTTGCTACCAAGAGCTTGGAATGCTGTCCACTTGAAGAAATATTTCATGTGAGCAGGATCCTCATAGCACAGATGATCCTTACGTTAGGGATATCCTTAAAGGATCCTTAAAGTATCGGTGATCCTTACTTTGGTAATATCCTAAACTTGAACTATTTCATTTCTTTATTTTCTCATATAAGGATAAGGGTCATGTATCCTTTATCCATCTCTCACGTGATTTTAAGTTTTGAAAGTTCAGGAATCCTTAGCAAAGTATTGGTTATCTGCAGAAGCAATCCGTCCTTTGGGTTTAACCCCAGTTATTTGGGCTTGACCCCAGTTCCGCCTGTAGCGCATGATGATCCTGGTATAGTTCAAGGCAGTGGGACCAGTACTCGCTTTAGGGGCTGATAATTCCATTGTACTGGCTATACCTAGGATCCTAAGTATAATGGTAGACGTACCATACATCCGTTCCTAAGGTTTCTAACGTTTTCACATTAGCTAAGGTTTTGGCATTTTCATGTCACTAAGTTTGGATAGTCGCCAGTTAGGGCCATACTCCAGTTTACACACGATCCTTGGGCTTGTCCCCAGTTATCCTTGGGCTTGTCCCCAGTTATCCTTGGGCTTGTCCCCAGTTGCTAACTCTTATCTTATATTGGCTTAGTCCCAAGTTATGCTCTATTTCAGGTCCTTGAAGATAAGCAACTAGGGATCCTTGATCCCTACTTCTTTCTAAGGTTTATTTTGTAGTTATCCTGATTATTGTTAGGATCCTAACTTGGATCCTCAGGTATGATCCTTAACTATTTTTAATTCTATTCATTATTTATTTGAATAACCCTTAAAATTTGACAACTAGACTTGTGATCCTTAAAATATATTGCTTTTTGGGATTCTTTAACTATAGGATATTTGATCGTGGATCATGTCCTAAAAATTTTCAATCTGACTTATTCAAAATTGTTTATTCAATAAATGTGCATCAAAACAAAGGAGAATTAAAGAAACAAAAGGATAACAACACAAGATAAGCGACAAAAGGTTAAGATTTTATTTATTAACAAAAGACTAACCCTTAAAAGGTTGTCAAAATTACCTACCCCGAGCATCTACCAGCAAAACGTGGCCCGTCCGCTGGGGTAGGTAAAGGGTGTCCATGATAATAAGTTCAAAAAGTAGTGCAGGAATATAAAGGCGGCAGGATCACAATGGCTTCATCCCCCAAACAGAGGATCCCTCCACCAATTGCAATCCTGCCTATTGTCCAAAGGATCATACATGATCCTTAATCCTAAAAACTATTGTTCAGTACAAACCATCAAATTGTTCAAACAAAACAACCATCAAACTAAAAAAAATTGGGCTCCGGCTATGTCTAGAAGTTTCCATCATCGCCCAATCATGCATCCTAAACCTTCCCTGCATCACCACCTCCGGCTCCACTTGCTTCACCACCTTCACCCTTGCCTCCAGCCTCAATCGCCAAAACTTCCTCAGTCTCCTCATCATCTTCAAGATCAGCCAACCTTGCTTTCCAGCCCTCAACATCCCAGCTGCTTTTGTCAAAGTTAGGATCTTGAGCTTCCTGGGCCATCTTCAGTTTTGTCTGATACATTGTGATGGCAGCAGAGACCTTTGCACCTTCTATGAGATCATGCTTTTCATAGTCAACGTCAATCAGGAGTTTAGTCGTCTTAGTCTTGGCATCTTGGAGTTCCTTCTGAAGGTCAGCAATTTTGAGGTCCTTAAGCACTGCAACCTGTTGGAGGTCAGCAATCTTCTTGTCCTGCTCCTCGACGTTCCCCACATAGTCCTCAATCTCAGCGAATTTCTGCAAAAGAGATAAAAGATAAGGTCAGGACCAAGTGATCCTCAAATCAGCAGGATATGTCAGCAGGATATGCCAGCAGGATATACAGGCAGATACAGTGATCCTTACATCATTGAAGTACTCGAGGAATTGGTGACGGATCAGAGGCAGACCCTGCAAATCCTCAGCCTCGGAGGTCTTTCTCTTTTTGCCACCCCTTCCTTTAGTGGGTGCCTTGGGAATGGAGATGCTAGGACTAGTAGTGGACCTTTTCTTCCTAGGTCTAATAGAATCAAGGTCAGCCGTGTCGAATTGAGAAGCAGGCTTGGTGGATTTTCCAGCACCTACACAACCAAAACAAGATAAGTATCTTCACTTAACTTATATTTCACTATTTATTTAAATTTTAAACAAAGATACTTACTTAACATCGTGACAGAGCCTGAGGATACCTACTGAGAATCTTGGGTTGTTGTCTTGAAAGTTCTTGCTTCAGGATCAAGTTTCTTGAAAGCGATGAGTCTCTCTTTAGCATCAGGAGACAATCTGAGGTGTGAGACGGTGATAGCTGCATAACAAGAAAGCAAAAATATGAGTGATCCTTACATCAAAAGAAAGTTTCGGGTGATCCTTCTCAGGATCCTCCACCCTACCATGGGTAGCCCATTTCTTGGGTAGATCCTTTCCATCCTCAATAGAATCTCTCTTGACGAAAAAGAAACGCCGCTTCCAATTAGCATCGTTCTTGGTGGCTTTGAAGATCGGGTGTTCCTCACCAGGCTTACGTTTAAACAAATAACGATGAGAACCAAAGGTAGTAAGATCATACAGCTCTCCCAGCTCTGACATTCCTAGGTCTATCCCTTCCTGCTCGATGATCCTTTCAAGGGTATACAAAACCCCCCAAATCATCGGCATGGCTTGGATATAAGAGATGCCGGTTAGGGAAAAGAAAGATTGGGTGAAGGCTGGAAAAGGATATGTATAGCCTATGGTGAACGGAGTGACAGGAAAATCAACCCACTTGTCGGAAATATGATCACTCAGGGCATTGGGATCAAAAGGTCTGAACTCGGTGTTCGCCGGGAAGCAGTGGCGGATCCTATCAATCTTTGCATCATTGAAACAGCAGCGTTCTTTTATGGAATCTTCGATGATCCCCTGGCTTTTCGGTGGGCTGTTTTTCGGGTGATCCTTAGCTGGGGAATTCCGGAGCAACATCTTTGATAGAATGGTGAAAAGAAACGGAAAACAGAGCAAGAGAAGGAAGAAGATGAAGAGAGAATACCTGTTTATCTTCAGAATGCGGTTATAAAGGGAGTCTCTCTGAAATTTTAAATGCATTTGATCCTATCTCTATCTCCTATTTATAATCATGATCGTGCAGGGTTGTCACTTCTGTGACGTCATGGTTGCAACGGATAGTTCTACGATAACGGCTATATTTACGATAGTTAGTTGCGGATAAGATCAGGAAAATATAATTCGCTTATTTAACATTTCACTCCTTATATTTTGGGGGCAATTGTTAGGGGAGGATTTTCTAACAATTAGTGATCCTTATTCGTTATCCTAATTAATGATCCTTACTTCTGTGACAGATAGTGATCCTCAGAAGAGCTTCAGGATCAGGATCATGGATCACTTTAAGGATCCTCATACTGACGATTGTTTGTTTGTGTTTTGTATTACTTCGCAGGAGTAACAAGCTTGACTTGGTCTTGGCAACGTTACTATGGAATATTCCACAGGTATTTCGCACACGTTTGACTGGAAATGGACGTTGTGGAGAACGTGGGAGCTTGGCACAAAAGTCGGATAGTTTGTTAGTGTAGCTAACTTCTATTTTTAAAGGGGTGACGAGCTAGAATTAGAACACTTAGCCATTTTCAGCTACACACACTCTCATACAATCGCATTCTTGAAGCTCTCGACGAACACTTACTAATTTTCACTCACTTTTACACATTTCACACTAGTGATCCTTGTACCTAGCTCGTTACTATCCGAAGTTGTAAACATTTATTGATTTATTTGAGCTTGGTGATCGGTAGTTTCCATCACCCGGGGTTTTTTGTGCCGGAGATCAACTCTTGATCAAGGGCTTTTTCCCCGTATAAATCCTTGTGTCGTTTGTGCAATTTACCTTGAAGTGATCCTTATCATTGTTCTACATTTAAAGCATCATACCCCGTAACTAAGAGTTTGGTTGCATTATCCTCATTAGATTTTTTGACCAAAACAATCATTATCATTCAAAACAGTGAATCGGAGGTCAGTCATTCTTCATGATTTCTTATTTCTTATTCAAACAGGAGACCAGTCATTCTTCAAACAATCATGTGTTGAAACAGAATTTGACAAGAAGTAATGTTACACATTCAACAGGTTTAAACATCGAACATTCATGAACTTCACCATAACACTTAGAAATGAATACATTCTAACCTGGGTCCGAGTTCGTAACGGTGTGTGTGTGTGTGTGCTGGATAAAGAAACGGAGCTCCGGATGGTGAAGACGTGGGCCGCCGTCGAGTGATCAGAGTGTACAGAAGTCGCAGGAGGTTCGATCGGAGTGGGGGGGTTTTTGTGTGGTTGCAGGTTTGAGTGAAAGAAAGGTTAGAGAGGGAGAGTGTGATAGGATTGCTGCACAATGATTGCCAACATTCTAATGTTGTCGCCTGATGTTTTGTATTTATACTTCAAGTTAGTCGCACACTCAGTGCTAATATTCTATCCATTGTGCGATGCTTTAGGGCAACAAGGAGCCCTTTTTGGGCAGGTGTTTTACTGTGCAATCCCGGAGGCACACAAGGGTGGCAGCCCACTAGGCCCAAAAGAAAATAGAATGTGAGTGTGCGGATTAGTTATAGTGTGCGGTTATGTGTTTGTGTGAAATAATATACATCTCTACGTACACTACTCATGAATTATTTAGATATACCATATTTTAACTAATTCAAAGTCATACAATATCCATTAAACAAATTAACCAACTCGGATAAATTTAATGGCAAAATCTCTTGATTCAGAAATAGAACATGTGGGTAAAACCCGAATTGTCACATTATCACCAAGTTTCAAAAACTTTCGTCCCGAAAGTTAGAACGCACTGACGAGCTAGTGTGTTACAAAGTTTTCGCAGGGTGTCACAATAAAGGTTCGAGACCAACACAATTGAATTGGGACCATAGGATGAGAATTGTACTAAAGAACATATGCAATGTTAGAGGTGAAGTCTGATTGTAAACTCGTAGCCACAACATGTCAAATCATTACAAATCTCTACTTTAAAAAAATATTTTTTTCTTAAACACTAAATCAATCCAGATATCCACCTCACCAACCATCTCATCACCTACTTTTCTTTTTATTTAATCTTATATCTAATTTATTTTTTCATAAAATTAATTTCTTTTATATTAATATTTTTCAAATCGTTTAAACCAAAAGTTTATTACAAAATATTAAAATCCAAAAAATAATAAAATTAAAATTAAAAAAAGAATTAAATAAGAATTTCCTTTTGTTGTGATTGCATCGTTTTGGTTTCATTTCTTTTTTCAGTTTCTGCTTTAGTTTTTTTTCGGTTACCTTCACTTCTTTAAGGCTGTTGGGTGTGGGGCGTAGGTTAGGGTGTCGGTTAGCCTTTGACGCTGGCTACACCATACCGGGCTAGTGTTGGCCATGGCGTTGCCTCACTGGCGTGGAGGAGGCATGGTGACATGGCTGGCTTTGATTGGCTGGTTCGATGTAGCCGTCGGGGGTAGCCGTTGAGGGTAACCGTTGGGGGTAGCGGTTATCGTATGGTAAATCTAATTTAAAAAAAAAATACATTTTTTACCTATAAATACCCAACCAAAATTACATATTTTTTCATTCTTCTTCAACGAATACCCAACACAAATTACATATTTTACCATTTTTCTTCAACCAGACACACACCAAAAAAACGAAAAGGGTGCATTGGATCGAAGAGGAGGAAATAGCACTAGTGACATCGATTGTTGACTCACAACGTACCCTACAACGCAGTCAAACCGCGTATTGGGGTCGAGCGTTTCAACAATACCAACAACACATTGGGAACACGCGTCACAACTTAAACGCATGTCAACACAAATGACGTGAGCTTAAATCGAAGTTGGATCGGTTTAAAGTTTGCTTCGACCGTGTCACTGCGGGCGACTTGACCCACGACGATCGAGTCGAGATCGCGAAGATCGAGTACAGGCACGATAGGAATACGGATTTTAAGTGGGTTCCCCACTTTAATATTTACCGTACTTTGTAATTTTTTTTTATTTTTTAGGATTTATTAGGTAGGTTTTTTATTTTTATTTTTTAGGACTTAATAGGCTGTTTTGTTTTTAGGATTTATTAATTTGGTTTTTTTAATTTTTAGGATTGTCTTTTATGTAATTTTTTTTCCATTAATATAAGCTGTGTTTTTTTATATAATTGTCAACTTTAAAAAAAACACATGACACCCCACGTCTGCCTGACCATGCCGCTTTCACACCCCATTTTTTGGATGTGGACTGGTGGAGCCCACATCTGTTACGTGTCGAGCAATACCATCAACTCAAGCCACTCCATACCCGTAGTATAACCTCGCTCATCTTTTTTTTTAACGGTTAATCTTTCCTCAACTTAATACATCAAATACCCCTCTTTGTCAGGATCGTTTCTGGACTTATTCCCCCATGAGACACTGTCTCTACCATTGGGTTGTAACCCAAGTGGCACCTCGTTCTTCATCTGGGTTTTGATTTTACCACTACAAGCACTAAATATGTTTTCGTGTATGAGTTTTAAATGTTAATAAAAATAGAAAGAAAGAAGTGGCAACATAATAGAGACGAACACACAGTCAGCGCTCCTACCCCCTCCCCTACTGCCCTACCGCCGAGATCACCTGTCACTCAGGTCGGAATTCCGATCAGAGACCAACAATTCCGGTCTTCATGTATTAGTTTATTTTTATTAAGGACTAGGGTTTCGAAAATTACAAGTTATGATAAAATGTTTTGAACATGTGATTTAAGAAACAGTGGACTTATATGCCAAAATTGACTTGAATATGTGATATGCTTTTGGTAAAACCAATGATGGTGATGAGGATTTAAATTATAGTAGTATTTGTTATTTAGAAAAAAAAACTTGCTTAGCAATGTCTCTCTAAGATGATGTTAGCGCTATATTTCAAAAAATAAAAACTAATAGAGAACAACTTTAGATACATTGTATTTTCATTGTGTGTTTGTAATGCCGTTTGACGTACTTTTATTGATTATATGAAATTTAATTTAGTTATCTTTTTTATATGCCCCGACCCAATCCGAGTAGAAGCAGACCAAAACCTTATTATATAGCGGTAGACAAACGACCTCTAAAGATTTCCGTCCAATGAAAAAATTGTGTCCACCACTTCCCATAAATGGGCTTCTTTGAACATATTGCAAAAAAAAAAAGCTCAAAAATTAGATGGTTCATCTTCCTCAACGGTTTTGTTTCAATCAGAGGTTGCTCATCTTTTCAAAGGGTGCTCGGCTTTTTTGACTCAGTTGAATGTATTGGCAAAACAGGATGGAAAACATATGGTTCGTAGTCCTCATGGATTGATTTTGATAATTGATCTTGTCTTTTATTTTCGGAAGAAATTGATTGGTTTATCTACCATGAGCGAGGAAACGATGAATACGATGAACACCCAAAATTTACAGGACGCCATATATGTGAATCTTGTAGATTGCATATATAACAACTCTAAAGAAAACCGACACCCTCATAAATTTTCCGACACCCTAATATATTTTAAAATATCCTTATATGTCTTAAAATGCACCCCATACGTGAAAACGGACACGAATACCTTAAATATTATTAAATTTAATTAAAAATAATGTTTTTAGGGTTTAGGCGGGCCGCGTAAGGCACACCTTAACTCTTACGCGGGCCGCTAGAGATCAAGAAGGGTGGCGCAGCCCGGTGCTGACACGTGTCCGACTCGTGTTGAACCTATAAGCTGACCCGGATCACCTACGCCTTTGACCGTGTTTGACGCGGGCCGCGTAGCCCTTTGTTAACATTTACGCGGGCCGCGTAAAAGTCGAGATATGGCATTATAAGTAGCAGGCATCGGGTTTCATCAAATCTCGTTCAAATCTTTCTTTCTAAAAGTAAATCTCTCACAGTAGGCATTATACACGGGTATTATAACCCCCTAAATAGCGAAGTTCTGCTCCATTGTAAGTATCATAACCCCTGGATATTATTAGATACTCTGCCCGATTGATCTAGGGTTCCGTAACGGCTGCCGTGGTTCTACCCGACGTAGTCGTTGGAATGCCGTCTCGGGGAGAGTATTACTAATGTTAAAATGGGTTATTATACTAACATATGTGCTTTTGTGTAAATTATAGATAATTCTCAGGAAACCCCAAAGGATAATCTAAGACAGCAATGTGAGTTGATCCGCTTTTTGTAAACTTTTTGTTAACTATTTTTACAAAACCTCATACGATTAATTATATATTAAACAGTTATTGAATATTTGTAAGGATACAATTATCATGGGTATGTTGGGGTTTTGTATACAAAATTTGTTACTGGAGGGGTAACATTTTCACAAGTCGGGTCTGACAGTACCACGGGTGATAATTGATATAACTTGGAAACAAATATAATTGCGAGACCGCCCTCAATACTGTACAAGGGTTTTTATTTAAACTTGATTAAATTGGGATTCACTCACCAGTATTTCCCACTGACAAATGTTTTTCAAACGCGTTTCAGATAACAAACTGTGAAAGCCAAATAGAAGCCAGCTGGACAACACTGAAGGCTTGGAAAAGTGACAATAAAGTTACCTAAAATAAAATAGATGTTTTTATTAAATAAAATATGATTTATTCCTTTGAAATTGTCTGTATTGCAAACTTGGGTTTTATCCCATGTATTAAATATTATGAAAGTGTGTTATTTTACTCTGATAAAATATTTCCTAACTACGGTCCTTATGTAAATTCCACTGCCAAAATTGAATAAACACGCGATACCACCGAAACTGGCTCGCGGCCGCCCGTTCCCGGGGATTAGGGATCGGGGGTTGCGACAGAAGGTGGTATCAGAGCTAAGCCACTGATTCAGCCACAGAAGCGTTCTGCTGACATCGAAATTCAAATTGTTAGGAAATAAATTACGGGAATACGTGCATAATTGTATTTCTTGTTATGTGTTATTTGACTATTTGACTATTTGTTAGGAAATAAATTACGGGAATACGTTACAGTATGAGCGACCAAGGACCATCTGATGCGTAACGTCAATTGTCTGGTTCGCCTAGAAGCGAAGGCACCTCCTCTTCTCAGCCTGCCCTCTCAGGGTACTTTGCTGATACGGAAGAAGGAATATTCGTGTTTAAAGCTCAGTCCGAGGAACCATTCCCTCAGAAAAAGAGAGGATGGTTCAGTCGAGGGGCACACGAGCGTAGAAAACGTATGAAAAAGTTACAAGACCAGAGAGCACTAGCAGCAGCCAAAAGAGAAACCGATGCCTATGCCCAGGACATGACTAATAGGGGTATAGCCAACATCCACATCCTAGCAACCACTGCAGCTGACCCTAACCTGGAACAAATGATAGCACCCCAACCCAACCACAACCACCAATTCCTGACCAACCAATTGAGATAGAAAACCCAGAAAATCAAGTAGAAATGCATGATTTCGACCCGGAGGAAATACCGAGGGTACCTGCACCAAACCCCTTAGACCCAAATTACGACCCATGGTGGGACGATAATAGAGACTATGTGCAACGTTACCCGATACATGAAGACATGCCCATGCCAAACATAGGAGCCTACCCAGGTTTGGATCCTTTAGATCCCTATTACCACGATGTATACATTAGGGAGATTTTAGAAAATCCTTACCAATTCCAGGCCCCTACACCTCCGTACCAGGAACCCGCATCCCAGATTCCGAACCAAGTCCTAGAACCTACACCCCCAATGAGTGCAGACAATGTACAAGAACTTAGGACATTTGGTGAGGAAATTTTAGAGAGTAGTGAAAGAATGCGACAGGTGGGAGAGCGACTCGTCTGGAAGTACGACGAGCGCAATATGGATTTCTAGATGAATCCATATCCGTAGATGTGATGTTGGAAACGGTAGTAGTAATAATAATAATATAATAAAATAAATAATAAAATATGTGTGTACAGATGCCTACTATTATTAGTGTAATTTTATTTCTGTTGGTATTGTAATTTTTATTTCAGTAGTGGTGTGTAATAGATGCATATTATATGAATAGAGTAAAGTCGCAATGATCGACGCTTTTGACCAAAATACGTGTCATGTGATTAACTATGTTAAAAATTATTTTGTGATATTAATACGTGGTAACTGTTTAAAATTCAAATGGCCGACGAAGGAAATCAGGAAAATCTGAATAACGATAACTAGAGTAACATTAACTTGGATAATGAGAATCCAAACAACAATAACAATAGAAACCAAGTGGATAACAACACATAGTGGCACAAGGAATTATAGATGCAATGCCATTTATTATTCAAACTGTTCAAGAAGCAAATAATAAAAGTAAGCACAGCAGTAAGCGACCAACTGAGCCAGAACACAGCGTAAACAATGGACCCGTACTTAAAGCGCCCATTCCCAAAAGAAGAAGAACCATGCCTTATGGTTGTTCTTATAAGGAATTTTGGTCCTGCAAACCAATAGAATTCTCGGGCAGTGAAGGACCCATTGCAACTCTACGCTGGATAGAAAAGACTGAGGCAGTCTTAAAAATAAGCAAGTGTGCTGAGGAAGAAAAAATAATGTTTGCTTCTAATTTATTTAAAAGCCCAGCCTTAGAATGGTGGAACACTATCCTCCAGTCAAGAGTAAGTGATAGGGTATATAGCATAGAATGGGAGGAATTTAAGAATATCGTAGAAAGGAAATTCTGCCCTCCCAATGAAAAGGAACATATAGCTAATAAGTTTCTGAACCTTAGGATAACCGGGGTAGATAGTAAGGGTTATACTACTACATTCTTTGAATATGCTAGAATAGTACCAACCCTTGCATCACCTGAACCAGTATTAATCTCCCGCTACATATGGGGATTAATTGGAGAGATCAGACATGTAGTCAAGGCAGCTAGACCCCAAACCATAGAAGAAGCTGTAGAACTAGCAAACACCTTGATAGATGAATTAGTCCGTACTAGAGAAGAAGACCAGAGGAGAAACCTAGCTCAAAGGCTTACCCAAGAATTCCGTTCTGGGAATTACAACCGTAGGAATATGGGTTCTACCTCTGCACCATTCTGCAAGGTCTGCAAGAAAAAGCGTTCGGGAAAATGCTCCACTCACTGCAATTTCTACAAGGCACCCGAACACAAGGAAGAAGATTGCAGGAGGAAATCCAGTAATGGACTATGCTTCAACTGTGGAGAAAAAGGTCACATCAAGCCAAACTGTCCAAAATTAGCTCCAACTGCGAACAATAAGAATACTAAAAATGCTAGAGCATTCGTTCTGACTGCCGATGAAGCCAAGATGATTCCAGATGTGATAGCCGGTACGTTTTAGTTAATGATGTTTTTGCTAAAGTATTATTTGACTCTGGTGCGAACCAAAGTTTTATTAATACTTCATTTTGCAAAATTCTCGATCAACCATTAACTAAACTACCACAAGAATGTTTAGTTGAGACAGCTAATGGAGAAACAATTAAGATTTCTGAAAACCTGCAGGGAGCAAGAATAGAATTTTTAAATCAAAAATTTAAGGCAAACCTTTATCCCAAGAATATGGCAGGATTTGATGTCGTTTTAGGAATGGATTGGTTAATAGCTAATAAAGCCAGTATTTTATGTGATCAAAAGTCAATCCAAGTAAATTCACCAAAAGGTGAAAAGATCACAATTAAAGGAGTTAGACCATCTAGATCTACGAAATTCATCTCTGTGATGAAAACTGCAAGTTATTTAAGAAAAGGGTCTATAGTGTATTTGATTTCTATAATCACTAACACTAAAGGAAAAGAATTAAAAGACATTCCAGTAGTGTCTCAGTTTTCAGATGTATTTCTAGAAGAATTACCAGGACTACCGCCAGACAGAGAAGTTGAATTCAGAATTCACCTACTACCAGGAACAAAACCAATTGCCAAAGCACCTTACCGTTTGGCACCAGCAGAGATGAAGGAACTAAAGAAATAATTAGACCAATCCCTGGAAAAAGGATTCATACAGCCAAGCTCATCGCCATGGGGAGCGCCGATATTGTTTGTTAAAAAGAAGGACGGATCAATGCGTATGTGCATTGACTACCGTGAATTGAACAAGGTCACAATTAACAATCGGTACCCATTACCGAGAATCGATGATCTGTTCGATCAATTGCAAGGAGCTCGATTTTTCTCTAAAATTGATTTAAGGTCAGGATATCATCAATTAAAGGTATAGGAAGAGGATATTCCTAAGACCGCATTCGGAACTAGGTATAGCCATTATGAATTTACTGTCATGCCATTTGGTTTAACCAATGCCTCAGCTGCATTTATGGACATGATGAACCGAATATGTAAGCCATATTTGGATAAATTCATAATTGTTTTTGTTGATGATATTCTCATTTATTCTAAAAGTAAGGAAGATCATGCAAAGCATTTGCAGGCCCTTTTAAGTCTATTAAGAAAGGAAAAACTTTATCCTAAGTTTTCAAAGTGTGAATTTTGGTTAGAACAGGTACAATTTCTTGGACACTTAGTCAATCATGAAGGAATTCATGTGGATCCCACAAAAATAGAGGCAGTTACTAAATGGAAAACACCTGAGTCACCAACCGAGGTTAGAAGTTTCTTAGGATTGGCCGGTTATTATAGAAGATTTATTCGAGATTTCTCTAGAATAGCCATTCCTTTAACTAAGTTAACCTGTAAATCCATTAAGTTTGAATGGGGACCAAAACAAGAAGAAGCATTTAGAATTCTTAAACAAAGATTAACTAATACACCCATACTAGCGTTACCAGAAGGAACTGAAGACTTTGTAGTCTATTGTGACGCTTCCATACTAGGGTATGGATGTGTATTAATGCAATGCCAAAAGGTTATAGCTTATGCATCTAGGCAACTTAAGAATCATGAAGAGAACTATTCAACCCATGATTTAGAATTAGGAGCTATAATTTTTGCCCTTAAGATTTGGAGACATTACCTTTATGGTTGTAAGTTTACCATATTCACTGATCATAAAAGTTTAAGGTATGTTTTCGGGAAAAAGGAGTTGAATATGAGACAAAGACGCTGGATGAAAATGCTTAGTGATTATGATTGTGATATTCAGTATCATGCAAGAAAGGCAAATGTAGTTGCTGATGCTTTAAGTCGAAAATATCATGAAAAGTCAAAAAGAGTACGTTCTCTTAAACTAAATCTACAAGTAGATTTAAATGATCAAAATAGAAAAGCACAAGAATCAATAATCAAGGATGATACTGAAAAGCTAAAAGGTATGATTAAAGAATTAGAACAAGGAACAGATGGAATTTGAAGATTCCATAAGAAGAGAATGTGGATACCTAAATTAGGAATCCTACGCCATCGTATATTAGAAGAAACCCATAAGTCCAGATATACGATGCATCCTGGAAGTGATAAAATGTATCAGGATTTAAGAAATAATTTTTGGTGGATAGGAATGAAAAAGGACATAGCAGCTTATGTTTCTAAATGTTTAACATGTTCACAAGTCAAAGCTGAACACCAGAAACCCTCAGGTTTGTTACAACAGCTAGAAATGCCAGTATGGAAATAGGAAATAATAACAATGGATTTTGTTACCAAATTACCCAAAACAAGGAAAGGTAATGATACAATCTGGGTGATTATAGATAGGCTAACCAAGTCAGCTCATTTCCTACCAATGAAGGAAACTTTTAGTATGGAACAATTAGCTAAATTGTATGTAAATGAAATTGTTTCATTACATGGAATACCTTTATCAATTGTTTATGATAGGGATAGTCGTTTTAACTCTCATTTTTGGTCAAGTTTCCAAAAGACAATGGGAACCAAGTTAAATCTGAGCATAGCTTATCAGCCTCAAACGGACGGACAAAGCGAAAGAACAATTCAGACGATGGAAGACAGGCTTAGAGCTTGTGTAATTGATTTCGGAGGTAATTAGGATGATCACTTACCTTTAATAGAATTTTCTTATAATAACAGTTATCACACAAGTATCAATGCTGCACCATTTGAAGCACTTTATGGACGAAAGTGCCGAACCCCAGTCTGTTAGGCAGAAATTGAGAAAAAACAACTATCTGGACCTGAGATAGTACAAGAAACAACCGACAAGATTATTCAAGTCAAGGAACGACTAAAAGCAGCACGTGATCGACAGAATAGCTATGCTGATAACCGACGGAAACCATTGGAATTTCAAGTAGGAGATAAAGTATTGTTGAAAGTCTCTCCTTGGAAAGGAGTAGTAAGATTCATCAAACGAGGAAAGCTAAGTCCCATGTATATTGGACCTTTTAAGATTATTAGAAGAATAGGACCTGTAGCCTATCAGCTACAACTGCCTGAGGAAATGGCAGGAATACATGTTTCATGTAACTAATCTCAAGAAATGCCTAGCTGATGAATCACTTGTAATGCCTCTAAAAGACAAAGAGGTAAATGAACAACTCAAGTTTGTAGAAAGACCTCTACAGATCGAAGACAAAAAAGTCAAAAACCTCAAGCATAAGAGATTAGTTCTGGTCAAAGTGAAGCGGGACTCCAAAAGAGGACCTGAGTACATATGGGAGCTCGAATCAGAAATGCAAAGGAAATATCCACACTTGTTCTAGTAGATCTCGAGGACGAGCTCTAAAACAAGGTGGGGAGGATATAACAACTCTAAAGAAAACCGACACCCTCATAAATTTTCCGACACCCTAATATATTTTAAAATATCCCTATATGTCTTAAAATACGCCCCATACGTGAAAACGGGCCCCGAATACTTTAAATATTATTAAATTTAATTAAAAATAATGTTTTTAGGGTTTAGGCAGGCCGCGTAAGGCACACCTTAACCCTTACGCGGGCCGCTAGAGATCAAGAATGTGGCGCAACCCGGTGCTGACACGTGTCCGACTCGTGTTGAACCTATAAGCTGACCCGGATCACCTACGCCTTTGACCGTGTTTGACGCAGGCCGCGTAGCCCTTTGTTAACATTTACGCGGGCCGCGTAAAAGTCGAGATATGGCACTATAAGTAGCAGGCATCGGGTTTCATCAAAACTCGTTCAAATGTTTCTTTCTAAACGTAAATCTCTCACAGTAGGCATTATACACGGGTATTATACCCCTCTAAATAGCAAAGTTCTGCTCCGTTGTAAGTATCATAACCCCTGGATACGTATTAGATACTCTGCCCGATTGATCTAGGGTTCCGTAACGGCTGTCGTGGTTCTGCCCGACGTAGTCGTTGGAATGTCGTCTCGGGGAGGGTATTACTAATGTTAAAATGGGTTATTATACTAACACGTGTGCTTTTGTGTAAATTATAGATAATTCTCAGGAAACCCTAAAGGATAATCTAAGACAACAATGTGAGTTGATCCGCTTTTTGTAAACTTTTTGTTAACTGTTTTTACAAAACCTCATACGATTAATTATATATTAAACAGTTATTGAGTATTTGTAAGGATACAATTATCGTGGGTATGTTGGGGTTTTGTATACAAAATTTGTTACTGGAGGGGTAACATTTCCACAAGTCAGGTCTGACAGTACCACGGGTGATAATTGATATAACTTGGAAACAAATATAATTGCGAGACCGCCCTCAATACTGTACAAGGGTTTTTATTTAAACTTGATTAAACTGGGATTCACTCACCAGTATTTCCCACTGACAAATGTTTTTAAAACGTGTTTCAGGTAACAAACTGTGAAAGCCAAATAGAAGCCAGCTGGACAGCACTGAAGGCTTGAAAAAGTGGCAATAAAGTTACCTAAAATAAAATAGATGTTTTTATTAAATAAAATAGGATTTATTCCTATGAAATTGTGTGTATTCCAAACTTGGGTTTTATCCCATGTATTAAATATTATGAAAGTGTGGTATTTTACTCTGATAAAATATTTCCTAACTACGGTCCTGATGTAAATTCCGCTGCCAAAATTGAATAAACACGCGATACCACCGAAACTGGCTCGCGGCCGCCCGTTCCCGAGGATTAGGGATCGGGGGTTGCGACAGCATAGATGTAACAGATCAAGTTATGTACATGTAACTCGGTAACATATAAGTTTTAGATTGTTACATATGTTATTTCTCTTTGGTCGTAATCCTATAAATTCTCCAAACTATGTTCTTCTAAATTAGACCTGGCAAACGGGTCGGGTTGGGTCGGGTCGGGTCATGGGTCAAAACGGGTTCGGGTCAAAATGGGTTCCAGTCAAAACGGATCAATTAAAAAAAGGGTTGTTTTGGTTCGAGTCAAAACGGGTTCGGGTCGGAACGGGTCGGGTTAGTTAAAATGTTTTTTTTAAAGAGATTGTACATCAAGGGGCAATTTTGTCGGGTTAAAACGGGTCCAGGTTGGTTCGGGTTGAAAATGTATTCGGGTCGGGATGGGTTCGCGTCAAAAAAGTGCATGAGCTGTTAAAACGGGTCCTGGTTGATTCAGATTGAGAATGGAAATCGCAGCATCATAGAGTGCCAAAGCCTAAGCAAATCTCCCATTTTTATAAAATCTTCGTTAGCATTTACCAGAGTAACACACTTGTGGTAAGTGGTAACCTTAACAGTAAGCAACTTATATCGCTTTATATTTCACAATTTACATTTGCTCTTAGTTAGCTGTAACAGAATGATGGTAGCGTATTGTCTAACTGCGGGGGGGGGGGGGGGGGGGGGTAGTGGATGCAAGAATGTTATAGAAACGCACCCTGGCTTTCGCAAGAATATTATACAAATGCACCCACAAATTAGAGATAAGGAATCGTAACTTAATTCGAGTAAATTTTGCAAACCAAACGCATTCTAAATTCTGCAAGCTACCACGACCTGTCAGATTGTCATACCCATAAACCATAACGCTAAACGTGATACAAGAATATTAATTTAACTTACTCATGTATTCGAGAACATGCGCCAAACGTTAACACGCGATAGATCAAATATACTCGCAACCTTCTCTGACATTACCAATGTATCAAATAAAATTCAAGACTTGCTAATATCATTTCAATCATTTGATCAAACGTCTAACAACGATAACAAAAGCAAATAAAACACCGAATAAACTGTTCAAAGAGTTTACTGCACTAACGAACTTAACACGCCTCATTCTTTGATCGAAGGCTCTTTACTGCACTAATGAACTTAACACGCCTTTCCCCATGTTCGCAATGACAATATCTCGCGTGTTTTCACTGAAAGCAAAGTAACCCAACACTCCAAAAACCTGTCCACACGACCGTTTCTCCCCAAACAAAAGAACTTTAACCGGCTGTATCCACTTCTTCATCTTCTCATCCAATATTTTCCATTGAATGTTCTGCACTTCCTCAATACTCAACTTCTCAACCCCGAGAATCGACAAACACTCATCCAACACATCGTGCCGCACATTACTATACACCTGACAACACTCTTTCTCATATCCCGACCGAATCATCCGATCCGCAATCGCTTTCAACTCCTTAATCGCATCACTATAAACCAACTCGACATAAACATCACCTTCTAAACTCACACCTCTATCACGATAATATGCACTTCCTCCATCATCGTCTTCCCTGTAACTCTCAAAATGCTCCCCATATTCAACCTCGCTAACCGCAAATGATCCCGAACCTTTACGGATCGAACCGTACAGCCTCTCAACATAAAAAAAAAACCAAAAACTACAAACCCTAAAACACAAGATCCCCTACTCCGATTGATCATGATAACAACACAATTAACCTAAAAAAACCGATAAATTCTTCACCGATCGGCACCTAAAACTCCAAACGAGTGATCAACAATTGAACAAACTTACCGGAAAACTGAAATTCGGTTGTAATTTGGATATTCAGCAACTGGATGAGCAGAATTATATGGAATTAAGAGGTACTGGGGCCTCGAATTTAACCCATGACAGCTTGATCTGGCAGCGGTTGTTATTGTTGTTGTTGTAGAGAGAGAAAAGGTGGTGTCGGTTTGATTCAATGAAGAAGATAACCCATTCTTCAACCCGTGCTTTCTTTTCTTTTCAACCCTAAATGACCCGTTCTAATTTCTCAACCCTGTTCGATCGACCCGTAAATAAAATTTTTTATTTTTTAAATAACCCAATTTGTCCCCCTTAACTAAACTTCCTCACCCAAATTCACCCAATATAATTTAAAAAAGACCCACACCCATTGTGTGCTATTTGAGTCAAAATTGCCCCCTATTGCCCGTTATTAAACATTCATATGGATGAGGATGAATCGTATACATACGGCGTGGTTATTATTGATTAAGACACACGTGTCAAATAAAACTTGGCATAGAAACTATTACATTATGTTATTCCAAGTGAAATTAAACTAGAGTAAAGCCACACTTCCTTTTATAAATATTCCTCCCACATCCTCTCCTGATTGATAACATTCTAAAATGGCTTTAAAATAGGCACATTTCCTAGCCATCTCTCTCTCCTCGACTTTATGAAAATTCCTCACTCTACTGGCTTCACCTGGAACGAGGCCGAACCCGCTTGCTCTTGGAAAGGCGTTTATTGCTTCTCCAACAACAACTTCACCACCGTCACCCACCTCCAGTTACCTGCCAAGAGTTTTGTCGGACAAATACCACCAGACACCATTGGAAAGTTAACTAGCCTTCGTGTCCTATCCCTCCGCTATAACGGCTTCTATGGAGAACTTCCTTCTGATTTCTCCAACCTCGTCTCCCTTACCCGCCTTTCCTTACATTACAACCGCTTTAACGGCACCATCCCTTCTTATTTCTTCAACTTTACCCAACTTTTCCGCCTTTCTTTAAATGACAACAACTTTTCTGG
This sequence comes from Helianthus tuberosus, assembly GCA_030545235.1. Classification (NCBI taxonomy): domain Eukaryota; kingdom Viridiplantae; phylum Streptophyta; class Magnoliopsida; order Asterales; family Asteraceae; genus Helianthus; species Helianthus tuberosus. Next base: position 8,456,012 of record CM060408.1, read on the forward strand.
ACAGCTTCCCCACATGAATGCTAAGAATTTATATATTTTTGATGTTTCGTTTAACAGTTTGAACAGTTCGATTCCACGTTCGCTTTCTAAGTTCAACATATCTGCTTTCTCCCGAAACATTTTCCTTTGCGGTCCTCCTACCAATACTAAATGCCCACCATCGTATCAATCTACGGATCCTGGAAAAGAAGATAAAAAGGAGAACAAGACACCTGTAATCGTCGGTATATCCCTAGGATCATCACTAGTGTTGCTAGTTCTACTTTGCGGTGTACGGAGGAAGATATATCAGAAACCCAAACAACATCTATTGAGAGATGAGAGGATGGAGGGTAACAAGTTAGTGTTGTTTGATAACGGGGTTTACAGTTTTAATTTGGAGGATTTGTTGAAGGCGTCCGCGGTGTTTTTGGGCGAAGGGAGTGTTGGGAAGTCGTACAAACAGGTGATCCAAGACAACACGACGGTGGTTGTGAAAAGATTGAAAGATGTTGTGGTGACAGAGAACGAATTCAAGAGAACAATGGAGGGTTTGGGGAGTATAAAGAACAAAAATATTTTGGTTCCATTGATAGGTTATTATTATTCAAGAGATGAGAGATTGGTAATTTATGATTACATTCCAGCTCGTAGCTTGTCTGCCCTTCTTCATGGTAAGTTCTTCTTCATCTTCAGCATTTTAAATAATTTATTCAGATTTTCATCGTCTCCTATATTTATGTGGGTTTATTTATTTAATCGAAAATCTTGAATCACATGATTCATGTGTATGACTTATACATTGTATATTAATACTTGTACATTGGAATCCTATCACTAGTGGTGACCACCGCCACTAAAGAATACTTGTGAGTGATAGAATAGTGGTTGCTGACATGGCGGAACATGAATGGATGTTTGTGAGTGATGAAATTTCATCACTAATGACCACCCCACTCCCCTTAATGTGAAAAATAATCTATATGCTTTTGATTAAACTTCAGTCTTTTTTAATAGATAACTAGGTTTTTAATATCGCGCGTTGCGGCGAAACCGAGTAAATGATAATGTAAAACAAACGTGATTTGAAAATAAAGCATGTTGTTTAGAAAGTCAAACTATTAGAACGATTTAGTTTATCATCGTACCGTTTTATGATACCAAATAAATACTTTATTTTGAGTATAACCTCCTTTTTAACAAAACTTATAACGGAATGTCACGGAAAGAAATCAAGCACAACTACGTACTTAAGTTTTTTGAAAAAAGTTACAAACGTAACTTATTAAAAAAGTATCAAATTAATCAATAACTTAATATATGTTAAAAAACAATTATTAAAGAAAAGGTAAAGGAAATATATGTTTTAAAAAAAGAAAAATATGTTATTAAAAGTAAATATAACAATAAACTATTATAATATATTAAATAATAAAATAATAAAAAACTATGTATTATTATAAAAATAAAGTTACTATTCATCATCACTCGAAAACAATATATATAATAATAATAATTGACATGAACGGATGTATATTAAAAAAACATCATGTGATTCATGTTAGACATCCATTTTTAAAATCAAATTCTTTAACATTATAAATTATCTATAAAAAGACTTTGGGTGCAAAAGCTTTCTTTTTGGGGAATTTCTTGTCAGTGATGTTTTTCCTTGCAATCAGAGAGAGAATATAGTATATATAAGGGGAGTGGGGGTGGTCACTAGTGATAGCATTTCATCACTCACAAGCACCCAATCAAGTTCCGTCATGTCATCAACTATTTTTTCATCACGCACAACCTTTTTTGGTGACAATGGTCATCACTAACAACACCCAACAATAAACCCCCACACCCCCTCACATCCATTTATCACGCTCAAGCCATAATGCGTTGATTTTATCACGGTCTTGATGTATCACGCGTTGAAAAAGTAGGTGGCGGTGGGAATTGTTCTTGTATCACGCGTTGAATTTGTGTATCATGGTGCTATAACGCACCGCCCCCACCTGCCTAAATTTGAAGGGAATAATCTTAAGACTGTGAAGAAAATGTTAATTGTTAATAACAAAATTTTAGAAAACCATCATTAATTATAATCTTTTAGAAATATATGGTTCAATCCAGCTTATCAAGCTGAACTGCTAATTATTATTTTTCTTTTATTTAAATATTAGTTAAACCACAACGTGATATTTACGGATGGTTAGTTAAACCCTGTTGCCTACATGGCGATGACGTGACGTTTGAACGCCCTTTTTTGTGTTAAACCACAACGACCAGTCTACATACAAATCGAGGCTATATAGTTAGTTGATAGCTGCTACATATTCATGTATACCTTCTATCTTCTTTCTCTGTTATTTTAAACTGATAACCGAATTGCGATGTTACAATTAATGTGTAGGATATGATAATTGCTCATTTTTCCCGTATGTTTTGGTTGCGAATAGTGTTGTCTATATAATGTTTCAGTGTATATTAACTTCTATCATATGCTCACATCCTATAAAAAGATGCACTGGAGGTCATTTTTAAACTAATTAAATTTGTTATCTATATTTAGGTGCGTAACCAGGGCCGGCCCGTTAGGGTAATTGGGCTAGGCGACGGCTTAGGGCCTCCGGAAAATAGGGCCTCCAAAATTAAAAAATAAATAAATCTATATTTATAAAAAAGAATATAATATTTACGGTGATATTTGTTAACATTAATACAATTGTAGTCTGGTGGTAAGAACAAGTTTTGGTTTTTGTTGGGGGCTGGGTTCGAATCCCACCTACTACATTTCTCAAAATTATTAATCACCACATTCACTTTTTTAATAAACGGTTATAAAAGCATCTTTTTTAATCACCAATCTTAACTTAATAAGCTAACAAATTTTGTCCACACATTTTTAAGATGATAAGTCCATGTAAAAATTTATTTAAAAAAATCGTTTCTATATAATAACAATAGTATACTTAAAATAAGTAGCATGTTTTAATTCCTTTCACACATAATGTAAGTTGTTATTTGTTAGGTTAAACTCTTTTGACCAACTTTGATTTGATTTATGCATTAGATCCCAACATTATTTGATTAGAGAAATCATCTACTTTATATAATGGTTAAGTGTTTTATAAGTTTCTTCCTAATATATTTCATGTCAGATATAAACCGAAATTACGAGCCTAAAAAAATTAAAAAGGCCTAAAATTTTTAATTCGTTTTGGGCCTCCAAAAATCTAGGACCAGCCCTGGGCGTAACTACATATAAGGGTACGGGTTCGGCCCAGCCGAACCCGTAAAAGAAAAAAACCTTTTTTTTGTTATATGTATGTGTATTTCGACTTCGCATCCGTAGAAATTTCAACATTAAACCCGTAGAAAAAGCTGAAACTTAGTGATAGACAACCTGTTGTCCGTCCCTTGAAAATTTTCGAACCCGTAGGAAAAGAATCCTGGCAACACCCCTGTCTATATTATAACACATGTTATGTAATAATATGGCTACATTGCTTAGCTTATAATGGTAGATTGCACAAAATAACTTGATTGTATAGTATTCTTCTCAAAATACACCAAATGAGTTCAATAATTGCTTCCATTGATCAAAGAGGCATATGTCATTATTTTGCAGGAGGTATAGGTTCACAACGAACACAACTCGATTGGGACCATCGTATGAGAATCGCACTAAGTGCTGCTAAGGGACTGAAAAATTTACATATGGCCACAAAAGTTGTTCATGGCAACATCAAATCATCAAACATTCTCATCCAACATGAAACTAACAATGATGCTTGCTTGTCTGACTATGGTCTCAACACTCTTTTTGGCGAGTCAATCTTCGATAACCACCATGTCACAGGTTAATGGGCCCCTGAGATTCCCAAGTCCCAGAAAGTCACATTTGAATCTGATGTGTATAGCTTTGGGGTTTTGTTAGTGGAGCTTTTAACGGGCAAAAATCCAAAGCAAGCCTCACTGAGGAAGGAAAGGGTCCACTTTTCTAAGTTGGTCGAGTCAGTTGTATGTGAGGAACCGAAGGTTGAGATGTTTGATGTGGAATTAAGGATGGGTTATAATATTGAGGAGATGATGCAATTGTTGCATATAGCAAAGCAATGCCTATTGATTGAACCTGATCAACGACCAACAATGCAGGATGTGTTGAGCAAGGTGGAGGATATGGGGTTTAGACATACGCCCAATGATCACTCAAAGGAATATGATTATACGCCTTCAACGGAGACCCACGATACACCGAGTACCATCACCCCATAAATCCATATATATATGATGTAGTGTCTTTGATTTCGTACTTTGATGGATTTATGTTACGAAAATTGTGTGTGCTTTTATAGGTTGGATCAAATTTCTATATATTGTGAATTTGTGATTGTGAGGCTACTTGCCTGCATTTGCGATGGGTTATAAAACATACCATTTCGATGAATAAATTTAGGAGTTTTACAGATAGTCTGTGTGGAATGTTTATATTGTGGCTTTGATCTCTAGTTGTGAGAAGTTATACTTTTGGTTATCACTATTTTCTCTAGCGTAACGTATGATACTTAAAGTGTATGTCAGTTACTTGGGGGGTTGAATTTTTAAAAGGAATTGAAGGTACGTGAACCGGATCAGAACTACGAGTCTATGTGTGTAACTACATCTAAACGTGTGCAAATCCAATTCTATATGTATGATAGTCACAATCTCATGCTAATCACTTGAAACCAATCCCCCAGTTATTTTCAACTCCAAACAATTCGCCTAATCATTTTCCCTGAAATACTTGTTGAATATCAAGAAATGTGCAGCGGAAGTTGATTGAATATGTGAGTTCATATTGTGATTGTGCAGGAAACAAAGAAAGTGCAGATCGAATAGAAAGGACAATTCGAGTATGAAATGTCTTTGTACCGGTTACATTTGCCGGCAAGACTTATTTATACATTAACATACATGACGGTTATTGTTGGTTGGTTTTGGAGGGAATAACCACCACTTGAAACGGTGCCATCCAAACCAACATAACCGTTCTATAATATCATCGTTACACATATATAATCATAAGTTCGAATATCTAATACACACATAATATAAATTAAGTTTATATACTCTAATACACTCCCCCATAAACTTAATTGTTCTTTCGAGAGTGCATCATAACGCTTTTATTTTCTTCATTAACGGCTTTTTCAGCCTGCTGGAAATCAAATTTCTTCCTTCTTTGCAGTTTGTTGAGCCCGTACCAGTCATTTCCAGCGAAGAAAGCATAATGTTCTTCATCTGCTCCATCACATTCTCCTCCGGTATGCCTGCTTGTTCCTTCATTCTTGTCCAGACTTTTGCTTCGTCTTATTTCTGCTACATCCTCCACGATCTCTCTCTCGACTACCTTTTGTTGTGTCGATTTGAATTTATAATAACAAACAAGCACATCTAAGTACATGGCATATATCAGCCTCATATACTCCTTCATTGTAATCGAAACCCATATCTTTGGCAACCATAGCCCACATGTTGTTTTCTGTTATTCTTCGGTGACCACCCTCTCTTTTAACTATCATATATAGTTCCAACAAACTTACCTTTCGATTGTCTGCAGCATATGCTGGAAGAGGTCTTGTGGTAATCTCTAACTTTACTTTGAGAAACCAATCAACCATGTCATCGAACTTATTCTCTAAACAGTACTTATACTTACTAACATAACCATCATCTTCTAGCATATCTAGAAGTGCTTTACAGTCTTGAAACTCTTTAAATGACATGGCTTGAAGTATCAAGACATTCCAATCTGGTTCTTTTGACGACAGATCTAAATTTTTGAAGTATTGATTTAAATAATCTGTTTTGAATGCTTCATAATCAGGTTCAGACGTAATCAGTGATTCTTTTTCTCTTAAACCGATCTCATCTTCTCTTTTGAGACCAGAAACATCACTCCTTCTATTAATTACCGGAATTCTAAACGAAGGGAAGATCTTACACTTATCGACTATAAATTTTACTGTGTATCCTTGGGTGATTAATTGATCCAAACTCAGTACATTTCTATCTATATCAGGAGTGTAGAAAACACTCTGAATTCGAATCCTTTGAGATCCGGACATCACTTCCACAACCCCTATTCCTTTTATAAAATAGAAGTTGTTTTCTCCCGTTTTTGATTCCACACCGAACATACTTTTAATCCTTTTGAACATGTCTAAATTGCCTGAGAAATGTTTTTTAAAGGTTTTACTTACGTACCAAATTTCAGACCAGAGTCCTCCATCAGTGCCGGTTACAATATACTCCATTCTCTGATCACTTTGTTGATTATCATCTGCCTCTTGTTGTTGTTGGATTCCTGTGTTGATCGCCAGATGTATCAGTTGTGTTGCCTCATCGTTTTCTTTCGTCTTGCATGACGAAATTTGATGTCCCGGTTTGTTGCAGTAATAACATCTTCTCTGCAACCATCTTCGTTCTTTTTTCTCGTTGGAACAGTGTTTACACGGTAACATGGATGATGTTGGCTTGAGATCTTCATCGCTTTCAACAGTGGCTCTGATACCACTTTGTTGAATATCAAGAACATGTGCAGCGGAAGTTGATTGAATATGTGAGTTCATATTGTGAATGTGCAGGAAACAAAGAAAGTGCAGATCGAATAGAAAGGACAATTCGAGTATGAAATGTCTTGGTACCGGTTACATTTGCCGGCAAGACTTATTTATACATTAACATACATGACGGTTATTGTTGGTTGGTTTTGGAGGGAATAACCACCAATTGAAACGGTGCCATCCAAACCAACATAACCGTTCTATAATATCATCGTTACACATATATAATCATAAGGTTCGAATATCTAATACACACATAATATAAATTAAGTTTATATACTCTAATATTACAAACTTAACATATTTAATCAAAGCCAAGTGTTCTAAACACATAATAACACCAAAACACCTATGATCTATCGACCTACTGACTATAGACATTAAATTGCATCTATAAACATTAAATTGCATCTACAGACTCCCCTTAAATATTGTCGGCAATCACTGTCTTCAGTCTTCACTTCCAGTTTGTCTTCAAGTTGTTTCCAACATGGATCCTGAAAGCAAAACGTACGCGAACCACATGGTGGAACTTTAACGCCTGATCCATGTCCCTCGTCTGGTAAATATAAGCATCTTGTATAGACGTTCAATTATAATATCATTCTTTGATAGATTCACCAACCACATAGGATCAAATATCCTAACAAACTGGTTTCCGTTTGCCAAAACAATCACTCTTTCACCTATCTTGTTCTGAAATCATAATACCACCACTTAATGGATTCACAGAAGTCATGTTCCATCTTTTTAAAAGATTGATCATGATTGGTTCAAACAAGGAAGAACATTGATCAATCTGTGAGAGATCAAAAGAACTCGTTCAATACAAATAATGGTGAGAAGTTCAATGTGAGACAGAAACAAGTCGTGAGATGCTACGGGGGATGTCGGTTATGTTAGACAATCAAGTTTGAGAGAAGAAGATTACGTTGTGAAGTTGTATTAATCGGTGTGAAAGACCTGACTTATTCTAGAACCAAGATCAGGAGGATGGAAATTAATCTTGATTAAAGGGCCATATGGGTGCATTATGAAACTTATGGGTTAAAAGATAATAGATAAATTAAATGTAAGATTAGATTTTATTTGGAAATGATTATATTAGAAGAGTAGCTTCCTTATTTGATTAGGTGTCTTGTAGGTTAAGTTAACTTGGTTAGGCTATAGGGTGTGGCCATGACCCTCATTACCACCATGACCGTCCACGTCAGTGTCATGTCACCCACCTCTAATTCACAATCCAAAACCACTACCCTAAGGGTCATGTATCCTCTTAGGCTATAGGGTGTTGTTATGAGCCTCATGACCACCATGATCCTCCACGTAAGTGCCATGCCACCCACCTCTAATCCACAATCCAAAACCACTACCTTAAAAGCGTGATCATGACCCAAACCACTATCCCTTATTTATTTTAATTTATTTTTGTCTAAAGAAAAAGAAAATGATTACTTGAAAAATGGAAACGAGGACCATGGTTGCCATGGTTTAATCCATGCAAACCATGGTGGATTAGGGAAGGGGGTGGTATAGCTTTCCGTTCATGTTCCTAGGTGGCGAATTATGTCCCAACCATGACCCTCACACCCTTTAGCCTTATTTATTTTAATTTATCTTTGTCTAAAAAAAAGAAATGATTACTTGAAAAATGAAAAAGAGGACCATGGTTGCCATGGTTTAATCCATGCAAACCATGGTGGATTAGGGAAGGGGTGGTATAGCCTTTCATTAATGTTCCTACGTGCCGAATCATGTCCAAATCATGACCCCCACACCCTTTAGCCTTATATGGTTATGTATTAGTATAAATAAATGGTTTAGGGTCATTGTAATTTTTGTAATCTTTCGTTCTTAATAAGAGTTCAATACATGACATCTATATAAAATGTCTTATATATAAAATTAAAAGAAAATGAAGATTCTCAAATGAAATAACCTTCGTGAGGCTAAGCTTATACAAAGTACATACGTTAGAAAGTTTAAAAGAGTTCTGACGTTGTCACTAGAGTTCGTCACACTTTTTTATTAGATCATCTGAGCCTTTTCTTCTAAGGGGCTGTTTGGCAACATCTGAACCAATAAGTGCTGAATGAATAAGAGGTCTGAATGGGTAAGAGGGTCTGAATGGGTAAGTGCTGAACCAGTAAAGTGCTGTTTGGTTCCATATCTGAATGACAGTGTAAAATGACATTTTTACCCCTCCCCACAAAATAAACCTTTTATAGATTTTTTTTCTATAAAACCCAATCATCATCATCATTCATCAGTATTCATCATCCCCCCACCCCCACCCCCTTCCCCTTTCTCTCCATACCTGCACCACCGCCCCTTATTCTCTACACACACACATACACTGAATTTAGAGAGAGAATCGGAGAGAGATAGAGAGAACCAGAGATAGAGAGAGCCGGAGAGGAGGAGGAGGCCGGCCTGGTGGCGCGACACGGCGGCGCACGGAGGTCCGACAGCCGCACCCGGTGATGATGATGATCGATGAAGATGAAGATGTTGATGAGATGATGATGATCGATGAAGACGACGACGATGATGTTCGATGATGGGATCGATTAGGGTTTGATTTGGGGGTTTCGATTTGGGGGTTTCGGAGATGGTGGAGGTGCAGGTGGCGGAGATGGTGGAGGTGTTGGCGGAGATGGTGGAGGTGGTGGCGTCAGTGACGATGATGATGATGATGGAGATGGTGTCGGAGGTGGTGTCGGAGTTGATGATGATGATGATGATGGATATGGTGTCGGAGGTGGTGGAGGTGGTGTCGGAGGTGGAGGTGGTGGCTGTGGAGAACTCGTGAAGAAGAAGGAGCAAAGGGCATACAAGTCCAATTTTCATTCAGAGATGAGAAGTAGCTGAACCATTCAGATGAATGGTTCAGTTCAGAGGTGAAGTTTTTGTGAACCAAACAAGGATACCTCTGTCCGATTCAGAGGTTTACCTCTGAATGAAGCCATTCAGAGGCAACCAAACAGGCCCTAAGACTATGGCCACACGGGGCGGTTCCGTGATGGAAGAAAATAACGAGTGATGGGCTTTTTCTTTCCACCGCCACTCCCTTTTCCACGCGTGATAGTTCAACGTTGGGGCGATTCCGTGATTTTTTTCACGGAGTGATAGTTGTTGGTTGTGAGGGTAGTTGTTGGTTGGGGGGAAATTGTTGGGTGTGGTGGTGAGTGATGACCACCGCCACTAAAAAAGATTGTGAGTGATGGAAAAATGGTTGCTGACATGGCGGAACATGATTGGATATTGTGAGTGATGAAATTCTATCACTAGTGACCACCCCCACTCCCCTAAGCTTTACCTTCTCGTTGTGGTTGCTGGTAGAGAAGATAACGACCCCAACCAATGGTATTCCGCTTGTGTTTATTACCTTTGTTTTCTTTTGAAGTATATGTACATTGCTTAATTACTTTTAAATCTATGTTTGCAACACGCTTTTTTTTTTTTTTTTTTTGTGTGTGGGGGGGGGGGTTAAACGGCCTGAATCTTAAGTCGTATACTTTTATCTCTAGTTGTGCTTCGCAAAATGTTGCTTATACAATGTTAAAAAATCAATGTTGTTGACACATTGTCATTATTCCAAAACATTTCGAATTTGTATGTATATTTTAAATGCATGATTGAATAATATCTTTTATAAAAATCAAATGGAATCAACTTTTAGACAGCAGCATGTGCGGGAGAGCTTTTTTAAGTTGTTTTCCACAATTATTGCAGAAAAAGTTTCATGGGGTGGCCCGGGTGATAGGATGGAATATTGGATTCATGTAATATTATATATGAATAAAAACCCCACAAATTATCAAGCATCTGGTTCGAATTTGGTTTCTTTAATTTATGTATCAGCTTTAGGGAAGGCATGATTCATGTGTCTCCGGTAATATATTTTGTCACCGTCCGTAAATCCATTTTTGTTTCTATATAGCTATTATGTATGCAAGTTTCAAATACAACAACTATAATATATAGTCAAGTCTATCGAAACACGAAATCCAATCCTAAGCAGTAAGCACTGCCCGCATTTTTTCCACCCTAGATCTTGTTAGACCCAACTTAAGCTTATCTCCGTCAAATCAATTCATCAGTGTCTTTCCCTGGAGTTATGGGCTACAAATCAACAGATGGTTACCTAAAAATTTTGGATGAACTCATCGATGAATACTACCTTCCTGCAAACATGATAAATAAGCTGATGGGTTACATGAAGTCCATATACCGATCAGATCTGCAAAACAATTACAGCGCACCCATGTTATGGATTGGGATGTATATTGCGTTAGCATCTTTCGTTTGCATCCTTGCCATGGTAGCTGATTTGTTACATGGATTACGTAGCAGAAAGCTATGGTTTCCGTGTAGATATTTTAAACTTAATGCTGCTTTTCTCGCTGTAATATCTGTTGCAATGAAGTTACCTGTGGATCTAAGTGGTTCCATGCCTGGTGATGTGGACCAAGTGGCAAAGCTCGGAAGCATGGCTTTTATGTGCACCATCATGGCAAATTTATTGCCTTGTTTAGCAACCATGGGCAGCAATGAACTTTTGTCAAACGTCACAGGTTTGTGTATTTTTGTAATCACCATGGTTGTTAATGTTTGCATTCAAATATCAACTGGTGTTGTATCCTACAAGGAAGATGCCAAAGTAATTCAGAAGGTTTCACCTAATTATGATATTAAAATAAGTAAACATCGCAATACTGTGCTAGCCTCCATTTATGTGGCTTTGTCACTTGTGTTGTTGATGGTACATGTATGTTCATCTTTAGCGATTTTAAAATCCAAAAAGATTATAGAATCAAAATACCAACAACGTCATGAGAGAGCTTCAAAAAAGATTCAACCATCACCAGGAGAATTGTTAATGGTTGAGAAGCTACAAGAGTATGTGAGAAACCACTGGATCATGGCAGGAAGTGGCAGCCCCCAATTCATAACCGCCTGCTTTCGTACGACATCTGCTTCTGGGGTAATATGTGTTTTAGTCACTATCTTACACACACTTACTATGTCTTGGACTATTTAAGCTATTTTTACCAAGGATTGTGATTCGGATTATGGTTGGTCCATGATAGCAATTCTTATAGTACAGTTTATCGGTGTCGTGATTGGTACAATTGCACCATTTTCTAGATGTTTTGCAACCTTAAGCTTTAAAGTGTCCTTCAAAATCATTTCAAATCATTTTAAGGTCTTTGAAGTAGAAAGCTACTGGACTAGCAAGTTATATTCTTGGAAACGTGCTAGTATAAAACTCCCGATTCGTAGCCACAACCTCAAGGTGGGTGTCGAGGCTTTGAAAAGGCTAATTCTGATCTTTTGTATAGAACTTCAGGAGGGAGTTGTGGTGGTATGCAAGATAATAGCCTTGATTCCGTTTGTCTTTATGATATGTCTCTTGTATTCTTTCCGTTTTTTGAAGTGGTTACCAAAAGCCGTGATTATTTCATTGGGAGAAAACACTACAGAAAGAAACAAAGATCTTCGTCCATATGTTTTGTGTCTTGAAGATGAGATGGAGCTTGGTGAGAGAACACTGGAGGGCATTTCCAAATCTGTCAACGAAATGATCCAAAAGGGTGAAAAGAGGCAACCTAAAAATCTCAATCTCAGAGAGTTAATTCAAGGAATATCAAACAGTGGTTTCCAAGGACTTGCAAAGTTTGACCACATTGATCCCAATCGTGTTCCATCTTTAGGATCAACAGTACAATATCATGATAGTTGGAGCTTACCGGTGGTAACCCTAACAACCATCGCCGTTTCTCTTCGACAGAATGAAGGTGAAAGGTTGTTCAAAAGTGTGAGGGAAGGTCTAGTATATGTCAACATTGTATAAGAAAGCCTCAATGTTGCCAATGACCATGTCAGCATTCGAAAAGAAGCTGAAACTTTGTGGAAAGAAGTTGATGTGGAGCACAAATGGTTAGGACACAAGTTTCAAGACCTTCCTCCTCATGTGAAAACAGCTCAACAGATTGTTGAATGGTTCAGGGATACAACTAAAACCATAGATCACGAAGACGGAAGTAATGGAGAAAAAAATGATGATTCCACACACAGGTCTATCTGTGCCAACTCAATGTATCACATAACCAAGACAATGCTAACCGACAATGAAAACATTGAGAATGTCAGCCACAAACAATTATTCAAAGATATATCTTCAACGATCGCTGACATAATAGCCGCTTGTCTCACTAACTTACCACAAGTCATAACAATGAAATGCCACACTGGTGAGATAGAGAAAAGGGAGGCTGGTGTAAAAGACGCAGCCCTGCTTCTAGGTGAGACTAAAGAAATAATCGATACCCTTTATAAAGATGGCGGTAATAATATTCCATGCATGAATCCAAGTGACTTGCCATTTATCAGCAATTGGCGTTCCCATTTAAGAAATCCCTAATTCCCCATGAAACCTTTCGGTTCTTCAAGTAATGAAGTAAGTTCATGTTTACTTTTTCAGTTTCCTCCTATTGTACTTAATTGTATTACTTAATGATAAACAGCGGTGTCTAATTTTCCAGGATGATCGAATAAGTTCCTTCAAGAAGTTAATTTGCACGATCTAGCTATTAGCCTCCAGAAAGTATTTTGACTTGCTGGTAAATTGTTTTCATTTATGTGTATATATATGTGTGTGGTTTTGAGGAATATTTGGATACCTTTGTATTCTGTTCTTACTCCCCATTAGTGTTTATGCTATCTTATTAAAATGGTTGCACCTATCTTGGGTTATTCGAATTAGCACCCTTAATACCAACTTGGATGTATGGGAACCCAACCAAAATGAAACTAACGTGACTATGATCTCGAAACGATCAACATGTTGAAGTTATTAGCGATATATTGTATTTGTATCATGATTATATTTAGTTTTAGGAGATATATTATTTCCTTATTTATAGGCTTGTATATCCCTTTATAATGGGTCCTTTGTTTTGATGAATGACAACAGAGATTTACCCTAATATCATATGCGTTTATGGTATCAGAGCCATAACGCGTATCTCCGCTACCCTTCTTCTCGCCGATCAGCCACTTCAGCTCCCTGTTTTCTTTCCGCCGATCAGCCATGGTTGACGATAATCTTGTTGTCAGCCCCAAAGATACCTCCAAACCTCCTTCACCCGATGATTCGGCTACGGCCAAAACCCTTCACCCCGTGTATACGGTCACCAACATTCAACACAAAGTCCGTGTTCTCGATGGCGTCAAAGTCACGTACACGTCTTGGGTGAAGTTGTTCATGCTTCACGCTAAAGGTTATGAGGTTCTTCATCACATCGACGGAACGGACCCTCCGGCTGACACGGATCCAGAGTATGCCTCGTGGGCCAAGATCGACTCCATCGTGTTACAGTGGATATATGGAACGTTGTCCGACGACCTTCTCGTCCGCGTCCTCGAGACTGAAACTACGGCTAGGGACACATGGGTTCGCTTACAAGGTGTCTTTCTAAACAACAAAGGCTCTCGAGCAGCCACTCTCAAGCATGCCTTCACTATTCACAAACTGTCAACCTGCTCCTCTCTAGACGAGTACTGTACCAAGCTAAAGGAAATCGGTGAACAATTAAAAGATGTGGATCAGCCCGTACCCGAATCTCGGTTGGTACTCCAACTGGCTCGCGGACTACCCCCTGAATATTCGGTGACTGCGGCACTCATCCATCAACAGTCGCCGACGTGGGATATTGCTCGAGACATGATCGAACGCGAGGCACAACGGCTGGCGGCCCTTGAAACTGCACAGGTGCTCGTCGCATCCAACAAACCAACACCGCCACCTCCGTCCAATCCGGAACCTGCTCAGCAATCTTCTTCTCGCAACCCGGACTCGCTGAACCGTCGTGGTCGTGGGCGTGGCCGCTGGAGGGGAAACCGGTCCAACAACAGCGGCAATGGTTATGGTGGTAACGGCTACGGTCGTTCTCAGGGCCCTCACCAACAACAATTTTATCCCCATTGGGCCATCCCTCCTTGCCCCTATCCAACACAGCCATTCGGCTGGCCCAACATGCCCACCTTATCCAACCAATGGCCCAACCAAGGTTCCCAATCTTCTGGCCCAAACTCACAGCAAACTCAGTCTGCCAATATGTTATACAATCAGCCCACTGGATCGTCCTACAATGCTTTGAGTCCAACTGATCTGGGTGCAGCGTTTCAGAACATGCAACTTAACCATACCGGCCAACCATGGAACTTCGATACAGGTGCGTCTGATCACATTACGAATGAACGATATAAAATTCAACACTTTTTGCCATTTAATTCCTTAAACACTATTTTTGTTGGTAATGGTCAAGGGCTTTCAATAAAAGGATCCGGTCACAGCTTACATGCGTTACCCAACAAAACATATACCCTAAATAATGTCAAATACTCACCTCAAATCGTTAAAAATCTTTTATCCGTTCGAAAATTCACTCGTGACAATCATGTTTCTATTGAGTTTGACCCATTTGGTTTTACTTTGAATGATCTCAAGACTGGCAAGGAACTTTCCCGCCACAATAGCACGGGGGACCTCTATCCTTTCACTCCACCAGCTCAAGTTTTTCTCACCACTTCCGATACCTCTCAATGGCATAATCGCCTTGGACACCCCGGAGCGCCAGTTTTAGATTTTTTATCTAGTAATTCACTTATTTCTTGTAATAAAAGTCAAACTTTGTCACTTTGTAATTCGTGTCAACTTGCAAACAGTAAAAGACTTCCATTTTTTGATTCGAATACTATTACCTATGCACCTTTTGACATTATACATTGCGATTTATGGACTTCACCAATCACTAGTAATTCGGGCTACAAATACTAATTCGGGCAACAAATACTATATGGTTTTAATCGACAATTTTACCCACTTTGTTTGGACCTATCCACTAAAGTTTAAATCAGACACCTTCCCCACATTTGCCAAATTTCATAAGCTAATCCAAACCCAGTTTCATCGAAAAATAAAATCATTCCAATGTGATCTAGGGGGCGAGTTCGATAATCACAACTTCAAATCCTTTGCTCAAAACAACGGTCTTGTTTTTCGATTTTCGTGTCCACACACGTCCTCACAAAATGGAAAATCCGAACGGATGATACGTCGTCTCAATGACATTATTCGTTCTCTTCTGTTTCACGCTCACATTCCACCAACTTTTTGGGTCGAAGCTCTTCACACGAGTACCTACCTTCATAACATTTTACCCACTAAAAAGCTCAAATTCTATACCCCTACGTTTGCCTTATACCATCGTCACCCCACGTATGAGCACCTACGGGTTTTTGGGTGCGCGAGCTATCCAAACCAATCGGCCACTCAACCACATAAGTTACACCCTAGATCCATGCGGTGTATCTTTCTTGGATATCCTAGTGAATATCGTGGTTATCGGTGTCTTGACCTGATTACCGGTAAAGTTCATTTCTCTCGCCACGTCCAGTTTGATGAACTCACGTTTCCATTTAATGAGCCGCTCTCGTCTTCCTCATACACCTTCTTGGATGACGATCCGCATCCCTCCGTCTTTTACGCAGCCCATACCACGTCTGCTCCACACTCCCAAACACATCCGGCCCACACCCACTCGCATTCACCACAGGCCCAAACCCGCTGGCCAACACCACTGGCCCACACCCACTCGCAATCATCACCGGCCCAAACCCACTGCCAAACACCACCGGCCCAAACCCCACACCATGCCCAAACCTCAAACACGGCCCAGCCTCCTATAACGCCAACCCTCCCTACTCCACTACAACAGGCCCAAACCACCCAACAGCCAAACCTGCCTATACCTCACACAACTAACCAACATTCCATGACTACTCGTGCCAAAGCCGGCATTTCTAAACCTCAACACCGTCTTAACCTTCTCACTACCACTTCCTCTACTATATCTCCCATACCTTCCTCATACGCTAAAGCTGTATCGGATCCTAATTGGCTCGAGGCTATGAAAACAGAATATAGTGCTTTGGAACATAATGGTACATGGGAACTTGTGCCGCGTCCCACGGATAGCCCGGTTATACGTTGTATGTGGCTATTTCGTCACAAGTTTAAGTCCGACGGTTCATTGGAGCGCTATAAAGCGCGGTTAGTAGTCAATGGGAAATCTCAAACGGTTGGTATTGATTGTGAAGACACGTTTAGTCCGGTTGTTAAACCGACTACCATACGTACCGTATTGTCCCTTGCGGTTTCACGTTCTTGGCCTATTCATCAGCTTGATGTCAAGAACGCTTTCTTACATGGTGATCTTAAAGAAACGGTATACATGCATCAGCCTCCATGTTTTGTCAACAAGGCTTGTCCAGATTATGTATATCGCCTCAAGAAGTCCTTATATGGACTGAAGCAGGCACCGCGGGCCTGGTACCACAAATTTGCCTCATGTATTACTTCACAAGGTTTTCGAAGTAGCACATGTGATACATCACTTATCATTTACAAACAAGGAAATCATATGGCATATCTCTTATTGTATGTGGATGACATTATTTTGACTGCGTCTGAACCAGGTTTGTTAGCGCGCATTATTGGTTCCTTGTCTTCCGCTTTTGCCATGACGGACCTTGGTCAGTTGCATCATTTTTTAGGTATCACGGCTTCACGTGACAGTAACGGTCTCTTTCTGTCTCAAGCTCAATACACTAAAGAAATTTTGCAAAGAGCTTCTATGGCAAATTGCAAGCCGTGCACTACACCGGTGGATACGTCCACTAAACTCAGCGGTACTACTGGCACATTGTTACCAGATGGGACGCTATATCGTCAATTAGCAGGGGCTCTTCAGTATCTTACCTTCACCCGGCCAGATATTACGTATGCAGTTCAGCAAGTTTGCCTCTTTATGCACGCCCCTCGTGAACCTCATTTTGCTTTCATGAAGCGCATCTTACGCTACCTTCAGGGCACTCTAGATTATGGTCTACGGATCACGGCTTCAAAGTCCTTGGCGTTAACCGCATACTCCGATGCTGACTGGGGCGGATGCCCCGACACTCGACGATCCACATCTGGATATTGTGTTTTTTTGGGAGATAATCTTGTGTCTTGGTCGTCCAAGCGTCAACACACTATCTCTCGCTCTAGTGCCGAAGCTGAATATCGCGGCATTGCTAATGCGGTTGCTGAAACAAGTTGGTTACGTAATCTGCTTTTTGAATTGTCTGTCCCTTTGCGGACTGCTACTATAGTCTACTGTGACAATGTTTCGGCTGTCTACTTATCTGAAAATCCCGTGCAACATCAACGGACGAAGCATGTTGAGATGGATATTCACTTTGTGCGTGAAAAGGTTCAGGTTGGTCATGTTCGCGTTCTTCATGTACCGGCCTCCAGTCAATATGCCGACATCTTTACCAAAGGACTTCCTCGACAACTTTTTCAAAGTTTCAGATCCAGTTTGAGCGTCCTGTCTAATACCGCTCGAACTGCGGGGGACTATTAGCGATATATTGTATTTGTATCATGATTATATTTAGTTTTAGGAGATATATTCTTTCCTTATTTATAGGCTTGTATATCCCTTTATAATGGGTCCTTTGTTTTGATGAATGACAACAGAGATTTACCCTAATATCATATGCGTTTAGAAGTTTGCTTGATAAAACTACACATTTTAGTGGTAATAGCCTGAGTGTCATCTTTTCGAATCTGGATTTCTTTCCACCACCATCAACCTCTCTAAACCATTACATGGTTAAACCTTTTTTAATGGTAAACTACACCTAGTCTTAAAATCTACACCACATGTTTCGAATAAGAATTAAGCCCTCACCACTTGGGAGAGGGACATTATTAACGTATATTATACATGTGTATTGTATTGTCATTTATTCATTGTACATGTACTCAAGTGTAAATATCTTATCTTAATATATATTCTTTGCATCCTCATCAGTTGAGGTATGCCAAACATTACAGAAACTCCTCAATTGTCACATGGTATCACATAGCCACTAATTGTCACACCCGACCTATAGTGGATTGGTATGGGGCATGATGATTGTCCAAAACTTATAACCATTATTATAAGTTTAAAATTTAAAATAGGATCAAATTTAAATGGCCAAACATAATCATAGAAATTTTTGACAAAATTAATACAATATCCAAAAGATAATTAGTCATGAACAAATATCCAATTTTTTTTATTAAAGCACATCGTATGTGTCTTCAACTTCAAATCATCTCAAACTTATGTACCTATATTATGCGTAAAAAAGGTTTTTGGATCAACGTAAAGTTGATGAATAGATCTTGATTTAAATAAAATATTTTGCTTTATTATTTGATTTATTTTATTTAACAAAATAAACATGTAACTTCATGTGTAATCATATACACTGAGTAATAAGATAATAAATCATTAATAAAATAAACCAAAACCAAATGCTTCTGTCCCACACCTACAAGGGCGTGACTAAATGAGGTGACGATACCAACATCCCATAGGCATCAAGAATGGTCAACCTAAGAAAAAAATGTGAGGCGATACCACAATCCATAGTCATGAGGAAAGTTCAGACATAGATCCACAATATGCTTGCTTGCTTGCTTTAATTTCAATAACCAACACAACAAACAAATAATACATGTAATACACACTAACTTTGCATGCTCGGTAAATGATTTAAAATAATCAAGAAACTTTTTGACACAATGATATACTCCAAAAAGTTTAATTCTAAAAAAGAGAAAATAGATCTACTCACAAGTTGCGAAGAATTGATCCACAAGTATTACCGCACGAATAGAAATGGATAATATCTAAAATTATAACAATCTCCCTATAGTATAAATAAACAAAGTACTAACGAAAGGGACGATAAAATTGAAACTACTAATTCGGGTTCTTGATTTGGTGACTTTTGTATAAAATATTATTTTGATACATATAAGTATTCCTATCTAAGCATATATATATATATATATATAGGGGGCCGCTAAAATGAAAACCACTCCCAGTTGTAAGAACCACGAGAACCACTCCCCTTGTACCCTCCTCCTTCGACCCCCCATGAACTAACGTCAGGTACGGTCTGGCTGAAGACCCATAAACTTAGCGCTCTCGGGAGGCAACCCGAGTTGTGTGTCAGTGTCCTTGGCGACAAGTGTGGGGAAGTTTCGTTTTATCAGGTACATGTAATCTTTCCTTTATCTTTGTTTGTTTCCTGGTGATCATGTTCTTTTAGGTGTGTTATTGTACTTGGTGGTGTTAAACTTTATGTGCTAGGGTATGTGTTTTAATTATTTGTTTTAGTAATGGTCGCTCATGATGTTTGTTAGTAGGTATTTCCGGGTTTTGTTTTAAAAGCACTATACATTGGGGACAATGTCGCTCAAGTGTGGGGATATGGAAACCCGGGAAGGGATAAAGAGTTTGAAAGTGATTGAGAACGATGAAAAGTGAAAAAAAAATTGAAAAGTTTGAAAAATTTCATCGCCTTAAGTAAGCTAAACGGATATAAAACCGAACGTTTCAATCACTAATGGGTTCCTTGCCGGTAGCAAACTAACATAGTCCCTTGTTATGGTCGTTCCTTTAAGTTTCATGAGAGTAGGTCCGACCGGTGTTTTTATGATAAAAGAATTGAGAAGAGATGTCTATTTAAGGGTAACATGCTTTAGATTGCATATGCTACATGTCGCCCAGCCTTTTTACCCTTTCTTGGTGAGAATTTGAGCCTGTAGAATGATAGAATGATTTACATATTGAATTCATTTGTTGAGAGCAGGCCGCGTGTAATTCTGTGTTAGAACTTGTATGATTTGATACATGCTGAGATTGTGGTCTGACATGTGCACGTAAATGATAAAAGCATTAGGATATCCTTTACACCAGTTGTGTTTGTTTGTTTTGTCTTTACCTAGTCATCACCCTTAGTAGCCCTGTTGAGCCTATTTACCCGTTCGTCTGTCCCCCCAATGTGAATTATTTGATACCAACCGTGAACGACAAATTTTGAGTAAGTGAAAAAAAAAAGAAAAAAAAAAGAGAAAACGAAGAAAAGATAAAGAAAAAAAAATGAAAAAGATAAAAAAAAAAGAAAGTTTTGTGAAGATTGTTTATGTCTTGGGTAGAAACCAACCCAAAAGTGTGTTAGTCGTTATGTGTTGCAAATAATGTTGTCACGGTTTGGTCGTTGTTTGTTCGCCACGAAAAAAAAAATATAAGCCAAAAATTTCCTACCTTTAGCCTAAGCCCAAAACCCGAAAGTCCTTTTGATATGTGCCGTGTTACATGATACAGTGGAGGTGGGATTGTCTTACAAGCTTATGATTTGCAGAATTTCATGTTTGGTTTTGAGTGTTATACATATTAGCACATTACACGCTAGTTCAGTTTTTAAACCGAGAGGAGAGTTTGTTGTGAGGGGCGTGTAGCATGTGAATAATCCTAAGCATGTTAGTTTTGAATAGACAAGTCTTAAGTTTTAGAAATTGCACCAATTGCTTGTCGGACTGTCAATCTTGATTGTGTTAGTCTATGGGACGGGTATGACTTGGGACTTAAACTGTTGCATCGGTTAAGGGATTTAGAGGTATTGTTACTATGGTGAGTCATTCCGTATCGGTTTGCTTGAGGACAATCAAAGGTAAGTGTGGGGATATGATGCAGAGGATGAAACTTGGTTATTAAAGTGTTTATATTGCGGGTTTTATTGTGTTTTGGATGATCATTAATTACGAATGTGATAACTACGAAGGATTGTGATTTTTCAGGTTAAAACGCGTAATACGGTGAAGTTAGAATGGTTAGAGATGAAGCGGAACAACCAAACTGGATAACCAAGGTGAATGATAATGTTCGGGTTAAGATATGGTGCACAACATATGAAAAGAAGTGCAAGCATTAATTAAATTCACATCATCCATCATTCACCAATTACATCTACATACACACGCATATAATTGTGTGTAGAGAAAATAATTAATTGGTTAATATCATATTATTAATAGAGAGAGAAAAGGGCAGCCAATACATGTTTGTGAGAAGGCATTAATTGAGGAGGGGTCAAAGTGTAACTTCACATCTGAACACATTAAATGCATACATTGAGGAAACCAAAAATAAAAGTCAAGGACATTAATTAATATTCATCATCAAACAGAGACTTTTGAGGTGGGGAACATGTGAAGGCAGTCATATAATATTATTTGGAGCATTCAACTTTGGGAGGAAGCAGCCATCAACTATTTTTTTGGTGGACATTATAAAAAGGAGGAGATATCATCACACATCATCATCGATCAACCACAACACACGAAGGTGCTGTTTGTTTTTTCTGAGGTAAAACGTCTGCAGTCTGCGGACCACATCTGCAGACATCTGCAGCAGAAGTGTTGGACCAAATGTCTGCAGTCTGCAAGAAGAAAACTGTTTGTTTTTTTATGAACTAACATTACAATTTTTAACAAATTAACAATTTTAAACTAACAACAAACAATTCCTTACTTCAAATCAGAAATAACCTAAACAATTCCTTCAAATCAGAAATAACCTAAACATCATTACAACACATATTCAAATGAAAACACAGCTTACAAATCTGAACTTAAAACACATGTTTCTTCCTCTTTAGAGTTAGGTTATAACCTAAAACAGCTTTCCTAAAAAAAGATATGCATCATTACAACACAATTTTAAATGAAAACACATTACAACATTTTAAATTCAAACCAAACCCTAATTTAACCTACCAAAATGTATGTATGTGAGTAGAGAATCTAAATATTGTACCTTTTACTTATGCAAGGAAGAAAGGAGAGCGACGAAGAGGGGCTGGCGAAGAGGGGCTATGGTGGCCGGTGAAGAAGAGTTGTGGTGACGTTGGGGTAGCCGGCGAATAGGGGATGTGGTGACCGGCGAACAAGGGCTGTGGTGGCCGGCGAAGAGAAGCTGGGCGGCGCCGAAGTTGTAGCAGCGAAGGTGGAGAGGGTGGGAGAGGAGTGGGTCGGCTGGAGATGATGGAGAGAAGATTAGGGTTTATTTTTTTGTGAGGGAGAAGTTTTGTGAAGAGGGCTGCAGACATAAGACCACATCTGTGTCAAAAAGAGGTGAGGAAGAGGTTTTTTAATGAAAACCCTTCTAAAAAACAAACAAGCTGCAGACCTCTGTGTCTGCGCGTGGTCTACGTGGGGAAGACAAAAGAGGTTCTGAAGCACTTTTATAACAAAACAAACACCACCGAAGTCAATCATGCCTTCAATCTCATCTCATGCCTTTGAAGATCATACAAACGCCATGAGCGGCTAGTCGTCCCGTGACCGTCTCCGGGAATAGGGTTTATGCGTGAAACTTTTGGTTTACTTATTGTTACGACTTTTGGATTAGGAACAGAATAATCAGTCGGTTAGTCGTTTTTATTGTTCTTGTTTAGATTAAATAATATTTTATTATCGTAATCATTTGAGTTCATCAATTATTTGGTTTGTTCATCAACGATCGGGATTAAATTCTAGATTGTCATTGTTTTAAATCTTTAATCATTGAACTTATTATGTTTATGAAATCTAAAATTGGTTTAATTGGACTACTATTCATTTGCATCAATCTTTCGGTTTCGATCGTGGATCATTGCAATCAAATATATTGTCCGTTAATTATTTATCAAAACAAGTTTATCAAATCATGTCTATGTGATTTCCAAATAGTGGTAACTAAGTAACCTGATTTTCTGCATAACCTGGAAACCCGGAGATTGGTCATTTTCTCATAACTGTTTACAACTTTAATTTATTTTTGTTTTCACAATCATTCTCACAACTGCAAAAAGCGATTAGTTTAGCAATAGATGATAATTGAAACAACGAACTCTTACACTTTCCACTGATTTCCCGTGGATTCGACACCCTACTCGCCATTTACTAGTAAAAGGTGAATAGGACACTTTTAACTTTATTTTTGACCGACCTTACGACATCGATCAAAAATGCGTTGGGAAGGCAAACGAGGCGCAGAGTTCACTTGGGAACTCGAAAGCGACATGAAGGCGAAGTACCCGCAGTTGTTTGTTACAGCTTCAGCCTAATTTCGGGATGAAATTCCCTTAAGAAGGGGAGGCTGTAACACCCCGTGTTTCGAAAGTCAAAGTCAAGATTGAAGTCAAAGGAAGACAAGATTGCTAATTGCGATCTGTCACTCCTTGCTCAACTCCTGTTTTGACTTCTTTGACTTTTAGATAATCTATTTATTTTATCGCTTTGATTGTATTATGTGGAGTACTTATTAATAATTGAGGTTTAATCACTTATTAATCGCATGTTTAATCGATTTATCGCTTATCGCTATCGCATTCGAAACTTGAATTACGTGTTCTGGATATTGCTTTACGTGTGTGTGCTACTTATGTGTTACTTGTGCATGTTATGTTTATGTTAAGGTGTTAATCGAAATCGCAATCTATCGCATCGCAAATCGAATCGAAAACGCTAATCGCAAGTTATTTAGAGTGATTCTATGTTAGATATACTAGTTGGGATTAAAAGTAATTTGATTAGTAATTCTATCGCATCGCTCTCTCGAACCGCATCCCAATGCTCAACACTCGAATCGAAACGCCAAAACTCATCACGCCAGACGAGTGGATCGAGTGGCCAACCGACCGAGTGGCCATCCGATCGGATTTCCATCCGCTCGGCTTGTCACCCGACCGAGTTGCCACTCGATCGGACTGCCACCCGATCGACCAGCCATTTCCCCCTTTCCATTTTAGGAAACCCTATAAATACCCCCATTTGTCACCTCCTTTGATGGTGACAGCTCCCTTGTTCGACTCAGCCGCACTCAAGCTTATTTCTCTCGATTCTTATAAGTTTTCAACCTAAATCTTGTACTTTCTTGATCTACACGCACTCCTACACCTTTCTATTTTTTGAATCTTAACTTTTAACCGTGAAATCACTAGATTTGAGGTGTTCTAGGATGATGTCATCATGGGGCCCTTATGAACTTCATGTTTTGGCTTCAATCCACCAAGAACAACTTAGATCTGAATGATTTCCACATGAATAAACAAAGATCTTTCATAGATCTTAACATATTCATGGTGAAAATGATTGAAATATGGTTTTCTAACTTTCTTTCAACTCTTTTACACTCAATGCACTCAAAACCGATAGATTCAGACCTTTCTCTGACCTTCTACTCATTTATAGTGGTGTGTTAGTTCTAGATCTGAATTCTATCCAAGAGATTACTGATTTCGGGTTGCACATGAAACACCGTCTCGAACAGTTAACTTGTCAGACTAGGGTGGTTCCTATCCGATCGGGTCACTAAGTCTTGACGAGGTTTCTGTTGTTTGACACGTTATTGTACAGTCTCGAGAAAACGCAAACTAACGAAACAACCAAGTGTAAAGACGATCAGGTCGACTAGGACGGATTGTCGTCCGATCGGACAGCCATCCGATCGGATTGCCACCCGATCGGACAGCCACCCGATCGGCTTGCACCTGGGTCCCACACTTAAACTAATAACTCACTTTTTTTTTCAAAGTTTGGAACGTCGAACGGATTGCCACCCAATCGGGTTGCCACCCGATCGAACGACTATCCGACAATGTGATGTTTTGAACTTCAACACTTAACAATTTTCAACATGTTCAATACAAATGGATTGCCACCCGATCGGATAGTGTTGGTGCATTCATCTGTCGTCTTCGTCTTATGTCGAGTCTCGGGTTAATTGCGGATCAGTTCAAGCATGATGTCATAATACTGAATGATGACTTCATATTATGACATCATCATTAGCATCATGACTACACAAGACACAAGTGGACAAAAGCATTTATGAAGATAAGATGCTGATTTCGTGAATTATACATATAGAGAGTGTTTTCGTCCATTTATATGTGATTTCGGTCAAATGGTCAAAGTCTGATTTCGTCCGTAGTATCTTAGGGTGATTTCGCTCTTTAGTCAAGCATATGATTCCGCTTATGTGTCATAGTGTAATTCCGCTTTTGTGTCATGTATGTATGAGCGGAATTACATTATCTATAAATAGGGTCATAAGAGCGAAATCAGTGATAGAGTTAGAGGTGTGTTCTTCCGATAAGCCACGAAGTGCTGCCGAAGTGTTATCTGAACGTGTACTCGCATTATTGATCAATACAACAACAGTTTAAAGTGAATTCTCGCTGAATTGTACTCGGTTTGTCTGTTTCCGCCGTTCAAACTGAGATAAACTCTTCTAAGCGACTCGTTTAGGTCCGAATCCGATCCTACAATTGGTATCAGAGCCAGTGAAGAAGAGTTCTATACATTTCAGCCGATAATTCTGTTTCTACACCATTCTTTTTCGAAAAACAAAATTTTTTACGGTCAAAATTGGTTTAAATTCACACAGTATGTTCGGAATTGATAGTTGATTAATCCTTGAAAGTTTCATAGCTAAAATCGACCTAATACTTTGGATTTTTGAGATTTCGCTTATGTGAACTCGTGAAAATGATGATGTCATCAACAGATTTCGCTCATTTGAACACATAAGGGTCCGCTTATTTGAACAAGGTTGATTCCGCTCATTTGAACAATTCTGATTCCGTTTATTTGAACAGTGTGATTTCGCTCTTGTGACACTTCAGTGATTCCGCTTTTGTGAGAAATAGAGTATCGCTTTTGTGACAATCTTGGGATTTCGCTTATAGTAACAACAATGGTTTCATTTTAGTGACACTTAGGAATTCACGTGATTGTTCATCTAGTATTGTGAAACATTAAATGAGGATGTCAGGTTGTGTCGGATAATCAGAATTGCATGTGTTGTTTGCCGAGTTTGCATGTGAACACATTTAAGGGATCAACGGTGTCAGCTTGCATGTGAAACATAAATCGAATTGATGATTGTCGGTTAAGAGATCATATCTGTCCATTAAACAAACACGTGTGAATCACTGCAGTTTCATGTGATAGTATTTGATACATTTGAGGGTCACGTGTTATAGCTGGTAGTTCTATTTGTGTCAGCCTTTAACAGATAGCGGCCCAATCACGTATCATATTCTATTGTTGTTGTCGGTTCAGTGGACTTTGAGGCCCAATCTTTATTCAACAACAAAAGAAGTTGTTGTCACTGGTTTGCTTGTGAACAAGAAGTCAGGCCCGTCACGTGATTAAAAAGATTGCGGCCCAATCATATTGGTGGATAATTTTTGTTTGTCGGCTACATTAGTTTCAAGTCAAAACAAAAGCACTGTTTCTTGAGTAGATTAATTGGTCCAATCATAACAGTTGTGGGCTTTAAAGTTCTCGGCATAATCAGATTTAAGTGATTGATATTTCGTTTAAACAGATTGTTTTAAAAAAATGGAAGCGGTTTTTGATGAAAAAGAAAACCATGATCTTGAAAGAATAAATGACTGGTATCGAGGGTATTTCAGTAGTCATTATCAAGGTTTGTCCAAGAATGTTTGGATTAACCGGTTCGATTGTTTTCTGTGTAAGAAGGATGAAAAATTTGATGATATGGAGAAGCGTTTTGATCGTTTGATTGACTATTTGAAAGAAAATCAAATAGTAATATCAGAAGCTGAAATGGTATCAAAGTTTGCTAATGGATTACCTGCTGAATGGAATGTTTTTTTGAAAAATCTGAGAGAAAATTCAAGTTTTTCAAAATTATCTCTGAATAAATTCATCAGTAAACTGAAAAATCATGATTATGAACTTTATCAAAAGAAGAGAGATGTGTTGGATAAGATAAAAATGAATTTAGAAGATTTGAATTTAGACGTGATATATGAAATAAACAAAAGAATCAATGTTTGTTGGGCAGCGAAAAGAAATTTGATGTATGATATGAAAAGGGGTTGTTATATTGATGATAATGGAAATTCTATTGATCTTGTTACAATCTTTGGTGCAGGTACATATAAGATAGAGAAAGAACAAGATCCAAAGAATGAAGAATTAGTGAAGAATGAATCTTCAAATTCTGAATCAGTGTGCTCCAAATGTGACAACTTTAAGACTTACATTGACAAACTCTTGAAGGATGCGGAAAGTTTGAAATCGGAAGTCGAGAAGTTGAAAGATGAGAAGCAAACTGATGTAAAACAGATTCTGGATTTACAGGGAAATTGTGAAAAGCTAAAAGCTGAAAATGTTAAACTGTTAAATGATTTGAACAGTTTGACATCAGAAAACAAGAAGTTGAAAGAAAAAGCAAAACTTTTTGAAGAGAAAATTAAAAGTTTTGAAAATGAAAAATCAAAGATTGAAAAAGATTTTCAAAGTCAACTAAAAATTTTAGAAGATGAGAGAGATTTGTTTGGTAAAAACAATCTTGAAAAACAAATTGCAATCAATTCTCATCTTGAGAAAATTATTCGACTTGAAAAAGAGGCAGAATGTGCTCAAAAGAAAATCAATGAATGGGAAGAAAAGTTGAAGGTGTTTGTGAATACTTCAACTATTCCTTGCCCAAAACCTTTAAATTCAGTTCCAATAAGTGACGATGTCACAAACTTTGACAAAGTCAAAGTTAAAGATTGTGATGAGAAATCTGATGATGAAAATAAAAAATTCGAAAAACAAAAATTGTTTTTGAAATTAAAAGAAAAATTTCAAGAAACTGTTCCACAATCAACTGAAAAGGGAGAATGCTCTAAGCAAAAACCTTTGAAGAAGAAAGTGAAACAAAAACAAAAAGAGAAAATTTTGAAAAATGTTCAAAAAGATAATAAAAGCTCATCAGATCGATCATCCAATCGCAATGAAAAATTACAAAAATCGAAAAATGAAAACTCTAAATTTGTTGGCAATAAGTGGTGCAGGTCGGACCACAGTGCTCAAAAGCCAAATCCAGCAAACATGAGGAAGGAATATCACCAATCCAAACAATGCTATGATCTGAGCATCTGGTGTGAAAATGGTGATTGGTACGATAACAGAGTGTGTTACAGATGTGGTTATCAAGGACACATTGCTGTTAACTGCCAAAGTTGGAGGTTTGAGTCAAGAAGATGTTTTAACTGCAACATCATTGGCCACATTGCCAGAGATTGCCCAAGGAGATCAAATGAAAGATTGAGGGTTAATTCTCAGAAGATGGCAAAGAAATCAGTCAATGTCAAGCCCAAAGAACAGAAGGTTCAAGAACCTAAAGTTCAAGAAACGAAAGTGAAACTTTCTCAGGGGCAGAAAGACAGACTGAGGAAGAAGAGAAATAAGGCGAGAGAGTATCTCGAGAAGATCTTGTCCTCGGGTTCATCTGTTGGTAAAAATAAGAGTTCTGATGAATCGACTTCCTCGATGGCAAAGTCAAGCAAGACGAATTCATCGGATACAAATTTGAGGACGAAAGAAGAAAAGAAGAAGAAGAAAATGGTCGGCGATGAATCTGATGGGTCAAAGTCAGACAAGCCACCATCAGGCGATGAATCTGAAAGGTCAAAGTCAGACAAGCCGTGTGCAGGCAATGATTCTGGTTCGTTAAAGCCAGAGGAGCCATTGGTTGAGGTAAAATTAGAGAATTCAGGTTTAACAATGGATGATGAAAATTTTCCACTATTGTTGAACAAGAATTCAAAATCACCCAAGGACCGTCAGGCTTGGGTGAATCTGTTTAAATGAAAAACCTGACTTGCCGGAGATCCCAAGTTGGTAATCGTGGATCATGAATCGGCATCCTTCTTAATCTGTGTTTGAGATGTTTTGCAGGAATTGCCGGAACTCCCAGGTTTGTAAGCGAGGAGTAGGAATCGGCACTTTGAGAATTCAACTAACAGATGATGATTGGTTGAAAATGGTTGATTGGATTGATCTTACAAGTGGTAAATCAGGGACATTAAGTTGTATCTGATTTCCTACAAGTGATTGAAAAACAATATGATGAACCAAACCCCAATTTTACAAGTGGTAAAATCAAACTAATTTTCCGGAAAAACCATTTTGATTAAAACAAACTTAAGTGTTTTGAAATCAGTGGGAAAATAGTTTGTTGTGAGGGGGAGTTCTGATTGTTTATGCCAAGTGGATGGCGAATTGAAGCAATTTGATATCAGTTGTCATGTTTCTATACAGTTTGTTTTCAAATTTCCTAAAATGTGTTTGCATTTTAGGGGGAGTAAGAAATTTTAGAAAATCCAAAAACATTTGAAAATTTGAAAAAGCCAAAAACATGATAAAATGAAAAATGAGTTGTGTTGCATAAAAGAGGAAATGATAGTACATTAGTGGACTGTCACAGCATGCTAAAGAAATGTAAAGTTAAAATGTGATAAACGGTCTCACTAACGATGTGACGATAGGCTCAGCTAGACTAGTAGATTTGCGATAACGATACAAACTTAAATGAAAAAGCCTAGTTCTAGTGGGAAACATGGTCGAAAGCATAGTACTTAGTTTTGTCCTTCTTGATTGTGTACCTACTCAGTAATTGCTGATTGTCATAAGACATAAAACTGGTTAAGTTTGTGAACTTTCACAACTTTGCTGAAAAGTCACTGTGATTTTGTGTATTTCATTTTGCAAAGACTTAAACTTGTTTTATTTCTTTATTTTGTTTAAGCATCGGACATCCTCTGCGTATACGTGAGTATCGACCTGGATGTTGTTGCCTAAACGTTCTGCTTTATTTTCTTTGGTGTTTCGTTTAAGCTTTGGACCTCCTCTGCGTATACGGGAGTATCGACCTGGTGGTTAAAGCCTAAACAACTTCAACTTGTTTTATTTTTCTTATTTTGTTTAAACATTGGACTTTCTTTGCGTATACGGAAGTATCGACCTGATTGTTAATGTTTAAACATTCTGCTTTGTTTTCGCACAAATCACAGTTGATAAAAGTTTAAAGGCATTACTTGAGTTAGTGTATTGCATGATGAGGGGATATGCTGAGATCGTGGGGTCCATAAGAACTTAGTGCTATCTTAATATACCTTAAAGTATCGGTAAGCAGATTGAAAGTTTTTAGATTGAGCTTAAGTGGACAACAATATCGTCAATCAATGTGAATCGTTTAGAACTTAAAATGTTTAAAGCTTAACGGTGCTAGTGATTGGTCACAAAAACTGATATGATCCTCTTTCGCAAACTCACAAAAAATATGTTTGTACATATCTTATTTCTGCAGTTAATTTCTGTTATTGCATTCATGTTTCATTTTTTTGAAAAGTCCAAAAAGATTTTCGACAACTGATGTTGAAGAGCTGATTTTCAAAATTCCAAGTGCTAAACATGATGAACTGGTTTGGGAGTGTGTGTATTAAATTGAGAAATTTACTTTGAGAAAGAAATTAAGTTTAGTTAATCAGGGTCATTAATTTGAACTTGATGTAACTATTTCAAGTAAGTTTTTCTTATTGTTTTAAGTAAAAACTTATATTTTTGATGAGAAAATGTGTGCAGGATATGAGCTTAAAAAGAGATAAAGCCAGGGATTGATCTCAAGGTGATAGCTAATTCCAGACAGCGATCCCATCATGATGAGAGGGGGAGTCTGACGAGGTTAGAGCCAAAGAGAAGATCCTGGTATATGCTAAGAAAGAAAAGAGACTGATAAAGACTGAAGATTGAGAATACTCGACACTTAAGACTCGTCAACATCTGAGGGGGAGTCTGTTGGTGCATTCATCTGTCGTCTTCGTCTTATGTCGAGTCTCGGGTTAATTGCGAATCAGTTCAAGCATGATGTCATAATACTGAATGATGACATCATATTATGACATCATCATTAGCATCATGACTACACAAGACACAAGTGAACAAAAGCATTTATGAAGATAAGATGCTGATTTCGTGAATTATACATATAGAGAGTGTTTTCGTCCATTTATATGTGATTTCGGTCAAATGGTCAAAGTCTGATTTCGTCCGTAGTATCTTAGGGTGATTTCGCTCTTTAGTCAAGCATATGATTCCGCTTATGTGTCATAGTGTAATTCCGCTTTTGTGTCATGTATGTATGAGCGGAATTACATTATCTATAAATAGGGTCATAAGAGCGAAATCAGTGATAGAGTTAGAGGTGTGTTCTTCCGGTAAGCCACGAAGTGCTGCCGAAGTGTTGTCTGAACGTGTACTCGCATTATTGATCAATACAACAACAGTTTAAAGTGAATTCTCACTGAATTGTACTCGGTTTGTCTGTTTCCGCCATTCAAACTGAGATAAACTCTTCTAAGCGACTCGTTTAGGTCCGAATCCGATCCTACAGATAGCCATCCGATCGAGTGACCGTCCTACTGTGAACTTGTTCTCAAACTAACAAGGGGTATATATAGAGATCCTGGTCCGCTCATGTGACATGTCTACAAGAGCGATCCAGACTACCAAGCTGGTTCGCTTATGTGAACACATGTCACAAAAGCGGACCTCAAACTTGACAAACATAAATTTACAGTTTTACCCCCTGAACTAACACAAAATGACCTATCTGGACCCTATACATTATACTAGTATTACAAAGACGCAGGCTTTAGACATTGTGCATCAACAAACTCCCCCTTGGATGAAGCCGCAGTCTTTGTCTTGAATGTAGGCCTTCAGATAGCTTTAAATTTCTCTTCCTTCAGTTTCGGCTTTCTTCTCAGCGCAACCCTGATCTTCTCATTCTTTATCTTCCTCTATGCTTTCCCTTTCATCAATCTTCCAAGCATTTGGGATCAACAATTTGATTACCAGCAACAAGCTTCCTTTTGTATCAAGCTCGTCTTCAGACTCCCCCTAAAGCTCTGCTATAGGGATCTTAATCTGGAACTTTCACCTACAAATCTCAAACATTTATAAGAATAGACATTTTAAATGTCCAGAATTGATAATCTGGTTCTTTTACAATCCTGTAAAGATTTGACTATATAAAGAATCCAAACAACTAAACTTTTCATTTTTCAATTAAATTTTAAACTTTTTAATTTTCAAAATTATTTTCTTAATGACACATGAGCAAAATCAGGGTGTTGTTTTCAAAAATTTTTACAATTTGACACATTTCAGATTAAACACCGTCACACCTAGTTAACTAAGTCCAAGTTAATGACCTTAGTTAACTTGCTTAGTCCACCAAGTCCAAATTAATGACCTTGGTTAACCAAAATATGAAGTTTGCTGACTTTTCTATCTGAAAACAGTTCAAATGAATGAACTTTTAAACATTTCAAATTTTCAAACACATTTTAACTTTCAACCAATATACCAATCATAGTAAAACAATCTCCAGCTTACCCAGCCCTCATCAAACTCAGACATGTTCTGCACAAGGCTTTGATCATCGGATTCCCAACATCGGTTGTCGAAAAATAAAAAGAAAAATTAAAATCTTTTTGGATTTTTAACTGAATAAACTGAAAACTATACACACAATCTTTTTTGTGAGCGTGTTAAGGGATCATATCAGCTGCCGACGAGATACAAATACCGTTAAGCTGTTATTTCATTTTAAGCTTTAAACAATTCACGTAGATTGCCGATATATTGATCCTCTTAAATTCTCACAAAACTTTCAATCTGTTCGGGATACAGAATTAGTGTTTTAGGACTTAAACATCTACATGTGTCCCACCTCAGTATATACTCCCGTATCCAGACCCCAGTATTCAGTCTTACAGGTGAGTATACCTAGATGATATCTGTAAAGGGTTAATTGCGAGGGCCGTGAGAGCTCAGGTCGATCTTTCGATACGCAGAGAGATGACGGCTTCGACTTTTGGTGGGTCTCCTTTGGGGATCTTCTTTTCAACAGCACATGATTAACCATTTTGCAATGTGTTATCATTTTTTATGCTGAGGGGAGGCTTATATTTCAAAGCAGCGTAAAGTATTCTCCGGGGACTAGGCCATTGCTTCCGCAAAATCAGAAGTCCCGGGATAATACCCCAGATATCACTAAGCATAAAGACCTAGTATCTCAGAATACGGGACCCTTCAAACAGGATTTCAGGGGTTACCTATATATCCTGGAGGTGTTCCCCACGTAGACGCAAGTAAATTTTATGTTTATATCCCAAACTAATCTACTAATTTTGTGAAAACCTATCGGCACATCTTTAGTGAGACTGCTTAATTTGCATTTTATACAATCCAATTCTTTAGCGTACTGCACCTGTCTAGCTGATGTACTATCATTTCCCTTTTATACACAAACTCATTTTTACTTTTTCAAATGTTTTTGGTTTTTATAGGTTTTATCATGTTTTTGTATTTTTCTTCAAACTATCTCCCCCTAAAAAGAAAAACATATTTTTGTGTTTTTGTTTTTATCGAAAAGCAGAAAATAAACTGTACAAACAAAAATGACAACACGACAAAGGTTCATGTCAGATCGCCGCCCAATTCGGCTTCACATTCAATAACCCTCCCAGATTGCAGATTTTTCATCCCATTCAATTTTAAAAGATAATAAAATCTCTTTTTGTCAAATGGTTTAGTATAAAAATCAGCTTTCTGATCATTGGTGCCCACGTGTTCAATCCGTATTAATTTCTTTTCGTGACAATCTCGAATAAAATGTTGACGGATTTCAATGTGTTTTGTTTTCGAATGATGAACCGGATTTTTAGTAACATTTATGGCCGCTTCATTGTCCACAAATATCGGAGTATCCAAGAATTGTAAACCAAAGTCGCGCATCTGCTGTTGGATCCAGAGGATCTGCGAGCAACAGCTAGAGGCTGAGACGTACTCAGCCTCACACGTGGAGAGCGCAACTGCAGTTTGCTTCTTGCACTGCCAGGTAACGAGCCGAGTTCCGAAGAACTGGCACCCAGCAGTGGTGGACTTTGCGTTCTGTTTACAGCTACCAAAATCTGAATCAGCGAAACCGGATAAGGTAAAATCACCCGAACGAGGATACCACAAGCCAATGCTTGGGCAACCTTTCAAATACCGTAAAATGCGTTTAACGATCGTCAGGTGTGATTGCTTCGGATTCGACTGATATCGTGCACACAGACATGTCGGGTACATGATGTCGGGACGGGAAGCTGTGAGATACATTAAAGACCCAATGATAGATCGGTATAACGTTTCATCCATCTTCACTCCCTGTTCATCCGGACAAATACCATGGTTCTGTGCGAGGGGGGTTGATGCAGGACTGCAATCTGTCATATCAAACTTGTCTAGCACATCCTTTACATACTTTGACTGGTGAATGAAAATTCCATCGGGCATTTGTTCTACCTGCAGCCTGAGAAAGAACTTCATCTCCCCCATCGAACTCATTTCGAACTTCTTCTTCATTACTCTCTCAAACTCTTTACACAAATCGTCGTTGGTAGAACCGAAAATTATATCATCAACATAAATCTGCACAATCAACAAGTGGCCTGCTTCTTCTTTTGTGAACAAGGTGCTGTCTACTGTTCCTCTTGTGAACCCGTTGTCCAGCAAGTAGGTCGAAAGAGTCTCGTACCAGGCTCTCGGGGCCTGGTGTAGACCGTATATTGCTTTATCTAATATGTACACCTTGTCTTTGTTCAGTGGATCTGTAAACCCCGATGGTTGTCCCACGTAAACTTCCTCTCGAATCTTGCCATACAGAAATGCTGATTTAACATCAAGTTGATAAACTTTGAAATCTTTCCAAGATGCAAAGGCTAAAAAGATGCGAATTGCTTCAAGCCTTGCAACTGGTGCGTAAACCTCATCATAGTCTATTCCCTCCTGCTGGCTGAAGCCTTGAACCACTAAACGTGGTTTGTTCCTCACCACGACTCCTCTATCATCTCTTTTACATTTGAACACCCATTTCGTTTTGATCAACTTTTGATTCTCAGGTAGATCAACAAGTCTCCAGACGCCCAACTTTTCAAACTGTTGCAGCTCCTCCTGCATTGCATTCACCCAGCTATCCTCGGTCAATGCCTCTTTGTAAGTTCTGGGCTCTATCTGCGAAATAAAACATTTTAATGAGACTTCTTTCTGCACATCAGCAATAAATGAATAGAAACATGTAAGAGCTTGATCTATTTGATGTCGAGTTTTGACACCACTTTGCAGGTCACCGATAATCTGTTCTGAGGGGTGATAAGACAAATTCCGTGGCATAACATTTTAAGGCACATTCACTTCCGATTCCAAACTCGATATATTAAGATCAACTATAAGATCAATGGATTGATCCTCAGTTTCCGTTGTATCCTCGTCAAAAGTCGGAGCGGGTTCCGCTTCTGAGTCGTCAGATTCGTCAAACGATGGAACTGGTTCCTCTGGTGGTTCGTGTACTGTTCCAGTTGGTCCTGCTTCATCATCGTGAGTACCCACGGTGGGTTGAGAAACTTCTAGCGGTCTAGATATTTGCTCCTCTGACATAGTTTGCTGATATAGATACATAAGAGCTAGTTCCTCCTCACTCGGCTCGACCGGCAGATGAAACGACTCCCAGAGTTTATCGTAGTCAAACAGGAATCTTTGTCCGGGAAGTTGTGGTGATGAAGTGTGCTTCTGACAATCCACGCGTTGAACTTGAATCACCTTACTCAAACATGGTACAAACACCCTCTTGAGTGGGCTAGCGTAACCTACAAAGAAACCTTCATTAGCTTTAGCTCCAAATTTACCATTTTCATCAATAAAAGTGCAAGGAGACCCGAATGGCTCCAAAAACTCAAGATTCGGCTTGTAACGGTGCAACAGCTCAAAGCAAGTCTTTTTGTACTTTTTGACAGTGAGAACTCTATTCAATGTGTAACAGGCTGCTGAGACTGCTTCACTCCAGAAAAAGATTGGAAGCTTGGAATCGGCTAACATTGTACGTGCTGTCTCAATCAGGGTTCGATTCTTTCGTTCAGCTACGCCGTTCTGCTGTGGTGTGTACGGGGCACTGAATTCATGAAGAATTCCCTTCTCGTTGCAGAATTCGTACATCTTGTTGTTCTTAAATTCCGTTCCGTTGTCGCTCCGAATCCTCCGGATTGGCAGTTTATACACCGTTTCCATCTTTTTGAAAAGCACCATCAAAGACTCAAAAGTTTGATCTTTTCGTTCCAAGCACACTACCCAAGAAAATCTCGTAAAGTCATCAGTCACCACCAAGCAATATAAGTCTCCGCTGATACTCTTTACGTTGACAGGCCCGAAGAGATCCATGTGCAATCTCTCAAGAGGTAACCTGATTGTATTCACCATCTTCAATGGGTGTGACTTCCGAGTTTGCTTTCCCTTCTTACATGCTACACAATCATCATTTAAGTGAAAATTCTTCAAATTTACACCATCAACTAAATCATTATGTACCAAAAAGTTCATTTTGCGAACATGAATGTGGCCCATCTTACGATGCCACATTATTGAATCTTTTTCCGTCGCTTTAGTCTTTGACACAAAACACTGTTTCTGATGAGTTGTTGGTGTTGCGATGTTCATATCAAGATAATAAAGATCATACTCCCGTGGAGCACGCAACAGCACCATCTCATCAGGGATTTTAAACCCTGGTTTCAAAACCACACATTCAGTTTTTGTAAAATGTACACTAAAATCTTTATCACAGATTTGTGAAATACTGAGTAAATTGTTTGTTAACTCGATTATGTAGTTCACTTTGTCGAATGAAATCACGCCATTTGACAGCGTTCCTTGACCAACGATCCTTCCACCTTGGTTACCGGCAAATCCAACATAGCTTCCATTTACAGATTTGACATCATATAACAAAGCAAGCGTCCCAGTCATATGTCGTGAAGCACCACTATCCATGATCCATTTTGACAATATAGACTTGGGCAGCCCCTGCAATCATCATAACAAATTCATTCAAACAATGAACTCCATGACTTTTTGACTTCTGAAACACTCCCAAACACTACATCACACTTTTCATCAGTCTTAGGAAAGTCAAATGTGACATTAGGAACATCAGTTTTAGCTTTTGATTTTACTTCATTTTTAATTGGTGGAAATTCTGACTCAAAATCTGCAAGAAATTTGTCAAGTTCAAACTCAAATTTATGATTATCATTAACACCCACCTTTGATTCATAAAATTCCTTTACTCCTTTGACTTTTCTGTCAACCATTTTTCCGAAAATATTTTGAATAGTGGGATTAAAAGTTTCTGAATCAAATTTTAACTCATTCTCCATTTTCTTCACCTCAACTGATTGTGATTTAGTTTCAAAAACTCTTGTTTCATTCTTCAAAATGTTTTCCATCTTTTTCTCCTCGACTGATGGTTTTGACTTAGCAACCCATGATTGATTTTCAAAAATTTTTGTTTTTGGATAAATCTTTGAAGTCTTTTGAGACTTTGAAGATTCGCCAATCTCAAATGTCGATTTCGGCTTATCTTCCGACTTCAAAGATTCTCCTCTTTTCAAAATGCGAATTGGAGAAACCATCGGCTTTTTGCCCTTTGTGTTAACTGGTGATTTAGGTTGAGATTTTTGAACAAATGGTTTAATGACAGGTTTTTCAAAAATTTTCTTGCATTGTTTTGCCATGTGTCCGATTTCATTACAGCGATAGCAAACTCTTTTATCATACTCGACAAAAGTTGACTTGAACGACTCTTCTTTCAGTTTCTTCGCTGCATTGAAATCGTCAACTGCTTTTTGACTAAAAATGTATTCCTTTTCTTCATCAAAACTTGGACCAGCAAGAAATACTGGTTTGTCACTCTTTTTAGCCATCCCTTTTTCAAAACCAATTCCTTTTTTCTTCAAATTGTTACCATTTTTCTTGTTACCATTTCCTTCCCACTTATTTTTGCCCAAGTTGTTGGAACATGACGTAACAAATGATTTTTTAGGTTTCGAAAAGAATTCTTTGTTGTTTATCACATCAATGTCAATTTCAATCAATTTGAAAACCTTTTCAACATTTTCAATTTTAACGTGCTGAAGAGGATACTCGAAATCGGAGTAAAGTTTGTCTGTTCCAATCATAGTGTATACTACCATAATCGGATCATCATTCGCACTCTTGTCCGATTTTGGTATGAACCGTTCCAAAAAATTACCCTCATCTTCACATTCAGAACTGGAACTTTCCAAATGTGTTTTCACAGTTTCAAAATCTGAGTTATCACTCTCTTCATCTAACACTTTGTCAACAACGGTCTTTATAACCTGTGACTCATTATCAGTGTCGGACGGAGAGAATGTAACATCAATGCTCTCAGGCAATTCATCCTCAATTGTCTTCAACTTGAGATTCAATGCAGCTTCCACCCCATCTGGATACTTTTGAGTGTAATGATTCCACATTGGGGGTGGAACACTGTTAAAGACCGGATCAGCATATGGCTGCTGTGGAACAATCTGTTCAAGGACATATGATGAAGCCACATAACTCATCAATTTTTTATCAATTCGATCATTTTCAATTTTAGCTAATTCCAATTCTTTCTTTAATGATGCAATTGTGTCAATATAAAAATTAACTTCCACTTGTTTATCAAAAAGTGTTGCTTTTGCTAATTTTGTGGCTTTATCATTTTCAACACTTTCTTTTTTAATCATTTTAACTGATCTGGCTAGTGTATCATATGCTTCTTTAACTTGTCCTAGATCAAATTTTAACATATCAGCATATTCTTTCAATTCCTGAAACTTAGTGTCTTTTTCAAGACACTCCATGCACGGTTGTAAACACTTTTGGCATGGTGTTTCAGATATTGAATCTACTATCTCATCACATTCTGCTTCATGAACAGTTTCTACTTCTTGTTTACCGACATTTTTCGACTCTGACTCAGACAGTTTGACTGATTCCTTTTCTTGAACTCCAGATTCCTCTCGTTTAACAGACTCACTACTGACAGACTTAGATTCCTCGGATTCTGAGTCTACCTCTCTCAGTTTCGCCATGAGAGCCTTGTCAGCAAATTCTTTCAAAGTGTCTTCGGTCATTTTCTTTGTCACATCGATCATTTCTTCAACAAATTCTTTCTTCTCATCAAATCTTGGACACAATCCTGTCCTCGGTTCTTCAAAGAAACCTGCAAAAGATTCAAAAATTTTAGGAGGCATGATAGATCTCAAAGAACTAGCTAATACCTCCTGCTCAGATTGAGATTGATGAACTTCAGCAGCTATTTCTTCAAAATTGTCTGCTTTTTCAGCAAAAACCTCTTGAACAACTACAGAAACATCTTCAGTAACTGTTTCCGATTCAGACACTATCTCAGAAATTTCTACAACTTCAGCCATCATTGCCTGTCCATCGCTACCGGGAATATATTTATCCCAGCTGAACCCTGCAGCTATCTTCTCATCGTCTTGATTTACAATCATTGCTTTTTCCGGTTTATTCTCAATTTGTGGTCTTTGAACAGTAGGCTGTTGATTTGGTCGGTGATAGATTGCTTGCTTGTAGTAATCTTTTGTGAAAGGGTTCTGATGGTTGTTCACTTCACGATTCGGGCATTCTCTCTTAAAATGACCACGTTCTTTACACTTGAAACACGTAACTTTCGATTTATCGAACCCTAACTTCTGATCAGGACCTGAGAGACTGTTTCTGCCTGTGATTTCCATAAAACGTTGTGCTCTTCTAACCAAACTTGCCATGCCCCATTTTATATCAATCAGTTCAAGCTCCTCCTGGTCGATCTGGTCGTAATCCTCTTTGGTCATATCAGGATTACCAATCCTACCCGCCACTAATCCTTCATAAGCCTCTAGAACGGAAGCAAGCATTGCTATGTGTTGTTTTGCGGCTTTTTCTGTGATCTCGTTTCCATTCTTTATATTCACCGCGATGTTGCAATGCACCCCAGAAACATAAGTCTGATTATTTGAACTTGTAGAGCTTTGAGGTGAAGATTGCTCTTGAGCTTTGAAATTTGGATCATATTTCGCGAATGGTGAAAAATTTTCAGATTGAGGAGTGTTTGAAGAAACACTTGAAGTGTTATCAGCAATGAACCCTGTCTGTATTTTTGGACTTTGATTTGTTGAAATTGAAGGATTGCCTTTGTAATACAAAGATACATCTTGTTGAACATTTATTGAGTTCATCTTTCTGATTTTTAGTAACTCCAACTCTTGAGCTTCAATCTTTTCTATGAATGCACTAAGATTTAGATTCCCAAAATCTGAATGACTTTTCAACATCATCAAATATGTGCCCCACTCTTCATATGGTAATGCATCACACAGCTTATCAACCAATTCATCATTTTTCTTTTCAATTTCTAATCTTTTCATTTCAAGTACTAAATGGCAATATCTATCGAGCAATTGCTTTGTTGTTTCACCCTTCATACCGGTAAAAATATCAAACTCCTTTTTTAATAAAGCCTTTTTATTCTTGATCATTGACACACTTCCTTGAAACTTCAATTTCAATGCTTCCCACATAGAATGAGAATTATCTTCATGTTGTAATAACACCAAAATGTCTTCTTTGATAGCTTGCTGAAGAATACTAATCATCCTTTTCTCGGCTTTGAAATCAATCTGCTCTGACTCTGTCAAACTTCCAATACCCTTTGTATTACCTCTCCCATCAACCGGTGGAACATACTTCGTTATTATCTTCAACCAGGACTCAAAGTAATTAGCCTGGACCCAATTTGCAAATCTGTTTGACCATCCTGCATATTCATCTATGTTCATCAACTTGGGAGGCTTTTGCATTGTTCCCAGTTCGTTTTCTAAGTTGACATTTTGCATGATGCTAGCTGGACTTTGTACTGCACCAACTCCCGAAAACATGTTGTAAAAATCTTGGCTTTCCATTTTAGTCGTAATGAAGAAAATTTTCAAACAGTTCTGAATAAGCGAATCACAATAGCTGAATAAGCGAACCACAGAAGTAACAATGAGCGAACCACCACAGAACTTTAGAGCGAACCAGAATGAGCGAACCACAACTGTAACTAAGAGCGAACCAGAAATATGACTATCGAGCGGACCATAAATGACACTGGAGCGGACCAGACAGTTGCACTAAGAGCGAACCAGAACTGACACTGGAGCGGACCAGACAGTTGCACTAAGAGCGAACCAGAACTGACACTGGAGCGGACCAGAAAGTTGCACTAAGAGCGAACCAGAACTGACACTGGAGCGGACCAGAAAGTTGCACTAAGAGCGAACTAGAACTGACACTGGAGCGGACCAGAAAGTTTCACTAAGAGCGAACCAGAACTGACACTGGAGCGGACCAGAAAGTTGCACTAAGAGCGAACCAGAACTGACACTGGAGCGGACCAGACAGTTGCACTAAGAGCGAACCAGAACTGACACTGGAGCGGACCAGACAATTCACTTTTGAGCGAACCACAAATGACAAATAAGCGGACCAGAAAGTTGTACTAAAAGCGGACCAGACAATTCACTTTCGAGCGAACCACAAATGACAAATAAGCGGACCAGAAAGTTGTACTAAAAGCGGACCAGACAATTCACTTTCGAGCGAACCACAAATGACAAATAAGCGGACCAGAAATAGCTTAAAATGTATGTTGGAGCGATCCAGAAGAGCGAACCAGAAGCATGACGTAAGCGCGAACCATTTTCACGAGGATTTTTGGATCACTTTTAGGCCGTATTTTGTTCCGAATCATTCAAGGGTTTGTCATTAGTGTATTTAACACCTGTTGTCCAAATTTCAGTCCATTTCCACCGTTCAAACAGTCCAGATCTACAAAAGTTCGTGTAAAACGCTTCGTATCTAGCAAACTAACTCGCAACTGGCTCTGATACCAATTGTAGGATCAGTTTTGACCTCTCGAGTGAGTCAATCAGAGCTAGTGCTTACTGAAAATGTGGCGGAAACACATTTTCAGCATGATACAAAGAAAAACGTAACAGAAAGGAGTAGGAACAGAAGATTCACACTTAAAATACTTTTTCTTCACTTGATAATGTTTGCCGTACGGACAGCAGTTCGACTTGGAGTTCCAGAAATCGTTACAAATGAAGAACTAACAAGGGGTATATATAGAGATCCTGGTCCGCTCATGTGACATGTCTACAAGAGCGATCCAGACTACCAAGCTGGTTCGCTTATGTGAACACATGTCACAAAAGCGGACCTCAAACTTGACAAACATAAATTTACAGTTTTACCCCCTGAACTAACACAAAATGACCTATCTGGACCCTATACATTATACTAGTATTACAAAGACGCAGGCTTTAGACATTGTGCATCAACAATATACGTTACTTATTCTAAATCACATCGAACACACTACGCAATACTTTAACGCTAACCGCTACTGCATGCTATACGTGACTTAATGAATGCTTGTTTGTTATGTTTACACATGGATTGCTGTCTACCTGCCTTAGCAACGATAGTACTATATTTTGGACTCAGCACCTGTTCACTCAGGGGTTGTTAAGGACAATTAATTACATGGCTCACATTGGTGAGTGTGTATTACGAACTGCCTTGCGCAGTCAACCCGCAGTCATTGGTATTGATAGGATCATGTCGATAACTTACGTGCTTCATTTCACACTGTGTACGTGCTGGTTATGCGTAAACGATTTCGAACTCTATCATATCTATTAAACTTGTATGCTCACCTTTACACTATATGTATTGACTTTTACTTTAACGTATGTGGCAGGTGTTTAAGATGTTAGAATGCTTGGCTTGCTGTGAAATCGAGGCTAGGAAAGAGTCTAGAAACAAAGACAATTTACTTTATTTGAAAATCTGAGTTGTCGAAACATGTTTTATTGTTTGAAGAATATCTCTGTCTGTAATAACTAGATTATCTTATGGGTTATGGTATGGGACATAATATTTAAACTATTTGGTAATTTAGTCGTTATGGAATTTCTTTGAACAATCTGTTTCTCTTAGTGTCGCGCCCCGATAATTCCGCCATCGGTTGGGGTGTGACAAACGACGATCGAGTCGAGATCGCGAAGATCGAGTACAGATACGTTGGGAATACGGATTTTAAGTGGGTTCCCCACTTTAATATTTACCGTACTTTGTAAATTTTTTTTATTTTGTAGGATTTATTAGGTAGGTTTTTTTATTTTTTAGGAGGTAATAAGTAGGTTTTTTTTGTATTTTTTAATATTTATTTAGTATGTTTTGTTAATTTTTAGGATTGTCTTTTATGTAACTTCTTTTAACTTAATATAAGTTGTCTCTTTTATATATAATTGCCAACTTTAAAAAAAAACACATGGCACCCCACGCCTGCCTGGCCACGCCACTTCCACACCCCATTTTTTTGGGTATGGACCGGTGGACAGGTGGAGCTTACATATGTCACGTGTCGAGAAATGCCCTCAACACAAGCCTCTCCATACTCATAGTCTAACCTCGCTCATCTTTTTTTAATGGCTAATCTTTCATCAACTAAGAGCATTCACATCCATTCCATCATATTTTCACCCTTAATTACACTAAAAAACACTACATTTTCTCTCTCCTTTTCAATTAAATAATATTTTTTATACCTTTATCATTAACTTTTATCTCTCATCCACTCACAATCAGTTTCAAAATATATTAAAAACAATATAGGGGGTGAACAGTGTTCCCCCAAACATATAGATGAACAGTAACATTTTCTCTCTCTTTCACTTACAATCACTTTTTATGCTCTTTATATTATAAAAGGCTCAAACTATCCACACACCCTATCTCCCTATTTAAACATGCCTCATATAGGGCTATACGGGGCGTATAGAGTTACATCAAACTTAGTGTCTGACTCATGTCAGTTCTAGTTTGGCTGCTCCTCTATGCCTCGTATACGCCTATATGTGGCATATAGGACCCCTCGTATAGGTCTCGTATATGACTCATGCCCCAAATATGCCACGTATAGGCCTATATGGGGCGTATATAAGGTTTTTTTGTTAACAAACATTTTATACCATATTAATCGTTTTACTAAACTGTTATACAAAATTAAGTTTTCTATTTTAAATAAATAAAAATAGCAAGTACAGGATATGATACAACAGCTGTATAGGCGTATACGAGACATATACCACATCTATAGTACTATGCCAGACATATACTACACCTACAGGCGTATACGAGTTATTATAGTTAATATTAGTTTTTTTATAATTAATATTAGTGTTATTGATATTAATATGAGTTTTTTATAATTAATATTAGTGTTATTACAATTAATATGAGTTTTTTTTATAATTAATAGTAGTCTTATTGATATTAATATGAGTTTTTTTATAATTAATATTAGTGTTATGTATATTAAAAAGAGAAAACAAAAGAAATTTAAAATGTATGCCGCATATAGGGCTAGACAGTGGCGCAGCTTACATGGGGCGGGAGGGCCCCCCCCCCCCCCCGCGAACTTTTCGATGCGTAGTGGTATGAACAGTAACTTCGTATAGATTTTTTTATGTATATAAGTCTCCCCCCCCCCCCCCCCCCCCGTTTTGGAAAAAAACTGGGGTCAAGCTTCGCCAATGGGGCTAGACTAGGCGTATAGTGTGGTCCAAAGGAACATTATAGCCCTGTTTTGCCCCAGTCTAGGCCTA
The DNA here is from genome assembly GCA_030545235.1 of Helianthus tuberosus. Taxonomy (NCBI): domain Eukaryota; kingdom Viridiplantae; phylum Streptophyta; class Magnoliopsida; order Asterales; family Asteraceae; genus Helianthus; species Helianthus tuberosus. The sequence goes on from CM060408.1 coordinate 8,501,011, forward strand.
ACTGAGGGCTAAAATGGTAATTTGCATTATATACATACGCCTCATACAAGCCTATACTAGGCATATAAGAGAGGCAAAAAAGACCTATTTACCCTCAGTCTAGGCCTAACTCAGGGGTAAAATGGTCTTTTTTGTCTAGACGCCCCATATAGGCCTATACGAGGCATATACGGGGCATATAAGATAAAATATGACATAATCAGATATTCTCTTAGAAATTGAAAAAAGGTTATACGTGACGTATAGACTTATACGAGACGTATACGAGAGTGTGTAAATAGAGACTATGGTGTGTGAATATATGTAGGCCTTTATAAAAACTGTACACACCTAATTTGATGGCATGGATGTGAATGCTCTAAATACATCAAATACCCGTCTTTGTCAGGATCGTTTCTGGACTTATTCCCCCATGAGACACTGTCTCTACCATTGGGTTGTAACCCAAGTGGCACCTCGTTCTTCATCTGGGTTTTGATTTTACCACTACAAGCACTAAATATGTTTTCGTGTATGAGTTTTAAATGTTAATAAAAATAGAAAGAAAGAAGTGGCAACATAATAGAGACGAACACACAGTCTGCGCTCCTACCCCCTCCCCTGCTCTACCGCCGACATCACTTGTCACTCAGGTCGGAATTCCGATCAGAGACCAACTATTCCGGTCTTCATGTATTAGTTTATTTTTATTAAGGATTATGGTTTCGAAAATTGCAAGTTATGATAAAACGTTTTGAACATGTGATTTAAGAAACAGTGGACTTATGCCAAAATTGACTTGATTATGTGATATGCTTTTGGTAAAACCAATAACGGTGATGAGGATTTAAATTATAGTAGTATTTGTTATTTAAAAAAAAACTTGCTTAGCAATGTCTCTCAAAGATGATGTTATGGCTATATTTCAAAAATAAAAACTAGAGTAAACTGCCATTTTGGTCTCTGTGGTTTGTTCAGTTTTGCCAATTTATTCTAAATTTCAAACTTTTTACATCCAGAGCCCTGTGGTTTGGTTTTTGTTGCCATTTTAGTCCAAATTTCAAATTTGACCAGATTTCCCATTAATAACCTGCTATTTTGTCTTTACCCTCAGGGGCATTTTGGTCATTTTAGATTTATTATCTCTTTATTATAACTCAATTATAATAAATCTCTCTCTCTCTCTCAACATACAACTCTGCTCTCTCTCTAAAATACCACCACCACACCACCACCACCCCCAACATCGCATCATCCCCACCACCATCCCACCGCCGCCAACACCACGAATGGCATCTTGTGCAACGAGCAGGGACGAATGGCATCCAGAACCCCCAACTTCGTTCCTTTGATTCTGCTCCAAATCCTGAATTTCTTGAGGCTTTCCAACAAAACTTAGGGGAGGCGGCTGAGCAAGAGGATTCACACTTTCCAGAACCTCCTCAAATCGAAGCTCAAACGCTCGAAAACCCTAACCCTAAAAACACACAGATCTCCGCCTTAAGATTTTGAAGACGATGATGATGAATCCGGAATGAGACACACAGATCTCTGCCTCAAGAACACATGGTAAACCGATTAGGGTTTTTAAGGTGGGATAAGGCGACGGTGGTGGAGAATAGTGGAAGATTAGGGCGAATTTATGAAGATAGCGGTAGGGTCTATAGTGTTTGCCCAGTCGTTTTTTGGGTGGAGGTGCTCACCGGATTGAGTTGCAGGTTCATCGGAAAGCCATTTTGGTCACCGGATTGGTGTGGCAGTTGTGGAGGTGGAGGTGATGGTGTTGTGATGTAAGAGAGAGAGAGAGAGGGGCAGTGGTTGCAGGGGGTGCGAGAGGGTGGTGGCAGGTGGTGGTGCTTGGCGGCGAGAGGGGGTGGTGGTGGTGGCAGGTGGTGTTGCTTGGCGACCGACACAACAAGGTTTGTCGCTGAATGTTGACTTGACACTGTTGAATCTGTTTGAAGCTCATGGTGGTGGAGGTAGTTGCAGGTTGTGGTGGGTTGTGATGGTGGAGGAGGTGGTGGTGGTGTTTGAGTTTCTTGAGGTGCAGAGGTTGAAGATGATGATGATCAGGGGGTTTTTATATTTGAGGGTTTTTTAATAAATGAATTGCTTTAATGAAAATTAAATGACCAAACTACCCCTTCAGATAAAGACAAAAAAGGGACATTAAAATAGTCAAAAATCATAGATTTTGAGTTTGGACTAAAATAGCAGCAAAATGCAAACCACATGGAGGCAGATGTAAAAAGTTTGAGATTTGAACTAAAATGTCAAAAGTGTCCAAACCACAGGGACCAAAATGGCAGTTTACTCTAAAAACTAATAGTGAACAACTTTAGATACATTGTATTTTCATTGTGTATTGTAATGCTGTTTAACGTACTTTTATTGATTATATGAAATTTAATTTAATTATGTTTTTTATATGCCCCGACCCAATCCGAGTAAAAGCAGACCAAAAATTTATTATATAGCGGTAGACAAACGACCTCTAAAGATTTATGTCCAATGAAAAAATTGTGTCCGCCACTTCCCATAAATGGGCTTCTTTGAACATATTGCAAAAAAGCTCGAAAATTAGATGGTTCATCTTCCTCAACGGTTTTATTTCAATCACAGGATGCTCATCTTTTTAAAGGCCGCTTGGCTTAATAACGAATATGGAGATGCCGGGATTAGAACCATCGTCTCCTTGTTGTTTAAGGAAGGCAGTAACCAATAGTACAATGACTCATTTATGTTATCTTTCGATTCAATGCATATATATTTTATCTTATATCTTTTGCAACGTAAATTTTATACAAAATAAAAAAGATTTGGGCCCTCAGAGAGTTTGGGCCTTGTGCCGTCGCCCACCCCGCACCCCTATGAGCCGGCCGTGCTCTCAACCAACAACAGAGTGCCCGTTATTAAACATTCATATGGATGAGGATGAATCGTACACATACGGCGTGGTTATTATTGATTAAGACACACGTGTCAAATAAAACTTGGCATCGAAACTATTACATTATGTTATTATTCCAAGTGAAATTAAACTAGAGTAAAGCCACACTTCCTTTTATAAATATTCCTCCCACATCCTCTCCTGATTGATAACATTCTAAAATGGCTTTAAAATAGGCACATTTCCTAGCCATCTCTCTCTCCTGTCAACCACAAACAAAATCATTTCGATCTTCCATGTCTCCAGTAGCCGTTTTCCTGTTGTCACTTTTTATACTTCCACTACAAAACGAGTGTAGTGCCGACACCCAAGAGGTACCTGATGTTCCCCTGAATGATGTGGAGAGGAAAGCACTCCTAGACTTTATGAAAATTCCTCACTCTACTGGCTTCACCTGGAACGAGGCCGAACCCGCTTGCTCTTGGAAAGGCGTTTATTGCTTCTCCAACAACAACTTCACCACCGTCACCCACCTCCAGTTACCTGCCAAGGGTTTTGTCGGACAAATACCACCAGACACCATTGGAAAGTTAACTAGCCTTCGTGTACTATCCCTCCGCTATAACGGCTTCTATGGTGAACTTCCTTCTGATTTCTCCAACCTCGTCTCCCTTACCCGCCTTTCCTTACATTACAACCGCTTTAACGGCACCATCCCTTCTTATTTCTTCAACTTTACGCAACTTTTCCGCCTTTCTTTAAATGACAACCACTTTTCTGGACAGCTTCCCCACATGAATGCTAAGAATTTATATATTTTTAATCTTTCCGGCCCGACCTTAACTAGACGGACCGTCGGCCCGACCGCCCGGATCCCGACCCGACCTCCGGGTCAATGCTGAAACGGGTTGAATGCAAGAACCTGCCCGGTGATGTTTCCGGCTCCCGGCCGAACCGGTCCGACCGGCCGGCCCGGTCCGGTTTTAAAAACATTGCCTTTTTGGGCAGGTGTTTTACTGTGCAATCCAGGAGGCACACAAGGGTGGCAGCCCACTAGGCCCAAAAGAAAATAGAATGTGAGTGTGCGGATTAGTTATAGTGTGCGGTCAGCGGTTATGTGTTTGTGTGAAATAATATAAATCTCTACGTACACTACTTATAAATTATTTAGATATACCATATTTTAACTAATTCAAAGTCATACAATATCCATTAAACAAATTAACCAACTCGGATAAATTTAATAGCAAAATCCCTTTTTTCAGAAATAGAACATGTGGGTAAAACCCGAATTGTCACATTATCACCTAGTTTCAAGAACTTTCATCCCGAAAGTTAAAACGCAGCCACTGACGAGCTAGTGTGTTACAAAGTTTTCGCAGGGTGTCACAATAAAGGTTAAAGACCAACGGAATTGAATTGGGACCATAGGATGAGAAATTGTACTAAAGAACATATGCAATGTTAGAGGTGAAGTCTGATTGTAAACTCGTAGCCACAACATGTCAAATCATTACAAATCTCTACTTTAAAAAAATATTTTTTTCTTAAACACTAAATCAATCCAGATATCCACCTCACCAACCATCTCATCACCTACTTTTCTTTTTATTTAGGGGCTGTTTGGTAGCCTCTTAATGACCATTCAGATGCTATGTCTTAATGGTTTAAAACCTCTGAATGAATAAGAGGTAACCTCAAGTCTGAATGCTTAAGAGGTAACCTCTGAATGGTAAATCATCACATGTCACATTCGTCTACCTTCTCATTGGTAAAATTCCTAATGGTTCCATTAAGAGGTAGCCTCTTAATGATCATTCAGAGGCTACCAAACAGCCCCTTAATCTTATATCTAATTTATTTTTTCATAAAATTAATTTCTTTTATATTAATATTTTTCAAATCGTTTAAACCAAAAGTTTATTACAAAATATTAAAATCCAAAAAATAATAAAAAAAAAAAAGAATTAAATGAGAATTTCCTTTTATTGTGATTGCACCGTTTTGGTTTCATTTCTTTTTTCAGTTTCTGCTTTAGTTTTTTTTCGGTCACCTTCACTTCTTGAAGGCTGTTGGGTGTGGGGCGTAGGTTAGGGTGGCGGTTAGCCTTTGACGCTGGCTAGATCATACCAGGCTAGTGTTGGCCATGGCGTTTTCTCACTGGCGTGGGGGAGGCAGGGTGACATGGCTGGCTTTGATTGGCTGGTTCGATGTAGCCGTCAGGGGTAGCCGTTGGGGGTAACCGTTGGGGGTAGCGGTTATGGTATGGTAAATCAAATTTTTAAAAAAATTACATTTTTTACCTATAAATACCCAACCAAAATTACATATTTTTCCATTCTTCTTCAACGAATACCCAACACAAATTACATATTTTACCATTTTTCTTCAACCAAACACACACCAAAAAAACGAAAATGGTGCATTGGATCGAAGAGGAGGAAATAGCACTAGTGACATCGATTGTTGACTCACAACGTACCCTACAACGCGGTCAAACCGCGTATTGGGGTCGAGCGTTTCAACAATACCAACAACACATTGGGAACGCGCGTCACAACTTAAACGCGTGTCAACACAAATGACGTGAGCTTAAATCGAAGTTGGATCAGTTTAAAGTTTGCTTCGACCGTGTCCCTGCGGGCGACTAGACCCACGACGATCGAGTCGAGATCGCGAAGATCGAGTATAGGCACGATGGGAATACGGCTTTTAAGTGGGTTCCCCACTTTAATATTTACCGTACTTTGTAATTTTTTTATTTTTTAGGATTTATTAGGTAGGTTTTTATTTTTTAATTTTTAGGACTTAATAAGTTGTTATTTTTTTTTTAGGATTTATTAAGTAGGTTTTTTTAATTTTTAGGATTGTCTTTTATGTAATTTTTTTAAATTAATATAAGTTGTGTTTTTTTATATAATTGTCAACTTTAAAAAAACACATGGCACCCCACGTCTGCCTGACCATGCCGCTTTCACACCCCATTTTTCGGATGTGGACTGGTAGAGCCGACATCTGTTACGTGTCGAGCAATACCATCAACTCAAGCCACTCCATACCGGTAGTATAACCTCGCTCATCTTTTTTTTTTTTTTTTTTTTTTTTTTTTAAACGGCTAATCTTTCCTCAACTAAATACATCAAATACCCCTTTTTGTCAGGATCGTTTCTGGACTTATTCCCCCATGAGACACTGTCTCTACCATTGGGTTGTAACCCAAGTGGCACCTCGTTCTTCATCTGGGTTTTGATTTTACCACTACAAGCACTACATATGTTTTCGTGTATGAGTTTTAAATGTTAATAAAAATAGAAAGAAAGAAGTGGCAACATAATAGAGACGAACACACAGTCAGCGCTCCTACCCCCTCCCCTACTGCGCTACCGCCGAGATCACCTGTCACTCAGGTCGGAATTCCGATCAGAGACCAACTATTCCGGTCTTCGTGTATTAGTTTATTTTTATTAAGGACTGGGGTTTCGAAAATTACAAGTTATGATAAAATGTTTTTGTGATTTAAGAAACAGTGGACTTATGCCAAAATTGACTTGAATATGTGATATGCTTTTGGTATAACCAATAATGGTGATGAGGATTTAAATTATAGTAGTATTTGTTATTTAAAAAAAAAATTGCTTAGCAATGTCTCTCTAAGATGAAGTTATGGCAATATTTCAAAAAACAAAAACTAATAGAGAACAACTTTAGATACATTGTATTTTCATTGTGTATTTGTAACGCCGTTGACGTACTTTTGTTGATTATATAAAATTTAATTATATTTTTTATATGCCCCTACCCAATCCGAGTAGAAGCAGACCAAAAATTTATTATATAACGGCAGACAAACGACCTCTAAAGATTTCCGTCCAATGAAAAAATTGGTTCCGCCATTTCCCATAAATGGGCTTCTTTGAACGTATTGCAAAAAAAACTCGAAAATTAGACGGTTCATCTTCCTCAACGGTCTTGTTTCAATCAGAGGATGCTCATCTTTTCAAAGACTGCTCGGCTTTTGGCTCAGTTGAATGTATTGGCAAAACAGGATGGAAAACTTATGGTTCGTAGTCCTCATGGATTGATTTTGATAATTGATCTTGTCTTTTATTTTGGGAAGAAATTGATTGGTTTATCTATCATGAGCGAGGAAACGGTCAACACGATGAACACCCAAAATTTATAGGACGTTATATATGTGAATCTTGTAGATTGCATAGATGTAACTGATCAAATTATGTACATGTTACTCGGTAACATATAAGTTTTAGATTGTTACATATGTTATTTCTCTTTGGTCATAATCCTATAAATTCTCCAAACTATGTTCTTCTAAATTCTCTCTCAACTAACAACAGAGTGCCCGTTATTAAACATTCATATGGATGAGGATGAATCGTATACATACGGCGTGGTTATTATTGATTAAGACACACGTGTCAAATAAAACTTGGCATCGAAACTATTCCTCCCACATCCTGTCCTGATTGAAAACATTCTAAAATGGGTTTAAAATAGGCACATTTCCTAGCCATCTCTCTCTCCCGTCAACCACAAACAAAATCATTTCGATCTTCCATGTCTCCAGTAGCCGTTTTCCTGTTGTCACTTTTTATACTTCCACTACAAAACGAGTGTAGTGCCCATACCCAAGAGGTACCCGATGTTCCCCTGAATGATGTGGAGAGGAAAGCACTCCTAGACTTTATGAAAATTCCTCACTCTACTGGCTTCACCTGGAACGAGGCCGAACCCGCTTGCTCTTGGAGAGGCGTTTATTGCTTCTCCAACAACAACTTCACCACCGTCACCCACCTCCAGTTACCTGCCAAGGGTTTTGTCGGACAAATACCACCAGACACCATTGGAAAGTTAACTAGCCTTCGTGTACTATCCCTCCGCTATAATGGCTTCTATGGTGAACTTCCTTCTGATTTCTCCAACCTCGTCTCCCTTACCCGCCTTTCCTTACATTACAACCGCTTTAACGGCACCATCCCTTCTTATTTCTTCAACTTTACGCAACTTTTCCGCCTTTCTTTAAATGACAACCACTTTTCTGGACAGCTTCCCCACATGAATGCTAAGAATTTATATATTTTTAATGTTTCATTTAACAGTTTGAACAGTTCGATTCCACGTTCGCTTTCTAAGTTCAGCAAATCTGCTTTCTCCCGAAACATTTTCCTTTGCGGTCCTCCTACCAATACTAAATGCCCACCATCGTATCAATCTACGGATCCTGGACAAGAAGATAAAAAGGAGAACAAGACACCTATAATCGTCGGTATAATCCTAGGATCATCATTAGTGTTGCTAGTTCTACTTTGCGGTGTACGGAAGAAGATATATCAGAAACCCAAACAACATCTATTGAGAGATGAGAGGATGGAGGGTAACAATTTAGTGTTGTTTGATAACGGGGTTTACAGTTTTAATTTGGAGGATTTGTTGAAGGCATCCGCGGTGTTTTTGGGCGAAGGGAGTGTTGGGAAGTCGTACAAACAGGTGATCCAAGACAACACGACGGTGGTTGTGAAAAGATTGAAAGATGTTGTGGTGACAGAGAACGAGTTCAAGAGAACAATGGAGGGTTTGGGGAGTATAAAGAACAAAAATATTTTTGTTCCATTGATAGGTTATTATTATTCAAGAGATGAGAGATTGGTAATTTATGATTATATTCCAGCTCGTAGCTTGTCTGCTCTGCTTCATGGTAAGTTCTTCTTCATCTTCAGCATTTTAAAAAATTTATTCAGTTTTCCATCGTCTCCTATATTTATGTAGGTTTATTTATTTAATCGAAAATCTGGAATCATATGATTCATGTCGATGTTAAACTTTAGTAATGATATGTTGGGTACATCGCTATAATAATGCATATGCTATCCATAGCCTTATTGTGAAAAATAATCTATATGCTTTTGATTAAACTTTAGTCTTTTTTAATAGATAATTGACATGAACGGATGCATTTAAAAAAGATCATGTGTTAGACATCCATTTTTAAAATCGAATTGTTGAACATTATAAATTATCTACAAAAAGACTTTGGGTGCAAAAGCTTTCTTTTTGGGGAATTTCTTGTCAGTGATGTTTTTCCTTGCAATCAGAGAGAGAATATAGTATAAATTTGAAGGGAATAATCTTAAGACTGTGAAGAAAATGTTAATTATTAATAACAACAGTTTTAGAAAACCATCATTATAATCTTTTAGAAATATATGGTTCAATCCAGCTTATCAAGCTGAACTGCTAATTATTTTTTTTCTTTTATTTAAATATTAGTTAAACCACAACGTGATATTTACGGATGGTTGGTTAAACCCTGTTGCCTACATGGTGATAACGTGACGTTTGAAAGCCCTCTTTTGTGTTAAACCACAGAGACCAGTCTACATACAAATCGAGGCTATATAGCTAGTTGATAGCTGCTACATATTCCCGTATACCTTCTATCTTCTTTCTTTGTTATTTTAAAGTGATAACCAAATTACGGTGTTACAATTGATGTGTAGGGTATGATACTTGCTCATTTTTCCCGTATGTTTTGGTTGTGAATAGTGTTGTCTATATTATGTTTCAGTGTATATCACCTTCTATCATATGCTCACATCCAATAAAAAGATGCACTGGAGGTCATTTTTAAAGTAATTAAATTTGTTATCTATATTCAGGTGCGTAACTACATATAAGGGTACGGGTTCGGATAGGCCCAGCCAAACCTGTAGAAAAAAAACTCTTTTTGTTATATGTATGTGTATTTCGACTTCACATCCGTAGAAATTTCAACATTAAACCCTTAGAAAAAGCTGAAACTTAGTGATAGACAACCTATTGTCCGTCCCTTGAAAATTTTTGAACCCATAGGAAGAGAATCCTGGCGACGCCCCTGTCTATATAATAACACATGTTATGTAATAATATGGCTACATAGCTTAGCTTATAATGGTAGATTGCACAAAATAACTTGATTGTATAGTATTCTTCTCAAAATACACCAAATGAGTTCAATAATTGCTTCCATTGATCAAAGAGGCATATGTCATTATTTTGCAGGAGGTATAGGTTCGCAACGAACACAACTTGATTGGGACCATCGTATGAGAATCGCACTAAGTGCTGCTAAGGGACTCGCAAATTTACATATGGCCACAAAAGTTGTTCATGGCAACATCAAATCATCAAACATTCTCATCCAACATGAAACTAACATTGATGCTTGCTTGTCTGACTATGGTCTCAACACACTTTTTGGCGAGTCAATCTTCGATAACCATCATGTCACAGGTTACTGGGCCCCTGAGGTTCCCAAGAGCCAGAAAGTCACATTTGAATCTGATGTGTATAGCTTTGGGGTTTTGTTAGTGGAGCTTTTAACGGGTAAAAATCCGAAGCAAGCCTCATTGAGGAAGGAAAGGGTCCACTTTTCTAAGTTAGTCGAGTCAGTTGTATGTGAGGAACCGAAGGTTGAGATGTTTGATGTGGAATTAAGGATGGGTTATAATATTGAGGAGATGATGCAATTGTTGCATATAGCAAAGCAATGCCTATTGATTGAACCTGATCAACGACCAACAATGCAGGATGTGTTGAACAAGGTGGAGGATATGGGGTTTAGACATACGCCCAATGATCACTCAAAGGAATATGATTATACGCCTTCAACGGAGACCCACGATACACCGAGTACCATCACCCCGTAAATCCATATATATGATGTAGTGTCTCTGATTTCGTATTTTGATGGATTTATGTTATGAAAATTGTGTGTGCTTTAATAGGTTGGGACAAAATTCTATATATTGTGAATTTGTGTTTGTGAGGCTACTTGCCTGCATTTGTGATGGGTTATAAAACATACCATTTCGATGAATAAATTATGGAGTTTTACATGGATAGTCTATGCGGAATGTTTATATTGTGGCTTTGATCACTAGTTGTGAGAAGTTATACTTTTGGTTATCACTATTTTCTATAGCGTAATCTATCCTACGCGTCTGCTCTCCCGATATCAAGCCAACCCGAAGGCCTCACATCTAGCAGCTGTAAAAAAGATTTTCCGCTATTTGAAGGGTTGCCCGGACACTGATCTATGGTACCCTAGGGATGATAGCTTCGACTTGATCGCGTTCAGTGATTCTGATTTTGGTGGCTGCAAAATCGACGGCAAATCCACAGCGGCTGGATGTCAGTTTTTAGGAAATCGCCTGGTCACGTGGCAGTGCAAGAAGCAGACTTGTGTCACTACATCAACTTGTGAAGCCGAGTACATTGCTGTCTCAAGTTGTTGCTCCGAAGTTTTGTAGATTCAACAACAAATGCGCGACTACGGTTTTGAATTCCTATCTACTCCTATTTTCATTAATAATTGTCACAACCCCAAAATACCACGTGCGGAAACACCGCGGGACGTGTGACGTACCAGGATCCAAGCCACCAATCACATTGAACTACGCATAATATTTAAATAAAACGTTCCATAAATTTCAAAATATAAATCCAAGACATAAGTTAAACCAAAGTAGTTATTCAGCGGAAGCATAATGTAAACTGCAAATCAATTGTTTCAAAACAAGTGTTCATAATCAAAGAAGCAACTATCCAAGAGCCTCGACCCATGACTACTCCAGCAGTCCCAGATAGCAAGTCCATGACAAGAATCTAACGACCTGCAAGCATGCAGACAAGTGTGTCAGACGACGCTGGTGAGTTCCAAGTTTTGTTAACGCGTTTAGTTACCAGATATGAGTATAAAACAGTTCGATGATTTGATTTGATGTTGTTATTAACTCGACTACCGCAGATGGCTACTAGATTTATTTGCCCAACCCCAATGCCTCTATAAAAACATTGGTCAAGTGGTGAAGGTAATTAGTTCACGACCGTCCTCCCCGGTACGGTGTGAGGGTGCCAAACCTAATAGCGCTATCAACTAATAACCTCGTTGCCTCCCCAGCAACTTATCGGTAGATGTAAGGGGTCTTAAATGATAGAAATGAGTGTAATAACAAACATCCCAATAACCTGACATTCCTCCCCGGAACATTACCCGATATCCCTCCCCGGGATGCATGCTTGGAAAAAAAGCAGTGAACTCACCTTGGTTTGCTCGGTTTGTTTAGTTACCCGTTTCCAAGTTAATCAACCAACCCTAACGTGGTTACCAATGAATATCAGTTTCACAATTAAACAAGTTATTGTTTTCACACAGTTTGCATCATACACCAGTTCACAGTATAGCAATAGTCAGTACACCTTTCTATTAAAAGTCCACATCTCGTTCGAATGTCACAATTAGCACATAACGTAGCAGATGAGTTCGTTATACCAAATAATCACACCAAGATTTTTATTACCGTTGACATGCATCATAGATAATACATACACACAAGTATCTGTCATAAATAATATCACAGGCTCCTACTGTTCACTTCAGAGACCTACACGGCGAAACACTTCTTGTGGCGAAAGATCAAGTTTCGTCAGGATGAGGTGTGACGAAACACCCATGTGTTTCGTCGATATGTGCTGTGGCGAAACTCCTATGTGTTTCGTGGAACTAACAGTTACAGATCCATCCAACGATTACAATTTGACATATTCTAGACCCTATTGACCATCACCAGTTATGATCATCGATCAATCATTCAACACCCAACTGTCATCAACGTGCAACAAGGGTATTGACAATTCAAACATACATATTCCTTTTTATAACATTTTAATTTCTTATTCATTAACAACACCATGACAACTCATTTAAATCCAACAGTTATCAAAGATTCTCATATAAACAACAATAGATCATAACAACACATATCAGAACACATACACATACATGTTCATGTTCAATCTAGTTCGTACATGAGATCATGAATCAACGGTCAAACCTTTATCATGCAAGTATCGGATTTACACTTCTAACCCTAATTCATACGACACCACAGTAATAATAGAACCGTAATCATCAACAATCCATTCAGTAACAACGTTTATACACTAACCTGATGTGGTATAGATCGGGTATATATCGGTGGTGCCTAGGGTTTGAGAGTCTCGAATGGGAGATGAGGGAACTGCCGTCGCTAAGTTTAGAAGAAGTCTAGGGTTTGCTAACTGGCACTCTACGTATAAATATAATTGGGACATGTTTGGGCCTCATCTGGGCCGAAGCCCTACCCGGCGAAAGACCATCTCAGACGAAACTCATGTTTCGTCGAGCCTACAACTCATGTTTCGTCGGCTCATGTTTAGTCGGCCCTCAAACATCTTTCGTCGGTCATTGTTTTGTCATAATTGATTGCATTAAATGTTTAGTCATTACATATATTAAATGTTTAATTATTACGTTAACACATAAGTAGCTTATACAAAACCATTATGAAATAATACACATGGTATAACGTACAACCGAATCTAGGACAAGGTTGTGAAACATATGTTGTGAAAAGGAAAGATCTTGAAATCTCGGGTTGTCACATCATCCCCAACTTGAATGAAATTTCATCCTGAAATTTGATAAGCAATCCAAGACGTTAACTCAGGATGATTGTGGATTTTCCGCGGGTACCAGATCATCCCCAACTTGAATGGGAATTTTGTCCCGAAATTCACTAGTTGTGCTAGACTTAGGTTTGCCAGACTTGGACTTATCATTTGGGAATAAATGTGGGTACTTGAGCTTCATCTAATCTTCGCGTTCCCATGTGAACTCCGGTCCACGCCTTGAGTTCCAACGAACTCTCACAATCGGAATTCGACTATGCTTACAGACCTTGACCTCCCGGTCCATAATTTCTATTGGTTCTTTGACAAACTGCAACTTTTCGTCGATCTTCAGCTCTTGAAACGGTACGACCAGTGTTTCATCAGACAAACACTTCTTTAATTGCGACACATGGAACACATCATGGATGTTACCCAACTCAGCAGGTAACTCTAACTTGTAGGCCACTTTACCAATCCGTTCCAGAATTTTGAATGGCCCTACATAACGAGGGTTTAGCTTGCCTCGTTTTCCAAAACGCACCACACCCTTCCAGGGTGAGACCTTCAGCATAACACAATCATTAACTGCGAACTCCAGTGGTTTTATACGCTTATCGGCGAAGCTTTTCTGACGATCACGCGTTGCCGCCATACGATTCCTGATCTGAATAATTTTCTCGGAGGTTTCGAGTACAAGTTCTGGACCTGTAACCTGGCTGTCACCCACCTCAGCCCAACAGAGAGGTGAACGACATTTTTGTCCGTACAATGCTTCGAATGGTGTTGCCTGAATGCTGGTATGGTAGCTGTTGTTGTAAGAAAACTCTATCAGTGGCAGGTGTTTCTCCCAACCCTTGCCAAAATCAATCACGCATGCTCGTAACATATCCTCAAGTGTCTTGATGGTTCGCTCACTTTTACCATCCGTCTACGGGTGATAAGCAGTGCTCATATCGAGACGCGAGCCGAATGATTTGTGCATCGACTGCCACAAATCTGAGATGAAACGAGGGTCACGGTCAGAGATAATAGATGTCTGCACCCCGTGCCAAGAAACCACCTCCTTAAGATAGACGGCAGCTAGTTGTGAGAACTTATCTGTTTCCTTGATTGTCAGAAAGTGTGTTGACTTCGTGAGACGATCAACGATCACCCAAATGGTATCGTTCCCATTTTGAGTTCTAGGCAAGCCCGTGACGAAATACATTGCTATCTGCACCCATTTCCACATGGGTATTTCTGGTTGCTGAAGTAATCTAGACGGCTTCTGGTATTCTACCTTGACTTTTGAACATGTCAAGCATTTACTAACATATGTCACGATGTGGGCTTTCGTCTTCGGCCACCAATACATGACTTTGAGGTCCTGATACATCTTATTTGGTCCTGGATGAACAGAGTATCGAGACTTGTGCGCTTCATCCATCACAAGTTCTCTAAGATTTCCAAACAGAGGGATCCATACACGCTCCATGAAGTAGAGAATACCATCCGATCTCTCTACAAGTCGTTTCTCCATGACCCTTAAGTATTCTGCTTCAATGTTTTCCTCTTTTAACGCTTCGGTTTGTGCAGAACGGATCTGATCAGACAGTTTAGAATGGATAGTAAACTGAAGGGCGCGAACACGTTTGGGTTTCGATTCCTTTCGACTGAGAGCATCAGCTACAACATTAGCTTTGCCTGGATGGTACTTGATGGCGCAATCGTAGTCATTCAAGAGTTCTACTGTAACGCCCGTCTAATTTTATTAATATTTTACTAATAAGATACACATTTTTATGCTAAAATGTGTCTTTACAAAAGCTTGTTATACCAACATTCCCAAATGTTTACAACATTAAAAAACAATTTATAAGTGTTTGCATAATTCACTTATAACAACACCAATCAGGATTTGACGTGGAAGCTTCATTTAACGTGTGTTCGGTTCTTGCTCGCCGCTTGATCTTCATCCGGATTTGGTCCATCTTCACCTACGGTCAAAACCATGTAAATAATTAGTTTTGACACTTTAAACACCAAATATAAACAAGTTCCATACTCAAAGTATCAAGAAAAACAAGAAAATCTCGTTTCTAGGCGCTGGTGTAGCACCAGGGGGTCGTGGTGCTACACCAGCATCAATTTTTGGCAGATTTTTGTGGTGTTGAGCTGGTAATTTGGCCCAACACTATTTTTCCAAGTTCCAAACTTTAAATCGACATAACTTTTGACTCGGGCGTCCGATTTACCCGATTTTTTCCTACGCGTCCGTAATTTAATTCTCCATCTAATGGAGTTAAAATCCAACATCCGGCATAACAAAATTCCAGACCTTTAAGTCTTCGACTTAATACCTTTTTACAAAGTTTTGACCCGTTCATGCGTTTATCAAACAAACATGTTTGTTTGATCCCAAATTCACATAAATCTTATAATTTCATTGTTGTCTATCATATTAGGTTCAATTCACGAGTTTATGTATATTCTTAAACCGTTTGTACTTAAATGCTTATTTTGACCCGTTAAGGGTATTTAAGCACTTTTCCGCATAATTCATACTCGTTTATTTCTAGCATCTTATTTTCGCAATATTTATCAAATGATCTTCCACCACAACTATTTTTACGGTGGATTTAGCATAACTAACCTATTATCCCAAAATTTACCCATCGGTTGGTCATTTTACGCAAATGACCATTTTTATGCATTTGACCCATGAATGTGTATTCCTGTAACTTTTATTCATATCTAATGATTCCATAATCTTGATGCAAGTTCCTAAAAACCCCTATGGGTCGTTTACCCAATATACCCTTCAAGGGTGTTTTGGTCCACTTTAGTCCCTCACTTTACGACGAAGGACTTTCGTTAAATATTTGACCATAAATTATATGTTTAACTAAAAACTTATTTATGCGTACCTGGCTCGGGTCAAAGTACTAACCCGTTTACATAACTTTTGCTTTAAATCTTTCTAGTTAAAGCAACGCAAGCTTATATTATTTCCTGTGATTACAAAACTCAACAAGCGATTGTCAAATGTTATTGTCAAATGGTGCTAACCACACTATTTGACCCATTTAATCTAATTGACCATTTGTCCGTATGAGATGGTATTTAATTACCATTTCACCCCTTTAAACCTATCCCGGTTTTCCTTTGAACTTGTTTTACTTAAAACCGTTTTTATTTATTCGTCATTACATGACTACTTTACCACTTTATCCCTTTTTACTATAATTCATGATTTCTTACCATTTTCCCTCATTCCGACTCTCATTTAATCGTGTCGGAATATCATATATCAACCACTTAGTAGCATTCATATCAATACTTGAAATTAAGTAACTTTGCATATAATGTAAAGGGGCGTAAGCTCTACTTACCTCACATCCGAATACACTTTCTTCTTGTGCTTGATTCGTTTGACCGCTTCTTTCCCAAGCCTCCACCTAGCTCGTTAGGCGACCAACTATCATCATTCACAAGGTGGTTAGATTAGTCATTTCAATTCACGACTATTCCACCTTACGTATTTTCTATGTCGAAACTGACGGGTAGTCCGTAGGACAATCCTTAAGTAGTATAAACTATATTAAAATCCTACATTTAATCGGGTAATTGTCTAGAATTAGATAACTACAGTTGTTTGTGTTTCAGGTACAAATGGAGCTTAAAATGGAAGAAATATGGTGCATAAATAAAATCAATTATTGTAATTGAAGAATTAAGATGATGACATGATAGAGAATGAAATTACGAGAACGTGGGCGAAAACGGTGAAGAAAATGGAGCTGAAACGAGAAAGAATCGGTGAATTATCTGTAGATTATGCGAGAAAAAAATACAACACCGAAGAAGGAATCGATGCATCGGGAAACGTGCAAAAGAAAAGCAGAAATTTGACTTAATTCAGTCCTAGCGCACCGCTACAATAGCGCACCGCTACAATGAAAGTGTAACGGTGCGCTAGACCTTTAGTGTCGGCAGTGGGTTAGGTCGCAAAAGTGGTAGCGCACCGCTACAACAAGACAGTAACGGTGCGCTAGACCTTTAGTGTCGGCAGTGGGTTAGGTCGCAAAAGTGGTAGCGCACCGCTACAACAAGACAGTAACGGTGCGCTAGACCTTTAGTGTCGGCAGATGGGTTAGTTGCAAAAGGTATAGCGCACCGCTACATTAAACAGTAACGGTGCGCTAAGGGTGAACAGGAGCCGAAAATTGTACCTATAAATACCCATGCATTCTAGCTCGTAAAACACACCATTTCTAATACGAAATACCACTCCTAAGCCTGATATTAGGCAAGTTTGATCACCCGGAAGTGCCGGTGAAGTCCCTCGGAGCTCTCGGGAAGTTTGGAAGCTTTCGGTTCGAGTCCTAATCGACCCGAGTTCGGTAAATAGTCGTGATTTCCATTCTAGTAAGTCTTGTATTATGTTTTTAGTAGTGTTAATGCTTTGTTCAAGTGTGTTATTGTCTATTATGAGTAGCTAAACGTTATAATGATCATCCTAGATTGAAAGTTTGTTTGAGACATTCATGTTATTGTTCTTATTTCTAGAATAATAAACTTATACTTGTGATTTGTTTATTATGGTGTGTTGATATTTGTTTGTAAATTGTTACTTTGTATTTCAATCCTAATCTAAACCATATGTTTTTGGTATTAATAATAATCGAGATATCATGGGTGGGTTAAGGGTTGGATATTAATTGATCATCGGATAACAACCTTGCGTTCTAGTAACCCAAGTACTTAGTTCCCTTTTATCACAACCAAAGTAATAGATCATCGGGTAACAACCTCATATTTGAGTAATTAGTTCCTTTTTATCACAAACAAATAACTACACATGAACCATGTCTATGTGGTTCTTTCTAGTTGAACTAAAACATGAATGTTGATTAAAACTGGAAATCTAGGATGGTCATTTGTTTATAAATTGTTATAATTTGTTCTAAATTGTTATAAACCAAAATTCTCATTTTGAAATTAAATTAATAGTCTTATTTGTATAAATCAAACAATCAATTGTTTAATTGTTATATTGTGTTTGTGTTTATTTTCTTTAATTCGACGCTTCTCGTCTTATTTTACTATAAGTTTTATATTGTTAATGTTTGTTTTAATTTAATACAAATTCATTTTAAATTAATAAAACTAAAAATCACAAATCCAAATTCAAATCAATTTTAGTTAAATATTCAAGTCTTAACTTTACTTTGTACAATTATTTTTTTTTATGTAGCCAAGTTTTCTATACTTTCAAATAACACATATTCCACATACTCCCTGAGTTCGATACCCATTTACCACTATCTATAGTTGTTATTTGGATTAAATTTGCGTGACCACGACAAGCACGTCAAGTTTTGGCGCCGTTGCCGGGGAGTAGTGCGCAACGTGTGTTATTTTTGTAATCTTTTTAATTTGTTATCTTTCTGGTTTACGCTAGGTGTGTTAGTGTGCAGGTATTTACAGGTGCATGCATACTAGAAGCTCTCGTAATCTGTCACCATTGGCATTTGATCCAGAAATTGAACAAACATTAAGAAGAAACAGAATTTTGCTAAGAGAAAACAGAATCAGTAGGTCACCAACAACACCAACTACACCAATCACACCAATTCCATACATGGATCCACCACAACCACCACCCACTACAGGTGAACTTATACCACCTTTCATACCATCATCCACTCAACCTTCACCAAACACAACTATACCAAACACCACTACACCTTTTACTACCATTCCTATTCCACCTCATGACACAACACCAACCAACACCACCTAATCTATCACCACTCAAGAAGAGCCTACACTTACCTTTAATCCTTCCACTACAATACCACCATTTACTCATTTCTTCCCAGTTTCCGGTCAATCATCCTCAACCTATACCTTACCACAAGGTTCAACTATCGTTCATGCTACATCTACATTTAGACCATCGAATCAGTCAGGTTTTCAATATTCGACTCTTCCGATTGGGCAATCTTCGGGTATGGGAGGAGATGGATATGAAGAAGGATATGAGGAATTTGAGGGTTACGACGAAGAAGGATATGCATATATGGGTGATGGAGACCAAGGAGACTTTGGTTATGTGCAAGGCCAATCTCAAGGGATGGCAAGTGTTGGTGGGATGCCACAACAACAACAAATTATACCTCAACAGAGACGACCAAGAGGGCTACCAGTGCAACGCCCTATACCATTACAACAAGTTCGTCCTCACAATGTACAACCACAATTCCAAAGACCAATTCAACAACCATTTGTACCACAAGGGCATATACCAAGACCAATGGTTCCGGTTCGACCAAGGGCTCGGTTGGGTGTGCCAAGAAGACATCTTAGAGAAAATGCGAGAGGTATTGAAGCGCATTTTAGACCGGTAATCACTCACAACCCTTCACCGGTAGTTATTCCTCACAATGATCAAGGAAGAACTTTTGAAGTAAGAACCAATGCATTACAAAGTTTGCCAAAGTATAAGGGTCTAGCAACGGAGGAACCTTATTTTCACTTGGAAGCTTATGACTCGATATGCAACACATTTGGGAGTCAAGGATTTTCAGCTGATGATGTCAAACTAGTCTTGTTTCAATTTTCTTTGGAAGATAAAGCAAAGAAGTGGTTCTATACTTTACCTTCAGCATCTATTTACACTTGGGCGGAAATGCAGCAAATTTTTCTAGATGAATTTTTCACCGCTCAAAAGACCAATGATGCTAGGAAGGGGTTGAGAAGTTTTCAACAACAACAAGGTGAAATGTTCCATGAGGCTTTTGAGCGTTTCAACATGATGATCAAAAATTGCCCTCACCATGGGATTGAACTTTGGGAATTGATGAATGCTTTCCACGAGGGGTTGAGTGCCGAAGATGCTCGCGACTTAATGTCTATTACAGGTGGTACTTTTGGTACGAATTATGAGCAAGACGATTGGGAGTTTTTGGAACAAATGGCAATTACATCAAAAAGAAAAGCTCAAGCATCAAGAAGAGCACGACCGGCCATTGCCCGTCCTCAAGTGCACGCAATAGATGATGGTAATGTTCAAACTACTAACCAAATTTATGATGTTTGTGCTTTGTGTAATGAAATAGGTCATGCGGCTGAAAATTGCCAAGGAATGGGGGAAGAGCAATATGAAGAAGTTCATGCAATTCAAGGTCAAGGAGGGGGTGATAGAAATTACAACAATATGAATTCTAATACCTATCACCCCGGATTGAGGAATCATCCAAATTTCCGGTATGGAAACCCTTCCAATCAAGCAAACCCGAATTTTCAAGGAAGTCAATGTAATTTTGGTTCGCGCCAACCTTACAACAATCAAAGTGGATATCGAGGTGGGAACAATCAAGGCTATCAAAAGCAATATCAAATGGGTCAAGAACAAGGGGGGTCATCGGGTGGAAATGAGATGATGGAAATGCTCAAAAGCATGCAAACGGAGATGCAAAAACGGAACCAACTTGATGAAGTTCGAATGCAAAAAGATGAGGTTCGTGACAAAACCATCCAATCACTAACAACTCAAATGGGTCAATTGGCAACCGATGTGGTAGAATTGAAGAAAAACAAGGGTCAACTTCCAAGTGACACCAAGGTAAATCCTTCACACGGTTCGTCACGAGGTAATGTTAATGTTCATCATGTTAGTGTTTTAAGAAGTGGAAAAGAATTTAAGGCCAATTTGTCACCCGAATTGGTTGAGGGGGTAGTTGAGGACATCACGGGTAATGATAGTGATAATGAAGTTTCACCTAAAGAAATAAATGTTAACAAACCAGGGCTGGGCGAAAATGAAAAGAATGAAAAAATTGAGGGTGAACCGAGTCAAGTCCCGTTTCCATCGGCTTTACTTGACCCAGGAAAGAAAAATTTTATTGCATCAAGAGGTCCCCAAAAAGAAGAGTTGTGGGATATGTTTAAACAAGTTAAAATTAACCTCCCATTACTTGATGCAATAAAACAAGTACCCGCTTATGCTAAATTCCTTAAGGAATTATGTACACAAAAGAGGCAACAAAAGAAGAAAATGCCTAAGCGGGTAGATTTGACCGGGCAAGTAAGTGCGGTCTTAAATGGGGAGCTTCCTCCTAAGCTCCAAGATCCGGGCACGCCTTTAATTAACATACAAGTTGGTAACTTTCAAATGGCAAAGGCGTTACTAGATCTTGGAGCCGGAGTTAGCATTTTACCGGGGGGCTTATATGACCAATATGATTTTGGTCCGTTAGCAAGGGTGGAGACAACGGTTGTTTTGGCTGATTTGTCTCATAAGTTACCCCGGGGGATGGTTCAAAATTTGATTGTTAAAATTGATGAGTTTTATTACCCTGTTGACTTTTTAGTCTTGGATTACTCGTCCGCGGACCCAAAACAACAACAAAATGTAATTTTGGGTCGGCCATTTTTGAGCACCGCACATGCAGTGATCGATTGTAGATTTGGTACAGTCGACATGACTTTTGGGAATCGAAAAATGCGTTTGAATGTGTTCACTAACAATTCTAATGCTAATGGTGTTGATGAGTGTTTCATGGCAGATATAGTTGATGGATGCAACCCGCATGAGTACGAGGAGGATGGTAGGGACATTTGTTTGTGTGATTTTTCTGAACAGGTACATGCTTATGCACTACGGGTTGAAGAGGAAAAACAAGATGCCATGGCCTTGAAGCAAGGTCGACCACCATGGACTCATCAATTTGAAGGCTTACCGGCGGAAATAAATTCGGGTACTAAACCATCGTTAGAGGAACCGCCAAAGTTGGAACTCAAAGACTTGCCGAGCCATTTGAAGTATGCATTCTTAGGGGATAATGACACTTTACCGGTCAATATTGCCTCTAATTTAGAGTTGGCACAAGAGCAAGCACTGTTGGAAGTTTTGAAAGAAAACAAAGGAGCTATTGGATGGACGATTGCCGATCTCAAAGGAATTAGTCCATCAATTGTCATGCACAAGATTATTACCACTGAAGATGCCAAACCAACACGAGAAGCTCAAAGGCGATTAAATCCGAACTTAAGGGAGGTAGTTAAAAAAGAGGTAATCAAATGGTTGGATGCAGGAATCATTTATCCGATTTCGGATAGTGCTTGGGTGAGTCCCACCCAAGTTCTGCCTAAGAAGTCCAGCATTCAAGTAGTCAAGGACGAAAGTGGTGAACAAATTGCCACCCGACCAGTCACCGGGTGGCGTATATGTATTGACTACCGAAAATTGAATGCTGCCACTTCTAAGGACCATTTTCCGTTACCTTTTATTGACCAAATCATTGAAAAATTATCGGGTCAAAAATATTACTGCTTTTTGGACGGGTATTCGGGTTACAATCAAATAGCAATACACCCGGATGACCAACACAAGACCACCTTCACTTGTCCATATGGCACCTTTGCTTTTCGGCGGATGCCATTTGGCTTGTGCAATGCTCCGGCAACTTTCCAACGATGTATGATGAGTATTTTTTCAGACATGGTGGGGGAGTCGCTTGAAGTATTTATGGATGACTTTTCAATCTTTGGCACTAGTTTTGAATCTTGTCTCAACGAATTACAAAAAGTTTTAAAAAGATGTGTTGAGAAAAATTTAGTGCTTAGTTGGGAGAAAAGTCATTTCATGGTGCAAGAAGGCATTGTGTTGGGTCATGTAATTTCTAAAAGGGGAATGGAGGTGGATAAGGCAAAAATACGGGTAATAGCATCTTTGCCACCTCCGAAAAATGTTAAGGGTGTAAGGTCATTTTTGGGACATGCGGGTTTCTATAGACGTTTCATAAAAGGCTTTAGTGTTATCACCAAACCTTTATGCAATTTGTTATTAAAAGATGTCCCATTTGATTTTACTAATGAGTGTATGCAAGCGTTCACTGTTTTGAAGGAACACCTGGTCAAAGCTCCTATTTTGCAACCACCGGATTGGTCAAAGCCGTTTGAAATAATGTGTGATGCAAGCGACACTACCATTGGTGCAGTTTTGGGTCAACGGGTTGATAAAAAACCGGTGGTGATTTACTATGCAAGCAAAACTTTATCCGAAGCGCAACTCAATTACACCACAACCGAAAAAGAATTATTAGCAGTGGTGTATGCTTTGGATAAGTTTCGTGCGTATATTTGGGGGAGTAAGGTGGTGGTATATTCGGATCATAGTGCGGTCCGATATCTCATGCAAAAGAAAGATGCGAAGCCCCGGTTGATTCGTTGGGTGCTTTTGTTGCAAGAATTTGATCTAGAAATCCGGGACAAAAAGGGATGTGAAAATGTTGTAGCTGATCATTTGTCCCGGATCCCATTGGAAGATGTGGATGACTCAAGTGAAATCAATGAACGGTTTCCTGACGAACAGTTGTTAGCTGTTTCCACTTTTGTTGCACCATGGTATGCTCATTATGTAAATTATTTAGCCACAGGTACCATCCCAAGTCATTGGACCAAGAAACGAAGACAAAAATTTATGGCCCAAGTGAAGCAATACATTTGGGATGAACCGGATCTGTTCAAAATTGGAAAGGATCAAGTTATACGAAGGTGTGTGCCCGAGACAGAAGTGTTGGAAATTCTGACCCATGCTCATTCATCCGCATGCGGAGGACATTTTAGTGGGAACAAAACAGGCTACCGGGTTCTCTCATGTGGGTTTTATTGGCCCACAATTTTCAAGGACTCTCGTGAATTTGCCCGACTTTGTATCAATTGTCAAAAAGTGGGAAGCATATCGAAGCGGAATGAAATGCCTCTACAACCAATTTTGGTGGTTGAGGTGTTTGATGTTTGGGGAATAGATTTCATGGGTCCGTTTCCCAATTCGAACGGGTTCTTGTACATATTGGTTGCGGTAGATTATGTGACGAAGTGGATAGAAGCCATCGCAACAAGGACCAATGATCACTCTGTGGTATGTAAGTTTGTGCAAACTAACATATTTGCTCGTTTTGGCATTCCCAGGGTTATTATAAGTGATGGTGGTTCGCACTTCAAGAACTTTAATTTCGGGAAATTATTGAAGAGGTATAGCGTGAATCACCGGATTGCCACACCTTACCATCCGCAAAAAAGCGGACAAGTTGAAGTATCCAACCGTCAAATTAAAGAAATCCTCATGAAGACGGTAAGAACGGATAGAAAAGATTGGTCAAGTAAACTTGACGATGCGTTGTGGGCATACCGAACAGCCTACAAAACTCCAATTGGTACTACCCCTTATCGGATGGTGTATGGAAAGGGGTGTCATCTACCAATGGAGTTAGCACATCGAGCATATTGGGCCATCACAACTGTTAATGCAGATTATGACGAAGCAAGTCGGGTAAGAAAGTTACAATTGAACGAGATCGAAGAAATCAGAGATGAAGCCTACGAATGTGCTTCTGCATACAAAGACAAACTGAAGAAAGTTCATGATGCAAAGATAAGAAAAAAGAACTTCGAAGTGGGTCAAAAGGTATGGTTGTATAATTCGAGGTTAAAGATGTTCGCAGGTAAACTCAAGAGCAAATGGATGGGTCCTTACATCATCCGAAGAGTGGGGAGATTTGGCGATGTTGATATTGAAGACGTACAAACAAACAAGCAGCAAACGGTGAACGGGCATCGGCTCAAACCGTATTTGGAAGGTAACGACATCAACAATCTTGAGCTTGATAAAGTGGGTTACATTCTACGCCCACTTGATGATGAGGAAACTTGAAAAAAACCCAGGTATGGTCTGGCTGAAGACCTTTAAACTTAGCGCTCTCGGGAGGCAGCCCGAGGAGGTATTGTATTTGTGTTTTGTGTTTTGTTTTGTTTTGTTTTCTTTTGGTGTGTTTGTTTTGTTTTGTTTTGGTGTGTTTGTGTTTTGACAGGTTATTACATTTTCGCGGATGCAACGATTCAAGTGTGGGGATGTTTGGCGAATACATTCAATTAAGGATGGGTGTTATTAGGCTCGATGCCGAACGCTCCATTAGAGTTCAAAGTTATGTACAATATAACATTCCCGTAGAGATATCAGCGAATCCAAGAGATGTTTATGTACCTGTCCGATTATTGCAGTTTCATCACTACCAATACTGCTGATTTACTGATCAGGTCGTATCTTGTTCTTATTTTGTGCACCGTTACATATATTCATATTAAAGTCTATGGTTAGGCGGTTGGGTGGTGTTATGATGTGTTTGTTTTTAGGATGTGTTAGTAATGGTGTTTTTGAAAACTAATGTTTTTTTAAGCGATCTTTCTCTCAAAACCATACATTGGGACAATGTATCTCAAGTGTGGGGATGGGGGAAATTTTTGAGAAAATTAAAATTTTTGTAAATCCAAGTGAAAATTGTCAAAAATTTGAAAACTTGATTTTGTTCCGCTTGACACACCTACACCCATTCCTAATCTTTCTTGGTGAGAATTTGAGCCACATATGATTATTACAGATAGTCTTTTGTGTTGAGTGGCGGTGTGTGTATTGTGTTAATAGAACTTGTGTACGAATTCTTGTTAAATCCTAGAGTTAGCATGCTTTTGAAAACAATAAGGAACTTTTAGGAAGCCTCGTCTGGATGTGTGAAAGTGTGGGATTGGTGGGTTGGACCTCATTCTTTACATATATGAGCTTGGTATTGTGAGGGGCGGGGGTTTGGTCTTTAGAAAGCCATGTTTGAACTTTATACCATTCGGTTGTGACCCAAACCTACTTCTTTCAAAACGTTACCCTGTTGATTCAACCCGGTTTAGGAAATTTAGTATGTAATGTTAATATTGTTGTATATATTGTTGAAATTTGAAGTGTTAAAAAAAAAAAAAAAAAGCGAGAAAAAGAAGAAAAACACGAGAAAAATACAAAAAGAAGCAATTAGTTGTAATAGAATTTGAGAAGCTTATGATGTTTTGTATATAGTTGATGTTATTTGTTGTTTTATAGTAGAAATAAAAACCGGGTTAAATCAATTAAGCTATTTACATATATATCCCACTATTTTCCTACCTTTACACACAGCCCGTTATAACCCGTAAGTTTCTTTGATTCATAAGCATGCTAGATATTGGAAGAGATTTGATTTTTATACAAGCTTATTGTCGCACACATACATACATGTGCATTGAGTGTTTTAGCATAATGTACAAATATTTCTTGTCACCAAGAGTTTTTGTGAGGGGTGTGTCATGTGGTATGATTGAAAGTTAGTAAAAGGACTGATCGTTTAAGCTTGGTTTACATGATTGATCGCTTTGGTTATGAAATAGTGTTTGAACAAGTTGCTTGGGGCAAGCAACGGTTAAGTGTGGGGATGTGACGGGTAGTCCGTAGGACAATCCTTAAGTAGTATAAACTATATTAAAATCCTACATTTAATCGGGTAATTGTCTAGAATTAGATAACTACAGTTGTTTGTGTTTCAGGTACAAATGGAGCTTAAAATGGAAGAAATATGGTGCATAAATAAAATCAATTATTGTAATTGAAGAATTAAGATGATGACATGATAGAGAATGAAATTACGAGAACGTGGGCGAAAACGGTGAAGAAAATGGAGCTGAAACGAGAAAGAATCGGTGAATTATCTGTAGATTATGCGAGAAAAAAATACAACACCGAAGAAGGAATCGATGCATCGGGAAACGTGCAAAAGAAAAGCAGAAATTTGACTTAATTCAGTCCTAGCGCACTGCTACAATGAAAGTGTAACGGTGCGCTAGACCTTTAGTGTCGACAGTGGGTTAGGTCGCAAAAGTGGTAGCGCACCGCTACAACAAGACAGTAACGGTGCGCTAGACCTTTAGTGTCGGCAGTGGGTTAGGTCGCAAAAGTGGTAGCACACCGCTACAACAAGACAGTAACGGTGCGCTAGACCTTTAGTGTCGGCAGATGGGTTAGTTGCAAAAGGTATAGCGCACCGCTACATTAAACAGTAACGGTGCGCTAAGGGTGAACAGGAGCCGAAAATTGTACCTATAAATACCCATGCATTCTAGCTCGTAAAACACACCATTTCTAATACGAAATACCACTCCTAAGCCTGATATTAGGCAAGTTTGATCACCCGGAAGTGCCGGTGAAGTCCCTCGGAGCTCTCGGGAAGTTTGGAAGCTTTCGGTTCGAGTCCTAATCGACCCGAGTTCGGTAAATAGTCGTGATTTCCATTCTAGTAAGTCTTGTATTATGTTTTTAGTAGTGTTAATGCTTTGTTCAAGTGTGTTATTGTCTATTATGAGTAGCTAAACGTTATAATGATCATCCTAGATTGAAAGTTTGTTTGAGACATTCATGTTATTGTTCTTATTTCTAGAATAATAAACTTATACTTGTGATTTGTTTATTATGGTGTGTTGATATTTGTTTGTAAATTGTTACTTTGTATTTCAATCCTAATCTAAACCATATGTTTTTGGTATTAATAATAATCGAGATATCATGGGCGGGTTAAGGGTTGGATATTAATTGATCATCGGATAACAACCTTGCGTTCTAGTAACCCAAGTACTTAGTTCCCTTTTATCACAACCAAAGTAATAGATCATCGGGTAACAACCTCATATTTGAGTAATTAGTTCCTTTTTATCACAAACAAATAACTACACATGAACCATGTCTATGTGGTTCTTTCTAGTTGAACTAAAACATGAATGTTGATTAAAACTGGAAATCTAGGATGGTCATTTGTTTATAAATTGTTATAATTTGTTCTAAATTGTTATAAACCAAAATTCTCATTTTGAAATTAAATTAATAGTCTTATTTGTATAAATCAAACAATCAATTGTTTAATTGTTATATTGTGTTTGTGTTTATTTTCTTTAATTCGACGCTTCTCGTCTTATTTTACTATAAGTTTTATATTGTTAATGTTTGTTTTAATTTAATACAAATTCATTTTAAATTAATAAAACTAAAAATCACAAATCCAAATTCAAATCAATTTTAGTTAAATATTCAAGTCTTAACTTTACTTTGTACAATTATTTTTTTTTTATGTAGCCAAGTTTTCTATACTTTCAAATAACACATATTCCACATACTCCCTGAGTTCGATACCCATTTACCACTATCTATAGTTGTTATTTGGATTAAATTTGCGTGACCACGACAAGCACGTCAGAAACCACTATTCGACTTTATCATTGGTTAGTTTGACTTTTATAGGTCAACTATCTTAAATCATACCATAGGCATAATTAAATTAAATCAACATTATGATTAGAACCCGTTTTAACCCTTATTTCACGTAATTAGTCAAACAAGGCAATTACGCGTTTCATTTACAATTTCGGCACTTTAGTTTTCATTTAGGCATTTTAACAAACACCTAGTGTGCATAATTTCTCACAATTTATTATCAAGCTCAATACTTGTCATTTAGCCATGGTTAACATCAACTAAGCATGTTTACATCAATTTTCACATTAACAAAATCTGAATTTACTTCCTAGAACTCAAATTACACTAGAACAACAATTAAAATTCTAGTGTTTAACATGTTCCTACAACACCCACTTATCACCTTCAATGGTGATTGTGAATTCACAAGAAATAAGCATGATTTCAATATGTGATTGACTAGGGTTTTACTCCTAGACATTATATCATTCCTATTTCATCAAAATAACAAACATGCAACATCAATTTTGAATTCTCTAGGTTTGCTCAGAAATTCAACTAGAGGTTTCTCATGAAATTTATATACATCGTGACTCCTTTTTCAGTGGAGATCACTAATCTATGCTCGGATTTCGATTCGGAGTCGATTTGGCTTCTCAATTGCTTGATTTTTGCTAGTTAGGGTTTGAGCCATGGAGTTCCCTGGCTCCTCTGTAATTTACGACCAGAACACACACTTAGAGTGTGTGTTTTGGTGTTTGGATGTTTTATTTAATACAAACTTGTTTCAAGTTTGTCACCTTTGGTCCCTATACTTTACCAAGTTATTTAAAGGGTATTTTAACCATGTTTGTTCTATTACATCAAGACACTAACTAACCAGGTTAATATTCCTAGTTACTTGGTGGGTCCCGGGAGTTATAACCCGTTTTATTTTAAGTCCCGTTAACTCGGGCTCTTATAAACTCAATTCCTTAAAACTTTGATTCGCTTGTATTTAATATTAGGATTTCTTATTTAAACCAAAATATTTACCGGGTTATTTTTACTACTAACGGTACTTTACCCGTCTTTTAGTATTAACGGAGTTTGATTACCAAACCCGTTTTCGGGGTGTTACAAGTCTACTCCCCTTAGAGAGGTTTTGCCCTCGAAACCTTTCCTTACATAATTCATTGAGTTTAAACTCAATGTATTTGATCCGAGAAATCTTTTAAACATTACTTATACTTTTAACCAATTGTTAGTATTACCAGATAAGTATGGTAACATCTTTTTGGTCACTAATTGTCTACGTATCTCATACGACATAGTGCAACTTGAAATAACGTAATCTCGTTATTTCCACTAGTTTAGTTAACATAGCGATATCCATCGCTTTCATATACTAACGAATTCTTTATGAATCCGTTACCTTGACCCGTTTATAGGTCTTTAGTGAAATCTTTCACTTTTAGCAACAAATTCTTTTGTTTTCAAATTTATTTATTCGGTTCAGTTATACCGAATCTACCGCTTACAAGCAAAACAAATTCCTTGAATTGAATTGCTGACCTTAACCGGTCTCACTAACTAGACTTATTAGTCCAGTTACTTTTACCGCTCACTTGGTTATAATGTGATTCTACCTCACATTGCATTTCTTGACCGTGATCGTGTCACATCATGTTTAACTCATATCAACCTTTCATTTTCGAAAACATCACTTTTTTTGAATATATCGTCTTGCGCCTATTAGCGTCAAGACTTGTATCCTTCATGCTTACTATTTAAATTCCTACAGAATTTATATTTGTAAAAACGTTATTTCTTGCTAAAACCAAAGTTTTAGTTTTAGGATCTTCTCTTTAACTTTTGTCAGAATTATGGATATTGACAGTCCATAATTTATTCTTTTACAGTCTTAGTTCTATGCGGGGAATCGTAACAAGTTCCCTCACCTTACACTATTGACCCGTAGGTTCCTTCACTTAGTCTCGTAGACTATCTCTTTGGATTTCCACCTCTTTAAGGTGTGACTCAACAATTCTTTCCTTTATATTTGTGACCCCGAAGGTCTTCTTGGTCCCGTAGACCTTAGCATTATTTTCAATCCCGTAGGTTATGATGATCCCGTAGATCATCTTTTATTCGAGTCTTATTCAAATGTACATACGTTTATATACGCATATGGCGTTAATGCACCTCTTTTATGGTTAGAATTATTCACTTTTACTTTTTGGATTTCGTTTGACCTTGACCGTAGTCTAAGGTTACATTGTTTTCTTTCGAATTATCTTTCTGACTTCGTGACTTCTAACGTCAATTACACGTCGGTTCGCCCTACACTTACCGTTACCCGGTTCTTATCTATACTTCTTTACGTCCCATTACCCGGGTTCTTTTATTTTAATGTTTTTAACTCCTATAGCTCCTTTACATAGGTTTATTAATATTTCGAACTTTTATTCATTTGGTTCGCGCTTACTTACTTTAGCAAGTGTCATCCTTTATTAAATTCGTTTGACTTGTTCGTGTGAAAATTCATTACTTATGAATGTCAAACTTCAGTCTTCGTTCGACCCGTTCAGCTTTAAAAATAGTTGAACGTAATTTATCAAAATTTCTATTTGCAGTTATCTTATCGTCCTTTAGTCATGACCCAAAACCTGAGTCTTTTTACTTTCCATACGCGTTCCTGTTTCTCAGTCTACGCATGCGTTTAACTCCTTACCCATCAACCGGGTATTTTACCGAAATCGTTATCATTGCACCCCTTCCGGTATGCATTAAGACTTCATTTCGATTTGCTTGGTCATCTTAGCGAAATCCGTCGCTTTTATTCGACCATGTCTTTTATTCTTTACTTGACCATTATCGGCGGCCTTATTAGTTATGAGTAACGATTATCTTCGTTATCCTTTCTTTACTACGACTAAAGTTAACAACTTTGATTATCTTTTTCGTGTGGGCAACACCTTTGTTTTTATGACCCGGCGGATCATCTATACTTTGGTTTTACTTGCCCATTTTGTTCACCATGGCCCTTTCGTCCAAGATGACTTATTTTCGTGAATTTTCTTTTGATCATTCATTTATATCTTTATTTACATTAATCCTTGTCCCTTCTCTCGGGCTCATTATCCTAATGTAATACGCTTCCGTCACCCGACTGTGCGTTTACATTATTATCAACTATTTTGTTCAACTATTTGTTCATTTGTTTCATTTGGGTACTTTTAATTTGTCCCATTCACCCCGTCCTTACTACATCGGATGTAAATGTGTTCGCTATAAGAAGTTCATGGTATCATATGCCACTACTTACTTGGCCAGAGTAAGCGATTAACACATGACACGCATAACCTCCTTATAGTTTTCACATCACACCCTATGTAAGTAATGCCCCTATTTGTTTTTCTTGGAAACAATATCCCGAATACATTTTCTATTCGGGTTTTTCCAAGTTTTTAATCTACATATGCAACTTTCAATTTCTACATATTTGTTGCATATTTCTTATTTATGCAATAATTTAAAATGTGCACCTGATAATGCTTGCCCTAACGGGCTTCTCCTTGCCATTAGCCTTGTTTGCGACTGTTACGTGATTTAGGTCCTTGGTGAGCATGTTCTACTTGTCGTACTTTGGACCGTTCCTCCGTCAAGTCTGTAATTTGTTAGACTCCCGCTATCTTTAGATGCGAGTGTCCTTCAACTAAAACATTTACAAGAGTTAATAATTTCAACTTCAATAATCGCCCGTATTATAATACAAGGCTTTTTCTACTATACGCGTCAACGCGCGTATTTTCGTCAACCATGTCAATCATTTTAATTAGGGTAACATGTATTACACGATAACCCTATGTGTTGTTTACAACACTTTAACACGCTAAACCATTAACATACATGTACTTACCGGATTTGCGATCAAGCCTCGAACCGAACACACTTTACTCTTTAACCATGAGCTCTGATTACCAACTTGCAACGCCCGTCTAATTTTATTAATATTTTACTAATAAGATACACATTTTTATGCTAAAATGTGTCCTTACAAAAGCTTGTTATACCAACATTCCCAAATGCTTACAACATTCAAAAACAATTTATAAGTGTTTACATAATTCACTTATAACAACACCAATCAGGATTTGACGCGGAAGCTTCATTTAACGTGTGTTCGGTTCTTGCTCGCCGCTTGATCTTCATCCGGATTTGGTCCATCTTCACCTACTGTCAAAACCATGTAAATAATTAGTTTTGACACTTTAAACACCAAATATAAACAAGTTCCATACTCAAAGTATCAAGAAAAACAAGAAAATCTCGTTTCTAGGCGCTGGTGTAGCACCAGGGGGTCGTGGTGCTACACCAGCATCAATTTTTGGCAGATTTTGTGGTGTTGAGCAGGTAATTTGGCCCAGCGCTATTTTTCCAAGTTCCAAACTTTAAATCGACATAACTTTTGACTCGGGCGTCCGATTTACCCGATTTTTTTTCCTACGCATCTGTAATTTAATTCTCCATCTAATGGAGTTAAAATCCAACATCCGGCATAACAAAATTCCAGACCTTTAAGTCTTCGACTTAATACCTTTTTACAAAGTTTTGACCCGTTCATGCGTTTATCAAACAAACATGTTTGTTTGATCCCAAATTCACATAAATCTTATAATTTCATTGTTGTCTATCATATTAGGTTCAATTCACGAGTTTATGTATATTCTTAAACCGTTTGTACTTAAATGCTTATTTTGACCCGTTAAGGATATTTAAGCACTTTTCCGCATAATTCATACTCGTTTATTTCTAGCATCTTATTTTTGCAATATTTATCAAATGATCTTCCACCACAACTATTTTTACGGTGGATTTAGCATAACTAACCTATTATCCCAAAATTTACCCATCGGTTGGTCATTTTACGCAAATGACCATTTTTATGCATTTGACCCATGAATGTGTATTCTCGTAACTTTTATTCATATCTAATGATTTCATAATCTTGATGCAAGTTCCTAAACAACCCCTATGGGTCGTTTACCCAATATACCCTTCAAGGGTGTTTTGGTCCACTTTAGTCCCTCACTTTACGACGAAGGACTTTCGTTAAATATTTGACCATAAATTATATGTTTAACTAAAAACTTATTTA
The DNA here is from genome assembly GCA_030545235.1 of Helianthus tuberosus. Lineage (NCBI taxonomy): Eukaryota > Viridiplantae > Streptophyta > Magnoliopsida > Asterales > Asteraceae > Helianthus > Helianthus tuberosus. The sequence continues at coordinate 8,534,596 of CM060408.1, forward strand.
TGCGTACCTGGCTCGGGTCAAAGTACTGACCCGTTTACATAACTTTTGCTTTAAATCTTTCTAGTTAAAGCAACGCAAGCTTATGTTATTTCCTGTGATTACAAAACTCAACAAGCGATTGTCAAATGTTATTGTCAAATGGTGCTAACCACACTATTTGACCCATTTAATCTAATTGACCATTTGTCCGTATGAGATGGTATTTAATTACCATTTCACCCCTTTAAACCTATCCCGGTTTTCCTTTGAACTTGTTTTACTTAAAACCGTTTTTATTTATTCGTCATTACATGACTACTTTACCACTTTATCCGTTTTTACTATAATTCATGATTTCTTACCATTTTCCCTCATTCCGACTCTCATTTAATCGTGTCGGAATATCATATATCAACCACTTAGTAGCATTCATATCAATACTTGAAATTAAGTAACTTTGCATATAATGTAAAGGGGCGTAAGCTCTACTTACCTCGCATCCGAATACACTTTCTTCTTGTGCTTGATTCGTTTGACCGCTTCTTTCCCAAGCCTCCACCTAGCTCGTTAGGCGACCAACTATCATCATTCACAAGGTGGTTAGATTAGTCATTTCAATTCACGACTATTCCACCTTACGTATTTTCTATGTCGAAACCACTATTCGACTTTATCATTGGTTAGTTTGACTTTTATAGGTCAACTATCTTAAATCATACCATAGGCATAATTAAATTAAATCAACATTATGATTAGAACCCGTTTTAACCCTTAATTCACGTAATTAGTCAAACAAGGCAATTACGCGTTTCATTTACAATTTCGGCACTTTAGTTTTCATTTAGGCATTTTAACAAACACCTAGTGTGCATAATTTCTCACAATTTATTATCAAGCTCAATACTTGTCATTTAGCCATGGTTAACATCAACTAAGCATGTTTACATCAATTTTCACATTAACAAAATCTGAATTTACTTCCTAGAACTCAAATTACACTAGAACAACAATTAAAATTCTAGTGTTTAACATGTTCCTACAACACCCACTTATCACCTTCAATGGTGATTGTGAATTCACAAGAAATAAGCATGATTTCAATATGTGATTGACTAGGGTTTTACTCCTAGACATTATATCATTCCTATTTCATCAAAATAACAAACATGCAACATCAATTTCGAATTCTCTAGGTTTGCTCAGAAATTCAACTAGAGGTTTCTCATGAAATTTACATACCTCGTGACTCCTTTTTCCGTGGAGATCACTAATCTATGCTCGGATTTCGATTCGGAGTCGATTTGGCTTCTCAATTGCTTGATTTTTGCTAGTTAGGGTTTGAGCCATGGAGTTCCCTGGCTCCTCTGTAATTTACGACCAGAACACACACTTAGAGTGTGTGTTTTGGTGTTTGGATGTTTTATTTAATACAAACTTGTTTCAAGTTTGTAACCTTTGGTCCCTATACTTTACCAAGTTATTTAAAGGGTATTTTAACCATGTTTGTTCTATTACATCAAGACACTAACTAACCAGGTTAATATTCCTAGTTACTTGGTGGGTCCCGGGAGTTATAACCCATTTTATTTTAAGTCCCGTTAACTCGGGCTCTTATAAACTCAATTCCTTAAAACTTTGATTCGCTTGTATTTAATATTAGGATTTCTTATTTAAATCCAAATATTTACCGGGTTATTTTTACTACTAACGGTACTTTACCCGTCTTTTAGTATTAACGGAGTTTGATTACCAAACCCGTTTTCGGGGTGTTACATCTACCCAGCGACGCTGTCGCATATTCAAATCCTTCTGGTTGAAAATATGCTGAAGGCTTCTGTGGTCGGTAGAAATAGCGCATTTAGTACCGTACAGGTAATGCCTCCAAATTTTGAGTGCAAACACCATGGCTCCCAACTCTAAGTCGTGTGTCGTATAATTCCTCTCATGAACCTTCAGTTGCCGAGAGCATAAGCGATCACATTGTTGTGTTGCATCAGCACGCAACCAATACCCTGAATAGAAGCAACACAATATACCACAAAATCTTCTTTTCCTTCAGGTAGAGATAAAATCGGCGTGCTGCAGAGTTTCTGTTTTAACAACTGGAAAACATCTTCTTGCTTCGTTCCCCACGAGTATACAATGCCTTTATGTGTCAATGAGGTAAGAGGTTGAGCGATCTTCGAGAAATCCTTGATAAATCTTCGATAATAACCAGCGAGACCAAGAAATTGTCGCACCACCGAAGGATTCTTTGGTGTCGCACAGCTCTTGATAGCATCAACCTTAGTAGGATCCACGTGTATTCCTGATTCATTCACTATGTATCCAAGGAAGTGTACCTCTCGAATCCAAAAGTCACACTTAGAGAATTTCGCGTAGAGCTGCTCCTTCCTCAGAAGCTCCAAAATAAGTCGCAAGTACCGCTCGTGATCTTCCTTGTTCTTTGAGTAGATCAAAATGTCGTCGATAAATACAATAACGAAGCCGTCAAGATACGGTTTACATACACGATTCATGAGATCCATGAAGACCGCTGGTGCGTTCGTCAACCCAAATGGCATAACTAAAAACTCATAGTGTCCATAACGCGTTCGAAAAGCCGTTTTAGGAACATCCTCCTCTTGGACTCTCATCTGATGATAGCCCGATCTTAAGTCGATCTTCGAATAAAAACTTGAACCTTGCAACTGGTCAAACAAGTCGTCGATACGTGGCAATGGATAACGATTGTTAACTGTAACCTTGTTGAGTTCCCGATAATCAATACACATGCGAAAGGACCCGCCTTTCTTCTTTACGAACAGAACTGGGGCTCCCCAAGGCGAAGAACTCGGTCGAATAAAGCCCCTATCCAATAACTCTTGCAGTTGATTAGACAACTCCTGCAACTCTCTAGGTGCTAAACGGTAAGGAGCACGAGCTATCGGGGCTGCTCCTGGTGCAAGATCAATCTGAAATTCCACTTGGCGGTGAGGAGGTAAACCAGGATGTTCCTCAGGAAACACGTCGGTAAATTCGCGTACAATTGGCAGATCCTCGATCTTTCTTTCTCTTGACGGAGTATCAGTAACATGTGCTAGAATAGCAGGATACCCCTTTCGTATACATTTCTGTGCTTGCATAGGTGAGATGATACCAACCAACGCACCACTGCGATGCCCCTGAACTGATAATGACTCTCCACTTGGGAGAGGAATACGTACGATCATAATCTTGCATAGAATCTCATCTTGATGTTTGGACAACCAGTCCAAACCAACCACTATATCAAAACTACCGAGGGTAACAGGAAGGAGATCAATATCAAACACTTGACCCCCAAGATCTAGTTTACACCCAAAAAGGGCATGTGAAGCTTCAATCATTTTACCATCAGCTAATTCTACTACATGCTTAACTTCTAAAGGCATTGGGGTTAACCCTAATCGCTGACTGAACTCTAGGGACACATAACTCCAATCGGCACCAGAATCAAATAATACTGAAGCAAAGAGGTTGTTCACAGAAAACGTACCAGTCACGTCATTGCCGTCGTTCCTAGCATCACTAGCACCGATCGTAAATACCCTACCACGAGCACCATTGCCCCTATTGTTGTCGTTGTTGTTGTTCCCAGCATTTTTGTTGTTGTTCGGGCGCTTGTTGTTGTTGGTATTCTGATTCAGCTGAGGGTAATCCCGCTTGATGTGGCCCTCATCCCCACACTGGAAACACCCCCTTCTTAAAGCCCTGGTTCTGATGGGGTTGTTACCTTTGCTGTCGCTGATGCTGCTGATTTTGTTGCTGCTGCTTTGGCTACGAGGCTCTACAGTCTTTGGCCTCATGGCCCACCTTTTCGCACCTACGGCTGGTCCGAACACATGATCCATAATGATGAAAACCACACTTGTTGCACTGTGGCTTCTTTCCAACGTAGGAGCCTTGATTCTGATTGATGCCCTGGCCTTAATTAACTGATGACGACTGACTGAAACTGCGGTTATTGCTGTTGTCAGGCCTTTTCTGAGATTAATTGGCACTAGTTGCTTAGTCAGTATCATTCCATTTACGCTTATTATCACTAGCAGGTGTGGTAGCTGTAGTAGTAGTGGTAGTAGCAGATTTAGGAGGCGGCAATGAGCCACGCTCGACCTCTTGGTCAGTAATCTTATGTGCCAAACGGATGATCTGGGGTAGATTGTTAAGGTTTGCAGCAGTGACATACCCCTTTACAACTGACGCTAGGCCCTTGAGATACAACTCAATTCGTCGATGTGGAGGTCGAGACAGGTTAGGGCACAAAATTGCTAATTCATGAGATCGTTTCGTCTAAGCCTCGATCTCGGATCCTTCCATCTGCAAATCGTAGTACTCATTCTCGAGCTTCTGAATCTCATCACGAGGACAGTACTCTTCTCCTATCAACTCCTTAAAATCATCCTAAGTCGTTGCATTAGCCATCTCAATGCCCAACATTTGCACCTGGGCATTCCACCAAGTTAAGGCACCATCCTCCAAAGTGCCAGTAACATACGTCACCCGGTCCCCCACGGGACAGTTACACATGGCGAACACTGATTCAGCCTTCTCAAACCAACGCAGTAACCCCACAGCCCCTTCAGTCCCACTGAACGTATGTGGCTTACAATCCATGAATGTCTTGAATGTGCAGGCAGGCGGGTTGTTCTGATGCGCTTGCTGACCTAATGGACGAAAGAAAATACAACAGAGGGGTAAGAATTGTCTACGCGACACAAGATTAAAGAGTATTTGTCACATTTCGTACCAGCTTGGTAGGCTGCCAAAGCCTCAGCCACACGTGTGTAGATTAAGTTTGTCAGCTCAGCTTGGGTCATCGCGATGTGACCACGTCCATGACCTCGTCCACTAATGATTCTGTATAAGGAGAGGGAACAAATTTAGGAGTCGAGATGAGGTAAGAGTCAAGTCTCACGTTGAAATCTACAAACTACCAAGTTTACACACAATAGGGCAGAACCCTTCTCACACTCGTTAAGCCTCACTTGGACTTACATGCACCTCACATTATTATTATGTGTACACCCATAATAACAAGGAAATTTGCATGCTTATCTCAGTGCCTCTTAACTTGCGCTAAAAGTTTCCCCCGCATTCAAATAGCAAAACGAAAGGTATTACAGGATTACGAATCACAAAAGTAGAAGAGTAGTGTCACACTATCAAATCACCACAGTATCTAATATATCGTTTCATGCAAGCTGTGAGTGTGTGTCTACTTAACAAGTAATGCATAAAGTAAACAGAAGACGAACCTTGCAATCTGGAGCTGAGTGTCATGGTCGATTTTCGAAGTTGTTCGGTTATAGTCTGGTTTTATAAAAACGTTTTAAAACCTAGTTCACTATAACCAGTGGCTCTGATACCAAACTGTCACACCCCCAAAATACCACGTGCGGAAACCCCGCGGGACGTGTGACGTACCAGGATCCAAGCCACCAATCACATTGAACTACGCATAATATTTAAATAAAACGTTCCATAAATTTCAAAATATAAATCCAAGACATAAGTTAAACCAAAGTAGTTGTTCAGCGGAAGCATAATGTAAACTGTGAGTTCAAAGTTTTGTTAACACGTTTAGTTACCGGATATGAGTATAAAACAGTTCGATGGTTTGATTTGATGTTGTTATTAACTCGATTACCGCAGATGGCTACTAGATTTATTTGCCTAACCCCAATGCCTCTATCAAAACATTGGTCAAGTGGTGAAGGTAATTATGTTCACGACCATCCTCCCCGGTACGGTGTGAGGGTGCCAAACCTAATAGCGCTATCAACTAATAACCTAGTTGCCTCCTCGGCAACTAATCGGTAGATGTAAGGGGTCTTAAATGATAAAAATGAGTGTAATAAAAAACATCCCAATAACCTGACATTCCTCCCCGGAACGTTACCCGATATCCCTCCCCAGGATGCATGCTTGGAGAAAGAGTAGTGAACTCACCTTGGTTTGCTCGGTTTGTTTAGTTACCCGTTTCCAAGTTAATCAACCAACCCTAATGTGGTTACCAATGAATATCAGTTTCACGATTAAACAAGTTATTATTTTCACACAGTTTGCATCATACACCAGTTCACAGTATAACAGTAGTCAGTACACCTTTCTATTACAAGTCCACATCTTGTTCGAATGTCACAATTAGCACATAACCTAGCAGATGAGTTCGTTATACCAAATAATCGCACCAAGTTTCTTATTACCATTAACATGCATCATAGATCATACATACACAAAAGTATCTGTCATAAATAACATCACCGGCTCCTACTGTTCACTTCAGAGACCTACATGGTGAAACCCTCTTGTGGCGAAAGATCAACTTTCGTCAGGATGAGGTGTGACGAAACACCCATGTGTTTCGTCGTTATGCTTGTCAGCAAAACACCTATATGTTTCTTAGATATGTGCTGTGGCGAAACTCCTATGTGTTTCGTGGAACTAACAGTTACAGATCCATCCAATGATTACAATTTGCCATATTCTAGACCCTAATGATCATCACCAGTTATGATCATAGATCAATCATTCAGCACCCAACTGTCATCAACATGCAACAAGGGTATTGACAATTCAAACATACATATTCCTTTTTAACAATCTAATTTCTTATGCATCAACAACACCTTGACAACTCATTTAAATCCAACAGTTATCAAAGATTCTCATATAAACAACAATAGATCATCACAACACATATCAAAACACATACACATACATGTTCATGTTCAATCTAGTTCGTACATAAGATCATGAATCAATTGTCAAACCTTTATCATGCAAGTATCGGATTTACACTTCTAACCCTAATTCATACCACACCACACTAATAACAGAACCGTAATCATCAACAATCCATTCAGTAACAACGTTTATACACAAACCTTGATGTGGTATAGATCGGGTATAGATCGGTGGTGCCTAGGGTTTGAGAGTCTCGAATGGGAGATGAGGGAACTACCGTCGCTAAGTTTAGAAGAAGTCTAGGGTTGCTAACTGGCACTCTAGGTATAAATATAATTGGGACATGTTTGGGCCTCATCTGGGCCGAAGCCCTGCCCGGTGAAAGACCATCCCAGACGAAACTCATGTTTCGTCGAGCCCACAACTCATATTTCGTCGGCCCTCAAACATCTTTCGTCGGGCATTGTTTTGCCATAATTGATTGCATTAAATGTTTAGTCATTACATGTATTAAATGTTTAATCATTACACTAACACATAAGTAGCTTATACAAAACCATTCTGAAATAATACACATGGTATAACGTACAACGGAATCTAGGACAAGGTTGTGAAACAGATGTTGCGAAAAGGAAAGATCTTGAAATCTCGGGTTGTCACAATAATTCTACTGCCTTACAGATCACTAGAAATCCTGTGCTGCATTCAAAGACCAAACACATCGAGATCAAATATCACTTTATACGTGATTGTTTTGATAAAAGACTTATCGATGTTGTTAAGGTCCACACCGATAACCAACGTACCGACCTTTTTACAAAAGCTTTTAACAAATCACGATTTGACTATTTACTAATGGTAAACGACATTAAGGTCAAGCCAGAGTAAACCAACATCTGAAAATCATTTTGTAAATATTTATTTGTGTTTTTAATTTCTCGTACTTTTTACATTTTAGGAGGGAGTAAAAATGAAAAATACAAAAACATTGAAAATTTTCAAAAATACAAAAACATCAAAAAAAAATTTCAAAAACACAAAAGCAATAGAAAAACAAAAATGAGTTTCATGGCGAACAAAAGAGAAATTGATAGTACATCAGTGGTCTGTCGAAACCTTTTTAAACTTCAAATGAAAAACGATAAGCAACTCTATATAAGATGTATCGATAGGCTCACAATCATTTTAAGGGTGTGCAGGGTGATATAAACCTAAATCGACTGAAGACCGTGTGGGAACCGCTCATTGGCATATGATCTTGGTACCGAAATTTCGTTTGATAGATTGTCGAGGTTCTAACATACATGGTCTTTATGTTGTTTATCATCTGGGTATCATGGTTATTTCTTTTAGTGGAAAACAACGGGGGACGCAAGTCTAGAACTTCCATGATACCATACACACGTGTAAATATCATACAAACATGTATATAATGCATACGACCATCAATAAGTGATAAAATATCACATTCACCCCCGAATAAGTGATTCTAAATCACATTTATCATCTGAGAGTCAAGTTCGTCTCTTTGTCTGTACAATGGTATTAACCTGTTCACGGACTTGCTCTCGTGCCCTGCATGCATCGAATATTAAGTTCCTCATTAATAAGTGATTTAATCACACAGGGCTTGTATTCATCCAAAAATAAGTGAGTATCTCACATCATATACGTTGAAAACAGATGATAAATGGTATACTCACCAGTAAGATGAACTCTCGTGCATACCTTGATACGGGAATGTGTCGTATGTGAATGAACACCGGTCGGTAAGTATAAATCATACCTTAACGTATCCCCTTATCGCGAGTACATCTGATAAGTTGAGCTTAAGTGGACAACAATACCGATAATTGTTATAGGATGCTTATCTTAATATTAACTAATTGAATAACAAGAGCGTTTTGGCATGACCGTACACTGATATGATTCTCTTTCCCTCGAAACTCGGAAAAGAATGTCTGTAAATATTTATTTACTGCTTTTTGTCTTTACATTTGATATATTCAAAAATACCAAAAAGATTTTAGGTGTGTTTTAATTTAAACTGTCTAAAAGCAAAAAAGATTTTATTTCTATTTTATTTTTGATTTCCCGATGTTGGATCTCGAGTCTTTTCCACCTTAAACCTGATCGAAACCTAAAATAATTGCATCTTCATAAATGGTCGAAATTAGCAAGTTTTGAAAGTTAAAATCTAAATTGATCAAATTTTTACAACTTTCTAACTATTGTCGGTCGGTAGTTGATTGAGAGTTGGTCACATGAGTGTCGTTTGTTTATGTTAATTATATTCCAAGCGTTTATTCTCATTACGCGTTTAGCTTTCTTCTATGTGCAGATGCGACATCCAAACCAGCTAAAGGCGAAGAGAACGTGCTAGATGACAAGCTTCGGAATGGAGACACGTCATGGATGCAATCAAAGGATATGATCGAGTTATGATCGAGTTGCAGCTGACCAGTTATCAACACCACAAGGATATAAAGATTTGAAGATGAAAGTCTCACGAGCAACATTCAAGGGGGAGTTTGCTGATACACCTCCTGTCTGTGACACGTGAAGACATCTGAAGATCCGACAACAATGTGAAGATGAACCATCACGAGCAGCATCCAAGGGGGAGTTTGTTGATGCACTTTGTGGATGCAGCTCAGTTCTGGTTCGACTACGTTACCAAATGAAGACCGAGAGTCGATATCCTCCATCAAGTCTCGGAGCGATCTTGACTGTGTCTGCATGTTGCTGTACTAGTAATACATGTCACCAAAAGACCATGCACAAATATCTTGCATGATAACATTCATGGCAAAAGACTTGATAAGAACCTCACAAAGTACCATGAAGAACTCATTCATTCTTGATATTTTGGATCCACGAAGAACTATTATTGCCTATGATCATATTGGACGAAGAACTATACTTTTCATAACAGACGAAGAAGGTTCTTCGTCCATGTTAATTGTTCGTGGATTGGGTATAGCCGAAAGACATCAAGGGACGGAAGATAATACTTCACGAAGAATTGACATTGTAGGTCCACTAGCGGAGGATCTAGTAGCCTAATCCTTGTGCTACGAACAAACCCGGTTGTGCGGAATCCAACTGGGTAAGCAAACCGAGATCGAGACACAAAACAAACAATAATTCAATGTTAAAAAGTGCAATGTATTAATTATCAGAAAGTTTGTTTACAAAGGTTAAGCTAGAAAAAGCTCTCAAACTTTCTCAATTCTCTCTCTAAGTTCTCTCGTGTGTCTCTGTTGTGTATCTCTGTTCAGCAACATGCTTTTTATAGCCATCCTTATCAGTATGTCGACGAACCTTACATCTGGGCGACGAACCATTTATCAGGTTGACGAAGAATCAAGTCTTCGTCATGTGGATTCTTCGCCACGCATGAGACTAGACGAACCTTTAGGCTTCGTCAAACAAACAATCCCACGAACCTTTGATTGTTCGTCTAACATATAGTCTTCGTTGAATAATCTTCATAAATCAAAGTTCGTCACATGTGTGTTCAACAAACCTTAGTCTTCGTTGACTTTAGTCAACGAACTTTCAAGACTCAATCTTCGTAGACTTCACATCAAAAAGGATTTCAATGTATGCATGTGTGACATCATCATGACATCATGATGATGTCATGGTGATGTTAGCTCGCGGTGCTTCGTGCTTCGCGTGTCGAACTCTAGGGCGCACGATGGAGGCATGTCGTGACATCGGGCTTGAGCCGAACCTAACCGAGTCGAACCGAACCGAGTCGAACCAAACCGAGTCGCGTCCACATAATATGTATCAACAGACATGTTTCATGGTCATTACTTCTTCGTGGGCTTCTTGTTGGGCCCAATACATTTTTCGTGAGTGTACTGGGTTATTGGTTATATAAGGACACTTGCAGCAACAGATAAGGTGGAGCACACAGAGAGAACACAGTGAGTACTTCAGAGAGTTTGAGAGTTATCTTGTAATCTCTGTAATTTAACTCTTCTGAAAGTAATACAAGTGATCTTTAACGTTTGAATCATGTTCTTGTTTGTGTGTTCTTTTCTCGGTTGCATACCCGTTTGGATTCCGCACTTACGGGTGTGTAAAGTAACAAGGACAAGGTTTTTCTAGATCCTCCGCTAGGGACCTACAATTCACCAACCACATAGGATCAAATATCCTAACAAACTGCTTTCCGTTTGCCAAAACTATCATTGCTTCACCTATCCTGTTCTGAAATCATAATACCACCACTTAATGGATTCACAGAAGTCAAGTTCCATCTTTTTAAAAGATTGATCATGATTGGTTCAAACAAGGAAGAACATTGATCAATCTGTGAGAGATCAAAAGAACTCGTTCGATACAAATAAAGGTGAGAAGTTCAGTCTGAGACTGAAACAAGTCTTCGTCACATGGATTCTTCGCCACGCATGGGACTGGACGAACCTTTAGGCTTCGTTAAACAAACAAGTGCACGAACCTTTGATTGTTTTCTAACATACAGTCTTCGTTGAATAATCTTCATAAATCAAAGTTCGTCACATGTGTGTTCAACAAACCTTAGTCTTCGTTGACTTTTGTCAACGAACTTTGAAGACTCAATCTTCGTAGTCTTCACATCAAAAAGGATTTCAATGTATGCATGTGTGACATCATCATGATGATGTTAGCTCGCGGCGCTTCGTGCTTCGCGTGTCGAACTCTAGGGCGCACGACGGAGGCATGTCGTGACATCGGGCTTGAGCCGAACCTAACCGAGTCGAATCAAACCGAGTTGCTTCCACATAATATGTATCAACAAACTCCCCCTTGGACGCTGCTCGTGATGGTTCGATCTTCACATTGTCGTCGGATCTTTTAGAGTCTTCACATGTCACAAACAGGGAGTGTATCAACGAACTCCCCCTTGAATGATGCTCGTGATACATTGATCTTCGAATTTTAGATCCTTGCGGTGTTGAGAAGTGGTCAGCAGCAACTCGATCATCTTGATCCTTTGATTGCATCCATGTGTGTCTTCGTTCCAAAGCTCGTTGTTTAACACGTTCTCTTTGCCTTTAGCTGGTCCTGATGCCGCATCTGCACATACAAGAAAGCTAAACGCGTAATGAGAATAACTGCTTGGAACATAATCAAACGACACACATATGACCAACTCTCAATCAAACACCGACCGGCAGTTAACAACTTTATCAATTTTAGTTTTTAACTTTCAAAACTTGCAAACTTCGACCGTTTATGAAGATTTAGTCCTTTTGGTTTTGAATCAGATTTCAGGTAACGAAGACTCGAGTTCCAACATCGGGCAACCAAAAATAAGATAGAAATAAAATCTTTTTGGCTATTAAAAAATTTATATTAAAACACCTAAAATCTTTTTGGTATTTTTGAATATTTTAAATTTAAAGACGGAAAGCAGTAAATATATATATATATATATATATATATATATACACATTCTTTTTGCAAGTTTCGAGGGTAAGAGAATCATATCAGTGCACGGTCACGCCAAAACGCTCTTTTTGTTCAAGTAGTTAACATTTAGATAAGCATCCTATAACGATTATCGGTATTGTTGTCCACTTAAGCTCAACTTATCAGATGTAATCATGGCGAGGGGATACGATTAGTGTATGATTTATACTTACCGACCGGTGTTCATCCACACGCGACACATTCCCGTATCAAGATATGCATGAGAGTTCATCTTACTGGTGAGTATACCATTTATCATCTGTTTTGACGTATATGAAAATGTGAGATACTCACTTATTTTTGGATTAATACAAGCCCTATGTGATAAAATCACTTATTGATGAGTAACTTGATATTCGATGCATGAGGGCACATGAGCAAGTCCGTGAACAGGTTAGTACCATCGTATATGTACATTGCTTACTTTTAAATCTATGTTTGCAACACGCTTGTGTGTGTGTGTGTGGGGGGGGGGGGGGGGGTTAAACGGCCTGAATCTTAAGTCGTATACTTTTATCCCAAGTTGTGCTTTGCAAAATGTTGCTTATAATATGTTAAAAAAATCACTGTTGTTGACACATTGTCATTATTCCAAAACATTTCGAATTTGTATGTATATTTTAGATGCATGATTGTATAATATCTTTTATAATTGAAGAAAATCAAATGGAATCAACTTTTAGACAGCAGCATGTACGGGAGAGCTTTTTTAAGTTGTGTTCCACAATTATTGCAGATAAAGTTTCATGGGGTGGCCCGGGTGATAGGATGGAATATTGGATTTATGTAATATTATATATGAATAAAAACCCCACAAATTATCATGCATCTGGTTCGAATTCGGTTTCTTTAATTTATGTATCAGCGTTAAGGAAGTCATGATTCATGTGTCTCCGGTAATATATTTAGTCACCGTCCGTAAATCCATTTTTGTTTCTATATAGCTATCATGTATGCAAGTTTCAAATACAACTATAATATATAGTCAAGTCTATCTAAACACAAAATCCAATCCTAAGCTGCTAAGCAGTGAGCACTTCCCGCATTTTTTCCACCCTAGCTAGATTTTGTTAGACCCAACTTAAGCTTATCTCCGTAAAATCAATTCATCAGTGTCTTTCCCTGGAGTTATGGGCTACAACTCAACAGATGGTTATCTAAAAATTTTGGATGAACTCATCGATGAATACTACCTTCCTGCAAACATGATAAATAAGCTGATGGGTTACATGAAGTCCATATACCGATCAGATCTGCAAAACAATTACAGCGCACCCATGTTATGGATTGGGATGTATATTGCGTTAGCATCTTTGGTTTGCATCCTTGCCATGGTAGCTGATTTGTTACATGGATTACGTAGCAGAAAGCTATGGTTTCCGTGTAGATATTTTAAACTTAATGCTGCTTTTCTCGCTGTAATATCTGTTGCAATGAAGTTACCTGTGGATCTAAGTGGTTCCATGCCTGGTGATGTGGACCAAGTGGCAAAGCTCGGAAGCATGGCTTTTATGTGCACCATCATGGCTAATTTATTGCCTTGTTTAGCAACCATGGGCAGCAATGAACTTTTGTCAAACGTCACAGGTTTGTGTATTTTTGTAATCACCATGGTTGTTAATGTTTGCATTCAAATATCAACTGGTGTTGTATCCTACAAGGAAGATGCCAAAGTAATTCAGAAGGTTTCACCTAATTATGATATTAAAATAAGTAAACATCGCAATACTGTGCTAGCCTCCATTTATGTGGCTTTGTCACTTGTGTTGTTGATGGTACATGTATGTTCATCTTTAGCGATTTTGAAATCCAAAAAGATTATAGAATCAAAATACCAACAACGTCATGAAAGAGCTTCAAAAAAGATTCAACCATCACCAGGAGAATTGTTAATGGTTGAGAAGCTACAAGAGTATGTGAGAAACCACTGGATCATGGCAGGAAGCGGCAGCCCCCAATTCATAACCGCCTGCTTCCGTACCACATCTGCTTCTGGGGTAATATGTGTTTTAGTCACTATCTTACACACACTTACTATGTCTTGGACTATTGAAGCTATTTTTACCAAGGATTGTGATTCGGATTATGGCTGGTCCATGATAGCAATTCTTATAGTACAGTTTATCGGTGTCGTGATTGGTACAATTGCTCCATTTTCTAGATGTTTTGCAACCTTAAGCTTTAAAGTGTCCTTCAAAATCATTTCAAATCATTTTAAGGTCTTTGAAGTAGAAAGCTACTGGACTAGCAAGTTATATTCTTGGAAACGTGCTAGTATAAAACTCTCGATTCGTAGCCACAACCTCAAGGTGGTCGTCGAGGCTTTGAAAAGGCTAATTCTTATCTTTTGTATAGAGATTCAGGAGGGAGTTGTGGTGGTATGCAAGATAATAGCCTTGATTCCGTTTGTCTTTTTGTTATGTCTCTTGTATTCTTTCCGTTTCTTGAAGTGGTTACCAAAAGCCGTGATTATTTCATTGGGAGATGACACTACAGAAAGAAACAAAGATCTTCGTCCATATGTTTTGTGTCTTGAAGACGAGATGGAGCTTGGTGAGAGAACACTTGAGGGCCTTTCAAAATCTGTTAACGAAATGATCCAAAAGGGTGAAAAGAAGCAACCTGAAAATCTCAATCTCAGAGAGTTAATTCAAGGAATATCAAACAGTGGTTTCCAAGGACTTGCAAAGTTTGACCACATTGATCCCAATCGTGTTCCATCTTTAGGATCAACAGTACAATATCATGATAGTTGGAGCTTACCGGTGGTAACCCTAACAACCATCGCCATTTCTCTTCGACAGAATGAAGGTGAAAGCTTGTTCAAAAGTGTGAGGGAAGGTCTAATATATGTCAACATTGTAGAAGAATGCCTCAATGTTACTAATGACCATGTCAGCATTAGAAAAGAAGCTGAAACTTTGTGGAAAGAAGTTGATGTGGAGCACAAATGGTTAGGACACAAGTTTCAAGACCTTCCTCCTCATGTGAAAACAGCTCGACAGATTGTTGAATGGTTCAGGGATACAACTAAAACCATAGATCACGAAGACGGAAGTAATGGAGAAAAAAATGATGATTCCACACACAGGTCTATCTGTGCCAACTCAATGTATCATATAACCAAGACAATGCTAACCGACAATGAAAACATTGAGAATGTCAGCCACAAACAACTATTCAAAGATATATCTTCAACGATCGCTGACATAATAGCCGCTTGTCTCACTAACTTACCACAAGTCATAACAATGAAATGCCACACTGGTGAGATAGAGAAAAGGGAAGCTGGTGTAAAAGACGCAGCCCTGCTTCTAGGTGAGACTAAAGAAATAATCGATACCCTTTATAAAGATGGCGATAATAATATTCCATGCATGAATCCAAGTGACTTGCCATTTATCAGCAATTGGCGTGCCCATTTAAGAAATCCCTAATTCCCCATGAAACCTTTCGGTTCTTCAAGTAATGAAGTAAGTTCATGTTTATTTTTTCAGTTTCCTCCTATTGTACTTAATTGTATTACTTAATGATAAACTGCGGTGTCTAATTTTCCAGGATGATCGAATAAGTTCCTTCAAGAAGTTAATTTGCACGATCTAGCTATTAGCCTCTAGAAAGTATTTTGACTTGCTGGTAAATTGTTTTCCTTTATGTGTATATATATGTGTGTGTGGTTTTGAGGAATATTTGGATACGTACCTTTGTATTCTGTTCTTACTCCCCATTAGTGTTTATGCTATCTTATTAAAATGGTTGCACCTATCTTGGATTATTCGAATTAGCACACTTAATACCAACTTGGATGTATGGGAACCCAACCAAAATGAAACTAACGTGACTATGATCTCGAAACAATCAACATGTTGAAGTTTGCTAGATAAAACTACACATTTTAGTGGTAATAGCCTGGGTGTCATCTTTTCGAATCTGGATTTCTTTCCACCACCATCAACCTCTCTAAACCATTACATGGTTAAACCTTTTTTTTTAATGGAAAACTACACCTAGTATTAAAATCTACACCACATGTCTCGAATGAGAATTAAGCCCTCACCACTTGGGAGAGGGACATTATTAACGTATATTATACGTGTGTATTGTATTGTCATTTATTCATTGTACATGTACTCAAGTGTAAATATCTTATCTTTATATATATTCTTTGCATCCTCATCAGTTGAGGTATGCCAAACATTACAGAAACTCCTCAACACTTTAATATTTCCATGGTATCACATAGCCACTAATTGTCACACCCGACCTACAGTGGATTGGTACGGGGCATGATGATTGTCCAAAACTTATAACCACTATTGTAAGTTTAAAATTTAAAATAGAATCAAATTTAAATGGTAAAACATAATCATAGAAATGTTCGACAAAATTGATACAATATCTAAAAGATAATTAGTCATGAACAAATATCCATTTTTTTATAAAAGCACATCCTATGTGTCTTCAACTTCAAATCATCTCAAACTTAAGTACCTGTATCATACGTAAAAAGGGTTTTTGGATCAACAAAAAGTTGATGAATAGATCTTTATTTAAATAAAATATTTTGCTTTATTATTTGATTTATTTTATTTAACAAAATAAACATGTAACTTCATGTGTAATCATATACACCGAGTAATAAGACAATGAATCATTAATAAAATAAACCAAAACTAAAACCAAATGCTTGTGTCCCACACCCACAAGGGCGTGACTAAATGATGTGACGATACCAACATCCCATAGGTATCAAGAATGGTCAACCTAAGAAAAAAATGTGAGGCGATATACCACAATCCATAGTCATGAGAAAAGTTCAGACATAGATCCACAATATGCTTGCTTGCTTGAATTTCAACAACCAACACAACAAACAAATAATACATATTGTTAATGCACTTTAGGTGATAAGTGCATGTCTCCCATTTTGTAGGGTCTTTATTGTACATTCATTGAAAGTTAGTCCCAACTTTATCCTTGGACATTTTGTCCAAGTTTTAGGAAAGACTTTTGTCTGAGTTTTGTATAGGACAAAAGTCCGAGTTTTGTGTTTTGTGTTTTATAATCTAGTCTGAGTTTTATAATTTAGTCCGAGTTTCAGGTCAGAGTTTTAAGTCAGAGTTTTAAGTCCGTATAGTGTCCGAGTATAATTAGCATATAAGTAGAGTGGTCTGAGTTTTATTAGAGTCCGAGTTTGTTTGTTCATTAGTCAGTTCGGTGTTTTAAAGAAGGTTTATCATAAATTTTGTTCCTAGTTTTGGACTTGGAAGCTCTCTCAGTAACTCTTTTGCTTGGAATCCTACTGTTAACCTTCTGTGAACTTGTGTTTCATTCAAACATTGTTCAAATGGCAAACAATCTTACTGCAATGGTTCAGAATCTCAAACACAATGCTGAAGTGGGGAGTAACGACAAGCCTCCTCTGTTGATTAATGAATTGGATTTCCCAGAATGGAAGGATCGGTTTGAGAGGTATGTTAGAGCAAAAGACATCAAGATTTGGTTGTGTATTGTTAAAGGATGTGGAGCTACTCCAGTACGTACGTTGACGATTGATACGTATTTGGCACTTACTGACGACTAGAAGAAATTTTATGATTGTGAAGAGAAAGCTATGTCAATGATTACGATGGCTATGACACAATCTATACTTCACACTTTCCGTAAGAGAAGTAGCTCGAAGGAGTTGTGGGATAGCATGATCGAGCACTATGAAGGAAATGCAATATACAAGAAACGACGACTCGAACGTTTGAAGACTCAATTCGTTGTGTTTAAAGCTTTAAGAAATGAATCATTTGATGATACAGTGAACCGGTCTTATCATTTGTTGAGCGAACTTGATAGAAGTCAAGAGGGTATCTTTACTGAATTTGAGAAGGTTGAGAAGTTTCTGAATTGCCTTTCCAGAGAATGGAATATGTACACCGCTTTGATTAGAGAAGGTGTTCTCTACGAGGAGCTCTCATTGGAAGAAGTTATACAAAAACTGAAGGGTTATGCTTGGAATATGGAAGATCAAGCATCCGATTTCGAGAAGATCCAAGATCCTCAGTTATATAAAGCTTCAAAACCGACGGATAAGGGTAATAATGGAGGAGCCGGTGTTGCCCTATATTCAGAGAATGAAGTTCCCTCTAGTGAACACGCCTTTATAAGCAACAATGTCAATTCAAGTGGAACAACAAATTCCAATCAAGGAATGTACTCTTCTGGTAGAGCTCAGAAATCTCAAGGAACAAGCTTGAACATTCCAAAGGTTGATGCAAGCTGTTTGAAGTTGATTGAAGAAAACATGAGTCTTTTGGCGTCCTTCATGACTGCCTACGAGAACTTTTGTCTTGGAAAGCTCGTTGAACCGTCAAGTCTCGATGAGGACTTTGACCAGATAGACCAAGACGAAATGGAAGAACTTGATCTACAACTCAATATGGCACTCTTAGTCCGTAGAGCGAAGAAGTTTCTGTTGAGAACGGGTAGGAAGTTCATAGGAGGTCAGACAAACACTCGAATGGGAGTCGACATGTCAAAGGTGAAATGTCACAACTGCGGCATCTACGGGCATTTCGCACGTGATTGTTGAAAGCCGAAGATGGAAAGATCGAACAGAGAAAACTACTCTCAAGGAAACAACTCAAGACCTCACAACAATTCAGCAACTACTTCAAACTCAAATGCTCGTCCAAGTGGTTCTGAAAATCTTACACCTTCAACAAACAATGCTATGGTGGCTCAATCTTTACAAAAAGTGACTGAGCCTTACGACTGGGGTTGTGCATTGGAAGACATTTCAGGAGCTATTGTGTCACAAGCCTTTATAGCTGAAATTGTCAACGAAGAAGTGTGTGAAGAGGTTGTCGAAGAGACTAGCATTGAGGAACTTGCGGTTGTAGCTGAAGAAGTGTGTGAAGAGATTGTCGAAGAGACTAGCATTGAGGAACTTGCGGTTGTAGCTGAGGTTCTTGGGGAAGAGTTGGATTCGGGCAATGTTGTTGAGAATGACGATAGCTTGAATGTAGAGTCTGTTGAAAAGGCTAACAAAACAGAAGATGGAGAAAAGGGAGAATGTTTTGAGTTCAACATCTCCACAGCTGAAATGCAGCAATTTGCGGATGCAGAAGCTAAAAGGTTGGAAGAAAAATCCAGAGAAAACGAAGCGTGTGCATTCATGGCTGGCATTGAGGTAAAATCATCTTCTGTAGATAAGCGATGTGCTAGATGTGTTGATTTTGTCACCAAGATAGATAGATATGCACTTCATAACACAAACTTAATTGCAGATTTAGAAAAATCCAGAGATCTCATTGCTGTGTTGTCTAATTCGGATAAAGAACACCGAATTAAGATAAAAGCGCTGAAAAATGATATCTCTGAATTTGAGAGACTTGAGGCTCAGGGAACTGTTAAAAATCAGGAATTAAGATCTGAACTTGAAATGAACCAAAATTGTGTTTTGGAAAAAAACAAAATCATTTTGGAAAAAGATAATCTGATTTTAGATTTGCAACGAAAAATTGAAAGGTTCGGGGATTCATCTGAAGTGATGAATTTCTGTATTAACAGCCAACGTCTCAAAGAATCTGAGGAAGAAATGTTCGGCATCGGTTATAAGAAAGTGCCTCCTCCGGTAAACCATAATTATACATCGATGCCAAGCATTGATCCTCAATTGGCAAATTTTGTGCCAAAGACCCCTCTGACGGATAAAGTTACTGACTCAGATCAGTCGAAGATGCACAACCCCAGTCGTAAGGCTCAGTCACTTTGGCACAAAATTTGCCAATAGCTCCTGAAATGTCACAAAATTACTGACTCAGATCAGTCGAAGATGAGTCTAATTTCACAAAATTTGCCAATAGCTACTGGCTCAGATTCTGACTCACTGAGCCAGATAAAGTTACTGACTCAGATCAGTCGAAGATGAGTCGAATTTCAAAGAAAAATGAGGTGAATCTTGAAAACATTGAAAATTTGATAAGCAATAAGATTTTGGAAATTTTCAATCAAGTTCAAAATGAGAAGTCAAAACCAAACTCACGTGGGAAAACTAAAAAGGCTTTGAAAAATGTTCCTAAAACTGAGTTTGTTAAAGGGGAGGACTTTGTCAAAGAAGAAGTAAAAATCAAAAAAGGTTCAAACTCTCAGTTTGTCAACCAAATTTTGAAAAATCACACTAACGTCTCATCATCTTCGACCAGTCATGAGGAACGTCCAAAGAATGCTGCGAAAGTTCGCAAATGTTATAAGTGTCGTGGGAAAGGACACTTAGCAGCAGATTGTCAAGATGACAAGGGTAAATCTCTTGTTGATCCTGATCAAAAGAAACCTTTTGTTGAAAAACCACAAAATGAAGCAGTTAATGTTGAAAAGAAAAACCGTAAAAATCAGAAGGTTGAGACAAACAAAGTGATTAAACAAGAAGTAAAACCAGTTGTCAAAACAAATGTTAAATCACAACAAAATCAGGATCATGGGGAGAAACCAGTTGTTATAAATCGTGGTAAAGGACCGGAAAGTTCATCTCAACGACATGATACTCGTGAGAAAACCCCTCACAGACGACAAAATCATGTTACTTTCCAAACACATGAGAATGACCAACGTTTTGGAGGTTCGAACAACAACTATGTTAGACCTCATGCACAAAACAGATTCGTGAATGACCGAAATGCGTCCCCCCCCCCCCCCCCGATTTCAAAATCAAAGACAGCATTCGGATAATCATCCACGATCATTCTCAAGACACGATGATATTCCTAGATTTGGTAGGAATTTTGAGCCACCCAGGAATCAAAATTACGGATACCAAAACTATGGAAGCCGAGATTATGGAAACTCTGGTTATACCAACAGATCGTCAACTCCGTATAATCCACGATTTACGGGAAGTCATTCCAACAATTTCCGAAATGGAAATGGAGGACATAGAGACGATGATGGCTATTTCAAAGAGTTTTCTTATGTTGACGAATCGGGACGACCCAAGACCATCATGGCTTGGGTCCCACACTTTAACTAAATTTTCTTGTTGGGGAGTGTAGGACCAGCTGAAAAGGGCTATCTATATTTGGTATATCGATAGTGGTTGTTCCAGACACATGACTGGAAATAAAGAGTTATTGAACAATTTTAAACAAATTCGAGGTGGTTATGTTAACTTTGCCGGTGAGAAGGGTGGATACATCACCGGTGAAGGTTCTGTGTCAAATGGAAAAATTACGCTGCATAAAGTGAACTACGTTGAAGAACTGAAGCATAACTTGATGTCAATTTCTCAAATTTGTGATAACAAGTACATGATGTTATTCACTGATAAAGCTTGCTTCGTTTTGCGTCCGGGATTTGTTGTTCCTGAAGATTGGATTGTTATGAGGGCTCCAAGGGTGAATAACACATATGTCATGGATATGCGCCCGATGGTTAACTCGTCTGCTCCAGTGACATGTCTACTTTCGAAGGCGACTGAAGATCAATCGTATCTCTGGCATAGGAGAATGGGCCACGTGCATCTACGAAAAATGAACCACTTAGTGAAAAACAACTTAGTGTTGGGGGTTCCTTTACGTAGTTTCAATATGCACAACAAATGTGAATTATGTGAAAAAGGAAAAATCAAACGAAAGCCTCACAAACCAAAAACTGTTAACTCAATCCAAAAACCACTTGAATTACTTCACATGGATCTTTTCGGCCCAATCAATGTTGCTAGCATTGGTGGGATGTCTTATTGCCTAGTTGTCACTGACGATTTCTCACGATACTCGTGGGTATTTTTCTTAAAAACAAAGGACCAAACTGCTGGTATTTTAAGAGACTTGTTCAAACAACTTGAGAAAAATTATTCACTTCCTGTTAAGAAAATCCGAAGTGACAACGGCACTGAGTTTAAAAATCATTATATGGATGAGTTATGTCGGGAAATGGGAATAGTTCATCAGTTCAGCGCTCCATATGTTCCTCAACAGAACGGAGTTGCAGAACGGAAGAATCGTACCCTAATTGAGGCGGCCCGAACTATGTTTTCTGAATCAAAATTGCCAATTTTCTTCTGGGCCGAGGCGGTAAACACTGCATGTTATGTGTTAAATCATGTGCTTAAGGTCAAAAGAGAAGATAAAACGTGTTATGAATTGCTTGAAAACAAGAAACCTAACTTATCTGGTTTTCAACCTTTTGGGATCAAGTGTGTTATCAAACGGACCAAAGATACTCCTAAAATGGGAGAAGTTGGTGAAGTTGGGTTCTTTTTGGGTTATGCCAATGGAACTCCCAACAAACGCGTTTATAACGTTAAGAAGCGTTCAGTGGAGATCGTGTTTGATATAACTCCTTTGAGTTACGATCCTCCACCGTCCGATTTCGGTCCTAAAAGTGGTTATGATTATGATAAATTATTTGATTCATTTGATCTTCCTGATGTTTCAGAAGAGGATTCGGAGGTTGTCTACACACATCTTGTGAACAAAGATGAAGTGGATGCAAGCTGGAGAGCAAGTATTCCTACTAATGTGTCTTCGAATGTTCCAGTCGCTGATTCTTCAATCGTGAATGAAGTTGTTGCTGAGCAGATCCCCAATGCAGCTGCTCAAACTACAAGTGGAGATCTGTATGTTGACTTTTCAGCATATCCAAATGTTCACACGTCCTCTGGAAATGATCAAGCTTCTAGTAGTAATGCAAATGCTGAGGGGGAGATTCAATCGAATTTGGGAAACAATCTTCAAGCTCCGGAAATTCCAGTTCCAAGAACAAATATTTATCATCATGTTGATAATATTATTGGGAATCCAAATGCAGGAGTGCAAACGCGAAGGAGTTTTTCAGAGATGCAATGTCTGTTCTCTGCTATCAAGAACGAAGAAATCTACAATCTTAGCCTACATGAATGTTTTATCTCTCAGATAGAGCCGAAGAACTATCAAATGGCTCTGAAGGATAATTCTTGGTGTGAGGCGATGCAAGAAGAGTTAGCTCAGTTCGACAAGTTAAAGGTGTGGAATTTGGTCGATCTTCCAAAGGGCCAACATGCAATCAACACGAAATGGGTTTTCAAGTGCAAGAAAGACGATAAGGGTGTCGTTGTCAGAAACAAAGCACGGTTGGTTGTTCAAGGCTTCAATCAGGAGGAAGGGATTGATTATACCGAAGTTTATGCACCGGTGGCAAGACTGGAAGCTATTCTTTTGTTTCTAGCCTTTGCTGCACACATGCGTATCAAAGTCTATCAGTTAGATGTGAAAAGCGCCTTCCTTTATGGGAAATTGCATGAAACTGTGTATGTGTCCCAACCACCGGGTTTCGAAGCTCCAGGGTTAGACAACAAGGTCTATCTGTTGGACAAGGCTCTTTATGGTCTCCATCAAGCCCCTCGAGCATGGTACGAGACGTTGTCAAAGCATCTATTGGAGCATGGGTTCTCGCGTGGTGCAATTGACTCCACACTGTTCATTTTGAAGAAAGGGAGAGATTTTCTGATCGTGCAAATTTACGTTGATGACATAATTTTTGGTTCTTCAAATGAAGAATTGTGTCGTGAGTTCGAAGCGGTGATGAAGTCCAAATTTGAAATGAGCGCGATGGGCGAGTTATCTTTCTTTTTAGGTCTTCAAGTGAGTCAAGGGAAAACCGGGACGTACGTGCATCAGACCAAGTATGTCCACGAGATTCTCAAAAGATTTGGATTGGAAGATAGCTTACCCTATGACACGCCTCTCCCAACAAATATCAAGCTTTCATCCGATGATGTGAAAGATCCTGAAATGGATCCGACTCTATATCGAGCAATGATAGGTTCATTGATGTATCTTACTGCTTCACGACCAGATATTATGTTCTCTGTTTGTTTGTGTGCTAGGTACCAATCAACTCCGAAGGAGTCTCACTTGAAAGCAGTCAAGCGTATTTTCAGATATCTGAAAGGGACGCCTAAGCTTGGATTGTGGTATCCAGCTGAAGGTGGTCTGGATTTGATGGCGTATGCTGACGTAGATTTCGGAGGGTGCCGGATGAACAGAAATTCAACCTCTGGCGGCGCACAACTTCTTGGGAACCGTCTTGTCTCTTGGCAATGCAAAAAGCAAGTTGTCGTTTCTCTATCCACGTGCGAGGCCGAGTACATTGCTGCATCAAGCTGTTGTGCTCAGGTCTTGTGGATTCAACAGCAAATGAGGGACTACGGTTTGAATTTTACTCGAACTCCTATTCTTGTCGATAACAACTCTGCCATTTCCATAACTAACAATCCAGTTAATCACTCACGCACTAAGCACATAGATGTTAGGCATCATTTCATTCGCGACTGTGCTGAGAAGGGTTTAATAGAAGTGGTTAGGGTAGACACCTTGGATAATCTTGCCGACCTGTTTACTAAGACATTCGATCGGGCTAGATTTGAAAATCTGGTCCGAATGATTGGCATGATCAACCCCGAGTAAAATGCTTTTCAAAACTCGCATAGAAACTTTATTTTATGTTTACTGTACAGTTCTTACCGCTTTCCAAAAATTGAAAAACTCCAAAAATATTTTACTTAGTTGTAGGATAAATTTTAAAGAAAAATACAAAAACATTTGAAAAATATAAAATGAAGTCGTGTTGAGATATAAGGGAAATGATAGTACATCGGTTAGTCGTATCTGGTGCAGGATTATAGTAATATATAAAATTAACCGTTAACTGTAACAGCTTCATTATACGTTGCTTCGGTAGGTTTTACGCGTCATTAAGAACCTGTTTTTGGCATATAAACATAATGAACTGCGTAACTTGTGTGGTACATCTCTCGGATATATGGTCTTGGTACCGTAATTTCGTTTGATAGATTGCCGAGGTTCTGAGATACGTGGTCTTTATGCTGTTTATCATCTGGGTATCATGGTTGTTTCTTTTACCGAAAACAACGGGGACGCAAGTCTAGATCTTCCATGATACCATACATACGTGTAAATATCATTCAATCGTGTATATAATACATGATACATTCGACCGCAATAAGTGATAAACAATCACATGTCCCTCAAAATATGTGATAATATATCACAGCTCTTTTGCGGGAGTCAAGTTCGTCTCTTTGTCTGTACGATGGTACTAACCTGTTCGCGGACTTGCTCCTGTGCCCTCATGCATCTGAAAATCAAGTGATTCTATCACATAGGGCTTGTTTTCAATTCTAAATAAGTGAGTATCTCACATCATTTTATACGTCAAAACAGATGATAAATGGTATACTCACCAGTAAGATGATCTCTCGTGCATACCTTGATACGGGAGTATATTCCGAGGTGGGTAAACATAGTTGCAATCAGTTATTAATACACTTAATAGCATATCTTGAAAACAGTGTTCGAAAGCGTGCTAAAGCTTAAGTGGACCACAATACCGTTGAACGTCTTGAACTGTTAATATCATTCTAAACGCTTAAACTGATAAACTATGTTCTTGTGTTGGATATTGACAGAAAAACCGATATGATCCCTTTGCTCCGATTTCACAAAAAGATAATTAGTGTAAATACGTTCGTAGTTTTAATTTCTTTATTTAGTCAAAAATTCAAAAAAAATATTCAAAAACCTGAAAAAGATTTTGCTTTCTTGTTTCTATGTGCGAGTTATCATTTTGAAAATTCTCTAAGGGTTGTGAACATTCTTTAATAAGGTGTTAAACATCAAGTTAGGTAATCTTAAAATAAGTCTTTTTGTATAAAAATCGGCCGTGCAAGATCCATCTAAGTGTGTGGGTAATCACGTCATTTTAAGGTGTTTCGGTAAATCTGCTTCCAAGTTGTGATATTTTTCCAAAAGTATAAGTTTTGAAGTAAGTTGTTCTGAATGATTGTGTTTTGAAATACAAATTATTAAATATTGGTTGTTTAATATTTCAATTGTTGATTCCGGGGTATTGGAATTATTTTTGGGATCCAGGTTTGGGCTGAGTATCTCCGGGGTTAAGATTCTTAATCCGGTGTTAAGTGTTTCAGGTCTGGATCGTTCATCACAAGATGGAAGATTTGAAGAAGCTGTGTGCATCTGGATCATTCATCTCAAGATGGAAGATTTGAAGAAGCTGTGTGCATCAGGATCATTCATCTCAAGATGGAAGATTTGAAGAAGCTGTGTGCGTCTGGATCGTTCATCTCAAGATGGAAGATTTGAAGAAGCTAATACGTCTGCCGTTGCATTCCTTTGAAGAAGATCAACCGTTAGCTGATCAATACATCAAAGTCGTGCAGTTCTGTGTGAAAAATCAGGCAGCGAGTACTCGAAGAAAGGATGAAGATCTCAAGACAAATGAAGACCATGCACTGATCAAGGGGGAGTTTGTTAATGCACTTTAGGTGATAAGTGCATGTCTCCCATTTTGTAGGGTCTTTATTGTACATTCATTGAAGGTTAATCCCAACTTTATCCTTGGACATTTTGTCCAAGTTTTAGGAAAGACTTTTGTCTGAGTTTTGTATAGGACAAAAGTCAGAGTTTTGCTTTATGTAGTTTGTTTGTCCGGGCTTTCTAGTTTGTCTTGAAAGTCCGGGTTTTGCCTTGTATTTATACCTTTATGTGGAATAGACAAGGCGGCGATTCTGTGTAAAATTATGTGCACCTAACCCTAATCATTGTGTGTGTTTGTCTGGCGGCTACTGTGTGTGTGACGTCATTCATCTTCTTCATCAAGAATACTCTGTGTATTCTTGATTCCTCTCACAAATCTTTGCATTCTAGTGTTTCATCTACAGTGGTTGATCATCAGGTGGATTCTGCACACCTGCTGGTTGCTTTAGCTGAGTGAGATCTTGGATTAGGAGGCCTTACACATGTAATACACACTAACTTTGTATGCTCGGTAAATGATTTAAAATAATCAAGAAACTTTTTGACACAATAATATACTCCAAAAAGTTTAATTCTAAAAAGGAGAAAATAGATCTACTCACAAGTTGCGAAGAATTGATCCACAAGTATTACCGCACGAATAGAAATGGATAATATCTAAAATTATAACAATCTCCCGGTAGTATAAATAAACAAAGTACTAATGAAAGGGACAACAAAATTGAAACTACTAATTCGGGTTCTTGATTTGGTGACTTTTGTATAAAATATTATTTTAATACATATAAGTATTCCTATCTAAGCATATATATAGAGAGAGAGAGAGAGGGAGAGAAATGGGATTTGGAGTAAACGTCTCAAAGTGTGAAAACAGTGAGAACGATTTTAAGCCACAAGATCTTAGTGGTTTGTGTTTAAGATTGATGCGGTGGTATTTTAGGCGATTCTCACTGTTTTCACACTTTTAGGCGTTTTCTCCGGTTCTTGTCCCTATATATATAAATTGGGTAGGGATAGTGTACATTAATTCAGAAGTGTGAGAAGTAATTATAACACTATATATAACACTATATAACACCATATAAACATTGTATAACACTATGTAACACCATATAACACTATGTAACACTATATAACAATATATAACACTATACATCTATCATAGACATGCTATCAGACAAAATATAGTGTTATATTTGTTATATAGTCTTATATAGTTTTACATAATGTTATATGGTATTATATGGTGTTACATAGTATTATACGGTGTTTATATGGTGTTATATAGTGTTATAATACACTTCTCACACTTCTGGATTAATTTACAGAATTCTTTACCTATATAAATTTACATAATGGATTATGTAGAAGTAAATGTGACTAGGTTATTATTATAATTTTAAAATTTACAACATTAAAGCCATGTTTGGATGAACTTATTTTACCTCCTTATGACTTGTTGAATTCTTGGAAAAAGAGATTTTTATGAAATAGTGTTTGGGTAATAAGGTGAAAAGGAGCTTTTTAATCAATGAAAACGAGAAATGAAAAAGTCACTGGGTTTTAACATTTCCAAAAAGGAGATAAGGAGATTAAAAAGTCAATACAGAGAATTGAAAAAGTTCATCCAAACATGCCGGCCCTAAGTATCTTGTTATATTTTTGTAAGTCTTACATTTTTGTAAATAATGATTTTCCAACAAAACTAATAATTAAATGTACAAATGCTTACATAATAGCTATAAATAAATGCAATCTTCATTAGAATTTCTATTGGAAGTTACAAACATAAAATTTGATATGTTTGTTATAATTTTTTTTTTTGAAAAGTAACTTTCATTAACAACAAACGCCGACCCAAGCCGGGCCGACAAACAGACAAGACAAACAGAAAAACTATCTTACATATTTACAAACGAACACCAATCATCCCATTCTATATCTTTAAACTTGGATCTTCTCGAAAACCATAAATAACCCAAAGCCTTCGCTTCACTAACGATATTATCAATCTTAATCGTGGAATCCGAGAACCTAGCCTTATTTCTAGCGCGCCACAAACACCAACATATAATCATAACTATCCCTTGAACCGCAACTCTCTTCTTCTCCGAAATCCTTAGATCTTTGAATATAGTGAAAAGGTCTTTAACCGAGAAGGTGAATATACCCGGAATTTTGCACCACAAGGTGACAATATTCCAAATAACCGCAGCCGCCTGACAACCGATGAAGATATGCTCAGCAGTCTCTTCGCTCGAGTTGCAGAACTTACAAAAAGATGGGTTGATGACTACATTCCTTTTTTTCAATG
Source organism: Helianthus tuberosus (assembly GCA_030545235.1). Classification (NCBI taxonomy): domain Eukaryota; kingdom Viridiplantae; phylum Streptophyta; class Magnoliopsida; order Asterales; family Asteraceae; genus Helianthus; species Helianthus tuberosus. Next base: position 8,563,390 of record CM060408.1, read on the forward strand.
CCTTCGCAGTCGGTAATCTATCCATAGCCAACCTCCATGTTTGTTATAATTTAATCTTAAATGTTGGCACTTAATTCCCATAAAAATAATAAGTGGGTTTACAAATTCTTAAACTAATACTTCGAACAACTTTATAAGTTCATTCACGAAAAATATATATTTCTTGCTGAAATATATTATTAATTATATATATAAATATATATATATATATATATATAGGGAGCCGCTAGAATGAGAACCACCACGAGTTATGAGAACCACGAGAATCAAGTGCCACGGAGGGGCGTTGACCACGAAATTTTTTTTACACCTAGATCCGTATATTTTAGGACCGGGTGTAAATTTTCGGTTCAAACGGCGCGCCCGAGGGGGTAGTTTTTTACGCCCAAAGTTTGGTTAAAAAAAAAGAAAAATTAAAAAAATTAAAAAAACCCAAACTTTGGGCGTAAAAAACTACCCCCTCGGGCGCGCCGTTTGAACCGAAAATTTACACCCGGTCCTAAAATATACGGATCTAGGTGTAAAAAAAATTTCGTGGTCAACGCCCCTCCGTGGCACTTGGTTCTCGTGGTTCTCATAACTCGTGGTGGTTCTCATTCTAGCGATCCCCTATATATATATTCCTACTTTTAGGGGATTATTTACTTTAGACAATTTTAAGTAATTCAACAAATATATTCTATCTACTAAGTAATTATAACAACTCAAATAATTATAACTATTATTTTAGTCAACATAATTATTTTGTAGAAAATAAAATTAGTCATTTTAAAAAAAGTATATAACTAATTTTGCAACTTGTTTATTCTTTATATTTTAAACCATCATCAAATTAAATATAACAATTGTCAAAAAAATTCCACATCTAGATTATATATTGAAAATCAGATTACATAATGTGGATATGATTACTTTGATTATCTTGTATTTTTGCATAAATTTAGTAAACTAATATACAAAATTAAGTTATCCACTAAATCCAAATGAACTCCAATAAGTCTGAAAAATTAGATAATCTAGTATAGAAAAATTGGTTTTTAATAAACCAACTTTTGTCCCGTTGGTAAATAATAATCTTACCTACGTAATTGGTATACAATAATCCTACCTATCAACATGTTGGTACTCAATGAACTTCTGTTAATTTTTTTTAACTGAAGTTAATTTTTAAGTTTATTTATTACACAAAAAATCCCTGTAGTTGTAATTTACTAGTTTTAACTATTTTATAAAACAAAAAAACCTCAAGGGACTGTAATTTACTAGTTTTAAAATAGTTAAAACTAGTAAATTACAACTACATGGACTGTTTGTGTAATAAATAAAACTTAAAAACCAACTTCAGCTAAAAAAAATTAACGAAAGTTCATTGAGTCCAACATGTTGATAGATAGGATTATTGTATACCAATTACGTAGTTAAGATTATTATTTACCAACGTGACAAAGGTTGGTTTATTAAAAACTAATTTTCCTCTAGTATATGATGATAATGAACATATCCATAATTTCAATTTCACAAAAACAAGTCTCTAAAATCAAAAGCCCCAAATTATGTTATTCAAGAACACTAGCTTAACATGAATTAAATTCAAATTTGTATGCCCTTCTACCACAGAAATGGATAAAAGGGTTTTGTAGAGCACGAAAAACTAAATAGAATTGGCTCGAGATTTACCTAATTCCGTTGAGATGTGAAGGAAAAATCGTAGAAACAAGATACGAGCCCTAGCTTTGATCTTCACTTGAATTCGCGTATTGGAACGGGTGTTACGGGAATTTGGGATTGGGTTAATGTGTGAAAATATGATAAGAATCCAATGGGACTACTTTTGTGAATTATGATAATGAAATTAGTAAATTTTGTCAAGACTTTTCTTGTTCTTGAATAAGTTTTATGGAGCCTTAATTTGGTTTTTAATTTACTTAGTTAAAGGTATAAGATCAATTAAAGGTTTTATAAATTATTTTCCCTTTATTACCATAATAATGAGACAAACTTATATTGTTTATAAAATTGATATATTTTTTAAAATTTAATTAATTATACTAATTAAATTAAGACATGATTTTACTAAAAATAATATGTACGAAAATTTGCATTTTTATTTATTACCTTTCCAATCTGGTTTACAAAAAAGATTCGAATTTTTTAAGACCCGTTTTTGGCTTTTGGCGGATGTTACAGTCTCCCATACTTTTGGGAATTTCGTCCCAAAATTAGGAGGAATCCGCTCGGGTAGGATGATGTGTAGGGTTTCTCATAGGCGTGAAAAAGATCGATTAAAATTAGTAATAGCATAGGAACTCGAATCTTGGGATCAGGTTGTTCCTTAGGAATGTCAACGCGAGTCCAAACGATGCTCAAAGTACGCTCAAGCTAATACACATCAAAAGTAAAGTTTACATCTGATGGAGGCGGTAGCGTTCCTGATAAGGGCTGCATACCCAGATAAATGAATCCCTTTTAAATGCTAGAGATGCAGAAGTGAAGAGCCTTAATGATTATGTACAAGAGAGTCAGTCATAGGCGATACGATCATTACATCATGAAGCCCGAGAATGGCGTATGGATGATTGATTGCAACTTAAAAGAAAATCATGTCCCAAAGATGACTTGTATCACGAGAGTGTTTGCAACTGAGTCATAAGGTATACCCATGATGCCTAAATTGCAATACGTACCGCAATTTGGGATTTAAAAAAAAAGCTCTCATAAAGTGTCACAATGATAGAGTTAAATACGCAAAGTCATAGGATTTGAATCAACAAACAAACAACCAAATCAAACTAACACAAAACTCTCATGATTAGTTTAATGTTGTTTTTGAAAATTTTATAGAGACACTTATATATAGGAAGTACCAGCGGCGTATCCTCTATCAAACTTTCATCCACATCGTTGTTTGAATCATGATGGACGACACACACAAAACTTTCATCCCATTAAAACAATGGCTTGAGAACTCTTGAAGGTGAATTTTTGAAAAGTACACCTTTAGGTTATTTTTTTATACTAATTTATGGTTTCGTTGTGTATATAAAAAATTCGCCCATTATTTTAATAGTAAATGAATGCTAGAATTTTGAGTGATTGTAATTGGGATCCAATATTCCTAATTTCCCATTGCAGTTAAAGAAGCCTAAGGTATGTTTTCTTATTTATTTTATTATCTACTATAACTTAAAAAAACTGTAATATTTTTTAATTGATTGAAAATTTCATGATAGTCAAAGTAGAAGGTTTTGTGGATGCACTAATTAAATTGGATGGAGATAATGTTAGTGACATTGAGCTATATCTTACCTGTATTTGCACAAAGCTTTTAATTTCAAAGTGGTCGAAACACACAATATCTTTGATGAATTGTGTATTTGTGTTACTCATATACTTTATAATTTCTCCTTTTAGATGAATGTGTGATCGCATTATGGTTGGTCACTGAGTTTTGCAAACAGTTTGTTTTATGCACGTGTCAATGTAAAGAGTAGCTATACTTTATAGTCTGTTGTGTATTACTTATTATTGTTGTTCCCTCATCTTGGTTTACCAAATGGATGTAAAGAGCTTCAAAGTTGTTTATGCTCTAAAATTAAAGATAGTTTTACGTGCAGGCTATCGTCTTAATCTCTAAGGTGTATTAAATTGAAGCTTACTTTCAGCCTCTTTTCAATATTTTAATTGCATAATTGTCGTTTTGTATCAAAGCTTAATACCATCACGCAGCCAGTTTTCACTCTAGGACTTGTATATCTGTGTAGTGATATTTTTATTCCCACGCGCCTCATTTTCCTGGTCCTTCTATAGCTTGATAAGCATGCAAGCTTCTTTTTCACGCCTGGTACCTGGATGATGGGACCCTGGAGATGCTACTCAGGTGGCCAAGGCTTTAGACATCATTAGAGTGGAGGACCCCTCCTTGGGCCTGCTTCTCAACATTAAAAAAACTGAAGTTTTTTGGCCTACATGCGACGGGGTGAAGACTCAAAAGGGTTTATTTTCGTGGGAGATTGGTAGGCCAGTGCATGGTGTGAAACTCTTGGGTGGTGATGTCAGTAGAGATGGGGAGTTTATTAGTGGTTTGGCCCTTAAAAGAGCTAAATGTGCGGTTGAGCTGATGGGATGCCTAAAACGTCTTCGGGACCCTCAGAGCGAACTCATCCTGCTTCGTTCGTGTATGGGGGTTGCTAAACTGCTGTTTGGGCTAAGGACGTGTCAGCCTTCTTATGTTGGGGAAGCGTCTCTGTTTTTTACAAGGGGCTTCGGAATGCGATCGAGAACATTGTTGATTGTGGTGGTGCCTTTTTCAGGGACCTACACTGGAGCTTAGCTTCCCTCCCGACCCATTTTGGGAGGCTTGGGATTTGCTCAGATGAGGATGCATCTTCCTACGCTTTTGTGGCTTCAAGGGCCCAATCTTGGGTTCTTCAAGACCACATCCTTCGTGAATGTGGTGGTGGGTTGTTGGACTATGATTACAGGGGTGCGTTGGACAATCTGCATAGTTCTTTTCCCGATCATGATCTCGGCGGTTTCTACATTAAAGACACCGCCCCATTAAAGCCAAGAAAATTCTGGCAAATGCCTTTTATGGCGAAATCATCAAGACAGTTGAAGAGAAGTTTGCTTTGTCTCCACGGCAGCGAGCCGTTTTTGAGTGTTTGCGAGCCCCCCATGCTCAGGATTTCCTATCTGTTGTTCCCATCGAAGGCTTAGGGCAATGCATGTCGGCTATGGAATACCAGGCTATCCTCAAGTACCGGCTGATGGTACCGCTTTTCCTGGTTGATGACCCGTGTCCTGTATGTCGGAAGTCTTGTTTGGATTCTTTTGGGGAGCATGCAATCCATTGCAAAGAATTACCAGGATTTAAATATCGACATGATTTAGTTCGTGATGTGCTTTATGATGTCCTTAAGCGGGCAGGGATCTCAGTAAAAAAGGAAGCTCCGGTGAACTTCTTGACCGATCCATTAGAAGGGAGATCTACCCTACGGCCCGCTGACATTCTTGTTTTTGGATGGGAAGGAGGAAAACACGTGTGTGTTGATGTGAGAGGTGTGTCCCCCCTCGTTGGGCTAACGGACCACGGGTTTGTGGCAGGCCAAGCAATAACTAAGGCAGAGGCGGCCAAAGTAGCTAAGCATGAAAAAGCTTGCATCGAGAATCATCACGTGTTCGTCCCGTTCGCTTTCGATACTTTCGGCGCTCTCGCCCCTGATGCGGTGCGGTTCCTCAAACGGGTTCAGCAGGTTGTAAGCAGTAACACCGCGCATGTTAAGGGGCAGAATTTTGTGTTTAGCAGGGTATGGTTTGCTATTCAGAAGAGAGTAGTGGCGCAACTTGTTGCTCGTCTACCTGCCATTAGTTTGTAATCGTTTCTATTTTGTTATTCACTTGGAACATTACATAAACTAATAAAAAGATCTTCCCTATATAGAATACATAGATATATCATATTGTAACACCTCGGAAATTTGTGTCGAATTATATGATGACACGTGTGCGATAAACTCTCATTTTATGCCACTTTGTTGGGCGAGAGGGACTAAATGTATAAAATTTATGGAAGAATGTTGTGGAGGGATCATTTATGTCAACATACCATTTTTTTGGCCTCTGAGTGACTCTTACTCACCATAAGCCTTATGTGCTTACGAACTATAAGGAATGAATATTGTCTTGCTGAGAAGCGGTTACGGACCGCAAGACCTTGTGTCTTACGGTCCGTAAGGAGTAAAAAAACCAGGGGCGCTAAAAGACTTACGGACCGTATGCCTAAGGCCCTTACGCTCTGTAAGGCAGGTCATTGGCAGTTTTGTTTGGAGGCTAAGGCAACCTTACGCTCTGTAAAAAAAACCAGGGGCGCTAAAGGCAGGTCTGTATGCCTAAGGCCCTTACGCTCTGTGTTGCCATGTTGCATGCAAAATACCACTCTCCTTCTACAATTGACACCTCAAAAACAACCTGGAGACATCCTAGATCAACCCTTAACACCTGGCTTCATCTTATCACACTCCCACTAGTATAAATAGCAAGCATTGCAACCTTGTTCATTTGCTCATTTCCTAATAATCATCTCTACTACTCTTGGAGTGGCTTCTGATCTATAGAGGCCCCTATACTGAGTTCATCTTTCATCTTGGATCACTAGTAAGTGCTCCTTCCCTACTCATTTCATTTATAGGCTAAGTATTTAGCCGAAAGTCAAGTAAATTGACTTTTGCTTTGACTTTGGGTTGAGACCATTATGGTCCAGCCATTGTTCGAATCGAACATGGCTATATGATCATAATAAGGTAGGTGATAATCCCTTAAAAGGGCACCTCCTAGAAATCACGTTAAGTTGGTCAAATGACGGGACAAAGTTATGTTTAATAAAAAGTCAAAAGGCAGATTTTCAAAAACTTATAATTGAACTTGTAAACGTTTAAACACATGTTTTTGACACTATATCAGTTGGTAAATAATATTAGAACATGTCTAAACATGTTCAGCCCGTCATTTCCAGTTTATAGCTTGGTCGCAACCGAAAGTCAAGCAATTTGACTTCTACTTTGACTTTTGATTATGACCATAAAAATTAGCCAACTTAGCTACTGATTTGAAGTTGCATTATGATCATATTTGTGTATAGAATAACCCTCTGTGGTTATACTACTTGATCATAATCAATTGTTGGGTTTTTATAGAAGTTCATACATTATGCCTTAAAATGCCGAAAATGCCCTTTTAGTGCATAGAATGGTTTTAAAATGCAATGTACATATAATTTGCTAAACCTACTAACGTGGTAACATAATTATAATATTGTGGCATAATGAACTTGTTTATGACTCATCCGATCACCCGATACCGTATGCGCGTACGGTTAGCTAATGTAACTTAGTTAACGTAAGTTTACCGAATTGGGCCAAACTCCTTCAAATTCTTAAAAATTCCAGAATGTTAATTTGTTTACCCATATTATATAAGTCTTAGTACTTGTGAGGGTTTAAACTACATTGTATCCGGTCACGGCTTAATCTAGCGTATCGTACCGTTTTCTTTTATTATATACTTAACCGGTCCAAAGTCTATGACTTGAATAGGACCCGTTAATATTCTAATTGGTTATTATATTTGTTGATACACTTTGTGTGGACGCGACTCGATTCGGTTCGACACGGTTAGGTTCGGCTCAAGCCCGATATCACGACATTCCTCCGTCGTGCGCCCCAGAGTTCGACACGCGAAGAACGAAGCGCCGCGAACTGTTTCCCGACGCCACATCACCATGACATCACCATGATGATGTTATGATGATGTCATGAGAACACTTTTCAATGCATGATATAAATGTAAACGAGAATTGAACCAATTAAAGTGTTTGCTGATTATAACTTGACGAAAGGCCTGCCAAACATGCTCATGACGAAACTCTAACCTGCTAATGACGAAACACACTTTGTTTCGTCACATTGGTGTTTCGTCAAGCTCTTTCTTCGGCCATGAGGTTTCGTCGAGATGTTTCGTCGACTCATGATGTTTCGTCGACTACATCCTGTTTCGTCGTCCTGTTCCTCTATATAAGCAGCACCGAAGACAGACAAGAGATAGAACACAGAGAACACACACACACACGAGAGTGAACTGAGAAAGTTTGTGAGTGATTTATCTTGTATAAACAGTGTACTGAAACGTTTACGATCTATAATATACAAGTGAACGTTAAACGTTGAATCTCTATTTTCGTGTTCTAACTCGGTTTGCTTTCTCGGTTGGATTCCGCACAACCGCGTCTGTTCGTATACAAGGATTAGGGGACTAGATCCTCCGCTAGTTGGACCTACAAGTGGTATCAGAGCCCTGGCTCTTTTCCTTGTTAAAACCGAGTGTTTTTTGAGTGTTTGAAGTTCATAATTTCTGGAAAAATCAGTTTATAACTTTGAAAATCTCATTATTTTGCTGTTAGTTCTTATAAAAACCATGTTAAACTTCATGTACACATGTTAAGATATGGTTTTTAGTGAAGTTTCGTGCAAAAATTTGTGTTTGGAAATTACTCCGGTGAACCTTTGGTCGGAAAATTCATAGAGTTCATTATCATCTTCATATTTTCTGGGTTTTAAGGTGTCTGTTTGTGTTGTTTTAATTGTTAAAATATTGTATGTTTGAAAAGTTGGTAAGCTGGTAAGAAAAGGTGATGTGAATTTGACATGTACGCAGAAAGAAGGCATGGAGGTTTGACAATTGAGTTACCAACCCACTGTTGAAAGATAAGGATGATTTAAAACATTATTTCTTTTTCACCAACTAAAAAGTTTTCAAAATCTTATCTCAACTTTTTGTCACAATTCTCATTTCAACGAACACCTAAGTCTTGGTGCCCCCCCCCCCCCCCTTTACTTTAAAATTTGTTTTTGATGAACCTTGGTGAACAATAGTGAACAATTGGGTTTCTTACAAATGCTGGGCCATTTTTAATCTTCATTGTTCGTTGGGCCAGTATTGAAAACTTCACAAACCATCTTCATGGACTTTAAAATTTTCATAGGCCTGTATTATTAAAAATAATAATAAATTACAATCCACTATTAATTGGCATTGGGCCTTTTACAAATGTGGCCTCCAAATTATTTGTTTTTGGGCCTTATATTTCATAATCTTCGTGGATGTTAGTCTTCGTAACTTGGATTGGTGTATCATAGTGAAAGTGTTACTTGGTTTTTAAGTTGGTATTTTCATTTGATCATGACTTCAGAGTGGTGGGGTTCATCCAAAGGGAGTTCAATTACGGCAGAGCAGTGGCATCGGTTACTAACCAAAATCAAAGTGAACCGAAAATGGCTAGAAATATGTATGGTGATCTAGTACCAGCAGCTCAGCTACCAGTAACCTGTGTCTCAAACACCGATTGGTAGGGAAATCCACTACCACCAGTTGCCTCACAGCAAAGCTATAGCTCTACTGTAGCATCATCATCTCTTGATCCAAGGAACTGTAGGCAAACAAGAACGGCGTTTTATGCCAAAATTGTCAAAGATGCCAGCAATGGTGAATCCTCGGGAAATGATGACTGTTCCGAACATGACGGTAGCTCAGTTGAAGATGGTACAAGTTCAAGTTCAAGTTCAAGCGAGGATGGATCAGAATATGAATCAACAAGGGAGGTTGTTGATTCTGAGGCAAGTGAGTCAATATCTGAGAGTGAATCCAGTCAGGTATGTGTCGATGAACCAAGTTCGGATAGGTGTGATAGTTGTGTTAAATTAAGTGCTAAATTGTCTGATTTGCGAAGTAAATATGACGATTTGCAAAGCAAGTATGACGTGACATTTATCCACGATCAAGGTTTGATCGTGGATCATTCGAAATGCATAGAGGCCAACATGTTTCGTGAAAATTATGAAAAGGAATTTAAAAAGATAATTGAAACATTAAAAGAAGATAAGACCGAGCTAACGAAAATGGTTTCAAGAAAACAAACTGAAATAAACCTTTACATCAATAGGCTCGAGTTAATGCAAAAAGAGTTAGCCTGTGCTAAGTGTGAAAGTGAGGCGGTCCAGCTTAAGCTGAATAGTTATTCAAACTCTAGGTATGTGCTGGATCACATCATTGACATACAGAAAAAAAAGGATGTCACGTGCATAGGTCATAAGAAGTGTCCACCACCAGTTAAACAATATTATTCTTCGATGCCTGATGAGGAAAATAAACCTCATTTTGAGCCCTCAGTTTCATTGAACATTGAGGAATTCACATTTGGGCTAGGTTACAAAAAGGAAGTATCCTCAGATTCGGATGGATCAACAGATGCGAAAGTGTCAACAGCTGAACGAAATCAGGTTCCTCTAGTCATTGTTGAGGATGCTGATTCGTCAGATGATGAATCCGAGGATACTAACTCTGAACAGTCAGAAACGGTAACAAAAGAGGAAAACATACCTCTCGAAAATTACATTCTTTGTGATCCACCTGCAAAACCGTTTGTGACTGCTACAGCCAAGTCTGTTAAATCCTGATCTGGAAGTTGTGAAAGCGTGAACTTGCTTTACACGTTGATTGGATCTGATAAAATATATTCAAACAAGGATTTCCATATCAAAAATGTCAATCAATCTTTGATTGATAAAGTTTTCGAAGACTCTTCTATTAAGTTTTTGGGAAAGTCAAGCCCAGGAGTTGAAGTAACTCAGTGTGCTCCTATCCCAAAAGCCGAAGTTAGAAAGAAATACAGAAATCAGAAATTGCAACCACAAAATAATCAACGAAAGCAAAATCACGCTGCCCAAGGAAAGGGAAAAGACAAACAAAGCCAAAACAAGAAGACGATTCCGAAGGTGAACTTCGTGAAATCCAGAGGGACTGATAAAATTGAAACTTTCGAAAACAAATCCAACACGGATTTTGTTAAACAAAGTAAAATTTTGAAAAGAAACAGTCAAAACAACTACAAACAAAACACAAACGGTTGTGATGTAGGACCAACTACCTCAAGATCACGAAGTTCATCATCAAACTCATACAGTTATGATACTCCGAGGTTTGTTGAGTGGAGATTATGTTTCGAATGCGGTGAGTATGGGCACATTGTTAGAAATTATCCATATCTCACTAAAGGAAAGGCAAAGGTTGATGCCCCCCGTGGTAACAGTTACCATAAAAGATCTGTTTCACCAAAACAGGACCCTCGTCTTGTTAAACAACAGGAAATGAAACAGAAAAAGAAACAAAGAAAAGAAATTGAAAGGGTTTTAAAACCAGAGGTTATCCAAACACAGACTTTTAAGTTAGAAGTTAAAAATGAAAAACAAAAATAGATTTGGAAACCAAAACCAGTAAGTGTTTCAGGGGGAGCTACATCTGTTCCGAATCATCGGGAAATGGATGTCACAATTCTCAATGATGACGGACGACCCAAGTCTGTGAAGGCTTGGGTCCCCCTCTCCAACTAATCTCTGAATGAGTGTGCAGGATGTTCCAGGAGGAACTATTGATGGTCTTAGGATTATTGATAGTGGCTCCATGCACAAGATCGGCGACATAAGGCTTCGAAATATTGTTACATCTAGGAGAATATTGTTGCCATTGATGGAGAGAACGGAAAAAGAAAAGAAGACAAAAAAAATTCCGATGAAGGAATGATGGTGAAAGAATGTGGTTGGATGAAGTTGAAAAATTCGACAAGATGAAAAATGTGCCAAAATTTGGTTGTTATGGTTTTCGATCTGGTCGACAGGAAAGATTCCAATGAAATGTACGCGCCTTCAACACGTCTGAAGCTTTTCGAAGATTCATGGATTTTCCTTCCACAACAAGTTCAAATTCCACAAGATGAACGTGTAGTGTACTTTTCTCCACGGTGTTATTGAAGAAAATGTGTTTGTTGATCAAACTACACCGGGTGTGCGGATGCCTTGGTGTGGATTGAACAACCGCACACTACTTCTGAAGGAGAAAGACAAAGACCTTTGCTGGTGCAATGTGGAAGACCAGCCGAACCCGGAGGTTTATGATCTTGTTGCTGTAAAGAGAATTCTCGGTTCATTGAAGTAGCTGCAAAATCGACCTTGAAATCCACACCGTGTGGATATCCAGTTTGGGAGAGCACTCAGATTCCTGGCAATGCACGTAGAAACTACAGTATTACGGTTTTCAATTTCTAATCTCTCCTATCTTTGTCGATATTTAAGCTGCTTTATGATTTACTAAGTTTTCGTACAGCACTCTTTGACCAGACACGTTGATCTCGAATATCACCTCACACGTGATTATTTCACTATGAAACTCATCAATGTTGTCATGGTCTGCACCAATTACCGTCATGCTAACTGATTTTTCCAAAATTAGATAAATCAATTCTGATTAAAATTAATTTTGGTAAACGGCATCGAGGTAAAACATGAGTTAATCCGACATAGGGAAATCGTTTTTGTAAATATCTTTGTGTTTTTAATTTATCATAGTTTTTACATTTTAGGGGGAGTAAATCCAAACTTTAAAAATCCAAAAACATCAAAAAATTTCAAAAACACAAAAACAATAGAAAAACAAAAATGAGTTTCCTGGTGAGCAAAATAGAAAATGATAGTACATCAGTGGTCTGTCGAAACCTCTTTAAACCTAAAATGAAAACGTTAAGCAACTCTATACATGATGTATCGGTAGGCTCACAATCATTTTAAAGTGTGCAGGGTGATATAAACTTAAATCGACTGAAGACCAGGTGGGAACCGCTCATTGGCATATGGTCTTAGTACCGAAATTTCATTTGAGAGATTGCCGAGGTTCTGAGATACGTGGTCTTTATGCTGTTTATCATCTGGGTATCATGGTTATTTCTTTTACCGAAAACAACGGGGACGAAGTCTAGATCTTCCATGATACCATGCATACGTGTACATACTGCATACGACCTAAATAAGTGATCAACACTCACATGTCCAAACAAAATAAGTGATAAAATATCACATTTATCCGGGAGTCAAGTTCGTCTCTTTGCAGTACGTTTGTACTGACCTATTCACGGACTTGCTCCTATGTCCTCATGCATCTGAAAATCAAGTTCCTCACCAATAAGTGATTCTATCACATAGGGCTTGTTTTCAATCCAAAATAAGTGAGTATCTCACATTTTCATATACGTCAAAACAGATGATAAATGGTATACTCACCAGTAAGATGAACTCTCGTGCATACCTTGATACGGGAATTTGTCGTGTGTGGATGAACACCGGTCGGTAAGTATAAATCATACACTAATCGTATCCCCACGCCATGATTACATCTGATAAGTTGAGCTTATGTGGACAACAATACCGATAATCGTTATAGGATGCTTATCTAAATGTTAACTAATGGGACAACAAGAGCGTTTTGGCGTGACCGTACACTGATATGATTCTCTTACCCTCGAAACTCGCAAAAAGAATGTCTGTAAATATTTATTTAATGCTTTCAGTTTCTGCATCTTTGCATATATTTATTTACTACTTTCAGTCTTTACATTTGAAATATTCAAAATTCCAAAAAGATTTTATTTCTAATTTCTTTTGATTACCAGATGTTGGAACTCGAGTCTTCGTTACCTGAAATCTGATCGAAAACCAAAACGACTGATTCTTCATAAACGGTTAAAATTTGCAAGTTTTGAAAGTTAAAAACTAAAATTGAACAATTTATTAAACTTTCAAACTGTCGGACGGTGGTTGATTGAAAACTGGTCACATGTGTGTCATTTGTTTATTTTAACTATATTCCAAGCGGTTGTTCTCATTTCGCGTTTAGCTTTCCTGTATGTGCAGATGCAACATCAAACCAGCTAAAGGCGAAGAGAACGTGTTCGATAACAAGCTTTGGAATGAAGACACAACGTGGAGGCACTCAAAAGATAAAGATGATCGAGTTGCCACTGACCTATCATCAACACCTCAAGGATCTAAGTACTGAAATTGTAGTTTATTTTAAGGGGGAGTTTGTTAACACACTTCCTAAATGAAATGGGGAGTTTATTGATACACTTTCTTCCTACGACACGTGAAGACTTTGAAAATCCTCCGACATGGAAGACATGGAAGATGAGCCTTTCGAGTAGCATCCAAGGGGGTGTTTGTTGATACACTTTGTGTGGACGCAACTCGGTTCGGTTCGACTCGACTCGGTTAGGTTCGGCTCAAGCCCGATATCACGACATTCCTCCATCGTGCGCCCCAAAGTTCGACACGCGAAGCACGAAGCGCCGCGAACTGTTTCCCGACTCCACATCACCATAACATCACCATGATGATGTCATGAGAAGACTTTTCAATGCATGATCTAAATGTAAACGTGAATTGAACCAATTAAAGTGTTTGCTGATTATAACTTGAAGAAAGGCCTGCCAAACATGCTCATGACGAAACTCTAACCTGTTGATGACGAAACATGTTGATGAAACACAAGTTTCGTCGTCTTGGGAGTGTGGCGAAACACACTTTGTTTCGTCACATTGGTGTTTCGTCAAGCTCTTCCGTCGGCCATAAGGTTTCGTCGAGATGTTTCATCGACTCATGATGTTTCGTTGACTACATCCTGTTTCGTCGTCCTGTTCCTCTATATAAGCAGCACTGAAGACAGACAAGAGATAGAACACAGAGAACAGACACACACACGAGAGTGAACTGAGAAAGTTTTTGAGTGATTTATCTTGTATAAACAGTGTACTAAAACGTTTATGATCTATAATATACAAGTGAACGTTAAACGTTGAATCTCTGTTTTCGTGTTCTAACTCGGTTTGCTTTCCCGGTTGGATTCCGCATAACCGGTTCTGTTCTTATACAAGGATTAGGCGACTAGATCCTCCGCTAGTTGGACCTACAATACCTTTAATTCCAGACTAGGTTGTCCAGTAGATTGCAACCTTGCTAAGTTATTTGTTATATCGGTTGTGCTTATATATATATATATATATATATATATATATATATATCTTGGATTGTAAGATATTAAGCCAGGTAAATACTCTTAACCTATTTTCCCTATACGGGCTTGGGATATGGTAAATTATTACCGCTTGGTCGGGTATGGAATCAATGACTAATTGTGTCTAAAAATTTTACATAACCTGTTTTAATTCGTTTTGCCTGATAACTTAAACATTGGGGGTTAATGCGACCGTGTCCTAAATATCCTCGGCTCATTTAATTGCAAATGCCCACGACTTAAGCACGGGGTGTAAGCATACACCCGACAGATGCTAATGCTATCATAAAATATTTTTTCTTACCTATATTAGGGATACCCTGTATGGGTTAAAGTGGCATGTCGGTTAATCATGTTATCGGAGTTTAGTACCGGGCCCCATATGTATTGACAAGTATGTAATACTGAATACAAGAGACATATTTTATCCCAAGTTATTTATGAAAATACATGTGCCTAGTGAACTTAAAATGTTTTTTTTTTTTGAAATATTCTTAAAATGTGTCGGTTATTTGTATTTACCAGTGTTAGACTGACGTATCTTCAAAAGACTAAGCGCAGGTTGCAAGGACACGTAAATAGGCGGAAGTTGCCCGATAAATGCTTAAGTGGACTTTGCAACTCCATGCATTGAATCCTAGTAGTCAGCTTATGTAGTCATTTTTTGTTATTTCGATCCGCTTGTGGATCTTTTATACATTTCCGTCTGTATATTATTTTTGAACGTTCAGACACTTATAATTTGTAATAGTATTTTAAATCCCGAAACTTTCGATTTGTTATTTGTGTATCCTTATCAACTCGTCACGTACCCCAAGTCTGGGCCAACCGGGAAATACAGGGTGTGACATGTTGGTATTAGAGCCAACATTTGAGTGAATTAAACACTAGCCTTTTTTGTTTAATCTCAAATATCACAATAACATAATCTTTAGACTTTCTTAGTTTAGGCATTGACCTTGGATTTACTCATATCTTTATTAAGTTATTGTTATCAATATTTAACAGGTAATACGCCACCCAGAATCAAAGGACGTCGACGAGGAAAAGGTTCAATCAGAGGAGGACCATCTAGACACATACCTCTCAATCCCATAGCTCGGACCACCCACAGTACTCAAGTGAGTCACATTCGTCCCAGTCTGCAAGACATTCTTTTTCACACCATTCATCTCATTCTCACCATTCTCACCACTCACACCGATCTCAACATTCTCACTCACATTTTTTTCATGACTCATTTGACCCACACCAGTTAATCTCAGCATTCCATCCCCTTTAGGCTCATCCTCACACCCGCTTACGTGGAAGCCTACGTGGCAGAGCATCCTTTGAGGACTACCCTCCTCTAAACCCCATAGTCTTAACTAGCATAATTAGCATCCAAAAAGTATGTTGACCATGACTCATATGACCATTACTATATTTAGGTTGGTATCAGTTGGGTTATCATTATTGGTATGACATCAAGGCTACCTATAGAAAAATTTACAGATGGATTACCGACAATTTTGTCTGTGGTGAAAAAGCCACAACGTTTAAGAACTAAAAATCCTGAATGGGCTCAACTTTCAAAATTCTAATAACCGTTGTCTCTAACTATTCCATAAAACGATGAAAGCAAACGATTCTCGAAATGCCATCCCCTTGGAAATCCGTCAATGAAAGCAAAAGCATACCGATGGGGAGCTTAAAATACAATTTTTTTTAAATACATTACTCGCTCTTCCTGCCGTTGGTACAGAGTCGTCGGTGACACCACTTTTTTCTACCATGTTTGCATTTTATTCTTAATTGTTAAATTACTGTTTTGGACCCTGCGGTTTAGCCAGTTAACCATTTCAGCCCAAAAAAAATATTTTAACATATCAGACCCCGAGGTTACATTTATATATCAGTTTTGGCCCTGACACTAACTTTGTTACTTTTTTACAGTTGGCCCTGACACTAACTTTGTTACTTTTTTACAGTTACACTGGTAATTATGTCATTATATACCTTAGGGGATGTTTTTGATAATTACAAAGTTCTTTTAATATTTAAAAGTTTATTAATGCATTTACTCAACTTTTTTTTTATTATTTCATTATTTTCCTAATACTATTATTTAACAAAATAAGTTTTAAATATACAAATAAATATGTACTTTCATTAACCGTTTGTTTTTATAAAAGTCGTTTTAAAAGATAATTTGTTTTTTTTTTTTACATTTTGTTTAAACCATCTATCGTTTTTAAAATTGTTCCTTTTTAAACCATTTGTTTTTTTAATCGTTCTTTACAAAGTCGTTTGTCTTTTAAAGTTTTTTAAACACTTCATTTTATACCATTCTTTTTAAAATCATTTATTTTTTAAACATTTTCAAACAATTCACTTTTTTAAGTCGTTTATTTTTTAAATTTTACAAAACGACGTGTATAAAAAAACTAAAGAAATGTAAGATTTGAAAAAAAAAACATTCCAATAAAAAAGTTTGAAAAAAAGATCATTCATTATACAATTTTTTTTTAGAATCGTTTATTCTTTTTCAAATCTTCCATTTCTTTAGACGTTGGTTTATTCAAATTTTGTTATTTTTCTAACATTTCGTTTATTAAATTCGTGCGTTTTTTAGTACCTTACACCTGTTAACTTACTTTTTAAGGTTTTGTTTTTTTATAACCATCCCTTTTTAATCTTTGATTTTTGAAATCGTTCATTTAAAATTGATCGTTTTTAAATTCCTTCGAGTTTTGAAATCGTTCATATTCTAAAGTTCTTTTTTCCTAACGGCTCTAAGTAAATTGGATACAAAGTTTAAAAAATGAACGATTTCAAAAACAGTTTAAAAAGAAACGTTTTTAAAAATTAACGACTTAAAAAGGTGAGTTGTTTAAAAATGTTTAAAAATTAAATAATTTTAAAAAGAACGGTATAAAATAAATCGTTAAAAAAAATTTAAAAGACAAACAACTTTAAAAAGAATTATTATAATAAACAAAAGCGGTTTAAAAATAAATAATTTTAAAAACGATAGATAGTTTAGAAAAAGGTTAAAAACAAATGATATTAAAAAAGACGTTTATAACAAATAAAATACCTATTTATTTGTATATATAAAACATATTTATTAAATAATAATCGTCAAAATAACGAAATAATAAAAAAACTTGAGTAATTACATTAATAATCTATTAAATATTAAAAAAAACTTTGTAATTATCAAAAACAGCCTCTAATGTATATAAGTACCTAATTACCTTTACACTTAACTGCAAAAAGAGTAATAACATTAGTGTCAGTGACCAAAACTGCTATAAAATGCAACCCCGAGTTTTGATATGTTAAAATATTTCTTTTTGAGCTGAAAGGGTTAAAGTAGCTAAACCATAGGGGCCAAAACAGTAATTTACACTTCTTAATTTTATTATTCTAAAGGGGTATTTTAGTCATTTTTAAAATTGATAGGAAAGTTAAACGTCCATATATTTTGGGGATGTAATGTGTCATGTTTGTGCAAAATATTGGTATAAATCTGCCTGAAAGTTGGAGACAATTTGAAATTAATTAAACCCCCCAAAAAAAATTATTAGGCATGTCCTTATCAGAAACTAGTGGCTGCTGAGAATTTGATTTCTTTATTCAAGCAGTGGCTTTAAGGAAGAGCACTATTTCTTCCGTAAATATCCATCCGTGAAAAGCATGTAGTTAACAGTTAAGTCTTTCTCAACACAAAATCGAATCCAAAGTTCAATCTGCCCGCATTATTTCCACCACCCAGCTTCGATTCACCAAATGAAATCATCAGTTTTTCCCCTTGAGTTATGTCTTTCAACTCAACAAAGAGTTTCTCAGACTTGTAAATGGTCACAGCTCCTACTTTCTTCCTCGGGATATTATATATAGAGTGTGCCTATTGGCACACTAAAGTGCCTATTGGCACACCAAACCCTAAAAAAATTAGGGTTTATCTACGCTGCGTATTGGTTAATACGCAGCATATAGGGTTACCCTTATACGCCGCGTATTGACCAATACGCAGCGTAGATAGACCATAGATCTCAGTGCCTGATTACCAATCATTGCACAGAAAACAATGTCCCATACGCTGCGTATTGGTCAATACGCAGCATATATAAAACTGATGCAGATTTGGTGTCATTTTGGTAGGTTTGAAGTGTCAAGTTTTTGCCAGGTTTGTATATGCTGCGTATTGAGCAATACGAAGCGTATACACAGGGACCTTTTCAGTAAATTTAGGAAACTTCAGGGACCATACTTGTCAGTTTTCAAAAACTTAGGGACCTTTTTGTAAATTTTGGAAAAACCAGGGACCTTTTTGTACATTTTTCAAAAACCAGGGACCATTTGTGTAAGTTTACGAAATCTCAGGGACCATTTTTGTAAATATATAAAAAAAGGGGAAAAAGGGGGTCTTCATTTAAGAACCGGCCCTTGCAAGACTCGAACTCATGACCTCTCGTTTAGAACCGCAACGCCTTAACCAGTTTATCCTCTGTCCAGAGCTGTTAGAATATGAAACTTAATTTTTATATGTAGTTGCTCTCCTATACGCTGCGTAGTGACCTATACGCAGCGTATATGAGCACTTATATACGCTGCGTATAGGTCAATACGCAGCGTATATAACCTTCTGAATTTTAATTGCACACAGAACCTGTTAAATAACCTGCGTATTCCAGAACCTGTTAAATAACCTGATATATTCCAGAACCATATCCATACAACAAAACATGTTATATAACCTGCCATAATTTTATATGTACACCACAATATAAAAGTTTGTGCATACATAACAAAATGATATATACAAGAGTTTGATATATACAATAAAAGTTTGTGAATACATAACAAAATGATAAAATACTACTACTGCTGCTCCTGCTCCTGCTGCTGCTGCTGATGCTGATCCCATTCCCCATCCGTAATGAAGGGTAGTGGAGGTAACCCGTGATGCTGTCGCTGCTGCTGCAGCACCGCAGCCACCCACTCCAACAGATAATTGGTTCTTTCATGTAACCGAAGTTGCCGCTGATATGATGGGTCAACACCGGGCCAAACATGGCGTGGGAACTGAGGCGCCCCTGGTGGTCCACGCGGCGGTGGTGGCTGCGGAATGACGACGGCCGGCTCATACGGCTCCGGCGGCTCCGGATCTTGCGGGGGATAATACGGAGGGAACTCCGCCGGCAGCTGTTCAGGCTGATATTGCGTGCCGTCCTTCTTCTTAAACCGCTTCCCGTCTGGGAAGTCTTTGGTAACGTGCATTCCGGATATAACATTCTTCCCCATCCGCTTCGGCTGTGCCGGCGGACCTACATTGTCGCGGTCCGTCTCCGGATGATAGCCCAACGAAAGGGCTATCCTAGTCACGTAGGCTCCGCCGAATAACAATCCGCGCTCCTGTCGATGATGCGCGGAGGCGAAGTATTGCGCCAACCCGTGGGCGAGAGCGCACGGCCTCTTGTATAAGAGGCAATATAAGAAAAATAAATCGCCACTGGTGCACCACTCCTTGCTTTTGTTTCGAGCAGTGATCGAAGTGGAAATCATTTTGTGTAAATACCTGCACAAAAGGAAACCAGTCAGTAAATAATAATCAGACGACATCGACTAAGATCGTCGTTAAATAATATTTTTTTATTATTTAGTCGACGTCGTCCGTAAGGCGCGTACGGGCCTAACGAGCGTCGAAACTAAGTCCGTCGTTAAAATATATATTTTTTTTATTGTTTAGTCGAAGTCGAACCGTAAGGCGCGTAGGTCTCTAACGAGCGTCGAAACGGAGATCGTCGTTAAAGTATAAAACTTCGATCTTAGTTTCGACGCTCGTTAGGGACCTACGCGCCTTACGGTTCGACTTCGACTAAACAATAAAAAAATATATATTTTAACGACGGACTTAGTTTCGACGCTCGTTAGGCCCGTACTCGACTTACGGACGACGTCGACTAAATAATAAAAAAATATTATTTAGTCGACGTCGTCCGTAAGGCGCGTACGGGCCTAACGAGCGTCGAGGCCCGTACGCGCCTTACGGACGACGTCGACTAAATAATAAAAATATATTATTTAGTCGACGTCGTCCGTAAGGCGCGTACGGGCCCTAACGAACGTCGAAACTAAGTCCGTCTTATACTTTAACGACGGACTTAGTTTCGACGCTCGTTAGCGCGTACGGGCCTAACGAGCGTCGAAACTAAGTCCGTCGTTAAAATATATATTTTTTTTATTGTTTAGTCGAAGTCGAACCGTAAGGCGCGTAGGTCTCTAACGAGCGTCGAAACGGAGATCGTCGTTAAAGTATAAAACTTCGATCTTAGTTTCGACGCTCGTTAGGGACCTACGCGCCTTACGGTTCGACTTCGACTAAACAATAAAAAAATATATATTTTAACGACGGACTTAGTTTCGACGCTCGTTAGGCCCGTACGCGCCTTACGGACGACGTCGACTAAATAATAAAAAAATATTATTTAGTCGACGTCGTCCGTAAGGCGCGTACGGGCCTAACGAGCGTCGAGGCCCGTACGCGCCTTACGGACGACGTCGACTAAATAATAAAAAAATATTATTTAGTCGACGTCGTCCGTAAGGCGCGTACGGGCCTAACGAGCGTCGAAACTAAGTCCGTCTTATATTTTAACGACGGACTTAGTTTCGACGCTCGTTAGGCCCGTACGCGCCTGATCGTCGTTAAATAATATTTTTTTATTATTTAGTCGACGTCGTCCGTAAGGCGCGTACGGGCCTAACGAGCGTCGAAACTAAGTCCGTCGTTAAAATATATATTTTTTTTATTGTTTAGTCGAAGTCGAACCGTAAGGCGCGTCGGTCTCTAACGAGCGTCGAAACGGAGATCGTCGTTAAAGTATAAAACTTCGATCTTAGTTTCGACGCTCGTTAGGGACCTACGCGCCTTACGGTTCGACTTCGACTAAACAATAAAAAAATATATATTTTAACGACGGACTTAGTTTCGACGCTCGTTAGGCCCGTACGCGCCTTACGGACGACGTCGACTAAATAATAAAAAAATATTATTTAGTCGACGTCGTCCGTAAGGCGCGTACGGGCCCTAACGAACGTCGAAACTAAGTCCGTCTTATACTTTAACGACGGACTTAGTTTCGACGCTCGTTAGCGCGTACGGGCCTAACGAGCGTCGAAACTAAGTCCGTCGTTAAAATATATATTTTTTTTATTGTTTAGTCGAAGTCGAACCGTAAGGCGCGTAGGTCTCTAACGAGCGTCGAAACGGAGATCGTCGTTAAAGTATAAAACTTCGATCTTAGTTTCGACGCTCGTTAGGGACCTACGCGCCTTACGGTTCGACTTCGACTAAACAATAAAAAAAATATATATTTTAACGACGGACTTAGTTTCGACGCTCGTTAGGCCCGTACGCGCCTTACGGACGACGTCGACTAAATAATAAAAAAATATTATTTAGTCGACGTCGTCCGTAAGGCGCGTACGGGCCTAACGAGCGTCGAGGCCCGTACGCGCCTTACGGACGACGTCGACTAAATAATAAAAAAATATTATTTAGTCGACGTCGTCCGTAAGGCGCGTACGGGCCTAACGAGCGTCGAAACTAAGTCCGTCTTATATTTTAACGACGGACTTAGTTTCGACGCTCGTTAGGCCCGTACGCGCCTGATCGTCGTTAAATAATATTTTTTTATTATTTGTCGACGTCGTCCGTAAGGCGCGTAGGTCTCTAACGAGCGTCGAAACGGAGATCGTCGTTAAAGTATAAAACTTCGATCTTAGTTTCGACGCTCGTTAGGGACCTACGCGCCTTACGGTTCGACTTCGACTAAACAATAAAAAAATATATATTTTAACGACGGACTTAGTTTCGACGCTCGTTAGGCCCGTACGCGCCTTACGGACGACGTCGACTAAATAATAAAAAAATATTATTTAGTCGACGTCGTCCGTAAGGCGCGTACGGGCCTAACGAGCGTCGAGGCCCGTACGCGCCTTACGGACGACGTCGACTAAATAATAAAAAAATATTATTTAGTCGACGTCGTCCGTAAGGCGCGTACGGGCCTAACGAGCGTCGAAACTAAGTCCGTCTTATATTTTAACGACGGACTTAGTTTCGACGCTCGTTAGGCCCGTACGCGCCTGATCGTCGTTAAATAATATTTTTTTATTATTTAGTCGACGTCGTCCGTAAGGCGCGTACGGGCCTAACGAGCGTCGAAACTAAGTCCGTCGTTAAAATATATATTTTTTTTATTGTTTAGTCGAAGTCGAACCGTAAGGCGCGTCGGTCTCTAACGAGCGTCGAAACGGAGATCGTCGTTAAAGTATAAAACTTCGATCTTAGTTTCGACGCTCGTTAGGGACCTACGCGCCTTATGGTTCGACTTCGACTAAACATTAAAAAAATATATATTTTAACGACGGACTTAGTTTCGACGCTCGTTAGGCCCGTACGCGCCTTACGGACGACGTCGACTAAATAATATTTTTATTATTTAGTCGACGTCGTCCGTAAGGCGCGTACGGGCCTAACGAGCGTCGAAAAATTCTGTTTAAAAAAAATTCTGTTTAAAAACAGTTTTATGTTAAAAAAAATTCTGTTTAAAAACAGTTTTCTGTTTAAAAAACAGTTTTCTGTTAAAAAATTCTGTTTAAAAACAGTTTTCTGTTTAAAAAAACAGTTTTCTATTTAAAAACAGTTTTCTGTTAAAAAAATCTGTTAAAAAAAATTCTGTTTAAAAACAGTTTTCTGTTTAAAAAAAAAATTCTGCTTAAAAACAGTTTTCTGTTTAGAAAAAAAAAACAGCGTGGGTTTAAAAAATCTGTTAACTAACGTACCTGTGAAGTGGATCCTTAATCGTCGTAACCCTCCCCTTGGATTGATGGTGGTCCCACTGACCCATGTCCGCGATCAGAGCCCAAAACCCTAAAAGCGTGGGTTTATCAACAATTACCAACCCCTGTTTACACGAATGTTTATTAAACGTTAAATTAATATTAAATCTTAAATTTTATATATTAAAATAATAATAATAACAATACAAAATTTGTGTTAAACATACCGTCCTATATAGATCCGTAGCGATCTCAGCCTCCGTATACAAACCGCTATGCACCGCAAAGTCTGCAAGTGACATAGAACGCGCCTGGCCAGCCATGCGAAACGAAACCTCGGCCGGCTGCGCGGGGTCCACAGCCTCATTTGGCCGACGAGGATGAAACTCGAACGACGACAGGAACTCGATCAGTATCTCCCTGTAGCTCGGCGTAAACGCTAGCTCAAACAGTCGATCCCACGGTGAATCACGGGGAACAAACTCGCGCGCCCAATCTTCCGCCCCGAGCTCCCGGAGGGTTTTCCAAGAAACCGCAAAATGGGCACCGACGTGCATCTTCCGAAGCTTGTCGCAACGGAGAGCAGCGTCGGACTCCGGAGGAAACTCCAAATACGGGTGATTCAGGAGAGGATCCGCCGGTGGACGCTTCTGCTTTTGCGGCTGCTCCGGATTAATTTCTTCTATTTCCATTTCAGCATCCATCTTTCTCGTCCTGAAAACCAAAAAAATTTAGATTGGGTTCACTTTTCTAAATGTTCCAATTTCATATGTTCGAACATAAAAAAAATCGGGTCGGTTCGACGGTTCGAGTCGGGTAAGGTTCATCACATAATAAAATAAGATACAATAATGAAAAAAACATTTTCATGGTTAATTTAAAAACACGCAATATAAATAAGATGGTCTTACGAATACAAAAAACATACCGGTAAAACTAGTGGCAACTTTATTATCTTTTTCACGTTAGTATTGTAGTGGACAATGAGATTCACTAATCACTACTCATACGCATCGAATGCTAACAACAAAGGAAGCAAGAAACATGGTCACAAACTGCAAACAGCCACAAAATACCCAATTAACTACAGAAATATCACCATTGACAAATGCTATTTCTGTTGTGAACATTTTCTACCTAGAACAATGGGCTTGTATAAGACATCTCTTCAACAATAAAAACAACTTTACTTTAGAGATATCATCACCAATAAAGAAACATGTTGAAAAAAGATGCAAGTAATCAATAATTATATTTAAACTAATGTGTCATCTAGTCATGAATAACATAAGCTGATGAGCTATCTATGTCCAAAAAAAAAAAATATAACCTGTATTCATGTTGAATGATTCACTCTATGTTGTCAAAGGCGCCACCTAGGCGCTGAAGCCGCCCGGCCCAGCGCACCATATGTGCCGCGCCCTGAAAGGCGTGGTTTTAGGCTCTTAGGCGCAGGTTCTGAGCATTTTCCAGCCAAAAATGGCATAAAAGGAAAACCTAAATAAGACTGGAATCAAGCCTAAAACATATCTAAAACCCCTAGTAACGACGTTTCAGTAGTCTGTATGAAGATTTCCCTCTAAACAGTCCATATATAAAAGTATCAGACTGAGACTACTCATGAATTTATCAATTAACTGAACAAAAAAGCAATTTTTTTTAATAAAAAACAAACATGAAAGAATTCACTATTCAGCAATCAATTCTTTCAATCTAAACCCTAGGTTTCACAACTAATTCGAAATAGATATTCACCAAAAATTAAGCAATTAACTTACATAAAAGAATTCAGCAGAATTGGAGTATGTACACTGTAATTACCAGTTAAAAGCAAACCCTAATCACTAACCAAACCCTAACTTACCTAAAAAAACATCTAATTTACGGATAAAATACAAAAAAAAATCATAATTACTTGAATAGGTTGACCAAATACCTGTTTTATACTTCGAATTCGGGTCGTATACGGTCGAATAAGCCTGGTCGCCTCTCTTCTTTGTGCGTTTTTGTGCGTATTAAGATTTGGGGAAGAACAGAGCTGCGTAGGTATTTCACTGAATTAAATCAGTACCTCTACGCAGCGTATAGATCCCTACGGAGCGTATAAGAATAATCAGTTTACCATTTTACCCTTCTGTTTTGGGGCAATACGAGGCTGACTATAAGGGTAAAAACGTCATTTAGAACACCATATAAGCTGCGTATGGAACTCTACGATGCCTAGTACTATTATTATTATTATTATTATTATTATTATTATTGTTATTATTATTATTAATATTATTATTAATATTATTATTATTATTAATATTATTATTATTATTGTTATTATTATTATTAATATTATTATTATTATTAATATTATTATTATTATTGTTATTATTATTATTATTATTATTAATATTATTATTATTATTGTTATTATTAATATTATTATTTTTATTAATATTATTATTATTATTTTTATTATTAATATTATTATTATTATTATTATTAATATTATTATTATTATTATTATTATTAATATTATTATTATTATTATTATTATTATTATTATTATTCTCCTGAAACTTAAAGATGCTGCGTAGAGACCCATACGTAGCATAGACAAAGTTTGTAAAATGACGTTTTTACCCTTACAATTAGCCTCGTATTGCCCCAAACACAAGGGCAAAATAGTAGTTTAACAGGTATAGGTTTTGAAATTTTGGTTTGGGGGGAAATTGTCCGCCTTTTACATACGCAGCGTATGGATCCATACGCTGACTTTATCGATGCTCATTTTACTGTTTTGCCCTTGTGTTTGAGCCAATACGAAGCCAAAAACAGGGGCTTTTTTGTCCTTTGAACTACATACGCTGCGTAGGGATCCCTACGCGGCGTAGATAAAGTTCCATTTTTTATTTTTTTTTGTGTTTTCCTTTGATAAATAATACAAAAATATGAATAAATTATAAAAATTGAAAATGATACAAACTTTATAAATTAAAAAAATTCTACAATTTATAAATTAAAAAAATTCTACAATTATAAATGTCATTTGGTAATGATACAAACTTTATAAATTAAAAAAATTCTACAATTTACAAAAATACAAGTTTCCGGTTAATCTTCGATGTCATTTATACTCGGTTCTCTTTTTTTGTCTGCGTTAGGATTGATTAACTTGTAGTAGTGCTGTAACCGCGGTCTATACATTTCTTCCCACCGTTCCGCAGCTATTGATCGATGTGTCGACCACAACGGGTTCACTAAAGGCATGGGGTGGTCTCCTTCCAACTTAGCATGTATGAAGTGTCCCCCGTCAACATGTACGAGCGTTATCGCTTGAGGTCGTGGATCTAGTGGGGCATCCCTTAATGGGAAGATGGTAGTGCTCCATTCGATGCTTAGCAGGTGGACGACAATGTTATACCTTTGCGCTACGAGAAGCCCTACTTGGGGCATTTCCATCCAGTGACTTGGACCGCACGCTTTCAATGAATTCCATCCGATGCTCTTACGTATTCGTTCAAAGTCTCCTTTGTTATATGTTTCGAATACATGCTTCCAACGCGCCTCGTTATGGCCAATCTCCAGTAGTAAATCTCTTCGAATATTGGGCCATGCGTGTTCTAGAAAACCTAATCCGACAGCCACAGACCTGTACCCACAATGACCGTCTGGGATCACATCTTGTATACGCGATATGTAAGAGTGAAACTCTGAGGGAATTTGATCCTTAAACCTCTCAATGCTTAACAAGTGCTCGTCCCCCTTCATTAATGGAAAACCGTTATCATCCCGCGTCTCCTTCTTTTTATAACTCGTTGAACTGTTTCGTTGCGTTTTAGGTTTTTCAGACTTTCTAACCGAACCAGTTCCACGAGAGCCCTCTGACGGTACGTATGAGCTGTGTCGGGGTAAATCGTACCTATGTTTGGGGGAAGCGGTATATACGTTGCTGTCCTCGCCATAGGAGCTGTGTCTCGCAGCTTCGTCTAACCTCGCAGCTTCATCTAGCCTTTCTTGTACTTTCTTTAATGTAGGCCGACCGCGAGTATTTTGCTGGACGATCGGTGGTTTCTTGGTTGACGATTTCGGGTTGAAGACCGCTTTTATCTTTGAAAGCAAACTCTTTTGCTGAACGGGGGACTGCGCCTCTAAATGTTGCCGCACATTATTTAGCTCTGCTACAACATCGACCTCCTCGTCTACCAGTTTACACGGGAGCAAGTCAAGCTTACGCCAGAATACATCTATGTCGTCGAGTTGTATAATACGCCCTGCACAGTTAAGTTAATACGGTTAAGTTAATACGGTGTGAGAAACAGCTAAATCGTACAAAATAACAAAAGGTTTGTAGTTTTAATATTTTTTACCTGTCTGTTTGTAGTTTTCCAGCCTACAAGCACACGGCAATCCATTGCTGAGCCACATATGGCAACCACATGATGCGTTAAGTTTCCGCAACACCTCCATCTTCCTCAGTAGCTCTTTTTCCAGCAAATCAAGTGCTTCATGGGAAACCTTTCCACGTAGGTTGTCCAACATTCGTTTTCTGTGGTGGTTCATCGTTTTTTCGATGCTCTCAGTGAAACTTTTTTGTATTTCATCGTACTGAGTTTCAACTATATCAATGACGCATCTTGCTATTCGCTCCAATGAACTCCCGCGCGTAATGTATCTTTTTAAATTTGCGTGCTGGCTCTCAACTCTGTTGGTGGTGCGCTGACCAAAGTTGCGACACTTATCGGTCCACGCATAAACGAACATTTCTTTATAGTCTTTGAGCCAGTTTTCGTAGAGGTAATCATAGACACCTGCAAAAATAAAATAATGAAATGTAAAAGCGTGTGTAAAATATAATAGATTGGGTGAGTCGTTTGTTGAAGGAACACTTACTTTCTCGGTTGGCAACCACGAGTCGGTTATACATTTTCTCCAAGTTGTACTTGTACATGGGCTCTGATGAAGATTCGCACAATCTATTCCAGTACGACATAAATTTCCCCCAATCTTCTTTATCGAACCCTTTCTTGCAATTTCTAGCTATATTTTGTTGGATGTGAAAGTGGCATAGAAGCCTGGTTGCGTTCGGGAATACTTTAGAACACGCTTTAATTAGGGCAAGCTCCCTATCCGTGACTATCACACGCGGCATCATACATTCATGCAATATTGACTTGATCCGCTCAAGCACCCACACGTAGTTACCCCTTCGTTCTTTACAAATAACGGCATGTGCTATACAAAAAGACTTCGCGGTCGACGTCATACCCACAACCTGGATAAATGGCATGTTGTAGAGGTTTGTTTTGTAGGTCGCGTCGATCAACATCACGTGCGGGAATGCACGCCACATAGTGATTGAATAAGGATGAACAAAGAAAATCTCTGTTACGACATCTGTTTTGGGTTCCTGTCGGGTGTCGTAAATGAATCGGTGGTCGTGCAGCAGGCTTTCCAGTTCCTGAATAGGATTCTTTCCGTCCGCTATTGTCGCTCTAATTTTTTGTACCGCATTTTGCACGTCTTTCTGAACGTGCAGGCTGTCGGGGAACTGCTTTCTTAGGGTTTGAAATATGATACGTGGCTCCATGTTTTGAGCAGTTAGCTGCTCCACTAGCTTGTATTCGGCTTTAGTAAATCTTCGCACAAAAGCGTGGCCCAACAGACTCGTCGTAGGTTCATGGTTATGGTTCGCACAGTCCACTTTTAACTCCCACGTGTCATTCGTCACGTCCCGGATGGCGAGTAATGAAAATGGGCAACCGATTTTTTTGCTACCTGCTTTCCTAACTGTTGCTTTACTACGGTGCTCACCACTACGGTCGCACACAAGCCATACCATCCCAGTAGTACCGCCAAAATTTTTTGATCGGCGGGTAACAATTACGTAACCATACTTCTTTCCCGTTTCTTGTACCCAATTCTTCAAATCAGTTAGAGACATGAAACGCTAAAAAAAAGTTACGTTAATAATAATAATAATAACAATAATAACAATAATAACAATAATAACAATAATAATAATAACAATAATAATAATAACAATAATAATAATAATAATAATAACAATAATAACAATAATAATAATAATAACAATAATAACAATAATAACAATAATAACAATAATAATAATAATAACAATAATAACAATAATAATATTAACAATAATAACAATAATAATAATAATAATAACAATAATAACAATAATAACAATAATAATAATAATAACAATAATAACAATAATAACAATAATAACAATAACAATAATAATAACAATAATAATAATAATAATAATAACAATAATAACAATAATAATAATAATAACAATAATAACAATAATAACAATAATAACAATAATAACAATAATAATAATAATAATAACAATAATAACAATAATAATATTAACAATAATAACAATAATAATAATAATAACAATAATAATAATAATAACAATAATAATGTGATACCTCATTTATTTGAAACGGATTGCCCGGGGTAGATGGTTCATAAAGTGATGTATCGTATCCACTGTATCCACCTTCACCCACGTATCCACTGTAACCACCTTCACCCCCATATCTATCGTATTCACTGTATCCACCTTCACCCACGTATCCACTGTAACCACCTTCACCCCCGTATTCACTGTAACCACCCTCACCCCCGTATTCACTGTAACCACCTTCACCCCCGTATCCACCCTCACCCCCGTATCCACTGTAACCACCTTCACCCCCATATCTATCGTATCCACTGTAACCACCTTCACCCCCGTATCCACCTTCATCCCCGTATACCCCGTAACCCGGATACGATTGCTGCGTCGGGTAATATGTTTCATCAACAGGTGCATTCTCAGCACCGTATCCACTTTGTTGCACGTACGGAGATTCATACCCGTATCCGTAATCTGGATACACTTGATGCGCCGGGTAATTTGGTTCATCAACAGGTGGAGTGGGAGTCTTGTTCAAGTCTGGCAACTGTGTTTTTTGATCAACGGGGACTCCAGACACAACCTCCTCCTCCTCCTTGGCAGCATTTGCTCCCCATGTGTCGTTAGAATAGCGCTTACCGAAATAATTATCGGTCCAAAATGATGACATTTTAACCAGATTGAACAAAAAACGGAACAAATGATGTGTAAATTGCTTACTGAAGAAGAAGATGAAAAAGAAAGCAGTAGGCAGTGAATTCGAATTGTGAACACATGGATAAATAGACTTTCACGTGACAGTTCAATAGGCAGCGTATTGCCCTCTACTCCCCGTATTACTTTATTCACGTGCCTGGACAACATCGTATCGATGTCAAATCAGTCTGACATACGCTGCGTATTGACCACTACGCAGCGTATAGGGTTACATCTATACGATGCGTATTGATCACTACGGACCCTATGTCAGACTGATTTGACCATGGTACTAGGTTTGACTGTGTGGTTGTGTCCCTACCATTAACATACGCTGCGTATTGGTCAATACGCAGCGTATAACCTAACTAGTGTATATATGTAATTAAGTTTCATATTCTAACAGCTCTGGACAGAGGATAAACTGGTTAAGGCGTTGCGGCTCTAAACGAGAGGTCATGGGTTCGAGTCTTGCAAGGGCCGGTTCTTAAATGAAGACCCCCTTTAACCTCTTTTTTGATATTTTTACAAAAATGTCCCCTGAGATTGCGTAAATTTATAAAAATGGTCCCTGGTTTTTCGAAAATTTATAAAAAGGTCCCTAAAGTTTCGAAAACTGACAAATATGGTCCCTGAAGTTTCATAAATTTACAAAAATGGTCCCTGTTTATAAGCTATGTATTGCTCAATACGCAGCTTATATAAACCTGGGAAAAAAATTACACTTCAAACCTACCTAAATGACCCCAAATTTGCATCAGTTTTATATTCGCTGCGTATTGACCAATACGCAGCGTATAGAAACTTTGTTTTCTGTGCAATGATTGGTAATCAGGCACTGAGATCTATGGTTTATATACGCTGCGTATTGACCAATAATAACAATAATAATATTAACAATAATAACAATAATAATAATAATAACAATAATAATAATAATAACAATAATAATGTGATACCTCATTTATTTGAAACGGATTGCCCGGGGTAGATGGTTCATAAAGTGATGTATCGTATCCACTGTATCCACCTTCACCCACGTATCCACTGTAACCACCTTCACCCCATATCTATCGTATTCACTGTATCCACCTTCACCCACGTATCCACTGTAACCACCTTCACCCCCGTATTCACTGTAACCACCCTCACCCCCGTATTCACTGTAACCACCTTCACCCCCGTATCCA
This sequence comes from Helianthus tuberosus, assembly GCA_030545235.1. Taxonomy (NCBI): domain Eukaryota; kingdom Viridiplantae; phylum Streptophyta; class Magnoliopsida; order Asterales; family Asteraceae; genus Helianthus; species Helianthus tuberosus. The sequence goes on from CM060408.1 coordinate 8,594,986, forward strand.
CCCTCACCCCCGTATCCACTGTAACCACCTTCACCCCCATATCTATCGTATCCACTGTAACCACCTTCACCCCCGTATCCACCTTCATCCCCGTATACCCCGTAACCCGGATACGATTGCTGCGTCGGGTAATATGTTTCATCAACAGGTGCATTCTCAGCACCGTATCCACTTTGTTGCACGTACGGAGATTCATACCCGTATCCGTAATCTGGATACACTTGATGCGCTGGGTAATTTGGTTCATCAACAGGTGGAGTGGGAGTCTTGTTCAAGTCTGGCAACTGTGTTTTTTGATCAACGGGGACTCCAGACACAACCTCCTCCTCCTCCTTGGCAGCATTTGCTCCCCATGTGTCGTTAGAATAGCGCTTACCGAAATAATTATCGGTCCAAAATGATGACATTTTAACCAGATTGAACAAAAAACGGAACAAATGATGTGTAAATTGCTTACTGAAGAAGAAGATGAAAAAGAAAGCAGTAGGCAGTGAATTCGAATTGTGAACACATGGATAAATAGACTTTCACGTGACAGTTCAATAGGCAGCGTATTTCCTTCTACTCCCCGTATTACTTTATTCACGTGCCTGGACAACATCGTATCGATGTCAAATCAGTCTGACATACGCTGCGTATTGACCACTACGCAGCGTATAGGGTTACATCTATACGATGCGTATTGATCACTACGGACCCTATGTCAGACTGATTTGACCATGGTACTAGGTTTGACTGTGTGGTTGTGTCCCTACCATTAACATACGCTGCGTATTGGTCAATACGCAGCGTATAACCTAACTAGTGTATATATGTAATTAAGTTTCATATTCTAACAGCTCTGGACAGAGGATAAACTGGTTAAGGCGTTGCGGTTCTAAACGAGAGGTCATGGGTTCGAGTCTTGCAAGGGCCGGTTCTTAAATGAAGACCCCCTTTTACCTCTTTTTTGATATTTTTACAAAAATGTCCCCTGAGATTGCGTAAATTTATAAAAATGGTCCCTGGTTTTTCGAAAATTTATAAAAAGGTCCCTAAAGTTTCGAAAACTGACAAATATGGTCCCTGAAGTTTCATAAATTTACAAAAATGGTCCCTGTTTATAAGCTACGTATTGCTCAATACGCAGCTTATATAAACCTGGGAAAAAAATTACACTTCAAACCTACCTAAATGACCCCAAATTTGCATCAGTTTTATATTCGCTGCGTATTGACCAATACGCAGCGTATAGAAACTTTGTTTTCTGTGCAATGATTGGTAATCAGGCACTGAGATCTATGGTTTATATACGCTGCGTATTGACCAATACGCAGCGTATAGGGTACCCTATACGCTGCGTATTGGTCAATACGCAGCGTATATAAACCCTAAGTGTGCAGATAGGCAAAGCGAGTGTCTAGATAGTGAGAGCCTATATATAAATTCATTGAAAGGATATAAAACGTCTATATCCCGATCGAAAACCATTTCTGCACACCTATGTTTTGGATTGGGATGTACATTGGCATCTGTGTTTTGCATCCTATGTAATTGTAATTCTTTAACACCTCATAAATAAAAGTTTCTTGCTAGTGCAGCCAGGGGCACAGCTTACTTGGGGCGGGAGGGGGCGCCCGCCCCCCGAACTTTTCGATGCGTAGTGTTATCAACAGTAACTTCGTATAGAATTTTTTAGGTATATACGTTTTCGACCCCCGGTTTCGGAAAAAACGGGGGGTCAAGCTTCGCCAATGAATGCAGCCAGTGATATAGGTTGTGAAAGTTTGAATGAAAATAGAAACTGATTTATTATTCTTACACTTATTTTATAGTCTAAAACGGAGAAAAGAACAGGACCTGTCCCCTACCCCTGTACAAAAAAATTGGTATGTTGATCAACTTGACCCGTAACCCAACTCACCTCTTTAACTCTCACAAATGGGTGCGAACTAAGCATGACAAATTGTTACTGGCTTCCCCTATTCCAGCAGATATAAAATTCTCAATCCATCGGGTCCTTCATCTATAAATCAGCATATTGATCCTAGTTACAGACTACAAATAAAACAAGCGTCAGTATGACCCAAAACTGTGTGAAAGCGAAACGGTTAAATAATACATTACACAAAATAAGAATGTTGTAAACATGTTTGGTTCATTAAACTACACATATTTAATCCATTTCAACTTGATCTGTTACCCAACACGCAAACGTACAAAACATAAATAGTGTTTTAATGTAGTTTTAAAAATACCATAGAGTGGAGGGTTTTCCATGGCCTGCTGACCTGAAATCATCACATAAATTCAGGAAACTTTAAAGTATGTCATGATGTTCAAACAACTTGAGAAATAAAGTTAAGTTCCATTTATATGTGAACATAAACCCGTACAGAAAAGTCCATCCGAACAGCACACACAGGGACAAGAGATCACTTGTATGAATTTGCATGACTGTGTACAGGGTAACTCAATAAATCGTACCTAGTCAAGTTCCATTACTGAGTAAGCATATATGATCGAGCATCGGTTGATTCAACCATTGTAATTGAAACTAAAATACTGATTACTGAATACCTCATATAAACAGAACTCTTATAAACAGAACTCTTATATTACTTAAAATAAATACAACGAGAATGAAAGACACTTCAACAAACAAACAATGCTATCCTATTTATAGCAAACCCATAGCACATGCACAAAAGAATATTCCAACGTAGTCCTCCATTTCAGCAACAATATTCCAACGTATACTTCCTCAACGTCCACTTCCCACGTTCTCGGTCAACCTTAGACTAATTCACTACCATGTAACTAAAATAAAACTCAGCTGACCCGTTTAATTATTCGACCCATTTTCTAACCCGTACTCTGTTGGGAAAACAAGCGGTCTCAAAGAATCCCAACAACCCTCCCAAAGCCAACAATAGAGAAATATAACTGAACACAAGAATATACGTGGAAACTCCAAAACCGGAGAAAAACCACGGGCCTCCAGAGAGAAAGCTCCACTATGCGACAAATTTTTACAATCACACAGACTAATCTCTCAAGCCTCCCCCCGCCCAATTACAACCACACTTCTCCGAAGCGTTTAACCAAAACCTTCCTACACTCTAAGACAAGAGAACTAGAAAAGAAAGAAGGAACCAAACACTTCAAGTGTATTTTTGGTTGGGGCTCTTTGAAACCAAAGCCTTGGACTCCTTTTATAAGCTTGGAGTCCTCCAAAGCTTTCATCCTTGCACCGATATGGGATGGGCACATTTTTCATATAGCCAAAAAATCCTAACAAATCTCCACCTTGGATATATGAAAAAAAAAACAACCACATCAAAGGAACACCGTCTTCAACCGACGATCATACTCCACCATAAAAGAGTATCTCCACTTAGAATAGACCATTCTAAGAATTTCTTCTCGGCACATGTTGAAAAAACCTGCTGAAAATTTATGGTGCAACTTCCCCGCTTGGCATACCCGGAAGTTCATCAGCCATCAACATCAATTTTTCACCACACATCTTGCATCTATGCCAACCCAATGCCCATGTGTAAATCCATGAACCCGCTAACAAAATTGCATCCCCTTTCATGGTAGCGCGGGCATACCATAGGGATGACATAACTTCAAAGGAATTCATCACCGTCAATAACGACGGAGACATTGTTAGCTGACTTGGAGCTACTTGCCGAATCCGCTCCACCTGGACAATTTCTCTTGACATGCCCAGACTGTCCACACTTCCAGCATACAGGAATCTTCTGTGAGTGCTTCTTCTTCCCGTTCCCGCATATTAAAACCGTTCCTTCTGACGAAGTATGACCGCTACTACCCAGTCTTTTCTCTTCAGACAATAGCTTCTCAGTAACATCCGCATACTTCAGGGTCTCTTTCCCATACATCAGAATGGGCTTCATATGATCATAGGAAGATGTCAAAGATAATATAAGCCTTAGTGCTTTATCCTCATCTTCAACCTTCACTCCAATAGCCTCCAGTTCTGACACGATATTATTAAGAACACTTAGATGATCTGAAATTTTCGTATCTCCATCCATACGAAGGGTATGAAACTGTTCCTTGAGATACAACCGATTTGAGATGCCTTTGCCTTGATACAACTGCTCAAGCTTCTCCCACAAATCCTTTGCAGTTGATATCCCATGCACATTTGCAAGAACATTCTTTGCTAGACACAAACGAATCGCACTTGCCGCTCTCAAATCCAGATCTTCCCATTCTTCATCATCGTCTTTACTGGTTCCGCTTGAATCCTTGCCTGGAACAAGGGTCGGTTTCCCCCTCAACGCCTTGTGTAACCCAGATTGAATCAACACATCCTTGACTTGAACTTGCCACAAACCAAAGTTGATTCTTCCATCATATTTCTCTACGTCGAACCTCATGGGACTGTATTTCGACATCGTATCCGTATCTTCAAAAACAATATTGTATACTAGAACACCAAGCCTATAAGCAGTACACCCAACAAAGGATTCCCAGGAAAGAGAGGTGGGTACAATGGACATACTTAAGTACCAAGTCTTTCCTAGCCAGAACCTTCCCAGGGCAAAATGCGTATATCCGGCTCGTGTATAATTTTACCGTATACAAACAGTCAACCGAGACAACCGAATCCTCGTTTCTGATGTGGAAGATCAGACTAAGCTGCAACCACAGAGCATACTACGAACCTTCCAAATACCTGGACACCCTCTAAGAAAATTCGTTTCTGATGTGGAAGATCAGACTAAGCTGCAACCACAGAGCATACTACGAACCTTCTAAACCGAGACCTCCTCCAAAACCTGGAGCTCTGATACCACTTGTTGGGAAAACAAGCGGTCTCAAAGAATCCCAACAACCCTCCCAAAGCCAACAATAGAGAAATATAACTGAACACAAGAATATACGTGGAAACTCCAAAACCGGAGAAAAACCACGGGCCTCCAGAGAGAAAGCTCCACTATGCGACAAATTTTTACAATCACACAGACTAATCTCTCAAGCCTCCCCCCGCCCAATTACAACCACACTTCTCCGAAGCGTTTAACCAAAACCTTCCTACACTCTAAGACAAGAGAACTAGAAAAGAAAGAAGGAACCAAACACTTTAAGTGTATTTTTGGTTGGGGCTCTTTGAAACCAAAGCCTTGGACTCCTTTTATAAGCTTGGAGTCCTCCCAAGCTTTCATCCTTGCACCGATGTGGGATGGGCACATTTTTCATATAGCCAAAAAATCCTAACATACTCGACCCGTAACCCATCAAGATTATCCAACATCCTTATCGGAAACTAGCGGCTGCTGAGAATTTGACTACTTTATTCAAGCAGCGACTTTTTAAGGAAGAGCGTCCATCCTTGGAATGCAAGTAACTAACACTTAAGTCTTTCTCAACGAAATATCCAACTTCATTTCATCAAATCAAATCATCAGTTTCTTCCCTGTAGTTATGGCTTGCCACGCAGGAGAAGGGTTTCGCCGACTTGTAAAGGGTCTCCACTCCTACTCTGTTCCTGAAAACTTTACAGATTCATTGTTAGGCTATGAAAGCTCTATAGCCCGATCAGAACTCCAAAACCATTTCAGTGCACCTATGTTTTGGATTGGGATGTACATCGCATTGGCATCTCTTGTTTGCATCCTTGCCATGGTGGCTGATTTATTACATGGTTTCCGTAGTAGAAAGCTATGGTTTCCCTGTAAATATTTTAGAGTTAACGCTGCTTTTCTCACTATAATATCAGTTGCAATGAAGTTACCTGTGGATCTAACTAGTTCAATGATGGGTTTTGTGGACAAAGGGGCAAAGCTCGGAAGCATGGCCCTTATGTGCACCATGATTGCTAATTTATTGCCCAGTTTAGCAACCATGGACAGCAGTGACCTTTTGTCAAACATCATAGCTTTGTGTGTTCTTGTCATCACCTTGGTTGTCAATGTTTGCATCCAAATACAAACTGGAGTTATATCCACATATACCACATATGATCGCAATCCTAGACAGTCTGAAGTCAAAATAATCACATCACCACTAAACAATAGAGCAGCCTCCATTTATGCAATTTTGTTAGTTGTGTTGCTAATAGTGCATGTATGTTCATCGGTAGCGATTCTAAAGTCCAAAAAGATTATAGAATTGAAATACCAAAAAGGTCATGACAAAGCTTCAAAAGAGATTCAGACATCAGCCAGAGAATTACTAACAGTTGAGAAGCTACATAAGCATGTGAGAAACCACTGGATCATGGCAGGAAGTGGCAGCCCACAATTCATAACAGCTTGCTTTCACACCACATCTGCTTCTGGGGTAATATGTCTTTTGGTCACTATATTACACACTTATACTATGTCCGTCCTTCTTTATGATTGGAAACACGCTGGTACAAGACTCCATGCAGAGGGTAAGCACTATGATTCGGATTACGGGAGGTCCATGATGGCAATTCTCATAGTACAATTTACCGGAGTCCTTATTGGTACAATTGCACCACTGTCCATATGTTTTGCAACATTAAACTTTAAGGTGTCCACCAAAATCATTTCAAGCCACTTTAAGTTCTTTAAAGTGGATTGTTATTGGACTAGCAAGTTATATGATTGGAAACACGCTAGTATAAGACTCCCATTTCATAGCCACGTCCTCGAGGTGGTCATCAAGACTTTGAAAAGGATAATTTTGAACATGTGTATAGGATTGCAGATTGGAGTTGTGGCGGTATGTAAGGTAACAGCCTTGATCCCATTATTTTTTATGATATGTTTCTTGTATTGTTTTCGTTGTATCAAGTGGTTATTAAAGAAAGTGTTTCCTTCATTGGAAAACGGGGTTATGAACTTTCAAGGAGAGAATGATCTTAACCCTCATGTTTTGCATCTTGAAGATAAGAGTGAGCTTGGTGAGAGATATCTGAAAGGCCTTTTAAAATCTGTCAACCGATTGATCCAAAATGGTGCAAAAAACCAACCCAAAAAGCTCATCAAGCTAATTCTTGGAAAGGCTACTAGTGGTTTTGAAGGAGTTAAGAAGTTTGACCAATTTGATCATGATGTTCCATCTGATGATTGTTGGAGGTTACCAGTGGTAACCCTAACAACCATCTTGGTTTCTCTCCCTAGAATCAAAAAGGAGGAAGTTTTTAGCTTGTTGGAAAGTGTTAGGGAAGGTCTACTATATGTCAAAGTGGTGGAAAAAAGCCTCAATGCTACAGATGATCATGTATGTTTTCAAAATGCGGCTGAAACTTTGTGGCGAGAAATTACATTACACAAAAAATGGTTAGGAAACGACTTGCGTGACCCTTCTTTCCGAGAAAATACAGCTAAACAAATTGTTGAATGGTTCAGGGATAAAGCTAAGAATATAGCTTGCTCGGAGGATAGAAATAATGATAATACTGGAGGCGAGAATGATGATTTGATACACAGGTCTATTGGTGCCAACTCAATGTATCGTATAACCGAAACAATTCTACGTAACTGCCACACCAACATTGATGCCACGGTTAGCCAGAACGAACTATTTGGCAGCTTATCATCAATGATTGCTGATATAATTGCCGCTTGTCTCACCAACTTACCACAAGCCATAACAATGAAATGTCACACTAGTGTGATAGAGGAAAGGGAAGCCACTGTCTATGATGCAGCCCAACTTTTAGGTGAGACTACACAAATTATCGAAACACTTGGAGGTCGCGATATTCCAAACATGGATCCAAGTGACCTACCATTTATCGAAAAATGGCGTGCTTTTTTAGGGAATCCCTGATTCCTTAAAATTCATATTTGAGCTTTAGGTAATGAAGTAAGTTCATGTTTATTTGTTTTCTTCTTTGTAACTGGTTAGTAATATATATTAACACTCGAGTATGAACCAGTGTGAAGCTAGTAAGATTTTCATGGGCAATCATCTTTACTACTCAAAGTAATCCAGGATGGTCGAATATGCGGTTTCAAGAAGTTGATTTGCACGATTAGCATCCAGAAAGTATGTTGACCAATTCCTTTCTTCTCCTAAATTGTACTCTTTCCTAGTTTACTAGCTAGTAAATTGTTAGTATCAAGATTTTGGTTTTTGGTGTGGTTTGAGATTGTTTGGATGCATTTTCTATATGAACCTGTTGCCATCTTACTCTTTGTTGGTGTTTATTGTTAGAAAGTATATACAATCCAGACATGTTAATAAGCTTATTGTTAATGTTATTAGTATATCTCCAAATAGATTATGTGAAATAATCAAATATAATTAACTAGTGTTTAATGCCCGTGTTGCGGGCGTGGGGTCTTTTTTACGTGCTAAGTAGTAAGCAAACGACGATCAAAACCCGAAAAATTGTAAAAAATACAAATTTATACCGCCACGTGACGTAAATCGTAGACAAAACAAACATGAACTTATACCGTGAGCTGGTAACACGTAGAACGCAAATTTATACCATCCTCAATACAAGGCATAAACAATAAAACACAAAAACTAATGCTACAAGAAAAAAAAAATGGTATCGATTTGGTGGAAATTTGCAATATTTCAAAATAATAGAAACAAATAGGTGGGCTTTGATTTGAAGAAAGTCGTTCATACACCCTTATTAATACAAGTGGTCTCTTGCTTATGGGCTTTGATTGAGTAATACAAGTGGTCTCCTGGTGACGGTGAACAAAAGGTCATGGCATTAGTGTAAATAAGATCCTATGTTTGTCCAATTAATATACTGTTAATAAGAAGATACTTGAATTGTATATAGTATATAATAAAGGTAGTTAAAGTTAGTTACTTTGGATCAAATAGTTAGTTAATATGGGTCAAGATTAGCAAACAGGTCACTTGGGTTATAAGTTATAACTATAGTGGCTTACTAAAGGTTCCAGTGTTTGGTTATAAGAAAGGTTATTTTGGTAAAATAAAAAATAAACGTTTACTTTCATAAGTCATGCAATTTGATACAAGTATTAAATTTATTCAAGTCCTCACTCTCTTTTTATCGTTTATTTGTGTGTAACATGACAAATATGTCAATATTATCATCATGTGCCTAAGTTATTGAGACCACTGTGTGTTGATGTTGGGATTGGTATTGAGTGGATTATATTTATTAAATTTTTTGTGGTGGATGGATTTGGTGCTGAGGTCGCTGGGTTGATAAGGTTAGTGGGTATGGTGATGGTCCATCCTTTGAGGATGATCCGCCACGTAGGCGCCATGTCATAGTCCTCCCAAGGATGGTCCATCCTCCAAAACTAGAGGGTATGGGAGGATGGTCCTAGTCATAGTCCTCCACCACTTTTAAGCTTTTTTAATTTTTTTAATCTTCTATTTTTTTAACATATAACAAATAAAGTAACAAAATATTTTCATTAATATTAAAAAACATTACATAAACTTAAAAAAAATTAAACTTAAAAAAAGTAAATTTAAAAAAAACATAAACTTAAAAAAAATAAACTTAAAAAAAACATAAACTTAAAAATATCCTAATATATTAAAATAAGCTACTAGTCTTCGTCTTCCATGTCGTGGTCGGGTTCGGGTTCGTTTAGAGCGTTGTTCCAAATGTACTCCACCAAGTCCGCTTGTAGGTTATGATGTGTGTACTCGTTACGTAGAGCGAACATGTTCAAATCTTGTTGTTCCCCACTAACTGGAACAGAATTTCCAGTAGACGCGTTTTCGTCGTACTCGCATATCGCTCTGCCTTCGTCTTCAATGACCATGTTATGAAGGATGATACAAGCGTACATAATGTGTCGTAACCTCTTTGGTGTTTGCGAACGTGCTGGATGTTCAATGATGTGCCATTTTTTTGTAGAACACCAAAAGTCCGTTCAATATCTTTTCTCGCACCCTCTTGATACTTCGCAAACTTTTTTCTTTTTTCGTTTGTCGGGTGCGGAATAGTTTTAACGATTGTCGAGTACGTTGGGTATATTCCATCGGCTAGGTAGTAACCTCACCTTTATACCACCCCCGAAACTGTAAAGCTTGTGTCTGGACCCGTACCCGCCACTACATCCTCAAATATCTGTGACTGATATATGATGTTAAGGTCATTGAGCGAATCAGGTAGACCAAAAAAAACATGTCAGATCCAGAGATCCTGTGATGCAATAGCATCTAGAATAATAGTCGGATGTCCATGATCTCCCCTAGTATACTATACTGACCTTGCCAGGAAACTGGGCAGTTCTGCCACGGCCAGTGCATGCAATCAATGCTCCCGAGCATTCCTGGGAAACCATGTCTCTGTTCGTGTGCTTGATATAATTTTTGAACGTCGTTTGCGTTCGGTTTCCGCAGGTATCGCTTGCTATACAATTTGGCAACCCATTCGCAAAACTTGTGCAAACATAGACGTGCGGTTCTATCAGACATCCTAATATACTCGTCTAATGCATCGGGTGCGTAACCGTATGCCAGTTGGCGAATGGCCGACGTACATTTTTGTAAATTACTGAAACCCCTTTGCCCCCTAGCGTTGTTTCGTAGTGTAAAAAACGGATTAGACTGGGCCATGTCGCCTGCAATACGTAAAAACAGTGGACGACTCACGCGGAAACGACGTCGAAAAATATCGGCTGGGTACACGGGTTCGTCGACAAAATAATCGGCTACTAGTTTAACGTGGCCGGCTATAAATTTAAAACGAAACATAAGTGAAATTAATTATAAAATACATTTTCAAATCTATATAAAACATAAGGAAAAAAAAGTAAAATACCTTCTTGGTCTCGGTTATATTTTGCTCGTCTAGTTAGCCGTTGGGACGACGCTTCATCACCCGCCATGAAGACCTGAGCCGCGTTCATAATCATGTTATGCATAATAGCATCCTCTTCCGAAGATGATGAATACCCCGTAGACGAAGATGATGAAGAGATGAAAGAAATTGAAGAAATGAAAGAAATGGGTGAAGCCATGATAATTTTTGAGCGAGAGATGGGGTGGTAGCAGGTAAAAAATGGTAAAAAAATGATGAGTTTTTATAAAAAGGGAAGAGTGCTTATAAAATGTGAGAGATATGGGGTGGTAGTGGGTGAAAAGTTGTGAAAAAAATGTTTAAAGATGTGAGTATTTATAAAAATGGAAGTGAATTGGGGGATTTTTTGAATTATAGCCGTTATTATAATTATTAATTATGAATTTGAATTTTTTTTTTAAACGATCATCTTCAACTTGGGGCCCACTTATTTTGTCTTCACATGCGCGTCGCCAACGTCCATTTTCAGACGGAAAGGACGGGGACGGAGGGGGGCGGGCCGGTGTAGCACCCGGCGACGAAACGGGACGGTAGGAGGACGACCCCATACCGTGTAGCCTAAGAATCATTAATATAATTTTAGATAGTGGATTATATTTATTAAAATTTTGGCTCAACTAGAATCGTCCACTTATTTAAATTAATTCCTTGGCGAAAGGTCATCCATGCCACATGAGCAAATTCATTGGCGAAAGGTCATCCATGCCTTGTGTGACGGGCCCTAGCCCCGGTTTGACCCGGTCAGAAGCCGCGGGACAGGAACCTGTGGTATCTGTGATGTGACAGCAGAAGATTTTTAATAGGATCTTTTAAAACTCAAAATGCCTAATTATTTTATTTCATAATTTGGGATAAACCCCGTAATTTACAATAGAGGAATTTAACTGGGAAATTCCCTGATTTATTAAAACATGTTTACTCATTTTTAACTGAGTCACCTCTTCAAGCTTGTTAGTGCTCCATAGCACGTTTTTCCTTGATTTACAGCAGGTCGCCTGAAACATGTTTTAAAAATATTTTGTCAGTGGGGAAATACTGGTGAATCATTCATTTTGATAAAATGACACATAGTTATCAATTACAGCATAAGAGCGATTACAATGGCTTCTATCTTATTTTTATCTGGCGCCGTGTCACATTGCGTGACGATGGTCATACCACTATTGGGTCTTTCCCCAAGTAGTGACGATCACTGTTTGGATATATTAGCCTAACCAGTGAAAATTAGCAATGTGCACAATACCCCACTAGCCAGTGATTAAGATAACCACGACTTACTCCATCTAATTATAACATTTGAAAATGGAGTATTGTAAAATATTTGATAAAAAGAGAATGACTCACATTGCAGATTTATATGGGCAGAGTTTAGCCTACTGATTAGCCTTTTAACCTAAATTTAAACAACATGCACACGAACTAGGTTAGTAACTAATACAGCATTTACGATAACTCACGAGATTAAACCCTCACAACGAATGACAAACTGCGATACTTAAACATCCATCGAATTCACGACGAATGACAAAGCATAACCCTAATGTGGGCAGCACTTAAACATCCATTGGATAGTTTTAATCGATCGGACATTGAATCGTAGCAGCGATCGAGTTATTACCCTGTTATCGTGGCAGCGTTCCGTGAATTGTGTGTGTTTCTGTAGTATTTGGACGATATCTCAAAGTGTAAAGCGAATTTTAACGTCGAACTAACGCAGAAATCTAAGTGCCAATGCCCTCTATTTATACTGGAAAATAGGCTCCCTCGCGTGGCGCAAGGCCCTGTCGCGTGGCGCGAGGGGTGCCACTCTAGCATAGAGTAGCCCCGTGTCCCAGTAGCTCAGGTGAGTTGGTCATTCGTCAAAATTATATTTCCACGTAAAACTGTGTGGATATTACTAACGGGGAATTACCCCCCCTGAGTTTTAGGGGCCCTGATCCTGATTCCGATTGTTCTAAAAATTTTAGGGTTTATGCAGGATCACTTGGGTGTCTTAATTAGGGTTTCCTATTGAACCAAATATAATAATAAATAGGACTTTTGATAAGAGTTGTTACATCCTCCCCACCTTATTTAAAATCTCGTCCTCGAGATTTAGCAGAATAAGTGAGGATATTTTCGCTTCATTTCCGATTCCAGCTCCCAAGTGTATTCAGGTCCTCTTTTCGAATCCCACTTGACTTTGACAAGCACTAAACGCTTGTGTTTAAGAAACTTGATCTTTCTATCTTCTATCTGAAGAGGTTTCTCAACAAATTTTAACTTTTCATTTACCTCTATATCTTTGAGAGGTACTACCAGAGATTCGTCAGATAGACATTTCTTGAGGTTGGATACATGAAACACATCATGTACTCCAGCTAATTCTTCTGGTAGTTGTAAACGATAAGCAACTGGTCCTATACGTTGGATCACTGAGAATGGTCTTACGTATCTTGGACTTAGCTTTCCTTTCTTTCCAAACCGGACTACTCCTTTCCAAGGAGATACTTTCAATAGTACTTTGTCTCCAACTTGAAACTCTAACGGCTTGCGTCGATTATCTGCATAACTTTTCTGGCGATATCGAGCTGTCTTCAGTCTTTCCTTGATTTGAGTGATCTTGTCGGTAGTTTCTTGCACAATCTCTGGTCCTGATAATTGAATTTCTCCTATTTTTGCCCAACAAACTGGAGTTCTGCACTTTCGTCCATACAGTGCTTCGAATGGGGCAGCTTTAATACTTGCATGATAACTATTATTATACGGGATTCAATTAAAGGTAGGTGGTCATCCCAGTTTCCACCAAAATCTATTACACATGCTCGGAGCATGTCTTCCAGTGTTTGTATCGTCCTTTCACTTTGCCCGTCTGTTTGTGGATGATATGCCGTACTTAAATTTAGCCGGGTTCCCATTGCTTCCTGGAAACTTTTCCAGAAGTGGGAAGTAAAACGACTATCTCTATCTGATACAATGGAGAGTGGAACTCCATGTAAGGATACTACTTCATCTACGTACAACTTGGCTAACCTTTCCATGCTAAAGGTTTCCTTTATAGGTAGAAAATGAGCTGACTTGGTTAATCGATCCACAATTACCCAAATCGCGTCATTACCTTTTATGGTTTTGGGTAACTTAATAACAAAATCCATTGTTATAAGTTCTCATTTCCATACAGGCATTTCTAATTGTTGTAGTAGACCTGAAGGTTTCTGGTGTTCCGCCTTAACTTGTGAAAAAGTAAGACACTTAGAAACGTATCTAGCTACGTCCTTTTTCATTCCTATCCACCAGAAATTATTTCTTAAATCTTGGTACATTTTATTATTACCAGGATGCATGGTATACCTAGATTTATGAGTTTCTTCTAAAATTTTATCTCTTAATTCTCATTGTTTAGGTATCCAAATCCTTTTCTTATGGAATTTCCAAATTCCATCGCTTCCTTGCTCTAATTATTTTATTCTTCCTTTCATTCCTTCAGCATCGTCCTTGATTGTTGTTTCTTGAGCATTCTTTAGTTGTTCCATTAAATCTAACTGTAGATTTAATCTAAGAGCAGGAACTCGACGTTGTTTCTCATGATACTTACGACTTAAGGCATCTGCAACTACATTTGCCTTTCCTTCGTGATATTGAATATCACAGTCGTAGGCACTTAGGATTTCCATCCATCTCCTTTGCCTCATGTTTAATTCTTTTTACCCAAATATGTACTTTAAACTTTTGTGATCCGTATAGACAGTAAACTTACTTCCATACAGATAATGTCTCCAAATCTTAAGGGCAAATATTATGGCTCCTAATTCTAAATCATGAGTCGTATAGTTTTCCTCGTGCTTTTTCAGTTGCCTTGAAGCATACGCAATTACCTTCTTGCGTTGCATTAGCACACATCCTAATCCTAGCTTTGAAGCATCACAATATACTTCAAAATACTCTGTTCCTTCTGGCAAGGCTAGGATTGGGGCATTTGTTAACTTTTGTTTTAAAATCTTAAAAGCCTCATTTTGTTTAGGTCCCCACTCAAATTTTGTTGCTTTACAGGTTAGCTTAGTTAATGGTACGGCTATCTTGGAAAAATCCTTAATAAAGCGCCTATAGTATCCAGCTAATCCTAAAAAGCTTCTAATTTCCATAGCTGATTGTGGAACCATCCATTTAGTGATTGCTTCTATTTTAGCAGGATCTACATGAATACTTTCATGGTTCACCATGTGTCCTAAAAATTGCACTTCCTGTAACCAAAATTCACAGTTCGAGAATTTGGCGTAAAGCTTTTCTTTTCTTAACAAAGTTAAGAGTGCATGCAAGTGCTGACAGTGTTCATCTTGACTTTTGGAATAAATAAGTATATCGTCTATGAAGACAATTACAAATTTATCCAAATACGGTTTACAGATTCTATTCATCATGTCCATAAATGCTGCAGGTGCATTTGTTAGTCCGAAGGGCATGACTGTAAACTCGTAATGACCATACCTAGTTCTGAAAGCAGTTTTAGGTATGTCTTCTTCTTGTACCTTCAACTGATGATATTCGGAGTGTAAGTCGATCTTAGAAAAGTATCTAGCTCCTTGAAGTTGATCGAAAAGATCATCAATCCTAGGTAATGGGTATCGATTCTTAATGGTAACCTTATTTAATTCCCTATAATCAATATACATTCGCATCGAACCATCCTTCTTTTTCACAAACAACACTGGAGCTCCCCAAGGGGATGAGCTAGGTTGTATGAATCCTTTGCCTAGTAATTCATCTAATTGCTTTTTCAATTCTAACATTTCGGTGGGTGCTAACCGATAAGGTGCTTTAGCTATCGGTATAGTTCCAGGAATTAGATGAATTCTAAATTCTACCTCCCTATCAGGTGGTAATCCAGGTAGTTCTTCTGGGAATACTTCCGAGTATTCTGATAATACTGGAATGTCCTTAAGTTCCTTTCCCTTAGTGTTAATGATTACTGAAATCATATACACTACTCCTTGCTTTCGTTCATAACTAGCAATTTTCATTACTGATATGAACTTTAGTGGCTTTCGTGGCTTATCTCCTGTAATTATTACTAATTCTCCTGTAGGTGCATAAATTTCTATGGAGTTTCTATCACATAGGATTCGAGCATGGTTGGCTACTAAGCAATCCATTCCTAATACCACATCGAATCCAGCTAAATTCATAGGTAACAGATTTGCAGAAAATTTATGACCTGAAAGTTCTATATTTCCTTCTCGCAACATCTTATCTATGTTGACAGAATTTCCATCTGCCGTTTCGACTGTAAAAGTCTGCCTAAGGTTGGTTAAGGGTAACTTAAGAGCTTGGCAGAATGAAGTATTTATAAAACTTTGGTTTGCACCAGAGTCAAATAATACTTTTGCATAGACGTTGTGAACTAGAAACGTACCAGCTATCACATCCGGAATTAGCTCTGCTTCTTGAGTAGTCAGTTGGAAGGCTCTTACATTCTTCTTGTTAGTTTCTTCTGCAGGTTTGGCTTTATTATTATCAGCTGGTTTGATCAATTTCGGACAGTCTGGCCTAATATGTCCATTTTCTCCACAGTTATAGCAAACTGTGAATTTCTTCTTCCTGCAATCTTCCTCCTGATGCCCTGGAATTTTGAAAAAATTGCAATATCCCTTGCGTCTTCCTAAATGTTTTCTTTTGCAACTATTGCAAAATGGAACAGTGGAAGATTGTCCAGTTCCTCTTCTCTTGAAATTGTTACGGTTACCCATACGAAATCCCTGGGTAATCTTTTGGGCCACTTCCTTCTTTCTATTTTCTTCTTGCGTCCGCACCAGTTCGTCAGTCAATGTATTGGCTAAATCCTCCGCATCATCAATAGTGCGAGGTTTCGCAGCTTTAACGATATTACGGATTTCGTCAATCAATCCCCAAATATAGCGAGAAATAAGTACCGGTTCTGGCGAAGCCAGGGTTGGTACCACTCTAGCATATTCGAAGAATATCGAATTATATCCTCGACAATCTACACCAATCATTCGATGATTTAGGAACTTATTTGTCATTTGTTCCTTTTCATACTCGGGATAGAATTTTCTTTCTATGAGATTTTTAAACTCTTTCCATTTCATAGCATACGCCACAGTTCTTCCTTTAGCCTGTAGAACTGTATTCCACCATTCTAAAGCCCCTTCTTTAAAAAGATTCGACGCATACATGACCTGGTCTTCTTCAGCACATTTACTTATGGTAATTACTGCCTCGGTTTTCTCTAACCAACGCAGTGCTGCAGTTGCCCCTTCGTTACCTGCAAACTCAGCTGGTTTACATGCAAGAAATTCTTTGTAAGTGCAACCAGGCGTTGCAGCTTCATTTTCTTAGGAATCGGGGCTTGCAGAACATTATCATTATTGTTATTGTTATTGTTGCTGCCTCCGTTTACACTATTACTGAAGTTATCTTCTTGGGTACGTTTGCTAGGAATGATTTGTTGAGGTTCAGCAGGTTTCTGGGCAGCAGCAAGGATTGCTGGAATAGCATTGGCTATTCCTTGAGCAACGATATTCTCGATATCTTGCCTAGTCATAAATTGATCCTCCTGGTGTTGCTCAGATTGGTTAATCTCATTAACTGGTTCATTATTAGCGTTTTCCATCTGATAATTAATATATATATAATTTATTAGTATAGAGAAAATAACAATTATACACAAAACAATCATGCAAATTTCACAACAAACATATATATATCCAAAATTATCGACTCCTCGATTTCTCTTTTTATATATATTATGCATCATTACACACCGTTATATTACAAAGGTTTTATTGGTAGGTTATTTTACAGACTTATTTTATTATTATTATTATTATTATTATTATTATTATTATTATTATTATTATTATTATTATTATTATTATTATACAATCACAGCTTTACAACCATCCTTTCCCTGGATATTCTAGAAGCGACGATCCCTTTCGTCGTACTTCCAGGAGATCTGTTCTCCTACTTCCCGAATCCTATTCCCCGGACCTATCAGTTCCTCGCCAAAATGGCGGAGTTCAGCTAAATTTTCATTGCTCATTGGTGGGTTTGGTATAGGTTCTGGGTCGAACTGAGGGAAAAAGGTATAAGGATTATTAAGAAGGTTTTGAAACTGCCAGTCATTGGTCCACCACTCGTCCATTTCTCCTAAAGGTTGGGTATAGATTAAAGGTTCTGGAATGGCTGGTTCCAAATTTATTGGAAGTTGAGTTTCAGCAGGATAAGGATAAAGCTTGGTATTGATAGGACTAATGATATCACAGCTTGCCAATACGCGATCCAACTCTTCCTGTAAGGGCAACTCCTTGACTTGTTTAGAACTTTCCCCAATTTCCATTCCTACTTGCCTGGGATCTTCTCCGATCACAATTCCTTTTCCTTTATATATGGGATTCTCTATTTTGGGAACCTTTCTAGTTGCTGGTTTCCTTCTGCGTACACGCCTCCATCCTACAAATCTTCTCCTTTTCTTAGGTTTTGGTTTTTTCCGGAGGTGAAGCGTTGAATTCCATAGGTTCTTCTATATCGGGTATATAACCAGTAAAGTCTCTGGAAACTTCTATTTTCACTGGATAAAGATTGAGATTCTGAAGGGCTTCAGATAACTCATTCATGCTGTTTAGCATATATGCAAAATGCACACAAAATGCTAAGTTAAAATTTTATAATAAAAATTTTCTCAGATAATTATTCAAGTATTATTGCACACCGTGGGACTAATTTAATACAAAAGACAACTAAAAATTAAAGCATGCTAGGGTTTATTGAAAACTTATTTATTCACTAGGTAAAGTTTCTGGTTTGTAGGAAATAAGGGTGCTAGAACTGGGTCATGGTATTTAAATGCTAGCATTGACTGCTACTGTAGCTAACATATAGAGATCTACCCATTTTTCATCTAACTTGTCTTCCCATGGTGGGTTACTGTCTAGTTTCTGGTTTTCTCTCTTTTCTTTTGGTTGTGATTTCTTTATTTTCTCCTGACTTTTCCTAATAATCAAACTTCTTTTATTAGGAGAAAGTGGTTCCTCATATTGTGCTTTTTGAACAAATATTCCTTCCACAGTATCTACTGAGTATCTTGAGGAATTTGATTGGGATGAGCTTCCCGTTTCTTTTGGTGAATTATCTAATTTAAGATAGATATCCAAGATTCTTTGCTTACCCATACTGTAATTAACAAATAGTCAGTTAATAAAACATCTAATCACAAAATGGCAATTAGTAAAATTAAGTATTTTCCAAATACTTAATAGGTTTAAATCAGTGGCTCTTTCAGTAGCTCTGAAACCACCTTTTCCTGTCACGGCCCCAGCCCCGGTTTGACCCGGTCAGAAGCCGCGGGACAGGAACATGTGGTATCTGTGATGTGACAGCGAAAGATTTTTAACAGGATCTTTTAAAACTCAAAATGCCCAATTATTTTATTTCATAATTTGGGATAAACCCCGTAATTTACAATAGAGGAATTTAACTAGGAAATTCCCTGATTTATTAAAACATGTTTATTCATTTTTAACTGAGCCACCTCTTCAAGCTTGTTAGTGCTCCATAGCACGTTTTTCCTTGATTTACAGCAGGTCGCCTGAAACATGTTTTAAAAATATTTTGTCAGCGGGGAAATACTAGTGAATCATTCATTTTGATAAAATGACACATAGTTATCAATTACAGCATAAGAGCGATTACAATGGCTTCTATCTTATTTTTATCTGGCACCGTGTCACATTGCGTGACGATGGTCATACCACTATTGGGTCTTTCCCCAAGTAGTGACAATCACTGTTAGGATATATTAGCCTAACCAGTGAAAATTAGTAATGTGCACAATACCCCACTAGCCAGTGATTAAGATAACCACGACTTACTCCCTGTAATTATAACATTTGAAAATGGAGTATTGTAAAATATTTGATAAAAAGAGAATGACTCACATTGCAGATTTATGTGGGCAGAGTTTAGCCTACTGATTAGCCTTTTAACCTAAATTTAAACAACATGCACACGAACTAGGTTAGTAACTAATAAAGCATTTACAATAACTCACGAGATTAAACCCTCACAACGAATGACAAAGTGCGATACTTAAACATCCATCAAATTCACGACGAATGACAAAGCATAACCCTAATGTGGGCAACACTTAAACATCCATTGGATAGTTTTAATCGATCGGACATAGAATCGTAGCAACGATCGAGTTATTACCTTGTTATCGTGGCAGCGTTCCATGAATTGTGTGTGTTTCTGTAGTATTTGGACGATATCTCAAAGTGTAAAGCGAATTTTAACGTCGAACTAACGCAGAAATCTAAGTGCCAATGCCCTCTATTTATACTGGAAAATGGGGTCCCTCGCGTGGCGCGAGGCCCTGTCGCGTGGCGCGAGGGGTGCCACTCTAGCATAGAGTAGCCCCGTGTCCCAATAGCTCAGGTGAGTTGGTCATTCGTCAAAATTATATTTCCACGTAAAACTGTGTGGATATTACTAACGGGGAATTACCCCCCTGAGTTTTAGGGGCCCTGATCCTGATTCCGATTGTTCTGAAAATTTTAGGGTTTATGCAGGATCACTTGGGGGTCTTAATTAGGGTTTCATATTGAACCAAATATAATAATAAATAGGACTTTTGGTAAGAGTTGTTACACCTTGCGAACAAAGACAGCATTGGTGACAAGGCCCGCCCATCATCTGGAAAAAAAATTGGTAAAATCACTGTCGAAGAATCACTTTGGTAAAATCTTTGGCCCATCTGGAAAAAATTGCACCAAGTGGAACTCCAACTGTTGGACTCTGTATGCCCAAGACATATATTAAATTGATGTGGCTAGTACGTTATGCTTCAAGTCGAGTCATACCCAATAACAAGCTAGACAAACACTTATATTATTTATTTGTGATATGATCAAACAAATAAATATTAATACTTACAATATCTAGAAATTGGTTTTCTAAATACTTACACTTGACAAACTAATAAATTATATGGATAATTTATTTTGAGAGAATATTTTATTTTGTTATTTAACGGGTTAAATAACATTTTAAAAGGTTGTATAAAGTCTTGCATTTATGTAGTGTTATATTTATAAAAGTCATAAATATATAAACCAAGACTTGAATTTTTTAAAAGAAATCTTTTTTTTTATAAATAAGTGCCCCCCCCCCCTTTTGTCTTACCAAGATGAGATCTTGATCCAATCACAATTCATGCTTTTGCATGTGTTAGAGAAGATGTGATTGGGTGGTCTAACCAAGACTTTTGGTCCAATGGGGTTTCATGCACTTGCATGTGTAAGTTGGCACATGATTGGTCATGGTGGGTGACAATTCTCTCTCATGGCTCTATAAATACTTGTATGACAAAAATGCAAGAGATGAACTTGTAAGAACTAGAGAAATAGCTCTCAAATTTTCGGTCATCATAAGTATCATTCAAGTGTTCGGTTTTGAATTTTAGTGTTGAAATCCTAGCTACAATCGTAGTGTTTGTTGGAGGCTTGGGGTATACAAGCTTGAGGTCTTCTACTCTTGAGGACAACCATTTCAAGAAGCATCATCCGTTTCATCATCCTTGTACTCCAAGAAGGTAGTTTTCTAAACATCCTATGGTTATGTTTGATAGTATGCACATTCATATATGGATCCGGGTTTTGGGATTTTTCATATAAATGGAATTTATATTTTAAAAGTAACAATTTTTAGATATTATTTCCACTGCGTTTCAATTTCATATGGATGAAATTGTTTTGATAAACATGTTAAAATCCCTTTAATGGCATCTAGAGCCGCTTATATGAGTGCATACTTCAATAGATTAAAAATATCGGGTTTCGGGTTTGAATAAAACCCTATGGCCGAAAATTTTAACATGGTTAACCCTTTGTTTTTCAAGATTATTTTCTTACATGCATAAGAGAATCTTGAAAATTTTATTTCATATGGATGATTTGTTTGTTTGGACAAAAGTTACCTTTTCGGTTTTTTGAACATAGCCGAAAATGTTTATAAAAGGGAACCATTTTTTTATGCTTCTTGAAATTAATATATATATATATATATTTGAATATATATTTTGGTGCATATGACCTAGCCATGACCTTGTGTTGAATGATTGTGTTGTTATTTATTATTTCAATGGGTTGTAATAATTATTATTTTGTTCTTCTATTAGAAGATATGTAATTTATTTATTTTCATTTGGTATGTAAAATAAGTAGATTAGGTGCATTTTATTTTACTAGAAAAAATGTATTAGGATATATTTTGTAAAAGAAGATGCACACAAAAATGCGGTTTTGGTTTGGACCATAATATTCGGTCCAAAGAACTTCATCATTCTCAACGGGATTTTAACCCGATAACCAAAATACATTTTTGAAGTTCAAAAGAGTTTGGAGCTGAATATAAAAGACTTTTGGAAGCTCAAAGAAGGTGGAGAAATCACAACACAAGAAGGAGACTTGAAGCATTTGGATGCGGGATCAAGTGGGAGTTAATCAACACATTACTTGTGTCATTTTTCACCCCTTAGGAATGACCTTTTGGCACACTTGTTTCGGCTAACAAGTGTTGTCAAAATAGTTGGCTATGGTTATGCACCTATTGTTATGTATGTTATGCTTGTGTGGTTGTTTATTTTGTTGTTTAGATGATATGTAGATATGCATGACTTAACAAACTAATAATCAACAACAAGCATAAAATTGGTTCTTGACAAAATCATTAAAATGGTTAATAAGGGTTTTATTAAAAATTAATGATTTTATAATAAAATGAGTTTTATTAAAAAGAACCTTGAAAATTAGTTTTCACTAAAAGTACCATTGATTTGAATGCATGCAAATGTATGGTACATAATATTTTCTAAACTAGAATTTTGAAATATTAAAAACCCTTTTATAAAACAAGTCAAACACCATCCTTTTACACAACACTCGAAACACTTGGGAACTCTTATTGTGGGATAAAGGTCACCTAACGACATTTGAGGGAACTTGTATGTTCGAGGTGAGTTTACCTGTTTGTGGGATAAAGGTCACCTAACCACTTATGTGTATAAACTCACATGTGTGTGTAAGTTTGACGACTTGATTTGGAAACCATGAACTTAGGGTCACCGAAGCATGGGAACAAAGGTGTTGATGGGATTAAACATGCCAACTAAACATAAAGATGTTTAATCGATCCCATATGGCTAGAAATTGCAAAGAGTTGCAATTGTCAAACGTTGACTACCTTGTTAATTTAAATAGAGGGATACAGGTCACCTAACCAATATTTAAATGTAACGTTGGATTCTAGATTTTAATTATTAATTGTCTTTAAGACACAAAAGGGTATTAATGATTAAAATATAATAATACTAAAATTGAACTTGTTAAATTTTGTAGATGGCCGCTAACAATGCAAACCCGACTAACCAAATCGTCCGAAACCTATCACTAAGAACCATCCTTGAAAAGGATCGTCTCAACCATAACAACTTCATGGATTGGTTTCGAAACTTGAGAATCGTTCTCAAGCTAGAGAAGATATCCTATGTGTTGGACGATCCTATTCCCGATGAACCTAACGTGGAAGATGTGGAAGCCTACAACGATTGGGTTAAGTATACCGAGGACTCCATGCAAGCCTCATGCCTCATGCCTCATATTGGGAACTATGATTCCCGAAATTCAAAAGGATTTTGAACACCACGGGGCATACGACATGATTACCCAGTTAAAGGAAATGTTCCTACAACAAGCAAGGTTAGAACGCTTCGAAACTGTTCGGGCGCTTCATGCATGTCGAATGGAGGAAACCCAATCGGTATCATCTTATGTCCTTAAGATGAAAAGCCACATTGATCGCCTCGAAAGGCTAAATTGTCCCGTCTCTAAAGAGTTGGCTACGGATTTGATCCTCAACTCTTTAACAAAGAAATTTGAGAGCTTTGTAATGAATTACAACATGAATGGATGGGACAAGAGCATTGGTGAGCTTCATGCAATGCTCAAAACGGCCAAAGCAGGAATGGGCAAAAAGGCTTTACCCGTCCTAGCGATCACTGAAGGAGGCAATAAGAAGAGGCCCCACCCCGACTCTAAAGCAACCAATGCTAAAAGAAAGGGACACGTCAAGGGAAAAGGAAAGGGAAAAGCTAAAGCAGAACCCACCAAACCGAAGGAGAAAAAGCAATAGGTTGCTACGAACGACCCATGTTTTGAATGTGGTGAGATAGGACATTGGAAGAGAAATTATCCGACCTATCTCAAAGAGTTGAAAAACAAGAGGGATGCAGGGCAAACCTTAGGTACTATCTTTATGATACATGTTGAGCTTAATGTTATTTCTTCTAACACATGGGTACTAGATACCGGATGTGGAACTCATATTTGCAATTCGTTGCAGGGGTTCAGAAGAAGTAGACATTACAAGAAGGGAGACACTAGTCTCTTTATGGGCAATGGAGCAAAAGTTGAAGTCGAAGCTCAAGGAGACTACGTTTTAGAGCTTCCAAGTGGTTTGGAAGTTATTTTGAAGAATGTTTTATATGCTCCTAGTTTGACTAGGAACATAATTTCTGTTTCCCTTTTAAGACAATGTGGTTTTAAATTTGAATTTGTTAACCAAGATAATTATGTTTCTATGAATGATGTGTTTTATTTTAAAGCTATATCTTTAAATGGTATTTATGAATTAGATCATGATAACGCATCATACGATAGCTCAATGTACCAAGTAACCAACAAGAAACTCAAAATGGATTTGAGTGATTCCTACCTTTGGCATTGTCGCCTTGGACATATAAGCAAGAATCGCATGCATACACTTCAAAGAAATGGTCTTCTGAATACAAATGAAGATAATTCATTTGATGTATGCGAATCTTGTTTACAAGGCAAAATGACCAAGACACCCTTTAGTGGAACTTTTGAACGGGCTAAAGACTTACTAGGTATCATACATTCAGATGTATGTGGTCCTTTTAAGTCGATGACTAGGAATGGTGAAAGATACTTCATTACCTTTATCGACGACTATAGTCATTATGGATATGTGTACTTACTAAGACACAAGGATGAAGCATTTGAAATGTTCAAAGACTTCAAAAGTGAAGTAGAAAATCAACTCAAGAAAACAATTAAAGTCCTTCGCACCGATAGAGGAGGTGAATACCTTAGTGGTGCTTTTCAAGATCATCTTAAGAGTTGTGGGATTATCTCACAACTTACGCCACCAGGAACACCACAACACAATGGTGTGTCCGAAAGGAGAAATCGAACTCTATTAGATATGGTTCGATCAATGATGGCTAGAAGCACATTACCTTTATCGTTTTGGGGTTACGCTTTGCTCTCCGCAGTCCGTATACTAAATATGGCCCCAACCAAGAAAGTGGAAAAGACACCTTTTGAAATATGGCATGGAAATCCTCCATCATTAGCATTCTTAAGGGTTTGGGGTTGTGAAGCTTATGTTAAGCAATACACCCCAAATAAATTGGAAGTCCGATCTACTAAGTGTATCTTTGTAGGATATCCTAAAGATGATATAGGATATTATTTCTACGACCCAACCGAGCGAAAGGTATTTGTTGCTCGAAAGGGTAAGTTCTTAGAAGCTAAGTTCCTTATGGAAGGAACTAGTGGTAGAACAGTGGAACTTGAGGAGGATCAAGAACCCCAAGATGATACACGTTTGGTTAATACTAGCACTCAACAAGAGGTTATTGAAAACGATCAAGAGGTTGATCAGAACACATAAAATGTTCGCAGATCTGGTAGAATTAGTAATCCACCTGAAAGATATGGATTTTACATGGATGGATGCTACGTGGTAGATTCAGATGAACCAACCACATACCATGATGCAATGTCAAAATCCGATTGTGACAAATGGATTGAAGCCATGAACATAGAGATGCAATCCATGTATGACAACCACGTTTGGGAATTGGTTGTGCCACCACTCAACTCCAAAGTAGTTGGAAGTAAGAGGGTTTTCAAGAAGAAAACAGATATGCATGGTAACTTGGATACTTACAAAGAAAGACTTGTAGCAAAACGTTTCACTCAAACTCAAGGGATTGATTATGATGAGACCTTCTCGCCTGTGGCGATGCTAAAGTCAATCAGGATATTATTTGCCATAGCTGCATATTATGACTATGAGATCTGGCAATTGGATGTCAAAACGGCTTTTCTTAATGGATATCTTGGTGAAGATGTCTATATGGTTTAGCCTGAAGGTTTTGTCGATCCAAAACATCCTGACAAAGTATGCAAGTTGAAGAAATCAATCTATGGATTGAAACAAGCATCTAGAAGTTGGAATCACCGTTTTGATGAAGAAATTAAGAATTTTGGATTCATCAAGAACGGCGATGAAGCTATAAGAAAGCTAGTGGGAGCATCATCACTTTCTTAGTACTGTATGTCGATGACATTCTACTATTTGGGAATGACATTCCAACCATGGAAGGTGTAAAAGCTTGGCTTGGAAGTTGTTTTTCCATTAAGGATCTTGGTGAAGTAGCCTACATTTTGGGAATAAAGGTCTATAGGGATAGATCAAGGCGCTTGATAGGTTTAAACCAAAGTGCATACACTGACAAAGTCTTGAATAGGTTCCAAATGGAGAACTCTAAGAGAGGTTTTGTACCTATTCAAAAGGGGACAATATTGAATACATCTCAATGTCCAAGCTCAAAGGATGAGCAAGAGAAAATGAAAAGAATCCCATATGCATCAGCTATAGGATCCATCATGTATGCAATGATATGCACCAGACCGGACGTCTCATGCGCCTTGAGCATGACGAGTAGATACCAGCAGAATCCAGGTAACAGTCATTGGATGGCTGTTAAAAGCATATTGAAATATCTTAGGAGGACTAAGGATATGTTCTTAATATATGGATCTAGTGAGGAGGAACTCGTTGTAAAGGGTTACACGGACGCGAGTTTCCAAAACGATCGAAGTGATTCTCGATCACAATCGGGGTATGTCTTCATTTTAAATGGAGGAACAGTCTCTTGGAAGAGCTCAAAACAAGACGTAGTAGCATTGTCCACTACAGAATCAGAATACATCGCCGCTTCATTGGCAGCCCAGGAAGCTGCATGGCTGAAGAAATTTATAGCCGACCTAGGGGTGGTCCCTACCATTCAAGACCCCCTAGAGATCTTTTGTGATAACGAGGGTGCGATTGCTCAAATCAAGGAACCTCGTGCGCACCAAAAGACTAGACATATCGAGCGGAGATTCAACTACATAAGGGATGAAGTTGAAAAAGGAAAGATATGTATCCGCCAAGTTCACACCGATCAAAACATTGCGGATCCACTCATGAAGCTCCTTGACAGGGGAAAACATGAGGGTCATACATGTTCCTTAGGACTTCGATATTCTAGTGATTGGATTTGATCAATTTTGTATTTGGATATTGAAACAATTGTTAATTTAACTCTTTTATGGTATTTTGAGTTACGTTTCATATTAGCATGTTTTAATCCGTGAATAAGTTAATTATTCTAAATGTCCGTAGTCGATCATAATTGTGGGAACAAATATGAATGTAAGACTATTATGAACTTGGATTGGTGGATATTCATTTAGAATGAATATAGAGCAAAGTGTTGCTACCAAAGGTCATAGATATTTATGGGATACAAATATTGGACTGCCTCACTCTCAAATATTACTGCATGGAATCATTTGTGATTGATCATAAGTAAATTTTGAGTAAAGGCGAATATCATAGTATCCTCTGACCTGAGTTACATATTGGGTCTTGATATTCACCAAATATTATGCCTTGACTTATTTCTTCGCTGTTAGTAATATGACAGTACATAAGGCTAAGCTCAGGTGTGATACAAGGTGATTGTGAGAGACGTATGTAGTCGAGAAGGGATTTGTTCCTCTTATTCGTTGAGAGTAAGATGTCTAAGGCCTGCTAAAGTTAAATCAACAGAGAGTGATCACTCTATGTCTCTGGATTTAACATGACATCTGTAACGAAAGGATAAATGATAGATTCACCTAAATCATGTTCAAGTAAGGGACTTGAAAGGGATGATGTTATTGAATGGCATATATAATCATACGTATTGGGGGTAGTAAACCGTAGTTAGGCGTCATTTACTACCTGCATCAATCTTCTATGTATCTTGTGCAAGTGGGAGATTGTTGGACTCTGTATGCCCAAGACACATATTAAATTGATGTGGCTAGTACGTTATGATCCAAGTCGAGTCATACCCAATAACAAGCTAGACAAACACTTATATTTATTTATTTGTGATATGATCAAACAAATAAATATTAACACTTACAATATCTAGAAATTGGTTTTCTAAATACTTACACTTGACAAACTAATAAATTATATGGATAATTTATTTTGAGAGAATATTTTATTTTGTTATTTAATGGGTTAACTAACATTTTAAAAGGTTGTATAAAGTCTTGCATTTATGTAGTGTTATATTTATAAAAGTTATAAATATATAAACCAAGACTTGAATTTTATAAAAGAAATCTTTTTTTTTATAAATAAGTGCCCCCCCCCCCCCCTTTTGTCTTACCAAGATGAGATCTTGACCCAATCACAATTCATGCTTTTGCATGTGTTAGAGAAGATGTGATTGGGTGGTCTAACCAAGACTTTTGGTCCAATGGGGTTTCATGCACTTGCATGTGTAAGTTGGCACATGATTGGTCATGGTGGGTGACAATTCTCTCTCATGGCTCTATAAATACTTGTATGACAAAAATGCAAGAGATGAACTTGTAAGAACTAGAGAAATAGCTCTCTAATTTTCGGTCATCATAAGTATCATTCAAGTGTTCGGTTTTGAATTTTAGTGTTGAAATCCTAGCTACAATCGTAGTGTTTGTTGGAGGCTTGGGGTATACAAGCTTGAGGTCTTCTACTCTTGAGGACAACCATTTCAAGAAGCATCATCCGTTTCATCATCCTTGTACTCCAAGAAGGTAGTTTTCTAAACATCCTATGGTTATGTTTGATAGTATGCACGTTCATATATGGATCCGGGTTTTGGGATTTTTCATATAAATGGAATTTATATTTTAAAAGTAACATGTTTTAAATATTATTTCCGCTGCGTTTTAATTTCATATGGATGAAATTGCTTTGATAAACATGTTAAAATCCCTTCACCAATCAATGACCTCACATTGTAAAGCCATGGGGTGCCTCCTTTCAAACCAATTGATCTAAAACTCATTAAGAATTGAAGTTATTTGAAACCAAAATGAAACTTTCTGATTGAAAGAGTTATTTGGGTCGAACAAAATTCAAATAGAATAAAATTGTATTTAATATTCACTAGTACAAAAGTGAGCATTTGATGCGGTCGAATATATGATTAGACGCGGCTCACTTAAAACCCCGTCTAACAATACATCCACAATCCCATATTCAACGGTTATAAAGAAATATACCTTATAAACCGCGACTTAAAATATTAACCGTGTCTTATGTTAAATTTTCATATCTTTCGTCGGTGTATAACAACCCTCGGAATTACCTCTAAATGCTCCTAATATACCCCGTAGACGTAAAATAATAACCGTATAATGTTAATTTCAACAAAACTCAAATAAAATAAAGAAAACAGGTCCCTCGCGGGCCGCGACCAAGACAGGTGGCAAGTTCGCGGGGCGCGACCGAGCAACGACTAACGAAGCCTATGGCCACCACGTGTCCCTGTGCGTGTTAGAGCTAGGGTGCTGATTCGCCAAGGCTAAACCCTAGTCTAGGGTTCTCGCGGGCCTCAAAGGGCTGACCCCAGTGGGTCGCAGGGCGCAAGCCACCACCTGATCAGCCTATAAATGGAGGTCGAAGACCTCAATTGTTCGTCACTCAAATTTCTTTTCTTTCTCATATAATGCAAATATTAACGGGTGTAATACCCCTAAAAGGCAAAGCTCTGTCTCGTTGTAAGTATTATAACCCCCGATCACTAATTTGTTACCCTACCCAATTGATCTAGGGCTCCGTAACGCATGTCAAGGCTCTGCCTGACTCGGTTCATTGGAGTTATGTCTCATGTTGTAAGGCTAATGTGATATGGGTGATCTTACTAACACGTGTGCATTATTTAATTTTAATAGATTACAATCAGGAAGCAACAGGAAGCTATATATTTACCTAAGTGTACAATGTGAGTCATTCTCTTTTTCTACCAAACTATTTTTACAAAACCTCAAATGTTTTCAATTATACTTAACAGTGATTGAGTCTATGTATTCTACAATTGCTGCCAGTATGTGGGGTTTTGTATACGCTACTTGTAATCGGTTACTATTAGACGACGAGTTAGCCAATGAGTAACATGACCACAGTCATGACACTGTGAACATGACAAATACTGAATGGGTATATTGGTAGATATAAACATTCTAATCGCTCTCAATACTGTAAAGTTATAAAAGCTATTTTGATTATACTGGGATGCACTCACCAGAATTTCTCGCTAATAAAACCTTTTTAAAACGTGTTTCAGGTAACTTAATGTGATGCTAATAGAAGCCAGCAGGGGAGCACTGAAGGCTTAAAGAAGTGGCTATTAAAGTTACCTAAATAAAAAGGAGATTTTGTTTTCAAACAAATTAAGGGTTTATCCCTATAAATGTATTGTGAATGCAACTTGGGTTTTATCCCATTTGAATATTATAAAAGTGGTGTTTTGAAACTTTGATACTATTTTCTAACTACGGTCCTGATGTTTAAATTCCGCTGTCAAATTGATAAACACCGATACCACCGACTTTGCGAGCTCGCGGCGCCCGCTCTCGGGGGTAGGGTTCGGGAGCTGCGACAGAAGGTGGTATCAGAGCCACTGTAGGACCGTTTTTGTCCGACTAATGAGACAATCGAAGCTAGTAACTACCGAAAATGTAAGGGAAATACATAAACGGCATGAATCAAAGCTAGAAATGAGTAGAAACAGATGAGATACACTTTAATACTCTTTTCTCATTCAACTTTCATAAAATGCACCGACAGCAGTTCGGCACTGATTACATGAACGCGTACCAAATGAGAAAACAAAACCCCTATTTATAGGGTATGTGATTTCGCTCCAAGGACATGTCCATATGAGCGAAATCAACATCTTATGATTTCGCTCATATGTCACTTGTACATTGAAGCGAAATCAGACATTACAAAACACAATTTTTCACATTTAACCCCTATACAATCACAATTAGACCTATCAGACCCTATACATTTAATAACTAAGACTAAGATGCAGGCTTTAGACATACGTGCACCAACAAACTACCCCTTGGATACAGCCGCAGTCTTCGTCTCGTCTTCAGGTCTTCACATCGACTTAAACATTTCTTCCCTTTGCTTTGGTTTACGTCTCAGAGCATTTCTAATCATATCATTCCTTTTCTTTCGTTCTTTTTCTTCCTCAGCTTGCATCTTCATAAACATTCCCTTCTTTTCTTCAAGTTTTTTACGTTCACGCATCGCTTTCCTTTTCACTTTCTTTTCCAAAGACCACCATGATGATTTCCATTTAGTTTCAGAATTAATTCTCTTTTGGAAACACAAATTCACCACTCTTTGAAACTGCATTGCTTGATCTTTATCTTCTGGCGAATAATGTATCTTGTTAATGAAAAGACATTCTATATCCTTTGCTGAGCAGTTGACAAGCCACATAGGATCAAATATACGAATTACTCTAACTTCATTTCCTGCTCGATATGTGATCACTGCTTCAGTAGAAAGACAACTGTACACCCAATGCATAAAGCCTTTATAAAAGTCTTGCTCCATTTGAGGCACTGGTATAATTTTCATCGTCTTTGGCTTCTTGATATTCAGAATTCTTTCTTCAACACCAGTTTCAGGATTAACACTTGTAATAATCTTTGGACGATGTGGCTTCCAGAATTTGAATTCTTTCAACGCTTCAAATCTAATAAAACCCCACATTCCAATATCATTTTTCCTCACAGGATATTCCAATGCTCTGACCTTCGATAACTCTTCAACATCCCACCATGGAAGTGACATAATATCAAATAACTTTTCAAAATACTGCACACCAGCTTCTCTTCTCACTACATAAGCATTCACATGTGGCAGAAATCCCCAACTTATAATATCCCCAAGAAAAATACTTTGATCACGTTGATAAAACTTCAAAGGTCTTTTGAACTTCCTCTCATGACTGACTCTAAACCATTTCTTTCTCTCTTCTTTCTCCAATTCTTTCTTAGTACCATCAGGATTAAAATCTTTAATAATTTCAGCAACTTTCCGTCTTAACTCATCACGATTCTCTTCAGAGAAAAATTCCATTAATGTAGGTAGCTGAGAAGTATCTTCATTAACGTCTTCATCATCTTCCCAATCTTCAACTACAACTTGATCATATAAATCAGCTTCCTCAACATAACGATACTCATATTCATTATACTGATTAACATCAAATTCATTCAACTCTTTTTCCAGATCTGAATTCATTTCTTCTTCAAAATCAAACTTGAAATCAAGATCATCTCTGCGAGTCATTTCTTTTATAGTTTCCAACGTGTAAGTATGAAAATGCTCTCCTTCTTCACGATAAGTATCCAATCTCAGAATCAACTTTTCAACTTGTTCAACATTTTGACTATCACGATGCTCCCCCTCACCTTTTGCACTTTCATGTTCAACGTTTGCATTATCACGTAACAGATCATCAATAGTTTCTTCAGTTGTTTTTTCAAAAACTTTTATACCAGAAGCACCTTGGTCTTTATCATCATCTCCATCATCATCATCACTACTGTTTGCAGAAATCACATCATCATCTGCATTACCCTCCTCATCTTCATCATCATCCTCTTCGTCATCTTCTTCATTCCCACCAATAAGAAGATCATCAATTTCAACATCAGCATCAAAAATTCCAGAAACTGAAGAAACAGGAATAGGTTTCCGAATAAATGATTCAGAATCAATCACTGAAATGATTGCTGTTTCAGAACCTTCAGGACCTTTGCCTTTAAACTTCATTTGTTTTTCAATTTCAGCCTGTCTCTTTGCTCTGATCTCATCTCGTAATATCTCATCGTAATTTTGTTCAAGAGATGTACCAACCATTTTTTCCAACACTTTCCTCATCATGTAGTTTTCATGTTCACTTCGTATTTTGATCGCCTTTAATTCTTTGTTTTTTAATTCATAATACTTGAGATGCTCATCCCTACTTTTCTTTTCTTCAAGTAATTCTGCAATCTGAACTTTCATGACATCAATCACTGCTTCATTGCTTTCAACCTTCTTCAGTAAAGACTCATTCTCAGATTCTAGTTTCTCAACACGCATTTCCAGAATCTTCTCATGATCAGAAACTCTCTTACTTTCAGCAGCAACAGACTTACTTTCTTTCAACACATCCTCTATCTTTTGTTCCAATTTATTCACTTGCTCTTCATTTGCAAACCCAAACATATTAATATCACCAAGATTATCCGGTGGAGAATAAAGACCTTTAAGCCCAGAAGAACCAGGAGTTGTTGGAATTTGGGTAAGTGGAGGTGTACTAAAAATTTCTTGTGAAGTGAGATGTGTAGGTTCACGAGGTGGTGAGATATGTAATGGTGAGAGAATTTGAGGTGATGATGGTTGTTGTGGAGGTAATTGAATTGGTGATCGAGATGATGAAGGTTGTTGTGGAGGTAATTGAGTTGGTGATTGAGGTGATGAAGAAACATGTGATGGTATTGTAGGTTGACTTGGTTCTTCAGATGCTTTCTTCTTCAAAACAATTCTTGGTTTTTTAACCTTCGGACTCACAATTCGAATCTTCTTTGGAACAGCTTTCTTTCTAGCTCTACCTTTCTTCTTTCCACTATCAGGAGTTTGTGATTCAGAGACATGTTCCGGTGAAGGTTCATATGCAGCATCATCATCTTTCTCTTGTCTTTTTCTTTTTCGTAACAACTTTTCTTGTTCAGCTGCTTCTTTAATTCTTCGTTGACGTTCAACTTCATCAATAACTTCATCTGAAGAACTAGAAGAACTCGTTGTGTCTTTATTCACATCATCTCCCTCAATATCATCCAAAACCTTCTCTTTTTCTTTTAATGATTCAACATTAACAACTTGATCAACATCAGCAACTACTGGTGGCCCTGTCTCTAAGATTTCAGTATCAAATAACAAACTTTCTTCAACATTAACTGTAACATTTTCAGCAATTTCAACTTGAATGTCTTCTTCCGGTTCATCAACCAACAAAGTCTTTGCAACTTTCTTTTGCTTCTTTTTTGGTTTGGAAGAAGATCGTTCTCCTTCAATAACCACTGGAGTTGCTTTTCTCTGTCGTCTTCCTGTTTCTTTAACATACCACTTGTTTCTTGTACTTTTGAATTCTTCGAGAACTTTTAGTTCTTCAGCGTATGCTACTTCTTTCATTTCTTCTTCGTTCCTCCAGTTTTGATGATTAACTGGATCAGGATCAACATAAGAAGCGTTCTTTATAAAACCAAAGAATGCAGCTCCAACTTTTGGTTCCGGATGGTTTTGATGATATCTTGCCAACTGTTTGAGAGACTCATTGCTCATGTGAGACTGCACCAACAAATCATCTTCAATATTTCGATCAATCTCCGGATAAACATGATCGATCAACATCTGAACAAAACGAGGATACGTCCAAGATATACTTTTTGTTGTAATTGTTTCAGCCATGTAATGAAAGACGATGTGCGAAAAGTTGTACTTTTTATTCAACAGCAACGCCGTGATCATATTCATCTGATAATCACGCATTGCATCATAGCCTCCCTTTGTGTGACTGGGAGCCATCAGAATACAATGTATCAAGAACTTGTACGGCTTCTGAAATTTCGATTTCAAATAATTTCCAGCATTTAAAGCACCCTGATATCCCATCCGAAGCATACATCCTTTAACCATCCGTTCAGGAAATCTTATCGGAGAATCAGCATCATCCGGAAAATTCACAACTTCTCTAATCAATGTTTCTGTAACAACGATCTTCTTCTCTTCATTATTCACCATCACAATCGAAGAAATCTCTTTCAACTGATCATTATAAGTAGCATTTTCCCAGAAACGTCGGATATGAGTAGGGGTGTTTAGAATTCGTTTCGAATTCGAAAAATTCGAAATTCGATTAAATTCGATTCGATTATCAGGAATTCGTTTCGATTATAAGAATTCAAATTCGAATTCGATTCAATTCGAGTCAAGTAAATCGAATACGAATCGAATACGAATTTATAATTTCAAATTCGATTCGAAATTCAAATAAAAATTATACATTTTATTTATTATTTTTATATATAATACATATATAACTTTTATTGGGCTATACAATAAATTATTTTTAAAATTTATTCTAAGTATTAAAATTACCCATTACCAAACCCACTACATGGCCCATAACTAAAACCTAAGTAGCAAATCTATCAGTAGATTTCTAACCCTAAAAATATTAACTTGTAGTGGTTATTCCCGAATTCTCGTTTTGAATGTTAGACTTATGGTACTTTGTTTGCAATGTTTTATGGCTGCTTTAAAACTTATGTTTCATTTTAGTAGTTATTTACATGTTTTAAAAGAAACTGAATCAAATTGAATTTATTCGAATTCGATTCGAATTTTTAATCGAATACGAATCGAATACGAATTGGGTTTTTTATTCGAATACGAATTCGAATCGAATTGGGTAGGTTTTAATCGAATACGAATCGAATTCTAATTGAAGGAAAAATAAAAATTATTCGAATAATTCGATTCGAATAATTCGAAAATTCGATATTCGATTCGATGAACACCCCTAGATATGAGACTTGTACAGTGGACGTTGATCAGTAAGCGCCTTCTGAATTGAAATACGCCTCATGAACTCCAGAATACCACCAAACTTTGTTAGTTCAGAATGTTTTTCCATATCAAAATCACAACCGCTGTTGTGAAGAGCATCAAATACTGTAGTAGATTCCTGCATATACCACAGATGAACCGAAGAATTAGACATATCGGAAAAATTCAATTTTTCATTTTGACAAGTGCACTAAGGGCGGAATCACATGAATAATGTACACATAAGCGAGATTAACCATTATGACATATGAGCGATATTAGATATTCAGGACACATAAGCGAATCAACACCATGACACATGGGCGGAATAACATTTGAACACATGAGCGATATCACAGATTATGTCAGTTAGAGCGAAACCATGATCAAAATCATTCAATCCTAAAATTGAACCCACAAACCTGTTAATATGATAATTCCAACACTAGGAAATGTTTTTGATTTTATTTTTGACCAGTAAAACATCCTAGATCTAACCTGCAAAATCTGATTATCGACAAACACTCTCAAACAATGAATTCAATCCAATCAACACATATAATACTGATCTATACATACAAACTACCACACATGATTGATTTCAAGTCTCGATTTAACATTTTAAGAACCTAAATCTAAGTTTTATTCAAACCTTTGTGCCGACAGTTCAGATTAAGCAAAAATCAGGTCAAATTAGACAACAAACTACCTTGCCCATGATTATATACTAAGATACTCAAAAGATCTAACGAAAATCGGGCAGCAATTCGACTGTAATCAAGTGTTTTAGGGTTTTGCCTTTATGGTAGTGACACAAGAGCGAACAGGTAAAGATGACTTATAAGCGGACCCCCTGAATTATATAGTGGGTGGGGTTCCGCTTTTGTGACCAGGTCATAAGAGCGGTACCACATGATCAAATAAGCGATACCCGATTAAGTCCTTATACGCGAAATCTGTTTTAAAAACAAAATCCCTCTTTGTCATAAAAGCGAAATCAGATTCATTTTTTTTAAAATTTTCAATGTTGTCATTTTCAGATTAAACCCTGTCACACCCAGTTAACCAAGTCCAATTCAATGGCCTTGGTCAACTGCTTAGCCTACCAAGTCCAAATTAATGACCTTGGTTGACTGAATTATGAAGTACGTCTTTGTTTCATTCTGAAAATAGTTCAAATGAATGAACTTTTGACTTTCAAACACTTTTCAATCCTCAAACATTTGTACCATACATATTACTGCATCTCCAGCTTACCCAGCCCTCATCAATCTCAGACATGATCTGCACAAGGCTTTGAGCTTCCGATTCCCAAAGTCAGTTGTCGAAAATAAAATGAGAACTAAAATCTTTTTGGATTTATAACAGAATAAACTGAAAGCTGTACACACAATCTTTTTGTGAGTGTGTTAAGGGATCATATCAGCTACCGACGAGATACAAGTACCGTTAAGCTGTTATTTCATTTTAAGCATTAAACAATTCACGTAGATTGCCGATATACTGATCCTCTTAAATTCTCACAAAACTTTCAATCTGCTCGGGATACAGAATTAGTGTTTTAGGACTTAAACATCTACATGTGTCCCACCTCAGTATATACTCCCGTATCCAGATCCCAGTATTCAGTCTTACAGGTGAGTATACCTAGATGATATCTGTAAGGGGTTAATTGCGAGGGCCGTGAGAGCTCAGGTCGATCTTTCGATACGCAGAGAGATGACGGCTTCGACTTTTGGTGGGTCCCCTTTGGGGATCTTCTTTACAACAGCACATGATTAACAATTTTGCAATGTGTTATCATTTTTTATGCTGAGGGGAGGCTTATATTTCAAAGCAGCGTAAAGTATTCTCCGGGGACTAGGCCATTGCTTCCGCAAAATCAGAAGTCCCGGGATAATACCCCAGATATCACTAAGCATAAAGACCTAATATCTCAGAATATGGGACCCTTCAAACAAGATTTCAGGGGTTACCTATATATCCTAAAGGTGTTCCCCACGTAGACGTAAGTAAACTTTATGTTTATATCCCAAACTGATCTACTAATTTTGTGAAAACCTATCGACACATCTTTAGTGAGACTGCTTAATTGCATTTATACATTACAATTCTTTAGCGTACTGTGTCCGTCTAGCTGATGTACTATCATTTCCCTTTTATACACAAACTCATTTTTACTTTTTCAAATGTTTTTGGTTTTTATAGATTTTATCATGTTTTTGTATTTTTCTGCAAACTTTCTCCCCCTAAAAAGAAAAACATATTTTTGTGTTTTTGTTTTTATCGAAAAGCAGAAAATAAACTGTACAAAGAAAATTGACAACACGACATGGTTCACATCAGATCGCCGCCGAACTCGGCTTCACATTCAATAACCCTCCCAGATTGCAGATTTTTCATCCCGTTCAATTTCAAAAGATAATAAAATCTCTTTTTGTCAAATGGTTTAGTATAGAAATCCGCTTTCTGATCATCGGTGGGCACATGTTCAATCCGAATTAGCTTTTTCTCGTGACAATCACGAATAAAATGGTGACGGATCTCAATGTGTTTTGTTTTAGAATGGTGAACCGGATTTTTAGTGATGTTAATGGCCGCTTCATTGTCCACATAGATCGGAGTATCTAAGAATTGCAAACCGAAGTCTCGCATCTGCTGTTGAATCCAAAGGATCTGCGAACAACAGCTGGAGGCTGAAACATATTCAGCCTCGCAAGTAGATAGCGCTACTGCGGTTTGTTTCTTACACTGCCAAGTAACAAGTCGAGTTCCGAAGAACTGACACCCAGCAGTGGTGGACTTTGCATTTTGCTTGCAGCTCCCAAAATCAGAATCAGCAAAACCAGATAAAGTAAAGTCACCCGAGCGAGGATACCACAAGCCGATGCTTGGGCAGCCTTTCAAATACCGTAAGATACGTTTCACAATGGTCAGGTGTGACTGCTTTGGATTTGACTGATATTTGGCACATAAACACGTCGGGTACATGATGTCTGGACGGGAAGCCGTGAGATACATCAGAGATCCAATGATTGATCGGTACAATGTCTCGTCCATCTTCACACCATTCTCGTCTGGACAAATTCCATGATTCTGTGCAAGGGGGGTTGATGCAGGACTGCAATCTGTCATGTCGAACTTGTCGAGCACGTCCTTCACATACTTTGATTGGTGAATGAAGATTCCATCGGGCATTTGTTCCACCTGCAGCCCGAGGAAGAACTTCATCTCCCCCATCGAACTCATCTCAAACTTCTTTTTCATTACCCTCTCAAATTCTTTG
This sequence comes from Helianthus tuberosus, assembly GCA_030545235.1. Lineage (NCBI taxonomy): Eukaryota > Viridiplantae > Streptophyta > Magnoliopsida > Asterales > Asteraceae > Helianthus > Helianthus tuberosus. The sequence continues at coordinate 8,633,874 of CM060408.1, forward strand.
CAAAGATCATCGTTGGTAGATCCAAAAATGATATCGTCTACATAAATCTGCACGATCAACAAGTGGCCTGCCTCTTCCTTTGTGAACAAAGTGCTGTCTACTGTCCCTCTTGTGAACCCGTTGTCCAGCAAGTATGTCGAAAGCATCTCGTACCAGGCTCTCGGGGCCTGGTGAAGTCCGTATAACGCTTTGTCCAGTAGATACACCTTGTTTTTATGTAGTGGATCTGTGAACCCCGGTGGTTAACCCACATACACTTCTTCTCTGATAGTTCCGTAAAGAAAGGCAGATTTGACGTCAAGTTGATATACTTTAAAGTCTTTCCATGACAGAAAGGCTAGAAAAATCTGAATTGCCTCAAGTCTGGCAACCGGTGCGTAAACTTCATCATAATCTATTCCTTCCTGTTGACTGAAGCCTTGAACCACAAGTCGTTCTTTGTTCCGGACCACAACTCCTCTATCGTCTCTTTTGCATTTAAAAACCCACTTTGTTTTAATCAACTTTTGATTCTCAGGCAAATCTACAAGTCTCCAGACGCCCAGCTTCTCGAACTGTTGCAGCTCCTCCTGCATTGCATTCACCCAACTATCCTCGGTCAATGCTTCTTTGTAGGTTCTCGGCTCTATCTGCGAAATAAAACATTTTAATGAGACTTCTTTCTGCATATCAGCAATAGATGAATAGAAACATGTAAGAGCTTGGTCTATTTGATGTCGAGTTTTAACACCACTTTGTAAGTCACCAATGATCTGTTCTGAGGGATGATAAGACAACGTTCGTGGCATATCATTATCAGGCACATTCACTTCCGATTCCAAACTCGATATGTCCAGATCAACAATAAGATCAATGGATTGATCCTCAGTTTCCGTTGGATCCTCGTCAAAAGACGGAGCGGGTTCCGCTTCTGAGTCGTCAGATTCATCAAATGATGGAACTGGTTCCTCTGGTGGTTCGTGTGCTGTTCCACTTGGGCCTGCTTCATCATCATGAGTACCCACGGTGGGTTGAGAAAATTCTATCGGACTAGATACTTGCTCCTCTGACACAGTTTGCTGATATAGATACATAAGAGCTAATTCCTCCTCACTCGGCTCGACCGGCAAATGAAACGACTCCCAGAGTTTATCGTAGTCAAACAGGAATCTTTGTCCGGGAAGTTGTGGTGATGAAGTGTGCTTCTGACAATCCACGTGTTGAACTTGAATCACCTTACTCAGACATGGTACAAACACCCTCTTGAGTGGGCTGGCGTAACCTACAAAGAAACCTTCATTAGCTTTAGCACAAAATTTACCATTTTCATCAATAAAAGTGCAAGGAGACCCAAATGGCTCCAAAAACTCAAGATTCGGCTTATAACGGTGCAGCAACTCAAAGCAAGTCTTTTTGTACTTCTTGACAGTTAGAACTCTATTCAATGTGTAACAGGCTGCTGATACTGCTTCACTCCAGAAAAAGATTGGTAGCTTGGAATTGGCTAACATTGTACGGGCTGTTTCAATCAGGGTCCGATTCTTTCGTTCAGCTACGCCATTCTGCTATGGAGTGTGCGGCGCACTGAATTCATGAAGAATTCCCTTCTCGTTGCAGAACTCGTACATCTTGTTATTCTTGAATTCCGTTCCGTTGTCGCTCCGAATCCTCCGGATTGGCAGTTTATACACCGTTTCCATCTTCTTAAAAAGCACCATCAAAGACTCAAAAGTTTGATCTTTTCGTTCCAAGCATACTACCCAAGAAAATCTCGTAAAGTCATCAGTCACCACCAAGCAATATAAGTCTCCGCTGATACTCTTTACGTTGACAGGCCCGAAGAGATCCATGTGCAATCTCTCAAGAGGTAACCTTATCGTGTTCATGATCTTCAAAGGATGTGACTTCCGAGTTTGCTTTCCTTTCTTACATGCTACACAATCATCATTTAAATGAAAATTTTTCAAATTTACACCATCAACTAAATCATTATTTACCAAAAAGTTCATTTTGCGAACATGAATGTGGCCCATCTTACGATGTCACATTATTTAATCTTTTTCTGTCGCTTTAGTCTTTGACACAAAACACTGTTTTTGATGAGTTGTTGGTGTTGCGATGTTCATATCAAGATAATAAAGATCATACTCCCGTGGAGCACGCAACAACACCATCTCATCAGGGATTTTAAACCCTGGTTTCAAAACCACACATTCAGTTTTTGTAAAATGTACACTAAAATCTTTATCACAGATTTGTGAAATACTGAGTAAATTGTTTGTTAACTCTATTATGTAGTTCACTTTGTCGAATGAAATCATGCCATTTGACAGAGTTCCTTGACCAACTATCCTTCCACCTTGGTTACCAGCAAATCCAACATAACTTCCGTTTACAGATTTGACATCATAGAGCAGAGCAAGCGTCCCAGTCATATGCCTTGAAGCGCCACTATCCATAATCCACTTTGACAGTATAGACTTGGGCAGCCCCTGCAATCATCATATCAAATTTATTCAAACAATGAACTCCATGACTTTTTAACTGTTGAAACACTCCCAAACACTATATCACACTTCTCATCAGTTTTAGGAAAGTTAAACATGACATTTGGAACAACAGGTTCAACTTTTGATTTTAACATATTTTCTTTAATTGGAGGAAACTCTGCAAGAAACTTATCAAGCTCAGATTCAAATTTATGATTATCATTATCACCAACTTTTGATTCATAAAATTCCTTTACCCCTTTGACTTTTCTGTCAACCATTTTTCCGAAAATATTTTGAATAGTGGGATTAAAAGCTTTTGAATCAAACTTTAACTCATTCTCCATTTTCTTCACCTCAACTGATTTTGATTTAGTTTCAAAAACTTTTGTTTCATTCTTCAAATTGTTTTCCATCTTTTTCTCCTCGACCGATTGTTTTGATTTTGCAACCCAAGATTGATTTTCAAAAATTTTTGTTTTTGGATAAATTTTTGAAATCTTTTGAGACTTTGAAGATTCGCCAATCTCATATGTTGATTTCGGCTTATATTCCGACTTCAATGATTCACTCCTCTTCAAAATGCGGATTTGTGAAACCATTGGTTTTTTACCCTTTTTGTCAATTGATGACTTAGGTTGAGGTTTTTGAACAACAGGTTTAATGACAGGTTTTTCGAAAACTTTCTTGCATTGTTTTGCCATGTGCCCGATTTCATTGCAACGATAACAAACTCTTTTGTCATACTCCACAAAAGTTGACTTGAATAACTCCACTCTTAGTTTCTTAGCCGCATTGAAATCGTCAACTGCTTTTTGACTAAAAATGTATTCTTTTTCATCATCCACACTTGGTCCAACAACAAAAACATCATTCATTTTATCTTTTGGCTTGACAACCTTCTTAGCCATCTTTTTCTCAAAACCAATACCTTTGTTTTTAAAGTTGTTACCATTTTCCTTGTTATCAAAACCTTCCCATTCCTTTTTCCCCAAGTTGTTAACACGTGTTGAAACGAATGACTTCTTAGGTTTTGAAAAGAATTCTTTGTTATTAATCTCATCAATGTTCATTTCAACCAGCCTAAAAACTTTCTCAACGTTCTCAATTTTCACATTCTGAAGAGGAAACTCAAAATCAGAATAAAGTTTGTCCGTTCCAATCATAGTGTAAACCACCATAATCGGATCATCATTCGTACTCTTGTCTGATTTCGGTATGAACCGTTTCAAGAAATTACCCTCATCTTCACATTCAGAACTGGAACTTTCCAAATGTGTTTTCACAGTTTCAAAATCTGAGTTATCACTCTCTTCATCTAACACTTTGTCAACAACGGTCTTTATAACCTGTGACTCATTGTCAGTGTCGGACGAAGAGAATGTAACATCAATGCTCTCAGGCAATTCATCCTCAATTGTTTTCAACTTGAGATTCAATGCAGATTCCACCCCATCTGGATATTTCTGAGTGTAATGATTCCACATTGGGGGTGGAGCACTGTTAAAGACCGGATCAGCATATGGCTGCTGTGGAACAATCTGTTCAAGGACATATGATGAAGCCACATAACTCATCAATTTTTTATCAATTCGCTCATTTTCAATTTTAGTCAATTCCAATTCCTTTTTTTAATGATGCGATTGTGTCAAGATGAAAATTAACTTCCACTTGTTTGTCAAAAAGTGTTGCTTTTGCAAGTTTTGTGGCTTTATCATTTTCAACACTTTCATCTTTAATCATTTTAACTGATCTAACTAATGTATCATATGCTTCTTTGACTTGTCCTAGATCAAATTTTAACATGTCAGCATGTTCTTTCAATTCCTGAAACTTAATGTCTTTTTCAAGACACTCCATGCATGGTTGTAAACACTTTTGGCATGGTGTTTTAGATATTGAATCCACTATCTCAACACCTTCTGCTTCATGAGCAGTTTTCACTTCATGTTTACCGACATTTTTCGACTCTGACTCAGACACTTTCTCAGATTTGACCTCCTCAATTCCTGACTCCTGATCCGACTCCTTTTGAACTGACTCGATACCGACAGACTCGGACTTCACAAGTTCTGTGTCTACCTCTTTCAGTTTCACCATGAGAGCCTTGTCAGCAATTTCTTTCAAAGTTTCTTCGGTCATTTCCTTTGTCACATCGATCATTTCTTCAACAAATTCTTTCTTCTCCTCATATCTTGGACACAATCCAGTCGTCGGTTCTTCAAAGAAACCTGCAAAAGATTCAAAAATTTTAGGAGGCATGATAGATCTCAACGAACTAGCTAATACTTCCTGCTCAGATTGAGATTGATGAACTTCAGCAGCTATTTCTTCAACATTGTCTGCTTTTTCAGTAAAAACCTCTTCAACAACTACAGAAACATCTTCAGTAACTGTTTCCGGTTCAGACACTATCTCAGAAATTTCCACAACTTCAGCCATCATTGCCTGTCCATCGCTACCGGGAATATATTTATCCCAGCTGAACCCTGCAGCTACCTTCTCATCGTCTTGATTCACGATCATTGCTTTTTCCGGTTTATTCTCAATTTGTGGTCTTTGAACAACAGGTTGTTGGTTAGGTCGATGGTAGATTGCCTGCTTGTAATAATCTTTTGTGAAAGGGTTCTGATGGTTGTTCACTTCACGATTCGGGCATTCTCTTTTGAAATGACCACGTTCTTTACACTTGAAACACGTAACTTTCGATTTATCGAACCCTAACTTCTGATCAGGACCTGAGAGACTGTTTCTTCCTGTGATCTCCATAAACCGTTGTGCTCTTCTAACCAAACTTGCCATGCCCCATTTTATATCAATCAGTTCAAGCTCCTCCGGGTCGATCTGATCGTAATCCTCTTTGGTCATATCAGGATTACCAATCCTACCCGCCACTAATCCTTTATAAGCCTCTAGAACGGAAGCAAGTAATGCAATGTGTTGTTTCGCGGCAGTTTCAGTAATTTCATTTCCATTCTTAATATTCACCGCGATGTTGCAATGCACCCCAGAAACATAAGCCTGATTATTTGAACTTGTAGAGCTTTGAGGTGAAGATTGCTCTTGAGCTTTGAAGTTTGGATCATAGTTCGAGAATGGTGAAAAATTGCTAGATTGAGGAGTGTTTGAAGAAACACTTGAGGTGTTATCAGCAATGAACCCTGTCTGTATTTTTGGACTTTGATTGGTTGAAACTGAAGGATTGCCTTTGTAATACAGAGACACATCTTGCTGCACACTCGCTAAGTTCATTTTCTTAATTTTCAACAATTCCAGCTCTTGAGCTTCAATTTTTTCTATGAAAGCACTAAGATTCAAGTTTTCAAAGCCTGCACTATTTTTCAACATCATCAGATATGTACCCCACTCTTCATATGGCAAAGCATCTGCCAATTTGTCGATTAATTCTTCATTTGTCTTGGTAATTTCCAATCTCTTCAACTCCAATACTAAATGGCAATACCTATCGATCAAACTTTTTGTTGTTTCACGTTTCATGTAAGTGAAAATGTCGAATTCTTTCTTTAACAACGCCTTTTTGTTCTTTAACATGGATTCGCTCCCTTTAAATTTTGCTTTCAATGCCTTCCAAATAGAATAAGCATTATTTTCGTGTTGTAATAACACCAAAATATCTTCCTTGATTGCTTGTTCAAGAATGCTAATCATCTTTTTCTCTGCTTTGAAATCATTCTGCTCTGTTTGCGTCAAACTTCCAATTCCTTTTGGTTGTTCACGAGCATCTTTAGGTGGAGCATATGGTGCCTCAACCTTCAACCAACTTTCAAAATGATTAGCCTGAACCCAGTTCTGAAATCTCCCAGACCAGCCCAAAAATTCATCTAAACTCATCAGCTTGGGTGGTTTTTGCATTGTTCCCAATTCATTTTCCATATTGACATTTTGAATAATACTACCCGAAGTCTGTCCTGCTACCATACCACTGCCCGCGAAGAAGTTGTAAAAATCTTGATTTTCCATTTTAATGACAAATTCTCAAAAATGTTTAATTTTTTTATTAACAGGTTGTTTTTCTTGAAAACTTTTAGCACTAACTGAGTTTCAGACACACGTACACGTACGAAATGGACTTAAAGCTCAACACATGATTTTTACACACAAACTGTTCACTAAAGCGAAATCAGGATCTAATGTGACGTATAAGCGAAATCAGATATGTCCTCTAGAACGAAATCAGGTATGTCCTAGGAGCGGAATCAAGTATGTTCTCAAGAGCGAAATCACTAGATGACCTTTAAAGCGGAATCAAGTATTTACCCTAAGAGCGAAATCATACTTTGACCTTATGAGCGAAATCAACTATGTCCTAGGAGCGGAATCACACTGGTGACACAGAAGCGGTACCTAGTCTCGAGCCATTTTCGATCACTTTTAAGCTGATTTTAGGTCTGATTTTCTCAAGGATTTGTTATTTACCAATTATACACCTTATACACAAAAATCAGTCCATTTTGTCCGTCAGAACGTCCAGAAACTCAAAAAGTGTATGAAAAATGCTTTGATTCAGGTTAACTAGCTTACAACTGGCTCTGATACCAATTGTAGGACCGTTTTTGTCCGACTAATGAGACAATCGAAGCTAGTAACTACCGAAAATGTACCGGAAATACATAAACGGCATGAATCAAAGCTAGAAATGAGTAGAAACAGATGAGATACACTTTAATACTCTTTTCTCATTCAACTTTCATAAAATGCACCGGCAGCAGTTCGGCACTGATTACATGAACGCGTACCAAATGAGAAAACAAAACCCCTATTTATAGGGTATGTGATTTCGCTCCAAGGACATGTCCATATGAGCGAAATCAACATCTTATGATTTCGCTCATATGTCACTTGTACATTGAAGCGAAATCAGACATTACAAAACACAATTTTTCACATTTAACCCCTATACAATCACAATTAGACCTATCAGACCCTATACATTTAATAACTAAGACTAAGACGCAGGCTTTAGACATACGTGCACCAACAGCCACAGCCACTGGTTTAAGCCATTTAGGTGTTCTGTTAATACCTAAAATTTAACTGATTGTGTTAGGAAATAACTTATGTGATTATGTGTAAATATGTGTATATTTGTTTTGTTTTATTTGACAATTTGTTAGTTTACAATATGAGTGAGTAAGGTACCTCCGACGCTTACCGTCAATTAGCTAATTCCCCAAAGAATGAAGGAACTCATCTCAGCCAACCCTCTCAGGATACTCTGCTGATTCTGAGGAAGGAAACTTTATCTTTAAGGCACAATCTGAGGAACCATTCCCTCCTATAAAGAGAGGATGGTTTAGTAGAGGAACGCATGAGAGGAGGAAAAGGATGAAGAAACTTCAACAACAGACAGCAATAGCAAAAGCCAATAGAGAAATGAATACCCAAACCTAGGAAGTTACTAGACCATTACGGGAGGATGAACATGATAGACAATTAGCAGATTTCCACATGTTAGCAACTGCAATAGCAGACCCTAATCTGAACCAAATAGCTGAACCAGAACTTTTACCCTTATTCCCCAAGCAACCAATGGAGCAAGAGCAAACCCAAGAGAACCAATTCCCAATCCCAGCATTCGACCCCAATGAGATCCCTAGAATTCCCGTACCAAACCCCATAGCGCAGTATGCGGATCTGAACCCTTTAGACCCATGGTAGAAAGATGACAGGTATATTCTGGATATATTAGCCAACCCATACCCTTACAAAGAACCGATACCACGTTACCCTGACCTAGTACCAGCATCATTGCCTCCCATGAGCGAAGAAAATGTGCAGGAACTTCGCTCATATGGCGAAGAGTTAGTTGAAGAAGGAAATAGGATCCGTCAGATAGGAGAGAAACTCGTCTGGAAGTGTGACGAGCGTGAACTGCAGTATTAGACAAGCCAGCGCTTAGTATAATATATATATATATGTGTGTGTGTGTGTGGGTGTGTGTGTGTGTAATCTTGTACTTTAAAGAAAAATAATCGAATCAACTAAAATAGATAGACTAGAATACCTATCGATGCATAATTACTATTATGTTTAATTTTCAGTTGTAATTTGTAATCAATGCATATATATAAAAAGACTAAGTCGCGATGCTCAACGTTTTTGATCAATCTGCTTGCATGATTGTTTGTATTAGATCTTATTCTGTGATATTAATACCTGATAAATGTTTGTAACTCAGATGGACAACGAAGTAAATCAGGAAAACCAGAATAAGGATAATAACGGAAACCAAGTGAATAAAAGTGTCATTGAACATATAGTCAGGAATCATAGATGCTATGCCATATATTATCAAAACCATTAAATAAGCAGAAAATAATAATTCTGTAATTGGAGGTAAACGTCAACCCACTGAACCAAGTCATAGTGTGAATGAAAATCACAGACCCCTGATCCAAGCTCCAATTTAAAAAAAAAAAAAAAAAAGAACCATCTCTTATGGTTGTTCTTCTAAAGAATTATTAGCCTGCAAACCATTAGAATTCTCAGGCAATGAAGGAGCTATTTCAGCCTTGCGCTAGATAGAAAAGACAGAAGCAGCCAGAAAAATAAGTAAATGTGCAGATGAAGATAAAATCATGTTTGCTTCTAATCTATTTAAGAATGCAGCCTTAGAATGGTGGAATACCCTATAACCATGAGCTCTGATACCAACTCTTTTGTCACACCCCGGCCGCGTAAAACAACGAAACCGCAGCGGGAACGTCGGGGAGTGGAGCGACAGAATTATTGTTTCACAGCCATGGATTCAAAGTTTCGTTTTATTTAGTTATTAAACATTTACATCATCTTGAAGTTAAAGATAAAACACAACTACATTGTCTATCATTTGTTATTTAGTCACTAAGGCCTCATCCAGTCCCAAGTGAGCATGCATCCTAGTAGCAATCAACATCATTCAACACCACCTAAAACATATGTAAAAATAAAGTCAGCAAAGAAATGCCGGCGAGCACATAGGTTTTGTGTGAGCGTCGGATTCATGGCTCATTTACATGTTGCAATACCTCGTTTGACTACAAGATTCGATAATTGAAAACCTTGTTTTGAAAAGATTTTGGTATTGCAATATGATTAACCAACTCAAAATAAGTTGATTATAGTTTATAAAATCTCATTGCCATGAGTCTTAACCCAAAACATTTGTTTAAGTAAACCAAATTGTAAATCCTTCTCATAATAAAACTCATATGGTTTATATCGTATAGTAAACCAAATTGTAAATTGTTCATCCAAGTGAACTAAATAACGCTACGGAATGTAATATGATAAAAGCACTTATATATAAGAAGTACCAGCAGCGTATCTACCATGCTTTTATCACATTACACCCGCCCCGTTACCTAATCACTTACCCAAAAACCCATCATTTAAATCGTTTAACTCGTTCATGTAATAGACCATCGTTCATTTGTTTAAATCGTTCAAATCGTTCCAAATCATTCACAATCGTTCAATCGTTCAAAATCGTTCAATCGTTCAAATCGTTCTCGTTTTAATTGTGAAAACTAAATTTTGGTCGTCTCGCTTATAACATTCAAACCTTCGTAACTCGTCCATCGTTCAACTCGTATTAACAAACCACCAAAGGGTAAGTTAACAATTAACAGGTTCAGTCATTACCCACATAACCCCCACACATAACCATGGGTGTAGTCCGATAACGGGATTCGTCAGATCCATGGTACCATAACCAAATACTGGTCAGCTCGGCCAAAGCTAATGAATGTAATTCATTATGTAAATATGTCCCAACAAGTTCGTTCACATTATCGAAATTGTTGTTGTTTAATATAAACCATAGTATTTGTTTTCTGAATCATCGTTTGAAAGCATCGAAATCGTTTAACACATATGAATCACCCCAAAATAATTGAAAACAGTAAAATATGGGAACTATTTACTCACATCGAAGTGCAAAGTATCCTCGATCTAATGAACTTAGTAAAGCTCAGGCAAACCAAGGAAATCAAATAGCACCTCGTAGTCGGATCGCTAGTTAATAAATCGACACCTAAATCGGGAGATCGGGTAGAATGAGGTCTTGTAAACCAAATGAGTATTGGAACTCATGTGATATGGTTTAACAAAGCCTACATTCTAAATCAAAACCTATCCTAAGTGCTTACGACCCGTTACGACCCATTAAGGTAGCTTACGCTACGTTAATGCGTCGTTCGTGCAAATGCACGTTTTCGAGGCGCCTAACTAGTCCTATGACAAGTATTATATGCCCTAACATGTTTAAATATGTTGCATAATCAGTTTAAAAGATAAAAGTTAAGTTACATATGCTTAAAACCCAATTATGCATGAAAAGGGCATTTTGGCCATTTTCCTAAGGCATATAAACTACCTATCATACAATTAATTAAACTAAGTGACCATAAGGTATAACCTCGGAAGGTTATTCCCTATACAACTATGGTCACAAAATATGCTTGGTCAGATCCTAATGATCGACAAAACGGGTCGGGTTCGAAAGTCTAAGCGGTTGTCAAGACCGCTTGACTTACGACCCTAAACAAGCACTAGACTAAAAGTGACGAGTTAAACATGTTAAAACATGTTTAACTAAGTTAGAAAACAAGTTTGATATCAAAACAAAGTGTTTTGATACCCGAAAATAGCTTCATCGCAAAATACGCATAAACACGTATTTTGACCGAAACTTTGACTCGTCACTTCGACTAATCTACGTGGTAATCAGTAGGTATAGTCACAATGGACTATAATCATCATGATTACGCTCACGTTAAAAAGTTCAAACGAACTTTGTGTTGACCAATGCATGGTCAAAGCAGAAAGTCAAACACTGTTTGACTTTCACACTTGAAAAGTATAAACAAGCATGAAAGAATCTTACAAAAGGTCCAAGCAAGGAAGAATTGATCCAAAACACTCAGGCATGAAGTCTTAAACTTCAACTTAGAGCAGATTTTGAATCAAATGTGAGCAATGAATGAGAAACCCACTTCTATTTATAGTAAGTTTGGATCAAGGACATCATTCCATGTGTTAGGAGGTTCAATCTTGACCTTACACTTATGGAACATGGTTTCTAATACAATGGGATGCTATAAAACAAGTCCATAGTATTGAAAAATTGCATAAAAGACCCTGAAGTTCAAGCTGGTTGCTGGAAACAGAATTTCTGTCAAAAGTAGGCCAACGCGTGCCGCCACGGGTACCCCCCCCCCTTTGCTGTGGCGCGACGCCACACCCTTCCTGAGCCAGAAACTTTCAAAACTCGGCAAGAATGGTCCCTGCAGCATGTTTAAGCCATTTTCGACGTGTTTAAACCCCGTTGACCCATTTTCAAGGCTCTACAAGGATGTTAAAGCATAGGGGACTTGAAACATGCTTAAAATTATCTCGGATGTCGGTTCATTTGGTCGTACGGTTGCGTTATTCGGTTTATTACGACGAAACACGAACGAACATGAAAAACGATCCAAATTATGATTCGTCGCGTAATTTTTCATTCCAATCACTAAAATAAAATATTTTAATGATTAAAAAGATTTTTGGATGTCCGGATATGTTCAGAACGTAAGATATGCGCGTAAATGCAAACTTATGCACTTTTTGATGCTTTTAGTCCCTGTTGATCAAATAAGTTTATTTTTGCATACCGAACCCCTTAAAGCCTATTTCTAAGCTGTGTAAAGGATATTTAGGGTATGTTTAGCTTATGATCAAGTTCCAGAATGTTCGTTACTGTATGAATCGGCATACTTTCGCAGTTTGACACAAATAGTCTCTGCGATCGAATAAACTTGTTTTCGGCATACCAAACCATCCAAAACTTATTTCTAAGTTATGTAAAGGTTATTTAAGGTATGTTAAGCCTATGTCGCTGTTCCGGGGTGTTTTTTGCGTTAAACTGATTACGTTTACGCATCAGTTTACGTATAACCTTCCAGAAAGCGATTTAAAGATTGAAATCAAACTAGAATCAAATCGTAAAATCGTCAAACACAAATACACAAATATAAACACCAAAACACATCGTTTCATTGATAATTGATATTGTTTTACATCGTACAATGTTTAAAGAGCGCAGTTGTCACAATATCATAGATGTTTTATTCAAGATTTTTCTAGGATAGCCATTCCATTAACCAAACTGACCTGCAAATCAGTTAAGTTTGAATGGGGACCAAAACAAGAATAAGCCTTTAGGATTTGAAAGCAAAGGTTAACCAACACACCCATACTCACGTTACCAGAAGGAACTGGAGACTTTTTAGTCTATTGTGACGCATCTAAGATAGGATATGGTGTGTGCTGATGCAACGTCAGAATGTTATATCTTATACCTCTAGACAACTTAAGAAACATGAAGAAAATTATACAACCCATGATCTAGAGTTAGGAGCCATAATTTTTGCCCTTAAGATTTGGAGACACTATCTTTATGGTAGTAAGTTTGTTGTATTCACAGATCATAAGAGCTTAAGATATGTTTTTGAGCAAAAAGAATTAAATATGAGACAAAGCCGTTGGATGGAAATTCTTAGTGATTATGATGGTGATATCCAAGATTATGCAGGAAAAGCTAATGTTGTAGCTGATGCTTTAAGTCGAAAGTATCATAAAAAGCAAAAACGAGTACGCTCTCTCAGACTAAATCAGCAGGTAGATTTAAATTAGCAAATTAAAGAGATACAATAAATAGCAATCAAGGACGATGCTAAAGGTTTAAAAGGTATCATTAAGGAATTAGAAAAACGAACAGATGGAATTTGAAAATTCCATAAGAAAAGGATCTGGATATATATTCAAGGAAACCTACGTCATCAGATTTTAGAAGAAGCCCATAAGTCTAAGTATACGATACATCCCGGTAGTGATAAGTTGTATCAATACTTAAGAAAGAATTTCTGGTGGATAGGAATGAAAAAGGATACAGCAAACTATGTTGCTAAATGTCTAACATGTTTACAGGTTAAAGCTAAGCATCAGAAACCTTCAAGGTTATTGCAACAATTAGAGATGCCAATTTGGAAATGGAAATTGATAACAATGGACTTTGTTACCAAATTACCCAAGACACGAAAAGGTAATGATACAATCTGGGTGATTGTAGACAGGTTAACTAAATCTGCTCATTTCTTACCAATGAAGGAAATTTTCAGTATGGAAGAGTTAGCCAAGTTATATGTAAATGAAATAGTTTCTTTAAATGGAATTCCTTTATCCATTGTGTCTGATAGAGATAGCCATTTTACATCTCATTTTTGGACAAGTTTTCAAAAAGCAATGGGAACCGGTTAAATCTAAGCACAACTTATCATCCTCAAATGGACTGAAAAAACGAAAGGACAATCCAGACAATGGAAGATATGCTTAGAGCCTATGTAATTGATTTCGGAAAAATTGGGACGATCATTTACCATTAATAGAATTTTCCTACAATAACAATTTTCATACCAGCATCAATGCTGCACCATTCGAAGCCCTCTATGGACGAAAGTGTCGAACTCTAGTCTGTTGGGCAGAGATTGGAGAAAAGCAACTATCTGGACCAGAGATAGTGCAAGAAACAACGGACAAGATTATTCAAGTCAAGGAAAGACTAAAAGCAGCACGAGATCGTCAAAAGTGTAATGCAGATAACAGACGAAAACCATTGGAATTTCAAGTTGGAGATAAGGTATTGTTAAAAGTTTCTCCATGGAAAGGTGATGCGGGTCCAAGTGTTGAGGAGCGGGCCATCTTGTATTTGGAGGCCCAAGATCGTGTGACAAAAGGGGCTTCACTAAAATGGCTCTAAGTTGGGCTACGGGAGTCAAAAAAAACGCTTATTTCTAGTAGTTATTTATCTTTTTATGTTTTTTTTGGTGTTTTGGGCATTTTGTTTTTGGGCTTGTGCTTGGCCCATGGCCTTTTTTGTGGCCCATTTTGAATTTCTGTCATTATTTATATGTTTCTCTTGTAAGTTGGAAGATCAGACATCAATTTTGAATTTACTCAATTTTCACTTCAAATTATGTGCCCTTTGGGTTGAATTTTAGGGGTTTGGGGAAGATCAACACGGGTATTCGCAGAATCAACGTGTTTTGCTCTTCGTTATCGTAACACTCGCTACATCAAAATGAATGGTCAGATTCGTTAAAAGAGGAAAGCTAAGCCAAAGGTATGTTGGACCATTTGAGTTTATCAAAAGAATAGGACCAGTAGCTTATCAGCTACAACGACCAGAGGAAATGGCAGGAATACATGATGTATTTCATGTGTGCAACCTCAAGAAATGCTTAGCCGACGAATCATTAGTAATACCTCTTCAGGACATAGATGTAAATGAAAAACTTAAGTTTATAGAAAAACCATTACAGATTGAAGATAGAAAGATCAAGAATCTCAAACATAAGAGATTAGTTCTAGTCAAAGTGAAATGGGATTCCAAGAGAGGACCAGAATACACTTGTGAGCTCGAGTCAGAAATGCAAAGGAAATATTCACACATGTTCCAGTAGATCTCGAGGATGAGATTTAAAACAAGGTGGAGAGGATGTAACAACCATCGGAATTACCCCTAAACGCTCTTAATATACCCCGTAGACGTAAAATAATAACCGTATAATCTTAGTTTCAACAAAAATCAAATAAAATAAAGAAAACGGTGCTAAAGTTCACAAAAAGGTTTAAATCCATCAAGCTCTAAAGGTGCTAAAGGTATGCAATGGTTGAGGCATAGTCATAACATGTGTTCTAATATATGGCTAATTTCATTAGAAACTATTTTTTTCTGATTTTTGTCTTTGGTAGCCAACTTTTTTACTATAGAATATCACAAGGGTTAAGATAACCTGTTTCGGCTAATTCTTAGATCAACTTCGTATCAAAAGGTGATTTGGATTATGATTATATTGTCTTTCCATATCTTTAACTGGGCTATTGTGGATCTTGATTCAAGCTCTTTTTGTCTCAATTTTATGCAAAGGTATGAAACTGATTATGTATAAAACATATATATTTTTTAACTTTCATTGCTTCTACTTCTACATGTAGATATTCAAAATTTGATGGATGCAATTTGGTTGGCTGTTGATGTGATGGAATTTAAAGAAAAATATGTTTAGAATTTAAAGAGCAACAGAGATTTTTACTCATTTATTCATTAACGCGGTTGAAGTTGATGTCATTTTTCGGTTAGTAATATTGTACTTAGGGTATAAACTTATTATACAGGTTTCTTATATGTGTCAATTATAAAGGAAACTAGCAAAGCAAGCAAAATGGTTGGAGGGGGAATGCTTGAGTCCACTTGGATGTGTATCAAAACCAATTTAAGTTTATTTCTAAAATTATTTTTAGACGTGCATAAATATATGCAAGATAACACGCACAAATACGGTTAGAAGGAATCCGAATCCGACTTGAAAAAACCCAAACACCCGAAAAAACAAACGAATTTGTTCGTCGATGTTAACTAATTTCTAATAATTTTTGTCACACCCCCAAAATCCACATGCGGGGTATCACCGCTTGGAGGCGTGACTGACCAGGATCAAGCCACCAATCATATTGAACAATGTAAAGAGTAAAGTAATCCAACTAAACCAATATGAAAGGTGTTCAAAACATAAGTATAATTCAATGTTAAGCGGAAGCATAAAAGTAAACCCAATCATAACTATAAGTACAAAATGTCATGATGTTTAACAAACATCCACGATCCATGTCCACAACGACCGTGCCTCCCGTGCAAGCTCCATAAGTACCTAAGGTCCTGCAAGGCATGCAGCAGAGAGTCAACAACTAGTTGAGCGAGTTCACAGTTAATAGTTCAGTAATTGTAATAGTATAGTAAGCCTTGTATTCGTTCATTAAGTCATGTATCGTATTAGTTCGTATCGCGGCCCTCTAGGCATGTATGCGAAGGTTAGGGAATGTTTCCCCGAGTATTCTAGACTAGGTATATTTGTATCGCGGCCACCCGGCATGTGTGCGAAGTTTAGTGTATAGTTCGCAGCCTCCCTAGGCATGTGTGCGAAGATTAGTCATATTATTGCAGCCAACCCCGGCGTGTGTGCGAAGATCAGTCATATTATCGCAGCCAACCCCGGCGTGTGTGCGAAGATCAGTTCTATTAGTATCACTAGTCTAGTCGTATCTTATCAATAACTCTTCCTCACCCGAGGACCATATAACTAAGTTCCATAAGCTAGGTAAGTACAAGTAAATAATCCAAACCCATTCCCACCCTGGGAACCCCATGCCTTGGCTGTGTGAACTCACCTTGGTTTGCTCGGTATGCTAAGTAAGTGCTCAAAGTAAATCAATCACGTCCTAAAGTATACATGTGTACTTAATCAGTTCATATTCATGAGGTTCACGTAAAAGCACAAACAATGTTCACCAAGTAGTACATATCACATAAATCAACATCGTACAAGTCATGCATATCATTAACCTCAGTTAGTTACCCCAGTTAAGTCTTAACAGAAATAGACCAAGTTACTGTGCAGATTAACAACTCGACGAAACACCCTTGTTTCGTCGTATTTACCCTTTGGCGAAACACATCTGATTCGTCAAGGCTTCCCTCGGCGAAACACATCTGTTTCGCCATATCTGTTTCGCCGGGAGTAATGTTTCGTCATGATGTCAGTTACGTCGTCCAGTTAATATCATTCAGCAGTTACAAAAGTAATACAGAAAACCCTAATCATTGCTAACAGCCGTCATCAGCATCATTGGTCATCATCATCAGTAAATCATAATCATCGTCATGGCTCATAATATCTAGCATGCACCCTAATCCATCGGTGACAGTTTCAACATCATCACATAATCATAAAAATCGATCCTTTAAACATACATAACAGTTGATGCCACACCAAATAAACATCAATCAGGAACACATAAGTTCTGAATAGTGGGTCATGCATTAATACAATCACAACATTCGATCCGGTTCCTAGATTAACAACAAACTATCAAACCCTAATTACATGAATCTCAACCCGAGCATTATTCACAGCAAAACATTCATCAAACAAACTTTTACTCAATATGACAAGAAATCAAAGGATTACGCAGCTGGTTTAACAAACGTATAACTAACCGAGATGCCAAAGATGATGGTTTGATCGCTAGGGAGAGCCTGGGAGAACACAAAGCTACCGTCACACACAGGGAGAGCTCTAGGGTTTCGGTTTTGCTAAAGTGTGACGAATTGAGCGGTTCCGTATAACTTATACGCGTCTAAGTGTTCTGGGCCTGAACTGGGCTTTATGGCGAAACATGGGCCGGCGAAACACTTTTGTTTCGTCGAGATTGGGTTGACGAAACGGATCCTGTTTCGTCGTGATGTTCTTGGCGAATCAACTTCTGTTTCGTCGGGTTCACTGATGGTAACAGTTTAAGTTTCTAAACAAGTT
Organism: Helianthus tuberosus; assembly: GCA_030545235.1. Classification (NCBI taxonomy): domain Eukaryota; kingdom Viridiplantae; phylum Streptophyta; class Magnoliopsida; order Asterales; family Asteraceae; genus Helianthus; species Helianthus tuberosus. The sequence continues at coordinate 8,651,755 of CM060408.1, forward strand.
TTATGTTGAACAACCAAACACATAATCATGCAAACACAATACGTTTTATTATAACACGAAGTGTACAGTTACAAGTCAGACAAGTCAAACAACTAAACAGTCAAAGTCAACATGCAATAAATACGAAAGTGAAAGTCGGAAACTCGAGTTGTCACATTATCCCCAACTTGAAAGAAATTTCGTCCCGAAATTTAGCATGTGGTTACTGAGGAAGCTAGGTAACTTGTATCGTTCACTGGTTTTCCTGGGGTGTCACATCATCCCCCCGTTGATTTGGAATTTCGTCCCGAAATTCTGCAGTAGTAGCTTCAGCCTCAGTAGTAGTTGCATTGGTTCCGAATAACTGGGGATACTTGAGTTTCATTTGATCTTCACTCTCCCAGTTGAACTCTGGGCCGCGACGGGAGTTCCAACGAACTCGTAAAAGAGGGATTCTCGTGTTCTTGAGGACCTTAACATCCCGATCCGTGATTTCAACTGGTTCTTCGACGAAATGCAACTGTTCGTCGATAGTGAGCTCCTTCAGAGGAACTATGAGGGTCTCATCTAATAGACACTTCTTCAGATTCGACACGTGAAATACGTTGTGAACTACACTGAGTTCGGCTGGTAAGTTCAGTCTGTAGGCCACCCTGCCTATCTTCTCAATAATTTCAAACGGTCCGACATATCGCGGATTGAGCTTGCCTCGTTTGCCAAAACGAACCACACCCTTCCAGGGTGAAACTTTAAGTAGCACTCGATCCCCAACCTGGAACTCGAGTGGTTTCCTGTCTTTATCGGCGTATGCTTTCTGACGGTCACGTGATGCCGCCATGCGTTGTCGTATCTGAGCAATCTTTTCGGTAGTATCAACTACCAGTTCTGGACCTGTGATCCGACTATCACCCACCTCTGCCCAACAAAGAGGTGATCGGCATTTACGCCCGTACAATGCCTCGAATGGAGCAGCTTTAATGCTGGTGTGGTAGCTGTTATTGTACGAAAATTCCACAAGTGGCAGATGCTTTTCCTAGCCGTTGCCAAAGTCAATTACACATGCACGAAGCATGTCTTCTAGAGTTTGAATAGTGCGCTCAGACTGCCCATCCGTCTGAGGGTGATAACCTGTGCTCATGTCTAATCGAGAGCCAAAAGATTTGTGCATTGCTTGCCATGGTTCTGAAGTAAAACGTGCGTCACGATCAGAGATAATAGAAGTTGGCACCCCGTGCCTTGAAACCACTTCTTTTAAGTAGATGTCTGCTAAGGTAGAGAACTTGTCTGTTTCTTTAATAGCCAAGAAGTGTGCAGACTTAGTGAGTCGATCCACGATCACCCATATAGTATCATTCCCACGTTGGGATCTAGGCAGGCCAGTAACAAAATCCATGGAAATTTGTTCCCATTTCCATTGTGGTATCTCTGGTTGTTGGAGTCAGCCTGATGGTTTCTGATATTCGGTCTTGACTCTCGCACAAGTTAAGCACTTGCTGATGTAAGTTTGCTATGTGAGCTTTCATGCTAGGCCACCAATATGTAGTTTTCAAATCGTGGTACATCTTATCCGAACCAGGGTGGGAATTAGCGAGATTTATGAGCTTCATCCATTACAAGCTCGCTTAAGTTTCCACAGAGTGGGACCCAAATGCGTTCTGTTACATAGTAGGCACCGTCTGCCTTTTGTTCTAATCGTTGCCTTGAATCGCGTAGGGCTTCAGCCCTGACATTTTTGGGTTTCAATGCTTCTACCTGAGCAACTCGTATCTGAGAAGGAAGACTAGACTGAATAGTGAGTTGCAACGCCCGTACACGCCTAGGTGTAGTATCTTTTCGACTGAGGGCGTCAGCCACCATATTGCTAAAGCACGAAGTAGGCAAGACAGGTTTCCTACTTTATAAAGTGCTAAAGCACTGGTCTAGGTATCGTTCTACCATATGAAGGTGTGAACACCTAGAGTTCATTTTTGGAGGGATGGTGATCTTTAACTTGGCCCGCAGAGTCCACCAGGATTTCCATGCACTACAAGTTGTTATTACGTGGGCCCCCGTAATAATAAATTGTCTTGCACAGTTACCCCAATTTCCTCTCCTCCAAGCAGATGATCATTCAAGGAGGGGACACTACTGTCCTTATTCTTCTGTCATGGAAAGGACCATTGCGGTGGTCCACGCGCTAACACTCGGTATTGTTACGCGCGAATAGACACGATGATTAAATGAAATAGGAATAAAGAGAATTCCTAGCAGTTGGAGGGGCACCTTCAAGATGAATACTTCATCTTCCTTTTTCTGGTCAAGTATGTCGTCAATCTTGCTTCACATAAGCTGCAGGGATCTCGTCCCGTTGATTAAGAATTCGTTCAAGGTTGCCGCCTCTGCCTCGTCATCATTACCGTAGTCAGGCACCTTCACGATCGAGAGGGAAGAGCAGCCATCTCCAACGGAAGCAAGCTCAAAATCTTGTTTAGTAATCACTCTAGCCATGAGCTTTGTAATGAACGCGAGGTCGATAGCTTCATCGTGTGAGTTACGTACAGTAATAGGAGTCGGAGTCGAAAGTATCTTGTTCACGTCAATAATCATTCCGTACACTTATTTGTATGTATTCACGTCAATATTTATTCCGTACACTTATTCGTATGTATGTATCGATAAACAAATATGTTACTTAGCATAAACAGGCATTTCGATGCATCATATCACGTATAACTCTCGTTTTTTTTGTGGGGGGGGGGGTCATTTTTCTAGTTGTCGATTTACGACTGAGACAAAAACACTACTTGGTACTAGTTTTCACCAAGAGTGTATTTTATCTTTGGCAAGTCTAACACGTGTAGACTATGCCTTAATTGGCACCTTATCTTGAGGGTATTCCCTGCTAATGTCCTTGCCTTGTCTCTATTTGAAAAGTGTTTGACTCGTGGATCTTGACGCTTACGTGAATGCAATGAAAACCTTTTTGTAAAATGTTTTCGTGAGAGAACTCTAGTGATTTTAGTCTAGACTCGAGAAGGACTCCTAGTTCACTACAATCGAAGCTCTGATACCAAACTGTCACACCCTGTCTTTTGCGAAAGCGTATGATGTGTGACTGGTTTAATATCATTGCATTCAATCGTAATAAACAACTACATGATCAAATCGATGTTCATCCATTCATAAAATTTGAGTATTACAACACTGGTTATTCAAGTTTTTAAAACACGACCTTCGTCTAGGTTACAATTCAACAAAAGTGGATGACATCTAAACTTGGAGTTTACTTCTAGTTACGACACCTGCGCCCAAGATCCATCCTGTTACCTGAAATACATGTAATTTTGGAAAACATCAACAAAAGTTGAGCGAGTTCATGCGTCTAGTTTGTGTACTGTAATTCTTGTAAATCTTTGAGAGACTCCTTTGTAAACAGGTATGAAAAGCGTGTATGAACATAATAAATGAATGTTTGTACAAGGACATTAAGGCATGTGAGGACATGGGGAGTACTTGTTATGACTCCTTGAGGACATGGGGAGTACTTGTTATGACTCCTTGAGGACATGGGGACTACTTGTTATGACTCCTTGAGGACATGGGAAGCACTCGTAATGGCTTATACCCTTGTCGATTTTCCTTGACTGTGTCGATTAACCTCGACTGTGTCAATTTACCTTGACTGTTTCGATTTCCCTTGACTGTGTCAATTAACCTCGACTATGTCGATTAACCTCGACTGGGACTCCGAAGCACTACTAGGTACTAGTTGTGACCATGAGTGGGGTTCGGCCGTACCCGTTAGATCTAACCCTCGTCCCTAATTATGTATTAATGGCATTTCAATATCTAGTCTATGCTCACATGATCTAGTATTTCACAGGCCTTTCATAGGCATTTCATATATCATTCCTTAAAACGCATCATACTTGGTACTCGTTCTCACCAAGAGTGCTTCTTGTTTTTGTATCATACCATTTGTAAATATTGTAACATCTGTAACATGTATTTCACCCCCGAGAGTTATAAAACCAAAAACAGTTAAAGAAAAAGGGGAGCATGAACTCACTGTTTTGCGTCTTCGTACTCGTAACTCAAATCTCGTCAGCAAACAAGACTACCTACAATGTGCTAGGGTCTATTAGACGAGTGGGTCGTGCCTTTCCTTAGTATTCATGTTTGGAGTTACGTTTCTTTTATGTCTTCCTTGTTATTCCAAGTTATAATACTTCTCAAGTATTTATTTTCGTATCTCCTTCCCAAGGGTGGGAGTATTTCATGCTTGTGTATTTGTATTCTCGTACTTGCAGTGTCCAAAAATCACACGTTTTCTCTTTGTCGAAAATACAATATTACTCTTGTAATATTTTCAAAAAATCATGTTTTCAGTCCTTGTATCCAAAATAATATTTGCCAAAAATATATTTATAAGTTACGTTCTTGCGCTCGATTTCGCATTATTAATCGTGTAACTTATATATTTGTTCCTTGTGATTTTTGGTATTATTTTGGATTGCAGATTCTTGGGATTTTGTTAAGTTATAATATTTAAAATCATAGAATAATACAACAGATACACAAAGTATACACATAAGCACACACAATGTGTCTTAATATAAAATATATATTCTAGTTATATATTTATCCATTTTTGTTTACGAAAACCAACCTCCGATACTTTGTATTTTGTAACAAAACCTATGGCAAAGCTTATATGGAAACACCAAAGTTTAGGGCATACATGTAAACACTTGTTTAGAAAGTATTTTCTAAGTGTTTATATTTTTAGAAAATTTCGCCATAGTTTCCTTTGAAAACGGAGGTGTCCATGCTTTTTAGCATATCATTTTCTTTTCCGAAAATCATTCAAACAATCAACAATCACACTCTAAACAATATTTCACATATCAAGTGTATAAACTATACACTTTACTTAATAACATGAACTTAATATTTCACGAAAACGCGTAGTAACTTGGTAAGGTGTTTAGTGGGTTTAGTTACCCTCCAAAGTGTGTTTACTTCTTTTAAAATCTCATTCTTGAAGAGATTTGGTGTTTACAACTTGTAAACATAATTTACAAAAAAATGTTTATTTATTAAACCTTCTTGTTTCTCTAGTGTTCTTATACTTGTTCTTCCACCAAAAATAATATAGGTTTATGTAAAATCATGATCTTCTAAAAATCACATTTTGAACTTGGTTCTTTTTAGAAAATCATTCACAAATCTAGGGTTAACAAGCAACTCACTTTAATGATTATTTTTCAAGAAATCATTTTAATCTTCAAGTTCATGTCTAGCCATGAAGATGATTATCACATGTAAACACATAATCATCTCCTAACTTGTTAAATCATGTTTTTAATCATGCTTTAACAAGTTCAATATGATGATCAACATCATATTACCAAGAAATCAACAAATAATCATCAACATATTCAGAACAATATCATTTTAAGATTATTTCATCATGTTTCATCTTATTTCATCTTATGATTCAAGATTCATGATCAAGTCTTTTAGTCTTCTTGTGATTTTCATCAATATAAATCTTTTACCCAACTAAAATAGAAGTAAACAAGAGTTTAAAGGGATCTTACTACTAGCTTCAAGCTAGGGAAGAACAATGACACAAATGGAGCGGATAAAAGCTTGTAAAGGAGGTCCTTCAAGTTCCGTGAGCTCCAAGCTTCATTAAACACCTTCTATCACCTCAAAATGATCTTGGATTGAAGAAGCTTGAAATGAAAATGATGGTGGAGGTGGGTGTGGCTCTCAACCGCAAGTGAGGAGGGAAGAAGGAGAGTGTTGTGGTGATGATAAGTGTTGAGCTCTAATCCCTTATAACCACTAATCCATTTACCCATTAGGTTTTATGTTTCCTATGGTACAAGCACAATATCTTAGGTATCCCAAGGAAGATCAAGAGAAGATTATATGTAATCTTGCAAGATCCATGGACATCACAAGTGGGGTCCATGTGACCGTCCAAGAGGGGGGGGGGGGTATCTAGTTGAGGTTAAATGGTAAGTTAGGTGTTTAGGTTAGATTTCAAATGTATTAGTTAGGTGCCATGCATATGTCATGTTATATAGCATGTTAGGGTGTTCGGGAACCATAACTAGCTCAGAAAAATAATAATAATGCTTCTATCAATATTTTGGTATTTCGGGTAATGTCCGGTTGTTCGGTTAGATACCGATTCGTTAAAGTGCTAAGTTATACCGTATAGTGTCTTTTATGTAACTTTTTGTGATACTTTTAATTCCCGACACTTAGGCAAGCATACAGGACCATTTTGCCATATTTTTGCACATTACTAGCATGTTAAAATGCTGATTTTTAATGATTAATGCAGAATTCTGCACTTAGAGTGGGTTTTAGGCACTTACCGGCACTTAAACTATCACCTAGGCATGCAGTTTTGGGGTCCTTACTTCTCTACACACTATACTAGTGTATCACTTGGTCTCTGGCTCATACTGGGCCTCAAAATACGGTCTGTCTATGTACTGAACTTCGTCGGCATTTTTCTGTTTGTCTGGTATTGGTGCCAATTCTGTTCTGTGTATCATTTGAACTATCTCGTGTTGCATGTAGCAACGAATAAAGTCTTGTATCATGAAATGCCATTGTATGTATATAACAGAAATCATAATTTCATTTGTCTTGTAAACTAGATCATGCACAGTCATTAAAGCACAAATTACTATTCATTTAGTGTACGGAATGTACGGAGAAGTGACGGTTGTCACAGTATATAACCTGACATGGCAATGCTACCTCAAAAATACAAAATTCTAAACGCATGAGTGGAAAATTTCATTGCCCACACATGCATTGGGCCACGCTCGATTGGCCATCTAACATGTTGCATGCGCCTCTATAATTACTTTTGATACTTATGTCCTAACATGCTTAGCATCATGGAACTGGGTAATCTACTCGGAACAACACGGCTATGGCCGGACATGGTCATAATATTTATACAGGCTAAAGTATACATTGAAAAATCCTTATTCAAGCACGCAGACATAGCCAGGCAATTTCTCACCATGCCGCCTCAATTGTTGAACTGTCATATCCGATAGACAATCTCGAACTAGGCGCAACTGTTATGTCAGGCATCTACGCACAAGGCTCACAGGTGACAGGTTCTTAATCTCATCCTTAAATACGGTGCTCTCAAATAACTTGATAGATTGATGGAATACGCCACAAGTTATATATTTGCTTTTCAAGATGACCTGACAATTCTTTCACATATTAAAAGAGTACCAATTAGAATTGCACACTAAACAAAAAGTGTCTATATTTACTTGTCGATTTCTTTTTATTACCTATCAAGTTCAAAGCTACTAAAATACTTTAGCAGCAATGAACTGGGGGACTAGCAGGGTATAGCGCCATTACGCCTTAAAAGTGATCATCTTCTCTCGGGCTGCCCATTTAGGTGATACCCACTGCACATTATACCGCATCGGTTCTTATATAATGTTAATGTTTCGATACGCCAGACGATATTTATACTTCTCACATCATTTGGCCTACGACTATACCACTTGACACGACATATTCAATTTGGTAGTCAAGACAAACGCACAACAAAACTAGTATACTTGATTATTTGAATAAGTATTCCACACGCTATGCGACAGGAAAAATACTTATTCGGATGTGTATTATCCACACCAGTCTGCGACATGGATAAAAGAAAACCCTCACACCACAGTCGGCGAGGTAAACAGACATGCCACCTACTATAAGTGTTCCACACGCCAGTGCGCGTCCAGGAAAAGCACGTAGTAGCTTATATAAACTGCTCATTCACGCCTAACGCGTATAAAGCATTTTATTATCTCAATGAGTGTTCACTTACGCCAAGCGCGTAGAAAGCACTTTGTTGTTCAAGTGATCATTAACGCCATGCGCATTATAAAGCACTTTCTGATATCTATAAGTGTTCATATAAACATTTGTAAACACAACATACCATCGCATCTGAACTGCGTATTACGGTACAAAATATTACCACCGCATTTAAATTGCATATCACGGTAAAAGACACCTCTGACACGAAATATTTTTCATAATAACAAAGTCAGATGATCAAATTATACAGCGCGTTAAAAGTGGGCATCTTGGTAATAGATGTATTCAACTACTACTACTCCAGTGGGTATCTTGGTAATAGATGCACAACCACTGATGAAAAACCAAGTACTTGTCCCACAATAATAATAACATTGTGGGAAACATAAATAACGCTCTAAGCACCCTTCCAAGGTCACTGAGCATAGCAAGCACTTCTGCAGGGGTGCATTGTGTATTATTCTTTCCGACGGCAATGATAATTGCTATAACCGGATCATCAATGACAACGACCGGTACAACCACCAGCGGTTCTACATTCGCCTAAGGTGGCATAACATCTGCATGTGCATCTATGACTGCCAATGGCTGCACATTACGACAACGGAGATCCCGATGACACGGACGCGTGGTAGGGACCATCGTCACATCAACATCAACTCTTTCAATGCGTTGAACGCCGTTAGCGCACCATATGTTAACCAACAAAAGTCACACCATAGGGTGGATATTCTACAGTAGACCCCATGACTATGGGTGCACCGCTAAGGTAGGGCCACACTTGAAAAAATCATCCAAAGGCGAGGCACTTAACTACCAAAACTTAGCCTGTTCCAAGGCTCATGCACGTGACCTAACCGCATACGCGCAAGCTTGACGAGCTCATGGCAATGCGCCAGTACAAATGGCAACTGCCTGCAATCAATCAGCTTGCGTTAGGTTTGCCCAACCAGTTTCCACGATCGTGTGATATTCACTGCACTATTATCTCCACTCACAGCTAATGACAACCACAACAAACGTGGCCAACAACTTCCTCGCACTCGGACGGCATGTAAGCCTAAAATTAGTGATCTTCACTCCCGAGCTCCTAATAAGTCTAAGGGGCTGTTTGGTAGCCTCTTAATGACCATTCAGATGCTACATCTTAATGGTTTAAAACCTCTGAATGAATAAGAGGTAACCTCAAGTCTGAATGGTTAAGAGGTAACCTCTGAATGGTAAATCATCACATGTCACATTCTTCTACCTTCTCATTCGTAAAATTCTTAATGGTTCCATTAAGAGGTAGCCTCTTAATGACCATTCAGAGACTACCAAACAGCCCATAAGTGCTCCTCCCACGCTTGCACGCTGGAGCAATACTAGACTAGGGGACATGACGAGGTATGGTACTGGACCTAACCCGAGCGGTTGGACTTTTCTGCTATTTATCACTTTTATAGTAATTATATATTATTATCGTGTGATATTCACTGCACTATTATCTCCACTCACAGCTAATGACAACCACAACAAACGTGGCCAACAACTTCCTCGCACTCGGACGGCATGTAAGCCTAAAATTAGTGATCTTCACTCCCGAGCTCCTAATAAGTCTAAGGGGCTGTTTGGTAGCCTCTTAATGACCATTCAGATGCTACATCTTAATGGTTTAAAACCTCTGAATGAATAAGAGGTAACCTCAAGTCTGAATGGTTATGAGGTAACCTCTGAATGGTGAATCATCACATGTCACATTCTTCTACCTTCTCATTCGTAAAATTCTTAATGGTTCCATTAAGAGGTAGCCTCTTAATGACCATTCAGAGACTACCAAACAGCCCATAAGTGCTCCTCCCACGCTTGCATGCTGGAGCAATACTAGACTGGGGGACATGACGAGGTATGGTACTGGACCTAACCCGAGCGGTTGGACTTTCCTGCTATTTATCACTTTTATAGTAATTATATATTATTATTGCGTACTAACCCGCGAAGCCTAGCGCGTTGTAGTTTATACTACACTAGGCTGTGGGCTTGTAGAGACAACCCCTAACTGGGTCTGGCCCATTGAGGTTAGGGTTTTCCCATATCTCCTATATAAGGAGGTCTCCAACTCGTTATTAGGGCATGAGATATAGGGCAACACACTTTTGTAGCTGGAAATTGTCACCCCCCCTTTCTAAGGCGGAAGCACGAGGTGTGATCATGAAAGGTTCTCATTGCATACGAATAGTAAACATACTACATGCTCGTAAAAATAACTTCAAATGCCAAATATCATTACGTAACTGAAAACATAGGTTAAGTATTTACATCACAAGACAGCATATTGTCTGAAAAGTTTACAACGTTATTCAACGTTAAACATAAACAACATCCAAGAGCAAGGGTATGACCGCGCGCACATCCACTTTAGTAACCTGAAATACATGTGAGTTTTTGGAAAATCGTCAACATAATGTTGGTGTGAATTCATGCAGTTTTTGTATTGAACGTTTGTATACTTTGTATGAAAACATGGTATGTAATTTGTATAAATCAAGTATTTCTGTAAGTATCGACATTGTTAATGGGTTGCAAGGCCATTAACATGTGACACGACATCGGAAGCATCCAAACCATAGGCAATTTTCTAGTAGTCGATTCACGACTGAGACACAAAAGCACTGCTTGGTACTAGTTATCACCAAGAGTGTGGCTGCCCGAAAACCTATTAGATCTAACCTTTTTGTTCGGCGGTCTTAGTATGTACACGATTAATGGTGCTTCTGGTACCCTATTCGTGACACGATTTAAAGTATCATTCCTTGTTTTTGTATCCATCATACCATAACACATGTATTTTCCCCAAGTTTAAAAAGTATGTAAAAGATTAAAAGTGGGGACATGAACTCACTTATCTGTAAACATTTAGTAACATGTACTTCACCCCCGAAGTTATAAAACTGAAAACAGTTAAAAGAAAAGGGGGAGCATGAACTCACAACTTTGCGTTTCTTGCGCCGTAAACTTCACCGGGTTTGCTTATATAGCGTCGTGACCTATACGTATTTTATTAACGTTAGTCACTAGACTTGTATCGCACAAGTACAAGTCACCATCTTTTATGTATTTGTTCTTTGTTGTTAAAAATAATTTATATTTTTAACTATGTATCTTACTTATATTATTTTCTCAAAAATAAATATAAGTATCTTGTATTTTTCACCCGAGTTATATATTTTCGTCCAAAACTTCATTTTAAGTTCGTAACTTGTCCGAGTTACATAATCTATTAAGAAATATATTTTCATAAATATATTTTCTTGTATTTGTCTAAGCATATTATATGTGTATTTTCACTCCTTAGGAGTATTTAGTGTATTTTCAAGTCCTAATACACTATTACATATAATACATACTACATATACTTAGCACAAAATTTGGTGATCAATAAATATTTATATTTTCCTCAAAAATATACATACTTAATATCAATTTTTATCTTGAAGAAATCATCATTTCTTAACTTGAAGTTTACATAAAAATTAGGAAAACCTTGGTAAATATTTTTAGGGAATAAGTTTCACCAAAACTTATATTTTTCTAAGTGTCAAAATTTTATAGAAATTTTGACATGGTTTCCCCTAAAAATGGAGGTTTCCCATGTTTTCAAAACATGTGTTTATTTTCTTTTAAAATCATCACAAACAATCATCAACTCATTCAACACTTATCAAGTGTCAAAATCAAGTAATTTACACTACATCATGAACTTGAAGTTTTTGTAAAAACTTGTAGTAACTTACTATGTTATTTAGTAGGTTTAGTTACCCTTAAAAACATGGTTATTTGTTTGTAAACCACATTCTTGAAAGATTTAGTCATTTACAACTTGTAAGATGATTTTTCTAAAAATATTTCTTTTGTATTTTTCTTGTTACAATCATGTTCCTAGTCTTGTTCAAACACTAAAAATATGATTAGTTTACTTAGAAACCATGACTTTGTAAATCTTATAAATAAACTTGGTTTCTTGAGAAAATTATTTTTGTAATCATCTATTTACAAGATTTGTATTTTGTTTAAATCACCTTTACATATGAAAATCAATTTCATCATTCAAGTTCATGAAGACATGAAGCATGATGATCTTGGTCTTTCACAAGATCACCACTTTAACTTACTAGATCATGTGTTTAATCATAAACTAGTAGGTTTCTTATGATGTCTATCATCACTAACACAAATCATCATTCATCAAGAAGCAAGAAACAAATCATCATCATTTACATGTATTCTTATGTATTTAAGCTTATGTTAAAGTCACTACTAGAAAACTACATATTTTCCTACAAAAGTTTCCCACAAATTTCCCACAACTCAAATTTTGTTCCAAGTTTCCTACAGTTTTCTAACAAAAAAGAAAACAAAAAAAAAATCAAAACTTTTTTACAATTTTGCAACAAAATTTCCACACAACAACCATTTGTAGCAATTTCATCACAACATTTATTAGCTTTTCGACAAAATTCAGACAAAAAAAAATTAAAAGTTTATATAATTTGTAACCACAACAAAATAAATAATAAAAAATAAAATTTCTAAATTTGTCGGAAAGTTGTAACAAATTGATACCGTTTGCTACATATTTTCGAAAAAAAAGTTAATCTATTTTTCACTTCTTAATTTTTGGAAAGTAAATAATTTAATTAAAAAAATTAAATTTGTAGGAAATTGGTAGCAAATTGACATTAGTTGCTACGGATTTCCTACAAAAAAACTTAATTTTTTTGTAAATATTCATTTTTAGAAAAATAAATAATTTTAAAATAAAATGTCAAATTTGTCGAAAATTTGTAGCAAACTAACACCATTTACTACAGATTTCTTACAAAATAAATTATTTTATTTGTTATTTATCAATTTTAGAAAAATAAATAGTTTTAAAAAATAAAATGTCAAATTTGTCGAAAATTTGTAGCAAACTAACACCATTTACTACAGATTTCCTACAAAAAAAATTATTTTATTTGTTATTTATCAATTTTAGAAAAATAAATAATTTAAAAAAAATGTTAAATTTGTCGAAAATTTGTAGCAAACTAACGCCATTTACTACAAATTTTCTACAAAAAAAACTTATTTTATTTGTTATTTATCAATTTTAGAAAAATAAATAATTTAAAAAATAATACGTTAAATTTGTCTAAAATTTGTAGAAAACTGACACCACTTGCTACAGATTTTCGACAAAAAAGTTAATTTATTTGTTGCTTATCAATTTTAGAAAAATAAATAATTTTTAAAAATAAAATGTTAAATTTGTCAAAAATTTGTAACAAATTAGCACTAGTTACTACAGATTTCCTACAAAAAAGTTATTTTATTTATCAATTTATCAATTTTAGAAAAAAAAACATATATTTTTTATTTGTTATTTATCAATTATAAATGTTAAATTTGTCGGGAATTTGTAGCAAACTAACACCAGTTGCTACAGATTTCCTACAAAAATATACTTTTATTTGTTATTTATCAATTATAAAAAAAAACATATAATTTTGAAAATAAAATTTTACAGTTGTCAATAATTTGTAGGAAACTAACAACAGTTTCCACAAATTTCCTACAAACAGAAAGTTATTTTATTTGCTATTTATCAAATTTAGAAAAAACATATATTTTAAAAAAATAAAATCTTAAATTTGTCGGAAATGTGTAGCAAATTGTCACTAGTTGCTACAGATTTCCTACAAAAACAATATTTTATTTGTTAATTATCAATTATAAAATTTATATAATTTTAAAAAATAAAATGTTAAATTTGTCAATAATTTGTAGAAATTGACCCCTGTTGAGGAAGAGTTACGGGCACGTAAGACAAAAAAAATTGTTATACTATACGATACCATACCATACCATGCCATGTTATACTATATATACCATACTATAGTGTACGATGCCAAACGATCCTATACCATACTATATTGTACGATGCCATAGGATCCTATACCATACAACACGACACTATATTACTATATACCATAATGTACGATGCCATACGATCATATACCATACAACACGACACTATATTACTATATAACATACTGTACGGTACATACGATCATATACCATACAACACGACACTATATTACACTATACTACACCACACTATACTATACGATACTATCCAATACGATAAGAAACTACAATACTATACTATACTATACAATACGATACTATACTATACTATACAAAATGATACCATACCATACCATACCACACTATATGATGCGATACGATACGATACGATACGATATTACACTACACTACACTACACAATACTATACTATACTACATTATACTATACCCTACTACACTATACTATACTTTACTATACTGTACTGTACAGTACCATACTACACTATACTATACTATATACTATACCCTACTACACTATACTATACTATACTTTACTGTACTGTACTAACTGTAATAGACTAGACTAGACTACACGACAAGACACGACATGACACGACACGACACGACAGGATACGATAACAACCCTCGAAAAATCACCCCTAAATGCTCCTAAATACACCCCGTATGCGATAAAAGGACCCGGATAACCTTAATATTATTAAAAATCAACTAAAACAAATAATTAAGGCTGCTCGCGGGTCGCGACTCTCCTAGACTTGTGAGTTGCTGGGCGCCACCGAGTGTCAGCTGGCCGGACCCCCTTCCGCCACATGTCCTGTTACGCGTCAAAGCTAGGTTGGTGACAAACCAAAGCTAAGCCCTAGCCTACTGGCTCGCGGGCCGCGAAGGAGAAAGGGTGGGGACTCGCGGGGAGAGAGAGAACCCTCGACCAGCCTACTAAAGGGGCCTCTGGCCTCATTCTCAACTCGTTCAAAATTTCTTTTCTCTCTGCCTCTATTATAGACGAAAATACTTGGGTATTATACCCCTAAAACATGAAGCTCTGCGTCGTTGTAAGTATTTTAACCCACGATCACGTATTCGTTACCCTACCCGATTGATCTAGGGCTCCGGAACGCACGTCAAGGCTCTGCCTGACTCAGTTCGTTGGAGTTATGTCTCGTGTTGTACGGTTAATGTGATTTGGGTTATCTTACTAACACGTGTGCATTGTTTATTTTTAATAATCAGGAACACCAACAGGAAGCTATAATATTACCCAAATCAACAATGTGAGTCCATTCTCTTTTTCTCATCGTTTGTAAGTCATTCTCTTTTTCCACCAAACTGTTTTACAAAACCTCAAATGTTTTCAGTTATACTTACAGTGATTGAGTCTATGTATTCTACAATTGCTGCCGGTATGTTGGGTTTTGTGTCATTACTTGTAATCCGTTACTATTGTACGACGAGTTAGCCAATGAGTAACATGACCACAGTCATGGAACTGTGAACGTGACAATATTGAATGAGTATATTGGTAGATATAAACATTGTAATCGCTCTCAATACTGTAAAGTTATAAAAAGCTTGTTTTGATTAAATTGGAGTGCACTCGCTAGTATTTCTTGCTGATAAAATCTTTTTAAAACGCGTTTCAGGTAACTTAATGTGAAGCTAATAGAAGCCAGCAGGGGAGCACTGAAAGCTTAAAAAAGTGGCTATAAAAGTTACATAAATAAAAGGAGATTTTATTTTCAATAATTAGGGTTTATCCCTATAAATATATTATCAATGGAACATGAGTTTTATCCCATTTATTTACTACAAAAGTTTGGTGTTTTGAAACTCTGATAATATTTCATAACTACGGTCCTGATGTTAAATTCCGCTGCCAAATTAATAAACACCGATAGCACTTGACTGGCTCTCGTGGCTCCCGCTACCGGGGTAGGGGTCGGGGGCTGCGACAGATACAATACGATACCATGCCATGCCATGCCATGCCATGCCTATGCTATACTATATTTACCATACTATGTGACAACCGTCAAATTTGCATGCATCCGTACAATTAATTAATATTGATTTATGCTTAATGACTGTGCTTAATTACAACTAATGACTTAAACTGTTTTCTGATTTCTGTATCATACATACATGTGCATCACATTTCATACGATCACACCATTTATCACATACAAACTTTAGTGACATAAACGATGCACAAAGCACGATTAGCACAGTGAGCGGATAACTCAGAAAATGCTGACGATGTTCAGTACATAGACCGACAGTGTTTTAAGACCCAGTATGGGCCAGAGACAAGGTACTACACTAGTATAGGGTGTAGGGAAGTAAGGTGTAACACCTCGAAAATTTCGTCCTATAATGTGTTGACACGTGTCATAGGTTTGAACGTGTGAAAGAATGTTCTTGAAGGACTAAAGTTGACAAACAATGAAACTATGTAAATATAAGGGTTCAAAGTGTCAACAATGAATAAATATACTTTACAATAACCCTACATGATGTTTATAACCTTAAACGAATGGATCATGGATCATACGAAGCGAATTGTGAAAGAAAGTGAGAGATTACAAACTACAGGGGTTAAATGTGTCAACATGTTAAGATATACCTCTGAGTGACCTTTTAGCAAACCCGAAGCCTTGTAACGATTAATTATGCTCACTAGAATGCACCATAAAAATCTCACCAAGTTTCGTTACGGTATGAGAAAGTTATGATAAAATTCGTGTGTGAGGGTTAGAATCGTCAACATTGAAAATTAGGGTTTTTCGGGTGATCACAAAGTTACCCGAGGACTTGACAAAGAGGGTATAAGTCTTAAAGCCCCTAAATGTCAATTTTAAAGGTTTAAAATGCAAGAATGAAAGTTAAAGCGACGTTTAGGAGGACCGGGGACTGAAATGCAATAAAAGGAAAGTTTGAAACCTGAAACCAGCCTCCATGCGGGCCGCGTAAGGATTTCCAATACCTTACCTGTACGTCGCTTAAAACGGCTTTATACGCGTATTATACGCATAGTTTGGGTTTAAAACTATTTTGACAAATAAGACTTATAACCAAATGTTATAACCTGTTAAAATAAACTATTTTACGGATGTATTTAGACCCGGTTCACAGAAACTTAATTAATTCCTTTTATAACCTTTAAAATGACCAAAATACCCCTACGGGGCTTAATATGAGATTAAACTCGTTTTGGGCATAATGGAAGGTATCCTACTGATATCACAACATATTTACGGCATGTTAACTTAGGGAACCTGTTTAGGACTCTTATGGTTATCCGTTACGCTTCATGCGCGTTCGGTTTATGTAACTAGTTTACATAAATTAGCCGAAACGGGTCAAACCTTATCGGTTTTATCTCAAAATCCAGAATATGTATAATATTCCCACATTAAGCAAGTCTTCAAACTTGACGGGTCTAAATCACATTCTATCCGGTCTTCGCTTAATCGTGCGTACGAACCGTATCTTTAAAACTAACCGGTCTAAGCTTAAGTAAAGACCGTTAGGATTCTAATAGGTTATTATAAACCTTCGTTCCAGAATAGGGGACCCAGTAAAAGATACTTGCACTCGCTAATTGTGATTTATACTTGCTCAGGTAAATACTCTTAACTTATTTTCCCTATACGGGCTTGGGGTATGGTATATAAAATACCGCTTGGTCGGGCATTGAATCTTTAATTGTATGATGGTTAAAGTATTGAGATGTCTCGTTTAAATTGTTTTGTTTGCTTAAAGCCTTTGGGGGGTTAATAACCATGTCCCGGATATCCCTGGCATCATTTTACGAAATGGCCACGACCTAAGCACGGGGCGTAGGCGTACGCCCGTCGGTGTCTCATATACATAATGTGGTGTGTCTATTAATCTTTAACCCGGCTCGACCCGGGCTACTGAACGCATAAGAAAACATGTAAATCCTTTACAAGTATTATATTCAAATAATTATCCCAAGTTATAAAATATTATTTGTGCCTTGTGCCTTAAATGCATTTTCTTAAACTCTTTTCAAAATGAGTCGGTTGAATGTATTTACCAGTGTAAACTGACGTATTTTCTCAAAAAGGTTAAGTGCAGGTACTACGCGTAATAGGCTGGCTTTTCTCCTAGCATCCACAATAAGTCTCGCAAGCTTGGCTGTCATAGACTGTTGAACATTGTTTCCTTTTATTTTGATCTACCTGTGGATTTATATTCGACTATTTGTGATACTTAATATTACAATATTGTATGGTTGAAATGAATCTATACTTTGCTTCCGCTGTGCATTTAAATATTGTGTTGTTTGACTATTATGTTACCAACCACGTCACGATACTCCCCACCGGGCCCACCGGTGACACGTGGAAATTCGGGGTGTGACAGGTTGGTATCAGAGCCAACGTTGAGTGAATTAAACACTAGCCTTTTGTGTTTAATCTCAATGACACAATTGCACATTCCTAAATCTTCGAGTCTAGACAAAGAACTTAGGAATAATCCAAAATGTTTTTATTATTAATTTAAATTTTGTCCTTTATTTTTCCTTGTTATTACCTTGTTTATATTAACAGGTTTAGCAATGCCGCCAAGATTCAGGCGAGGAGATCGAGGAAAAGGGCCAATCAGCGCCCCTAACGACCACGAGGCCGGGCCTTCGCGCCGGCGAACTCCTTCTTCTACAAGGAGTGCAGATCCGCAAGAACCTTGGAGGATTTATGAGGAGCCTTCCAGACGATCTACGTCATATAGCTCAACGCCTCCATATCATCACTCCTATGGGCCTCAGTCCGAGAATGAGCCCAGCAACGCACAACCTTCATACATACCCCTACAGCGATCCTTATCACACCGTTCCTTCGACGACCCTACTCCTGTCTTTCGGGGTCAGTTTAACCCGACAGACTACCTACCAGAACAAGGGGGCTTTAATCCACTAGGACCAGAGGATCACTTTTCAGGTGATCAAGCGATGGATATGGACGAGGATACAGATCCCGTCGAGCCTGCAACCGGAACCCCGAACCATCCTGTTGAGATCTCTGATGGCTCGTCTTTTCACGGAACACCATACCAAGGTCCGGATAGTCATCAGGCACGATTCGACCGGTGTGAGTGGTACTTTACACTATCTCACCATTCATCGCCACACCAGCAGCCACGACAGCAGCAGCAAGATCCCTCTGGGGATCCACGTTTTGTAGCAGTCACGCCACCGCCTTCTCCGCCGCCAGTTCATATAGCACCTCCGGAACCACCTAGACGAAAGAGGACTGGCGCACGGATGTCAGCACGAGGAGGGGATTTCCATTACAGCACCCCTCAACACTCTAGTGGCAGCCACTACCCGCCAATATATGAAGACCCACAAATGGTTGAACCTTCAGGTCCAGTATCAGAGGTGAATTCGGCACCTATTGCACCGTCACCATCGGGTTTTGGCAACCCTATCCCTGCTTATACTGCACCAGCAGCTTACAACCCTTACGGACCGCCAGCCTACCATACCTATAACTATGCTGACGATCCTTACCAAGTGGCATCAAACTACTTTGCTCATAATAATCCTGAGGGACCCTATGGCACCCCTTGGGGAATGGGACACTCAGCTCGTGGGTATCACGCACCTGCTCAGCCACCACTTCAGCATCAGCCACCACGGTTTTCCCCGCCTGAACAGGAGGATCTCCGTCAAAGACTGGGCAGGGTTGAGCGAGACCTCCAGAGAGAGCGTAGGAAGAATCAGGGATTCATGAGTGGCTTAGCAAATTTGCTGAAAGGAAGGAAGAAACGGGATCGTTAAATCCCAATATGTATTATTGTATTTCCTTGTTTAAAACAAGTCCCTACGTGGACATTTATTTATGTGTGTATGTAGTCCCTGCGTGGACATCTATCTTTGTACTTAGTCCCTACGAGGACTTGTCTCTATTAGTCCCTGTGTGGACATTTACTTTTGTGAACAGTCCCTGTGAGGACATGTATTATATATATAGCTCCTGCGTGGGCAAATGTTACTGTGAAAAGTCCCGTTTAGGGCAAAGTGTACTACTTTTAAGTTTTAATGGAATGTAAGTTTATAAATTTCATCTTTGCTATGTTATGCATAATTAAATTAGATATGAAATAAATAAATGGGAATCATTCCTTTTAAAAATCTATCTGCCTATTTTATATTTTTAATTTAGGATCTTAAAGGTATAACCTAGCCTGCATGTCATTTTAAGACCTGGCCAAGATGGTAAAACCCGTTAAAAAGATTCAAATCCCTGTTAACATCTGAAAACATGTTAACACTCCTGGCAGACATGATTGTTAAAAACACACGTGTTATTATGATATATGGATCTTTTCAAAGATTCCAAACCCAACTAAATGATCTCTGAATCATGGGTTAAATCATTAATATATATGATCAGTTCTTTTTACCATCCAATGGTAATGGAATGCCTACGGGCCCTTCTCATTTTCATATGAGACAAAAGACAGTAATAGTCTGTGACCCAGTCTGATAAAGGTAATGAACTTTGTTCAAACCTTCATGCTTTGATTCTCTGAAATCATAGCATATGATCTAAATTGCCCCTGTGACTAGGCCTTATGTGCTAATAAAACTGTTATTGTTTTATAATTAGGATAAATTATAATAGAAATCCTAAATAAATGTGAGTAATAAATTAACCATATATGGTCTACGCTTACCACGGTTAATAAATTGCCATAAAAGACAATTCTATAATAAACTCACCAATAAATTATTGTCAATATGTAACAGTTCAAGCTACATGGCCGACTCAAATGAGATCAATAGTCACCCACAGGGAGAGCATCCTAATGCCCGAGTAAATATAGCGGGTGCAGAATTACAGGCAATGATAGACAATGCCGTTAATCGAGCTATGGATAGACAACTCCATGAATCCAGTGGTACCCGTGCAAGGACCCAATATGCACCACACTCTAGAACACCCTCTAGGACTCACACTGCCCACAACAGTAATTCTCACCACTCATCAAACCAGAGGAGTGCTCCATCCCAAAGAGTCATACGGAATCAAGAACCCCGTAATAAGGGTTGCTCCTATAAGTACTTCGTTTCGTGCAAACCCAGGGATTTCACTGGGGAAAAAGGAGCAGTAGATTGTATGACTTGGTTGGACGAGATGGATACGGTTGTGGATATCAGTGGTTGTGATAATAGGGATATTGTAAAATTCGTGTCTCAGTCTTTTAAGGGGGAAGCATTAGCTTGGTGGAGATCTTTGATCCAAGCTACGGGGAAAGTCCCGTTGTACAATATGACCTGGGAACAGTTCATGGCACTGATCAAGGAAAACTACTGCCCTCAGCATGAGGTTGAGAAAATTGAAGCTGACTTCTTGTCACTAGTCATGAGAAACCTAGACTGTCAGGCCTACCTTACCAGTTTCAACACTTTGTCAAGGTTGGTTCCATATTTGGTAACCCCGGAACCCAAACGTATCGCACGTTTCATCAGGGGTTTGGCCCCGGAGATCAAGGCAAGTGTGAAGGCCTCCAGACCAGCTACTTTTCGGTCTGTATCAGACATATCATTGTCTCTTACCTTGGATACGGTTAGGCTGAAATCGCAGAGGAACACTGATACCGAAAAGAGGAAGCGTGAGGATGACAACTCACGACGTTCAGACAAGAGGCAGAAGGGAAACAATGACCACAAGAAGGGGTTAGGATTTAGGAAGGATGGTCAGTAGACGGGTGAAAAACCCAGATGTAAAATCTGCAAGAGACAGCACTTTGGGAAGTGCAGGTATGAATCGAATTCGAATTCACAATCGAAAACTTTTGCATGTGGGTTATGCAAGTCCAAGGAACACAAAACCTTGGATTGCAAGAAGATGAAGGATGCGACCTGCTACGGTTGCAATGAAAAGGGGCACATCAAGACCAATTGCCCAAAATATGCCAAGAAGCCTGAAGAGGCTAAGAAGACCAATGCTAGGGTCTTCAGGATGGATGCTAAGGAAGCCGTCAAGGACGACAATGTGATAACAGGTACCTTTCTCGTAAATGATGTTTATGCGAGAGTGTTATTTGATTCAGGCACGGATAAGTCGTTCGTAGATAATAAGTTTTGTGAACTATTGAAATTACCTGTTAAGACCTTAAGTGTGAAGTAGGAGGTGGAACTAGCAGATGGCACTTTAGAAACCGCCTCAACCTTATTAGATGGATGTTTCATATCCATTAAGAACCACTCTTTTCCTTTGTCCCTACTTCCTTTAAAACTAGCCGGTTTTGACATAGTTTTAGGCATGGACTGGTTATCTCATAACCAGGCCCAGATTGTCTGTAATAAGAAGCAAGTGATGATCAAGACTCCGTCTGGTGAATCACTTACTATCCAGGGAGATACCCAGTATGGGCTACCTGAGAAAATGTCTATGCTCAAAGACTCTAAGTGTTTGAAGAAGGGTTGTGTCATCTACATGGCACAAGTGATTATTGATGAGCCGAAGCCCAAGATTGGGGATATCCCCGTCGTTTCTGAATACCCTGGTGTTTTTCCTGAAGAACTACTTGGTTTGCCACCAGATAGACAAGTAGAATTCAGAATTGACATTATTCCTGGATCAGCACTGTAGCAAGGGCGCCTTATAGATTGGCACCAACAGAGATGAAGGAATTGAGAACGCAGCTGGATGATTTGCTAGCCAAAGGTTTTATCAAACCTAGTTCGTCTCCTTGGGGAGCACCAGTTTTATTTGTCAAAAAGAAGGATGGATCGATGCGTCTGTGCATCGACTACCGTGAGCTTAATAAGGTCACCATAAAGAATAGGTATCCTTTGCCCAGAATCGACGATCTGTTCGATCAACTGCAAGGGGCAAGTTTCTTCTCTAAGATTGACTTAAGGTCAGGCTATCACCAACTGAAGGTTAGAGATGAAGACGTGCACAAGACTGCATTTAGGACTCATTATGGTCATTACGAGTTCCTAGTGATGCCTTTTGGGCTCACTAATGCACCGGCCGCATTCATGGATCTCATGAATCGCGTCTGCAAGCCGTACTTAGACAAATTTGTCATCGTCTTCATTGACGACATCCTCATTTACTCAAAAAGCCAAGTTGATCATGAGAAGCACCTTCATTGCATTCTGGAACTACTTCATAAAGAAAAGCTCTATGCCAAATTCTCAAAGTGTGAATTCTAGCTTCGAGAAGTCCAATTTCTTGGGCATGTTGTTAGTAAGCATGGTATCCAAGTAGATCCCTCTAAAGTTGAAGCTGTCATGAATTGGCATGAGCCAAAGACGCCTACAGAAATACGTAGCTTCCTAGGTTTGGCAGGATACTATAGGCGATTCATTGAAAACTTCTCAAGGATTGCTGCACCCCTGACTTCGCTGACGCGTAAGAAGATTAAGTTTGACTGGGGTCCTAAGCAGCAGGAATCCTTCGATATTCTGAAACAAAAGTTGAGCAATGCTCCAGTACTGACATTGCCCGATGGAATAGAGGAGTTTGTAGTTTATTGTGATGCATCACACACCGGGATGGGATGTGTGCTTATGCAGAAAGGCAAAGTCATTGCCTATGCTTCACGCCAGTTAAAGGTGCACGAAAAGAATTACACCACCCATGACTTGGAGTTGGGTGCCGTTGTATTCGCACTAAAACTTTGGAGGCACTACTTATATGGAATCAAATGTGTGATCTATTCTGATCACAAGAGCCTTCAACATCTATTCAATCAGAAGGACTTGAACATGAGGCAACGTCGTTGGATGGAAACTCTGAATTATTACGATTGTGAAATAAGATACCATCCCGGCAAGGCGAATGTAGTCGCCGATGCCTTGAGTCGGAAGGAGAAGGTGAAACCCATCTGAATCAATGCCAAGCGCATGGAAATAAAGAACAATTTGATTGAAAGGTTGTTAGCTGCACAGAAGGAAGCTGTGTTGGAAGCTAACTATCCTAACGAAAAGTTAGGAGTAACTGAGGAACAGCTATCTCTTAGCAAAGACGGAATTCTAAGATTGAATGAAAGAATATGGGTTCCCATATATGGAGGACTTCGTGATATTATTCTCCAGGAAGCCCATAGTTCTAAATATTCCGTTCATCCTGGAGCAGATAAGATGTACCAGGATCTAAGGGCAAATTATTGGTGGATAGGCTTGAAAAATTCTGTAGCCGCCTATGTAGCTAAATGTTTGACGTGTGCGCAAGTAAAAGCAGAACATCAGAAACCGTCAGGTTTACTACAACAGCCTGAACTTCCTACGTGGAAATGGGAAATGGTAACTATGGATTTTATTACCAAGTTACCTAAGACAAGGAAAGGCAATGATACTATATGGGTGATCGTTGATAGACTGACTAAGTCAGCCCATTTCTTACCCATCAAGGAGACTTATAGCTCCGACATGTTAGCCCAGTTATACATTGATAAGATTGTAGCCTTACATGGCATACCTGTGTCTATTATCTCTGACCGAGATACTAGATACACGTCACATTTTTTGAAAAGCTTCCAACAATCTTTGGGCACACGTTTGAATTTTAGTACGACTTACCATCCTCAGACAGACGGTCAGAGTGAGCGTACTATTCAAACGTTGGAAGACATGCTTCGTGTATGTGTGATTGACTTGGGTGGTAGTTGGGATAACCACCTACCGTTAATCGAGTTCTCCTACAACAATAGCTACCATACCAGCATTAAGGCTGCACCTTTCGAGGCCTTATACGGTAGAAAGTGTAGAACGCCCGTTTGTTGGGCTGAAGTTGGAGATGTCCAGTTATCAGGACCGGAGATAGTCTTTGAAACGACGGACAAGATTGTCCAGATTCATGACCGTCTCAAAGCTGCCCGAGATAGGCAAAAGAGCTACGCTGATCCCAGGCGTAAATCTTTTCACTTTGAAGTAGGTGATAAAGTCTTACTTAAAGTATCACCCTCGAAGGGAGTGATGCGATTTGGTAAGAAAGGCAAGTTAAGCCCGAGATACATAGGACCTTTCGAGGTTATCGAACGTGTCGGGTCAGTTGCCTACAAGTTAAACTTACCTGAAGAGCTTAGTAGTATACACAATGTGTCCCACATCTGCAATCTGAAAAAGTGTTTCGCTGATGAATCACTGGTTATACCACATACAGATGTGCATATAGATGAGAGCTTGAAATTTGTGGAAAAACCATTATCGATCGAGGATCGACAGGTTAAGAAGCTTCGAAGGAAGCATGTACCGATTGTAAAGGTCAAATGGGATGCCCGTAGAGGTCCCGAGTATACGTGGGAGGTTGAGTCCACGATGAAAGAAAAGTACCCTTATCTATTTCAGTAAATCTCGAGGTCGAGATTTCTTTTAAGGGGGTGAGGATGTAACACCTCGAAAATTTCGTCCTATAATGTGTTGACACGTGTCATAGGTTTGAACGTGTGAAAGAATGTTCTTGAAGGACTAAAGTTGACAAACAATGAAACTATGTAAATATAAGGGTTCAAAGTGTCAACAATGAATAAATATACTTTACAATAACCCTACATGATGTTTATAACCTTAAACGAATGGATCATGGATCATACGAAGCGAATTGTGAAAGAAAGTGAGAGATTACAAACTACAGGGGTTAAATGTGTCAACATGTTAAGATATACCTCTGAGTGACCTTTTAGCAAACCCGAAGCCTTGTAACGATTAATTATGCTCACTAGAATGCACCATAAAAATCTCACCAAGTTTCGTTACCGTATGAGAAAGTTATGATAAAATTCGTGTGTGAGGGTTAGAATCGTCAACATTGAAAATTAGGGTTTTTCGGGTGATCACAAAGTTACCCGAGGACTTGACAAAGAGGGTATAAGTCTTAAAGCCCCTAAATGTCAATTTTAAAGGTTTAAAATGCAAGAATGAAAGTGAAAGCAACGTTTAGGAGGACCGGGGACTGAAATGCAATAAAAGGAAAGTTTGAAACCTGAAACCAGCCTCCATGCGGGCCGCGTAAGGATTTCCAATACCTTACGCGGGCCGCGTCAGGACCCCAGATGCAGAAAACAAACAAACAGCTGTCTGTTGATGTGTAACCGACTTAAACCTCAAGATTTCGATTCTATGGGCTGCCTAAAGTGGTTTATAGCCTATAGAAGACACATGTTCACATCTTGGATCATCCTAGACTTCTTTGGCAACAATCTACGATGATTAAACTTACTATATAAGGCTCATGTTGCAACATGCAACCACACTTCAACTTCTGGACATTTTGAGGAGCACAAGAGCTGATACAAGACTTCCTAATCATCATTAGACACGTGTAAGTATGTTTGACCCTTCTAATTTAAGTCTAGCTTAGTATTTAGCTTAAAAGTCAAACCGTCGTAATTACGGTTTGACTTAGTGTTAAAACACAAACGGTCCAGGGTTATGTCGAAACGAAAGTTGTTATAAGTTGGTAATTATGTGGGCTTTAAACCCTTAAAAGGGCACCCACTGATTCCAATCCTAACCAGGTTGTCTGTCGAGTCAAACTTCTTTCGAAAAAGTCAACAGAACCATTAAACATGTAATTAGCGATATAGAAGGCGTGTAACCTGTTTTATTATTCATATAACTTGGTAATGAGTGTACGGACTTGTCTAAACTTGTTTGATTCGACAACTTTCTGTTTTGAACCGATTCGGAACCGAAAGACGTAAAAGTTTGACTTTTGCTTTGACTTCAGTTCTGACCCGGTTTTGATAGGTTTAGACATGCCTTAAAGTTCCATTAGGACCTAGTTACATGTGTGTATAACCCTCTGCGTTTATACCACTTAAATCCTTAATTGTCCGACGTTTCCGTTAAGTGCTTAAATATTGACCATAATGCCCATATGACCATACAACGAGAATTTTGGAAATATGAAAGTACAATAATCTTAGTTACTGATTATTAAACATGTCTGTAAATTTTCACATCAGTTGGAGGTCTAGATTAGGAGTTATGCTTAATGACGTAATTAGAACGCTTCTTAGTAATTAAACGGCGTCATTAGCGTAAAGCCTATCTAAACCCAGTTTTTGACACCAAACCTTTTACCCACTGATGTAATATAATATTTTGGGATTTTTGAAGATTTTTAATTATTTTTAAACTGATCATAAGCTAGGATTAGTGCCTTAATTCGGTAAATACCGAATATGCCATTTTAAGCCATAAAATGAGTTTTATAAATCCTTTTGATGCCAATCCAATTGCTACTGATTTTAAATAATAAATGAAGTGTTTTGAACCTGTTTAACTGATCAGAAAACTCAGAATCCTATTTTTACCCGTACGTCGCTTAAAACGGCTTTATACGCGTATTATACGCATAGTTTGGGTTTAAAACTATTTTGACATATAAGACTTATAACCAAATGTTATAACCTGTTAAAATAAACTATTTTACTGATGTATTCAGACCCGGTTCACAGAAACTTAATTAATTCCTTTTATAACCTTTAAAATGACCAAAATACCCCTACGGGGCTTAATATGAGATTAAACTCGTTTTGGGCATAATGGAAGGTATCCTATTGATAGCACAACATATTTACGGCATGTTAACTTAGGGAACCTGTTTAGGACTCTTATGGTTATCCGTTACTCTTCATGCGCGTTCGGTTCGGTTTATGTAACTAGTTTACATAAATTAGCCGAAACGGGTCAAACCTTATCGGTTTTATCTCAAAATCCAGAATGTGTATAATATTCCCACATTAAGCAAGTCTTCAAACTTGACGGGTCTAAATCACATTCTATCCGGTCTTCGCTTAATCGTGCGTACGAACCGTATCTTTAAAACTAACCGGTCTAAGCTTAAGTAATGACCGTTAGGATTCTAATATGTTATTATAAACCTTCGTTCCAGAATAGGGGACCCAGTAAAAGATACTTGCACTCGCTGATTGTGATTTATACTTGCTCAGGTAAATACTCTTAACTTATTTTCCCTATACGGGCTTGGGGTACGGTATATAAAATACCGCTTGGTCGGGCATTGAATCTTTAATTGTATGATGGTTAAAGTATTGAGATGTCTCGTTTAAATTGTTTTGTTTGCTTAAAGCCTTTGGGGGGTTAATAACCATGTCCCGGATATCCCAGGCATCATTTTACGAAATGGCCACGACCTAAGCACGGGGCGTAGGCGTACGCCCGTCGGTGTCTCATATACATAATGTGGTGTGTCTATTGATCTTTAACCCGGCTCGACCCGGGCTACTGAACGCATAAGAAAACATGTAAATCCTTTACAAGTATTATATTCAAATAATTATCCCAAGTTATAAAATATTATTTGTGCCTTGTGCCTTAAATGCATTTTCTTAAACTCTTTTCAAAATGAGTCGGTTGAATGTATTTACCAGTGTAAACTGACGTATTTTCTCAAAAAGGTTAAGTGCAGGTACTACGCGTAATAGGCTGGCTTTTCTCCTAGCATCCACAATAAGTCTCGCAAGCTTGGCTGTCATAGACTGTTGAACATTGTTTCCTTTTATTTTGATCTACCTGTGGATTTATATTCGACTATTTGTGATACTTAATATTACAATATTGTATGGTTGAAATGAATCTATACTTTGCTTCCGCTGTGCATTTAAATATTGTGTTGTTTGACTATTATGTTACCAACCACGTCACGATACTCCCCACCGGGCCCACCGGTGACACGTGGAAATTCGGGGTGTGACATAAGGACCATAAAACTGCGTCACTAGGTGATAGTTTAAGTGCCGGAAAGTGCCTAAAACCCACTCAAAGTGCAGAATTCTGCATTAATCAGCAAAAATCAGCATTTTAACATGCTAGTAACATGCAAAAATATGGCAAAAATGGTCCTGTATGCTTTCCTAAGTGTCAGGAATTGAAAGTGTCACAAAAGGGTACTTAATGAACACTAAACGGAATAACTTGACACTTTAACGAACCGGTATCTAATCGAACAACCGGACATTACCCGGAACACCAAAATATTGCTAAAAGCATTCTTTTACTTTTTCTGAGCTAGTTATGGTTCCCGAACACCCTAACATACTATATAATGCATCATACACTTAAAACACTAGACTTTTACACTTAACTTCCACTAATTACCTACTTACCATCAAAACTTACAACTAACCCCCGTCCCCCTCATAATTTATGGCCCAAGGAGGTGGTCCCACTCAATATTTTTCTAAATCTTCGCTAAATCTCCTAATGATCTCTCTTGGATTTGAGGAGGATCATGCTTGTACTATGTGAGACATTAAACCCAATGGTTAATAAGATTAGTGGTTATAAGTAGAACTCATTGGCATCTTCATCTTCATCACCTACATCCCTTCTCCTCCTTCCCCCACATTCGGCCGAACCCCCTTCCACATACCACCATCTTTTTCAATTCAATCCAATCCATTTCAAGGTTATCTCAAGGTGTAAGAAGGTGACATAGGAAGCTAGGAACTCACGGATCTTGAAGGACCACTCACACAAGCTTTTATCTACTCCATTTTCATCATTGTTCTTCCCTAGCCTTTGAGCTAGTTGTAAGCTTCTTGTTACTAGTTTTTACTTCTATTCTTAGTGGTTAAAAGTTGTAGTATGTTGAAAATCATAGATCACTAAAAGACATACACTTGAATCTTGAACATAAAGCCTGAAATATGATGAAATCTAGTTGAAATAAGGTTGTTTAGTGTATGTATAATATTTGCTTGTTGATTTCTTGAGATGATGTTAATCATCACATGGAGCTTGCTAGATGGTGATTAAACACATAATCTAGCAAGTGGGAGGATGATTATGTAACATCAAAGGATGATCATCTTCTTGTATGAACATGAACTTGATGAATAAAGAGATTTCTTGTAAATTATTAAACATAGTGAGCTAGTAAACTTATAGCTTCAAGACTTATGAATGATTTTTCCAAGAAAACCAAGTTCAAAATTAGATTTTCGAAAGATCATGGTTTTTACTAAACTTACACTATTTTTGGTGATGAAATAAGTGTAGAAACACTAGAGAAACAAGAAGGTTAAATAAAGAAACGTTTTGTGAAATATGTTTACAAGTTGTAAACATCTAAAATTTCCAAGAAAGAAGTTTACCAAGAAGTAAATATATTTTGGAGGGTAACTAAGGCTACTAAAACACTTTACCAAGTTACTACGCATTTTTGTGAAAGATCAAGTTCATGTTATTATGTAAATTGAATAGTCTTTGCACTTGGTAAGTGTAAGATGATTAGTGATTTGTTGTTGATTGTTTGGATGATTTTTGAAAAGAAAATGATATGCTAAATAGCATGGACACCTCCATTTTCAAAGGAAACTATGGCGAAATTTTATAAAGATACAAACACTTAGAAAATATTTTCTAAACAAGTAGTTACAAGTATGTTTTAAACTATGTATTTCAAATATAAACTTTGCCATAAATTTTGTTACAAAAATACAAATATTGGAGGTTGGTTTTATAAATAAAAATGAGTGAATATATATTTAGAATATATATATATATATATATATATATATAGAAGACACATGTGTGAATGTTTGTATATTTTGTGAACTAGTTATATTATTTAAAGTTAAAATAATATAACTTGACAAATACCAATAAATTTATAATCCAAGATAATACCAAAAATCACAAGGGAATAAAAATATATAAGTTACACACATGATATTGGGAAACCGAACGCAAGAACCTAACTTACAAAATATTCCGGAAAACACCATTATAAATATATTTTTGGTAAATATTATTTTGGATACAAGAAATGAAAATATGATTTTTGTAAATATTACAAAGTTATATCATATTTTGACAAGGAGAAAAATATATTATTTTTGGGAAGTAAAAATATATTTTCCTAGAGTATTTAGAAGATTTATGATTTTGGGAAAAATATATATTTTCGGGGGATACAATATTTTTGGACAAAATAAGTTTATATATTTTCTAAGTAAGACTTGAAAATATATTGTTTTGGGAATATATTGGATATTTATTTAGAAAATACGTACGCACCGGAATACGACGCCAATACATGACAAGATATACCAATACAAGAATACGGATATACATGTATAAGATAACCCCCATCCTTGGGAAGGAAATACGAATACAAATACTTGAGAAGTATTGTTACAAAATATTGTTTAACGATTATTCCCATATTAAAACATAATTTAAAGTTAAAATAATTATTATTTTAACAAGTAATTATAACTTGGAATAATATTGGGAACATAGAAGAAACGTAACTCAAAAACGTAAATACAAAGACAAGGCACGGCCCGTTCGTCTAATAGACAGCAGTACATTGTAGGTAGTCGTGTTTGCTGAAGAGATTTGGGTTACGATTCTGAAGACGCAATACAGTGAGTTCATGTCCCCCTTTTCTTTTAACTGTTTTCAGTTTTATACTTCGGGGGTGAAATACATGTTACGATTATTACAAACGTTTTATACATGGTATGGGTAGCTAAGGAGGGTTATTGCTAGATCATGTGAATGGGTAGGGCGATTAAGGCCATCAATCCTCGTTGTAGGACCGAGGGGCATGAGTGATAGATCTATTTGGGTGTAGCGAGCCCCACCCCTGAGTCCGCTGAGTGGACCACGTGGTGACTTCACACATACCATTGGCTTTGCAACCCAGTGGTGATCTCTTTTTCCTTATTGCTACATACCAGGGACTTACATACATACTTACAACGTTTTCAAAGGTTTATACATACACACAAACGAACACATGAACTCACTCAACTTTTGTTGATGTTTTCAAACTACATGTATTTCAGGGAATTTATAAGTGGATCTGGCGGGCACTGGAAGTTTTTATGCTACGTTAAGAATAAAGATGTCATCCACGGTCTTTGAGTTTGGTTAGTGTGTCTTATTCCTGGACGAGACACGTCTTCCAAACCTTGGTGTTATTCAATATCTTTTGAAGAGTCCTTAAGGAACTCAGAAACAATTTGTACGGTTTGAAGTCTACGTTTTAAAGCAATGTTGTTATGTTTTAAACTTATTTAATGAATGACAAACCTATGGTTTTATCATATAGTTGATGTTATGATTGAATGCAATGATATTAAGAAAGTCACACCAAAATCACGATTCCGCAAAAGTCTGGGTGTGACATACTATACTATATACCATATTATACCACTCTATACTATACTCTATACCATACTATACTGTACAATGCCATACGATCCTATACCATACAACACGACACTATATTACTAT
The DNA here is from genome assembly GCA_030545235.1 of Helianthus tuberosus. NCBI lineage: Eukaryota > Viridiplantae > Streptophyta > Magnoliopsida > Asterales > Asteraceae > Helianthus > Helianthus tuberosus. The sequence goes on from CM060408.1 coordinate 8,683,757, forward strand.
ATTACTACACTATACGATACTATACTATACAATACAATACGATACGAAACTACGATACTATACTAAACAATACGATACGATACAATACGATACCATACCATATTAGACTTTATTATACTAGGCTATATCATACTATAAACAAGATACAACACGATGCGATATTATATGATACCATATAATAAGATATTAACATACAAAACTATAACTCTTCCAAGGGGTTCGCGTATAACCTGATTTTCCTAAAAAAGTAATAATAATAATAATATCAAAATGAAAATGGTTACGTAATAAAAAATGATTGTGATACAGTTTCTGAGGTTCGGGTTGAAACCGCCAACCCGCAAATACGACCCGTTTAGCACCCCTACTATATCATTTTTATTAATGGTTGTTAGCGACAAATTTTGTTACAAATATATTGTATGATGCCATACGATCATATGCCATTATTAATAAAATACGTGATAGAAAAACACATTTGAATAACATGATCTTGGTGGACACATAAAGAGCCTTTTGTGCCGACTTTGACGATACCTTTTACTCGACGAACCCACTACTTAACTACGCCCATAAAGAAGATATCCGAATGAAAATATGTGACAAAAAAACACACTTGAATTTTCGAGCGGATTTGGTTGAACATCTATAGAGTAACTGTGTTGATGATGACGAAGACCACGAAAACGAGTAGAAATAATATATTTTTAGTGCAATGTGTCGTGTTTGAATTTAAAATTTATATATTTATTTTACTTGTTTAACTTTAATATAAATCTAACTTAAAAGTTAAAAATCATGTCGTCCCGCTGCAAAGCGCGAGTGTAATCCACTAATTATTATTAAATATTTTGTGTCAAAACTGTAGGTGATTGAAAAGAGACTTTTAACTTCCAAAAATCTCTAGTCAATTGAAATTCACTCCCATGGTTGTTCACGAGTCGAGCCAAACCGAGCGGACCCTTGCTCATGCTTGGCTCGTTTTCAAACCGAACCGAGCGGCTCATTTAAAACCGAGCATTAAATCAAGCGAGCATTTTTCGAGCAGTAAAAATTCCGAGCGAGCGTCGAGCGAAGTTCGAGCGGTTTGGACAAGCGTGTCGCCCAGTTTAAATTTGCTGAGAGAGATAGTGACAATGTTGAGTCTCAAGTTTTTATGTCTTTAAAAACATGCACATTTCATGGCATAATATTTTTCTTATAAATAACATTGTTGTGGCTGACGAAGCAATGATCATATTGCACGAACAATTACGTTGAGAGCAGGAGACGATCGACTTAGGGTAACGACATTGAGGCGATGAACAGACTGTGGTTTATTGGTTTAGGGTTTAACTTTTAGTTTTGATTTTAATTTTAATTTTTTATTGGCGTGGTTGGGCTAGTACGTATAGATATAGTTGTAAATTTGTATATAGTTGACCAAAATCTAATAGATTGGTACATATAAAACTATAAATTTAATTTATATTTAAGTATATATGTATGTGTAAGTGCGTGTATAAATATAAGTGTATGTGTGTATATATATGTATAATTTATATTTGTGTATATATATGTGTATATACATGTTTATAGATGTATGTGTATATGTATATGTATGTGTATATATATATATATATACTAATATACTAATTAAAATAACAATTCGAGCCGAACCGAGCCGAGCGGACCTTTGCTCATGCTTGGCTCGTTTACAAACCGAACCGAGCAGAGCGGCTCGTTTACAACCGAGCGTCAAATCGAACGAGCATTTTTCGAGCAATTTCCGAACGAGCGTCGAGCGAGCAACGAGCGGCGAACGATTTGAACGGCCCTATTCACTCCTGAATTTCATTAGTTCCCCCCCACCAAACAGTCAAATATTTTGTACTTCCCTCCACAATTTTCATTAGGTTTAGGGCATGTTTGGCTAAGCTTATTTTGGAGCAACTTATAACTTATTGACTTTTTGAAAAAGTAAATAAGTCAGGATGGAGTGACTTATTTACTTTTCCCCCCACATAAGACCGTGGGGTATGGGGCGGGGGTTTGGGCGTGGGTTGGGGGAAAACGCCCAAGCCACCACCCCGGGTGGGCTTGGGTTGGGGCGTGGCCCTTGGGGCTTGGGTTTCAAGCCGGGCGTGGGGCGGTATGGCCATGCTAGTTGGCTGAATCTCATTGGCTCACCCGCCACGTCAGACGGTGTTTTTAAATTTCGAATTTTAAAATTCAAACGGTCCCCCCATCTTCTCGAACCGTCACCCGGGTCTCCCAAAGGCCTCTATATATTGTAACCCTAACCCAGTGCCCCCCCCCATCCCACGAACCCAACAACCCCACCGGCTACCCACTTCTCTCGAACCCGCTACCCCACTGGTCCACCCCATCCCACGAACCCAACCCCGCTATGGCATCCTGGACCCATGAAGAGGAAATTGCTCTCGTTACAAGCGTCGTTGACGTTATGAAGGGTCGGCCACCGGGCCAAACAAAATATTGGGTGGAAGCATTCGGAGCCTACCGACATAACGTCGGTAACGACTGCCACAACCTCAACGCGTGCCAACATAAATGGCGCGAGCTACGGCCCAAGCTCGAGCATTTCAAGGCTTATTACGAAGCCGTTCCCGGTGGCGAGTTAAGCCACGAGGACCGGGTGGCGGTGGCTAACATAGAGTTTCGAGGCAAGGAAAAAAAGGCGTTCGACAAGATCGACCTTTTTGAAATTTATTTTGTTATTTTGTAATTTTTAGAAATTATGTAATTTTTAGTATTATGTAATTTTTAAAATTTTAATGAAGTTGTAGGTTTTTTTATAAATGTTGTGTGATTTTTTATAATTTTTTTGTATATTTTTTTAATTATTCTGCCACGCGGTGCACCCAAGCCCAACCCACGTCCCGCCATACCCCGCGGCCACGTAACCAGGCGGGGGGGGGGGGGGGGGGGGGCTCCCATTCCACGTGTCAGCATATGCCCCAACCCAACCCAAGCCCCACGGCCTAATAAACTAACCCAAACTCCTTTTAACTTTTAAAAAAGTAAATTTAAAATAAGCTTTGCCAAACTTTCTCCCCCAAATCCCTAACTTTCTCTCCATACCATCACTTTTTTAGTTTTTTTGCGTCGTCCACTCTGTGCATTGCGCATGCACCGTGGCTGCCCACCAACGCCGACCGCCACCTACCAAGATTACCCTTCCTAACGATGAACCACCATCACCGTCTCTCTCCACCATGGTATATCTCTCTCTCCATCACCACTGAATTTTCCCCCAAACCCCTATCTCTTTCGCTTATTACTTGCCTTATCTCACTGTAAGTTTATATACATCTGTGATTATGTCTTATTTGATTTGATTTAATGATTTGTTTGTCATATATATGAGAAAAAAATGTTGTTGTTGCTTTGAATTTTGGCTCAGTTAAGGGTTTCGTATTCTGTGTATTGTGGGACTTTGGATCTATTGTATAATAATGTTAATTAATGTGATGAGTAGTTACTTTAGTTTAGCCGATCATTAGTTATAAAAGTATTCAGGTTTTATTAGATCGATTGCTGTTAATAGTGCCTCGAATGAGAAGACCCAGGTTTGATTGTTGTCATGCTGTGATTGTTTATCCAGTTAATTTGATCGATCATTGTGTAATTTTTGGTTCGATTGAGATGCTTAAGCGTGTTTGCTGTTGGTTGAGCTTCGGTATTCGGATCTAATCGATATCGTTGTGTATTGGTTCAGATTCATCAGTTTACGTGAAACTGTTATTTGACCTAATCTGGCTTAACGATTGCTGATGAGTTGAGTCTTTCGAGTTTAATCGGTGTGTTTTGATGAGTTTGTTTGTTGTTCCGGTTTAATGATTGTTGATGTGTTAGTTTTTTGAGTTTAATCGTTGTGTTTTAATGAGTTTGTTTGTTGATCTGGCTTGACGATTGCTGATCCGTTGAATTTTTTGAGTTTAATTGGTGTACTTCATTGAGTTTGTTTGTTGTCTAGGACTCTGGGCTTAATGATTGCTGATGCGTTGAGTTTTTGAAGTTAAATCAGTGGATTTCGATGATTTTGTTTGTTGATCAGGCTTAACGATTGCTGACGGAGTGATTTTTTGGGGTTTAATTTTCGTATATTTCAATGAGTTTGTTTGATGTCTGGCTTAACAATTGCTGATGCGTTGAGTTTTTTGAGTTTAATCTGTGTATTTCAATGCGTTTGTTTGCTGTCTGGCTTAACGATGTTGAGTTTTCGAGTTCAGTCGGTGTATTTCAACGAGCTTGTTTGTTGATCACTTGATCTGGCTTAACGACAGCTGATGCGTCAATTGCGATCTGTTTTTACTTTTTAGTGTCAGTTTCTTCTGGTGCTAGGATAAATTTTTTTGTTAGGTCATGAATGTTTGTTTTGATATGATTAATCAATAAATAGATATGACCTTGATTTTGACATTTGATTTTATCTAAAGGGGATGTAAAGGTTCCAGGCCTGAGTAAGGTTGAATTAAAACAGAACAAAAAAACGGTTACACTTGTTTTTAATTTAAAACACTAACAACTTATTTTATCTGAATTTTAGAAAAGATTTAAGGATATCGGCTAAAGGATCCTCAATAAAAGGAACAATTTTAGGGAAGCTACATTGATTCCATAAGTATGCAGATTCACTATTCATTCCTTACCAAGTTAAATCTATTCCCATATATTTTGTGAGTGGAAAAAAAGAGAAAAAAAAAAGAAGTATTATTTAAAATACAAAAAGAATTGAAGTCTGTTGCTTTGCTTGGATATATCTACTAATGCTTTTGAGGAAAAAAATATTTAGTTTTGTCTCGGTTCAATCAAGTTATATACCACCATTGTTAAACAAGTATTGGAACTTAAATACAGTTTGTAAGCTAATATATAATACCCTTTTTAACTCTGCCCTTTGTTAAGTATCGTTTTGCTGATATGCAGGTGAAGCCAGAGGAAATAATAGCTATTATAAATGACTTCAATGAGCCTGGCTCACTTGCTCCAACTGGCTTACACCTTGGTGGGACCAAATATATGGTGATTCAAGGCGAGGCAGGAGCTGTTATTCGAGACAAAAAGGTATTAATTTACAATTTTTTTTGTTCTGGTAATTAACATTAGTTTAAATTTGACATTAGTGAAGATATTTTTTTTGCAGAGTTAATAACTTTCCTTACTCTTGTACTAGTTTTTATAGTAAAGTATACAGATGGTCCCTGTGGTTTACCAAAATTTTGGATTTGGTCCCTATTGTTTGTACTTTGTAACGCATTTAGTCCCTAGCCATGTAACATGGTACCTTCTATATTCCACTTCTTTTAGTATTTCAATTTTTTCAATATCATTTGCAACTGACCTTGTATAATTATAGGTATATCTATGAACCATAAATATTTAGCCTTAGAAAAATCAGCAATGCATCTTAAAAGTCCCCCTTAAATCCAGAGGTTGCATGTTCAAGCCATTTAAATGATAATGGACCAATTTGTCTTGTATTTATTGATTTAAAATGGTTACTATAAAGGAACTGGGCCAATTGGTCAAATTGGTCGATGCTTATTACCTTTTAAATTGTTTTATTAATTTAAAACAATGAGATTATTGTTTAATAATATAGTTTTTGTAATTATGTTTACTAATACAGTATTTATACATATAATATAAAAATATGCGGATTTATTTAAAAAATGTACTGACGGGTCAAGTGGTCAAACCAATCTTAGAAGTAACCTTTTACCACTAACCACTTACCCAACTACCTGTTTTGCCAGTATGAGATGAAAAAATACGATAACAATTAGAATACCCATTTGACCCGTTTTGCCACGTGTAGTTTTAAATTTTTATAAGTAATGTGTGTTTTGATTTTCTCACCTGTACAACCAAAAGTGTTATATAAATATGTAATCTCTACTTGTTATTGTGTATGTAGGATCATGAGGAGCTGTTTGAAACCATTTCCCAAGCACTTATATCATCTGTTGACCGTGATTGCTTAAGTGGTTAGGGAGGACATGTCTACATTGTGTAAGTTTCTTTTCGTGTATCCAAGAAGAGGTGTTTAATGCGTTGTTTGATTAAAGACATCGTTATTTTAATTCGGGTTGAAACCGGTGTGGGTTAGAACGCGTTTCGGGTTAGAACGGGTTGGTTTAGGAAATGGTTTAAAGTTATATGCTACAGAACAACTCAGAATATAGGTGATAAAACAACTTATCCAAAGCCAATTTAAACTATAAACTAATTAAGTAATGAGCAGCATGTGGCTATCGGATTCATTAAAGTCAATATCAGTTCAAGTTTTAAATTTTAAACTTCATTGTGAAAATTGTGACTTGTAAATTACAAATATCCCCACTGCCATGTAGATGCATTAGCAGTTGGAATGAAACTTTTGTTTTCTTGTTTGATGTAAAAATGCACCATGTTCCAAAAATATTAACTTTTTGTCTCTTTTTTATATAAAAAATTGTAGCATTTTGTTCTTTATTGTGCTTGTTATCATTTTTCAGTTGGTTTTCAAACACAAATGGATAAAGAATGGGAGGCTTGACAAGATTTGGAAAACCAAATGTTAAGAAAGAAAGCTACGTGAGCGGGTTGAAAGAGATTAAAGGGAGCAGCGAATGCAAAAACAATTGAAAGGCGTTATGAAAAAATTAGATTGTTCCGGTACTTAAAGGTAGTTTTTTCTGTAATATTTAGATTAATATCTTAAAAATTGTTAGTTCTGTAATATGTAATAATTTGAGTTTATGTTATTGTATCTGTGGTAAACTTGTAAACACGATTGTATTAGATATTTTCTGCATTTTTAGCTGAAAAAACTGTTTTTTATTTAATTTTTTTTAGATTTTTTTTGTTATTTGTTGGAAATTCGTAGGAAACCGAAAATTAATGTATTGTCGAAAAGTTGTTGGAAAATATATACTTAAAGAAAAATATTTGTGGGAAATTTGTAGGAAAAATTAGAATTTATTTGTTGGAAATTTGTAGGAAAATTTAAAATCTATTTGTCCGAAATTTGTAAGAAAAATAAGAAATTATTTGTCGAAAATTTGTAGGAAAAATTAGAATTTATTTGTCGGTATTTTGTCAGAAATTAAAAAACATATAATAACATTAATATTATCATTATTAATAAAAAATATTATTATTATTATCATAAAAATATATTTTTTTTATTTGTAGGAAATTTGTAGCAAACTGTTAAGAGAAAGTTCTATAATTTTGTAGAAATTTTGTCGCAAAATAAAAATAATTATTCGTAATTATGGATAAGTTTCTTAATAATGTTATTAATTTTAAAAGTAAATTATCATAAAATAAATACAAAAATAGGCATAATTGTCGAAGAATTGTAGGAAAAACCAATGTTTTCAGAACCGGACCGGAGGTTGACCCGGTCACCTTACGGGGTCAAAGGTCGGACCGGTCCGACCGGTTCGACCGGATTTAAGAACCGGGTTACGTCATAAATTATATAAAAATATATATAAAACATAGAAAAAATAGATAAAATTCCAAATAGTTAAGGAACTAAAAACACAACCATTAGTCATCCAAAAACATTCAAAAGTACCAAATCTTGCAACTAACTATCAAACATAGTGTCAAATCTTGTTTTGAGTTTTTTAGATTAGGTTTTGAAGTGATTTATTCCATATTTAATTAAATAAATAAATAAACCATGACCGGCCCGACCCTATGCGACCCGCCGGCCCGACCGCCGGCCCGACCTCCGGCCCGACCTCCGGCCTGATGTTGGTCCGGTTTGATGGCATGACCGGCCCGGATGAAGTCCCGGTTCCCGGCCGGTTTTCAAAACATTGGGAAAAACATAAAAAACCGGTTTGTTGGTATTTTGTGGCAACGCTTGTGACGATAGATTTTTGTCGAAAATTTGTGAGAAATTTTGTCATATTTTTGCAGCTAAGCAGATTTTCGACAAGCTTATTTTGCACGCAATTTTTTGTAGCAAATCTGTAGGTAAGACCAATTTCCTACAAATTTGCTAGAAATTTGGCGGTCACAAAGTAGGCACTTTTCTAGTAGTGAGTATCATGATCATGTTCTTCTGTGTTCTTCAAGATTAACAATATATATCATCTTTTAACCAACAACATATGAAGTAATAAGAGATCATCAGGGCCTCACCACTAGCACAAGGCTAGGGAAGAACACTAGAAGTTATAGATGACAAAAGTGTTGGACAAAAGCAAATGAGAAAGGTCCTTCAATATCCACAAGCTCTAAACCTCCTTAAACACCTTCTTGCACCTTGTGACTAACATGGAATGAATGAACAAGGTTTGAAGGTGGTGGTGATGTGTGTGGTTGGCTACGGCCGTGAGGAAGAGAAGGAGAGGAGAAGGTGGTGTGTGGTTGATGATGAACGCAAGGTCTTTTTATAACCATGCCATATCTTCACAAGATCTTCACAATCTTAGGAGATCTTATAATATCTAAATGGATCCAAGTGAATCAAAGTGAATCCAAGGAGATCAAGAAAGATCATGTAGGATTTTGGCAAGATTTTGGTGGGGTCACCCCATGACCGTCCGAACGGGGGGGGGGGGGGGTAATGTGTAAATTTTAATCCCTAGTTACATAAATAAGTTAGTTTTCAAGCGTAAAGTTTAGGGATTTAATGTGTTATTATGTTATAAGGGGTGTTATGGTGTTCGGGGATCATAACTAGCTCAGAAACATTAAAACAATGCTTCTAGTATAATTTTGGTGTTTCGGGTAATGTCCGGTTGTTCGGTTAGATACCGGTTCGTTAAAGTGCTAAATTGCACCGTTTAATGTCCTTTAGGTACCCTTTTGTGACGCTTTCAATTCCCGACACTTAGGAAAGCATTCAGGACCAATTAGTCATATTTTTACATGTTACCAACTCATTACAATCCTGAATTTTGCTGAAATGTATGAAATTCAGCATTTAAAGTGTGTTTCGGGTGCTTTTTAGTGCGTATCTTAGCTTCCGGAAAGTCTATATGTTCACCCTTTTATATATTCTTGGGCTTCAATGTATTTTAGACTTTGGACCTACTCCTAGGCCCCAATTCTATTGTCTGACTGCTTTCTGCAGAATTGTTGACACAATGTGTCTTACCGGTGAGTTTACTAGTATTTCTGATGCAACGCTATCATTAATGCATAAAGCAATATTTGTAGTATAAAACGTGCATGAATTCACAAGTATAGTATGTAATCAGAAAATGTTGACATTTAAGCACATAATTGCAGTTATTAAGTATTAATTATATTGTACGGAAATTACCGGTTTTGTGCCAGTTGTCACAGTCTCCCCCCGTTAAAAGAATTTCGTCCCGAAATTCAGGCTGAGCCAACTCTCGCAGGAGTTTTCTTGAACAGGTGGGGGTACTTTTCTTTAAACTGGTATTCACGTTCCCACGTGTACTCGGGTCCGTTCTTGGAGTTCCAACGTACTTTGACAAGTTTGACACTACTCCTCCGGGTCTTGTTGACTTTCCAGTCTGTAACCTCAACGGGTTGTTCTGTAAATCGGAGGGTGTCATCAATATGCACTTCATCCGCAGGGATGATCACTGTTTCTTGGGTTGGACTCTTCTTGAGGTTGGATACATGAAACGTATCATGTACTCCGTTAAGTTCTTCCGGTAATTCCAACTTGTATGCCACGGTACCAATTCTTTCTAAGATCTTGAATGGTCCGATGTATCATGGGTTCACCTTTCCACGTTTTCCGAATCTTACTACGCCCTTCCAAGGTGAGACCTTCAACAGAACTTTGTCTTCCACCTCGAATTCTAATGGTTTTTGTCTTCGATCAGCGTAGCTCTTTTGTCAATCTCGAGCCGCCTTAATGCGCTCTCGGATCTGCATGATTTTGTCGGTTGTCTCTTGAACAAGTTCAGGACCAACCATACGTTTGTCTCCAGCGTCTGCCCAACATAATGGAGAGCGGCACTTGCGGCCATACAGAGCTTCGAACGGTGCGACTTTTATGCTCGTATGATAACTGTTATTGTAGGAAAACTCAACTAGAGGTAGGTGAGTATCCCAGTTACCGCCTAGGTCCATAACGCATGCGCGAAGCATATCTTCTAGAGTTTGTATGGTCCGTTCGCTCTGGTCATCTGTTTGCGGATGGAAGGACGTGCTTAGATCTAGTTGAGATCCAAAGGCTTCCTGAAAGGATTGCCAGATCCTTGAGATAAAACGTCCATCTCTGTCTGAAATAATTGAGATAGGCACTCCATGACGTGCCACGATTTCTTTCAAGTACAACTCAGCTAGCTTTCTAGTGCTATCCTTCTCTCGGATCGGTAGGAAATGCGCAGATTTCGTCAATCGATCAACTATCACCCATATCATATCGTGCCCCCTAGGGGTCCTAGGTAATTTCGTTATGAAGTCCATCGATATTTGCTCCCACTTCCACATGGGTTTTGGCCTGACGGTTTTTGATATTCAGCCTTAACCTTGGCACAGGTTAGGCACTTTCCAACATAAATAGCAACATCGCTTTTAAGTCTCGGCCACCAATAGTAATCCTTCAAGTCTTGATACATTTTGTCCGATCCTGGATGGATCGAGTATCTCGACTTATGAGCTTCATTAAGGATGACTTCTCGAATACCGCCATAGAGCGGAACCCAAATACGCCCCTTAAAGTATAAGGTTCCCTCTTTGTTTGGCACCAAATTTTTCAGCATACCTCGGAGGTATTCAGCTCTTCGATTCTCCATCTTAAGGGCTTCTTGTTGCGCGTCACGAATGCGTGCAGAGAGGTTCGTTTGAATAGTCATTTCCAATGCTCGAACCCTTAGGGTCTTAACCCTTTCTTTTCGGCTTAACGCATCTGCTACAACGTTTGCCTTTCCAGGATGGTACTTAATCTCACAGTCGTAGTCGTTCAGCAGCTCGACCCAACGTTGTTGACGCATATTTAATTCCTTCTGATCAAATATGTGTTGTAGGCTTTTGTGATCTGTGAAGATTGTACATCGAGTACCATATAAATAATGTAGCCAGATCTTCAAGGCGAATACCACCGCGCCTAGCTCCAAGTCATGCGTGGTGTAATTTATTTCATGCACCTTCAACTGTCTTGAAGCGTAAGCGATGACTTTTTGGCGTTGCATGAGCACGCAACCCAAACCTTGACGTGAAGCGTCGCAGTATACCACGAAGTCTTCAGTGCCTTCGGGTAAGGATAGTAACGGTGCATCGCATAGCTTATTTTTGAGGAGTTGGAAGGCTTCTTCCCGCTTATTATCCCAGTCGTATTGCTTGTCTTTCTGTGTAAGGGTTGTCAGCGGTTGAGCTATTTTGGAGAAATTCTCGATAAATCGTCGGTAATAGCCTGCTAAGCCCAAAAATTGTCGAACTTCAGTTGGGGTTTTGGGGGCTTCCCAATTCTTAATGGCTTCTATCTTAGATGGGTCTACATGAATGCCCTTCTCGTTCACAATGTGACCAAGAAACTATACTTCCCGAATCCAGAATTCGTACTTGGAAACTTTGCATAAAGTTTCTCTTTCTTCAGTAGTTCCAGAATGGTTCTGAGGTGTTGCTCGTGCTCTTCTCTGGTTCCCGAGTAAATCAGGATATCATCGATAAATATAATCATGAATTTATCGAGATATGGTTTGCACGTGCGGTTCATCAGGTCTATAAATACCGCTGGCGCGTTCGTCAGTCCGAATGGCATCACAAGGAATTCGTAATGCCCATAACGTGTTCGGAATGTAGTCTTTGGTACGCTTTCCTCTTGAATCCTTAACTGATGGTACCTAGATCGAAGGTCGATCTTGGAATAGTAGCTCGATCCTTGCAATTGATCGAATAAGTCACCAATCCTCGGTAGTGGGTACCGATTCTTGATTGTGAGCTTGTTCAGTTCTTTGTAATCGATACACATCCGCAGTGTTCCATCCTTCTTCTTCACGAACAATACTGGAGCTCCCCAAGGCGAGAAGCTTGGCCTTATGAATCCTTTATCCAACAACTCCTGGAGTTGTGTAGATAATTCTTGCATCTCGAATGGTGCAAGCCGATAGGGCGCCTTGGCTACAGGAGCGGATCCTGGGACCAAGTCTATATGGAATTCGACTTGTCGTTGAGGAGGTAGTCCTGGCAGATCTTCGGGAAAAACATCAGGGAATTTCTTCACCACAGGAATGTCTTCGAGTTTCAGCTCCTCAGCCTTCTTATCTACAACGTGCGCCAGGAAGGCAACACATCCCTTCCTTAAGCCCTTCTGCGCCTTCATACAACTGATGATTCGCAGAGGCGCGTCTCGTTTTTCTCCATGCACGGTGAGAGTTTCACCATTCGTCAGAGGGATGCGAATGATTTTCTCATGATAAACAACTTTAGCTTTGTTCTTGGACAACCAGTCCATTCCGACTACTACATCGAAGCTACCCAATTGAATAGGTAAGAGGTCGATGCTAAATCTTTGCTCACCAAGTTCTAATGTGCAACCTCTAACAACTTCGCCCGATTCAACAAGTTTACCATTGGCTAGTTCTATGGAATAAGGAATATCTAATCTACTAGATTCTATTCCAAGCATACGTTTAAATTCCACAGACATGAAGCTAAAATTGGCACCAGTGTCAAATAATATGGATGCAAAGTGATTGTTAACGAGAAACGTACCGGTGACCACATTAGGGTCCTCGCGTGCGTTCCTTACTCCAATCACAAATGCTCGAGCCTGAGCATTGTTCCCCCTTGGGCAATCTTTTATGAAATGATCCTTGCTTCCACAACCAAAGCATCCTTGGTTCTGCCCAGCTCCATTACCATTCCGGTTACCATTGCCATTTCCACCACCGTTTCTATTACCAGCACCGTTGCGATTCCCATTCCCGTTCCTTCCTTTTCCCCAACAGTCCTTAGTATGGTGACCCAGTTTTCCACACTTGTTGCATTTTGGAATGCGACAAACTCCTTTGTGATGACGCTTGCACTGGTTGCAAGTGGGCAGAGTGCCCAGGTATCTTTTGGCAGGAGCGTCATTCATGGTTGAAAGAGTTTTCGCCTCCTGAGACGGATTGGGGTCACGCTTCTTATTGTTGGAACCCTTGTTGTTACGTGTCACTTGATTCAGGTTCGCATGCTTCCTTTTCTTGTCACCAGACGACTCAGCATGCGTCTCGGTCTTTTAAGTTGGGTTTAGCGATAACTTCTTCATGCGAACAGCATCTTCAGTAAGGCTGACAGCCAGAGTTACAGCCTATGTGATCGTTTCAGGTTTGGCCGAAGGTACCATGCTGCGAAACTCTGGGGCCAGTCCCCAAATGTAGCGTTCAACGCACTTAAATTCAGGAGTCACCATGTAAGGGATCACTCTAGACAAATCGTGGAACCTTCGGGTATAACCAGTAATGTCAGCACCTTCCATGGTCAAGTGCCAGAACTCAGTCTCCAACCTTCGGAGTTCAGCACGTGAGCAATACTTTTCTCTCATACGTTCCTTCAGCTCATCCCACGTCATGCCGTACGCAGCATCATCACCCAGAGTCTGGATTTGAAAATTCCACCAAGTCAAAGCTTCATCAACAAACAACCCCATAGCAAAAGTGACTTGCTGATCCGCGGTACACTTGCTCATACGGATAGTGGCATCAGTCTTCTCCGTCCAGCGTACAAACGCCACTGCACCTCCAGTGCTGTCGTAGTTCAGTGGTTTGCAGTCGAGAAACTGCTTGAAGGTGCAGCCTTGAGCTGTGTTTCCTTCAGATGTATCTCACTGCCCATTACGTCTAGCATTGCTTGGTCCTCCACTTTGTTCGGTGCGGTTCGCCTCGTATTGAGTGATAGCTGCAGAGATCCTTTCTTCCAATAGGGCATTCAGTTCCTCAGCGGTCCTTGGAAGAAGAGGAGGAGGGGGTTAATCTGAGTCTTGATTGTTCACAGCTCTTCTAGGTGCCATGTTCTGTCGGAACATAACACAACAGGGTTAGACATTTGTTTGATATCGTCCTACGAGACAGTAGTCGTATATATATACACAGACATATACCCACATAAGTGACATCAAACAATCCGCCAAGCGTGGAAATCAATTCATACAGTAACAAGCATGCATAAATAGATAAATACTTATGTGTCATAAGATATTCACCGAGTCTTTACACATATCAGAACAACTTGTTACATCATTGTTTGCGAAGTAAACAAAATGTATAAGGGTTACATCTCCCCAAAGTACAAGTTTAATATATGTAAAGGACAAAATATCTTACTTCACATTGGCGGTTCTTATCTTTATACCCTAAATCATTACTCCAAAAGAGTATTTAATAGGCTGGGGGAAGGGTGTTCATGTTTGACCATCTCTTTTATTTGAAGGATTCTTATTTGATACGTGACAAGACTTGCTGTGGTTTCTGTGCACTGAATTCCATAATTATGTATGCATCCATAATTACGTAACTCCTTGCACAGTCCGCACAGTTCGTTTCATCCTCGTATCACTTCCTTCAGATAGGCCATTGTTTTCAGACGAAGTCATGTATACCTGTGATATGCTACTTCTAGTATATGTATACATCAATTATCACACATAGTTGCAAGTAATTTCTAGTCAAAGACAAGTGCTACTCTAGTGCACCCTAAGTTTCGTAGCGTCCTTACTTGACTCTTTGAAAACAGTTTCAGGTAGTGGATGTCGCGGAAAGTTTTATGCAATGAAAACTCTTTGAAAATTTGTTTTCGTGAAAGGATCCTAAAGATTGTAGTCGAGACTCGAGAAGGAATCCTGGTTCACTACAATCGCAACTCTGATACCAATCTGTCACACCCCGTTCTAAGGCGGAAACACGAGGTGTGATCTTGAAAGGTTCTCATTGCATACGAATGGTAAACATACTACATGCTCGTAAAAATAACTTCAAATGCTAAATATCATTACGTAACTGAAAACATAGGTTAAGTGTTTACATCACAAGACAGCATATTGTCTGAAAAGTTTACAACGTTATTCAACTATAAACATAAACAACATCCAAGAGCAAGGGTATGACCGCGCGCATATCCACTTTAGTTACCTGAAATACATGTGAGTTTTTGGAAAATCGTCAACATAATGTTGGTGTTAATACATGCAGTTTTTGTATTGAATGTTTGATTACTTTGTATGAAAACATGGTATGTAATATGTATAAATCAAGTATTTCTGTAAGTATCGAGATTGTTAATGGGTTGCAAGGCCATTAACATGTGACACGACATAGGAAGCATCCAAACCATAGGCATTTTTCTAGTAGTTGATTCACGACTGAGACACAAAAGCACTGCTTGGTACTAGTTATCACCAAGAGTGTGGCTGCCCGAAAACCCATTAGATCTAACCTTTTGTTCTGCGGTCTTAGTATGTACACGATTAATGGTGCTTCTGGTACCCTATTCGTGACACGATTTAAAGTATCATTCCTTGTTTTTGTATCCATCATACCATAACACATGTATTTTCCCCAAGTTTAAAAAGCATGTAAAAGATTAAAAGTGGCGACATGAACTCACTTATCTGTAAACATTTTTAGTAACATGTACTTCACCCCCGAAGTTATAAAACTGAAAACAGTTAAAAGAAAAGGGGGAGCATGAACTCACAACTTTGCGTTTCTTGCGCCGTAAACTTCACCGGGTTTGCTTATATAGCGTCGTGACCTATACGTGTTTTATTAACGTTTGTCACTAGACTTGTATCGCACAAGTACAAGTCACCATCTCAAAAATAAATATAAGTATCTTGTATTTTTCACCCGAGTTATATATTTTCGTCCAAAACTTCATTTTAAGTTCGTAACTTGCCCGAGTTACATAATCTATTAAGAAATATATTTTCATAAATATATTTTCTTGTATTTGTCTAAGCATATTGTATGTGTATTTTTGTATTTTCACTTCTTAGGAGTATTTAGTGTATTTTCAAGTCCTAATACACTATTACATATAATACATACTACATACACTTAGAACAAAATTTGTTGATCAATAAATATATATATTTTCCTCAAAAATATACATACTTAATATCAATTTTTATCTTGAAGAAATCATCATTTCTTAACTTGAAGTTTACATAAAAATTAGGGAAACCTTGGTAAATATTTTTAGGGAATAAGTTTCATCAAAAGTTATATTTTTCTAAGTGTCAAAATTTTACAGAAATTTTGACATGGTTTCCCCTAAAAATGGAGGTTTCCCATGTTTTCAAAACATGTGTTTATTTTATTTTAAAATCATCACAAACAATCATCAATTCATTCAACACTTATCAAGTGTCAAAATCAAGTAATTTACACTACATCATGAACTTGAAGTTTTTGTAAAAACTTGTAGTAACTTACCTTGTTATTTAGTAGGTTTAGTTATCCTTAAAAACATGGTTATTTGTTTGTAAATCACATTCTTGAAAGATTTAGTCGTTTACAACTTGTAAGATGATTTTTCTAAAAATATTTCTTTTGTATTTTTCTTGTTACAATCATGTTCCTAGTCTTGTTCAAACACTAAAAATATGATTAGTTTACTTAGAAACCATGACTTTGTAAATCTTATAAATAAACTTGGTTTCTTGAGAAAATTATTTTTGTAATCATCTATTTACAAGATTTGTATTTTGTTTAAATCACCTTTACATATGAAAATCAATTTCATCATTCAAGTTCATGAAGACATGAAGCATGATGATCTTGGTCTTTCACAAGATCACCACTTTAACTTACTAGATCATGTGTTTAATCACAATCTAGTAGGTTTCTTATGATGTCTATCATCACTAACACAAATCATCATTCATCAAGAAGCAAATCATCATCATTTACATGTATTCTTATGTATTTAAGCTTATGTTAAAGTATCATGATCATGTTCTTTTGTGTTCTTCAAGATTAACAATGTATATCATCTTTTAACCAACAACATATGAAGTAATAAGAGATCATCAGGGCTTCACCACTAGCACAAGGCTAGGGAAGAACACTAGAAGTTGTAGATGACAAAAGTGTTGGATAAAAGAAAATGAGAAAGGTCCTTCAATATCCACAAGCTCTAAACCTCCTTAAACACCTTCTTGCACCTTGTGACTAACTTAGAATGGATGAACAAGGTTTGAAGGTGGTGGTGATGTGTGTGGTTGGCTACGGCCGTAAGGAAGAGAAGGAGAGGAGAAGGTGGTGTGTGGTTGATGATGAACATAAGGTCTTTTTATAACCATGCCATATCTTCACAAGATCTTCACGATCTTAGGAGATCTTATAATATCTAAATGGATCCAAGTGAATCAAAGTGAATCCAAGGAGATCAAGAAAGATCATGTAGGATTTTGGCAAGATTTTGGTGGGGTCACCCCATGACCGTCCCAACCAAGGGGTGGGGGGGGGGGGGTAATGTGTAAATTTTAATCCCTAGTTACATAAATAAGTTAGTTTTCAAGTGTAAAGTGTAGGGATTTAATGTGTTATTATGTTATAAGGGGTGTTATGGTGTTCGGGGATCATAACTAGCTCAGAAACATTAAAACAATGCTTCTAGTATAATTTTGGTGTTTCGGGTAATGTCCGGTTGTTCGGTTAGATACCGGTTCGTTAAAGTGCTAAATTGCAACGTTTAATGTCCTTTAGGTACCCTTTTGTGACGCTTTCAATTCCCAACACTTAGGAAAGCATTCATGACCAATTAGTCATATTTTTACATGTTACTAACTCATTACAATGCTGAATTTTGCTGAAATATATGAAATTCAGCATTTAAAGTGTGTTTCGGGTGCTTTTTAGTGCGTATCTTAGCTTTCGGAAAGTCTATATGTTAACCCTTGTATATATTCTATTGTCTGACTGCTTTCTGCAGAATTGTTGACACAATGTGTCTTACCGGTGAGTTTACTAGTATTTCTGACACAACGCTATCATTAATGCATAAAGCAATATTTGTAGTATAAAACATGCATGAATTCACAAGTATAGTATGTAATCAGAAAATGTTGACATTTAAGCACATAATTGCAGTTATTAAGTATTAATTAAATTGTACGGAAATTACCGGTTTTGTGCCAGTTGTCACAGAAATAGGGGATTCTTCCTCTACCGGCCGTCTCTACATTGCCCACGTTTCCTTCTTCTTGGTTACAGGTCTAGGATGAAGTGGAAAAGACGAGGTGTGGTCGTTCATCATCGTAGAAGTACCGACCCGCTCGGGTTTATTCTTCTTCTGATTACTTTTTTTACATAATTTCTTATAAGTCGTGGTTTCTATAACACCGACTAAAAATTGTTTTAAAAATATAAAGTAATTTTAAGTCGAGGTTTAATGCCCCAACTAAATGCACTTTTCTAAAAGTATTAACCAATGTTTTAAAAACCGGATCGGTCCGGCGGGGACCCGTAACCTTCTCCGGGCCAGTTCAGACATAAAGCCGCTATCAACATTGGGCCGCCGATCAGGCCGGGAACCGACGGTTGGGCCGGCGGTTCTACGCAAAGAATCGGGCCGGTTTTTTTTTTAATAATGGGATTTAATAATGAAAACCTAATCTACACTCCAAACAAAAAGCACGCCTCCATCATCAGGTTTCACTGTGCTGTGCTCTCTTCCTGTGTGCTGTTGTGTTCTCCATCATCAGCCTTCATCTTCAATTCAAGATTTCAGGTTTGATTTACAGCCTTCATCTTCAATTCAAGCTTCTATACTTAGATTTCCCAATGGATTTGTTTAATGAATCATTAAGAAACTGATACACGTCTAGAATAATAGTCAATCAGCTTCGATAATTCCGTTGTGTGTTCAATCAGCTTCGAATTCTTGAATAATAGCTTCGATGGTTCAGTTGTGTGTTCAGCTTTGTGTTGTACTGTTAGTTCAATCAGCTTCGATAGTTCAGTTGTGTGTTCAATCAGCTTTGAATTCTTGAATAAATTATGGATTTATAGTAATCCGAGAATTTTCAAGTGATTTGATTTGTTTATGATTATTGATTGTAGAGTATGGCTTCACAAGAAGAAGAGGAAACTAATCCCCATTCCGAGTCGACCGCCCACTCAAATGTTCGGTCGAAGACAGATATCACATCGAAATTTGTAATTACCGAAGCTCAAGATGAACTTGGTAAAAAGATGCGCATTTGTACATTTTGCAACAAGTCATTTCGTGGAGGGGGCATTAACCGAATGAAACAACACCTTGGTGGAGTTAAAGGAAATGTAGCTGCGTGTTTAAAGGTTCCGGCGGATGTAAGGTGTCAAATGAAAATTTTGTTTGAAGAGTCGCAAAAAGGTAAAAATACAGTTTCAGAGACTGAGACGGGGCTGAAAGAGGTTGCACTATAATGAGTGATGGATGGAGAGACGTTAGACAAAGAGCCCTAATTAATTTTTTGGTTTATTGTCCAACGGGGATTTCATTCATCAAATTTGTTGATGCTTCTGATTTTGAGAGTAATGCTAAAGGTTTATGCAATTTGTTTAGTGAAATTGTTGAGATTGTTGGTTCCAAGAATATTGTTCACTTGGTCACTGATAATGCTGCAAATTACAAAGCTGCGGGAAGATTATTATGTGATAGATATCCAATGATTTCTTGGTCTCCTTGTGCGGCTCACTGTATAAATTTGATCTTGAAGGATGTTTCAGAAATGGAAGATGTGTCTACTTTGATACAACTTGCATCACGAATTACAGTTTTCATCTACAACCACAAGTGGCCTCTAAATTGGTTGAGAAAAAGACCCGGTTGGACATAAATTATCCATCCTGGGGCCACCCGATTTGGCACATCATTCATTGCATTGAAGAGTTTACATGATCATAAGCATGATTTGCAAGCTTTAGTAACCTCTCTTGATTTCAAAAAGATGTTGAAAATGACTAAAGCTAACGATGTGAAAGACACTATCTTAGATGAGAAGTTTTGGAATAATTGTTTTATAACGGTTCAGGTGATGACTCCAATCTTGAGACTTTTGCGTATCTGTGATTCCGATGAAAAGCCTTCATTAGGCTACGTTTATGAAGGTATGCTTAGGATAAGGAAAGGAATCAAAGAGTTGTTTAAAAGGAAAAGACGTAACTATAAGAGGTATGTTGATATTATTGATGCTCGTTGGGATAAGATGTTACGCAAAAGTCTTCATGCAGCAGCTTATTGGCTAAATCCGATATTTCAATATGAAAAAGATAATCGTGAAGAAAAAGATAAGGCGTGGGTAGGGGTGCTTGATATGATTGAGAAGTTAACGAGTTTAGATAAAAGTGTGCAAATAACTATTTCACACTTGGCTAAATTTCGGGATAAAGTAGGTACTTTTGGTCGATCTATTGCTTTGAATTCTGTGGAGCTTGAGCGTCCCGGTTAGTCTACTTAATGTTTACTTACGATATTAGTTTTATATATTATAACAAAATTATATTTTCATGTTAATTGTATGATTAGATCAGTGGTGGAAAGCGTTCGGTGGAGATGTACCGGCGTTGCAAAAATTTGCCATAAGAACTTTAAGTCAAACCACATCCTCTTCTGAATGTGAACGGAATTGGAGTGTTTTTGAGAGAATTCACACCAAAAGAAGGAACCGCTTGGAGCATCAAAGGCTAAGTGATCTTGTGTATGTGCATTACAACTTACGTCTACAAAATAGGTATGATACAAGCACAAACTTTACTTATTATTATTTTTTGATATTGAATAAAAGATTTTACATTTAAAATTGTTAGGCTAAATGAGAGCAAAAGGTCATATGACCCGGTTGATTACCACGGCATTGATAAAAACGAATTTTGGGTGGTGGAAGACGAGAAGGAAGCCGAGCTTAACTATGATGATTTAGAAAATATGCTCGATGAGGAACTACCAATTGACCTTGATTCACAAACACAACCATCCGAAGGTTAGTATGTTCTTTTTGATAAATTGATGATGCATAATTTTTTATTTTCAAAAAGTATATATTTAGATTTGTCATTTTTTTTAAATTTTAGGCCAAGAATTCAACGAAGAAGATAATGTGGTTCAAGTTGATGTTGCTATTAATGTTGGTTATGATGATGGCGATTTTGATTATGATGATGATGAATCGAATTCGCAAGATGTAAGTGATAACATATTAGAAATTTTTGGCATCCTTAATCATGCAGCAACAGCTTTTAGGAAGAGCATGATTCATGTGTTTCCGGTAATATATATCTTTATATAGTTACCGTTCATAAATAAATCCTGCGCTGTTTCTATATGCGGATCAGACACCAAAAAATAAACACTAAAAAAATGTCTACAATTTAAGTTATGTGTTTAGTGACGGCATCATTCATAATTGATGGAGAAAGGTCTGGTGGCAAGAAAAACTGTTTTCAGAAGGTTGTCAAGTGTTTTCGCTCGACGATATCTAAAATGAAAAATTTTAACTCTAAAGAGGTTTATCATGCTGTTGTTCCCAACCTTTAATCACCCGAGAATGATAGGATTGCATTTAGCATCCTCCAATTTCTATGGAATGGTTCTTTCTTCATGATTATTTCTCACCTTCACACACACTAACTAAGATTCTTTGGTTCTTATGATGTGATATCAATCATTTTGACAGCTGTACAATCAAACAAAGCACTCATCAATTATTCAATAACTATGTGATGGGAACTAATGCTTTGTTAACATTTTATTATCTTTATTTAAACAATAGAATATGTTTTTTGCTTACTTCTAGAATCTATGTATAATGTTAAAAAAATAATAACATAAATAATAAATAAATAAATCAAAGTCATTTATATAATATAATTTTGTAACATTTCTAGGTATGTAGTTTTGTACATTTAGCTTAGTTTGTGTTTCATGTTTTAATTAGTTGTACCTTTAGTTTAGAAGGTTGTAGCTTTTAGTTTATTATTATATAATAAGAATAAGAATTGATGTATTATCTCTTTGTTTTTTTATGGTTTTTTTTATTGTAGTAATTTTTTTCTTCTTTTATTGTTTTTTAGTTAGAATGGTTTATATGTTCTTTAAGTTTTGTGTTTTCTTTTTCGTTATGTTAGAGCTTTTTCGATACAAATTCGAGTTTATCTATATTTTATGCCAACTCAGAGTATAACTTTGTGTTTATATTTGTCTACGTTTTACGTCACATGACGGTATAAATTCACTTTTTTGTTTTACAATTTATACCCTACGTTTTACGTCACGTGGCAGTATAGATTAATG
The DNA here is from genome assembly GCA_030545235.1 of Helianthus tuberosus. Classification (NCBI taxonomy): domain Eukaryota; kingdom Viridiplantae; phylum Streptophyta; class Magnoliopsida; order Asterales; family Asteraceae; genus Helianthus; species Helianthus tuberosus. The sequence goes on from CM060408.1 coordinate 8,705,948, forward strand.
TTTTGTTTTACAATTTCTTGACGTCGTTTGCTTACTATTTAGCACAGTTTTACGACTAACGTGCCCGCAACGCGGGTGTTAAACACTAGTTGGTATTATTTCCAAACATTTTAAAGAGTTGTAAAGCATCAATTGGAATCCACTTTTTGATAGCTTTGTTAATTCATGTAGCAACTTTAAGGAAGAGCACAAATCATGTTTTTCTGGTAACATAACTGATCTTCAATTTATCTCCATCAGATCAAATCATCAGTTTGTTTCCCCGGGAAGAGCATAGTCGTTATAGGAAACGACTCAGCAAACGATTATCTTAACATTTTGGATGAACTCGTAGATCAATACAGCCTTCCTGATGAACGAATCAAGTTGTTGTTGCGTTATGTAAAGCCTATAGCCCGATCAGAACTCGAAAACCGTTTTAGCGAACCTATGTTATGGATTGGGATGTATATCGCGGTGGCATCTCTGGTTTGCATCCTTGCCATGGTGGCTGATTTGTTACATGGTTTACGTAGCAGAAAGCTATGGTTTCCGTGTACATATTTTAGAATTAATGCAGCTTTTCTCACCATAATATCGGTTGCAATGAAGTTACCTGTGGATCTAACCGGTTCGATGCCCGGTTATGTGGATCAGGCCGCAAAGCTCGGAAGCATGGCCTTTATCTGCACCATGACGGCTAATCTATTGCCTTGTTTAGCAATCATGGACAAAAATGACCTTTTCTCAAACATCGTAGCTTTGGCTATCCTTGTAATCACCTTGGTTGTGAATGTTTACATTCAAATACAAACAGGCGCTGTATCCGTTGATCTTAGCGTTAACAATGCCCGTATTAGACAATATCTTACACCTACACATTCAGTTAGCAGTGGCAATGGCTATTCCAGATTACCCTTCATTTATGTGGTTTTTTTAGTTGTTTTGTTGATAGTACATGCGTGTTCATGTTTAGCAATTCTAAAATCCAAAAAGATTATAGAAACCAAATTTAAAGAAGGTCATGACAGAGCTTCAGCAAACATTCAACCATCACCAAGAGAAATACCAACAGTTGAGATGCTACAAAAGCATGTGAGAAACCACTGGATCATGGCAGAAAGTGGCAACCCCCAATTCATAGCAGCTTGCTTTCATACAATGTCTGCTTCTGCAGTAATATGTATTTTAGTCACTATCTTACACACTCGTACTATGTCCAGGACCATTATAATGTTTGCTAAGGACTATGATTCGGATTATATGTGGTCCACGGTAGTAATTCTCATAGTACAATTTGTCGGAGTCGTTATTGGTACAATTGCACCACTGTCTAGATGTTTTGCAACCTTAAGCTTTAAAGTGTCCACCAAAATCATTTCAAGCCACTTTAAGGTCTTTAAAGTAGAACGTTACTGGACTAACATGCTACATGATTGGAAACACGCTAGTATAAGCCACCCATTTTGTAACGGCAACCTCGAGGTGGTCATCAAGAAATTGAAAAGGCTAATTTTCAACATGTGTATAGGATTTCAGAATGGAGTTGTGGTGGTATGTAAGATAATAGCCTTGATCCCCTTTTTGTTTATGATATGTTTCTTTTATTGTTTCCTGTGTATGAAGTGGCTATTAAAGCTTGTCTTTAGTTCATTGGGAAAGAACTGTTGGGGTATACGCACGCGGAAGCAACACACACTCAAGAACACTCGACCGCAGAAATAGAAAAATGAACGACACAAGAATTTACGTGGTTCGGTTGCCAACTGCAACCTACGTCCACGGGGCAACTAAGGTATTTCTTTCATTCCATTTTGCACAAAGATTACAATACAGATCGTTTCTTATATAGAGATTAAACAGAGTTTTGTCAAACAAAGAAGCAGTGTCTCCGCCTACTCGCCACTTCTTTTGACCGCCGCAAAAATGGCTGCTGCCTAACATGGCTGCCGCCGAACTTTGACAAACCACAAGTGGCTTCACACTCAACAATCGTTGCTTCCGCGTGCGTATACCCCAACAACTGGTATCAGAGCTTCGGCTCGGTTACACACGAAGAACACGATTGAAGAAAGACAGAATACCTGAGATCGCGATTAGGTTGGTGTGTCGGAAGTTGAAGCCGACTGGAATCGCCGGAGACCTGTGAATCGCGGGGTAGCGATTAGGTTGGTGTGTCGGAAGTTGAAGCCGACTGGAATCGCCGGAGCCTTGTGAATCGCTGGTTCTGTGGTTGTCTTGTGTTTGAAAGAAGAAAAATAAAAGATTGTTTTCTTGGTTGTTCTTTGCTCCTACTATCGTTCAAATGAAGAAGAAGCTTTTTTTGAAAGAAATGAAGAAGAAGCTAGTCCGGGTGGGTTTTTTTTGTAACCAACAAAAGCCATTCAAAAAAGTAAAGTAAAACATAATATGTCTCCCACGATTAGAAAAAGGAGTTTCCTTTTTTGTTTTTTTTATTATTCTTGTGGGTCTAATAAAAAAAAAATAAGGGGGGTATTTTTTTGTGGGACTAGGCAATCGAGTGGTGATTTAGAGTTTGTGGTTGTCGATTAATTTTTTAGTCGACTGGAGCCGGGTAAACTCTTGAAGATCATCGGATTATTTTTTTTTTGGCGAGGTGATCGAGGTTTGTACCAAATTAAAATATTATTTAGCCATTTTTAATTCGATTGGAGCCGCTGGGATATTCAGCCGTTGGTCGAGTTTGGGTTGCGGGCTAAATATGGTTTGTGTTTCAAGTTCATGTTTTGACATTTATTATGAACCGAAAAAATTTGTGAAACCGAGGTTTGTGACGGTTTCGGGTTTCGGTTGATTGGGTTGTCATGAGAACTTGGATGTGGTACTGGTCGATGGGTGAGAACATGGAGAAAATGGAATCAACAGGGTTGTTGATGTTGACACAAGTGAAAAGAAAGTCAATGGCAAGTCATGGAACTATTGCTTGTTGGAAGCTCTATTGTAGTTATAACCGTTTGCCGGTTAGCTGGTCTGGAATTGTGGATGGTATTCCTTGTTCGGTGGTGATCAGCTGTTTGACATTTGAATGGATCTTTGTACTGGGTGAAAGTTTTTTTTTACAGGAATAGTACGAGTAAAGGTTCGGCTCATGGAGTGTCGGTTGGCATGGGTTGGGATAACTGTTACAGTGGGAGCTGGGCATAGTTGACTTGTGGGCTGCATGGAGGTTCAGACATCTTTTGGAGTCGATGTCATGAATATTTGAATTCTGCTTCTGAGAATGCGTCTGGGTTTGATGCATTGGGACTCAGTGGAAGGCAGTGAAGACTCTTGGGCTATGGATTCTGGTTCTTCGTTTCACGCCATGCACAGCGGGAAGACGATGGTGAATCTGAAAAACGGAGACTTTGGAAAGGTACGATTAGCTAATGATCAAATTCTTTGTGTTACGGGCATGGGAGATGTTAATCTGGTTACTTCATTGGGTAAATGGAAGGTGATTAATGGGAATCTGGTTATTGCACGTGGAAAGAAGCGAGGATCATTGTATATGGCTAAGGTATCTGCTGAGGGAGTAGCCGTCCCTGTACAGCATAAAGTCTGGTTCGCTGAATCTAAAGGGCAAAAGAGGGTTCGTATTGCAAGGGCGAAGCCTGGTGCCAAGGTGATTCAAGCTGAACGGGATCGGAGGTTTAAGCCAGTCAGGGGATTTGGTGATAGTGGGAGCACGGGTCGTGTTCCGGGTACAATCACAGAAAACTCCGTTGGGTTTTGAAGACCGGTATTCCGATTGATAAAATCTCTCCTGGGAAACACTTGCTGATTTTGGAGAGTGGTATTAATTCTCGGTGTATCTCTGGAGCTGGTGGATCGTGCAAGCCGGTTGAGATAGAGAATGAGTCAGTGGCGGTTTCAGTCACGGCTGGGTCTGTTAAGACTGTTGGGTTGGAGTTCGGGGGAGCTTCAGCTGGCCTTCAGGAATAATGAAGGCGGGTGGGGTAACTAGGAAGGTACTAAAGATTCTTACAGAAATACAGATGCACTGTTGAAGCACAGGTGAAGATTGTTCCGTGGCTTCAAGTGGGAGATTGTTGAGTGTGAAGCCACTTGTGGTTTGTCAAAGTTCGGCGGCAGCCATGTTAGGCAGCAGCCATTTTTGCGGCGGTCAAAAGAAGTGGCGAGTAGGCGGAGACACTGCTTCTTTGTTTGACAAAACTCTGTTTAATCTCTATATAAGAAACGATCTGTATTGTAATCTGTGTGCAAAATGGAATGAAAGAAATACCTTAGTTGCCCCGTGGACGTAGGTTGCAGTTGGCAACCGAACCACGTAAATTCTTGTGTCGTTCATTTTTCTATTTCTGCGGTCGAGTGTTCTTGAGTGTGTGTTGCTTCCGCGTGCGTATACCCCAACAAGAACTTTGAGGAGTTGGAAGAAAACAATGATCTTCGCTCTTATGTTTTGCAACTTGAAGATGAGATAGAGCTTGGAGAAGGAACATTGAAAGGCTTTTCAAAATCTATGAACCGATTGATCCAACAGGGTGCAAAAAACCAACCCAACAATCTCACGAAGCTAATTCTTGAAAAGTCTACAAGTGGTTTTCCGGGAGTTAAAAAGTTTGACCATATTCATGATGTTTCATCAGTAGATTGTTGGAGGTTAGCGGTGGTAACCCTCACAACCGTTGCCGTTTCTCTTCCTAATATCGAAAAGGAGGAAGTTGAGAGTTTGTTGGAAAGTGTTAAGGAAGGTCTAAAATATGTCATAGTGGTGGAAAAAAGCCTCAATTCTAAGGATGATCATATAAGTTTTCAAAAGGCGGCTGACACTCAGTGGCAAGAAATTAGATTCGATAAAAAATGGTTAGGAAACGAGTTGCAAAATCCTGTTTTTCAAGTGAATACAGCGAGACACGTTGTTGAATGGTTCAGGGATGAAGCTAAAAACATAGTTTTTCCAGATAACAGAAGTAATGATGATACTGGAGGCAACAACAACAACAACAACCATACCCAGTAAATCCCACAAATAGCAAAGCTACTTATAGGGTCTGGGGAGGGTGGGATGTAGACAGACCTTGCCTCCATCCCTAGGGATAGAGAGGCTGCTTCCAGAGAGACCCTCGGCTCCAAAACGCACATCATACAAAAACACCAAGACAAATAATATAGACACAAGTAGTCTCACATACCAAGAAAGTGATCAGAATGACACAATATAATGTAAATCATGTATAATAGTATACAACCTCAATTGGGCATAAACACAAGGCAATCACCGGAAAAGTCATACGTCCCTAAAATACACCTAAGACATTACTGCAATATCCTCTAGAAGTCCTTAACCTTAATTCTACGCCTCCACGAAGTCCTATCTTGGACCATGTCCTCAGAAAGATGCAACTCTAGTAAATCATGCCTAATCTGCTCATCCCATGTCAGTTTGGGTCTGCCTCTTCCTCTCCTCCCCTCCACAGTAAGAGTTTCCACTACTCTAACTGGTGCCGTCGTTTCCCTCCGCTTCACATGCCCAAACCAACGCAATCTCCCCTCCTTAATCTTATCTGAAATACTAGCCACTCCTAATCTGGAGGCGATAATGATGATACTGGAGGCGATAATGATAATTCGATACACAGGTTTATTTGTGCCAATTCAATGTATCATATAGCCGAAACAATCCTACCTACCTGCCACACCAACGTTGATGCCACAGATAATGATAATTCGATACACAGGTTTATTTGTGCCAACTCAATGTATCATATAGCCGAAACAATCCTACCTACCTGCCACACCAACGTTGATGCCACAGATAGCCAGAAAGAACTATTCGTTAACTTATCATCGATGATCGCTGATACAACTGCCGCTTGTCTCACCAACCTACCACAAGCCATAATAATGAAATGTCACACTAGTGTGATAGAGGAAAGGGAAGCCAGTGTCTATGTTGCAGCCCAACTTCTAGGCGAGACTACACAAATAATCGAAACGCTTCGAGGTCGCGGTATTCCAAACATGGATCCAAGTGACCTGCCATTTATCGAAAAATGGCGTGCTTTTTTAGGGTCCCTGATTCCTTAAAATTCATATTTGTTCTTCAGGTAATAAAGTAAGTTCATATATTTTTTTTTCTTCTTTGTATTTGGTTAGTTATATTAACACTCGAGTATGAACCAGTGTGAAGCTAGTAAGATTTTCATGGGCAATCGCGTTTACTACTCAAAGTAATCCAGGATGGTCGAATATGCGGTTTCAAGAAGTTGATTTGCACGAATAGCATCCAGAAAGTATGTTGACAAATTCCTTTCTTCTCATAAATTGTACTCTTTCCTAGTTTACTAGCTTGTAAATTGTTGTATCAAGATTGTGGTTTTTGGTGTGGTTTGAGGATTGTTTGGATGCATTTTCTATATGAATTTGTTGCCTTGATCTTACTCGTTGTTGGTGTTTATTGTTAGAAAGTATATAGAATCCAGACTTGTTAATTATAAGGTTACTGTTACTGTTAATGTTATTAGTATATGTCCAAATAGATTTTGTGGAATATCTAATATTAATAATAAAGGTAGTTAAAGTTAGTTACTTTGGATCAAATAGTTAGTTAATATGGGTCAAGAATAGCAAACAGGTCACTCGGGTTATAAGTTATAACTATCGTGGCTTACTAAAGGTTTCAATGGTTGGTCATAACAGTAGTATATAGGAAAGGTTATTTTGGTAAAAGAAAAAACTAACTTTTACTTTTATTAGTCATGCAAATTGATACAAGTATTAAATTTATTCAAGTCCTCACTCTCTTTTTATCGTTTATTTGTGTGTAACATGACAAATATGTCAATATTATCATGGGCCTAAGTTATTGAGACCACTGTGTGTTGGTGTTGGTATTGGTATTGGTATTGGTATTGGTATTGGTATTGGTATTGGTATTGGTATTGAGTGGTTATAATTTTATCTAATAAGGAAAGTTGGGTAGCTAATGGCTAGCCTTGCAAATGCTCTTTCCTTGAGAATTACATACTCTCGAAAGAAAAGGTCGTGGATTCAATTCTAAACTACAAATTTGCGTATGTGTTCTTAGAGAGGTAACGAGTTTCAGGGGTTTGATTTGAGGCTAGTGCCTTGAGATGAGATCAAGAGAGGTAAAAAGATGTTTGTGGTGGATGGATTTGGTGTTGAGGTCGCTGGAGTAGGGTTGATAACAATCATTAATATAATTTTACTCAACGGTTTATAGTTATTAAATTTTTTGCCCAACTAAAATTGTCCACGTATTTAAATTAATTCTTTTTAGTTTGTAACAATGATAGTATTTTGGTGTTTTCTGAAAAAGTAACAAATAAAAAATTGGATGGCCGTGCCGTGGTTGATTTCGACAAAACTAAAACCACATTGACTAAAAAGTAAAATTAAAACAATTTGAACTATAACCTTACTTTGAACAAACTGGCCGGCTAAAACAGTATTTCAATCTATTTTTTTTTTTTTAATATCAAAGGCATTTTAGTCGGTTTACAAAAGTTAACACAAAAAAAAAAAAAAAAAAAAAACCAAAGGTTGATATATGTTTGAAGTTATTTTTTTGAACAGTCAACGAATGCTATACAAATCCGGCCACTTGGCAAATTCATTAGTGAAAGGTCACCCATGCCTTACGAAAAAAGACAACGTTGGTGACAAGGTCCGGTCACTATTTCGGGGAAACCACTGTCGAAGGCTTACTGTGGTAAAAGTTTGGGCCCACCTGTAAAATATTGCACCAAATGGAACTCCAACCAATAACCTCACATTAAAAAGCCACGGGGTTTCTTCTTCCAAACCAATTGATCTAAAACTCACAAATGAAAGTTTGTGACTGACAGAGTTATTTAGGTCAAACCAAATTCAAATGGAGTAAAATCGTATTTAATATTTAATTCTATAATTGTAATTTAGATAAATTTCTAAAGGGGAATTCTATTCCTACACCTCATTATCTATTTGCACACCCTGGATTTTCAATACGCATCATATAGACCTATACGATGCGTATTGAAAAAGTTAAAAAACATTGCAGACTGACAGGTGCAGGTGTTGTCTGGCGGCTGGCATCATACGCATCGTATAGGCCTATACGATGCGTATTGACACCCTTAATTTTTTAAGTTTATTTTTTGTGTGTTGTGTTCTGATTTTGGTGTTTTGGGTTTGTTATTGGTGTTTATTATTAGTTATTTTTATTTTAATAAGTTTTAAAAACTTTATTATTTTTATATCATTAAGTATGGTATTATTTTTATATCGTACCGTATCACATTTTTAACTTAATATCGTATTATCGATTGTACGTAACCAAGCATACCAATCTAAACAGTTAAAATAAACAATCACAGATACAAATAAACTGAAACTGCAAATTTAATTACATAATAAGTTTGTACATACACAGGCAATTGTTCAAAATACATAAACCGTCAAAATACAACAAAAGTACAACGATCCTATACCTATGGATCCTGAGTGGTGCCTGCTCACCATGTCGGAATACCTGGATCGCCTCCATGAGAAGACGCTCCATACGGCCGTGAGCGGCCTCTATCCGCGCATGCATCCGGTCCTCCAACTCATGTAACGCACGTGCCACAGCTGGATCGAGCTCGTCGTTGAATACATGCTGGGGGTACTGAGGCACCCCATGTGGTTGCTGCTACGGTGCCGGAGCACCTAACGGAAATGGAGGCGGCGGCGGAGGTGGTGGTGGCTCAACGTGGTCACCATCGTCGTCATCGGAGTCGTCGTCGTCATCGCCCTCTACGGCATCACCATCTGCCAGCTGACCCTCACCCTGTGGCGGCTCCGGAAGGAACTCTGGTAGCTCGTCTGGGAGTGCGGCGGGGGCGAACACCTGCCCATTCCCTCCTATAAGTCGCAGACCGAGCCCAGGGAAGTCACGCGTCATGTGCATGCCGATCAGGGTAGCATGGGTCAAAAAGCTCGGCTCCACCACGCCCCCATCCGAGAATAATTGGTCCTGCTGGGGAACAAGGCCCAAGGAGACGGCGATACGTGTGATGTACGCCCCCCCCCCCCCCCGTACAACACAGTCCTGTCCTGCCTGTGGAACTCCGTCGCGAACCACTGGGCTAGGCAGCGATGGAGGGCACACCTCTCCCCCCATATAAGGCAGTACAGGTAAAAGAGATCCCCTGAGTGCACCACTCACGACTCTGCTCGCGTGGTGCTATAGATGTGGCAATAAGCTTGTGCAGGTAGCTGTAGAGGGGATCGGTGATAAAGGAAGCCCTCTGCTTCGACGCTGTGCCGAAGCGACGCGTGCTGATCACCTGCCAGAACCTCATCAGAGTCGTACGGGGGGCATCCATATGCTGTCGGTGTAGATGGGGGTATCTAACTGCTCCACCCTATAAAGGCCGCAGTGCTCGGCAAACCGTCTGAGTGACATCAAATGCCACTGCCCCGCTAGACGAAAGCTGACCTCTATCCACAGGTCGTCCTCGTCGTCATCCTCCTCCGGACGGTCTGCAGGCCTGGGAGCGAAGTCGAAACTCGACAAAAACTCGCACACCATGACCCTGTAAGACGGCGTGTATGCAATATCGAACAACATGTCACACAGTGTGGTTAGTATGCATGTCGTATACAAAACAAAGAAAAAACAGTAACAAATAGTATACCTCGACCATGGAGTATCGTGTCCGATGAACTGTCGGGCTCTCGCCGCCTCCTTGACCTCTTCTAGAGCTCCCCAATCGAGGGCACAGTGGCCGCCGATCTCCATACGACGAAACTTTTCACATCTGTGATAAGCCTCGCTCCCCTCCTCGAACCTCAGATAATCATTCTCCAATAGGGGATCCTCTCCAGGGTCAGCGCTACGCCCGCGCCTACGTCCAACGCCACGGCCGCGTCCACGTCCACGCCCAACTGGCACCACCATCACGATCAACGCCCCCGCCGCTCCATGTGCGCGGCCACGTCCACCTCCACCGCCACCTCCACCGCCACCTCCCCGGCCTCTCCCTCTACCCATAGCGACTTCCATATCTGCATCATTAAACATTTTTAATCAATTTTTTTTTTCAAAATATAACAATTTTTATTTAATTTTAAAAAAAATATAACACCGCCACCTCCCCGGACAACCCCGACTATATATTATAACTATTATCTATCTATGACGTATTAGGTTTCGAGGCTCGTTATGGACCTACGCGCGATACGGACGTTTCGACTAAAAAATTAAAAAAAACTATATATTTACGACGTCTTAGGTTTCGACGCTCGAAATGGACCTAATCGCGATACGGACGACCCGAACGGTATATTATAATTATTATCTATCTACGACGTATTAGGTTTCGAGGCTCGTTACGGACCTACGCGCGATACGGACGTTTCCACCAAAAAATTAAAAAAAAACTATATATTTACGACGTCTTAGGTTTCGACGCTCGAAATGGACCTAATCACGTTACGGACGACCCGAACGGTATATTATTATTATTATCTATCTACGACATATTAGGTTTCGAGGCTCGTTACGGACCTACACGAGATACGGACGTTTCGACTAAAAATAAAAAAAAACTACATATTTACGACGTCTTAGGTTTCGACGCTCGAAATGAACCTAATCGCGTTACGGATGACCCGAACGGTATATTATAATTATTATCTATCTACAACGTAATAGGTTTCGAGGCTCGTTACGGACTTACGCGCGAGACGGACGTTTCGACTAAAAAATTAAAAAAAAAACTATATATTTACGACATCTTAGGTTTCGACGCTCGAAATGGACCTAATCGCGTCACGGACGACCCGAACGGTATATTATAATTATTATCTATCTACGACGTATTAGGTTTCGAGGCTCGTTACGGACCTACGCGCGATACAAATGTTTGGACTAAAAAATTAAAAAAAAAACTATATATTTACGACGTCTTAGGTTTCGACGCTCGAAATGGACCTAATCGCGTTACGGACGACCCGAACGGTATATTATAATTATTATCTATCTACGACATATTAGGTTTCGAGGCTCGTTACGGACCTACGCGCGATACGGACGTTTCGACTAAAAAATTAAAAAAAAACTATATATTTACGACGTCTTAGGTTTCAACGCTCGAAATGGAACTAATCGCGTTACGGATGACCCGAACGGTATATTATAATTATTATCTATCTACGATGTATTAGGTTTCGAGGCTCGTTAAGGACCTAAGCGCGATGCGGACGTTTCGACTAAAAAATTAAAAAAAAACTTTATATTTACGACGTCTTAGGTTTCGACGCTCGTTACCGACCTACGTGCGATACGGACAACTTCGACTAAAAATAAAAACATTCTACTTACTAGTAAAACATTAAAAAAACTAAGATATAAAACATTTGTTTATACTTTATAAAACAGAAAAGGAAAAAAAAAACAAGAATTTGGAATCAATACGATCGTATAGGCTCATACGTATCGTATCAGTTCAAATGTTCTTGAAAAAACACTGAAATTATGAATAGATACGATGCGTATAGGCCGATACGCATCGTATTAACCCATGTGTTCTAGAAAAAAATTTGAAATTTTGAAACCATATGATGCGTATAGGCCGATACGCATCGTGTCGACTCAAAAGTTCTTGAAAACCCCCCAAAACACCCCAGTTTTCAACCCAAAATCACACAAAACCTACGGCTAAACTGCAAAATGGAAAACATTAAAATGATGAGGGTTTGGAGATGAATACCGTACTAGTGTTCGATCTTGAAATCTCGACCGTTTCTTCACCGTATGTATACCACCGTATGTGTGTGTATTTGGGCGTATTTTGGGTTTTGTTTGTTTTTGGATCGTATCAACCCCCTGTGTTTTAAGGGGTTATATCGTTTTCTCATTCTATACGAATCGTATAGATCTATACGATGGGTGGTAAATTACCAATATACCCCTGTTTTTTAAATAAATCCAGGGGATAATACGCATCGTATAGATCTATACGATGCGTATGTGAGGGGTAATACGATACAACTTTGGCCTATACGATCGTATATGCCATAGTTTGAAAATTTGGTTTTTCGTGTTTTCCTCGGTTCGACGCGTATACGAGTCGTTTTTTGATGAACTTTCGCATATTTTGTCGTTTTATGACGTATAACTTCAACATACGTCGTTATGGTGACGTTTGGTCGCGTGCGAATATCGTATTTTCCGATTACGTACAGTTTTGTTTGAAGTCCACTTGTACTCCATAGTGCCGTGTTATATGTATACGCTCGTGGAAATATCATTAGTCGCGTATTTTAGAGCATTATAGCATATTTTAAGGTATTTTAACATATTTTCATGTATCTTAGGGTATTTTTAAGGTATTTTAGTGCTTTTAGCGTATTTTAGCGTATTTAATTGTATTTTGCCGTATTTTACCGTATTTTCGAACATTTTAGCGTACTTTAGAGCATTATATCGTATTTTAAGGTATTTTAACATATTTTCATGTATCTTAGGGTATTTTAAGGTATTTTAGCGCATTTTAGCATATTTTAGCATATTTTAGCGTATTTAATTTTATTTTGACGTATTTTACCGTATTTTTGAACATTTTAGCGTACTTTATACCATTATATCGTATTTTAAGGTATTTTAACATATTTTCATGTATCTTAGGGTATTTTAAGGTATTTTAGCGCATTTTAGCGTATTATAGCGTATTTCGGCGTATTTTAACGTATTTTGACGTATTTTACCCTATTTTCGAATATTTTAGCGTACTTTAGAGCATTATATCGTATTTTAAGGTATTTTAACATATTTTCATGTATCTTAGGGTGTTTTAAGGTATTTTAGCATATTTTATTGTATTTTAGCATATTTTAGCGTATTTAAACGTATGTTGACGTATTTTACCGTAGTTTCAAATATTTTAGCGTACTTTAGAGCATTATTTCGTATTTTAAGGTATTTTAACATATTTTCATGTATCTTAAGGGAAGTTTAAGATATTTTAGCGCATTTTAGCGTATTTTAGCATATTTTAGCGTATTTAATTGTATTTTGACGTATTTTACCGTATTTTCGAACATTTTAGCGTACTTTAGAGCATTATATCGTATTTTAAGGTATTTTAACATATTTTCATGTATCTTAGGGTATTTTAAGGTATTTTAGCGCATTTTAGCATATTTTAGCGTATTTAATTGTATTTTAACGATTTTACCGTATTTTCGAACATTGTAGCGTACTTTAGAGCATTTTATCGTATTTTAAGGTATTTTAACATATTTTCATGTATCTTAGGGCATTTTAAGGTATTTTAGCGCATTTTAGCTTATTTTAGTTCTGCCAGGTAACTGTCACTTATCAGTTCTGGTCAACCAAAACAGAAGTCCAAGTTAAAGTCAATGATAATGAAGAATTCAAGACCACATGAAGACCAAGGGGAGTTTGTTAATGCACTTTAGGTGACAAATGCATGTCTCCCATTCCATAGGGTCTTTATTGTACATTTGTTGAAAGTTAGTCCCAACTTTATCCTTGGGACATTTTGTCCAAGTTTTATGTCTAGGAAAAAGGTCAGGGGTTTTTGTTAGGGATAAAAGTCAGGGTTTTGGTGTAGATTGTTTGTCCGAGTTTTGTCCTAGTCTATATATATGTGTTGTATAGGATTAGGGCAAGCATCCATGGATGAGGGAACGATCAACAACTCTTGAAGCTTGGTGCACCTCTCACAACTTGATTCTCCTGGTGTGAATTCTATAGAGAGAGAGACTATGTGTTCGTGAGAGAAAGCTAGGGTTTAGATCTTTGTGATCTAAACCAGCTTGTAGAAGATGATGTATACTCGTTTGGTATGTAATCTGTGATGATTGTATTGAAATGAATGAGTTTGTCTTGCATCTTCTTCTTCATCTACCCTATTTTGTTCTTCATGTCTTGAATCAAGTGCAATGTTTGATGTTCGTCATCGATCGGGTGCTTTCTCAGTGGTATCAGAGCATGGTTACCGATTCGGAATGGTCTAACCGCCTTCCTAATCACCATTGCACTTGATTTGATGTTTGTTTCCGCCAAACATCTTGAAGACTTGAAGATTTTGCAGAAAAGTTGAAGAAAATGAAGCTGTTCGTGGTTGTTTTGTTCTCCAAGTTGTTGCAGATATGAGGTTTGATCCAAAAATTGCTCTGTCCGAGTTTTTCTTAGTGTTAAACTTGTCTGAGTTTTAAAACTCTGTGTTTGTGTTTCCGGGGTTTTTGGTGAACTAGTGTGAAGTCACACTAGGGAGATTGTCCGGAGACTTGTTTCTTCTGAGCTTCAGCTTGTCTGAGTTTTCATTTGTCCAAGTTTTAACCTTTTCACTGGTCCGAGTTTTGACTTTGTGGCTAACTACTCTGAGTTTTTCAAAGATCCAACTATTCCGATGTTTATTATTGTTCCGAGTTCTTTTATTCGTTTTCAAGTTGTTGTTTAATCGTTTTCACTGTTCCGAAGTTTAACAACAAAGTCGTCGTTCCGAGTTTTGATTACCTCTGTGTCTCCGAGTTGGATTCCGAGTTTTTGACAGTTAAATGTTCTTATGTGGTCTCCGAGGTTTATCATGGTTTACAATGCTCCGAGTTTTGAATTTTGACTGTATGTTCTGAGTTTTTACAAAGCTCCGAGTTTTGTCGTTTGACTGTTAATATAGTTTTTTTTTTATCTGAGTTTTTTAAATACTCTGCATGTTCCGAGTTGTTCTTATCAAACCAGTGTTCCGAGTTTTGGATAGGTTCCAAAGGTTCCGAGTTTTCTTTAAAGTTGTTCTGTTCTAAGTTTAAGTTAACATATGTTCCGAGTTTCAGTTCTGAAACTATTCCGAGTCTGGATCAACACACGTTGTTAGTTGTTCCGAACTTTTGTCATATGTTTGATATATGTGTTAATTGTTTGATATATGTGTTACCGTATTTTCGAACATTGTAGCGTACTTTAGAGCATTTTATCGTATTTTAAGGTATTTTAACATATTTTCATGTATCTTAGGGCATTTTAAGGTATTTTAGCGCATTTTAGCGTATTTTAGCATATTTTAGCGTATTTAATTGTATCTTAACGTATTTTACCGTATTTTCGAACATTTTAGCGTACTTTAGAGCATTATATCGTATTTTAAGGTATTTTAACATATTTTCATGTATCTTAGGGTATTTTAAGGTATTTTAGCGCATTTTAGCGTATTTTAGCATATTTCGGCGTACTTTAACGTATTTTGACATATTTTACCGTATTTTCGAATATTTTAGCGTACTTGAGAGCATTATATCGTATTTTAAGGTATTTTAACATATTTTCATGTATCTTAGGGTATTTTAAGGTATTCTCGCGCATTTTAGCGTATTTTAGCGTATTTAATTGTATTTTAACGTATTTTACCGTATTTTCAGACATTTTATCGTATTTTAAGGTATTCTAACATATTTTCATGTATCTTAGGATATTTTAAGGTATTTAAGCGCATTTTCACGTATTTTTGGGTATTTCGGTGTATTTTAACGTATTTTGACGTATTTTAGCGCATTTTTGAATATATTACCATATTTTCGTATTACAAATTTATCAATATAATGCATTGTTTTGGCGATAAACAAATGGAATACATTATACAAATAAATTATTCTTTAAAATTAAAAATCAATCAATAACAAGCAATGTAGGGTCAATGTTAGGCTTCCTTAGCATATCATACCACGTTATCCATTCCGTGTAGTTTTCCGTCCAACGTAAAGTTTCTTCTCGCGCGCGTCTACTCCACGTAAGGTTCGGTGGCGGCATTGGATAGTCCCCTTCAAGTCTGACGTGGATGACATGACTACCATTAACAAATAACAGTGAAACAAACTGATGGGGGTCACGTGCGTACTCTGGATCATATAAGGGAAATACAGTAGAACAACCTTGGATATCTAATATGTGAACAATCACACCAAACCTATTGGCAAGAAGGAGTGCTGCTTGAGGCATCTCCATCCAATGTTCCCCTGGGTGCCATTCCGCCCGAAACCCACAATGTCCATCCGGCCTGACATCTTTTATTCTTGAAATGTAGGGGTGGAACACTTTTGGAATTTGTTTTTTGTATCTGTGCGCATATTCAAGCATTCCCTCATCAGTGATTAACGGAAAGCCATTGCCCTTGCCAGGCTATTCTTCACGTGAAGATGTTGAACGACCACGTCGATTTAACGACCTTTGAGACTTTAGAGACATTGCAGACGTAGACGGTATTAGGGAATCTTGCGATGGTACATAAGAGCTGTGTCGAGGAGGTTCACACCTACTTTGTTGTTTTTGAGGCCCAACCGAACTATCTCTAGCAGGTTATTCTTTTCTTTGTTGTTGTACCTTGGAAGTTGGCCGCCCGCGAGTGTTTTCTTGTACGACAGGCGGTTATTTGTCGCTCATATATGGGTTTACCACCGCCATGATCTTCGATAAGACGCTTTTCGTCACTTGCGGGGGTTGGGTAGACAATTTTTGTTTCACATATTCTAATTGTTTGTCTACATCAACATCTTCCTCATCAAAATTTGATGGGTTCAGGTCAACTTTTCTCTAGAAAATGTCTATATCTTCGAGCTGAATGACGCAGTCTGCAAAACAAAAAAAAAGAGTATTAGACAATCATATTAAATTAAGACAACAAAACATATTTTATAAGTCTATAAGTACCTGTATTCTGCAATCTCTCTAGGCGACAGGCACATAACAACCCGGCACCCGAGTACAGCTGGCAGCCACAAGTTGATCCGAATGACGCAACGTGTCTATTCTCCGTGTTAGCTCGTTTTCCAATAGGTTAAGAGCATGGATGGAAACTTTAAGAAGTAGGTTGCAAAACAAAGGAATCTGAAGGTGGCTGTTCATTCGCTTGGTGCGGCTTTCTTCCAAGGATTTCTTTATTTGCGCATATTGCTTTAGTACCAAGGTGTCCACCTTTTTCACCAGCGTTTCCAGACTGCATTTCGGTGTAGTCAGCTGTTTCTTTAATGTAGCATGTGCGCCTTCAGCTCTGTTTGTTGTAGTTTGGAAGAATGTCAGGGTTTGATTGATCCATGCAGATATGAATAATTGTCTAGAGGTTCTTAACCAGTTATTCCATAGGTAATCAAAAACACCTGAAAAAAAATAAACATATTCAAATTATATATCAATTTGTATGAATGTATTTACTTAGAGAGAATATACATGTACGTTGTTGATTGATAAGGTGTCTCTGAAGGTTGAGGACGTTATACTTGTATAACTCTTCGGTAGCGGAATTACACACTGTTTTCCACTGAGAAATAAAGGCATCCCAATCTTGCGTATTAAACGAATTCTTGCAGTGCTTCACAATATTTTGTAAGATGTGGAACCTGCAGAGATATCTGTGTGCGCCAGGGAATATTTTTCTACACGCGTTTATCAGTGCCTGGTCCCTGTCCGTTAGAATTACACGCGGCTCCATGCACTCGTGCAGCATTGACCTGACCCTCTCCATGACCCAGACGTACGTTGCCTCCTGCTCGTTTGAAAGAAATGCATGCGCAACACAGAAGGTTTGGTTTGTCGACGTCATACCCACAACTTGCAAAAATGGAAGATTGTACATGTTAGTCTTGTAGGTAGCGTCGACCATAAGCACATGCGGGAATGCCCTCCACATTTCAAAGGACTTCCCGTGACAGAAAAATACATGCTGAACGACGTTGGTGGAAGGTTCCGCCTATATGTAATAGGTCATCTTTTTTTCCTGGAGGATTTGTTCCAGCCGCAGCATGGGAGACGGTTTTTTCTCGAAATTTGCGGCCCTAATCTTTTGGTGAGCTTTGTGTATGTCTTTCGGAACACATTTGTTCTTAGGGTTCTATTCGGTTACGACCTTCCTGATTGTATGGGGCTGTATGTCTTGATCTGTCAGCTCTTGCACCAGCCTAAACTCATTAGGAGTAAGCCTCATGGCATACGCGTAACCCTCCAGATGTTCAGCAGGGCCGTGGTTGTGCGTCTCGTAAAAATTTTTGTTCAGATAATCTATCCGCCAAGCCCGACGACTTTAGTCGAGACGACCTATCACCATAAAAGGGCACGCACATTTTTTGCTGCAGGTTTTCCTAACTGTGGCCTTACTCTCATGCTCGCCGCTACGATAACATTGGAGCAACACCCGGTGATCCTTGGACCGTCTGGTAACAATAACGCATCCGTTGGCTAAACCCCTTCATTTTACCCAACTTTCCAAATCATCGCGGGATAAAAAATCCTAAAAATATAACAAGTAATTTAAAAAAAAATATAATAATTTTGAATGTACTTTTTTTATTATTGTGCAAATTATTATTGTTTTTTATTGCGAGGAACGTGCGAATTGTGCATCGGTTTTGAAATGAACGAGGTAACAAGTATTAAAACACATAGAAATTGAGATAACGTAAAAGAGAGGCTTCATAAAACATCGGATTGTTTCGGGTATAGAAACTTCGACTATTCCAAAGTGAATCGAAAGTCCTTTCAAATTAGGGAAACGTGCTTTGGCCTATAGGTAAAATACTCTCGTCGAGAAGCGATTAACGTTACTTTACCCTTCCAGTTACTACACGTCCCTAATCGATTGAAAAATCGAAACTTTGGCGGGATTGAAAATCGAGGAACGGGACTAGTCGACAAGATGCGGGTTTCACCCCTAACTTGAAGATTTCGTACCATAAGTGTGGTTGGTATTCGTCGGGTCAAGAAAGTTAATTCCGACACTTTGACGAGGGTCCACTAGAGTTTGAATTGGAAACTTACCGTCAAGATGTGGATCTCACTCCTAACTTGATGGCGTAATTTCGTGCAAAATTGAATAAGCGGATTGAGAGTCATTCACCAAATTATGGGTTTCACGCTTATTTTGGTGAAATCATCTCGTTTGTATAATACGAGTGTCTTCAACTCTTCAACGAATATTTTAAAAAAATATAACAATTTTTAATGTATTTTTTATAATATTTAAAAAAATATAACAGGTTTAATTAATTTTATAAAAATATTTCATATAACATTTATTAATTAATTTTTATCCTATTTAAAAAATATAACAATTTTAATGTGTTTTGTATTAACAATTTCATAATAATTTTTTAACAGAAAAAAATATAACATTTAACAAAAATATATATCGTTCGTACCTGATCAGTTTTGTACGAAACTTCACGGTAAGCGGCTGTCTCGTCGCCCAATGACTCTTGCACGGGTGGCTCGTCACCCAATGACTCTTGCACGGGTGGATCCTCACCCAATGACTCTTGCACGCAAGAAGGCTGACCAACGTCTTCTTGTACTCCCAAGGCACCACTAATGAAAACGTTATTGCCATATTCTTCCTGTCCGTACGAGGGAACATAACCGGGTTCATAATACGGAGACCCAATACCTTGATCATGGCTACACGCGTTCAAATCTGGTAACAACGGTTGGCGGGGCATAGCAGACTAAAAAAACCAACGGGTAAAAGGTAATGATAAGTTTAACGCCGAATATAAAAAAGTAAATATATATACTTACCTCGTTGAGGTCTGGCAACGACGATTCATTATGATGGGGACGATAGCCGGACACGACCTCGTGCGCGTGATCATCATTTCCTTTCCAATCGTAAGAATCAGGGACATTAGACCCCGCCTAATACAAACGGTGTGCTAAGTATTTCATAAAAAAAACGGAATAAGTTAAAAAAAATGATATACCACACTGCTATCCGAAATAAACGTGCTCATGTTTGCGTCAGACGGCTCACCGAAAACATAGTTGTACCAAGACATGTTTGTTAGTGAATGTGAATATTAATCGAATACGATATCGTCTTCTTCGTTGTTTAAATAGGGGAGGAAGAATTCAAATTCAGAAATCAATACAAGTCGTATAGCCCTATACGATGCGTATAGGGCTTACGTCAATCACTTTACGTCACTCAATAGTGACAGAAAGCTGATCGTACTTTCTAAAAAAAGTAATACGCATCGTATAGGCCTATACGATGCTTATTACTTTAACCCCGTGACACAGTGTCAGCCTTTGACTGACACAGAATTAATTAACCAACTCAATACGCATCGTATAGGCCTATACGATGCGTATTTGTAACACTCATCTTGTAAATCCGATATTTTAAAGGTTTTCGTATATAAAACGAAAATTTAACATGTAATTACTATTAAGGATTCTTAGAAATACGAGTAATTTAAAACTTTTACAAATTAAAAGTTTACAACATAATTTATATATATAAGTTCGTCATTTACAACGACATCAAAAC
Source organism: Helianthus tuberosus (assembly GCA_030545235.1). Taxonomy (NCBI): domain Eukaryota; kingdom Viridiplantae; phylum Streptophyta; class Magnoliopsida; order Asterales; family Asteraceae; genus Helianthus; species Helianthus tuberosus. The sequence goes on from CM060408.1 coordinate 8,726,209, forward strand.
GTCGTGCGGAAGCTTCATTCTGATGTGTTCGGTTCTTGTAAATCGCTTGATCTTCATCCGGACATTTTAGGAGCATTTACCTATTGCCAAAACCACACAAACTGTGAGTTTTGACATGTTTAATCACGTATAATCAAGTTCTAAGGGCCAACAATAGAAAAGAAACAAAATTTCTGAAATAATAGGCGGTCGTGCCCGCGACCGTTCTCTAGTCATCCTTCGCGGCCCGCGACGATGGTCGCGTCGCGCAACCGTAATGTTAATATGCCGTCGCGTAGCGCGACGGCCTGTTTTTCACAGCAGTTTTGTTTCATTGTTGCTGCACTTGCCCAGCTACGAAAATTAACATTTAACAACTTAAAACCTGCAGAACTTTTGCTAAACAAGTCCGTTTTACTCGATTCTTTTTCCTACATGACCGTAATTTGATTCTCATTCATATGAAGTAAAATCCTGCATCTGAATTGTAGGATCGGTTTGCGACCCGAACGAGTCGTTCAGAAGAGATTTAATCTGTTTCAGAGGCGGAAACTAAGAAACGGATGTCGAAACAGCTTGCGTATCACTTTAACACTGATTGTATTGATCTAACGTTGTTTACAAACACTTGATAAACCGGCAGCACTTCGGTATCCAAAATCTCTAACCATTACCAATGAATAGCAATGACCCCTATTTATACTAAACATCATTTCGCTTGAAGCCTATCATATCAATTCAAGCGAAACCTTCTAGTACCTTTCAAGCGAAATTCACGAACATATAAGAATCTGATTACAAGCGAAACTTTCAATTTCTATTTTGTCTTCTTGTGTGATGATGCAGTTGATGATCACTAGTGTAATGTCATCCTTGATGTCACACATGTGATGTCATCATTCTATAAGATGATGTCACGTTTGATTAGATCTGCAACAAACCTGAGACTCGACATAAGACGAAGACGACAGATGAATGCACCAACAGACTCCCCCTCAGATGTTGACGAGTCTTAAGTGTCGAGTATTCTCAATCTTCAGTCGTTATCGGTCTTTTTTCTTTCTTAGCATATACCAGGATCTTCTCTTTGGCTCTAACCTCGTCAGACTCCCCCTCTCATCATGATGGGATCGCCGTCTGGAATTAGCTATCACCTTGAGATCAATCCCTGGCTTTATCTCTGTTCAACTCTACTCCTGTACAATTTTTCTCACCACCACATAAGTTTTCACTTAAATCAATAAGAAAAACTTACTAGAAATAGTTACATCAAGTTCAAATTAATGACCTTGATTAACTAATCAAATTTTTCTTTCTCAAAAACAGTTTCTTCTTTTAAACACACACTCCCAAACCAGTTCATCTTGTTCAGCACTTGAAATTTTGAAAATCAGCTCTTCAATCATCAGTTGTCGAAAATCTTTTTGAATTTTTCAAAATTTATGCTAAAACACACTAAAATCTTTTTGAATTTTTGACTGAAACAGAAATGCAATAAAGAAATATTTACAAACAATATTTTTGTGAGTTTGTGTAAGAGGATCATATCAGTTTTTAAGACACATCACTAGCACCGTTAAGCTCTTAATCGTTTTAAGTTCTAAACGATTCACGTTGATTGACGATATAATTGTCCTCTTAAGCTCAATCTAAAAACTTTCGAAATGCTTACCAATACGTTAAGGTATATTTAGATAACACTAAATTCTTATGGACCCCACGATCTCAGCATATCCCCTCATCATGCAATACACTAGCTCAAGTAATGCCTTTAAACTTTATCAACTGTGATTTGTGCGAAAACAAAGCAGAATGTTTAAACATTAACAATCAGGTCGATACTTCCGTATACGCAGAGAAAGTCCAATATTTAAACAAAATAAGAAAAATAAAACAAGTTGAAGTTGTTTAGGCTTTAACCACCAGGTCGATACTCCCGTATACGCAGAGGTGATCCAAAGCTTAAACGAAACACCAAAGAAAATAAAGCAGAATGTTTAGGCAACAACATCCAGGTCGATACTCACGTATACGCAGAGGATGTCCGATGCTTAAACAAAATAAAGAAATAAAACAAGTTTAAATCTTTGCAAAATGAAATGCACAATCACAGCAACTTTTTAGCAAAGTTGTGAAAGTTCACAAACTTAACCAGTTTTATGTCTTTCGACAATCAGCGATTACTGAGTAGGCACACAATCAAGAAGGACAAAACTAAGTACTATGCTTTCAATCATGTTTCCCACTAGAACTAGGCTTTTTCATTTAGGTTTGTATCGTTATCGCAAATCTACTAGTCTAGCTGAGCCTATCGTCACATCTTTAGTGAGACCGTTTATCACTTTTAGACGTTCCATTTCTTTAGCATGCTGTGACAGTCCAACTGATCTACTATCATTTCCTCTTGTTGACAACAAAACTCATTTTTAATTTTTCAATGTTTTTGACATTTTCAAATTTTCTAATTTTTTAAATTTTTACTCCCCCTAAAATCAAAATATGTCTCAATTTTGATTTTCTGGGAAAATTTGAAACAAACTGTACAAACTTGACAACATGATGAGAATCACTTCAATTCTCCATCCACCTGGCATAAACAATCAGAACTCCCCCTCACAACAAAACATTTTCCCATAGTGATTTCAAAACACTTAAGTTTGTTTTAATCAAAATGGTTTTTCTGGAAAATTAGTTTTGTTGATTTTCTCAACCACTTGTAGGTTAGGGGATAAACTCATCATTTTGTTCTTCAAAATACCACTTGTAGAAAATCAAGTACAACTTAATGTCCCTGATTTACCACTTTTAATTCGAAATTTCACCGAAGTGAATTTCTCAAGAAATGTGCCGATTCCTGTTCCACGCTTACTAACCTGGGAGCTCCGGCAAGTCACACTTATCCTGTGAACATTCAACTTTTCTTAAAATTCAATCACAAAAACAATTTTCAAGAAAGATTTGTAGGATCGGTTTGCGACCCGAACGAGTCGTTCAGAAGAGATTTAATCTGTTTCGGAGGCGGAAACTAAGAAACGGATGTCGAAACAGCTTGCGTATCACTTTAACACTGATTGTATTGATCTAACGTTGTTTACAAACACTTGATAAACCGGCAGCACTTCGGTATCCAAAATCTCTAACCATTACCAATGAATAGCAATGACCCCTATTTATACTAAACATCATTTCGCTTGAAGCCTATCATATCAATTCAAGCGAAACCTTCTAGTACCTTTCAAGCGAAATTCACGAACATATAAGAATCTGATTACAAGCGAAACTTTCAATTTCTATTTTGTCTTCTTGTGTGATGATGCAGTTGATGATGTCACTAGTGTAATGTCATCCTTGATGTCACACATGTGATGTCATCATTCTATAAGATGATGTCACGTTTGATTAGATCTGCAACAAACCTGAGACTCGACATAAGACGAAGACGACAGATGAATGCACCAACATGAATTCACAAAATCTTAGATTTCAAGCTCTCGACTTGAAATTCAATTATGACACTTTTGACCCATTCATGCTTTTACCAAACTAGCTTGTTATTTTCTTCCAAAACTACCATGGTCATCATGTTATATCCGTTTACTAATTTTCAAGATTCAACTTTACGGGTTCCTTAAGAAATCTTAACCCGTTTTGCATATATACCCGTTTTGACCCGTTACGAGTATTTTACATTTTTAGGCTTAAATCATGCTTCTATAGGTCTACATCCTATCACCATTTTTATACGTATTCAAGGACTAAATTTAACAAGACGCTTAATTCAAAACAACTCTTTAAAGGTTGTTTACTCTATTTACCCCTCAAGGACTTTTGTCAATTATTTAGCCCTTCATTTATGCGACGAAGGACTTCCGCTATTATTTGACCAAAATATCGCCTTTAGCTATAATTCTAAACATGCGTACCTGGCTCGGGTCATAAAATTGACTCGTTTAAATACCTTTTGCTATAAGTTTCTAGTTAATAGCAATGCGAACCATGTGATAATTCCTGTAATCACAAACCCCGACAAGCGATCATCAGATATTATTGACAAATGGTGTTAACAACACCATTTGACCCGTTTAGTCGAAATGACTAATTATCATTACGAGATGGTATTTAATTACCATTTCATCCCCCTTTCACCTATCCCGGTTTATTTTTGAATTCATCTTACTTTGGAAGCGTTCTCGTTTTGTTTGACCCGTTATGGCTTATGCCAAAATGGTGTCCTTTCAAATTCCTTTATATATTCGTTAGTCCATGTCCGGATTACTATTTAACCGTTTTTACCATAATTCATGGTTTAGTATTTTTTTCTCACTTTTCCGACTCGTGCATAAGTCGTGCCGGAACATCATATTTCATTTACTCAACATAATTCAGATTCAATACTCGAAATCAAGTAATTGGTAATAAAGTAAAAGGCGTAAGCTTCACTTACCTTGCATCCATGCCACGCTTTTCTTTCCATACTCGCTCCGTTTGACCCGCTTTATCCACAAGCTTCCACCTAGCTTGTTAAGCGCCAAACTATTATCCAATGTTCACAAGGTGGTTAGATTAACCATAATTTAATATGATCTTCCACCTTACACATTTCTATGCATTTATCCGAACACATAATATAATCACGTTTTACACACAACCAAGTAGACCGCGATTTCATTTAGGCATTTCATATCACTAAAAATGGGCTGTTTTTGGTGACTTGTTTAACCTGTTTACAATTCTTCAAAAATTATGATTTTCTATGAGGCGTACCACTCGGAGGATTAGGCCTTGTGTTAAAATTTCAAGGTCTAACTCTTTACCAAAAATTCATAAAAATTCGTTTACTAAGCTATAATCAGATTCGTCACTTCTGACTGCAGCTTATGGAAAATTCATTAAAAATTCCTCGTTTATCCGATTGACGAAATTCCAATTGGCGATTCTTTTAATCTCTTAAAACTATCTACAGTAAAAATTTGAGATCATAACTAAATTCCTAAATTGAGTTATGATATTCGTAATGGGCTGCAAATTCTGCCAGAAAACGCAGCTTGAACCTTTGATACGGAAAAATTCATAAAACGCTCAATTTTCGTCGAAAAAATGCGATTCCAGTGGGGTTTTAAAGATATTTCCTGGAATTACATTTTAGACTCAAGAAACACATGTTTTTGTCACGTTTTGTTCAGGTTACAGCCAATACAAGTCAGCTGTAAATTCTGATCAGGAGCTGTTTGAATTCAGCTTTCAATTTAAGCATGTTCTTGACATCATAACACTATTTTTAGCAATCAAAACCCTAAAAACATCTCATACATGAATTTAGCATCAACAAAATCTGAATTTACTTGAGTTAAGCATGATTTCAATATATACTTGTCTAGGGTTTACTCCTAAACATGAATTCATCCTAGTTTCACCCAAACATCAATCATTCAAGCTTGAATTTCGATTTTCATAAGTACATCAACAATCTCAACTTCATAAATATAAAAAATTTGACATACCTCATGATCCCCTAAGCTTGGTGATCGTTTTTATGTGTTCATGCATCGATTTAGGGCCTGAATTGAGCTTCAATTTGAAGATTCTTGAAGAACTAGGGTTGGCTCCCTCCCCTCTTCTCCTGGTCGCTTCTACGAACACACACTGTGTGTTTCTTCTTCTTTTTTTTGGTTATTTATTTAGTTAACTTTCAAGTTAACCCTTTTGGCCCCTCATGTTTATTTTGTTTCAAAAGAAGCTATAATTCATTATTCATCACTTAATCATATATTACTAACTAGGTTAATTATTCCTAGTTAACTTAATGGGTTCGGGAAGTCATAACCCGTTTTATTTTAAGTCCCGTTAACTCGGGCCTTCTATATACTTTGTTTTCTCAAAGTGTTTATCCTCTTTTTATTTATTATTAAGCTTATTTATTTAAATCCAAATAATTTCCGGTTTAATCTTTTTTGCTAACGGTATTATACCCGCTCTTTAGTATTAACGGGGTTTAATTACCAAACCCGTTTTCGGGGTGTTACAAGTCTACCCCCCTTAAAGTGGTTTCGTCCTCGAAACCTTTTCTTACATAATTTATCGAGTTTAACTCCATGCATTTTCTCTCGATAATCAGTTGAGCATTGCTCATATTTTAACCAATTGTTAGTATTACCAGAAAAGTATGGTAATATCTTTTTGGTTATTAATCATCTACGTATCTTATACAACATAATGCAACTAGAAATAACGTAATCTCGTTATTTCCACTAGTTTAGTTAATCTTAGCAATATTCATCGCTCGGCTCTATTGTGATTATACTTCACATTACACTTCTTGACCGTGATCATGTCACGTCATGCCAAATTTTATATCAACTTTTTATTTTCAAAATATCACTTTTTGAACATATCGTCTTGCATCTATCAGTGTCAAGACTTATATCTTTCATGCTTAATATTTATATGTCTATCAGAATTCATATTTGTAAAACGTTATTTCTTATCAAAACTGAAGTTTTAGTTTAGCATCTTCTCTTTAACCTTTGTCAATTATCCATACCGGGATATTGACAGGCCAAAATTCATTCTTTTATAGTCTTTGTTCTCTGCGAGGATTTTCAACAGATTCCCTCGCTTGGTCTAATTAACCCGTAGGTTTTATCACTTAGCCTTATGGGCTATTTTATTAGACTTTCACCTCTTAAGGCGATGTCCTTATAATCTATTTCTTTCTAGTCATGACCCGTGAGTCGTTCTAGTCTCGTAGACCTTTTCATTGCTTATAACCCCAAAGGTTATGTTGATCCCGTAGATCATTCTTTACCCATGTTGTTCTTAAAATATACGTTTGGTGTCAAGGCACCCTGTTTTTGTTTGAAGAATCATTTGGTTTCAAGCTTAAGATCCGTTAACCTTGACTGTAGTTCGTGGCTATAATCGTTTTATTTCGGATCATTCTCCCGACTCTATGACTTCTCACGTCATTTATACATCAGTTTGTCTTATGCTCACTGTTATTTGGTTTGCATATATTCTTATTTGATTATGTCCCATTACCGGGCTCATTATTCTTTTGCATTTTACGCTACCTTTATCTGGCTAGCACTTATTTGTTCCATCCGACATTATAGTGTATTCATCATGTTTGACTTGTTAGTGAGAAATCCATCACTTATGCAACTTTATTCTTTATTCAACCTGTTCGACCTCAAATGGTTGAACATATTTATTCAAAATTTCTATTTACGAAATTTTGTAGTCATAAGTCATAATCCAAGCCTTTTGATTTTCAACCCGCGTTCACGTCTCTTGGTTTACACATGTGTTTAAATTCCTACCCTTCAACCGGGTGTTTTACCGAAGTCGTTATTATTGCAACCCTCCCGGTATGCATTAAGACCTCGCTTCACTTTTATATTCCGACTTTGTCCGCAAGTTTGACATTTTACAACAATGGCCCGTTAAGAGACATATTCGCATTTTCCGGGTTCGAGTGTAAGTACACCCTCTCCCAATGTATATCTTATTCATTTTACATGTTTGCATTCTCCGGGTTCAAGTGTAAGTACACCCCCTCCTAATACATGTCTAAGTCATTTTACATATTTTCATTCTTCTGGTTCAAGTGTAAGTACACCCCCTCCCAATACATGTCTAAATTATTTTACATGTTTGCATTCTTTGGGTTCGAGTGTAAGTACACCCCCTCCCAATACATGTCTAAATTATTTTACATCCATCTTTGTCCCTTCACTCAGGATCATTATCCTAATGTAATACACTTCCGTCATCCGGCTGTGCGTTTACATTATTATCAAATATTTTGCTCATTTGATTCTTTTAGGTACTTTTTAATTTTGTCCCACTCACCCCCGTCCTTACTACATCGGATGTAAGCATGTCCATCATAAAAAGTTCATGGTACCACGTGCTCACCACTTACTTGGCCAGAGTAAGCGATCAGTACCTGTTATACATGACCTTTTTATAATTTTCACATTACACCCCATGTAAGTAATGTCTCTATTTGTTTCTCTTGGAAACAATATCCCGAATAGATTTTCTATTCGGGTTTTTCCAAGTTTTTAATCTACATATGCAACTTTCAATTTCTACATATTTGTTGCATATTACTATTTGTGCAATTAAATTTAAAATGTGCACCTGGTAATGCTTGCCCTAACGGGCTTCTCTTGCCATTAGCCTTGTTCTCGACCGCCACGCGCTTTAGGTCCTTGATGAGCATACTCTTTGGACCGTTCCTCTATCAAATCCGTGATTTGTTAAACTCTCGCTATCTTCATATGCGAGTGTCCTTCAACTAAAACATTTACAATAGTTAGTAATTTCGACATTAATGGATGCCCGTATTATAATACAAGGCTTTTCTACTATGCGCATCAAGGCGTGTAATTTCCTTGACTATATCTACTCCAGATCGTTTTTATTGGTATAACGTGTATTACACGATAACCATATGTGTTGTTCTCAACACTTTAATCATACTAAACCATTGATATACATGTACTTACCGGATTTGCGATCAAGCCTCGAACCGAACACTTTATTCTTTAAACCTTGAGCTCTGATTACCAACTTGTAACACTCATCTTGTAAATCCGATATTTTAAAGGTTTTTGTATATAAAACGAAAATTTAACATGTAATTACTATTAAGGATTCTTAGAAATTCGAGTAATTTAAAACTTTTACAAATTAAAAGTTTACAACATAATTGTCACACCCCGAATTCCACGTGTCACCGGTGGGCCCGGTGGGGAGTATCGTGACGTAGTTGATGTCATCATAGTCCAACAACACAATATATATAAATGCACAGCGGAAGCAAAGGATAAATATATTACAATCCGAATATAAAGTAATATCAAGTATTACAACGGAAAGTAATGGATCCACAGGTGGATCAAAAAAATAAACAGCGTTCAACAGACTTTAGACGCCTAGAATTTGCAAGATTCCTTATTAACGTCCTGAGCAGCTTCCAGCCTATTACGTACTTGTACCTGTCACTTAGACTTTTGAAAATACGTCAGTTTTCACTGGTAAATACACTCAACCGACTCATTTGAAAAGAGTTTAAGAAAATTGATTTAGATGCACTAGGCACAAAATATTTTGACACTTTGATTAAAATGCACAAGGCAAAATTAATCTTTTATACTTGGGACAAACTATATCTCATGTTATCAGTTTTACATAACTTGCTCTACATACGGGGCCCGGTTCTATGCCGGTTCAAGATTAACCGACACACCACTATTCCCATATTGGGAATCCCTTATTGGGTATAATTAGTTAATAAGCATAGGTATAATGCCCACAAGGCCGATTCCTTTAAGTGGGATACCAGTTTTTACATATGCATCTGTCAGGTGTATGCCTACACCCCGTGCTTAGGTCGTGGCCATTGCAATTTGATGAGTCAAGGATATGCAGGACACGGTCGCATTAATCCCCAATGTTTCAGTCAAGCAATACGAATTAAAACAGGTTATTTGGATTTCCCGACTCATTGGTCTTTGAATCCCATACCTGACCATGCGGTATTTATATTACCGTATCTCAAGCCCGTAATGGGGAAAATAAGTTAAGGGTATTTACCTGAGCTAGCTTCTGTCTTAAATAGCAAGAATTATAATAACTCAGCCGTATTCACTTAAGTAAGCGTAGGTACAATTTACCGGAAGGCTCTAGTCTGGAAATGATGGTATAAATAACCAATTAGAATGCTAATGGGTCTTTAATTAAGCCTAAGCTTAGACCGGTTAGTCTTAAGGAAAGATACGGTTCAAACGCATGATTAAGCGAAGACCTGAAAAGAATGTGCTTTAGACCCGAAAAGTTTGGAGACTTGTATAATATGGGTATTGCATACACATTCTGGATTTTTGAAATAAAATGTTAAGGTTAAACCCGTTTCGGTTATTTTATGAAAACTAGCCTCGTAAGCTCAACCGTATGCTTATAAGCGAAGCCGGGTAACCTGATGAGTTATACACAAGTTTCATATGCCAATATGTTTAAAATATGTTAAGATATCAGTAAGATATCAATATGTATGCCCGTTATAGTTTTAAAACCGAATTAAGCCTCAAAAGGGCAATTTGGTCATTTTACGATGCATAAAGAGAGCTAGTGTATAAACTGATGTCATGGTCATTATGTTTTTGTAAAAATACTTTATTTATGATGTTATATCGGTAGGGTGTCGGAAATATGTGTGATTTATAGTTTAAAACCAAACTATGCCCCGAAAGGGCATTTTGGTAATTTCACACGTAGCTTGGCGACTTATTTGGAAATCTGAGTTTGGGTCAAGTACCTACTGAATTTATATTTAAAATATGTTTAATAACCAGTAGGTATCAAGTTTTATTTCATAGATATGGTATTAAACCATACTATGCGCCGGAAAGGCGTAAAAGTCGGTAAATGACGATCTAGATGAGGTTTAAGGTTAAGTATATGTTATGAACAGATTTGTAAGGTTAAAATAAGTTATTTATTTGTTCATAACAGTAGGTAAAAGATTTAGTTATGAAAATGTACTAAAATTCATTTTAAGCCTCATAAGGGTATTTTCGTCATTTATCGAATACACGCAACGCATGCATGCAAACTTAGTTTGAATCTGATTTAATATTTAAAAATTTTTATAAATATAATATAACATCAGTGAATAAGGAGTTTTGCCATAAAAATCATGTTTATACCATTCCATATGCCGAAAGGGCATTTTGGTCATTTTAAAAATATACAAAATGGTTTTTATGCAAAACTCAAATCATGACCAGATCTTGATATCAAAATAAGTTTGAAATATTGTTAGATCAGTTTATAAACCATATGCATGCTCATATTTATTAAAAATTCTCATTTTAACATAAAAGGGTATTTTAGGCCTTTTAACGAAACTTGTGTTAAATCTCAGATTTTGAATATGATCTTGTAGTACGACCACAGAGGGTTATACTACATAATATAAGGATCATAATATGACTTTGATTCAGCCCTTAAAGTCATTAAATCGGGTCAGATTTGAAAGTTAAAGGTTTGGTCAAACTGTTTAGACTTTTTGAGTCAAACAAGCAATTTCACCAAATTGATCAGTTTATCATGTTCTTGTAACAATTACCAAGTTATTTAGGTGACAAAACCTGATCCATAATCTCTGTTACACTACAAGAAAACTGGGTTTTTAGTACGCGCAAAAGTGTCCTAAAATGCTATTTTATAGGACCTTTCATTTAATAGGACCAACGGTAAAAGCGTTTCATGTAAAGGGGTCGTAATAAGTCCCGGAACTAAAAAAGCGTCCTAACATCTCAAATAAGATTATGAAACCAATTTTATGGTCGCGTAATATGTCTTTGAACAACCAAAATAGTGTCCTAATAAAAACATATTAGGACACTTTTACGATGTTCTAACATGTGCTTACATACTTTTAATCTTTTGATACACTTACAAGAGTCCTTAGAAATTAATTGATAGGACACTTATGATGTAACATTATAGTTAATTTAGTACCAAGAAAAGGGTCCTAATATACCAAATAAGATTATGAAACCAATTTTATGGTCGCATAATATGTCTATAGACAACTTAAATAGCGTCGTAAAAAGAACATATTATGACACTTTTACAATGTTCTAATATATTATTACCTACTTTTAATCTTTTGATACACATACAAGCGTCCTTAAAACACTACTAAAAAATGTCATTAAGTGGCATTCAAAATGTGTCACCAAATACAAAAAGTGCCACTAAAGACACTTGTAGGAATGAGCGGCACACAAAAAAAGTGCCACTAAAGCCCCTTAGAGGCACTTTTTTGTTTGCCACTACAAACTCTTAGGCCTTTAGTGGCACATAATTTTTGCCACAAAAATTGGTCTTTCCTACATTAGTTTTAATTAATAATAATTATTATTTATTTACATAAAAACTAGAATAAAACTTTAAGATGTAGAAATCATAATATAATAACTTCAATAAAAAGTTTGATTATCTTTCACACATTGCAAATGTTTGAAACAAATGTCTAATAAGTATCAACCTAAGTCTAAATAACAAACGTACAAAACAAATAACTAATAAACGTTTGAATAAAAACTCAAAACTCCATTGCGCTTATAAACCTCTTTCACAATCTTCATGCTAGTTAAATGATTGTTGTTGTCAATTGCATTCCCCTACCAGCAGTGAAACCACGACTACCAGGCTGAGAAACGCCACCAATAGGTCCATGTACTCCATGGTTGGTATAACGTAAGGTTGCGAACCACCACAATAAGTTAGAAGAGGAACCTAGGGCATTAGATATGCAGATGGGTGTAGACTAGGTTTGTGACATCATTAAGTGGTGGTCCAGATGACATCTACTAGCCTGCACACAAACAAAATGATTAAAATAAATGAAAACCATCCTATGTGATTAGTTTAACAAGAACCAAAATAAAGAAAAGAAGGCATTAAAGATAGATGTACCCTAGAACTGCTATTCCTTCCATAAGCTCCTGAAGCAACGGATCCAAAGTTGTCATTGGTTGCGATTCATTTCCACCACCACAGAAAAGTCGTCAGTCATTATATATATATATATATATATATATATATATATATATATATATATATAGGGTAGGGATCCTTAGAGAAGTTCACCCTATTTAAGAAACTTGAGAAGCATTCTGGACCACACATTTTCCTAAGCTTTTCGTAATATACATATATGTATAGTTTAAAATTCACTATATACATATATGTATATTGTCAAATCTTGAATTATACACATGTATAAAATCACTTTTAAACTATACATATGTGTATATTACCAAAAGCTTATAGAAAATGTGTGGTCCAGAATGCTTCTCAAGTTTCTCAATTAGCTTAGTGCTTCTCACATGATCCTAACCCTATATATATATATATATATATATATATATAGTAGATCACAAATCAATAAATAAACTTCTAAAATTGCTAACTACATTCTACCATAAAGAAACATAAGGGGAATGACAATGTTCATACTTTTTACATTAGGCCTTGACCCATTTGCTAAATTGTTGATGTCATCAACTCGGAATTAGTTGAAGCTTTTAACAGGTAGCCCCCAAAGTCCACCATCAGGATTCAGGATTCTCTTTTTATTATCATGCATCAGTATAAACACAACTCTTTTTTTTCTAAATTCTTTTTATTATCATGCATCAGTATCCACCCTTAACAAGTCGCTCCGCTTCGCCTCTTCGAGCCGCACCACCAACGTGGTAGATATTTTCAGCCATCTGCCATATTTGAAGTATATTATCTTCAGCAACGCTAGCAACGACCCAGTCATCACATGGATTAAATGAGAAATCCGAAATTGTACTTGTATACCCGCCATGGATAAAGAGCAATTCGTGTGGCCCATCTACAGCATCATCGTTTGTTTGTTGCTGGCCAATCCTATTTTCAAACAAGAATAGTAAAGAAACATTTAATATTTATTAGCACAAAGTGTGAAACAAACACATCATTAGCATATTATGTATACATATGCATACGCACACAATTTATCTTATGCATATGCAAATTGCAAAAAAAAAGGTGAAAGTAAACACCATTATCTAGAAGCAATTTAATTAAAATAAACATAAAATACAATTGCAATATAATGAACAATTGAAATGCATACCTGTTAAGATCCCACACAAGGAGTCTCCTACCAGCACAACAAGAAGATAAAATCAACTCATTCTGTGGATTCCATCCAACTTGAAACACCTCCTCCTCCTTATGGTAAGACAATATAACAATTCAACTGACGTTGTAGAATGAAAAAAGACTCTTCAAATAAAATGTATGAAAGAACTCCTACTTGTGAAAATCAAAACTATGGAGATGCATCTGGAACTTTCGCAAGTCAAACAACTTCACGGTCTTGTCTGTTGACCCGGTTGCAACAACCCATTCATGAAAAGGGTTGAAAGCTAAGCAGTTAACCTACCGAAAAAATTTAAAAAAGAAAAACTGATATTGCATAATCACTTTCATAATGATGAAATGTTGTGCCTACATCACTTTGGTGAGATTCTACACTTTGGACAGGTTTCGTAACTGACGGAGACCAGAGATCCGATATGTGCAAGTATCGGTCATCCCTACATGAACCAAACAAATATTCATGCCTTAAATGCCATGCGACATCTTCTACAACACCATCATGAACCTTATATATTTGCATAGCATCCAAAGACTAATTTTTGTGAGTTGCGTTGATGTCCCATAAGCAAATTTGAGCATCATCAGAACCGCTAAGCAAATGGCCCTGCTTAAACTTGCTCCATGATAAGCCATATCCTTCAGTTGTGTGGCCCCGCGATCTCAATTCAGGACTGCATTCTTCATCTAGAGACAGGTGCTTGCTATAATCAAATGCATAAACTGCTTCACTGATTGTTTTAGTGGCAATCATGAACGGGTTTTGAGGCATATAACGAGCCCTGTTCACTTCTCCCTCATGATTTATTTGCTGGATTATTTGTACCTGCAAGGGAAGATCGTATAGATTCAACCATAGGAGAAAAAATGAAGTGACTTATACTCACATCACACACATATGTGATATATAACACTCAGTAAAACTGTAAAGACCAAAAACAGCATTAACTTCCTGAAAATTTAAATTGACATCTAGAACAGAAACAGATTGCAAAAATTAAAATATCACAAGATGATCGGCCATAACCCTTAAAAGTTATGTAAATAATGCAACAGAAGTTGCAGCACCGGCGTCGGAATCTGCCGTCAGACGTCGCTATTTGGTCGCATAGTACCTTGTAGCGGCATATGGCCGCGTCGCTACGCTATTCGCGATAGCGTCCGCTATGGACGCTGTTGATAACTATGCTTAACTCATGAGTTGTGGAGACTGCGACCCAATCCAATGCTTACTATCTTTGCCTTCCCATAAAAGACTACGACATATGATAACGCATTAACAGTAATTTCGCAAGCTATTTCGGATGCAACTCATATTAAAACTAATCCTTGTTATTAAACAAAACCTTAAGGAACTCCAATAAGGTCTGATCAAGTGATCAACAAGTTTAAATCCTTATGCTATGCAGTAATAATTAACAACTTACTTCTATACATGAAAAATACCAAAAGTTTATTTTGTGCTTTTCTAAAACTTCAAGTGACACGGTTCAATACCCTCAAATAACGTACAGCTATCCATTGAACATTACATCAATTGTCATTTGTTAACTAAACCTTAAAACAGAATAAAACATCATAGTTTTATACATATACACAGGTGAACCTTGAAATTACTTTCAAGAGGTGAAACAAAAACAATTGTTGTCTAAACTGTTGCTGACTTTTAACCTAAACCCCTATCAAACCTTTTACGGTCCATCTTAACACGAAAAACGCACCAACTTCTTCTCAGCCTCTCAGGTCACACCACTAAACCCTAATCCTAAACCCACTATAAAGATCAATTCATTTCTGAAACACATCACCACCACGTCAATCAAATAAACACAATCAAAAGCATCCTGCCAATTTCGTCTTCAAAGTTTCCCTCAAAATGAAAACCCTAATACATTTTTCATAAACTGCACAAATTAACACCAAACAATATGAAACACAAAAGCAAAATCAGTTATAAGGAACATATACGCACCTTTGATAGTATGAGGCAAAGAGAAAGAAGGTGAAATAAGAACTCGTAACCCTAGATCTGGCGGTGTGCATCTGAAAAACCCCTAAACGCGAATTCAAACTTCAAGGCATCTGGTATTTTCAAGATCTGTAAACCCTAAATGTTATTTTAGCATCAGTACAGGAGGTCAGAGATTGGGTCGACCAGGTACGTGCTCTCTCTCTCTTCATTTCTCTTGAACTCTCTCTTTTTTCGTTCTCTCTCTTCAAATGAAAAGGTAGACCAGAAAAGGGTGTTAAGCGGATGAGCGGGAATTCAAAAGTTTAATGAAAATTTTGGCCGCCCAAATATTGGATGAAGCGGGTTAGGGTATAAGGGTGAGCGGGGCGTTCGCGGTGACCCCGTGCGGGGACCGATTTCGCCGAGCGGGAACACCCCCGCCATCCAGGCGGGGACCAAATCCGGGGGTAGTCACCGTAGAAGAAGGAGGGAGGAGGTGGGGCCAGCCGCAATTTCAGCCAATGAAATTTTTTCTTTTTTTTTTTTTTTTTTTTGAATAAAAAAAGCAATTTCCCTAAGAGGGGAGTGGCGCCATCAAATTGGGGTGTTAGGGGAGTTTAAGAGGGGAGTTGACGTGGCACACGAGGATTGGTTATGGGTAAGAGAGGGGACTCCCCTCTTAGGGGAGTGCCCCGGACACCCTAAAGCACAATACCCTTTGGACCTACCAATAATACCCTTTAGGGTGTCCGGGGCACTCCCCTAAGAGGGGAGTCCCCTCTCTTACGCATAACCAATCCTCGTGTGCCACGTCAACTCCCCTCTTAAACTCCCCTAACACCCCAATTTGATGGCGGCACTCCCCTATTAGGTGACTTGTTTGTTTATTCAAAAAAAGAAAACTTTTCATTGGTTGAAATAGCGGCTGGCCCCACCATATCACTCCTTCTTCTTCGGTGTCTTCCCCCCGAGTTGGCTCCCCGATTAGGGTCCCCGCCTGGATGGCGGGGGTGTTCCCGCTCGGCAAAACTGGTCCCCGCACGGGGTCACCGAGGGTGCCCCGCTCACCCTTAGAGAGTTGTACATTATACTTTAAAGATGTTTTAAGTAAAGTGCCAAATTACCTTAAGTTGTTTTTACAATATGCTTTATAATATAGTATAGTATATATATAGATATATGTATTTAGATGTTACTAATTTACAGTAAAATTTAAAAAATAAAAATTTAATATAACAAATAGGGTAGTAACCAAGCTGAGTTGAGGCGAGCAGATTCAGCTAGTTTTGTACCGAGTCGATTCTGAGTCAAGCGTTTTTTAACCAATAGGTAGTGTTTGGTATGCAGAAATGAGAGGTGGAATGGAATGGATGATTACGAAGGAATGAAGAAAATGGTATATGGTTGGTCAATGGAATGGAATCACCCATTCCAAAATGCATTCCATTCCCTCAAAATCATTTCTTCCACCCCCCATGTTTTTTTTTCCATTACATCCCCTCTTGCATCATTCATCAACAACACCACAACCCACCACCTTCGCCACAACCCACCACCACCACGACCCACCACCGACGCCATCGCCGCCACCCGCCACCACCTCACCCCGACAGCCACCGCCGCCGCCGCCACCCACTCGCCACCGTTATCACCCACAGCTGCGACCAACCGCTAACGACACCCGCCGCCCACCACCATCGTCAACGCCACCACCACCGCCACCACCAACCGCCGCCGCCGCCACCTCTGCTGCCACCCACCACCAACGACCACATTGCCACCACCACCACTCGTCGTCGCCCCCGCACCGCCACTCGTCGCCACCACCACCACCCATCGTCGCCGCCGACACCCACCACCGCCACCTATAACCACACACATTCACTACCACCGACCACCACCACCACCACTCACCGCTGATTTTATTACTCCGTTTTTCTTGCCTATCGAACAATACACAATAATAACTCATTCCATTCACACATGGTAACCAAACAAGACATGGAATGGTAATGATCCATTGTATTCCCTCGTCCATTCCATTACCTTGTCCATTCTATTCCTTCGTCCATTCCATTACCCCATACCAAACAGACCCATAGGTTAGTAACCGGCCACCACCACCGCCGGCCACCACCACCACTCACCATCACCTCTCACCACCACCATCGCCGCCGCCGCCGCCAGCCACCACCACTACTCACCACCACCACCAGCCATCACCACTACTCACCACCACCACCACCACCACCACCACCGGCCATCACTCACCGGCCACCACCACTACTCACCATCACCACCACCACTCACCACCACTCACCGACCACCACCACCACTACTCATCACCACCACCACTCACCGACCCCTACCAACACCACCGCTGCCGCCGGCTACCACCACCACTCACCATCACCTCTCACCACCACCACCATCGCCGACCACCACCACCGGCCACCACCACTACTCACCACCACCACCACTCACCACCACCACTCACCGGCCACCACCACCTCTCACCACCACCTCTCACCACCACCACCACCACCACTCACCGGCCACCACCACTACTCACCACCACCACTCACCGGCCACCACCACTCACCAGCCACCCCCACTACTCACCACCACCCCCACTCACCGGCTACCACCACCACCACTCACCTCCACCACCACCTCTCACCTCCACCACCATCACTCACCACCACCACTCACCGGCCATGATTAAGCGGGTTAATAACCTAGTGTTATTATAAAACTCTAGCGAATAAACGTCCTATAAAACTTATGTTTTACGACTCAAATATCAAGTGTCCTATTACGGTGTTTTATAATAACACCATAATGATTAAGTGTCCTAAAAGGTTAAAGTTATAAGACCCTAGTGTCAAGTGTCCTATTAAGTTATGTTATAATAGAACTCTAGCGAATAAGCGTCCTATAAAACTGATGTTTTATGACTCAAATATTAGGTGTCCTATTACAGTGTATTATAATAACACCACAATGATTAAGCGTCCTATAAAGATTAAATTTATAAGACCCATGTGTCAAGTGTCTTTTTAAGTTATATTATAATAAAACTCTAGCGAATAAGCGTCCTGTAAAACTAATGTTTTATGACTCAAATATCAAGTGTCCTATTACGGTGTATTATAATAACATCACAATGATTAAGCGTCCTATAAAGTTTAAAGTTATAAGACCCAAGTTTCAAGTGTTTTATTAAGTTAAGTTCTAATATGACTTCGACTAGAAAGGGTCCTATAACACTAAACATTTATGACTTAACTACAACGTGTCCTATTAAATTATGTTATAATAGGACCCCAGATGATCAAGTGTCCTAATAGAGTATCATATAATGGGACACTAACAATTAAATGTCTTATAAAGTACTTTATTAGGATCTACATTTTAAGTGTCCTATTAAATTATATGATAATAGGACCCCAAAAAATCATCCATCCTATTAAATAGGTTTTTAGGACACCGGTTTAGTAGAGTATATTATAAAAGGACCCTAAAAGTTCATTAGTCCTATTAAATAGTTTTTTAGGATCCTTGGATTAGAACCTGCTTGGGTGTTTGAAGGTTGCAAAAATTTCTAAAAAAGAAGAACATAAGATGTTCTATAGGATCCTTGGATTGAATCTGATCACAACAGGTGTTAAATGGTTTGATAAATCTGTGGGCAAGCCCCTAGTATCGGTTTTGTGGTATTAGAATCAGATTGGACATGAAAACAGCAACGAACAGGCTGTAAACAGCTGTTTTGCACTTCTGATCAGTCCATGCGGCCCGCCTGAGGAACACCAGAAGCTAATGCGGGCCGCCTGCAGGTCCATAACAGCAGCAACATTTTAAAAATGGCAGAAATGGTCCCTGTGGGTCTTTAAGGTCATTTAAGGCACGTTTAAGGCCCGTTATCCTCATTTCAAGGCTCTAACATGATGCCTAAGTATAGGGGACAAGAAACATGTTCAAAAACATGTCTGATGTCGGTTCGTTTGGCCGTACAGTCACGTTGTTTGTCTATTTACGACGAAACACGAACGGACGCTAAAAACGAACCAAACGACGCGACGAAGGGGATTTTATAAAGGCGATCACTAAAATAAAATATTTTAGTGCTTAAATAAATTTTTGGGTGTCTGGGGATATTCAGATTGTGAGATATGCGCGAAAATGCAAACTTGTGCACTTTTTGACACTTTTTAGTCCCTAAATGACACAAAAGTTTATTTTTGCGCCCCAAACACCTCCAAGCCTATATCTAAGCTATAGAAAGAATAAATAGGGTATGTTTAACTTATGGATATATTCCGGAAGGTCCGTTACCATACGATTCGACCTCCTTTTGCAGTTTGACGCAATTAGTCCCTTAATTTCAGTGTTTGACTTCATTAGGGTTTATTACACGTGTCAATACTTCATTGGATGTGATTTTACGAGGTGTTACATCCTCACCCCCTTAAAAGAAATCTCGACCTCGAGATTGGCTAAAATGTTGGAAGTTCTTTTTGTCGCATAATATACTTAACTTCTATAGCATATTTGGAGTTTCTCCAAGCTCCCAAAGTAACCCTTATATTTGGTACATGTATCCTTTTGGAGCTTCTTAACCTATCGATCCTTAATCGATATAGATTGCTCATCATATCATTGGTCTGCATATCAATAAGTGATAATGCTTCTTGCCTTATTGCTGAAACATATCCTCGATCCATTAGTGTACAATGCATTGTATGCTCCGCCAAGCTCCTTAAATAGTCTTTAGCTTATAAGCTATTTGATCTGATACATTCGATTCCCCTGAATGATTTTATATATTCAGAGTTTAACTAGCCTGAAAATTAACAAATTGGCACACCCTTCCAGGGTGATATCTTTGTTGAACCTTATTCCCTAATAAGAACTTAGGAGGGTTGCTATTTTCATTAATCCTTGATTTTCTGCTAATTGCTGGCAACTTTCAGATGATTACGAAAATTGCATGATCTTATTTGTTGTTTTCCAAGGCAACTTTCAAATCCTAGTAATTAGGCTTCCTAGTATCTCGTCCATCAAACGGGCGTTTTGATATTCTGCTTCTACAAGGTCTCCAAAGGAGCAATCCTTGATACTTATATAACCACTATTACAAAAAGCTTATTTTAAGGTGAGATGGTTATTCCAACCACTGCTTAAAACTAATCTTATGGAATAGCTAATCCTCACAGTTAGTCGAACAAATCGACGATCCTGGGCAACTGATGGCGACTCTTAATTGTTGCCTAATTAGGGTTGCGGTAAACAATGCATAAGCAAAATGAACCGTCTTTCATAAATAACTATACCGAATTCTCAGGATATTGAGTTAGGCTATATGAATCCTCTATTTTAAAACTCAGTTAATCAGGGTTTCGGTTCTTCCAATGATGGTACTAGCCGTCTTGGGGATTTCATAATAATACAACCTTAAATGGGATATAAATTTTAATCCTACCTGTCTCTCAGGGGTAAACAGGGTAATCTTAGGAGAAGATAATTATGACACACAGAGATGCCAGGGATGCCCTTATTCTCAGGCTTTGGTTCATCTATCGATGTCGGTGTCAGGTAAATGACACATTCTCTTTACAAATGCAAGGATGCCCTAAGTAGAGATACTCCTAAGGACATTTTTATAATGGATATCTTCTTTGAATACTACTAGTCGACTTTAGTACAATATGATCATTGGGATATCTCAGGGGTTCCATGCATTAAACCTCCATACTGATCAGGCATGGAAGCAATCTATAGGACACACTAGGATACGCCAATCCTCATATGGTACTTTTATCAAACATAGTTTGGCATTCGCAGGCGATAGAAACAATGAGAAAAATAATAAAAATATAGTAATATATATTGTCGTACTCTTTTTGGGGAAGAGTACTCCAGATTCTTGTGAAAGGATATCCCCGAGGATGGGAGAGATGGTCAATATAGATTTCCATCGGTAAATTATACCTTATTTTTAATATCTGAAGTTCTTATGAGTGTAATCAAAAGTTTGCTAAGCTTATGGTTTACTAAAGGTTTATTATCCCTTGCATTAACGTAAAATACTTAGCAGATACAATTGATGCTAAAAGGTAAGGACGTACCTCTTTATTGATATGCACAGTCTCTGGCATTCAACTAGCAGTTTAGGCGTTTCCTTTCTTATCCATCCCAGACTTAGCTGTTCTTTCCTTGGCAGCCTCCGGGCAATTAGTACTGATGTGGCCCTTTTCGCCACATCTGAAACAGCTTGCATTCTTTATGTCCCTACATTCGTGGGACTGGTGGCCAGTTCTTTTGCAGATGCCACATTGCTTTATCTTTTGGTTTGATCGACACTGTCCCCAGTGTCTTCTTTTGCAGGTTTTGCATGTAGGCTTTTTGTTGGAATTCTGCTGGTTATTGTTGAACTCGGATTTGTTCTTCCCATCTTCAGAGGCCTTGGCAGCCTTGTTTCTAACCACATCGAGTGTGAGAGACAGCGACAGATCTGCCGCTGACCTGAATGTAGTAGGTCTCGATGCTTTCACACTTGCCTTTATTTCTGGGGCTAGACCCCCAATAAAGCGAGCTATTCGCTTTGGTTCCGGGGTGATCAAATAAGGAACCAATCGAGACTTGGTATTGAAACTTGTAAGGTAAGCTTGACAATCTAAGTTCTCCATGACTAATGTTAAGAATTCAGTCTCGATCTTCTCAACTTCATGTTGAGGACAATAGTTTTCTTTGATAAGAGCATCGAACTGATCCCAAGTCATGTTGTACAAAGGGATCTTCCCGGTGGCTTGAATCAACGATCTCCACCAAGCTAAAGCCTCACCCTTAAATGATTGCGACACAAACTTGACCACATCCCTCTCAGCGCACCCGCTGATATCCACAACTGTATCCATCTCATCTAACCATGTCATACAATCTACAGCTCCTTCCTCCCCAGTAAAATCCCGGGGTTTACATGAAACAAAGTACTTGTAGGAGCAACCCTTATCACGGGGTCCTTGATTCAGTATGATCTGTTGAGACGGATCACTATGATGATTAGAAGAATGACGCTCGTCATCTTCCTTCTTGGGTTCATCCTTCTTGGGAGGTGGCTTTGCATGCGGTGTTGTTAGGGTCCTACTTCGAGTCCCACTATACTCTTCATATTGTCGCTCCAAGGCTTTTGTAACTGCGTCTTCTACTAACGCTTTTAGTTCAACACCCGTTAAACTAATTCGGGTGTTATCATTGCTATCCACTGGGTGGCTATTAATTTCATCTGAGCCAGCCATTTAATTGAACTGTTACATAAAACAAGGACAATAGTTTACTTGGGAGTTTATTATGGAATTGTCTTTTATGGCAATTCATTAACCATGGTAACGGAGACCATATTTGGTTAATTTATTAATCACATTTTATTTAGGATTTATATTATAACTTATCATAATTATAAAAACAATAACAGTTTTACTAGTGGCACGAAAGGCCTAGTCACAAGGACATTTATAAACTATAAGCTATGATTTCAGAGAATCAGAGCATTGAGGTTTGAATCATAGTTCATTGTCTATTTTGGTCAGGGAGTCATCGCTACCCCTGTCTTTTGGCTCATGTAGGAATGAGCAAGGCCCGTAGGCACTGTATTATCAATGCATGGTCAAAATATGATCATCTTAATTGATGATTTAAATCCATGATGCAGAGATCATTAAGTTGGGTTAGGAATCCTTTGAAGGATCCTTATACAAGAATGACGTGTGTGATTTTAATGAATCACGTCTGCCAGGAGTGTTAACATATTTTCAGATGTTAACAGGGATACGAATCTTTTAAACAGGTCTTACCATCTTGGCCAGGTCTTTATAATGACACTAAGGCTAGGTTTCACTCTTAAGATTCTCATTCATATGTATACTGGCAGGGAAAAAGGAATTTATTTTACTCAGGATTTTTATCATAAATCCTAATTTACAAGTTAATAGTAGCACAAATGGCCTAGTCGTGTAGACAAGTTTAATTTATAAGCCACGATTTCGGAGAATCGAGGCATTAAGGTTTGAATCAAAGTCCATCACCTTTGAACAGGGAGTCGTAGACCACAACTGTCGTCGTCATAATTGACGATACAATATGGCCCGTAGGCAAATCAATTTACACTACAAAATGATGCTTTAAGAAAGATAATAATCATAGCACTGATGATAGTAGTCATGATAGTATTGATCATATTGACTATGAGGCTTGGGCATAGCCCACCACTTTAGACAGGGAACCTTAATGGTTACAACTGTCATTGTCGTATTGACAATATAATAAAGTATAGCCCGTAGGCACTTCATCCCTAAGGATGTTAATAGTATGATCTTCATTGTTGGATCGTTGTTTGACCCGACTGAGTCGTTCAGAAGAGTTTTACATCCAGTTTAAAGGCGGAATCAGTAAACCGGACACGAAAACAGCTTGTAATCTTTAATCTGTTGCCTGTATTGATAATAACAATGTTTACAACCTGAACAGAAATTGGCAGCACTTCGGTACAGTTCTGAAAGATGCGTACCAAATGAAATGTCAAGTGCCCTATATATAGAGGTGTGGATTTCGCTTGAAGGTGACCAGAACAGGTTCAAGCGAAATCTATTGTGTCAATTTCGCTTGAACTTGTCACAAGTCCATTTCAAGCGAAATCATTACTTAAACCTCATTTCTCAGTTTCTCGAACCTCGTGCACAGAATATCCTATTCTATCCTATTACATGATACAAGACGAAGTCAATAGACGTAATGCACTAACAGACTCCCCCTCGGATATTGACGCAGTCTTCAGTGACTAATCTACATAATGACACATCTTCAGTCTTGATCATTCTGTCTTTTCTTTTCAAGTTGTAACATTGTAAGCATCCAACAATCTTTCTCTTCATCTTATCAACTTCAGGCTCCCCCTTTCATCAAGCTTCCGTGCTTTGGGATCGACACCTAGCTTTCCATCTACAAGCTCCTAACTTTTAGCTTGTCTTCAGACTCCCCCTTAGACTCAGCTTCCGGGATCGTAGTCTGGATTCTCTGCAATCACTCAAACATTCATAAATACAATGTTTTTGAATTATCAATCAACTTCTCTAACACACTCCCCCTATCAACAAACTTTATAGATTTGGCAGTATTAAAGAATCCAACTCCCTCACAGTTAATCATCCAAGTCCAACTTAATGACCTTGGAGATGTCACAAACTGTTTTTGAATTTTTGATTTTAAAATTTCAAGTTTCAAATTAATGAACTTGTTTCATTTTCAGAAATACAATCAGCATACTTAGATTTTGAAACTCAGTTCTCAGACATTAGTTGTCTAAAACAAAGCAAAATCAAAATCTTTTTGTATTTTCTGAAAATATAAAGCAATAAAGAAATATATACAAACATATTTACAGACAATATTTTTGTTTGAGTTCGCATTAGAGGATCATATCAGTTTCTGACAAGTCACAAGTACCGTTGAGCTTAATTTTCACATTAAGAATTAAACAATTCACTTAGATTGTCGATATACTGATCCACTTAAATTTTCATACAAATTTCAACTGATTCAGGATACGAATTAGGTGTTTTAAGAACTTAAACCTATTCATGTGTCCCACCTCTTGAATATACTCCCGTATCCAGATCCCAATATTCAGTCTTACAGGTGAGTATACTACAATGATATCTGTACATAAATTAGGTAATGCGAGGGCCAAGGGATCTCAGATCGATACTTCCGTATGCGCAGAGAGATATCAGCTTCGACTTTTTGGAATGTCCTCTTTAGAGGATCTTTTAGTTACAACAGCAGCGACTATCAAATATATTGTTTCATCAGCATGCTGAGGGTTTATGCTGTGTTTCAAGCATTACGGAAAGTATTATCCAAGGACTAGGTCAGAACTTCCATTCAGCAGAAGACCCGGAATAATACCCCAGACATCTTTGAGCATAAAGACCTAGTATATCAGAAAAAGGAACCTTTCAAACGAGATTTCAGGGGTTACCTATATATCCAAGTAGTGTTCCCCACGAAATAAGCAAGTTTGAATTTAGGTTTATATCCCGAAAAAGTTTACTAAATGTATAAAAATCTATCGGCATATCATTAGTGAGACTTTTTAATACTATTTAATCATTACAATTCTTTAGCATACTGTAACTGTCTACTGATGTACTATCATTTCCTCTTTTTTCGCAAAAACTCAATTTTTGAATTTTATCATGTTTTTGTCTTTTTCAAATTTTCTAATATTTTTGTATTTTCTAACAACAATAAATCTCCCCCTAAAATGCAAAACCATTTAAAGAAAATTTGACAACCAACACTGATAGCTTTGTCTCGCCATCCATTTTCTGCTTATCGTGTACCGATTTACAGAAAATATAACATACTATATAGCACCGTTAGCAGAAAAACTAACGTAAAGTACCCCCATGATTTACAACACATTGATTTTTACAGTTTGAAAATTGTTTTTCAATCTGGTGAAAGTAATCATGTTTGTTCAGCCGTGAGGGTTTCGGCGTATTCAATCTACATATATTTTGTTTTTTTTTTTTCAAAGTTTAACAAACTAAAAACATATTTTTGGTTTTTAATTTTTCAATTTTTTTAGGGTTTTGAAAATATTGTTTATTTATGTACAAAATGAAAATAAACCTCCTGTTCAACCAACACAAGATCCAGCAGCCTCCACTCCTCGTTGTGCCAGGCTGCTCCAACTTCCATTCTCACAATCTTCAGATTTGTTGAGCACCTGCACATTCAACAATTTGATCATTTGAACAAAGCAACCCAAGCCTGTTTAGACTCAGGTAGTTGAACATGAATTTTTCCAGATAAAACTGGATAATTTCTTTCATTTTTCTCAAAAACATTATCAATTTTAACTTCCACTTTTTCATCTTTTACTAATTCAACATGTTTCTTAACATTCCATGTTTGACCTTTTGGTGTTCCTCGTTTGTAAAAATGTAAATCTTTTTGAACACTTTGTTTTTGAACATCATTTGGTTTCCAAAACTGTTGTGGTTTTGTCATATCAACAGTTGTTTTCCAACTTTGAGTTGTTCTAAATCTTGGTGTGTGAGAATTCCAGGTCTGTTTCAAATCAAACCTATTATGATTTGACTTCCAATTTTGATTTGAAGCAAACTTGTTTGTATTATACCTCCAAGTTTGTTTCGAATCAAATCTGGTTGATTTCTGTCTCACATTCTTAGATTTTTGTTTCTCAACATCAATCTTCTTTTGATCAACATCCACAGGTTTCAGATTCGGACACTTTCGTGCAAGATGTCCAATTTGATCACATTTGAAACATGTTCTCATGGACACATCTTTGACCTGTGGTTGTTGCTTTCCCTTTTGAGCATCAAATTCAGCATTAGATTGTTTCAACTTGAGTTCTTTTTCTTCAGCTAAACTCATTCCTTGAACAAAACTCATTTTTGCCTGAAAATTTTGTGTTTCATTTGTTTCGATTCTGATTCTTCTTATAACCCAACCCAGCCTTCATGTTCTTCTTTTTGAAACCAGGTTTGTTATACGAACCTCTATGACTCTTACCAACAAACTTTGAAATCTCAGACTTCTCAATCTCAACCATTTTGAAAACTTTATCAACCTTTTCTGAAATCACATTCTGAATCGGGAATACAACATCTAAGAACAATTTGTCTGATCCAATCATGGTATAAACCAATCCTTTTGAATCATCATTCAAACTTTCCTCGGATTTTGTATTTTTCAGATAACCATCATGAATATTTCCTTCATCTTCATCCTGTGATTCAGATTTACCTGTATCAACGTACTCTTCTTTCAACACACTTTCAACAACTTTACCTACCACCTCTGAATCATGAGAATCATCAGATTTGGAATAGGTTATGTCAATGTTGTCAGGCAATTGGTCTACCATGTTGAAAGCTTTTTTGACCTTTTCCTCATCATAAAATGCAAATTTTTCCGGTGGTGGAACTTGATAAAACTCTGAGCCAATGCCTTTCTTGTTTTGCTCAGACTCACCATCACCCGGTTTTATATTGAAAATTCGTTCAAGCACATATGACGACACGTGGTAACTCTTTAACTTGTTGTTATCCTATTCTAGATCAGCAATCTGTCGCTTTAACTTAGCAACATCCTCAATATATGAATTAACAACATCTTGTTTTATAGCATACATTCGTTTAAGCTCTTTGGTTGTTTCAGAAAGATTATTCATTCTTGTTTGAGCATATTTCATTTCATCTTTCACTTTCTCATATGACTCTTTTGTAACATGATATGCTAATTTCATTGAGTCATATTCCTTTTTCATTTCTTGACAAGCAATTTCTTTTTGTTCACATTCATTTGTCATTTTCAAAACATTTTCTTTCAAAACTTCATTTTCTTTCTTTAATTTGTTACATTTTTCTGAAAGTTTTTCATCATTTTCTTTAAAAACCTTTTCTTTTTCTAACATTTCTTTGCATTTTTCTTTGAAAATCTTTTCAATTTTTGTGAACTCAAGATCTCTTGTTCTAAATTGCTCATCTTTTTCAGTACAAGCTCTGCACGGTTCCATGCATTTCTTGCACTGTTCAACAGTTTTCAAAATTTCAGAGTTAGAATTTACCTCAGTGATTGGCACTTCGGTGTTTTCAGCAACCTCTGTCTGCTCATCAACATCCTGCTTTTCTTCAGCACCGACTTCATCACCAGCATTATCAGCTTCCTCATTCTCATTCTTTTCTTCTTTTTCTTCTTTCTTCACCTCTTCTTCAATCTGCTGTTCTTCAGTAACAGCTTTCTCAACCTCTTCATTCACAACAATTTCTTCACTTTTGATTTCCTTCACAGCTTCAGCTTCAACAGTTTCTGTTTTAACTTCCTCAGCATCTTTCTTCAGATTGTTCACCATTTCTTCAACATTCTTCTTCATCCTCTCCTCATCCCTTTTTCTCAGACACGATAACATAGCATGTCTGATCTCCTTTTCATATCTTTTAACGTATGTGTCATGTTTCAATACATTTCTATAATATTCAGCTCTCAACGGGACTTTGAGAAGAACATCATCGAAGATTATGTCTTTCTTGGGAACAACCGGTTCTCCTTCTCTGTTGTAATAACATTCTCTCTTTTTATCCCATCTTTTGCTACCAACAGCCATCTCATACTCCTCTTGCATATCATCCATTCTGTTATAAACCACGTTTCTTTCTCTATAAGTCTTCTCACTCAAGATTTCTTCTCGAGTTTTCTCTTTGACCACTGGTTCTTCATGGACTTCAGTAGTGTCTTTGTCTTTGTTTTCATCTTGAATCTCAGCAACAAAAACAAACTTTCTTTCTTCTGTCATAGCTCTCCCGTGAGCTGTTTTACGAACATTTTCTAATCGATCTTCTTCTTGACAAACTGTGCTCCAGTCAAATCCTTCATCATCGTGAATTACAAAACAAGCTCTTGATTTGGGTTTGTCTTCAATCATTCTAGGTTCTTCTCTGCTTCGATGATAGATTGCCTTTCGATAATAGTCATCGTTGAAAGGACGTTCATTTCCTTCAGCAGCTTCAGAATTTCTGCATTCTCTTTTGAAATGACCCTTTTGTTTGCATTTGAAGCAGGTTACTTTGGATTTGTCGAATCCAAGCTTTGTTGTAGCACCACCAAGCGATTGTTTTCCGGTAATCTCCATGTATCTCTGAGCTCTGCGAATGCAACTTGCCAAACACCAACGGATGTCAATGAGTTCCATCTCTTCCGGATCAATCTGGTCGTAGTCTTCTTTGGTCAATTCAGAGTTTCCAATTTTGCCAGCTACAAGACCTTCATATGACTCCAGAACAGATGCAAGGAAACTCATTTGCTGCTTTGCTGCATTTATGCTCATTACAGGAGAATTCTTCAGTTTAAGAGCAATGTTGCACAGAATTTCTTCAGAATCATCAGAATTTGTCTTTGAAGATGAATGATATCCAGAATGATGACTTGTTGACGTTGTTGGTGGTTCTTTCATCTTTTCACCACTAAATGCTGTTTTTGGTGAACCAACGCCTTTATCAGAAAGCACACCGCTTTTGTAGTACAACCCAACGTTCTGTTGATGTGAAGAATCAGTCATCTTACTTTGCTTTTGTAGCTCCAGATCATGACTTTCAATCTTTTCAAACAAAGCATCAAGAGTAATTGTATCATACAAAGCATCATTTTTCAAAATAAAAACAAACGTTTGCCACTGATCAGCTCGTGGTAACGCTTCAATCACTTTGTCTATCAATTCCTCTCTTGTTTTGTTTATCTCTAATCTTTCCAATTCAATTTTAAGATGACAAAATCTCTCAATCATTTTCCTCACCGATTCTCCTTTTATGTTATCAAACAGATCAAATTCTTTCTTTAATAAAGCGATTTTGTTCCCTTCAGCTTTAACTCGTAAAGCTTCCCAGACAGACTTAGATGACCCATCATGAGTTAGTAAAGCAAAAATATCATTTCTAATTGCTGACTGAATCAATGCTATCATTCTCTGTTCAGCTCCGTATTCAGCTTTATCTTCTCTGGAAAACTTCTTGAATACAAGATCTTCGCCTTTCTCATCTTTTGGTTTTTCATACCCATACTCCAAGCAAAACCAGCTTTCATGAGCATACGTTTTTGCCCAATTGATGAAACGTTCTTTCCACCAGGTGTAATCTTCAATACTATCAAGAGTTGGTGGCTTTGAGTGAGTTCCATAAAAGTTATCATGCTTGATGTTCTCATTTAGCACCTTCGAAATGGTTTTTGGTGTAATATTTGTAGCCTCAGACGATTCGGTTGCGAACGCGTTGTAAAACGTATTGAAAAATTCCTCAGCCATGATGCAAACCTGAACAATTAATCAAACAAACACATTCAGTACAATCAAATATCAAATAAACTGAAATTGACTGACACTTGATCGTCGTGAAATGATTCCGACACAAAATTTCACTTTTCAAGCGAAATAGGTAACTCAAGCGAAATCTCAAGTTGAATCAGAATGAGACTTCAAGCGAAATCTTTTGACTAACTACTTCAAGCGAAATCAATCATTGACACTTCAAGCGAAATCTGTATTAATCTTCAAGCGAAATAGTGACTTGAAGCGAAATCAACATTCAACAGCTTTCAAGCGAAATCAAAAGTTGACCAAGTTGAAGCGAAATCAAGACTTTTGAAGCGAAATCTGATTGATTTTCAAGCGAAACCCTGAATACTCTTTCAAGAGAAATCTAGTTTCTGTCCAGTTTTTGTCATTTTTACTTCGAATTTTGGTCTCAAACTTTCAAGGCTTTGTTAGAATACTATTTTGCATGTTCGGTGAAAAATTCATTCCATTCTGACCATGAAATCTCGTTCAGATTGAAAAAGAAGGTGTAGAAGTCAGAAAGTAGATGATATCAAGCTAAACTCTTCTTCCTGAGCTCTGATACCACTTGTTGGATCGTTGTTTGACCCGACTGAGTCGTTCAGAAGAGTTTTACATCCAGTTTAAAGGCGGAATCAGTAAACCGGACACGAAAACAGCTTGTAATCTTTAATCTGTTGCTTGTATTGATAATAACAATGTTTACAACCTGAACAGAAATTGGCAGCACTTCGTTACAGTTCTGAAAGATGCGTACCAAATGAAATGTCAAGTGCCCTATATATAGAGGTGTGGATTTCGCTTGAAGGTGACCAGAACAGGTTCAAGCGAAATCTATTGTGTCAATTTCGCTTGAACTTGTCACAAGTCCATTTCAAGCGAAATCATTACTTAAACCTCATTTCTCAGTTTCTCGAACCTCGTGCACAGAATATCCTATTCTATCCTATTACATGATACAAGACGAAGTCAATAGACGTAATGCACTAACAATCATATTGATGGTATTAATCATGATCGCACTGATCATAAAGATTTATGAGGCTTGAGTATAGCTCACCATCTTTGACAGGGAATCATAAAAGATCACAACTGTCTTTGTCACGAATGGACAATATAATATAGCCCGTAGGCAAAACATCACTAGGATGTTATATGATATTAGTCATGATCGCATTGATCATATAGACTATTAGGCTTGAGCATAGCTCACCACCTTAGACAAGGAATCATAAAGATCACAGTGTCAATGTCTCAAATGGACAATACATTATAGCCCGTAGGCAAAACATCACTAAAGGATGATTATTTCAAATAAGGGAATTTAGATTAACCTCTGTGGCCTGTGTGACTTTAACGATTCACAGTTTGCCAAAAATGTTAACATAGTCACAGATTTTAACAGGGATTGGAATCTTTTGGATAGGTTTTACCGTCTTGGCCATGTCTGAAATTACATTTAGGCTAGGTTTTACCATCTTGGCCATCTCTGCATTGACATTTAGGCTAGGTTTTACCTTTAATATACTTTTAATATCTGTCGCATAGCAATCCTATTTTGAGATGTTAAATATGGATCTGACTCTAATTGTGGAGGTACCATCTTGGCCCAGTCTTAAAATGACACGTGGCTAGGTCTTGCCCTTTTTAGATTTTGCCATTTTATTATAATGGTAGATCTTATAAAAGGAATGTTACTTTTCATTTATTTTATGTATTATATTTATATATATTAATAAAAATGAAATTTTTGATAAAGCATTCCAATGATTTTAAAGAAGGTACAGAATTGCCCTGAACGGGACTTGAAAGAAATAATGTTGTCCTTGAAGGGACTAAAAATAAATATGTCCTTATAAGGACTATTGAGGAAACAATTTTTCAGCAAGGGAGTTTCTTCTTCGTTCTATTCCTGAATGCTTTCACCTTGGTTGCACGTTTCATCCTGATCGCGGTACGAAGCTCAGCATTTCAAGGCTCCAGACGTGGTGAATTCCTATTACAGCTCCTTCGCTTGACGACGTATCCAAAAATTTGGAAGCAAAGATTTCCAGATTAGGATTTAGATTATTCCTATGTTAAGTCTAGACTCAGAAGGTCAAGGAATGTGCTACTGTGTCATTGAGATTAAACACAAAAGGCTAGTGTTTAATTCACTCAATGTTGGCTCTGATACCAACCTGTCACACCCCGAATTCCACGTGTCACCGGTGGGCCCGGTGGGGAGTATCGTGACGTAGTTGATGTCATCATAGTCCAACAACACAATATATATAAATGCACAGCGGAAGCAAAGGATAAATATATTACAATCCGAATATAAAGTAATATCAAGTATTACAACGGAAAGTAATGGATCCACAGGCGGATCAAAAAAAATAAACAGCGTTCAACAGACTTTAGACGCCTAGAATTTGCAAGATTCCTTATTAACGTCCTGAGCAGCTTCCAGCCTATTACGTACTTGTACCTGTCACTTAGACTTTTGAAAATACGTCAGTTTTCACCGGTAAATACACTCAACCGACTCATTTGAAAAGAGTTTAAGAAAATTGATTTAGATGCACTAGGCACAAAATATTTTGACACTTTGATTAAAATGCACAAGGCAAAATTAATCTTTTATACTTGGGACAAACTATATCTCATGCTATCTGTTTTACATAACTTGCTCTACATACGGGGCCCGGTTCTATGCCGGTTCAAGATTAACCGACACACCACTATTCCCATATTGGGAATCCCTTATTGGGTATAATTAGTTAATAAGCATAGGTATAATGCCCACAAGGCCGATTCCTTTAAGTGGGATACCAGTTTTTACATATGCATCTGTCAGGTGTATGCCTACACCCCGTGCTTAGGTCGTGTCCATTGCAATTTGATGAGTCAAGGATATCCAGGACACGGTCGCATTAATCCCCAATGTTTCAGTCAAGCAATACGAATTAAAACAGGTTATTTGGATTTCCCGACTCATTGGTCTTTGAATCCCATACCTGACCATGCGGTATTTATATTACCGTATCCCAAGCCCGTAATAGGGAAAATAAGTTAAGGGTATTTACCTGAGCTAG
This sequence comes from Helianthus tuberosus, assembly GCA_030545235.1. NCBI lineage: Eukaryota > Viridiplantae > Streptophyta > Magnoliopsida > Asterales > Asteraceae > Helianthus > Helianthus tuberosus. Next base: position 8,759,846 of record CM060408.1, read on the forward strand.
CTTCTGTCTTAAATAGCAAGAATTATAATAACTCAGCCGTATTCACTTAAGTAAGCGTAGGTACAATTTACCGGAAGGCTCTAGTCTGGAAATGATGGTATAAATAACCAATTAGAATGCTAATGGGTCTTTAATTAAGCCTAAGCTTAGACCGGTTAGTCTTAAGGAAAGATACGGTTCAAACGCATGATTAAGCGAAGATCGGAAAAGAATGTGCTTTAGACCCGACAAGTTTGGAGACTTGTATAATATGGGTATTTCATACACATTCTGGATTTTTGAAATAAAATGTTAAGGTTAAACCCGTTTCGGTTATTTTATGAAAACTAGCCTCGTAAGCTCAACCGTATGCTTATAAGCGAAGCCGGGTAACCTGATGAGTTATACACAAACTTCATATGCCAATATGTTTAAAATATGTTAAGATATCAGTAAGATATCAATATGTATGCCCGTTATAGTTTTAAAACCGAATTAAGCCTCAAAAGGGCAATTTGGTCATTTTACGATGCATAAAGAGAGCTAGTGTATAAACTGATGTCATGGTCATTATGTTTTTGTAAAAATACTTTATTTATGATGTTATATCAGTAGGGTGTCGGCAATATGTGTGATTTATAGTTTAAAACCAAACTATGCCCCGAAAGGGCATTTTGGTAATTTCACACGTAGCTTGGCGACTTATTTGGAAATCTGAGTTTGGGTCAAGTACCTACTGAATTTATATTTAAAATATGTTTAATAACCAGTAGGTATCAAGTTTTATTTCATAGATATGGTATTAAACCATACTATGCGCCGGAAAGTCGTAAAAGTCGGTAAATGACGATCTAGATGAGGTTTAAGGTTAAGTATATGTTATGAACAGATTTGTAAGGTTAAAATAAGTTATTTATTAGTTCATAACAGTAGGTAAAAGATTTAGTTATGAAAATGTACTAAAATTCATTTTAAGCCTCATAAGGGTATTTTCGTCATTTATCGAATACACGCAACGCATGCATGCAAACTTAGTTTGAATCTGATTTAATATTTAAAATTTTTTATAAATATAATATAACATCAGTGAATAAGGAGTTTTGCCATAAAAATCATGTTTATACCATTCCATATGCCGAAAGGGCATTTTGGTCATTTTAAAAATATACAAAATGGTTTTTATGCAAAACTCAAATCATGACCAGATCTTGATATCAAAATAAGTTTGAAATATTGTTAGATCAGTTTATAAACCACATGCATGCTCATATTTATTAAAAATTCTCATTTTAACATAAAAGGGTATTTTAGGCCTTTTAACGAAACTTGTGTTAAATCTCAGATTTTGAATATGATCTTGTAGTACGACCACAGAGGGTTATACTACATAATATAAGGATCATAATATGACTTTGATTCAGCCCTTAAAGTCATTAAATCGGGTCAGATTTGAAAGTCAAAGGTTTTGTCAAACTGTTTAGACTTTTTGAGTCAAACAAGCAATTTCACCAAATTGATCAGTTTATCATGTTCTTGTAACAATTACCAAGTTATTTAGGTGACAAAACCTGATCCATAATCTCTGTTATATCAGATTTGATTAATTTAAGAATCTACCCAGTTTGACTTTTAGATTACTAACTTTGACTTATCAAATGGACTAGAATTCGTGGAAATCAGAAAGCATGATTTTGATGGATCATTTCAAGCATCAATACCATCAACTAACAAGATTCAATTGGACTTAGAACTGATCAATTCATGATCAATTCTGGAAGTCAAACAAAAGTCAAATATTAGTGTTCTAGGGTAAAATGAATCAAGAACAAGGATCAATACATCAAGGAGTACTTACAATTACTGAGTGGATGATCAAAGAACACCAGAAAGATGCAAGATGGTTGTGATAATCGGATTAGAACCTGCTTGGGTGTTTGAAGGTTGCAAAAATTTCTAAAAAAGAAGAACATAAGATGTTCTATAGGATCCTTGGATTGAATCTGATCACAACAGGTGTTAAATGGTTTGATAAATCTGTGGGCAAGCCCCTAGTATCGGTTTTGTGGTATTAGAATCAGATTGGACATGAAAACAGCAACGAACAGGCTGTAAACAGCTGTTTTGCACTTCTGATCAGTCCATGCGGCCCGCCTGAGGAACACCAGAAGCTAATGCGGGCCGCCTGCAGGTCCATAACAGCAGCAACATTTTAAAAAATGGCAGAAATGGTCCCTGTGGGTCTTTAAGGTCATTTAAGGCACGTTTAAGGCCCGTTATCCTCATTTCAAGGCTCTAACATGATGCCTAAGTATAGGGGACAAGAAACATGTTCAAAAACATGTCGGATGTCGGTTCGTTTGGCCGTACGGTCACGTTGTTTATCTATTTACGACGAAACACGAACGGACGCTAAAAACGAACCAAACGACGCGACGAAGGGGATTTTATCAAGGCGATCACTAAAATAAAATATTTTAGTGCTTACATAAATTTTTGGGTGTCCGGGGATATTCAGATTGTGAGATATGCGCGAAAATGCAAACTTGTGCACTTTTTGACACTTTTAGTCCCTAAATGACACAAAAGTTTATTTTTGCGCACCAAACACCTCCAAGCCTATATCTAAGCTATAGAAAGAATAAATAGGGTATGTTTAACTTATGGATATATTCCGGAAGGTCCGTTACCATACGATTCGACCTCCTTTTGCAGTTTGACGCAATTAGTCCCTTAATTTCAGTGTTTGACTTCATTAGGGTTTATTACACGTGTCAATACTTCATTGGACGTGATTTTACGAGGTGTTACATCCTCACCCCCTTAAAAGAAATCTCGACCTCGAGATTGGCTAAAATGTTGGAAGTTCTTTTTGTCGCATAATATACTTAACTTCTATAGCATATTTGGAGTTTCTCCAAGCTCCCAAAGTAACCCTTATATTTGGTACATGTATCCTTTTGGAGCTTCTTAACCTATCGATCCTTAATCGATATAGATTGCTCATCATATCATAGGTCTGCATATCAATAAGTGATAATGCTTCTTGCCTTATTGCTGAAACATATCCTCGATCCATTAGTGGTATGCTCCGCCAAGCTCCATAAATAGTCTTTAGCTTATAAGCTATTTGATCTGATACATTCGATTCCCCCGAATGATTTTATATATTCAGAGTTTAACTAGCCTGAAAATTAACAAATTGGCACACCCTTCCAGGGTGATATCTTTGTTGAACCTTATTCCCTAATAAGAACTTAGGAGGGTTGCTATTTTCATTAATCCTTGATTTTCTGCTAATTGCTGGCAACTTTCAGATGATTACGAAAAATGCATGATCTTATTTGTTGTTTTCCAAGGCAACTTTCAAATCCTAGTAATTAGGCTTCCTAGTATCTCGTCCATCAAATGGGCGTTTTGATATTCTGCTTCTACAAGGTCTCCAAAGGAGCAATCCTTGATACTTATATAACCACTATTACAAAAAGCTTATTTTAAGGTGAGATGGTTATTCCAACCACTGCTTAAAACTAATCTTATGGAATAGCTAATCCTCACAGTTAGTCGAACAAATCGACGATCCTGGGCAGCTGATGGCGACTCTTAATTGTTGCCTAATTAGGGTTGCGGTAAACAATGCATAAGTAAAATGAACCATCTTTCATAAATAACTATACCAAATTCTCAGGATATTGAGTTAGGCTATATGAATCCTCTATTTTAAAACTCAGTTAATCAGGGTTTCGGTTCTTCCAATGATGGTACTAGCCGTCTTGGGGATTTCATAATAATACAACCTTAAATGGGATATAAATCTTAATCCTACCTGTCTCTCAGGGGTAAACAGGGTAATCTTAGGAGAAGATAATTATGACACACAGAGATGCCAGGGATATCCTTATTCTCAGGCTTTGGTTCAACTATCGATGTCGGTGTCAGGTAAATGACACATTCTCTTTACAAATGCAAGGATGCCCTAAGTAGAGATACTCCTAAGGACATTTTTATAATGGATATCTTCTTTGAATACTACTAGTCGACTTTAGTACAATATGATCATTGGGATATCTCAGGGGTTCCATGCATTAAACCTCCATACTGATCAGGCATGGAAGCAATCTATGGGACACACTAGGATACGCCAATCCTCATATGGTACTTTTATCAAACATAGTTTGGCATTCGCAGGCGATAGAAACAATGAGAAAAATAATAAAAATATAGTAATATATATTGTCGTACTCTTTTTGGGGAAGAGTACTCCAGATTCTTGTGAAAGGATATCCCCGAGGATGGAAGAGATGGTCAATATAGATTTCCATCGGTAAATTATACCTTATTTTTAATATCTGAAGTTCTTATAAGTGTAATCAAAAGTTTGCTAAGCTTATGGTTTACTAAAGGTTTATTATCCCTTGCATTAACGTAAAATACTTAGCAGATACAATTGATGCTAAAAGGTAAGGACGTACCTCTTTATTGATATGCACGGTCTCTGGCATTCAACTAGCAGTTTAGGCGTTTCCTTTCTTATCCATCCCAGACTTAGCTGTTCTTTCCTTGGCAGCCTCCGGGCAATTAGTACTGATGTGGCCCTTTTCGCCACATCTGAAACAGCTTGCATTCTTTATGTCCCTCTACATTCGTGGGACTGGTGGCCAGTTCTTTTGCAGATGCCACATTGCTTTATCTTTTGGTTTGATCGACACTGTCCCCAGTGTCTTCTTTTGCAGGTTTTGCATGTAGGCTTTTTGTTGGAATTCTGCTGGTTATTGTTGAACTCGGATTTGTTCTTCTTAGGATTCTGGGAGTTATCCTCCTCCCTTTTACGCTTCCCATCTTCAGAGGCCTTGGCAGCCTTGTTTCTAACCACATCGAGTGTGAGAGACAGCTACAGATCTGCCGCTGACCTGAATGTAGTAGGTCTCGATGCTTTCACACTTGCCTTTATTTCTGGGGCTAGACCCCCAATAAAGCGAGCTATTCGCTTTGGTTCCGGGGTGATCAAATAAGGAACCAATCAAGACTTGGTATTGAAACTTGTAAGGTAAGCTTGACAATCTAAGTTCTCCATGACTAATGTCAAGAATTCAGTCTCGATCTTCTCAACTTCATGTTGAGGACAATAGTTTTCTTTGATAAGAGCCTCACCCTTAAATGATTGCGACACAAACTTGACCACATCCCTCTCAGCGCACCCGTTGATATCCACAACTGTATCCATCTCATCTAACCATGTCATACAATCTACAGCTCCTTCCTCCCCAGTAAAATCCCTGGGTTTACATGAAACAAAGTACTTGTAGGAGCAACCCTTATCACGGGGTCCTTGATTCAGTATGATCTGTTGAGACGGATCACTATGATGATTAGAAGAATGACGCTCGTCATCCTCCTTCTTGGGTTCATCCTTCTTGGGAGGTGGCTTTGCATGCGGTGTTGTTAGGGTCCTACTTCGAGTCCCACTATACTCTTCATATTGCCGCTCCAAGGCTTTTGTAACTGCGTCTTCTACTAACGCTTTTAGTTCAACACCCGTTAAACTAATTCGGGTGTTATCATTGCTATCCACTGGGTGGCTATTAATTTCATCTGAGCCAGCCATTTAATTGAACTGTTACATAAAACAAGGACAATAGTTTACTTGGGAGTTTATTATGGAATTGTCTTTTATGGCAATTCATTAACCATGGTAACGGAGACCATATTTGGTTAATTTATTAATCACATTTTATTTAGGATTTATATTATAACTTATCCTAATTATAAAAACAATAACAGTTTTACTAGTGGCACGAAAGGCCTAGTCACAAGGACATTTATAAACTATAAGCTATGATTTCAGAGAATCAGAGCATTGAGGTTTGAATCATAGTTCATTGTCTATTTTGGTCAGGGAGTCATCGCTACCCCTGTCTTTTGGCTCATGTAGGAATGAGCAAGGCCCGTAGGCACTGTATTATCAATGCATGGTCAAAATATGATCATCTTAATTGATGATTTAAATCCATGATGCAGAGATCATTAAGTTGGGTTAGGAATCCTTTGAAGGATCCTTATATAAGAATGACGTGTGTGATTTTAATGAATCACGTCTGCCAGGAGTGTTAACATATTTTCAGATGTTAACAGGGAAACGAATCTTTTAAACAGGTCTTACCATCTTGGCCAGGTCTTTATAATGACACTAAGGCTAGGTTTCACTCTTAAGATTCTCATTCATATGTATACTGGCAGGGAAAAAGGAATTTATTTTACTCAGGATTTTTATCATAAATCCTAATTTACAAGTTAATAGTAGCACAAATGGCCTAGTCGTGTAGACAAGTTTAATTTATAAGCCACGATTTCGGAGAATCGAGGCATTAAGGTTTGAATCAAAGTCCATCACCTTTGAACAGGGAGTCGTAGACCACAACTGTCGTTGTCATAATTGACGATACAATATGGCCCGTAGGCAAATCAATTTACACTACAAAATGATGCTTTAAGAGAGATAATAATCATAGCACCGATGATAGTAGTCATGATAGTATTGATCATATTGACTATGAGGCTTGGGCATAGCCCACCACTTTAGACAGGGAACCTTAATGGTTACAACTGTCATTGTCGTATTGACAATATAATAAAGTATAGCCCGTAGGCACTTCATCCCTAAGGATGTTAATAGTATGATCATCATATTGATGATATTAATCATGATCGCACTGATCATAAAGATTTATGAGGCTTGAGTATAGCTCACCACCTTTGACAGGGAATCATAAAAGATCACAACTGTCTTTGTCACGAATGGACAATATAATATAGCCCGTAGGCAAAACATCACTAGGATGTTATATGATATTAGTCATGATCGCATTGATCATATAGACTATTAGGCTTGAGCATAGCTCACCACCTTAGACAAGGAATCATAAAGATCACAGTGTCAATGTCTCAAATGGACAATACATTATAGCCCGTAGGCAAAACATCACTAAAGGATGATTATTTCAAATAAGGGAATTTAGATTAACCTCTGTGGCCTGTGTGACTTTAACGATTCACAGTTTGCCAAAAATGTTAACATAGTTACAGATTTTAACAGGGATTGGAATCTTTTGGATAGGTTTTACCGTCTTGACCATGTCTGAAATGACATTTAGGCTAGGTTTTACCATCTTGGCCATGTCTGCATTGACATTTAGGCTAGGTTTTACCTTTAATATACTTTTAATATCTATCGCATAGCAATCCTATTTTGAGATGTTAAATATGGATCTGAATCTAATTGTGGAGGTACCATCTTGGCCCGGTCTTAAAATGACACGTGGCTAGGCCTTGCCCTTATTAGATTTTGCCATTTTATTATAATGGTAGATCTTATAAAAGGAATGTTACTTTTCATTTATTTTATGTATTATATTTATATATATTAATAAAAATGAAATTTTTGATAAAGCATTCCAATGATTTTAAAGAAGGTACAGAATTGCCCTGAACGGGACTTGAAAGGAATAATGTTGTCCTTGAAGGGACTAAAAATAAATATGTCCTTATAAGGACTATTGAGGATACGATTTTTCAGCAAGGGAGTTTCTTCTTCGTTCTATTCCTGAATGCTTTCACCTTGGTTGCACGTTTCATCCTGATCGCGGTACGAAGCTCAGCATTTCAAGGCTCCAGACGTGGAGAATTCCTATTACAGCTACTTCGCTTGACGACGTATCCAAAAATTTGGAAGCAAAGATTTCCAGATTAGGATTTAGATTATTCCTATGTTAAGTCTAGACTCAGAAGGTCAAGGAATTTGCTACTGTGTCATTGAGATTAAACACAAAAGGCTAGTGTTTAATTCACTCAATGTTGGCTCTGATACCAACCTGTCACACCCCGAATTCCACGTGTCACCGGTGGGCCCGGTGGGGAGTATCGTGACGTAGTTGATGTCATCATTGTCCAACAACACAATATATATAAATGCACAGCGGAAGCAAAGGATAAATATATTACAATCCGAATATAAAGTAATATCAAGTATTACAACGGAAAGTAATGGATCCACAGGCAGATCAAAACAAATAAACAGCGTTCAACAGACTTTAGACGCCTAGAATTTGCAAGATTCCTTATTAACGTCCTGAGCAGCTTCCAGCCTATTACGTACTTGTACCTGTCACTTAGACTTTTGAAAATACGTCAGTTTTCACTGGTAAATACACTCAACCGACTCATTTGAAAAGAGTTTAAGAAAATTGATTTAGATGCACTAGGCACAAAATATTTTGACACTTTGATTAAAATGCACAAGGCAAAATTAATCTTTTATACTTGGGACAAACTATATCTCATGTTATCAGTTTTACATAACTTGCTCTACATACGGGGCCCGGTTCTATGCCGGTTCAAGATTAACCGACACACCACTATTCCCATATTGGGAATCCCTTATTGGGTATAATTAGTTAATAAGCATAGGTATAATGCCCACAAGGCCGATTCCTTTAAGTGGGATACCAGTTTTTACATATGCATCTGTCAGGTGTATGCCTACACCCCGTGCTTAGGTCGTGGCCATTGCAATTTGATGAGTCAAGGATATCCAGGACACGGTCGCATTAATCCCCAATGTTTCAGTCAAGCAATACGAATTAAAACAGGTTATTTGGATTTCCCGACTCATTGGTCTTTGAATCCCATACCTGACCATGCGGTATTTATATTACCGTATCCCAAGCCCGTAATAGGGAAAATAAGTTAAGGGTATTTACCTGAGCTAGCTTCTGTCTTAAATAGCAAGAATTATAATAACTCAGCCGTATTCACTTAAGTAAGCGTAGGTACAATTTACTGGAAGGCTCTAGTCTGGAAATGATGGTATAAATAACCAATTAGAATGCTAATGGGTCTTTAATTAAGCCTAAGCTTAGACCGGTTAGTCTTAAGGAAAGATACGGTTCAAACGCATGATTAAGCGAAGACCGGAAAAGAATGTGCTTTAGACCCGAAAAGTTTGGAGACTTGTATAATATGGGTATTTCATACACATTCTGGATTTTTGAAATAAAATGTTAAGGTTAAACCCGTTTCGGTTATTTTATGAAAACTAGCCTCGTAAGCTCAACCGTATGCTTATAAGCGAAGCCGGGTAACCTGATGAGTTATACACAAGTTTCATATGCCAATATGTTTAAAATATGTTAAGATATCAGTAAGATATCAATATGTATGCCCGTTATAGTTTTAAAACCGAATTAAGCCTCAAAAGGGCAATTTGGTCATTTTACGATGCATAAAGAGAGCTAGTGTATAAACTGATGTCATGGTCATTATGTTTTTGTAAAAATACTTTATTTATGATGTTATATCAGTAGGGTGTCGGAAATATGTGTGATTTATAGTTTAAAACCAAACTATGCCCCGAAAGGGCATTTTGGTAATTTCACACGTAGCTTGGCGACTTATTTGGAAATCTGAGTTTGGGTCAAGTACCTACTGAATTTATATTTAAAATATGTTTAATAACCAGTAGGTATCAAGTTTTATTTCATAGATATGGTATTAAACCATACTATGCGCCGGAAAGGCGTAAAAGTCGGTAAATGATGATCTAGATGAGGTTTAAGGTTAAGTATATGTTATGAACAGATTTGTAAGGTTAAAATAAGTTATTTATTAGTTCATAAGAGTAGGTAAAAGATTTAGTTATGAAAATTTACTAAAATTCATTTTAAGCCTCATAAGGGTATTTTCGTCATTTATCGAATACACGCAACGCATGCATGCAAACTTAGTTTGAATCTGATTTAATATTTAAAATTTTTTATAAATATAATATAACATCAGTGAATAAGGAGTTTTGCCATCAAAATCATGTTTATACCATTCCATATGCCGAAAGGGCATTTTGGTCATTTTAAAAATATACAAAATGGTTTTTATGCAAAACTCAAATCATGACCAGATCTTGATATCAAAATAAGTTTGAAATATTGTTAGATCAGTTTATAAACCACATGCATGCTCATATTTATTAAAAATTCTCATTTTAACATAAAAGGGTATTTTAGGCCTTTTAACGAAACTTGTGTTAAATCTCAGATTTTGAATATGATCTTGTAGTACGACCACAGAGGGTTATACTACATAATATAAGGATCATAATATGACTTTGATTCAGCCCTTAAAGTCATTAAATCGGGTCAGATTTGAATGTCAAAGGTTTGGTCAAACTGTTTAGACTTTTTGAGTCAAACAAGCAATTTCACCAAATTGATCAGTTTATCATGTTCTTGTAACAATTACCAAGTTATTTAGGTGACAAAACCTGATCCATAATCTCTGTTATATCAGATTTGATTAATTTAAGAATCTACCCAGTTTGACTTTTAGATTACTAAGTTTGACTTATCAAATGGACTAGAATTCGTGGAAATCAGAAAGCATGATTTTGATGGATCATTTCAAGCATCAGTACCATCAACTAACAAGATTCAATTGGACTTAGAACTGATCAATTCATGATCAATTCTGGAAGTCAAACAAAAGTCAAATATTAGTGTTCTAGGCTAAAATGAATCAAGAACAAGGATCAATACATCAAGGAGTACTTACAATTACTGAGTGGATGATCAAAGAACACCAGAAAGATGCAAGATGGTTGTGATAATCGGATTGGAACCTGCTTAGGTGTTTGAAGGTTGCAAAAATTTCTAAAAATGAAGAACAATAGATGTTCTATAGGATCCTTGGATTGAATCTGATCACAACAGGTGTTAAATGGTTTGATAAATCTGTGGGCAAGCCCCTAGTATCGGTTTTGTGGTAAGATTGGACATGAAAACAGCAACGAACAGGCTGTAAACAGCTGTTTTGCACTTCTGATCAGTCCATGCGGCCCGCCTGAGGAACACCAGAAGCTAATGCGGGCCACCTGCAGGTCCATAACAGCAGCAACATTTTAAAAAATGGCAGAAATGGTCCCTGTGGGTCTTTAAGGTCATTTAAGGCACGTTTAAGGCCCGTTATCCTCATTTCAACTCTCTAACATGATGCCTAAGTATAGGGGACAAGAAACATGTTCAAAAACATGTCGGATGTCGGTTCGTTTGGCCGTACGGTCACGTTGTTTGTCTATTTACGACGAAACACGAACGGACGCTAAAAACGAACCAAACGACGCGACAAAGGGGATTTTATCAAGGCGATCACTAAAATAAAATATTTTAGTGCTTACATAAATTTTTGGGTGTCCGGGGATATTCAGATTGTGAGATATGCGCGAAAATGCAAACTTGTGCACTTTTTGACACTTTTAGTCCCTAAATGACACAAAAGTTTATTTTTGCGCACCAAACACCTCCAAGCCTATATCTAAGCTATAGAAAGAATAAATAGGGTATGTTTAACTTATGGATATATTCCGGAAGGTCCGTTACCATACGATTCGACCTCCTTTTGCAGTTTGACGCAATTAGTCCCTTAATTTCAGTGTTTGACTTCATTAGGGTTTATTACACGTGTCAATACTTCATTGGACGTGATTTTATGAGGTGTTACATCCTCACCCCCTTAAAAGAAATCTCGACCTCGAGATTGGCTAAAATGTTGGAAGTTCTTTTTGTCGCATAATATACTTAACTTCTATAGCATATTTGGAGTTTCTCCAAGCTCCCAAAGTAACCCTTATATTTGGTACATGTATCCTTTTGGAGCTTCTTAACCTATCGATCCTTAATCGATATAGATTGCTCATCATATCATAGGTCTGCATATCAATAAGTGATAATCCTTCTTGCCTTATTGCTGAAACATATCCTCGATCCATTAGTGGTATGCTCCGCCAAGCTCCATAAATAGTCTTTAGCTTATAAGCTATTTGATCTGATACATTCGATTCCCCCGAATGATTTTATATATTCAGAGTTTAACTAGCCTGAAAATTAACAAATTGGCACACCCTTCCAGGGTGATATCTTTGTTGAACCTTATTCCCTAATAAGAACTTAGGAGGGTTGCTATTTTCATTAATCCTTGATTTTCTGCTAATTGCTGGCAACTTTTATATGATTACGAAAATTGCATGATCTTATTTGTTGTTTTCCAAGGCAACTTTCAAATCCTAGTAATTAGGCTTCCTAGTATCTCGTCCATCAAACGGGCGTTTTGATATTCTTCTTCTACAAGGTCTCCAAAGGAGCAATCCTTAATACTTATATAACCACTATTACAAAAAAGCTTATTTTAAGGTGAGATGGTTATTCCAACCACTGCTTAAAACTAATCTTATGGAATAGCTAATCCTCACAGTTAGTCGAACAAATCGACGATCCTGGGCAGCTGATGGCGACTCTTAATTGTTGCCTAATTAGGGTTGCGGTAAACAATGCATAAGCAAAATGAACCGTCTTTCATAAATAACTATACCGAATTCTCAGGATATTGAGTTAGGCTATATGAATCCTCTATTTTAAAACTCAGTTAATCAGGGTTTCGGTTCTTCCAATGATGGTACTAGCCGTCTTGGGGATTTCATAATAATACAACCTTAAATGGGATATAAATCTTAATCCTACCTGTCTCTCAGGGGTAAACAGGGTAATCTTAGGAGAAGATAATTATGACACACAGAGATGCCAGGGATGTCCTTATTCTCAGGCTTTGGTTCATCTATCGATGTCGGTGTCAGGTAAATGACACATTCTCTTTACAAATGCAAGGATGCCCTAAGTAGAGATACTCCTAAGGACATTTTTATAATGGATATCTTCTTTGAATTTAACTTATAAACTATGAACACACCTCGAACACACGAACCCGGATTGATCGTCACACAAGCGATGTGCGGAAACCACCGCGTGTCTCATACCGCATTGTAGAACTCATATAAAAGGTGTAGAAGATGAGAGAATCACAGTCACACACAGTGAAGAACACACAAAGTTAGAGCTTATTTCTCTCTTTAAAATTCAATCTTGCATAGAAAGTTTTCTCCAAAAAGCCCTTGTTTCATTCATTCTCTCTGATTGCATACATCCACTTAGTAGATATACAATCCCAAGTTCGGACACACCAGTCCTTACAAATGAAACCCTAGTCTAAATACGGACATAACACTAAGAATCATAAGTACTGACAAGCTAAAACACTAAATTCGGACACACCAAAGAACTTATAAGTTCTTACATCTCTAAACTATAAATTCGGACATCTAGGCATAAGAAACTATAAGTTCTGACAATCTTGAATCATAAATTCGGACAACTTAGGGCATATACTTGTCCGAATTTGATAGATTACTTTTAACTAACTTGCAAAACAAGTCCCTGAAGATCTTTCGAACAGAAGCATCCAACATTTATCAACCTGAGGTGTGTTGATGCAGATTTTGTGTCCGATGCTTGTCGAATAGATTAGTTTTATTTTATGCTGAATTTGTAATAGTTAGTGAAACGGTCTATCGAACGTGTATAGACCCGCTCGTTTGAAGTGGTCAAACGAGAGGGTTATTTGGTTGACCGTGTGTGTTTGCAAGACAAGGGGTGTGACTATAAATAGAAAACCCTTGCCATTTGCAACACTTGGAGTTTTTAGGAGGTTTGAGACCTCACCGGGAGAGATCACCACTTGGTCTCTCCCCGGATGTATACTTCTTTGGTATTAGTTCGGTTATCATGTAATCGGGCCGATTTGTAATGTTTTACTACCGGATTAATACAAAGTTGTTTGTTTATCATCTCTAATCTCTCCCGTCTTGAACCGATCTCACACGAATCACGGTTTCGGTCACGAAACTCGGTCCTACAATTGGTATCAGAGCCATGGTGTCCGATTTAGTAAATCTAACCGTTTACTAAGTCACATGTGCTCTAGATCTGTGATTTTAGTGATTTTTTGTTCAAGAAGAAAAGTTGGGTGAAAATGAGAAAAACTCAGATCTGGACCCGAATATTCAGATCTGTGCTGAAACAAGTGTTCGGTTTTATGTTTTTCACCTATATAATCAAGTTATCATCATCAAAAAAATCAAAAATACAATGTTTTTGTCAAATCTGCAAAAGAACAGTACACTGTGTTCTTGAGATGTTCTTGGCGGCTGCTTAAAGAAAATAGGGTTTCTTCATATCCACCCCCCCCGAAACGCCCCCAGCTCCGACGAAACTGAATCTATGACGAAACGCCCACACCCACGACGAAACAACAAATCTGTTTCGTCAAACTCATTCAAAGTTCTGTTTCGTCGACAAGAATTAAACACATGTTTCGTCTCAATAAAATTCTGTTTCGTCGGCTCCCCTAGTCCTTTCGTCGACTGAAGTGTTTCTCCGATCAAAAGTGTTTCTCCGTTCAGATTGTGTTGGAGATATGGTTATGGCTACTGTAAAGAAGGGGAAACCGGATCTTAGGAAGATACCAAGATGATGGTGTCTGCTGTTTAGCTGTTTAGTATGATGTTGTCGAGTGGTTGCTGGGAATCGAAAAGAGAAGAGTATGTAACCGATTGGAGTTTTGAAAGTATCACAGATTTGGGATCTGTGATTTGTTGCTTCTGATTGTTTATCAAAGAGAAGAAGACCTGATGTATGAAGTGTTATCGCAGAGGAGAAGAAAGACAAAAGGGGCAGCTAGGTCTTATTCGAGCCCACTTAAGTTGTTGTGCATAAAAATGATGATGTCATTCTCGCACTTATCGGTTGTGGTCACTTCTATTTTGTACGCCGACTCAAACCAACGGAGGAAAGCCATCGACTCGGGTCTTGAATCGAACCAAACCGAGCCAAGTGGGGTCGGGTATTCGCGTAGTTGATTTGAATCGGGCTTCCAAATTTCAACATCAAATTCGTATGAATTTGGGAGCGCGCGGGATGATGCGGCATGATGAAAACAAGAGATGATGAAAACTTGATTTTTTTGAAAAATGTGGGGTAGTCACGGTTACCGATGCAAATGTCAAAAATGGTGACACGACTATTATGGGCCAAAAACCAAAAACGAAAACGGTATGTTCACTTCCGCACGTCAATGTTTATGATTGTTATCGGTTATTCGTAAATGTTCGAAAGCATTTTGTTTATTGTCATATTCTCGCATTTGAAAACGAACGTATGAACCTGGAACGTCAATACCGGTCCTAACGAGTTCACAAAGTCTTTGGAGGGATACAAGTCGGATCCTACGGGGTACTAGGCGAAATTTCTTTATCAACTAGAATATGCAACGAAGAAATCTTTTTGTTTATTGTCATATTCTCGCATTTGGTAACGAATGAATGAACCTAGAATGTCAATACCGGTCCTAACGAGTTCACAAAGTCTTTGGAGGGATACAAGTCGGATCCTACGGGGTACTAGGGGACGTTCTTATTCAACTAGAATATGCAAAGAAGAAAGTCGTTTTCGTGATTTTTCGGAACCGAGAACATTCAATGAAGATTGACGACAGTTCCGCTCAGTGGATGGAATTGGTGAACATTTGACGACAGTTCCTTTAAAGTGGAGGGAATCTGTTAAGGTTTAGAGATCTTACCAAAGAAATAGGGGGAATAAAAATTTTCGTATGTTGAATTTCTTCGGTAAATTTTTAAACGCAATCACAGGTGGTAGAGTTTGTGATTTTTTGGTGATACAAACGGTTCTGCGTGGAATGTTTTGCACAGACACATATTTGAGGATTTTAATTAATTCTCCAGCCAGCGTGAAGGGTTTTGCACGGAAACATACAGGTATCTAAAGTCGACAGTTGTTTCAAAGCGCTGTTTACTGAAGACCTGGGGGAATCTTTATGAAACCTGATAGTTCAAGGCTGAAGACCTACAGGATTCGGTTTTGGGTTTGATGTTTCTTTGGGATTTTACAGGGATCTGGGGGTAACTCAATTCGTTGAGTTTGCAAACGATGTACTTGGTCAAGCTGACTTCCTGAGTACTGATGCTGAAGATCCGTAGTGCATTACGTGGTCAACTTCACAAAGGCGAGACAATGAGATCTGGATGTAGTTCAACTAAGCGTGCCGTTTGGTTGAGCTTGCAAGGGATACACTTGGTCTAGCTGACTTTCCTGAGTGTTGATGCTGAAGATTAAAGTGCATTACTTGGTCGATTCAACAAAGACGGTTTACAGAAGACAATTCACCAGAAATCTCTATCAATGTAGTATGCTTGTATGAAACAGAGTTCTTATGACAAGATCAAGACTTGATGCAGTTCTTAAAGATTGGAACCCTTATCAAATGCCGTTTGGAGTATTGGAAGATCAGCGGAAGATCGGTCAATTGAGGAAATTGCACAACACCCAACACGGATACGCGTACTTTAAGGGGGAAATATTATACAAGGAGCATCAAGATACTACTTACCTGGATCATCGGTCAAGGGGGAATTTGTTAACACAGAGAAGATGAATACTTGACTGAAGATCGATTGCAGTTGCATTTTCAGCATTCGACAGCAACGGACAAGGGGGAATTTGTTGATGCAGATTTTGTGTCTGATGCTTGTCGAATAGATTAGTTTTATTTTATGCTGAATTTGTAATAGTTAGTGAAACGGTCTATCGAACATGTATAGACCCGCTCGTTTGAAGTGGTCAAACGAGAGGGTTATTTGGTTGACCGTGTGTGTTTGCAAGACAAGGGGTGTGACTATAAATAGAAAACCCTTGCCATTTGCAACACTTGGAGTTTTTAGGAGGTTTGAGACCTCACCGGGAGAGATCACCACTTGGTCTCTCCCGGGATGTATACTTCTTTGGTATTAGTTCGGTTATCATGTAATCGGGCCGATTTGTAATGTTTTACTACCGGATTAATACAAAGTTATTTGTTTATCATCTCTAATCTCTCCCGTCTTGAACCGATCTCACACGAATCACGGTTTCGGTCACGAAACTCGGTCCTACAAGGTGCACTTACAATTTTCTTCCCATTTGATAGGTTCGTCGCAACACGTTTATTTTTCTCCATTCGACTTAGTTATTCTTTTATATATTTTACGTTTCGGTCTAATTTCTTCGCATTTACACACAACAACGGACGTGCGTGGTTCAACAATTTTACGTCTGCTTTTTGTTCGTTGTTATTTTTTCCTTTTTTGTTTATTTTATTTTTAAAAACTTTTCCGATGTTGGGGTTGCTAGCAATGGTGTGGCATTGGTGCTACTTGGCACGGTTTTATGAACCTTTTTAACCTATTAAGTTTTTTACTTATAATTTGTTTTTAGTTTACCCATTTACTCCCTTTACTTTAAAAAAAAAAAACTATTTTATGCGTGCATATTTTTATTTACGTGTTTGTATAAATATGATTTGCTCTATGTTTTGACATATACTTTTTCTGGAAAACGAGTCTGGTCAAATATAATACTTTTTCGTTAAAAAAACCATTTTTATGTGCATATTTTTATGTAGTATAAATTTGAGTTGGTCTACATTTCGATTTGGGAGATGAGCCATGACAAATATAATATGTATTCGTGCGTATTTTATGTATGTTTCGTAAGTTTTGCTTAGAACCGTGTGGAGTCAACTTGTAGTTTCTTTTCTAAATTTGAGTCGGATCACATATAATTTCGATTTACTTTACGTTTTGATCCAATCGCAATGCTTATATAGGTTAGTTCGTGTTCAATCTGATACGTCAAAATGCGCGATTCCATACGGTTAACGCATCACACTACGTTTGGACTAATCAATTCGATGTTTGCGATGTTATCGTCCCGTAACGCACACGATCATAATTGCTAGTTGTAAAAAAAAAGAGAAAAAACTAGAATGGGTATGTCATTTTCAACGTTGTGCTTTTGAGCACTTCCATTATTGAGTCATTTCCAACACACCCTCACACACGACGCTAATTCGATCACCCACCCATGTCAATTCACCTACTTTTGGTCCATTAGGCTAGTGGGTATGGAGAGCCACATCCTAAGGGGATGGGCTGCCACGTCAGCGTCACGTAGACTCGGCTTGGAGGGGATGGACCTAGGGGGTGGGGAGAGAGGGTCGTCGAGAGAGGAGAGAGGGTCGTCGAGATCGGCTGGTGGGAGCCGAAGTTCACGGACTTGGGGCGGCGACGGGCATGGGGGTGGAGAGTTTGGGGCGGCGGCGGGAGGACGGGCCGGGGGACGAGCCCCATACCCACTAGTCTTATAAAAGTTAAAGAAAACAATATTTGGAGTTAGCTGAATAAAAAAGAAAAAAATGAAACCATTGGACTGAAACCCAAAAAAGAAAACCGTTGAACTAAAAAACGATGTTTGAGTCAAATCGCTTAATCGCATACAATAAAAGAGAATTGAACTTTTAATTATATAACTGTAGGGGGATTGGCCACTCAGCTTTACTCTAAACTACCCAAAACAATTTAATAGGCGGCAACATTACCTTAAAATTTGGGCTCACCCTTTTACACTATCCTAAACCATGGGTCCACCTGTTTACCCACACACACCAATTCAATAAACAATACTCTCAACCGCTACTCAATTTGGGGTACCCAAATAGATAGCAGCGGTATTACCAATTAGGGTACCCTGCCCGAAACCCCCTACCCAAGAACGCCTCTTTCCCCTTAAGTTAGATAAATTTCTAAAATAATAGTTGAGAAAGAAGGTGTGACCATCCATACTTAAAGTGCTTTAAAGATAAATACTTTTAATGATATAAATAGACATGAGGCTATGCTTAGAGCATCCATAAGGTAGGACTCATCTAAAATTTAGACTTGCCTTGTCACATTATTCTAAATCATATTTTTTCCTCCAACACTAAATCACTCTAAACCTCTACCTCAATATCCACTTTATCACCTACTTTTCCTTTTATTTAAACTATATTTAATTTATATAATTTATTTACTTAATGATATTATTTGTCTTTTTATTAAAATATTAATAAATGGAAAAATAAAATACATAACAAGATAATTTATTTATTATTTATTTTATATTGTATTTATTATTTCGTTATCTAGTATATGTATTTATATTTATTCAATAATAAATTCAAATAAAATACTAAAAAGGAATATTTAATTCTTACAACTGCTACTTTTGCAACGACTAATTTTTCAAACGCCTACTTTTGCAACTGTTATTTTTTTACTAGCTATAAATTTAATTCATATTTCAACCAACATGTGTGTTCTCAACTGATAATTTATTATAAAGATTCATAAAAAAAATGGCAAGAAGACCTTAGACTAAAGATGAAGACATGGCTTTGGTCAACTCTTGGATGGACATCTCCGATAACAGACAAAGAGTCGTTTCAATTAGAGCATCCTTATTTGAAGGATTCCATCAACGTGTAGGTGAAATAAATTATATATATAACTTATTTATAACAGAACGAAAGATATATAACTTATTTATAATTGATTAAAATATAAATTTTGGTTAACTATATTTAAAGAATTAACACTTCACCACATCCAACCGTAAACCCATATGTCAAACCCTTAAACAATCAAAGAGCTTGGAGAAAGTTCGACATGAGATGAACCTGGGTTTAGCATATATCTTTAATTATTATTTGTGTTACTATTCATTAAGATTATCTATTGTATAATAACAAGTTTGTAAAAGATGAAAAATATAGAGCTAAAAGTAAACAAATAAAGGTAAAGATCGTTGAATCATGAACACGTGTTGAAGCGTGTTAACTCACAAAAGTTTGATCGATACGTAAAACATAAAAAATAACTAAGTCGACGTAGGACTCACATGTTGTGATTAAACTATAAAAATTATGACCATAAACTTTTTTGTGACAAACATGTAAAGGTTTAAAAGTATAAGGGTTAAAAAGTAAAACAAAATGAATGAAAAGTGTAAGGGTTGAATATGAAAGCTTTGAAAGTATAAGCGTTAAAAAGTAAAAAAAATGGATGAGAAACATAAGGGTTAAATATGTATGGTAGAAAAGTTAAAAGGGTTAAAAAGAATAGAAAAGGGGTTGGGTTAAGCATGGAAGGTTGAAATGTTTAAGGGTTAAAAACAAAGAAAATTGTTTAGAATATTTGTGAGCGAAAATATATTTGTAAATTAATATAATATAATAATATAATAATGGTCATAACTAACCGACTTTTGTATAATCCATAACCAAATCATAGCTTGAAAAAGTACGTTTTGCAAATGTGATGGCGGGGCAACTTTTGCTGTAGCCATGACAGAATTCTGATTAGTAACCCTAGGAATGGTATTGGGTTTTGGTTTATGAATTATATTGTGATTTACATGTTAATTATATTGTGATCCTATGGTTTATTATTATAATCCATGACTTAATTTGTACGTGGTTTTAGTGTTGTTGTGTTGTACTCTTTGCTTCAATTATTGATGTTTTATCCATTATATTGTACACACTTATTGTTTTGTTGTACCTTTGTTTGGTATATAAGGTTAATTCCTTATTTGTTCAAGGCCTTACATTTGTCCTGTTATATTGTCTTTTTTCTTTATGTATGGTTACGTTGTATTGTTGTACTGCGTTTTGAGCTATGTAGAGGATGATAATGTTCATAGGTAAGGTAACTAAGATGGCCTTCAAGAGGCAACCTCTTCAGTCAGGCTTCCTCACCATCTGTAACGATATTTTGCTTGGCCTTTTTTTTATTGATTTTGATTTCAATTCAGATTTGCAAGCTGAAAGGCGATAATGAATGAGATGTGATGATGGCTGTTGTGGCTAATGCTGCTGTGCTTGAAATGAACTTCTAGTTGCGCCAATATCTATATATCTACGAGCCTATTTACTACATTTTCATCATAAGCTTCCTTTGCTTTTGGTTATTGATTGGCTTATTCTCCTATTTAATTGAATTTTGTAAGTATAAGGATTTCTTTTTCGAAGGATAATAAGCAGGTTTTCGAGCGTCCAGGGAAGGTGTTAGAGGATATTGTGGTGTCAGATCGGCGTATGACAGATCAGGTAAATGAATTGAACGAACACGTGGCTAACATTAGAAAGAATAGGCTTTTATGTGTAATAATTTTTAATTAGTTGTTGATTATAATTTTAGTTTTAATTTTATACTATATTATTATGGAATCAAGGGTATCTTTCGTATTTTTAGGCATTTTGCTTTAACTTTTTACAATACCGCAACGACCCGTCGCAACACGTGGGCTAAATTTTGTTTTGGTAAAAAGAATAGACAGATAATTAGAATGAAGTGTTCGTAATAACACATGAACTGAAAGTTAATGTCCCATACGTGCACTATAATGAAAACTAGTGGGTTTTTCATGCTGGGCGGCGGGTTTCCGGGGGGTATCGTTTCGGTTCACTACTATACCTACTATACCTACTATACCGATACGAGCACTCGATATCAATTGAAAGAGATGAAAACAAATACTTATACGAATACAACTTCGTTTTCGACCAAATATATGCTCGTTAATCCGTTATGAATAGTAGTAATTACCAAGAACGTTTTTAACGCCACCGAGGTTATTTGGTCGGAATCGGATCGGTTTATCATGACACGGTAGGAAGAACGAGAAAAACATAGTTACGAATAACAATACCTATGATGTTTTTAATTGTACTGGTTCGAGTGGTCACGCTAAAGAAAAAAAATCAGTTATATATATCACTTATTTATAACAGAATGAAACATATATAACTTATTTATAATTGATTAAAATATAAATGTTTGGTTAACTATATTAAATAACTAGGTTATAACCCCATGTATTACACGACTTGAATTAAATATAACTTTATATACTAAACAATAAAACAATACATATTTAACACATCGTTTATTACACGGGTTGAACAAATGTAATTTTATATAGTATATAATAAAAACATTGTATCTTTAAGAACACTCTGTATTGTACGGGTTGAATAAATGTAATTATATATACCAAATAATAAAATAAATATATATATTTTTAAAAACCCTATCTATTACACAGGTTAAATAAATATAATTTTCTATACTATATAATAAAAAATTACATCTTTAAAAAACTTTGTGTATTATATGGATTGAATAAATCTTATTTTATATATCAAATAATTAAAAAGTTATACCTTTAATAAATATCTTAAAAACCACTCTTAGTTGTTATTAAATTAGACTAATTGATTTTCCGCCCGCGCGTTGCGGCAGGGACCTAATGTCTGCAAAATGCGTGTCGGCAACGACAAGCAGATATCGAAAATCAAAACATAAATAACAATGACGTGGTAACGATAGTCACTCTGTCCAAAAAAAAACGATTTTAAATAAACTAATATATAATAATACGACCTCACACGTCCTACATGTTGGAAATTCAGTTGTTTTCAGTTTAGTTATTACGGTGCTAACATGCTAAAATATGAATGAGCTCGGTACTGGTAACCACACAGAGAGTACCGATCCAGAAAATCATCGAAATTAGGTACCTGCACCGAAAATGTTCGGTACGATACGATATGGTATGGTATGGTATGGTATGGTATGGTATTTGAAGTTAAAAATCAGTAAATACAGGTATGGTGCTAGAACGGTGTCGAACCGAAAGTAACGATTCTGAAAATGCCAAAAGGTGGGTACCAAATTGGTACCGAAAATGATTGATATAGTAAATTTGGTACCGATACGATACCGGTTTGATAACAGGATTTGATACGATTTGCTCATCAATAATCTAAATATCCAAGTTAATTTTACATGCTACAGTTCATTCATTATAGGAAAAGACAAAAAAGAAAACAAAATAAGTTGTTGTGTATATAAAACCTCAATGAAACAAAATACAGTTTACTTACAGTGTGTATGAAAAGTAATCTACACGGTGCAATTACTTGCATTGCTACAGGATTTGATAAGCTCGGTACCAACCGTTACCGAAAATCCCTAAAAGTGGGTACCGTTACCGATTATACCTGGTACGGTACGGTTCGGTCCTAGTCGGTACTGGTACGGTACCGGTATTTGAGGGTAAAAACTGGTGAATACCGGTGCCGAACCGATACCGAAAATGTCAAAAGTCGATACCGATTCAGTACCGAAAATATACCCAATTTGGTAAATTTGATACCAGTACCGGTACCCGATACCATTTGCTCATCCCCTTGATGATGTTACTATTCATTGGATTGTGTATGAAAAATAATCTAAACTGGTGCAATTATTTGCGTTGCTACGTTGCTAGAGGATTTGATGAGATCAGTACCAACCGGTACCGAAAATACTGTTACCGAAAATCCCCAAAAGTGGGTACCGATACCGAATATACCTGGTACGGTACCGGTATTTGAGGGTAAAAACAATACCGGTGCCAAACCGAAACCGAGAATGTCAAAAGTCGATACGGATTCGGAATCGAAAATATACCCGGTTTGATAAATTTGATACGTTATTGCCCTGTTTGATTTTCCATTACCATATTATAAATTACAAACATGTTTGTGCTTAATGGAGTTGTACTCTAGGGATTGGGAGTTTTCCAAAAAAGTTTTTGAGTTGTCATTTATCACAAATGTCTTAGTTAATTACACCTTTTTTTTCCTATCACAAATGTATAATTCTTAACTCTTAAATAGCTAATACAAATAAAAATTTCTGAGAAATTCAAGTATCCATATCATATTTGTATTTATTTCAAATACAATATTTATTTCTAACAATATTTATTATTAATTGGTAACATTGTTAGGTATTAAAACTTGTATTTTTAGCTTATAAAGTTGGACATTGCTTTATGATAATTTGTAACATTGTTAGGCATTAAAACTTGTATTTTTAGCTTATAAAGTCGGACATTGCTTTATGATAAAACCATGTAATATAATATTTATTTAAATACTATTAATTGGTAACATTGTTAGGTAGGGATGAGCACGGTACCTGTTCGGTACCGGTACTGAAAAACGAGAAAAGTGGGTATCGGTACCTAATACACCGGCCATAACATGGAGCTCATGTATAATGTTTAGGGGCTCTTTGGTAACTTTTTAATGGTTAAGTGCTGAATCAGTAAGAAGTCTGAACTATTAAATGCTTAAGCAGTATGAGGTCTAAACTATTAAGAGACAGTATAATGCTTAACCGTTCAGAGACAAATGTCTGACCAATTCAGATTAGAGGTCTTAACCATTGAGACTCGGTATAATAATTAATCATTCAGATGCAAATGTCTGAACCATTCAGATACAAATGCCTGAAACATTCAGACATTTACTCACGAAACAAACAGTATGAATCATTAATTGTTGAACCAGTAAGAGGAGGTCTGAACTATTCAGACCCTCATTAAGAGGTAAACAAACAGCCCCTTAATTATTAACTAACCCATAACGGCTGAATTTGTAAGCCCCGGCTGCAACGCAGCGGGAGCTTACATCTAGTTTTAATTGAATATACAAAGGTTACTGTTCAAAACGTATGTTTTTTAATATAAGGATAATTAGATATTAATTTAATATATTAATAATATTAATCTATTAATTAATTTAATTAATAATATTAATATATTAATTAGTTTAATAATTATTAATCAATAAAATAAGAAAGTGTCAAATGGCATTAATTAGAATCGTTTGTTATAGGTTAGATTATTTTTTCTTGAGAAAATTTCACTTTTTGTCCTTTATGTTTACACTGAATTTTGAAACGTGCCCTTTAAAACTTTTAGTTTCAATTTATGTCCAAAAAACACATGTTTTGTATAACTTTATGTCCTTTCCACCAAACTGAGTTAATTTACTTAGTTAGGTTTATTTAATGCAAGGGTAAAATTGTCATTTTAAGGTTTAACTCTATTAATCGCCCCCTATTTAACCACTGCATCTTCTTCTTCAATTATTTTAGGGTTTCATAAGCTCTCTCTCTCTCTTATCATCTGCATCTTCTTCCTTAGGTCGATAATGGTGTTTTGTGGGTGTGGAAAGGAAGCAGCGATTCGAACATAAAAAACCTCCAAAAATCTAGGTCGTAAGTTCTATGGATGCCACGACAAGGTAAGTGTTCAAAAGTTTGGGTTTTTTTATGTACTGAACTTGCAAGAACAAGCATGAAGATAAGTGGGTTTTTTTTTTGTTTCATTTCATTGTTTCAGAATAGAAAATGTGGGTTTTTTATGTGGATTGAACCACCAAAAATGTGTCAAAGTTGCATGGACATCATACCCGATTTGTTGAAGTTCAAGAACGAATATGAAGAAGAAAGAAGAAGACTAGAAGAAAAAGCAAGAAGTTGGAAGAAATACCTGATTTGCAGCTGGGTCTTCTTTTGTGTCTATGTTTTTGTATTCCGTCAATGAAATCAACTGTATAATGTACTGACTTTTGTTTAGTAATGGAAGTGTAATGACTTTTGTTTAGTGATGGCAATGGAATGAAATTGTCTTGTAGATTATGTTGCGGCTGATTACCTGTACGATATGCACAATGTCTAAAAGCACAATATGCACAATGTGCATAATGCACAATATGCACAATTGCCAAAAGCACAACCAAAATGATCAAAACCCTTAACATAAGCAATACCAAAATGGCCATTTAAGGCTGATAATACATAAGTGTCATCACAAAACAGGTTACATGTTCAAATTCATCACAAAATAGGTTCCATGGTCATAAACATAACAACATACATACTACTAATACATAAACAGGTTCCATGGTCTCCTACACCTTCTTACCTTGACAAGTTCTACTGTTATGACCTGTCCACTTACACTTTCGACAAGCCTTCTGCTTTTGGACATCCTTCTTCCCTTTCAGACCTTCGCTACTTCCAGCACAATATTTTTTTCCTTTCTGCCCTTTTGTTGATCCAGCACCAAGTTTACTGGACTTAGCACTAGTTTGCTGAGTTGGGACAGCCTCTGACCTACCATTACAGGACCTGCTGTTGTGCCTTGTATTACCACACTTTCCACAAGTACCTGATGTACCAACCTTCCTTAGTCTCCGACCCTCTGTGATGTCCTCTAACTCTGAGGCTGCTTTTCTCCTTGCTTTTTTTGGCCTCCCAACAGACTTATGGTAATATGGTGGTGTGATTGTTGGCAGTAGAGATCTTGGCCACATTGACTTACCATTAATTGGATACACCTTGAATGTGTAAACTTGCTTCCACCTATCCATCCTATAAACAGGATGGACAAAGCTTTCTGGTAAGCCAACTTGGCTATGTGAAGCTCTGTTCCAGATGGCTGCCACAGCATGTCTGCAAGGTATGCCATTGAGTTCCCATCTTCTGCAACTGCATGTCCTCTGTTCCATGTTCACCACATACTGATTAACACCACCAGTTACTTGATAGTGCCCTTCACCATTCCAAATTATAGTGTACCTGTCAATGCAGTGTTTAATACATATCACAAATCAAATAACATGTTATTTATAACCATGAAAGAAATACAAACCTGGTAGCATCCTTCTTAATTTCCTCAAACAACTCAGTTGCATATGGTGTTAGTAAACCATCACTCCTGTCAATCAACTGAAGAACATTAACAATTCTTCTCATGCAGTACTCTCTAATGAATTCTAACATTGCAATGATGGGCTTGTCCCTTCCTTCAAGTATCTTTGAATTGAACACCTTACACATGTTGTTGAGCAACATATCAGATGTTGCCCTTCCTATAATACACAAGGTTAAACAGTATATTAATGCCCTATTTAACAAATAACAGAATATTATACTTGTAAAGACTGTTTATATTACCAGAAAAATGAGACCTTGACTAATGTTTAGGAGGTATGTTAGATAACCACAAGTGACACTCACTGTTGAAACTTTTTAAAGCATCCATCTCCATTTCAAATTCAACAATAGTTGTTGCTGTTGCACATTTCCACAAAAGGTCTTTGAAGGCCTTGCCTTTGAATTGTAATCTCATGTTTTCATAGATGTGTCTTAGGCAAAATCTATGCTCAGCAAATGGGAAGACCTTCATAATTGCTGGAATAATGCCCTAAATAGGCCATAAAGAGATGAAGACTGTTAATAATGCAAGAATAATGTAACAATACATGAAGAATAATGTAAGAATAATAGATGAAGACTGACCTTTTGCCTGTCACTTAAGAATGTAAAGTTTGAATTGGCTTCCAAATCCAAATCATCACCTAAGCATTCTAGAAACCAAGTCCAAGAGTCTAGTGTTTCAGCCTCTACTATAGCATATGAGACAGGGTAAATGCCATTATTGGGATCAACCCCAACTGCACTAAGAACCTGGCCTGGATATGGACCTTTTATGAAAGCCCCATCAAGTCCCAACATATCTCTTCCAATAGCTTTAAAACCTTGTTTCAGAGCCCCCAAGCACACATATACTCTTTTAAATTTCCTTTCAGTTGACTCAGGATCTGCTGGTGGTTCTAGTTCAAATTTCACAGTTGTCCCTGGATTTGTGTTCATCAATTCAGCTACATAAGCTCTAAGTAACCCATACTGTGAATTATAATCACCGTTTAGTTGCATGACAGCCTTCTGTTTAGCCCTATATGCTTTCTGCTTTGATACACCAACTTCAAACTTTCTTTGTAGCTACTCTTGTACAGACTTGATTGGTATTTTGGGGTTATCTTGGAGATGTTCCATTAGTTGTTTGGATAGAAAAGTGGTTGTGCAGGCTCTAACATGCCTATTTTGAAAGCATTTGTGTTCATCTACAAGGGTTTTTATCATGCAAGATTCAGATCTATTCACTTTAGAAAGCAACAGGGTCCAAGGGCATTTATGTTTGTTTCTGCTTTATTACCCCTGCCACCACTATTTTTGCTTTTTGGTCCTTCAGATTGTCTAGAACTGCTAGAACCCCCAACTTCTTTATTTTTCACATTATGTCCTTTTTCAACTTGTGGTTTAGTACATGTCCTGCTATTATGTCCAGTACCCCTACACCTTCCACACACTCCTTTAACTTTTAAACCTTGTGTCATACTAATCCCAACACTGTTTTGTAGGCTACCATCTTCAGCAAACTGTGGGATATCACCCCAACAAACAGCCCTTACCCTCTGCATGTCATCCTTGATAATCCTAATTTGCCTCCTAGTTTCAACTGCATGTGTCTTGATCAGTTTTTTGACTTCTTCTTTGGTTCTAAACACTTGCCCAAGATACAAAGTGTTTTTTCCTTCACCATCCTTTCTCATGGCCTTTAAAGCCCTTTTCCTAAAGCTTGTATCATTCTCATCAGACTCTGAACCACTATGGAATTTTTCATTGTCTATAGCATCTTCTCCTAACTCATCACCATTAGTGTCAACCATATGATCAATAACACTATCATCAACATAGTCAGTAAAAAACTTGTAATTCCTCATATCAGTTTCAACATCATTTATGTTGTTTCCATCATCTGCTATGAAATCACTATCATTATCCTCACTGGTATTCACATCCCCCTGATGCTCACTTTCATTCACATTCCCCTCATGCTCACTTTCATTCACATTCCCCTCATGCTCACTTTCATTCACAGCCACATCATTCAACTTATGTTGTACACTATCACTTTGATTCACAGGATTCTCACCAAAGAATGGGTCAAACTCAAGATCATCCATTGTAATATCAACTTCATATTGCACACTACTTTGTCCTACTTCATGTTCAGCACTAATATGCCTTGTTTCTAGTTGACCACTACTCTGTCCTACTTCATGTTCAGCACTACCATTCCATCCTAACAATAACCTATTCTTACTAGCATTGATGTTTTCCATCGCCATGATTTCCTCATCAGTTATTTCTTGCACCCTAAGCTTGGTTGGGGAGCAGAAATAAGTATGCACAGTTGTTATAACATACTCACAATACACATTCATCACCCTAGACTGAGGAATAACTTTGATAAAATCTAAAACATCTGCATCACTTCCTAAAGCCCTTAGCCCAAAATCAAGATTCTCACCAGGAACACAAAAGTGATAATACCTTTCAATATCGCTTGGAAGGCCAAACTTGTCCACCATACAATCCAGTTCATGCACAGAGAACTTATCTTCATCTAACAAGTCAATAAAATTGCACTCTCCTTCGACATAAGCCCTATCGGGAAATCTTGTGAATCTGCCACTGTGATAAAGCTTAATGGTGAACAGACTTGGGAACCCCACTGCATTATGCAATGATCGATTAGTATTATGCAATGATCGATTAGTATTATTCATAATTTCAATAAACGAAACTCAAAACCCTAAAAATTACCGTAGAAGGCATCGATATCAGATTGGGATAAGTGTTGTCTGATCATAAATTATCTTCCATTGGTGTCTGAATTAGGGTTCATCGTTGAAGTTTGATGCAGAAATTTGGAGGATGATAGAGATCGATGAGTGAAATTAGGAGGCCAATTATGCGTTGTGAAGAATATAAAGGGACACAGCTGCAATAAACCTTAAAATGACAATTTTTCCCTTGCATTAAATAAACCTAACTAAGTAAATTAACTCAGTTTGGTGGAAAGGACATAAAGTGATACAAAACATGTGTTTTTTGGACATAAATTGAAACTAAAAGTTTTAAAGGGCACGTTTCAAAATTCAGTGTAAACATAAAGGACAAAAAGTGAAATTTTCTCTTTTTTCTTTTTAACTTGTTATTTGTTGTGTATAGAAATAAATATTTGATCATTGTTTAATGAGTTAATTACTGTTTTCGTCCCTGTGGTTTGTCAAAAATCACTATTTCAGTCCATTAGTTTAAAAATTGCGATTTCAGTCCCTGTGGTTTCACTTTCGTAACCATTTCAGTCCTTGTGATTTCACTTTCGTAACCATTTCAATCCATTATTCTGTTAAGTACAGGTACTGAAATGGTTACGAGGTGGACTGAAATGGTTACGAAAGTGAAACCACAGGGACTGAAATCACAATTTTTAAACTAATGGACTGAAATAGTGATTTTTGACAAACCACAGGGACGAAAACAATAATTAACTCTTGTTTAATTCATAGTCATTACAAGAAATATTCTCATCATTGTTTAAACATTTTTTATTTATATAGAAGCCGGTTAAGATATTATGCCCTTTCTACGATAAAATAAGCTAAATAATAAATGCTCATTTATTTTTTATTTTTTATGAAACAAATAAAGATTATTGTTAAAACACAACAACAATAATAAAAGTATAAATCCCTTATCTTTATCTTCTATCAAGAGGCATAAATAATAAAAATATAAAATTCTTATTCTTATAATATATCAAGAGGCGGGAAAATTAAAAAATAGGTGTCTCCAATGAATAACACGTGTCACACATTGATTTACTTTATTATATAATGTAAACCCATATGTCAAACCCTCAAACAATCAAAGAGCTTGGAGAAAGTGCTACATGAGACGAACCAGGGCTTGGCATAAACCTTTAATTATTATTTGCGTTAATATTATTAAGACTATCTGTTGTATGATAACAAGTTTGTAAAACATGAAAAGTATAGGGCTAAATGTAAACAAATAATGGTAAAGATTGTTGAACCATGAACACTCGTTGAAGCGTGTTAATTCACAAAAATTTGAATGATACGTAAAACATAAAAAAATAACTAAGTCGACCTAGGACTCACATGTTGCTATTAAACTATTAAAATTGTGACCATAAACTTTTTGTGACAAACTTGTAAAGGTTTAAAAGTATAAGGGTTAAAAAGTAAAAAAAAGAATTAAAAGTGTAAGGGTTGAATATGAAAGCTTTGAAAGTATAAGGGTTAAAAAGTAAAAAAAAAATGAATGAAAAACATAAGGGTTAAATATGTATGGTAGAAAAGTTAAAAGGGTTAAAAAGAATAGAAAAGGGGTTGGGTTAAGCATGGAAGGTTGAAATGTTTAAGGGTTAAAAACTAAATAAAATTGATTAGAATTTTTGTGAGGACGAATATATTTGTAAATTAATACATAACTAGTAATGATGCCCACGCGCGTTGCGGCGTAGGTTCATCACAAATATCGAATGGATTAGTTCAAGCGTTATGTGATGTGTTAACCGTATGAAATGCGTATTGCGATTGAATTAAAACATAAAGTAAACCGAATTTATGTCGTACTATTATAATGTATTATATGTGACCCGACACATACATAGAAAACATCACGGGTATAAAGGAAAAACAAACACATGTAATCAATATGGATTAATTAGAGTTTTTAAAAAATGAAGGAAGAAAAAGAAATCACAATCTGACTTCACTCGATTGAGAACAAAATTTACGAAACGTACAAAAATAAGCATAAAAACGTATTTATTTGACCTAACTCGTTTTACAAAAATATTTACGTTAAAATGTAGACCAACTCGAATTTATACCACACGTACATAATAATATGCAAGTAATTTGTTTTATTTAACGAAAATGTATTATATTTAACCTGACTTGATTCCTGTTAAAGCGTTTACGACGTAGACCAACTTGGATATATATCGAAACGTATATAAAAATAGTTGTTTAGCGGGTTGTAAAATTGAGTAATAGCGTAGGGGTTAAAACCACATTTTTCAAAAGTTAAGGATTTGTATGATCAGTGGGAAAACAAAAGGGTCCATTTTTGTAAAAGCTTAAAAAAGTAGGGACGCCGGTACATTGCAAACGTCGAACGAATTAGTCCAAGCATTATACAAAGTGTTAATCATATGAAAACACACGTTTCGGCGTACCCGATTGAACTCAATGTAACCTATAGTTGCATTACGATTGGATCAAAACGTAAAGTAAATCGAGTTTATACCGTACAATCATAACGTATTATATGCAACCTGACTAACCCGAATTTATACTATAAAGTCAAAACGTATTATATGTTACCCGATTCGTATGTAGAAAACATACAAAATAAAGCACGAAAGCGTATACCAAATTTATGTCGAAACGTAAAAATGCAAAGTTTAAAAGTTGAAGGGTCGATATAAAGCATATGGGCAAAAAAATTAATTACGAAAGTATGGACCAAAAATGTAAGTTACAAAAGTAGAAGGTCAAAAGAAAATTTCTATATGGCAAAAATGTAAATTATAAAAGTATATGTTAAAAATGAAAAGTTTCAAAGTGAAAGGGTGATAGTGGAAAATCACCCAAAGTTAAAGGGATGATAGTGAAAAATTCCACCGTCATTGTACTTTAAGATGTATAGAAATTAATATAATATAATATAATATAATAATATAATACTGGCCATAACTAACCGACTTTTGTATAATCCATAACCAAATCATTGCTTGAAAAAATACTCTTTGGGAACCTAGTCCAAATTTATTGTAAGTTGTTATATCTATTTATAATTAAAGAATACTAATTGGGCTTTTTTGTCTATAACGCTCCTTCACGCCCCTTTCTCCACTCCCTGGGACGTTTTTTTCGTTAAATTTGGCTTGGGCGTAGGTTTGAAAACGCCTGATCGAAGAGATAATGGCCAATGGAATGTTTTTGATGGTTTATTTTTTATTTGTTTCAATTTCAATATCTAATCATTGCAAGAGGCATTATAGAGCATTATACCGCTACACCCTTTTTTAAGTTCAAGCCGAGCCGCATGTCAGATAGGGGTGTTCAATACTTCAAAAGAATATATATTACAAGCCAAAATTACGTTCAACAACGCAAAATAAGTTTTATATTTCAAGTAAATACACTATTTGTTCATTAGCACGACAATCAACCTTTAAATATGTCATCGATATCAAACTAGAAGCCTAAATACATGTAAATAATAATCATTTTTTTTTGTAATATATTATATGTATGTATATAAAATAAAATATACTATAAGTAAAATAATTCGAGGTAAGCCGAGCCGAGCTACCAAGCGAGTCAAACCGAGCCAATTTGGCTCGTCACGAGCCGAGCTAGGCTCACTTTCAAACCAAGCCATATCAAGAGAACTTTTTCCGAGCTAAATCCTCAGGGATCAAATGTGCTACGCTCGTCAAATATAAGTGTAAATGTCTACTTTTTGAAAGTCAAGAAAACAAAACTGCAATATGAGCAAAAGAGAGGGACCCTGTAGTTAATTCTAGAATTCTATAAAACCCAGAAAATGTCAGGCATCTCCGTAGTGGCTGCTTAAAATTTGATTTCTTATATTTAAGCAGCGGATTTAAGTAAAAGTCAACTTAAAATCCAATCCTATCGATCTTCCCACATTTTTCCCACCATCCATATTCCTAGTCCTACACCCAACTTCAGTTAACCTCCATCAAATCAAATCATCAGTTTCTTACCCTGGAGTTATGGATTACCTCTACACAAATCAGTATCTTAAAATTGTGAATCAACTCATCCATGACTACAAAATACCTACCAATATTACAAATTTATTGTTGATGTACCCAGATTTTATATCCCGATCAGAACTCGAAAAGCATTTAAGCGCACCTATGAAGTGGACTGGGATGTACATCGCATTGGCATCTCTGGTTTGCATCCTTGCCATGGTGGCTGATTTATTACATGGTTTCCGTAGCAGAAAGCTATGGTTTCCGTGTAGATATTTTCGAATTAATGCTGCTTTTCTCACTGTAATATCTGTCGCAATGAAGTTACCTCTAGATTTAACTGGTTCGATGATGGGTCATGTGGACCGTGTGGCAAAGCTTGGAAGCATGGCCTTTATGTGCACCATGATGGCTAATTTATTGCCTTGTTTAGCAACCATGAACAATAATGAGCTTTTATCAAACATCACAGCTTTGTGTCTTCTTGTCGTCACCTTGGTTGTAAATGTTTGCATCCAAATACAAACTGGGGTTTTATCCGCATCTTTCAGTTACAATCTTAAGCGTATCGGTGATCGCATTAACACACCGCATGAAGTCTTCATATACGCAACACCCATGATCCATATATTAGCCTCCATTTATGTAATTTGCTTAGCTGTGTTGTTAATATTACATGTATGTTCATCTCTAGCGATTCTAAGATCCAAAAGGATTATAGAATCCAAATACCAACAAGGTCATGATATAGCTTCAAAAGATATTCAACCATCACCAGGAGAATTGTTAACAATTGAGAAGCTACATAAGCATGTGAGCAACCACTGGATCATGGCAGGAAGTGGCAGCCCCCAATTCATAACAGCTTGCTTTCACACCACATCTGCTTCTGGGGTAATATGTCTTTTAGTCATAATCTTACACACTTATACTATGCCCAGAACTATTGAAGCTATATTGGATAAGGATTATGATTCAGATTATGATTCGTCCATGATAGTAATTGCCATAGTACAGTCTATCAGACTTGTGATTGGTACAGTTGCACCACTTTCTAGATGGTTTGCAACCTTAAGCTTTAAAGTGTCCTCCAAAATCATTGCAAACCATTTTAATGTCTTTAAGGTAGAACGCTACTGGACTCAGAAGTTATACGATTGGAAGCATGCTAGTATAAGACTCCCATTTCGTAGCCGCAACCTCGAGGTGGTCATTGAGACTTTGAAAAGGCTAATTTTCAACATTTGTATAGAATTGCAGAATGGAGTTGTTGTGATATGCAAGGTAATAGCGTTGATCCCATTTTTGTCTATGATATGTTTCTTGTATTGTTTCCGTTGTATGAAGTGGTTATTAAATAAAGTGTTTCCTCTATTGGGAAACACATTTGAGAAGTTGGAAGGAAACAATGATCTTCGCCCTTATGTTTTGCAACTTGAAGATGAGATAGAGCTTGGTGAGAGAACATTGAAGGGCCTTTCAAAATCTGTGAAGCGAATGATCAAAAGGGGTGCAACAGACCAACCTAAAAATCTTATCGAGCAAATTCTTGGAAAGTCTACTAGTAGTTTTGAAGGGGTTAAAAAGTTTGACCACATTGATGATCATGATGTTCCATGTGTAACCTGTTGGAGGTTACCTGTGGTAAACCTAACAACCATCGCCGTTTCCCTTCCTAAAATCCAAAAGGAGGAAGTTGAGAGCTTGTTGGAAATAGGCCTGTCAATGGATGGATATGGATTGGATCATGATCTGATCCATTAATGATCCAACTTAAATGGATTATGATCCGATCCATGATCCAACATAATGGATCGTGATCCGATCCATATCCAAATAATTTTAAATGGATGGATCACTATCCGGATCGATCCATATAAAAAATATAATAAAAAACCTCTAAAAATAAAAAAAATCATAAAAAATCAAAAAATTGTAAAAATAAAAAAAAAAAATCAAAAAAATTTAAAAATAATAAAAAATTTAAAAATAAAAAATCTAAAAAATAAAAAAAAAATCATAAAAATCAAAAAATTATAAAAATAAAAAAATTCTAAAAAATCTAAAAAATTCTAAAAAAATCATATTATATTATAAAAAGAAACTTAAGAGTTATAAAATGTACATGAAAGACCCCACACTCGTACATGAAAGACAAGTCAAATTAAAAAAAATATATATATGTTCACTATTCTTTAGTTTTCACAGCATCTGCAAAGTTAAAAAATAGATTGTGATATTGATCATTAGTTAGTTTCCTCTTTTGATATTGATCTAATTAAATTTTATTGGTTACTTACCGATCTAATCCATTTCATTCCAAAATTAATAAAAACAATTCAAAATTTCAAAACCAATAGTCCATACACTATGTTACCTGTTCATCCGTTGTTGTAATATATCTACCAATTTCAAAATTTCAAGACCAATAGTCCATACACTAAAAAACTGAGATCCGTCAACAATTCAACATAGATAAACCACAATTATACATCTACAAATGAGCAATTTCAACACACGAACCGATAAAACTCGAATCGCCACAATGCAGACCTAAAAAAAGCCCTAACGGAAGCGGAAATTAGACCGGATCTAAAGAGGAAACACGTACGCACCTTGAAGATAACGATTTCAGCAACAGATCTGTGAAGAATCTAGATCTTGATTAGATTGTGAAGATGCAGCGTAAGCGTTCCAATCAGCAAGAAGAGAAGGTGGTTGGTTTGCCAGATCACTGTTCTTCTGGCTCGGGCCTCAATGTGAGAATCTGCATTATCAACAAGGGTTTTCCTATTTCTACTTTTTATTTTTAATTAGTAATTAGTAATGGATCGATCTGGATGGATCGTGGATTGATCCATATAATTAGTTGGATTAATGGATTAATTAATGGATTAGTGGATATTTTTAATGATCCAATAAGTGATTTAAATGGATTGGATTGGATTGGATATGGATCAATATCCAACTTGGAAAGTGTAGGTCCGGCTAGGGGAGGATCTAGTCGCCTACTCCTTGTGTACAAACACACCCGGTTGTGCGGAATCCA
Organism: Helianthus tuberosus; assembly: GCA_030545235.1. NCBI lineage: Eukaryota > Viridiplantae > Streptophyta > Magnoliopsida > Asterales > Asteraceae > Helianthus > Helianthus tuberosus. Next base: position 8,796,032 of record CM060408.1, read on the forward strand.
ACCGGAGATGCAAACCGAGATAGAACACGACAAGAACACGAGAAGGAGACCGAGACTCAACGATTAACACCAATGTATTAATACGTATGAAAAGTCAGTTACAAATCAATGTTTACAAAATAATCTTTGCAAACTCTCACTAGTTCTCTCGGGTATGTGTTCTTCCTTGTGCACTCCTCTTCCTCTACCGAAATCACAATTGATTTCGGTATTGTGATTTCGGTATTTATATTTGCCTTCACTTGTGCGATTGGACTGATATGGGGTTCGGCCCAAAGTTGGTGGCCCAATGAATCTGATTGGTCCAAATTACATGTACATGCACGTACATGATTTCAAATATGCAGATTGTGAGCCTTTGTCAAACAAATGACATCATCATGACATCATCATGATGATGTCATGACGATGTGGCAAGCGGGAAACGTTCTCGGCTCTCCGTGCTTCGCGTGACGAACTCTGGGGCGCACGACGGAGGAATGTCGTGACGTCGGGCTTGAGCCGAACCTAACCGGGTCGAACCGAACCGAATCGAATCGAACCGAGTCGCGTCCACATAATATGTATCAACAAACTCCCCCTTGGACGCTACTCGTGAGGTTCAACTTCCATGTCCTCCATGTCGGAGGATCTTCAAAGTCTTCACACGTGTTGTAAGTAGAAAGTGTATCAACAAACTCCCTTTTTTTTATGTAGGAAGTGTGTTGACAAACTCCCCCTTAACATAAGCTCCGCCTTGAGTTATGCTCGTGAATGACTTGATCTTCAGCACTTGAGATCCTTGTGGTGTTGATGATTGATCAGCGGCAACTCGATCATCTTTATCATTTGAGTGCCTTCACGTCGTGTTTTCATTCCGAAGCTTGTCATCGACCATGTTCTCCTTGCCTTTAGAATCTGCACATGCAAGAAATCTAAACGCGTAATGAGAACAACTGCTTGGAATATAGTTTAACGTAAACACATAACACACATGTGACCATATTTCAATCAACTACCGTCCGACAGTTTGAAAGTTTAACAAATTTATCAATTTTAGATTTTAACTTTCAAAACTTGCAAATTTCGACCGTTTATGAGGATTTAGTAGTTTTGGTTTTCAATCAGTTTTCAGGTAACGAAGACTCGAGATCCAACATCGTACAATCGAAAATAAGATAGAAATAAAATCTTTTTGGCTTTTTAGAAAGTTTATATTAAAACACACCTAAAATATTTTTGAAATTTTTGAATATTTCAAATTTAAAGACTGAAAGCAGTAAATAAATATATACAAAGATGCAGAAACTGAAAGCATTAAATAAAAATTTACAGACATTCTTTTTGCGAGTTTCGAGGGTAAGAGAATCATATCAGTGTACGGTCACGCCAAAACGCTCTTGTTGTTCAATTAGTTCACATTAAGATAAGCATCCTATAACAATTATCGGTATTGTTGTCCACTTAAGCTCAACTTATCAGATGTAATCATGGCGAGGGGATACGTTAAGGTATGATTTATACTTACCGACCGGTGTTCATCCACATCACGACACATTCCCGTATCAAGGTATGCACGAGGGTTCATCTTACCGGTGAGTATACCGTTTATCATCTGTTTGACCGTATATGATGTGAGAAACTCACTTATTTTGATTGAAAACAAGCCCTATATGATAGAATCACTTATTGATGAGGAACTTGGTTTTCATATGCATGAGGGCACAGGAGCAAGTCCGTGAACAGGTCAGTACTTTTGTACAGCAAAGAGAGGAACTTGACTCCCGGATAAATGTGATATATTATCACTTATTTTGAGGACATGTGATTGTTGATCACTTATTGAGGTCGAATGCAATATGTACACGTATGTATGGTATCATGGAAGATCTAGACTTGCGTCCCCGTTATTTTTGGTAAAAGATAAAACCATGATACCCAGATGATAAGCAACATAAAGACCACATATCTCAGAACCTCGGCAATCTCTCAAACGAAATTTCGGTACTAAGACCATATGCCAATGAGTGGTTCCCACCTGGTCTTCAGTCGATTTAAGTTTATATCACCCTGCACACTTTAAAATGATTGTGAGCCTACCGATACATCTTATATAGAGCTGCTTATCGTTTTTCAGTTTAGGTTTAAAGTGGTTTAAACAGACCACTGATGTACTATCATTTTCTCTTTTGCTCGCCAGGAAACTCATTTTTGTTTTTCTATTGTTTTTGTGTTTTTGAAATTTTTCGATGTTTTTGGATTTTCAAATTTTGGATTTACTCCCCCTAAAATCAACAAACTAAGATAAATTTAAAACACAAAGGTATTTACAAAAATGATTTTCTGATGTTGGTTAACTCATGTTTTACCTCAATGCCGTTTACCAAAATTAATTTTGAATCAGAAATGATTTATCGAATTTTGGAAAAAATTAGTTGGCATGTCGGTAATCGGTGTGGACCATGACAACATTGACGAGTTTCATATTGAAACAATCATGTGTGAAGTGATATTCGAGATCAATGTGTCTGGTCAAAGAGAGCTGTACGAGATGATAATAATTCATAAAGCAGCTAAAATATCGACAAGTATAGGAGAGATTAGAAATTCAAAACCGTATCCTGCAACTGCTTCGTGCATTGCAAGGAATTTGAGTGTTCTCCCAAACTGGATATCCACCCGGTGTAGACTTCAAAGTCGATTTTTGTAGCTACTGAGAAATCTCTTGACAGCAACAAGATCATAAACCTCTGGGTCCGGCTGGTCTTCCATATTGTACCAGCGAAGGTCTTTGTCTTTCTCTTTTTCTTTGAGAGGTAGTGTGCGGTTGTTCAATCCACGCCAAGGCATCCGCACACCCGGTTGGTTTGTTCAACAAACACATTTTCTTCAATCACACCGAAGAGAAAAGTACCCTACACGTTCATCTTGTGGACTTTGAACTTCTTGTGGAAGAAAAAATCCATGAATCTTCGAAAAGCTTCAGACGTGCTACAGACGCGTACTTTTCATTGGAATCTTTCATGTTGACCCGATCAAAAACCATAACAACCAAACTTTGGAACATATTTCATATGGTCGAATTTTTCAACTTCATTCAACAACATTCTTTCATCATCATTCCTTCATCGGAATGTTTGTCTTCTTATCTTTTTCCTTTCTCTCCATCAATGGCAACAATATTCTCCTAAATGTAACAATATTTCGGAGCCTTATGTCGCCGATCTTGTGCATGGACGCTCCAGTATCAACAATCCTAAGACTATCAATAGTTCCTCCTGGAACATCCTACACACTCATTCAGAGATTAGTTGGAGAGGGGGACCCAAGCCTTTACAGACTTGGGTCGTCCGTCATCATCGAGAATTGTAACATCCATTTCCTGATGATTCGGAATTGATCTAGCTCCCCCTGAAACAATTTCCAATTTTGGTTTCCAAATCTGTTTTTGTTTTTCATGTTTAACATTTGATTTAACAGACTGCATTTGGACAACCTCTGGTTTTAAAACCTTTTCAACTTCTTGTCGTTGTTTCTTTTTCTGTTTCATTTCCCGTTGTTTAACAAGACGAGGGTCCTGTTTTGGTGAAACAGATCTTTTATGGTAACTGTTACCATGGGGGGCATCAACCTTTGCCTTCCCTTTCGTGAGATATGGACAGTTTCTGACAATGTGCCCGTACTCACCGCATTCAAAACATGATCTCCGCTCAACAAACCTCGGAGTATCATAACTGTAGGAGCTTGATGGTGAACTTCGTGATCTTGAGGTACTTGGTCCTACATCACAATCGTTTGTGTGTTGTGTGTAATTGTTTTGACTGTTTCGTTCATTTCTTTTCAACACTTTTACTTGTTTAACAAAATCTAAGTTAGATTTGTTTTCAAATGTTTCAATTTTGTCTGTTCCCTTTGATTTCACAAAGTTCACCTTCTTGTCCTTTTTCTGATTCTGTTTCGTTTGACCTTGAGTCGGTGATTTACCTTTTGGTTTGGTATGATTTTGCTGCTTTTTCATTGTTGGTAATTTCTGATTTCCAAATTGTTTTCGAACTTCAGCCTTTGGGATAGGAGGGCACTGTGTTACCACAATGTGTGATCCTGTCTTTCCCAAAAACTTACTTGTTGAATTTTCAAAAACTTTACTGATTAAAGATTGATTTACATTCTTAATCGGAAAATCTTTGTCAGAATAAATTTTATCATCACCAACAAGAGTGTACAGCAAATCCACACTCTCAGACTCTTTTGCAGACGAGGACTCGATTGGAACAGTCTTAGTGGGCTTTGCGGGAGGATCACATAGAATATGATTCTCAAGAGGTATGTCCTCTTCTTTGATTACCGCATCAGACTTTGCTGAATCAGTATCATCAGATTCATCATCAGAAGAATCAGCATCCTCAATCACAACTGGAGGATCCTGATTCGGTTCAGCAGAAGACACACATGTCTCTGCTGACACATCCGATTCTGATGATACTTCCTTCTTGTATCCAAGTCCAGTTGCAAATTCCTCAATGTCCAAAGGAACAGATGGTTCAAAGTGAGTTCTATACTCCTCATCAGGCAGTGCATCGTAATTGTGTCTAACAGGTGGTGGACATTTCTTGTAACCTATACATGTGACATCCCGTTTCTCTTTCTGTACGTCAATGATGTGATCCAACACATAGCTAGAGCTCAAATAACTGTCTAGCTTAAGCTGGATCGCCTCACTTTCAGTTTTAACACAAGCCATCTCTTTTTGCATTATCTCAAGGCGAGTTATATACAAATTAATGTCAGTTTGTTTTCTGGAAACCATTTTTGTTAACTCGGTTTTATCTTTCTTTAATTTTTCAATTACCGATTTAAACTCCTTTTCATGGTTTTCATAAAACATGTTGGCTTATGTGCACTTAGAAAGATCCACGGTCAACTTTTGGTTGTGAATGAATGTCACATCATACTTGTCTTGCAAAGCCTCGTGTTTGCTTTGCAACTCACACCACTTATCATTCAATGAAACATGTTTGTCTTGCAAGTCAAACAAACTAGCTTGTAAAGCATCATGTTTGGCTTGCAACTCAGACATGTTTGCCTCTAAATCAGCACATTTAACATGCAATCTATCACAATTATCACAAATAACAGCAGTTGGTTCATCGACACATACCTGACTGGAATCACTCTCAGATGTTGACCTATATGCATCAGAATCAACAACCTCCCTTGATGATTCACATTCAGATCCATCCTCGCTTGAACTTGAACTTGAAGTTGTGACATCTTCAACTGAAGTTGAAACGTCTTCATCTGAACTACTGTCATATTCAGAACTGTCATTATTTCCCGAGGATTCACCATTGCTGGCATCTTTGACAATTTCAGCATACAACGCCGTTTTTGTTTGACTACAGTTCCTTGAATCAAGAGATGATGGTGCTACAGTAAAACGATGGCACTGTGAAGCAACTGGTGGTAATGGATTTCCATACAGATCTATTGGTCCGGTAGATCGAACAAGTAATGGATTTCCGAACATATCAGTTGCTCTGATAGGTCGTTGGCTTTGCTGTCGTGGCACTGGTTGAGAAACTGGTTGAAGCGGATTTCCGTACAAGTCTGTTGGTCCAGTAGATCGAACAGGTAGTGGATTTCCGAACATATCAGTTGCTATGATAGATCGTTTCATATTGGATGTATAATGACGAATACCTGCTCAAAATCTTAATCAGCCGACAACCTTATAAATTTTGCGAACACCAGCTTCTAACTAATTTTGATGATCTAGACCAATTTTCACGAACCCCCAACTTCTAATTCTTTTGATGCACTCAGGTGGGCTTTAAAGAAAATAATAACCCACTCACTTAGAATTTGATAAATCCTACAAATCCCAAAAGAAACAACTATGGCCCAAATAAAACAAAGACAAGTGATTTCGGCCCAGGTGGGAGTTCGGCCCAGAAGCTGATTTCGGCAATAAGGGTGATTTCGGCTACCACGGGATTAAGGGTTTTCGGCTTGGGAGTGTTTTCGGCAACAAGGAAGGTGATTTCGGCAAGGTGTTAGGTGTTCAGAAGTGATTTTGGTGTGGGGAGTAACTTGTAGGTTCGACATAACAGAAGCCCAAATAGAAGTCCAAATTGTTGTGCGAGCCCAAATCAAGTCTTGTACGATCCCAACTTCTTGGGCGACTAATTAAGTCTTGGGCGATCCCAACTAAACAAATCTTGTGCGACCAATATCTTGTGTGACTGGATAAGAAGCCCACACAGAATTTAAAAGATGTAATCAGAAGCCCAAATACAAGCCCAGTTCTTGTGCGAGCCCACTATCTTGTGCGACCGAAAGAATATCATGTGCGACTGATATCTTGTGCGACCAGATATCTTGTGTGATTCAATCTCTTGTGCGACTCAAACAAATTGACTTTCTATCATCTTGTGCGACTTGTGTGACTATCAAATCATCTGACACAAAGTAAGCTCCCTTTTCAACTAAACTTTCGGTTCACTCTTTCCAATTTTACCAACCAAATGATGTCTTACCAATATAATAATCCAATCCAATTACCAATGCACAAACACTTTAATTCAAATCCAAATGCAGATCAAACAAGAATATTATCAAGAACACTTTGAAGCTTGGTTGAAGATATGAAGAACACAACCCAGAAAATTTGAATTTTCTGGTAAACTAAAAAGTTTTCTGGTGAACCGACACCTTTCCGAAACCCGATTTTGCTTGAAACTTCACTAAAAACCTCAACACATCATGCTAAAAAGAGTCTTAACCAAGGTTTTCTATGAACTAACAACAAAAACACCAGAACCTCAACACTCTCTTTGAAGCTTGGTCGCCTACTCCTTGTGTACGAACACACCCGGTTGTGCGGAATCCAACCGGAGATGCAAACCGAGATAGAAGTCGACAAGAACACGAGATACAAGACACGTAGATTCAATGTATAACACACTTGTATATCAAAGAGAAGAGTTCAAGTACAAGATAGATCTATATCCGGTTAACACACTAAAACTCTCTCTCTCTCGGGTTCTCACTTCACCACCACCGAAATCACTTGATTTCAGCAATTATATGTGTTTAACACATGTGGTTTTGGGCTGGGGTTCGGCCCAGGTGCAAAGTTCTCGGCCCAACATGCATTTGACTTGATGATGATTGGCCCAAGGGAAAAGTATGCACGTTCATGATTTCCCAACATGCAGATTGTAAATATTTGTGATACATGTTACATCATCATGACATCATCATGATGATGTCATAATGATGTGTAAGCGGGAAACAGTTCGAGGCTCCGTGCTTCGCGTGTCGAACTCTAGGGCGCACGACGGAGGAATGTCGTGGCGTCGGGCTTGAGCCGAACCTAACCGGGTCGAACCGAACCGAGTCGTGTCCACATGATATGTATCAACAAACTCCCCCTTGGACGCTACTCGTGAGGTTCATCTTCCATGTCTTCCATGTCGGAGGATCTTCAAAGTCTTCACGCGTCATAAGAAGAAAGTGTATCAACAAACTCCCTTTTCCATTTAGAAAGTGTGTTAACAAACTCCCCCTTAGATTGAACTCTCCATTGAGTCATGCTCGTGAATCATTTGATTTGTCAATTCTTGAGATCCTTGTGGTGTTGATGATTGATCAGCGGCAACTCGATCATCCATATATTTTGAGTGCCTTCACATCGTGTTTTCATTCCGAAGCTTGTCATCAACCATGTTCTCCTTGCCTTTAGAATCTGCACATGCAAGAAATCTAAACGCTTAATGAGAGCAACTGCTTGGAATATAGTTTAACATAAACAAATAACACACATGTGACCATATTTCAATCAACTACCGTCCGACAGTTTGAAAGTTTAAAGGATTTATCAGTTCTAGTTTTTAACTTTCAAAACTTGCAAATTCTGACCATTTATGAAGATTTAGTCTATTTTGGTTTTCAATCAGGTTTCAGGCAACGAAGACTCGAGAGCCAACATCGTACAATCGAAAATAAGATAGAAATAAAATCTTTTAAGCCTTTTAGAAAGTTTATATTAAAACACACCTAAAATCTTTTTGGAATTTTTGAATATTTCAAATGTAAGGACAGAAAGCAGTAAATAAATATATACAGAGATGCAGAAATTGAAAGCAGTAAATAAATATTTACAGACATTCTTTTTGCGAGTTTTGAGGGTAAGAGAATCATATCAGTGTACGGTCATGTCAAAACGCTCTTGTTGTTCTTTTTGTTAACAATTAGATAAGCATCCTATAACGATTATCGGTATTGTTGTCCACATAAGCTCAACTTATCAGATGTAATCATGGCGAGGGGATACGTTAAGGTATGATTTATACTTACCGACCGGTGTTCATCCACATCATGACACATTCTCGTATCAAGGTATGCACGAGAATTCATCTTACTGGTGAGTATACCATTTATCATCTGTTTGACCGTATATGATGTGAGAAACTCACTTATTTTGATTGAAAACAAGCCCTATGTGATAGAATCACTTATTGATGAGGAACTTGATTTTCAGATGCATGAGGGCACAGGAGCAAGTCCGTGAACAGGTCAGTACTTTTGTACAGCAGAGAGACGAACTTGACTCCCGGAAAAAATGTGATATATTATCACTTATTTTGAGGACATGTGATTGTTGATCACTTATTGAGGTCGTATGCAATATGTACACGTATGTATGGTATCATGGAAGATCTAGACTTGCGTCCCCATTATATTTCGGTAAAAGAAACAACCATGATACCCAGATGATAAACATCATAAAGACCGAATATCTCAGAACCTCGGCAATCTCTCAAACGAAATTTCGGTACTAAGACCATATGCCAATGAATGGTTCCCACCTGGTCTTCAGTCGATTTAAGTTTATATCACCCTACACACTTTAAAATGATTGTGAGCCTACCGATACATCTTATATAGAGCTGCTTATCATTTTTCATTTAAGGTTTAAATAGGTTTGGACAGACCACTGATGTACTATCATTTTCTCTTTTGCTCGCCAGGAAACTCATTTTTGCTTTTCTATTGTTTTTGTGTTTTTGAAATTTTTCGATGTTTTTGGATTTTCAAATTTTGGATTTACTCCCCCTAAAATCAACAAACTAAGATAAATTTAAAACACAAAGGTATTTACAAAAATGATTTTCCGATGTTGGTTTTACTCTTGCTTGACCTTAATGCCTTTTACCAATAATAAATAGTCAAATCGTGATTTGTCAAATGCTTTGGTAAAAAGGTCGGCACGTTGGTCATCGGTGTGGACCTTAACAACATCGATTAGCCTTTTATCAAAGCAATCACGTATGAAGTGATATTTGATTTCGATGTGTTTGGTCTTTGAATGCTGCACAGGATTTCTAGTGATCTGTAAAGCAGCAGAATTATCAACGTAAATAGGAGTAGTTAGGAATTCAAAACCGTAGTCGCGCAATTGTTGTTGAATCCACAGAACTTGGGAGCAACAACTTGAGGCAGCAATGTATTCAGCTTCGCATGTTGATGTTGCGACACAAGTCTGCTTCTTGCACTGCCATGTGACTAGGCGATTTCCCAAAAACTGACATCCAGCCATTGTGGATTTGCCGTCGATTTTGCATCCGCCAAAATCAGAATCACTGAAAGCGATCAAGTCAAAGTTATTATCCCTAGGTACCATAGATCGGTGTCAGGACAACCCTTCAAATAACGAAAAATCCTTTTTACAGCTGCAAGATGTGAGGCCTTCGGGTTCACTTGATATCTGGCAAGCAGGCACGTTGGGTACATTATATCTGGTCTTGATGCTGTGAGGTACATAAGAGATCCGATCATCGCGCGGTAGTATGAGGGGCTAACAGCTTCTCCCTTCAAGTCTGGATTATTTTCGTGATTTTGCGGCAATGGGGTACCGATGGGCGTTGCATCAGACATCTGGAACCGGCTCAAGATGTCACCAACATATTTAGTCTGATGGTTGAATATCCCAGACTCAGTTTGTTGCACTTGTAGACCCAAAAAGAAAGTCATTTCCCCCATAGCACTCATCTCGAATTTATTCTGCATAATACGCTCGAAATTCCTACACAAAACATCATTAGTAGAACCAAAAATAATATCATCAACGTATACCTGAACCAGTAGAAGATCTCCATCTTGTTCTTTGATGAAAAGAGTACAATCGATAAGACCTCTACGAAAACCATTCTCCAGCAGATAGTTAGATAAGGTTGCGTACCAAGCTCGCGGTGCTTGATGTAGACCATAGAGAGCTTTGTTGAGCAACCAAACCCGATCGGGATGGATAGGATCTTCAAAACCTGGAGGCTGTTCGACGTACACCTCTTCTTCCACCACACCATGTAAGAATGCACTTTTGACGTCCATCTGGTATACCTTGAATCCTTTGAATGAGGCATAAGCCAGAAAGATCCGAATTGCTTCCAGACATGCAACAGGTGCATAAACTTCGTTGTAGTCGATCCCTTCTATCTGACGAAAACCTTGAACTAGTAGCCTTGCTTTGTTTCGAATATCGACTCCACGGTCATCCTTTTTGCATTTATACACCCAACGGGTACCAGTCTTCTTGTAATTAGCAGGTTTCTCTACGAGTTTCCAGACACCAAGCTTCTGGAATTGTTGCAGTTCTTCTTGCATTGCTTCAACCCAAGAGTTATCTTTCAAAGCTTCCTTCCAAGTTCTTGGCTCTTCCTGTGAGACATAACACGCGAAAGACCAATCATTTTATTGACCAGATTCTCGGATAGCTGCATACAAGCCTGCATTGTTGTTGTTTCGCAACATGTTTCTTGTTTGAACGCCACTCTGTACGTTTCCGATGATGTTTTGTTGAGGATGGGTATTGTGAATCCTTGTTTCTGGATTATCTTGAACTGGAATATTTGTACCCAGATTGTTGAGATTGAGATCGACAACCAATTCAATACCCGGAATTGACGAAGAGGATGATGCAGTAGCTTCAGCTGTTCTAGGGACGTCCACTGGAGGTGTACCCTCTGAATTACCATGAACTGCTGTTGTTGGAGCTTCTTGATCTGCATCGAGAAATTCATCATCCTCTGAAGATTCGTTCAATTCGGTAGCATCGTGAAAATCCTCATTGTCGAGAGCATTATTGTTCACCGAAGATGGTTCTGAATTGACAAGAATTGGACGAACCACCGGTGAAACTGTTGCATTGTCACTCTCGAAAAACATCCTAGCCGCAGCATTTTCTTCAACGGCTTCAACATTGATCGAATTGAAAAAGTCATCGTACTCAAACATCCAAGGCTGACCAGGACATTTGACTGGTAAAGTGTGCCTTTATACTCTGACTTCAGACCATTCCTCGACCCTTTTAGTCTCTAGATTCCAGACTCTTAAGTTCGGGGTGGCATACCCACGAAAGTATCCCTCAATTGCTTTTGCCCCAAACTTTCCATTAGGATCGATTATTGTACATGGAGCTCCAAACGGTTCAAGATATGACAAATCTGGTTTCCGTTTGTGAAGAAGCTCATAACAAGTCTTGTTGTGCCTTTTGACTGTAAGGACTCGGTTCAATGTGTAACATGCAGAGGCCACAGCTTCACTCCAGAATGGATTGGGCAACTGCGACTCTACCAACATAGTCCTAGCAGTCTCGATCAATGTGCGGTTCTTACGTTCAGCGACGCCATTCTGTTGAGGAGTGTAAGCCGCACTAAATTCGTGAAGAATACCTTTTGAAGTGCAAAACTCCGCCATGGCATGATTTTTAAATTCAGTACCATTGTCGCTACGTATTCGTCTAACTATCAACTTATACAAATTCTCAATCTGAAGGATCAAGTTTTTGATAATACCGAAAGTTTCGCTCATGTGTGCCATAAACGCCACCCAAGAAAATCTTGAATAATCATCGGTTACCACGAGGCAATATTGATCATTCCGGATGCTTTTATGCTTGACAGGACCGAACAAATCCATGTGCAAATGTTCAAGCGGAACGGCCACCGTGTTGATTTTCTTTGTCGGGTGTTGCTTCTTCATTTGTTTTCCTTTCTGGCACGAAACACAGACGTCTTGAAGATGGAAATTTTTAAGAGGAACACCATTCACCAATTCATTTGACACCAAATGATTCATTTTGCGTAAGTGAATGTGACCCATTCGTCTGTGCCAAGAGATTGAGTCTTATTCTGTGGCTTTGGAAACGAAACATGTTGCTTGTGCAGACGTAGTGATAGCTTGGCTCATATCAAGGACATACAGATCATTTATCCTTGGAGCTGATAAGAGAATCCATTCTTTTGGAATTTTGAAGCCGGGTTTCATCACATAACATCCATTAGCATCAAAGTGTACTGAGAACTGCTTATCACAGATTTGTGAAACGCTGAGAAGATTGTGATCAAGTTGTTGTACAAAGTTGATCTTATCAAAGCTTACAACTCCGTTGGATATCATTCCTTCACCAGTAATATATCCGCCTTTATCTCCAGCAAAGGCAACATAACCTCCTCTAATAGATTTGACGTCGTAGAGAAGCTTCATATCGCCTGTCATGTGCCTGGATGCCCCACTATCAACAATCCAATGACTACTGGCAGTTCCTCCTGGAACACCCTGCACATGAACTCACATGATTAGTTGGAGATGGGGACCCAAGCCATTGTGGTCTTGGGTCTTCCATTTTCATCAACAACAATAACTTCTTGTTGGTGCACTACATCTGTCGACTTTGTCTTGTATCGAGTCTTTCATTAGTTAGAATAGATCAGGGCACGTAGAACGAGAAAGTGTGAGAGTTAGTGAGATTTCGCTTGAATGAGAGTTTGTAAAGGTTTTCGCTTGAAGCAGCTCAAGCGAAATCAACATATTCAGATTTCGCTTGAGTTATGCTCTTGTCCATTCCAAGCGAAATCCCAAACTCTATATATAGAGGTCCAGGTCAAGCAAAATCAGGAGAAGTATCTTTTGTAATTTCCATACGGAGGTGCTGCCGGTGTGAGAACTGATTGTATTCGTGATAGAATATCAATATAATCAGTGTTAAAGTGAAGATTCAGCTGTCTTAAAGTCAAATACTTGTTTTCCGCACCTGTATTTGATGGAATTCCTCTGAACCGACTCGTTTAGGTCGCGAACCCGATCCTACATGTGGTATCAGAGCACAGGAGGAGGAGTTCTGCAAAATTCAGCCAAAATTGATCACATTCTCTTACTTCTACACCTTCTTTCATCAGTTCAGTAACTTTTCACGGTCAAAACCAGTTCAATTCTTCACAGATTGTGTAAAAGTGCATGCTAATCAATCCTCGAAAGTTTCACAGCAAAACTCAACCTAAAAGTGATCAAAATTGACCTCCGAATGGATTTCGCTTGAACGGATCAGATTTCTGTAGTGAATTTCGCTTGAAATTCCAAGTGAGACTTAACATCTCGCTTCAAACAGCATTTAGTTTCGCTTCAAGGTCTTCGCTTCAGGATTTCGCTTCAGAAAATTGTTACTTGACAGTTTCGCTTGAACCATTTCGCTTCAAGGATTTCGCTTTAAGGGTTTTTGCTTCAACTTGATTGACAATTTCGCTTGAAGACTGTTCAGTTGACCAGTTCGCTTGAAAGACACAAAGTGACTATTTCGCTTGAAAGAATCTGTTATTGAGAAACGTGCTATTAAAACATGGATAACGAGTTCCATAATGCGTTTGCAACACCATCTAGTTCATCTTCCATTGCTCAGAACATGAATTCGGAAAACGAAACGGGGACTACTCAGAAACCCCCAAAGCTAATGAGCATTGAGGAATACCATGGATGGAAAGATCGTTTTGAAAACTGGGTTCAGGCTAATCATCTGAGATCATGGGAATGTATTCTGAAAAAGTATGTGGTACCACGAACTGAAATGCAGACAGTAAAACAGATTTCAGATTTTGGTAATGAAGAACGGGAAATGTACCGAGCTGAAAAAATGATGATCAGTTTGCTTCAACAAGCTATCAAAGAAGACATCTTCATACTACTTCAACATGACAAAACATCAAAGTCAATCTGGGATGCTTTGAAAGTCAAGGTTGAAGGTAGTGCGAACATGATTAAAAGCAAGAAGGCGTTGCTTAAAAAGGAGTTTGACTTGTTCACAAGTTTGCCCGGAGAAGATACGAAGAAACTCATTGAACGATATTGTCACTTAGTGTGAACAATGTCGATGATGAACATCACCAAAGAAAATGAGGAATGGGTGGATAAGCTTGCTGATGCGTTACCTCAGAAAGAGTGGGGAACTTATTTGATGATACTGAAAAATACCGGAGTTTATGATGGATTGTCAATCTCTCAGTTCATTGAAAAGATTGAAAGTCAGGATTTGGAACAGCAGAAGATCGCAAGGATGAATAATCCAAGTGGTCAACAAGATGTAAAGATGTATTACAAAGGTAGTGTTCCGACTCCAGAAGCTGAGAGAAGTCCGAAAATCCAGACTGCATATAGTGTTGGGGATACTACAGAAAAGATTGATCAAATCTCAAACAAAAGCAGCAGCGGTTTCTCATTATATCCAAGTGTCAATCTGAAAAGCTCATCAGAAAGTTTTCAGTCTCAAAGCACAAAGATGGGAAATGGTTGTGTGATTCAATGCAACATAGCTCTAAATCTTCCAGAAGGTCAAAGTTTTTCTGAAGACACTGCAAAAGATCATATGGAATTACTTGGTTCCGTGCTTATCTCTTATGAAGGTCTAGTGGCTGGTAGAATTGGAAATCCTATGCTCACTAAAGAGGATTATGACCAGATAGATGCTGAAGAGATGGAACTAATGGATATCAAATGGTGTCTTGCAAGTGTTCTTAGACGTGCTGAAAAGTTCAAAACAATCACTGGGAGAAATGACTTTCTTGATGCTTGTGTTTCTACTTTAGGTTTTGATAAATCTAAAGTTACTTGTTTCAGGTGCAGGGAAAAAGGTCATTTTAAGCGGGAGTGCAAGAACAGAGAAGTTAGTGGTGCTCATAATCCTTTTGGTAAAGACGACTACTACCGGAAAGCCATTTATCAGCAAGTTGGTCAATCACAAGACTCACAGACAGCTCATGGTAGAAAGATTGAAGATTCCAAGAAAGGATGTTTGGTAGATTTCAACTGGAGCAACTATATATCTTCTAATAGCACAACATGTTTAGTGGATCAAAATGATGAACAACTACCTGAAGGTTTCAGTTGGGATATATTTGTTGATGAAAAGGGCGATTTCAAAGCTTTCATTGCAAAGATTGTTTGAGAACCAGACTTGTTTGCTACATGGATGAGATCTATTGGTGAAACAGTGAAAGAACAATCTATTACATCTGAAGAAAGTTCAGAAAGTGCTGATGCAGAATCACTGAGTACAGATGAGAGTGTGCAGAATGATGTTACTTCAGAAAAGGAAGTTGCATTTGATCAAACACCATCTGATTCTGGTGTATCAGATGCTGATTCTGAAAAATCTGTAGAGTTTGATCAAACACCAGTTGAGAGTAGCAGTGATGATGAGGAAGAGAAACATATTAATGTTGCTAAACATCATCTTTCTCCTGAAAGTTTTCATTTCTATTTTGCAGATCGCATGAAGAAACTGAAGGAGAAACAAGCTGCAAAAGAACAACAACAAGAAATGAAGGTTGAAAATGTTGTTCAGAATGAGGAAGTTAAAGTTGTTGTTGAAGAAAAGGTGACTGAAGCTAAGAAGGTAACTGGTGAAGAAAAAGTGATTGAAGTGGTAAAAACAATCGAGATTGAAAAGATTGTTGAAGTTGAAAAGCCTTGCAAGAAGTGTTTGGAAACTTGCAAGAATTGCGAAGAAAAAGATGTGACACTGTTTGATCGGGAAAGACTGATAGAAAAATTACTATCTGATATCAACTATGTGAAAGAATCTTATAGTGTGCTGAACAGAACGGTAACAGGTCTTCAAACGAAGAATTCTGAAAGAGAAAAGGCTTTAACTATGATGAATTCTACGTTGATGACAAAACAAAAGGCAATTAATCATTACATCGAAGAAAATGCTAATCTGAAGCAAGAGTTGGAGAAAGAAAAGATCGAGAATGAAAGGATCAGAAGGTTATTACTGAGTTATTCTTGTTCTGATTATGTTATTGATCGAGTTTATCCTACTGTTGCAGGTTTTGAAGCATTTCAGGATGACAAGCAAAAGAAAGAAATTGGTAAGAAATCGACTGTTAAATATAACAAGTGTCCGCCTCCTATCTGGGAAGGGTATTCTCCTAGAAAACCAAATGAAGAGCAAGTTGAAAAAGCAGTCAATATAAAGTTAAAATCCGAGACAACTGACGTTTTACCAGATAACATTGACATCACGTTTACCTCGTCTGATACTGATCATGAGTCTGAGTTAATAAAAAAGGTGGTCGATCAGGTGTTGGATACCGAGGAGGTGTCTGAGTCAAAGTCTGAGTCTGGGTGTTCAAATTCGTCAGTCAACAGTTCAAAGTCGTTGGTTAAACGGTCTTACAGTAAAGAATTTTTGTTATCAAAGGCAAATTTGGATGATGAAACATTTGAAGTGGCATACACTTTAAATGATTCGGACCAATTATACTCTGACAAAGAGTTTCCGATTAGAAGTGTTCGTTTTGACATGATCAAAAAGGTTTTCAAAATGACATAAATTAATTTTTCTGAAATTAAAGATTTAAAATCTACTGAAAAACCTAAAAAATACACTTCGAGAGTTCAACAACGTTTAAACAAAAAAAAGAAAAAGGATTACAATTCTGGTTCTGGTTTTCAAAAGAAAACAAACCAAAATTGTAGCTACAAAAAGAAAGGTCTTGGTTTTACTCCATCTGAAAATTGTAAAAATGAAAAATATCTTAGAGATTTTAAAACAAAAATGACATATGTTGCAGGAAAAAGCTATGAAGAAGAATCAAATAGCTTATTTTGGAGAAAGTCGAATCAAGAGTTCCTTGCTGAAAGAAAGAGGACAGGAACTGGAGTTTTTCATCCAATTGGAGTTTTTCAACCAAGAGATACAAGAACTTGTTTTCAATGCCAAGTTGTTGGACACATCGCTCACAATTGTCCAAACAAAGTCAACAGAAAACAGGGAGTCTCTGAAAAACTTAAAGAAAAAGTGATTGAAAAGAATGAATCACCAACAACAAACTTCAAAACTTTTGAAAATTCAAAGAATGAAATTGGTGAAAATTCTAAGAGATTGTACAAAAAGAGTGCAAAAGACAACCAAAAATGGATTGTTAAAAAATCAGATGTACAATCTGGCGATGAATCTGATTCCACAAAATCAGATGAGCCACAAGTTGAGAGGAAAGATTCAGTGAATGATGTTGAAATTCCATCACTGAATTTTGAAGAGATTAAACAAATAGTTGGTAATATTGAAATCTCAAATCAATTCTTTTCTGATGAGAAGGAATTTGATGTTGAGAAAGCATTTAATGGAAATGTTAGAAAAATGTTTGGGAAAATGCTTGATGGGAAAGTAAAAGGGGGTTAAAGATTTTTATGCAACTAAAAAGGCAACTTACAACCCTACTGCCCAGGAATTGGAAGCCACCAAGTCTGAGAAGACTTGGGTGGAAGTTTGTTTTCCTTAAAGTCTTAGGACTTGCCGGAGATCCCAAGTTGGTAATCGTGGATCAGGAATCGGCATCTTTCTTGAAAAATGTTTTTATGAT
Source organism: Helianthus tuberosus (assembly GCA_030545235.1). Taxonomy (NCBI): domain Eukaryota; kingdom Viridiplantae; phylum Streptophyta; class Magnoliopsida; order Asterales; family Asteraceae; genus Helianthus; species Helianthus tuberosus. The sequence goes on from CM060408.1 coordinate 8,813,710, forward strand.
TAAATGTTTTTGGAAAAGTTGTTTGTTCACAGGATAAGTGTGAATAGCCGGAGCTTCCAGGATGGTTAGTGCGAAGCAGGAATCGGCATTCTGATTGGTAAAATGATAAATGTAGACGTAACATTCTTACAGTTGGTAATGGTTAGTCATACCTACAAGTGGTAATGTTTGTGGTAATTTTTACTTTTGGTACAAAAATTGCTTTCATGCAAATGGTTAATCAAGGTCATTAATTTGAACTTAATTGGACCATACATACAATTGATATTTTTGGAGAACAATGTGATGAACCGCACCCCGAACTTACAAATGGTTAAATCAACAAAACTTATTTTCCGGAAAAATCATTTTGGTTAAAACAAACTTAAGTGTTTTGAAATCATAATGAGAAAATAGTTTTGTGATAGGGGGAGTTCTGATTGTTTATGCCAAGTGGATGGCGATTTGATGCGATTCGATATCAGTTGTCAAATTTTTGTACAGTTCATTTTATGTTTCAATTGAGTCAAGAGTCTAGTAGTTTTTCAAATTTCTAGAATGTGTTTGCATTTTAGGGGGAGTAAAAATTTTCAGAAAATCCAAAAATATTAGAAAATTTGAAAAAGCCAAAAACATGATAAAAATTCAAAAAATGAGTTTTTGTTGCGTAAAAGAGGAAATGATAGTACATCAGTGGACTATCACAACATGCTAAAGAAATGTAAAGTTAAACATGTGATAAACGATCTCACTATGGATGTGTGAGTAGGTTTTTACACATTTAGTATATTGTGACGAGATATAAACCTAAATTTCAAACTTGCTTATATCGTGGGAAACATCTCTCGGATATATGGGTAACCCCCGAAATCTTGTTTGAAAGGTTCCTTTTTCTGATATACTAGGTCTTTATACTCAGTGATATCTGGGGTATTATTCCGGGACTTCTGCTGAACGGTAGTTCTGACCTAGTCCTTGGCTAATACTTTCCACAAATGCTTGAAACATAGCATAAACCCTCAGCATGCAGATGAAACAATTAAAATTGATAGTCGCTGCTGTTGTAAAAAAAGATCTTCGAAAGAGGACATACCAAAAAGTCAAAGCTGATATCTCTCTGCGTATACGGAAGTATCGACCTGAGATCCCTCGGCCCTCGCATTATCTAATTTATATACAGATATCATTGGTGTCATAATTACCTGTAAGACTGAATATTGGGATCTGGATACGGGAGTATATTCTGAGGTGGGTCACATGATTGAGTTTAAGTTCTCAAGACATTAATATCGTATCTCGAAGCAATTGAATTTTGTGTGAAAATTTAAGTGGACCAGTATACTGACAATCTAGGTGAATCGTTTAGAACTTAAAATGAATTAGAGCTTAACGGTGTTGGTGATGTGTTTCAAAAACTGATATGATCCTCTTGCACAAACTCACAAAAATATTGTTTGTAAATATTTCTTTATTTCATTACATTACAATCAAAAATCCAAAAAGATTTTAGTGTGTTTTAGCATAAATTTTGAAAAAAATCAAAAAGATTTTCGTCAACTGATATTGGAAAGCTGATTGTCAAAATTTCAAGTGCTAAACATGATGACTTGGCTGTGAGGGGGAGTGAATCTTAAAACGTCAAAAGGTTTGATAAAATCTTACAATTAGAATTTTAAAACCTACAATTACTTCATCATGAGTTTGAAATCTGAAGGAGAATGATTGTTGATGATTATGATTATGATTATGAGAGGAAGTTATCTGATTATATCAGATTGTTGGTGAATTTAAATTGTTAAATTTAGAAAATTTATTTCTGGGTTAAGATTGTTACAGATTCGAACCAGATATTGATCTGAAGCTTATGAACTTAAGGAATCAAGAGATCTGATCTAGAGAATTAGATTCTACAACATTCAAAAGCCAGGTTACGATATCTGAAGTTTTTGATGAGAGCCAGGCATAGATCCTGAAGCAGATATTGCTGAAGAACAAATGAATGCCAGTAAATTGTGAGGGGGAGTCTGAAGATTTGTAAAGTCAGGGGGAGTCTGCTGGAAATGAAGATAGAGCCAGTGATCCTGGACAAGAGGAGATAGAGCGAGAAAAGCCCAGAGGCTGATCAAGACTGAAGAGGTGAAGACACAGAATTGTTGTGACTCGATAGTCGACTCGTCAACATCTGAGGGGGAGTCTGTTGGTGCACTACATCTGTCGACTTTGTCTTGTATCGAGTCTTTCATTAGTTAGAATAGATCAGGGCACGTAGAACGAGAAAGTGTGAGAGTTAGTGAGATTTCGCTTGAATGAGAGTTTGTAAAGGTTTTCGCTTGAAGCAGCTCAAGCGAAATCAACATATTCAGATTTCGCTTGAGTTATGCTCTTGTCCATTCCAAGCAAAATCCCAAACTCTATATATAGAGGTCCAGGTCAAGCGAAATCAGGAGAAGTATCTTTTGTAATTTCCATACCGAGGTGCTGCCGGTGTGAGAACTGATTGTATTCGTGATAGAATATCAATATAATCAGTGTTAAAGTGAAGATTCAGCTGTCTTAAAGTCAAATACTTGTTTTCCGCACCTGTATTTGATGGAATTCCTCCGAACCGACTCGTTTAGGTCGCGAACCCGATCCTACACTTCTTTTCTTTGATGATTCATAAATTGTGATGGTCCCCCTGATTCAATAACCAGTGTTATTCTTTAAAATTTTAACTTCGTGGTTGTCAGAAGTTTTTGAATTTTCTGGTTTGACAGAAACAGATGTTTTGTTAACCACATCGGTTTTAATCGCCTTTTCAATTTTCTTGACCTGTTGGCGTTTCTGTTTCTGTTCCCTTTCTTTTACAAGACAGGGATCTTGTTTTACAGAAACAGATCGCTTGAGGTCAAGTTGTTCATGGGGATCATCAACTTTGTCCTTTTGTTTATGAAGATATGGACAATTTTGAATTATATGTCCAATTGTACCACATTCAAAACATGATCTTCGTTCAACATACCCCGAAGTATCATGTGATCGTCTTGCCGATGATGAACTTTGTGATCCCGAGGTACTAGGTTTTGAACTGTTTGGTTCATTTCTTTTCATCACTGTTGCTTTCTTGACAAAATCTAAGTTAGATTTGTTTTCAAACGTTTCAATTTTGTCCGTTCCCCTAGATTTCACAAAGTTCACATTCTTGTTCTTCTTTTGATTCGGTTTCCTTTGACCTTGAGCCGGTAATTTTCCTTTTGGTTTGTTATGATTTTGCTGCTTTTTCTCTGTTGGTAATTTCTGATTGCCACATTGTTTTCGAACTTCGGCCTTTGGAATAGGAGGGCACTGTGTTACCGTAACATGTGATCCTGTCTTTCCCAAAAACTTACTTGTCGAATTTTCAAAGACTTTACTGATTAAAGATTGATTAACATTCTTAATAGGAAAATCTTTGTCAGAATAGATTTTATCATCACCAACAAGAGTGTACAGCAAATTCACACTCTCCGACTCTTGTGCAGATGAGGACTCGATTGCAACAGTCTTAGCGGGTTTTGCAGGAGGATCACATAGAATATGATTCTCAAGAGGTATGTCCTCTTCTTTGATTGCCGCATCAGACTTTGCTGGGTTAGTATCATCGGATTCATCATCAGAAGAATCAGCATCCTCAATCACAACTGGAGGATCCTGATTCAGTTCAGCAGAAGACACATATGTATCTGCTGATACATCTGAATCTGCTGATACTTCTTTCTTGTATCCGAGTCCTGTTGCAAATTCCTCAACGTCCAAAGGAACAGATGGTTCAAAGAAAGTTCTATCCTCCTCATCAGGCATGGCATCATAATTGTGTCTCACAGGTGGTGGACATTTCTTGTAACCTATGCATGTGACATCCCGTTTCTCTTTCTGTACGTCAATATGTGATCCAACACATAGCTAGAACTCAAATAACTGTCTAGCTTAAGTTGGATCGCCTCACTTTCAGTTTTGACACAAGCCATCTCCTTTTGCATTATCTCAAGGCGAGTTATATACAAATTAATATCAGTTTGTTTTCTGGAAACCATTTTTGTTAGCTCGGTTTTATCTTTCTTTAATTTCTCAATTACCGATTTAAACTCCTTTTCATGGTTTTCATAAAACATGTTGGCTTCAGTGCACTTCGAAAGATCGACGGTCAATTTCTGATTGTGAATGAATGTCACATCATATTTCTCTTGCAAAGCCTTGTGTTTGCTTTGCAATTCACACCACTTATCATTCAACGAAACATGTTTGTCTTGCAAGTCAAACAAACTAGCTTGTAAAGCATCATGTTTGCCTTGCAACTCAGACATGTTTGCCTCTAAATCAGCACATTTAACACTCAATCTATCACAATTATCACATATAACAGTAGTGGGTTCATCGACACATACCTGACTTGATGAACTGTCGACATTAGCCATAAAGGCTGAATGGAGAGAAGAAGAAGAATAAGCAGCTTGATCCACCAGAGTAGATCTCCTATGAGTTCCTGCTGCAGCTTCTTCCAATAGATCATCAATGTCTGCCTCGACTGACGCACTTGATGTGTCACCCACATGATCATCATCTGAACTCGAGGATTCTTCATCTGAACTTCTACTGTAACCAGAAGAGTCTTCATCTTCAGAAGATTCACCACCATTGGCGGAAGATTCTCCACCACTGGTGTGATTTAAATCCTTCACAACCTCAGCAAAACACGCTGTTCCATCCGGGGCATCATTACTCAACTGTATTGACCAATCACAACCTTCATCTACTTGAACCACAAGTGCCTGGTTGGCATTTGATGGTCCCGCTTGGATTTGGTTGTTGACAGGTATCAACTTATGCTCATTGTTCCTGTTCTAATTCTGCTGATTGCCTTGATTTCTGAAGGGATTCTGGTTCCCATGCTGTGCTGGCCTTGTACATTCTCTCTTGAAGTGACCCCGTTCACCACAGTTGAAGCACTTGACAGCCTGTTTATCGAACCCATACTTGGTGTCTTTCTTGCTTTCCAAGCTGGTTCTGCCCGTTCTCTCCATGAAATCTTTTGCTCTCCTCACAGCACTCGCAAAGGCCCATTTGATATCCATCAAATCCATCTCTTCCTTATCAATCTGCTGATAGTCTTCTTGTGTCAGATTAATGTTCCCAATTTGACCTTCCACTAATCCACAGTATGCGCTCACCAAAGTGTTTAGCAGCTCCATGTGTTCCTTTGCTACTTCCACACTGACTTTAGAAAAGCTTGAGGTGTCGAGCCGTACTGTATTTGGCCTTCATTGCTGACCAACAGATGATGTGCTTCCATAACACGCTTGTTGTTGAGCAGGAAGTGGATTCCCGTATAGATCAGTTGTCACAGGAGGCCTTTGGGTTTGCTGTTGAGGCACTGGTTGAGGAACTGGTTGAAGCGGATTTCCGTACAAGTCTGTTGTTGGAGCTGGCTTAACAGGAACTTGGATAGGATTGCCATATAGATCTGTGCTAGACACAAACGCCGTCTGAAGTGGAGCGTGTGAAGAAGGTCTTGCAGAAGTGCTAGGAGTTCCATAATACATATCAGTATTATGTCGCACTGGTATTGCAGAAGTGCTAGATGTTCCATAATACATTTCAGGATTCTGTGGCACTTGAACTCTTTCTGCCTTCAGAGTTTCTTCCTGTTTCTTGTTTTCCAGGAGTTGAACAAAGTCATTGATGTTTGTTGTAGCCAAAGTGCCATTGTACTTCATGATTTCCAAGAAATTATTCCATTAAGGTGGCAACGCATCTGCAAACTTTTTCACTACCTCTGCTGGAGTTGTTACAACCCCAAAATTTCCCAATTCAGTCAACAAATGATGAAACCGACTCGTCAAATCTCCTAAAGATTCATTATCCATACAAGTAAAACCATCAAACTCTTTCTTTAGCAAGTCGTGTCTCAATTGACGTGTCGCTTCATTTCCTACGCCCCTTGTCTTCAACGCGTCCCACAACTTCTTTGTCGTCTTGAAGCTGACGAATTGATGATAAATATCCTTGCTCAATGCCTGTGTTAGAATAGCATAAGCTTTCTTCTCTAAATCATAGACCTTCTTCTGATCTTCCGAAAGATCGGCAAATGTTGCAGCAAATGAAGCGGCAACCTCGATAGCTTGATCGAAATCTGTGGTAAAACGTAACCACAATTCTGTATTTTGACCCAGGACGTATGTATTAAATCTATCAACCCATCCCGGATATTCGTTTAAGTGCATCAACTTTGGAGGCCGATTCAAACTTCCGGTTTCGCTTTCGCTCAATAAAATGCTTTGAATTCTAGGCGTCTGATTTGATACGAAAGCCCATTGACCGGTTGATATAGCGTTTGTTTGCGAAGAAGCGGATATGGGAGATTCGGACCACGAAGGAGATAAACTAGTATTCCTGTACTTTCCCTCATCCGGAGACGGAGTACCCCACCAACTCGGATTCATATTTGATACGTAAGAATGAGTACCTGAACAACACACTTGAAACAAACAATTAAACCACTAATACAAATATTTTTTTTAAATATCTTGACAAAACAAAGTCCCACGAAACAAAGTTCCCACGAAACAAGTCTTGTGATACAACGCGATGAACCACACTTCTTGAAAGATAGGCGACGAAGACAGGTAATGAAGTGATCCCATGAAACAGATGTTGAATGCGATGAAACCGAAGCCCAAACAGAAGCCCAACTTTTATGTTGTGCGAGCCCAAACTTCTTGTGCGACTACCAAGTTCTTGTGTGACTAAGTAATCTTGTGCGACTGAATGAATATCTTGTGCGACTGATAAGAAGCCCAAATAGAACTTAAATGATGTAATCAGAAGCCCAAATAGAACTTAAATGATGTAATCAGAAGCCCAAATAAAAGCCCAGTTCTTATGCGAGCCCACTATCTTGTGCGACTAATCAAGTCTTGTGCGATTCAATCTCTTGTGTGATCAATCAAATCTTGAATCTTGTGCGACTCAAATCATTCTTGTGCGACCATCAAATCAAATTGACTTTCTATTAACCGACACAAAGTATACCCATTCTCGGCTACACCATTTCCAATTTTACCAACCAAATGATGATGAACAATATTATAATCCAATCACAATTTCCAAAACAATAACAACTTGAATATTCAAATTTCAAAGGATTAAAAAGGTTAGTTTTAATTTTAAAAACAATGAATATTCAAGAACACTTTGAATATTTATTGAATATATGAAGAACACAGCCCAGAAATATGAGTTTTCCGGTAAACTTATGAGTTTTCTGGTGAACCGTAAATTGCCGAACACGAATTTTTGCTTGAAACTTCACTAAAAACCAATTTTTAACATGTGAAAATGAGAAATAAAGAGGTTTTTATAAGAACTTTCAGCAAAAAATGCAGAATTTCGAAATTTTAAACAGAAATTTTCAAGAAAAACTAAACTTCAAAAACCCGAAACAAACCCGAAAACACTCGGTTTTAACAAGGAGAAGAGCCTCGGCTCTGATACCACTTGTAGGTCCGGCTAGGGGAGGATCTAGTCGCCTACTCATCGTGTACGAACCAACCCGGTTGTGCGGAATCCAACCGGGATAGCAAACCGAGAACGAGATGAACAAGAACGCGAGATACAAAACACGTATACCGTTTAACACAACCGTATATTCAAACCGACAGAGTTTTGTTACAGAAATATATCATAAGAACTACAACCAAAACTCTCGGTTCTCTCGGGTTCTTCCTTGTGTCGCCCACCTCTCTTGTCTCTTGTCTGCCGAAATCACCAATGATTTCGGTATTTATATTTGTTTCACTTGTGCGATTGGGCTTGGGTTCGGCCCAAAGTTGGTTCATATTGCATGCAATAAGTTGATTGGCCCAAAACAACTTTACGTGAAACACATAAGAAGATTTGTAATGTTTAGTCAACTGATGACATCATCATGATGATGTCATGGTGATGTGGCGCATCGGGAATGCTCACGGCTCTCTGTGCTTCGCGTGTCGAACTCTGGGACGCACGACGGAGGAATGTCGTGACGTCGGGCTTGAGCCGAACCTAGCCGGGTCGAACTGAACCGAATCGAATCGAACCGAGTCGCGTCCACATAATATGTATCAACAGAAAGTGTTAGGGAAGGTCTAGAATATGTCACAGTGGTGGAAAATGCCTCAATGCTACGGATGATCATGTAAGTTTTCAAAATGCGGCTGAAACTTTGTGGCGAGAAATTACATTACACAAAAAATGGTTAGGAAACGACTTGCATGACCCGGATTTTCGAGAAAATACAGCTAAACAAATTGTTGAATGGTTCAGGGATAAAGTTAAGAATATAGCTTGTTCAGAGGCTAGAAATAATGATAATACTAGAGGCGAGAATGATGATTTGATACGCAGGTCTATTGGTGCCAACTCAATGTATCGTATAACCGAAACAATCCTACGTAACTGCCACACCAACATTGATGCCACGGTTAGCCAGAACGAACTATTCGACAGCTTATCATCAATGATTGCTGATATAATTGCCGCTTGTCTCACCAACTTACCACAAGCCATAACAATGAAATGTCACACTAGTGTGATAGAGGAAAGGGAAGCCACTGTCGATGATGCAGCCCAACTTCTAGGTGAGACTACACAAATTATCGAAACACTTGGAGGTCGCGATATTCCAAACATGGATCCAAGTGACCTACCATTTATCGAAAAATGGCGTGCTTTTTTAGGGAATCCCTGATTCCTTAAAATTCATATTTGTTCTTCACGTAATGATGTAAGTTCATGTTCATTTGTTTTCTTCTTTTGTATCTGGTTAGTTATATTAACACTCGAGTATGAACCAGTGTGAAGCTAGTAAGATTTTCATGGGCAATCACCTTTACTACTCAAAGTAATCCAGGATGGTCGAATATGCGGCTTCTAGAAGTTGATTTGCACGATTAGCACCCAGAAAGTATGTTGGTCAAGTCCTTGCTTCTCATAAATTGTACTCTTTCCTAGTTTACTAGCTTGTAAATTGTTGTATCAATGTTTTGGTTTTTGGTGTGGTTTGAGGATTCTTTGGATGTATTTTCTTTATGAATTTGTTAAAATGTTCATTTTGTATAGGTTCTCATTTAATAGTCTAGTGCTTCACAGATGTAAACCTTCATATAAACTTTGATTTTTCTTGCATAGTGTTTTTAACTAGATTCGTGAATTAATTTCACCAAAAATTGGATTTTTAAATAAAAATGACTACAACTCTTGACAACTATTTTGGGTTGTTCTAGTAGACAAGTAGCACCTTTAAAGCAGTGGGAATCCTGTTGACGGAAGCCGTTATCATCATCGTCATCGTATTCGTTTTTGTGATTTTGTGTGTGTGTTTGTACAGAGAGTATACAAAACGAATTGGAATGATATTTTATTGAATATCTTCTTGATGAAAAGAAAGTTACAGTGGGTTTGAATATATATACAAAAGAAAAGGCACTTGTGTTGGTTGTTGAACCGGTATGACGGTTACCATAACCGTTTCGTTGCAACCTTAAACAAACAACTAAACGTTATCCTAACCTAGGATATCTAAATAACAATTTTAATAATAACTAAATATATAGTTTAGTTTATATATATTTAACAAATCCAACCAAGACGATTATAAGGTCTGACTTTCTTTAATACTTTTGACCACTGATTCGATGCCTTCTGTTTTTTTAAACAACAATATTTCTTACTCGTACTTCTAAACCACACCCTATATATTACACTTGCTCATGATAGATATTGAGACCAACCCATAGATGGTGCTTCTAGAGTCCTAGAGGCTTTGCTTCTGCCATTGTTAGTTATTTGTACGAAGCCTTTTTGCCTATGAAACCAAATATTAGTTCACCTTCAAGTTTTCCTATTGCATCATTCCGCATTTGTTTTCTTGTTTTTAAATCAAATTATCTCAATGGGCCTTTATGGTCCCAAGTTTTATATGAAAATAAAAAAGTGAACAATTTTGTTTTCATTCATAAGCTGAAGAATTATAACTTGTAACAATTATTTTATTTAACATGGGCTATTGCTTAGGTATATGTTGGACAATGGACAGTGAAGACCCCAACTACTTACTCATCAATGTATTCATTTCAGCCCAAGTCTAGTAGGCTTTTGTCAGGCCCAATTGTGACCGAATTAGCGGTATTAAGTTATTGAGAAAAGATGAAATACAAAGAGCTCTTGTCCTACAATGTGTAAAAAGGATTATGAATCACTGATGTAAGGAATCAATGGTTGAAATTGAAGAAATCTAAATCATACACATACCTATTGGTTTTAAAATTAGAAAAGAAGTACAAAAGAGTAAACGTATTGCCTACAATTTTGATTTTTCTCAAATTTCCTTCTCATTTCCATAACTTTTTTATGCTACATTATTTTCAAAAAAAAAAAAAAGTGCACCATAAAATTGAGCATTTAATTCTCTTTAACTTGAGTACATTCTTGTTTTCTTCTTTAAAAATAAATCTTTTTTTCAGTAAAAGTCATTGTGTTGTGGGTAACATATGCGTAATTATCATCATGCGTATTTATAATATACCGTGGTGAGGAATGATGAGGAATATTTGGTTGATGAGGAATGATGCCATCTTCAAAAACAAATCTCCTGTAATGGCAAAATTGATTGGAGATATTAAGGCAATCTCAGACACTTGGGCCAAGAATCGGGCAGGGCTCTCGGAAATAACATGGGAGAAATGGAGGAGTTTTAGTTTTTTAATGTAATCGTCTGTATTATTTGTACTTTTTGAACTTTTATTTTCCCTTGTTTGTACTATGCTTGAGCACCTTTGTTAGTGCACTTTGGGTGATAAGTGCATGCCTTCCAATTGTTAGGGTCTTTATTGTACATGTCTTGAAACTTAATCCAAGGTTTAACCTTGGACAATTTGTCCAAGTTTTTGCCTAGGACTTTTGTCAGGGGTTTGGTTTTGGTGTATATTGTTTGTCCGAGTTTTGGTCCCTAGCCTATATATGTGTTGTATAGGATTAGGGCAAGCGAGGCGAGGAAGAAAGAAAGCTTTGTGCAGCTCTCACAATATCCCAGCTATTCTTCATCACTGTGTGTATTCTAGAGAGAGAGGGAGACTATGTGTTAGTGAGAGAAAGCTAGGTTTAGATCTTTGTGATCTAAACCAGCTTGTAGATGATGTATACTCCTTTGGTTTGTGTAATCTGTGATGACTGATACAATAATAAAGGATTCATCTTCTACATATTTCTATCTTGTTCATATTTTGTTCTTCATGTCTTGAATCAAGTGCAATGTTTGATGTTCGTCATCGACCCGGTGCTTTCACAGTGGTATCAGAGCGTGGTTACCAATTCAGAATGGTCTAACCGCCTTTCGAATCACCATTGCTCTTGATTTGATGTTTGTTTCCGCCAAACATCCTGAAGACTTGAAGATTCTGGAGAAAACTTGAAGAAAATGAAGCTGTTCGTCGGCTGTGTTGGTTTGGAGATCTAGGGTTTTGATCCAAAAAGGTTTGTCTGAGTTTAAGACTCTGTGTTTGTGTTTCCGGGGTTTTGGTGAACTAGTGTGAAGTCACACTAGGGAGATACTCCGGAGACTTGTTTCTTCTGAGCTTCAGCTTGTCTGAGTTTTCATTTAAATGTCTGAGTTTTTTGTCCGAGTTCTTATCTGTTCCGAGTTTCTTAGCAGTTTGTCCGAGTTTTCTTTACTTTTTGATGTCCGAGTATTGAAGTCAAGTATAAGTTCAGAGTTTTAAATAGTCAATTGTTGTTCAGAGTTTTGAACAGTCAATTGTTATTACGAGTCTTGAACTGTTTATATGGTTGTGATCTGAGCTTTTTTTTAAATATTGTCCGAGTATTGAAGACATAAATAATATGTCCGAGTTTTACACAGTGTTGGATCTGAGTTTCTTTTTTATTGTATTTTCGTTTGAAATTAAGATGAAAATGAAAGAGTTGTGCAGCGGAATTAAGATGAAAGCAAACTTTGCATACAATCAAACGAGAGTAATACTTTAATCAAACATCTTTTCACAATGAATCGAAAGATTGAATTTGTTTCAATAACGATTACAATGATTGATGAATGAATGCAAACTCTCCCTCAGCCAGAGCTCAGTAGTTTGTTCGTGCAAGGAAGACTATGTTGCTAAAGAGCTAATAGAACAGTACAAAGTACTGAACTATTTATAGGCACTTGCAAACTACTGAGCATCTTTAGCTGACGTCACCATGAAAGTGACATCTAACCTCCTAACAAACTCTAACCTCTGATCTATACAAACACTGATGTACTAACTACTGCTATTACAATTCATTATATAAAAGACACTTAAACAGCTGCTGCATCCTTCCACTGCTGTGAACCCAGCAGTGCTTGTCCGGATCAGCAGTACTTGACTCAAGGCAGTAGATTGAATCAGCAGAGCTTTGGTCTTCCATCAGTCTTTGGCATTGGGCAGTAGATGCAAGGCAGCAGTTGTAGGTCAGCACTTAGTAAGATCAGCAGATAGGAGGTCAGTAGATATGAAACCACTTTCAAGGGGAGAGATTTGCATGAACTAACTGTAATCGTCTGCTTATTCTGGATCCACTGCTCTGATCCAGTTTTGGCTTTAATTATCTGTTCCTCTGATAGGGTTCAATCCCAACAATCTCCCCCTGGAACAGATAATGCCAAAACTCTTCATTATTTGTGGACATCTTTATTGCCTCATCAACAGTTCCCTTATCTGGCCTTTAAATTGTAATTCAAAGTCTAGGGCATCTGTATCTTCATCATCCCTGCTAAGTGGAAGATCAAGGAGATCCTACAAATCTTCAAGACTCAGGCCAAGAGCTTGTTCCCTTGATATTTTCTTCACTTCTCCACCAGACCTGAGCAAAGTCAATACGCAGGTCTGTTTGTCAGTTTCCCACTTTTGTATTTTTGAGCCTGGTGGGTTTCTTGGGAGATGTTTATTTGCAGAAGTATTTGGAGAGGCTGGCCTATTCATGACTGGCTGAGCAGTACTTGCAGTTTGATCCAAACCAAGAGTTTCCATGATCATCTTCTTTATACCCTCTTTTCCAAGGTCTTCACCTTCCATTAACTCTTTGATGGTTTCAGCAATCAGCTATCTTTGTGGCCTTCTTTTGTAGATGGCAGCACCAACTCGAGCTGTGGATCTCCTGATTTGCAGCTTTGATGGTCTTTTTGAAACCGCTGCTTCAGGATAGTCAGGCTTTTGAGGAACTATGGGATCTTTCTTTCTTAATTGTTCCAACTTTTTGTAAGTAGCCCTGACCACATCTTCTTTCCATCTAGCAACTTGTCTTTTGTTTCCATAAATAGCTGCTACCAATTCCTCTTTCATTCTCTTCAGCTCTTCTTGTTTGTCAGGTACATTTTTTCTAAACTTTGCCCAGTTAGGAGGAGTGTGAGTGACATTCCTTTTTATCATGTCTTGTATTCTTGCTGCTTCATTTTCAAGTTCTGGAATAGTCCACTCTTTGTACATGTAGCTCTCTCCTTTGTATTTCTTGTGAGCCATGATGCTTTCAATGTAGTCTTTCTTCAGAGATTCAGCTACTCTTTCAGAAATTTGTTGACTAACATTTTTTGCAAATTGCTCTAGGGATCTGACTTGTGTGAGCAAATATTGACTTCTCTGTGCAATCTCTTTATCAGATTTCCCTTGTGTATTTTTCTTTGAAATATCCTCTGCTTGCTTGGCCTTGATTTTCAAATATTCATCAACATTTTTTGGCCAGGGATATCCTTTTATTGATGGCAAACTCCTTTTAGCAGGGTCATCCTCAAAGTAGAAAGATTTTATTTCTTCTCTAACAGCTGCTAATTCAAGAGGAAATTGAACACCTGCAGGAGGTAAGGGCTTGTGCATTTTAACTGAAGAGAGAGGAACAGGTTTTGGAATTGTGACAAGTGCTAAAGATTTTGAAGATGTTTGTGGTGGTGAGTTGTCATCATCTTTGAGAATTAGTCTTCTCCTTTTTGTGGGAGGGACTGATGATGTTCTGGATGGAACAGTGGTGATAGATGTAGTGGCTGTGGATTGTGATTGACTAACAGCTGTTGAAACAACTGGTGTTTCAACCACTGTTGTCATTACAACAGATGTTATAACATCTGCTGTCTTCTGCTGTATGTCAGCAGGTGTTTTTGTTTTTGGTGGTAATGGTGGTAAATCAGTGGATTTGGTGTATGTTGAAGTGGTGTGTGTTGAAGTAGGAGCAGATGTTGATGGAACAACTGTTTGGCAAGCAGTAGTTTTTGTAACTCCTGGTGCATCAGTTGTTTTGTATGATGGTTTTTTAGCAGACTTTGAACGTCTGGTTGGAATGGATTTGGGTTGTCTTACTTTTCTAGTAGGCTTATTCTTTTCCTCAACAGGATTTTCATGATCCCTTGACCCAGAAGTACCCTGATCTGGATGATCCATTCTGTCCACCCTGGCTTTCCTTTTGGCCTCTCTATCCCTTTTTACACTTGCAACTGCTTCTGCTAGTGCATTTGTTGTTACATCAATTTTCTTGCTGCCATCTGGCAAAGGGATCTTTTTGGTTATGTTTGAATTTTCTGGTTCAAGATAGAGACCATCCTCTATACCCTTCTTTTTGCACTCCTTAATTTTCTCCCCCTTTTTGGCATTATCTTCTGGGAGTTGATAAATGTAGCGTACGTTTGGAGGAGCAGTGCCAGTGGTATGCAAGATCTGAGTTTTGAGAGCCTTTAAATCAGCATGAGTGTTCTTGAACCTTGACTCCATTGCATTTTTCAGCTGTTGGACATGTTTTTCATGTTGCTGTTCTGCTAATTGTGCTTGTTGATGGAGAAAAGATTGAAACACATTCCAGAGCTCATTTGTAGCAGGTGCCCTTTGTGAAGCAAGTGCTTGAGTTGGAGCAGCAGTGGATTGCATCTTTTGTATTGTCAACACCTGTTGTAACATATTTTTAATATCTACAACAGATGTATCCAATCTGTCAATACGTTCCGTCAAATCCTTATATTTTAAATCATCACCCAATTTAATGGGATCATCTGATTTCCCACTAGCAGTGGTTTTATCAGTGGTTGAGGTAGGGAGTGTACTCTAAACACGAACCACTGATGCCCCTTTTTCTTGGTACTGGGGTCTTCTTCCTTCAACACTTGACAACCTTTTGATGTTGCCAGTAGGATAAATAAATCCACTGGTGGTTGGCATAGGTGCTATGTAAGGAATTGCCTCCAAGGAAGTCTTATTGATGTAACCACTGTCCAACTGTAAACCAGTGGGTTCAACAGTTGTAGTGGCTGCTTCACTTGGACTACCACCAAGAGTTACTTGTAACTCAAGGGGTGTAACCTCCTCAGGTTGTGTTGGTGGGTTAGCAAAGATTGATACATCAGACCCAGTCAATTGTTGAGGTATATTCTCATTGATAGGTGATTGAGAAGGACTGGTTAGTGCCTGGTTCAAATCAATTGCATCCAACAGTAGTTTGGTTGGGGATGGAATTTTGGAAATGAGTGATGGTGTAGAAAGAGGATTTGCTCCGGGTATTGAGCTGTGGATGATGGAAACAAGTGTTTCCAGAGCATCATGTGGAGACCCTATTTGTACAACCTGTTCTTTTTGTGAAGAAGCAGGAGGAGTTTCGGTTATGGGTTGAGATATTTGTACCAACTGCTGTGAGGAAGTAGCAGCAGTGGTTTCTTGGGACTTTTGTTTTGTCACTGGCAGAAGCTCTGGTATCTCATCCTCCAGAGATGCCTTTTTGATGCGTTTGGGGGGTTTTTGATTTTTCTTTTTGTGTGGCTTTTTGGTGATTGTAGGTGTGGGTTTCAAAGCAGTTGTTCTGCTACTTTGATCACCTTGAGCAGTGGGCTCAGCAGCAGATACCTGAGGAGCAGTTGTAACTACTAAAGTCTGCTCAGGCACCTCTGCTTGTGTTTTGCAAGGTGCTAACATTCTTGAAAAAGTTTCAGTTGTTAAACTGTTTATTTGAGTAGAATCACCTTGGTTTATTACAGCTAAATCATCCTTACTGAATTTCTTTGCAAAATAGTAACTTAAAAACCTTGGAAACAGTAAGAATGATTTTGTTTCAACATTATTAACCAAATCTTTGAAAATTTCCCGAGAATAGTTAAAATTTTCTCCTTGAAGAATAGCATATCCCAGATTTTGAATCTTTAAAGGGATTTCATTGAAAGAAGTGGTTTTGTTTGAAACACAGAGTAGGACGGTATGGAATAAAAATCTGGTTGCAGAAGGAAAGTAACCTTTTTGTAAGGTAAGTTTCTTCATCATTGTTGCTTCATACCTCTCTCAATGAAGTCATTTTGTAACTCAAATTTAGTGAAAGCAGTTTTACCTTCCTGATCTTTGAGTTGAAAGACCTCTTAAATGGATTGTGGCGTGATTTGGACAGCTTTTCCCTTTATAGAAGAGTTTATGGTGGTTGCAGTGTCTCCTTGTTTTTCAAGGGTTGCATTCTTCCAGAACTCCCTTTGGGTTGCCAAATAGATTGGTGCATCGGCGGTGAACAAAGTTTTGTACTTTGATTTAGCCATGAGATCAATAATGGAATCGAAAACATTTGTGGTTCCTGGTTTTGTGAGAAGACCCAGGAGATTGTGAGATTGTTTATTTGGAATTTCAGTGGAGATTGCCTTTTGCGAGGCTGTTTTCGAGGAGGATTTGGATGAGGGTTTTGCAGATTTCGTTGATTTTGTCATTTTGAAGATGAACGATCGAAGAAATTTTTGTGGAAGATGTGATGAAAAACTGTTTTGAGGAGAGAATTTTGAAGAATTCAATTCGACAGTAAAACCCTGTTTTGATGGTGAATGGGGGATTTTATGGGGAAGAAAGTAAATGCTGAGGTGGCAGCCGTTACAAAAAGTCTGACCAATATGTACTGTCCACGTGACAACCCCTGATGAAAGTGAAGGACAGTACTTTTGTGATAGTGACTGATGGAGGCAGTGGTATGAAAGCAGTGGATGATTTTTACTATCAGTAGATAGCATATCAGTGGATAAGACACTGCTTTTGAACAGCAGAGGTTATCAAAGAAGAGAGTAGGGGTTGACTTTCAGCAGTGGACAGCCTTTTGAAGTAGAGCAGACATTTGAACAATCAGTGGTTAATGGCAGACTTTTAAGGATTTTAATGAAAATTTCATTTTTAGCTATTTTTAAGGATGGATTTTTGATTTTCTGAAAACATTTTGTTGCTTTTATTCATAGAAAAACAAGATGTTGCTTGTTATTCCATGTTCAGCATCCCAATCCTAGAGACCAAACTTTCAAAAGTGGCTGTATCAAGTGCTTTTGTGAGCACATCGGCCAGCTGGCTTTTAGTTGGGACATGATGCAGAGAAATCAAACCTTTTTCATAGCAATCCCTCATGAAGTGATGTCTGATGTCGATGTGTTTGGTGGTAGAATGGGAAACTGGATTTTTAATGATATTTTCTGCTGCCTGGCTATCCAACATAAGTGGTGTCTTTAAGGCAGTGATACCAAAATCCAGCAATTGATTTTGAAGCCACAGGAGTTGGGCTGTACAGCTTGCAGCAGCAATGTATTCAGCTTCAGCAGTGGATGTTGAAACAACTGCTTGCTTTTTGCTTTGCCATGAAACCAAGCAATCGCCTAGAAACTGGCACCCTCCTGATGTGGACTTCCTTGTGGTGTGACATCCAGCAAAGTCACTGTCTGAGAAACCTGAAAGCTTGATGTTCCCATTAGCTGGATACCAGATACCAAGTGTGGGAGCACCTTTTATGTATCTGAATATCCTTTTTACAGCAATGAGATTTGATTTTCTGGGAGCTGATTGATTTCTTGCACAGACACATGTTGCAAACATGATGTCTAGTCTAGATGCAGTTAGGTACAATAAAGACCCAATCATGCTTCTATAAAGTGTTTGATCAATCAGCTCATCCTTTTCTTCAGACATGACAAGCTTATTTGTGGCCATGGGTGTGCTGCATGGTTTACAATCATTCATATCAAATTTGTTCAAAAGTTCTTTAGCATATTTGCTTTGATGAATGAAAGTTCCATTTTGCATTTGCTGAACTTGGAGACCAAGAAAGCATTGCAGCTCACCCATTGCACTCATTTCAAACTCAGCTGTCATGAGTTCCCTAAACTCTTCACACATTTTATTACATGTGCTTCCAAAAATAATGTCATCCACATAAATTTAGACAATCATTAAATCCTTTCCTCTCCATTTTAAAAACAGTGTTTTATCAATGGTACCTCTTTTGAAACCATTTGAGAGTAGAAAGGTGGAAAGAGTTTCATACCAGGCCCTTGGTGCTTGTTTCAGGCCATACAAGGCTTTGTTGAGCCTGTAGACATGATCTGGATAAAAAGGATCCTCAAAGCCTGGAGGTTGACACACATATACCTCTTCTTGAATTGTACCATAGAGGAAAGCACTTTTGATATCCATTTGGAACACCTTCATGTTGTGGTTGACAGCAAAGGCCAGGAACAGTCTTATAGCTTCTAATCTTGCAACAGGGGCGAATGTTTATTCATAATCAATCCCCTCTTCCTGTCTGTAACCTTGAACCACAAGCCTGGCTTTATTCTTGACAACAATGCCCCTTTCATCAGTTTTGTTTTTGAAGACCCACTTTGTGCCAATGGGACTAACCTCTTCTGGCAGTGGTACAAGCTCCCAAACTTGTTGTCTTTTAAACTGCTGGAGCTCCTCTTGCATGGCTTCTACCCAGCTGTTGTCTTTCAGTGCCTCTTGGTACTTGACTGGCTGATGGAGTGATAGGAAACCAACAAAAAGACAAATGTTTTGGGTTTGGCTTCTTGTGAGCACCCTTTCATTGATGTTGCCAATTATTTGGTCAGGTGGATGAGATCTCAAAAAGATTAAATCTCCTTGATATGGAATGATGGCATTGGTTGGTGATGGCTGCAAATGTGTATCATCTGAGCTAACCACTGCTGGTGACTTTGATGACCCAGCAGTGGCTTCAAAAGGTGGTGGAATAGGAGGTAATGAAGTGGACAACTGCTGACTTTTATCCACTGTTTGAGGACTTTTGTCAGCAGTGTTTGAGGATGTGGAAGCAGTGGTTGAAGGGCTACTTTGGTCAACAACTGTTGAGGTAGCAGTGGTAGAGCTTTGACAGCTGTTTTGAACAACTGATGCTTTTCCCTTGGAAGCAGACCTTTGAGGGATGATGATTTCATACCCATAGTCTGGTGTTGTATCCTCTGATGGACCTGCATTGTTAGTCTTGACAGCAGTATTTTCAAAAGTAAATTTATCAAGATCAAACAGATCAGCAGGATTTGCTGGGATTTTCATTGAAGAAAGTTCATTGAACTTTACATCCAAAGTCTCCTCCACTGCCTTGGTCCGTGTATTGAACACTTTGTAGGCCTTGGCAGTGGTTGAGTATCCCAGATGATAACCACAATCAATTTTGGCTGCAAATTTTGAGATGGAATCTTTTAAGTTCAAAATAAAGCATGGGCAGCCAAACACCTTGAAGTAAGAGATCAATGGTTTGATTTTATATAGAATTTCATAAGCAGTCTTTTTGTGCCTGGGGTTTATTAAAACTCTGTTCTGGACATAGCAAGCAGTGTTTACTGCCTCTGCCCAGAAAGTTAATGGCAAACCTGAATCAGCAAGCATGGTTCTGGCAGCCTCAATCAAAGTTCTGTTCTTCCTCTCCACTACCCCATTTTGCTCTGGTGTTCTAGGGATGCTGTACTGCCTTACAATCCCTTTCTTCACACAACTGCTTATTTTTGAATTCTGTGCCATTGTCACTCCTGAAGCTTTTCACTGGAAAGTCAAATTGCTTTTCAACCTGTGTCACAAAGCCTTGCAAAATGCCTGCAGTTTCATCTTTTGAGTGCAAAAAGAAAGTCCATGTAAACCTAGAAAAGTCATCAACAATTACCAAACAATATCTTTTCTTTTGAGGCTCATGACTTGAACTGGGCCAAACAAATCCATGTGCAGCATTTGCAAACACTGGGTTGTTTTGGACTCTTCAATGGACTTATGGGAACTTTTATGCTGTTTTCCTTTTCAACAGGAAATGCAATGTTCAGGACATGAAAACACCTTTTGTGGTAGGCCTCTCACCAACCCATTTTGTCACACCCCGACCGCGTAAAACAACAAAGCGCGGCGGAAACATCGGGGCGTGTTGTAACAGAATCATTGTTTTATAACCATGGATACCAAAAAGTGTTTCGTTTTATTGAACATTGAATAATTACATCGTCTAGAAATTTAAATACACAATTTAAACATAGTCTATCATTGTTATTGAGTCACTAAGGCCTTGTCCAGTCCTATGTGAGCATGCATCCTATCAATCGGTATCTTTCAACAATACCTGAAACATATGTGAAAACGAGGTCAGCAAAGAAATGCTGGCGAATACATAGGTTTTGTAGGAGTGTCGAAATCATGGCTAGTTTAGATGTTGCAATACTTTATTAAAAACCTTGTTTTGAAAAGAGTATAATATTGCAACTTAATTAACCAACTCAAATCAAGCGGGTTATAGTTTATAAAACCTCGTAGCCATGATTCTTAACCCAAAAACATTTGTTTTAGTAAAGCAAATTGTAAAACATCTCGTAATAAATTGTTAATAAAACTCGTTAATAAATCTCGTTAAAAACTCGTATAGTTTATATCATACCGAAAACCTCGTTTGCGTGACATCATTTAGAAATCGTTTACCCAAGTGAACTAAATAACGCCACAGTATGTAATACGATGAAACACTTATATATAGGAAGTACCAGCGGCGTATCCACCATGCTTTCATCATATTACACCCGTCCCGTTATCTAAACACTTAACCAAAAACCAATCGTTTACCCAATCGTTAAAACATCATGTGAAAACCAATCGTTTACTCAATCGTTAAAACATCGTGTGAAATCCAATCGTTTACTCAATCGTTAAAACATCGTGTGAAAACCAATCGTTTACCCAATCGTTAAAACATCGTGTGAAATCCAATCGTTTACCCAATCGTTAAAACATCGTGTGAAATCCAATCGTTTACCCAAATCGTTTAATTCGTTTTAGGTCGTGAAACTCACTTATATGATTGTCTCGCTAATAACATTCAAACCTTCGTGACTCGCATTAATAAACCCTTACCAAAGGATAAATTAACAATTCGCATTAATAAACCCTTACCAAAGGATAAATTAACAATTCGCATTAATAAACCCTTACCAAAGGATAAATTAACAATTTTAGATTCAGTCGCTACCCACCACCCCCACACATAACCACGGGTGCAGTAAGATAACGGGATTTGTCAGATCCTATGGTACCATAACCTAATACTGGTCGGCTTGATCATTTCTAATGAATGTCATTTGTTATGTAAACACAACCAACAAGTTTGTTCACTTTATTGAAATCGTTATTAGTTTTGTATAAATCGTCTTAATCGTTTTTGAAACGATGGCTATAACATCGAAAACATTTAGCACATATGAGTCACCCCAAAACAATTGAAAACAGTAAAATAGGGGAATAATGTACTCGCCTGAGAATGCTTAGAGGTCTTGAACAACAACCAAACAAAGCTAGAGGGAGCACGGAATCAGTCGGCAAATCAAAACTATATAAATAAACCGGACTTAAATCGGGAGATCGGATAGGATGAGGCTTGGTAAACCAAATGAGTATTGGAACTCATATGATATGGTTTAACAAGGCCTACATACTACATTGAGACTTTCCTAAGTGCATACGACTCATCGCGACCCATTAAGGTAACATACGCTACTTTAACGCGTCGTGCGCGCAAAGCGCGTTCGAGACATCTAACTAGTCCTATGACAAGTATTATATGCCTAAACGTGTTTAATCATGTTGTATAATCAATTATGTACAAAAGTTTCGGTTACATAAGCTTAATTACCAATTATACATGAAAAGGGTATTTTGGTAATTTACCTAAGGCACATAAACTACCTATCATACAACTATTTAAATGATGTGACCATAAGGTCACTTAATGTGCTTGGTCGGATCCTAATGATCGACCAATCGGATTGGGTTCGAAAGTATAAGAGATTGTTTAGATCGCTTACCTTTACGACCCTATATAAGCACTAAACTAAAAGTGACGAGCTAAGCATGCTAAAACATGCTTAACTAAGTTTAGAAAACATGTTTGGTATCAAAACAAACGGCTTTGATACCCAAGAGTAGTTTGGTTACAAAATACGCATGAATACGTATTCTGACCCAAACTACGGCTCGTCACTGAGCCTAGATAACGTGGTAATCAGTAGGTATAGTCACTAGGGACTATAACCATCGTGATCACGCTCACGTTATGAAGTTCAAACGAACTTCATGTTGACCATTTACTGGTCAACGCCGAAAGTCAAACAAAGTTTGACTCTCGGACTTGAAAACAATAAAAGAACGTAGGAATACTTACGAAGGGTCCCCGAATGCTAATCGTGATTCAAGTAGCTCAGGTATGAAACGAAGGTTCCAACTTAGAGCTCTTCAAATCAGATTCTAGTGGGTTATAGCAATGGAATGGGTTGGGTATTTATAGTAAAAGGTCCACCGTTAGGATCGTTTCTTGGATAACGTGATCGAATCTCGCCCGTACACTTGTCGGCAAGTTGTGGTAACTAAATTGGCCACTCACCATAAGGTATCAACACTTGGCATTGGGATTAGGAGTGGTTTGCAGCTGTTAACAGCTGTTTAGGAAGGTTCTGATCTGCTGGAGATCCCTTGCGCACCGTAAGGCTCATATGGTTGCGGTGCGCAAGCATGTAAGTTTGGCAGAATTACAGTTTTGGTCCCTGCAGTGCATATAAGGCATTTCTGACACGTTTAAGGCCCGTTAACCCCATTTCAAAGCTCTAAAATGAAGTTAAAGTATAGGGAACTTAAAATGTGCTAAAAAATATCTCGGATGTCGGTTCGTTTAGCCGTACGGTTGCGATGTTCGGTTAATTACGACGGAATGCGCATAAGCGCGAAAAACGATCCAAATTGCGTGACGAATGGATTTTTCTTATGCCAAACACTAAAATAAAATGTTTTAGTGCTTACATAAATTTTTGGATGTCCGGATGTATTCAGAACGTAAGATATGCGCGAAAGTGCAAACTTGTGCACTTTTTGACGCTTTTAGTCCCTGAATGACCCAAAAGTTTATTTTAGCACACCGAACCCCTTAAAGCCTATTTCTAAGCTTTGTATAGGATATTTATGGTATGTTTAACTTATGGTCATGTTCCATAAGGTCTGTTATAGTTCAAATTGGCATACTTTCGTAGTTTGTCAACTTTAGTCCCTGTAGGCGATTTAACTTGATTTTTGCCATACCAAAGCCTTCAATACTTATTTCTAAGTTATGTAAAGGTTATTTAAGGTATGTTAAACCTATTTCACTATTCTGGAGTGTTCGTTGCATTAAACTGGTTATATTTACGCATCGGTGCGCGTATAACCTTCCAGAAAGTGATTTAGAGTTTGAATTTGAACAAAAATTGATATGTGCAAATGATACACATATTTATACAACTCCCAAGTATGAAATACAATATCTCATTGGTTTGGTATTTGCTTGATGGTCGCAGTGACCCAGGTGTTACAGTCTCCCCTACTTCAGGAAATTTCGTCCCGAAATTTAATTAGAGGAAATTTGTGAGAGTTCAAAACATGAAGTTGAAAAGATAAAACAACACTGGTTAGGGTTCTGAACTTCTAGTTACTTTAAATAACATTATGCTTGCAATGTAAGAGGGACACTTATATACAAGTATATAAAGCATCATTGGTGCGTCCACCGTACCTCCATTACATTGTTCACGTTTCGTTATTTGTCGTCACTATTGGTTCTTACACCTGATAAATCTTACTGTGATTTCCGTGCACTAAATTTTTATAATTATGTACGCGTCCATAATTACGAAATTCTTTGCATAGTTGACAAAGTGTATTCAATAATGTGTAGGGGAAAACCATATGAATGAACTTGTGATGAGCGTGCCTGGACCACCATAGGGTCCTTTCAGCTGTATCATCACATGCCATTCTTAACCAGATCTTGAATCAATCTTTAACTAGACCACTCAAGGGTCTCTCTTCGAATCATGGAATGGTACTATATAACCCCAAGGGTCTTTAACTACAACGTAGAAGCCCATTAAGGATTTAAGGTAGTACCTTTTGAATATCCTACTATGAATCCCTCATATGAAGATACGAAAGATTCTATGAGGATTTGAAAATCGGATCACACAAAACATAGAGGAGAATACATAACACATAAACACATAATCGCATAATTGGATAATCGTTTAATCGCATAATCGTTTAATCGTATAATCGTTTAATCCCAAAATCGTTTAATTTGTTATCTTTGGACACGGGTATTTAAAGCATACTAGGAATCCAATCCTTAATTGCAACAATTTGGATGGATCCACATGAATACCCTGCTTGTTGACTACACGACCCAAGAACTGAACTTCTTTAAGCCAAAGTTTCCACTTGGAGGACTTAGCGAAAAGTTTGTTCCTTCCTTCTTTAGGGGTTCTAATGTCAATGAAGGTGTTGATTGTGATCGGCTCGGGACTTTGAATAGATCAAGATGTCATCAATAAAAACAATGACGAACTGATCCAAATAAGGCTTGCAGACTCTATTTATTAAGTCCATGAAGATGGCTGGAGCATTTGTCAAACCAAAAGGCATGACTGTAAACTCGTAATGGCCATACTTCGTGCAGAAAGCCGTTTTGGGAATATCTTCTTCGAGAATACGAAGTTGATGATACCCAGAACGCAAATCGATCTCGGAAAAGCATGAAGTACCCTGCAGATGATCGGAGAGATCATTGATTTAAGGTAGGGGATATCGATTCTTGATGGTAAGCTTATCAAGCTTACGATAATCGATACACATTCGAAAAGATCCATCTTTCTTTTTCACAAAGAGGACATGAGTTTCCCCAAGGTGAAAAGTTTGGACGGATGAATCCTTTATCATACAACTCTTGAAGCTGTTTCGATAATTCTTGCATCTCAGACGGTGCAAGACGATAAGGTGTTTTTGATTTAAAAGAAACAAGTGTTTGTGGTTCTTAGGGAGGTCACAAGTGATCATAAAAATGACAGAACCACACGAGTAGTTTGTCTTTGTGTTGACATCATAAGGTTGGGTCAAACATTCATACAATTGCATTAGTTAAAAAAAAATAAAAACCACAAATTTTTATTTATATAACATCCGCATTGTCTTTAAATGTTACAAGATAACAACCAGAGAAATTTCAGAATACTAAAAGTTCACTCCTTCATCATCGATTGTCTCGTTGATGTTAAACACTCGACCACGTGCTGGATTCACATTGACGTTGACGTTCGCATTCGGGTTTGCGTTAGCATTTGCATTCACCAGTCTCGGACAGTTGTGGCGGAAGTGGCCAATCTCTCCGCAGTTGAAACATGAACCCAGTGGGAATCTCACAGCATTCTCTTGAACCGGAGCTTGAACCTGAGTGGCCTGGTTTTGTCCCAGACGACAAACATTGGCCAAATGCCCAAGTCTACCACACGTTGTGCATTTCTTGCAATCTTGTTGTGCAACGTGATGACCGTTGCAACGGGCACAATGTGGTGCGGTACCAGCATATGCCTTCTTCGCAGGTGGCTGAGCCGGTGGGTTCTGC
Source organism: Helianthus tuberosus (assembly GCA_030545235.1). Lineage (NCBI taxonomy): Eukaryota > Viridiplantae > Streptophyta > Magnoliopsida > Asterales > Asteraceae > Helianthus > Helianthus tuberosus. Next base: position 8,839,438 of record CM060408.1, read on the forward strand.
AAGTTCTGAGCAGTCTGTGCTGTAACAGCAAAATTTTGGGCACCCTTCCGCTTCTTCGATTTCTTCGAAGTCTCACCTTCCTCACCCTTTTTCCTGTCCTTTCCAGAATCAGTCGCCTTCTTTTTATCACCCTTGCGGGTGAGTTTACCCTTCCTGACTTGAGACTCAGTCAGGGTAGCAGACAACTCGATTGCTTGACGAAGGGTAGTAGGATTAACACCGATCAAAATATCTAGAATAGAATCGGGTAAACCATCGATGTATCTCTCGATCGCTTTCTCCGGAGGGGTAACCATGGTGGGACACAATAGGCTGAGTTCTTCAAAACGATCCGTGTAAGCATGGTGTTCAGCCTCATCTTACTTTAAGTCGTCAAACTCTCGTTCCAAAACTCGAATCTCGTGACGGGGACAAAACTCCTTCATCATGAGAGCCCGAAGCTCTGCCCATGTTTGTGCCAACGCCACTTCGGCACCCCTATCGCGCATAACACCATTCCACCAAGTAAGCGCTCGCTTTTCAAACACACTCGAAGCAAATTCCACCTTACGCGCATCCTGACACTGCACATGTTTGAATGTGCTCTCGATACTCTCAAACCACTGTAGGAGCGCAGTTGCTCCTTGCGATCCAGAAAACCTAAGCGGCTTCGCAGAATTGAAATCCTTGAATTTACACTGTGCGTTATTGTTGTTGTTGTTGCCATTGTTATATATCTCGTGGACTTGGGTTACAACCCCGGGAAGCACAGCAGCTACTTGCTGAGAGATCAGGGCTGCGAGTTCTTCAATAGTAAAAGTTCGAGCATCGGTTCGAGTATCGCGTCGAGGAGGCATTGTCTAACAAGGAAACAAGAGAGTCGAGTGAGGTTGAAAATTTGAAAAAAAAACAAAAGAGGTATCGACAAAACACAAGGAAGGCGATCATTTGTTTGTTACCTAAGGCAAACAAATGAGGCGGTGATTAATCAAAGTAAACGGGTCATATTAACGTATCGCTGAAGACCTCACCCCAAGAGTTCCCAGGTAAGAGTGACTGGTCCGATACTGCAGCGGATTTGTACTGACACTCTAGCCTTAGACAGAAAACTCAGGGTACAGGCATTCACCCTTCCAGTTTGCACATGTTCACATTATTTAGACCCAAACTTTGACAAGATTTTGAAAACTCAAAAGGGTTCAAAACCTTACAATAGAGGGTTCAAAACCTAGTAATAAATCATCCTAGAACAGATGATTAGTTTTCAAGGCAGATTCGAAAATTGTGTTCTTGTTGTGGTTATCACCTAAGGATAGGTGATAGTTTTGTTTTTTTTTTAGAAATCTAAACGCAAATTTCTTCGCGTTAGGGTCCTAAGAAGGTTATAGACTAGGTCAAAGCATTACTAATAACCTAATTCCCTATAACCATTGGCTCTGATACCATCTTTTCTGTCACACCCCGACCGCGTAAAACAACAAAGCGCGGCGGAAACATCGGGGCGTGTTGTAACAGAATCATTGTTTCATAACCATGGATACCAAAAAGTGTTTCGTTTTATTGAACATTGAATAATTACATCGTCTAGAAATTTAAATACACAATTTAAACATAGTCTATCATTGTTATTGAGTCACTAAGGCCTTGTCCAGTCCTATGTGAGCATGCATCCTATCAATCGGTATCTTTCAACAATACCTGAAACATATGTGAAAACGAGGTCAGCAAAGAAATGCTGGCGAATACATAGGTTTTGTAGGAGTGTCGAAATCATGGCTAGTTTAGATGTTGCAATACTTTATTAAAAACCTTGTTTTGAAAAGAGTATAATATTGCAACTTAATTAACCAACTCAAATCAAGCGGGTTATAGTTTATAAAACCTCGTAGCCATGATTCTTAACCCAAAAACATTTGTTTTAGTAAAGCAAATTGTAAAACATCTCGTAATAAATTGTTAATAAAACTCGTTAAAAACTCGTATAGTTTATATCATACCGAAAACCTCGTTTGCGTGACATCATTTAGAAATCGTTTACCCAAGTGAACTAAATAACGCCACAGTATGTAATACGATGAAAACACTTATATATAGGAAGTACCAGCGGCGTATCCACCATGCTTTCATCATATTACACCCGTCCCGTTATCTAAACACTTAACCAAAAACCAACCGTTTACCCAATCGTTAAAACATCGTGTGAAAACCAATCGTTTACTCAATCGTTAAAACATCGTGTGAAATCCAATCGTTTACGCAATCGTTAAAACATCGTGTGAAAACCAATCGTTTACCCAATCGTTAAAACATCGTGTGAAATCCAATCGTTTACCCAATCGTTAAAACATCGTGTGAAATCCAATCGTTTACCCAAATCGTTTAATTCGTTTTAGGTCGTGAAACTCAGTTATATGATCGTCTCGCTAATAACATTCAAACCTTCGTGACTCGCATTAATAAACCCTTACCAAAGGATAAATTAACAATTCGCATTAATAAACCCTTACCAAAGGATAAATTAACAATTCGCATTAATAAACCCTTACCAAAGGATAAATTAACAATTTCAGATTCAGTCGCTACCCACCACCCCCACACATAACCACGGGTGCAGTAAGATAACGGGATTTGTCAGATCCTATGGTACCATAACCTAATACTGGTCGGCTTGATCATTGCTAATGAATGTCATTTGTTATGTAAACACAACCAACAAGTTTGTTCACTTTATTGAAATCGTTATTAGTTTTGTATAAATCGTCTTAATCGTTTTTGAAACGATGGCTATAACATCGAAAACATTTAGCACATATGAGTCACCCCAAAACAATTGAAAACAGTAAAATAGGGGAATAATGTACTCGCCTGAGAATGCTTAGAGGTCTTGAACAACAACCAAACAAAGCTAGAGGGAACACGGAATCAGTCGGCAAATCAAAACTATATAAATAAACCGGACTTAAATCGGGAGATCGGATAGGATGAGGCTTGGTAAACCAAATGAGTATTGGAACTCATATGATATGGTTTAACAAGGCCTACATACTACATAGAGACTTACCTAAGTGCTTGCGACTCATCGCGACCCATTAAGGTAACATACGCTACTTTAACGCGTCGTGCGCGCAAAGCGCGTTCGAGACATCTAACTAGTCCTATGACAAGTATTATATGCCTAAACGTGTTTAATCATGTTGTATAATCAATTATGTACAAAAGTTTCGGTTACATAAGCTTAATTACCAATTATACATGAAAAGGGTATTTTGGTAATTTACCTAAGGCACATAAACTACCTATCATACAACTATTTAAACGATGTGACCATAAGGTCACTTAATGTGCTTGGTCGGATCCTAATGATTGACCAATCGGATCGGGTTCGAAAGTATAAGCGATTGTTTAGATCGCTTACCTTTACGACCCTATATAAGCACTAAACTAAAAGTGACGAGCTAAGCATGCTAAAACATGCTTAACTAAGTTTAGAAAACATGTTTGGTATCAAAACAAACGCCTTTGATACCCAAGAGTAGTTTGGTTACAAAATACGCATGAATACGTATTCTGACCCAAACTACGGCTCGTCACTGAGCCTAGATAACGTGGTAATCAGTAGGTATAGTCACTAGGGACTATAACCATCGTGATCACGCTCACGTTATGAAGTTCAAACGAACTTCATGTTGACCATTTACTGGTCAACGCCGAAAGTCAAACAAAGTTTGACTCTCGGACTTGAAAACAATAAAAGAACGTAGGAATACTTACGAAGGGTCCCCGAATGCTAATCGTGATTCAAGTAGCTCAGGTATGAAACGAAGGTTCCAACTTAGAGCTCTTCAAATCAGATTCTAGTGGGTTTTAGCAATGGAATGGGTTGGGTATTTATAGTAAAAGGTCCACCGTTAGGATCGTTTCTTGGATAACGTGATCGAATCTCTCCCGTACACTTGTCGGCAAGTTGTGGTAACTAAATTGGCCACTCACCATAAGGTATCAACACTTGGCATTGGGATTAGGAGTGGTTTGCAGCTGTTAACAGCTGTTTAGGAAGGTTCTGATCTGCTGGAGATCCCTTGCGCACCGTAAGGCTCATATGGTTGCGGTGCGCAAGCATGTAAGTTTGGCAGAATTACAGTTTTGGTCCCTGCAGTGCATATAAGGCATTTCTGACACGTTTAAGGCCCGTTAACCCCATTTCAAAGCTCTAAAATGAAGTTAAAGTATAGGGAACTTAAAATGTGCTAAAAAATATCTCGGATGTCGGTTCGTTTAGCCGTACGGTTGCGATGTTCGGTTAATTACGACGGAATGCGCATAAGCGCGAAAAACGATCCAAATTGCTTGACGAATGGATTTTTCTTATGCCAAACACTAAAATAAAATGTTTTAGTGCTTACATAAATTTTTAGATGTCCGGATGTATTCAGAACGTAAGATATGCGCGAAAGTGCAAACTTGTGCACTTTTTGACGCTTTTAGTCCCTGAATGACCCAAAAGTTTATTTTAGCACACCGAACCCCTTAAAGCCTATTTCTAAGCTTTGTAAAGGATATTTATGGTATGTTTAACTTATGGTCATGTTCCAGAAGGTCTGTTACAGTTCAAATTGGCATACTTTCGTAGTTTGTCAACTTTAGTCCCTGTAGGCGATTTAACTTGATTTTTGCCATACCAAAGCCTTCAATACTTATTTCTAAGTTATGTAAAGGTTATTTAAGGTATGTTAAACCTATTTCACTATTCCGGAGTGTTCGTTGCATTAAACTGGTTATATTTACGCATCGGTGCGCGTATAACCTTCCAGAAAGCGATTTAGAGTTTGAATTTGAACAAAAAATGATATGTGCAAATGATACACATATTTATACAACTCCCAAGTATGAAATACAATATCTCATTGGTTTGGTATTTGCTTGATGGTCGCAGTGACCCAGGTGTTACACATTTTTTGAAATTTCAGTTATTGTCTTAAGATTTGTGCGCCCCAGTCTTTTGTGCCAAAGCTCTGTCTCTTTGTTAGAGGCAGCTGAGAACAGATAGGCAACAGCTCTAGGACACTCTTTAGACATATCAACAACATAAATATTGCCACTTCTTTGAGCAACAAGTTTAGTTTGACCAGTTTTTATTATTGCTTCAATCTTTTTGACCATTTCTGGTCCAACAATCCTACAACAGTCTTTTGTGAAGAATGACCCAAATACCTTGTCACTCATTTGGGACACACTCAGAAGGTTGAATTTTAGATTGTCTATTAGATTGACATTTTCAAATTTTACTTTTCCAGACTGTACTGTACCAGACCCCAGAACTTTCCCTTTACTATTATTCCCAAAGGATATATCACCCCCTCCATGGATTTTAAAGTCTTTGAGGAGGGCTTTACATCCTGTCATGTGCCTGGAGCCTCCACTATCTACATACCAAAGACTATCAAAGCATGCAGAAGCTCCCTGCACATGAAGTAAAAGGATTAGTTCAATAAGGTCTCCAAAGCCAGCAGGGCTTTGGATGGGGTCTCAACAGTGTCTGGGATGGATGCAGAATGGTGGACAGTGGTTAGGTCGGGGGTTTGAACTGTTTTAGGACAGTGTTTCTCTAACCACTGTTGTGGGTCCTGACCAATCATCTGCTGGTAACCAAAGGGATGCCTGTTCACTTTGGGTTTAGAGGGCCTTTTGTAGGCCTCATAAACGTGTGGAATCCTTTGGTAAGACTGTTTTTCCTTGCCTTTTCTGGATTGATTAGCAGGGGGTGCATCAGTAACCTGAACATCTCTTTTGACAGATGTTTGGTTCAGCTGTTTTGTGACAGCTGTTTGAACTGGCACAAACAGTGGTTGTTTCTTGGTGAACTTGACAGATGATGATGATGGACTCAAGGATGTTTTAGCAATGTACTCATTCTTTTTCACATCAAAGTTTTTGAGGTACACACATGCTTGAGTTTTATGGTTTGTTTTACCACAAACAATGCAGCTTTCTGCTGAAACAATGACACTTGTTTTGTTCAAATCATAAGCTTTTAAGTGGAAACAATCTTTTGTTAGATGATTCTTTTTCTCACAGAATTCACAAAACAAGTTATCATTTTTTTCTTTTTTCTTTCTCTTTTCAGACTCCTTTGCAGCAGAGGTTTTAACCATTGCTGGGATGTCCTTGAGAGGTATGACTTTAGCTTTTGGAGCTTTAACACCTTCAGTTGATGTAAAGTCCATTGGCTTGAAATTTTCAAGAATATCATACTCATCAGACCATTTTGGTTTAAACTGATGATCTTCAATCTCCTTAAAGGTGGAGGATCCCATTGGTCTGGTAAGTGTGATTTTGTTACCAAGTTTGTCAGTGATTTTCACTTCTTGGCCATTCTTGTTTGTGGGGATGAGCTCAGTAGCTTCATCAGTGGTTTGGACAGATTTTTCAAAAGCATTATCATCATATTTTCTATAACCAACCCCAAATTTCACATTGCTTTCAATCTGTTTAGCAAGCATCACCTCATATCCTCTGCAGGATTCCACCCATCTTTCACAAGTAATCTGGGTGGATTCCAACTCCTTTTTGCAAACTTGGTATTTATCTACCATAGTTTGAAGTTGGGTTTTGGTTATGCTTTGCTCTTCTTTTAAACAGCTGATCTCTTTTTCCTTTTCAGTCAATTCGTTTTTAAGTTCTTTTAAAGACTTTTCAAATTTAACCTCATCGGTCAAGATTTTATCCCGAAGGTTTTCATTCACCTCTTTGATGTTAGCAAAAGCAATTATGCAATTGTCAGAACACAGTTTTTCAAGAACTTGAGGAGATACCTTGGCAGCTGCCATCATAGCACAATCACATTGATGCTCTTCTTCATCATCAACTTTCACCTTCTTTTCACCAACCTTTTCTTCCTTCTCTTCTTCTTTGTCCTCTTCGGACCATGGATCTGTCATTGGTTCAATCAGGGTTTCTGAATTTTCACCAAGCAGTAGGTCACCAGCAATTTCTCTAACAACTGCTTCAGTCACTTTATCCACTGTTTCATCACTTAGCTGTTCACCTTCAGCTTCAATCCCCTCTGGTATTGACTCTAATGCCATCAAACAAAATTCATCATGAAAAGGTTCATTAAAAGCATTGAGTGCAAAATTTTCATCCCCAAGCTCATCAGGTAAGCTGCTCCAGTCAACAAAGCCTTGAGTAAAGAAGCTTTGCTGATCTGGTTGTACCACTGCTGCTGGAGCAGCTGTTTGAGGTGCAACAGTTGGCACTTGTACCCGGGGAACAGGGGTTTGAACATACTGAATTTGTGGAACAGTGGTTTGAACATAATGCACAGGCACAGGGGTAGCAGCATAGTGAGCAGTGTTTACATGTGCTGCTGGGGTATATTGGGTATAATGGACAGTGCTTTGACTTTGTGGTCTAGGGTTTGAGCTAGGATGAGTGATTATGGGACCAGTGGTTTGACTCCTGCATTCCCTAGCAAAATGACCTAGCCTATTGCACTTGTAACACTTGATTTTTGATTTATCCAACCCAACCCTTAGATTCCCCTGTAGCCCTGGGAATTTTCTCCCTGTTCTTTTGTAGAATTTGCTTGTTCTAACACTAAGTAAAGCCAATTGGTGCAGGATGTCCATCTCTTCTAAGTCAGTGGGATCAAAATGTTGTAAATCATTAAGTTCAAAGCACAAGTTATCTGACATCTGGTTTTCAGTGTTAGCAGTAAAAGCATAGTTTGCAGAGTGAGGATCAGGGTTTGTAAAGTTACTACCAGCTGTTATATCAATGAAATGATCAAAACCCTGTTCCTTACTACTGCTACCAGATTCTTCCTGACCAAGAAGAGCTGTGCTACCGAAAGAGTAATCATCAGTAACTTTGCCAGACTCTTGCAACTTCTTTTTCTGGTTCAACTCCCTTTCATAGGTCAGGAGTCTACCATGAAGTTGGGTCAGGGTCAGATCTTTGAACTCAGCAGAGTTTCTAGTGACAAAAGCAATTGTATCCCATTTATTAGGTAGTGATCTAAGAAACCTACTATTTTGGGTTGATTTTGGAAACTCAACCTTAACAAGCCTTAGCTCACTAATGAGATAACTGAACCGTTCAAATTGTTGGGTTAATGATTCACCCTTGATGTGACAAAAGGTTTCATACTGCTGATTCAGAATTTCCCTATTATTCTTAATGACTTCTTCGGTTCCCCCAAACTGTTCTTTCAAAGCATCCCATAGCTCTTTGGCACTATTGCAATGCAACAGTCCAGTATAGATCTCATTTGGTAATGCAGATGCTATGATGCTAAATGCTTTGGCATCCAGTTCGAACTTTTAAAAATCAGTTTCAGTATAGTTTTCATAAGGTTTTGGTACGAACTTCTTTGGATCCTCAGCACTTGGCATGGTAGGAACATGGGGACCAAAAACAACAGACCTCCAACATCCAGTGTTCTGTTGAGCAAGGATGTGTCCCATCCTTCTCTCCCAGATGTTGTATTCATTTCTTTTAAGCATGGGTGGTTTAAAAAGTGAGCCAATGTTATTCTTTTCATCTTGTGATTGTGACGTCATCCTGGTTGTTTTACAGGCACTGTTTGATCAACTTTGATGGTGATTAAACCTTGCCCTGTTTTTCAACGAATGAACAAACGATCAGTATCAACGATTTTGTGCTGAACTATTTATGTCAAAATGATTGTTAAATCAAATTTGACTGTCCAAGCTCTGATACCAATTGTTGGATCTGAGTTTCTTTTTTATTGTATTTTCGTTTGAAATTAAGATGAAAATGAAAGAGTTGTGCAGCGGAATTAAGATGAAAGCAAACTTTGCATACAATCAAACGAGAGTAATACTTTAATCAAACATCTTTTCACAATGAATCGAAAGATTGAATTTGTTTCAATAACGATTACAATGATTGATGAATGAATGCAAACTCCCCCTCAGCCAGAGCTCAGTAGTTTGTTCGTGCAAGGAAGACGATGTTGCTAAAGAGCTAATAGAACAGTACAAAGTACTGAACTATTTATAGGCACTTGCAAACTACTGAGCATCTTTAGCTGACGTCACCATGAAAGTGACATCTAACCTCCTAACAAACTCTAACCTCTGATCTATACAAACACTGATGTACTAAGTACTGCTATTACAATTCATTATATAAAAGACACTTAAACAGCTGCTGCATCCTTCCACTGCTGTGAACCCAGCAGTGCTTGTCCGGATCAGCAGTACTTGACTCAAGGCAGTAGATTGAATCAGCAGAGCTTTGGTCTTCCATCAGTCTTTGGCATTGGGCAGTAGATGCAAGGCAGCAGTTGTAGGTCAGCACTTAGTAAGATCAGCAGATAGGAGGTCAGTAGATATGAAACCACTTTCAAGGGGAGAGATTTGCATGAACTAACTGTAATCGTCTGCTTATTCTGGATCCACTGCTCTGATCCAGTTTTGGCTTTAATTATCTGTACCTCTGATAGGGTTCAATCCCAACACACAGTTTAACCTGTCCGAGTTTAATCCTTTGACTCCTGTCCGACTTTTAATGCTTTGAGTTTTTGAAATGAAGCTGGTCCGAGTTTGCTGCATTTTCTGTCCGAGTTTTGTTTCTTTGTTCGCGTCCGAGTTTGTTTCCTTGTTTAATTCTGAGTTTTTGTTTCTTTGTCTAAGTTCCGATATGTTTCGGTTCCTCGGAACAGGCCCGAGTTTTAACAAGTCCGACTTTTAGTTTTAAGGTCTGTTTCCGAGTTTAGATTGCTGAAAAGGGTCTGACTTTTATCTGTTTGGTCCGAGTTTTTAAGAGGTCAATAGAATCTCTGAGTTTTATAGGTTTCTGTTCCTCTGTTCCGATGTTTAACAGTTTTTGCTTCGAAGTTCTGTTCCGATGTCTACCAGTGTGTGATTCCGAGGTTTAATCTTCCGAGTTTTAATGAGCATAAAGGTGTACGTATCAAAAGAATTGAACCTACTGCTCCAGAATCTAATGTCCTAAGTCCTTCTGATATATTCCTTAGCTTTGATGGGTTAATGTTGCTAATGATGGATCAGTTCCGTTCAGGCACGAAGAGCGTATAGGTTTCATTTACCTTGTTTCCCAAAAGTATACTGGTGACAAGGCTCTAGTTAAAATACCCAGAAATTCCAAGACTCATTAATTAAACATAAAACTTGCGACCCACAAGCGATTAATACCCGCACATATCGGCGGAAAGCCCCCATCTTATTACATCGTTGCTGGAATACGGTTTCCGGCTAGGGATGTCACCGGTTGCTATGGAAGGTGACGCAAGGTGGGATGGCAGAAGATGGTGGCGGCTGACTTTGGATGTTTGTCAGCTAGGGTTTGCTTGTCTTGCATGGGCCTTTGGTTGTGTGTTGAGCCCAATGATTGCATGATGATTATTCTATCCCATCGATTTTTATGGTGTTCGTGTCGGTCGGAAGATGGCCGGATTTGTTCCGATGTATCTCCGGTGATACGTGTTGGCTGGGATAATCAATTGCGGCTAGGGTTTGTCAAAGGAAATGAGTGCATGGGATTATTAATGATTGGGCCGCATGATTATTATGGATTACAGTGATTAAGCAATGATGAGGGAATATTATTTTTGTTGTAGCCAGAATGTTTCAGAATGTTTCAATTGGAAATAGTTGCATTACTCAGTCCAAGAATGGTATTAGTAATGGAAATGTGGGCTTTCCAGATTCGGTGACTTTATGGATTTTGGGTGACTCTGTTCATTTATCGAATTTATGGGTTTTTCGGATTCCTTTGCTTGTTCTGAATCTCTTTGTACTCTAATTACTGCTCAGATGATCTGATACGAGGCTTCAAGAGCTTTCGGGTTTTACGAGTTTCCAATTTTCTAGAATTTCGGGTTACCTGGGGTACCGGATTTTTAACTAAGTTTAGAAGCTTGTGTAATTCGGAAGTTTCGAGTTGTGCATGTTCGGAGTTTTTCTAGTTATTCCGGGTTACCTGGGGTACCGGATAACTAACTAAGAGTCAGAATTATGTGTAGTTTGGAAACTTGAAGTCAGTTTCGGAGTATCGAAAAGTTTTATGGCACTTATGCTGCTCGGATCAAGTGAGGAGGTGAAGAGAATAAGATTTGCTTGGATTTTTGTATTGTTTACAAAGAAAAAGGGGGAGTAAAAATTTTGAAGTTCCTATTTTCCTTGTAAACCAAAAGCTCGTGGTGCTACATCGAAACAAGTTCATGTTTACTATCCTTGAGATTAACTTAGTGTTAATCTTACTAGTGGTGAAGTGTTTATAACATGAAGCAAGTTAGAGCTAGTGTATGATTGAGTTTTGTCAAGTTTGTTCAAGGTTTAATCAAGTGTTGACGTGATGAAGCAAATTGTTCGTTTGGCAACTAGTTGAAGGTCAAGCCTTTATCGTATGCCGGTTAGAGTAGAGAGGATTAGTCTTCTTGGTCCCTCTTCCAAGTTGGTGACTGATCGGATTCTCGAAATAGGGGTTCTTACATTGAGGGGGAGATTGGAGACGAAAGTCATCGGGTAATTGGTGGATTCGTGAGGATATGAGATTGGATCTTGAAGATTCGAGATGAAATGATTTCAGACACTCAGTTGAAGACTCTGATCAAGATGGTGGATGTACTTTTACAAAGTTCAGTTTGTTATTAAGTTATCGAACTGAGCTTCATGTTTTTGGGATCTTGAAGTGTTTGATGTTAGGCATTGGAAATCCAATGTTTCTTTCTGCTGTTGGTTAGGTTTGAAGATTAATGTATCGAGCGATATTCTTACATGTGGTTGTAGGTCGGTTCGCGTTAACTTGATTCAGGAGTAGATTGAGGGGGAGGATCAACAGTGTTTGATGTTGGATTCTTCATGTTTCTCAAAGCGGCATTAAGTGATCGTCAGCAAGTCTTTAATTAGAAGGGTTGAAGATCGTTGTGCTCTGCCAGAAAGATCAAGTCTCAGCCAAAGTTGATAGCAGCCATGATATCATCAGTCAAGGGGGAGTCTGTAAGTGCAGTATCCGGTGACTGAAGATATCAGTGTTAGACAGAACTGATTGCAACAGTTAAGGGGGAGACTGTAAGTGCAGTTCCTGCAGGGTAACTGTCGCTTATCAGTTCTGGTCGACCAAAGCAGAAGTCCAAGTTAAAGTCAACGATAATGAAGAATTCAAGACCACATGAAGACCATGCACTGATCAAGGGGGAGTTTGTTAGTGCACTTTGCGTGATAAGTGCATGCCTTCCAATTGTTAGGGTCTTTATTGTACATGTCTTGAAACTTAGTCCAAGGTTTAACCTTGGACAATTTGTCCAAGTTTTTGCCTAGGACTTTTGTCAGGGGTTTGGTTTTGGTGTATATTGTTTGTCCGAGTTTTGGTCCCTAGTCTATATATGTGTTGTATAGGATTAGGGCAAGCGAGGCGAGGAAGAAAGAAAGCTTTGTGCAGCTCTCACAATATCCCATCTATTCTCCATCACTGTGTGTATTCTAGAGAGAGAGGGAGACTATGTGTTAGTGAGAGAAAGCTAGGTTTAGATCTTTGTGATCTAAACCAGCTTGTAGATGATGTATACTCCTTTGGTTTGTGTAATCTGTGATGACTGATACAATAATAAAGGATTCATCTTCTACATATTTATATCTTGTTCATATTTTGTTCTTCATGTCTTGAATCAAGTGCAATGTTTGATGTTCGTCATCGATCCGGTGCTTTCACAACCTTGCTTAAGGTTTTATAAAATTCCGCCCTTTTAAAAAAAAAAAAATTTATAATATTCCATGCACAGTTAAAAATGTAGGTTGCATAATTATGAACATAGGTTGCTTCATTATTTAAATGCGTGATTTTGTAACTTTTGTGTCCGGATGAAACTTCCCTTCACTCCAAGGACACGTGTCACGTCCTGAGGCCTTCGTACGCTTTGTAGAATAAGATGGTTTTGTAGATTAGTACCTCTTAAGTTATAACCCCTCAATTTGGAAAACGATCATGAAAGCATCAAGTTTTTTTCAGGTTTTCTAGATGCTAAAAAAAATTCTTACACAAAACCTAAAAAGGAGTAGGCGTTTCAAAACTCTAGTTTAGTCTGAAATTAGTAAACATTTCTTGCTGGATTTGGGTTTTCTTGGACTTTTGGGTGTCTCTTTGGGCTCGACAGGCTTTGTTTTTTTTTTTTTGGTCAGTTTTGGGCTTTGTCATGGAGCCCATTTAGTTTTCTTGTATTCTTCCCTGTAGTCTGTAGAGGTGCCCAAATCTGGGTTTTGGCCCAAATAAGTTCAGGTTGATTCAGATACTGGTTTGGTCAACAAAAGTCAAAACAAGGTTATGGCTGACCGGGTTAGTTTGGAACTGGTTTTCTGAGGAGGAAAGGATCGGGTTTATCCGGGTTGAAATTGAGTTTTAATTTGCTTGGATAGGGTTCGACCTTGTTCAAACCGGTTTTAAAGTGTATGGTTACCACCCGATTTCAGCCCTACATGTCGAGTGGGGCTCATATTTCAATCTTGTTTTCTCTGCACCTCTACTTACCTGATTTGACGTTTATAGCGAAATTATTCACTTCTAAAAACATAAGAATGTGTATATTTAGGGGATACAAGTTCTTGCGTAAACTACAAATGAAATTATATCCAAAACAATGTAGAATTCATGATTTTGGTACATTTTAATCCAAAGTCGTGCATTAATCAATAATCGATTTATAAATGTAAAAAATTTTAACTTGAATGTTTTATCTTCACATAAAAGCACGTGAGAATCCCACTATTTTACAACACTTCAGTATCAACAAGTATGAAGTAATATGGCTTTCATGGGCAAACACCTTTACTTTCCAAAGTCATCCCACACAGTCGAATATGCTCCTCATGAAGTTAATTTGCACGATTAGCATCCATAATGTATGTTGACCACGACTCATATAGCAATTACCATTTTTAGGTTGGTTCATGTTGGGTTATCATTTCGGTTGGACATCAATGCTACTTATACATAAAATTCCAGAAGGATTACGGACCGCCTGTCTGTCAGTGAACGAGCTACAACGTTCTACTTTCGAGAATCTAATAACTAACTTTTAATGAATCACTAACTGATTAGTTGTCGCTAAATGTTCCCACGTCATCTCGTCGGAACTCCCTGGGTGATTCTTCTTTTTGTAGTTCATATCTTTAAGTGGTACCACCTTTGCATTTTATTTTAATATTCTAAAGGACATTATAGTCATTTTTTATAATTATTTATAGAGTTAATGTCTATCCATTTGTGGGATCAAAGGGCCGGCTCTTAGGCTAGCCAACCCATACTGTCGTTCGAGGCCCAAATTTTCAAAAGTCTCCAAAGGTTTTTATAAGCTTTTATATATATAGTGAATTATATATTTAATATATGCATTCATTTGTTGTACGTAAAAGTGTTGGTGGTGGAATGAAAAAAAACTGTCTCAAAATGATAATGTAGAGATCTCAGATTCAAGTATACATTGGCTCCCCCACCAAGTGCTTATTTTTTTTAAATTCATTTCCTTTTACCATAATTTTGGGCACAATTTTTTTTATTTCGCCCGGGGCCTCAATTATCTTGAGAGTTCTCGGAGACATTTCTCAAAGTTTTTTTATTTCTCCCGGGGCCTAAATTGATTCAGGAGACGGTTCTGAAAGTTTTTTTTTTTATTTCTCCCGGGGTCTAAATTGATTCAGGAGACGGTTCTGAAGTTTTTTTATTTCTCCCGGGGCCTAAATTGATTCAAATGTGTCAAGTATGTGCACAATATTCGTCTATGGGTATGTGTGGCAAAAGTAGTTGTTGGCTGTAAGCTGGTAGCTGTAGCTGTAATTTTTTAGATATATTTAGTGTTTGGCAGAATAGCTAGCTGGAGTTTTTAATAAAATGTATAAAATAACCAAAATGTACATAACTAAAAATTTAAAAAGTTTGTGCATTAAAAAGTTCTTTATCTTTAGAGGTTAAAATAGTCATTCTTTTTCCTTAAAAGCTTGTAGCTCCTTATAAACGCTACTAATAGGAGCGTTCAACCAAAAGTTTCAAGCTCCTTCAACCAAACAAGGCTTTTTATTGAGTAGAAGTTTTTCTTAAAAGATTTAATGTAAGCTTCATGCCAAAGATATCATGTATGTGTAATTTTTCTGAAAGTTGGGAACAAAACTGCAATACGAGCAAAATTCATGGACGTTCTGTTTAATTAATGCTAAAATAAATTAAAACCCAAAAAAAAAAAAAAAAAAATATCAGGCCTCTCCTTACCGGAAACTAGTGGCTGCTGAGAATTTGACTTCTTTATTCAAGCAGCGACTTTTTAAGGAAGAGCGTTGTTCATGTGATCCCGTAATATCCTCTTCCGTAAATCCATCCTTGGAATGCAAGTAACTAACAGTTAAGTCTTTCTCAACAAAAAAAATCCAACTTCAATTCATCAAATCAAATCATCAGTTTCTTTCCCTGAAATTATGTACTCAACAAATGAGTATCTCCGACTTGAGTATGGTTTCAACACCTTACCTGACAATATGTTCAACTCAACAAACGAGTATGACCGACTTGTACGTGGTCTCGACTCCTACTCTGTTCCTGAAAACGTTACAGATTCATTGTTAGGCTATGAAAGCTATATAGCCCGATCAGAACTCCAAAACCATTTCAGCGCACCTATGCTTTGGATTGGGATGTACATCGCATTGGCATCTCTGGTTTGCATCCTTGCCATGGTGGCTGATTTATTACACGGTTTCCGTAGCAGAAAGCTATGGTTTCCATGTAAGTATTTTAGAATTAATGCTGCTTTTCTCACCATAATATCTGTTGCAATGAAGTTGCCTGTGGATCTAACTAGTTCGATGCCCGGTGACGTAGACAAAGTGGCAAAGCTCGGAAGCATGGCCTTTATGTGCACCATGATGGCTAATTTATTGCCTTGTTTAGCAACCATGGGCAGCAATGAGCTTTTGTCAAACATCACAGCTTTGTGTGTTCTTGTCATCACCTTGGTTGTCAATGTTTGCATCCAAATACAAACTGGAGTTCTATCCACGTATGGCTATAAAAACGATAGCCTTCGTGTCAACCTATTTATAGTTAAAGACAAAATCATAGATATAATAGCCTCCATTTATGTGATTTTCTTAGTTGTGTTGTTAATGATACATGTATGTTCATCTGTAGCGATTCTAAAATCCAAAAAGATTATAGAATTGAAATACAAAAAAAGGCATGTGAGAGCTTCCAAAGACATTCAACCAACATCAGGAGAAGTAATAACCCCTGAGAAGCTGAAAAAGCATGTGAGCAACCACTGGATCATGGCAGGAAGTGGCAGCCCACAATTCATAATAGCTTGCTTTCAAACAACATCTGCCAATGGGGTGATATGTCTTTTAGTCACTATGTCACACACTTATATGATGTACGAGTATAAAGATTCTATACGGTATAAGGACTATGATTCGGATTATGGTTGGACCATGATGGTAATTATCATAGTACAATCTATCGGAATCGTTATTGGTACAATTGCACCAATTTCTAGATGTTTTTCAACCTTAAGCTTTAAAGTGTCCTCCGAAGTCATTTCAAAACAATTTAAAGTTTTTAAGGTAGAACACTACTGGACGCAGAAGTTATATGATTGGAAACAAGCTAGTATAAGACTCCCATTTCGTAGCCGCAACCTTGAGGTGGTCATTGAAACTTTGAAAAGTCTAATTTTCAACATTTGTTTAGGGTTGCAGAGTGGAGTTGTCATGGTATGCAAGATAATAGCCTTGATCCCATTTTTTTTATGATATGTTTCTTGTATTGTTTCCGTTGTATCAAGTGGTTATTACAGAAAGTATTTCCTTCATTGGAAAACGGGCTTATGAACTTTCAAGGAGACAATGATCTTAGCCCTCATGTTTTGCATTGAAGATAAGATAGAGCTTGGTGAGAGATATTTGAAAGGCCTTTCAAAATCTGTCAACCGATTGATCCAAAAGGGTGCAAACAACCAACCCAAAAATCTCACCAAGCTAATTCTTGGAAAGTCTACTAGTGGTTTTGAAGGAGTTAAGAAGTTTGACCAATTTGATCATGATGTTCCATTCGATGATTGTTGGAGGTTACCAGTGGTAACCCTAACAACCATCTTGGTTTCTCTTCCTAGAATCGAAAACGAGGAAGTTTTTAGCTTGTTGGAAAGTGTTTGGGAAGGTCTACTATGCGTCAAAGTGGTGGAAAAAAGTCTCAATGCTACGGATGATCATGTAAGTTTTCAAAATGCGGCTGAAACTTTGTGGCGAGAAATTACATTACACAGAAAATGGTTAGGAAACGACTTGCGTGACCCTGCTTTTCGAGAAAATACAGCTAAACAAATTGTTGAATGGTTCAGGGATAAAGCTAAGAATATAGCTTGCTCAGAGGCTAGAAATAATGATAATACTAGAGGCGAGAATGATGATTTGATACGCAGGTCTATTGGTGCCAACTCAATGTATCGTATAACCGAAACAATCCTACGTTACTGCCACACCAACATTGATGCCACGGTTAGCCAGAACGAACTATTCGGCAGCTTATCATCAATGATTGCTGATATAATTGCCGCTTGTCTCACCAACTTACCACAAGCCATAACAATGAAATGTCACACTAGTGTGATAGAGGAAAGGGAAGCCAGTGTGTATGATGCAGCCCAACTTCTAGGTGAGACTACACAAATTATCGAAACACTTGGAGGTCGTGATATTCCAAACATGGATCCAAGTGAACTACCATTTATCGAAAAATGGCGCGCTTTTTTAGGGAATCCCTGATTCCTTGAAATTCATATTTGTTCTTCAGGTAATAAAGTAAGTTCATGTTTATTTGTTTTTCTTCTTTGTATCTGGTTAGTTATATTAACACTCGAGTATGAACCAGTGTGAAGCTAGTAAGATTTTCATGGGCAATCGCGTTTACTACTCAAAGTAATCCAGGATGGTCGAATATGCTGTTTCAAGAAGTTGATTTGCACGAATAGCATCCAGAAAGTATGTTGACATTCCTTTCTTCTCATAAATTGTACTCTTTCCTAGCTAGTTTACTAGCTTGTATATTGTTGTATCAAGATTGTGGTTTTTGGTGTGGTTTGAGGATTGTCTGGATGCATTTTCTATATGAATTTGTTGCCTTGATCTTACTCGTTGTTGGTGTTTATTGTAAGAAAGTATATATAATCCAGACTTGTTAATTATAAGGTTACTGTTACTGTTAATGTTATTAGCATATGTCCAAACAGATTTTGTGAAATAATCTAATATAAATAATAAAGGTGGTTAAAGTTAGTTACTTTGGATCAAATAGTTAGTTAATATGGGTCAAGAATAGCAAACAGGTCACTCGGATTATAAGTTTTAACTATCGTGCAGCTTACTAAAGGTTTCAATGGTTGGTCATAACAGTAGAATATAGGAAAGGTTATTTTGGTAAAAGAAAAAACTAACTTTTACTTTTATTAGTCATGCAAATTGATACAAGTATTAAATTTATTCAAGTCCTCACTCTCTTTTTATCGTTTATTTGTGTGTAACATGACAAATATATCAATATAATCATGTGCCTAACTTAACTTATTGAGACCACTGTGTGTTGGAGTTGGTATTGGTATTGAGTGGTTATAATTTTATCTAATAAGGAAAGTGGGGTAGCTAATGGCTAGCCTTGCAAATGCTCTTTCCTTGAGGATTACATACTCTCGAAAGAAAAGGTTGTGGATTCAATTCTAAACTACAAATTTGCGTATGTGTTCTTAGAGAGGTAACGAGTTTCAGGGGTTTGATTTGAGGCTAGTGCCTCGAGATGAGATCAAGAGTGGTAACGAGATGTTTGTGGTGGATGGATTTGGTGTTGAGGTCGCTGGAATAGGGTTGATAAGAATCATTAATATAATTTTAGTTAACGGTTTGTATTTATTAAATTTTTTGCCCAACTAGAATTGTCCACGTATTTAAATTAATTCCTTTTTGTTTGTAACAATGATAGTATTTTGGTATTTTCTGAAAAAAGTAACAAACAAAAAATTGGATGGCCGTGCCGTGGTTGATTTCGACAAAACTAAAACCACATCGACTAAAAAGTAAAATTAAAACAATTGAACTATAACCTTACTTTGAACAAACTGGCCGGCTAAAACAGTATTTCAATCTATTTTTTTTAATATCAAAGGCATTTTAGTCGGTTTACAAAAGCTAACAAAAAAAAAAACAAAGGTTGATATATGTTTGAAGTTATTTTTTTTTTGAACAGTCGAATGCTATACATTTGGTGGTCTAGTGGTTGGAAAGGCTCGCCGATATTGATGGGTCGCTATTGGCCGGTTGTCGCCGCTATTGATCATCGTCGCCGCTATTGATGTTTGACCTTTAGCGACGACATGTGGCCGCTAAAGGGTCGTCGGTGTTAACCATAGTCGGTAAAGGTCTTTAGCAATAGCGGCGACACATGTCGCTGCTAAAAGTTGTTAAAGCACCCGAATCGATGACGAACATCAAACATTGCACTTGATTCAAGACATGAAGAACAAAATATGATAGATGAAGAAGAAGATGCAAGACAAACTCATTCATTTCAATACAATCATCACAGATTACATACCAAACGAGTATACATCATCTTCTACAAGCTGGTTTAGATCACAAAGATCTAAACCCTAGTTTTCTCGCACTAAGACATAGTCTCTCTCTCTAGAATTCACACCAATACACACATATAGGCTAGGGACTAAACCCGGACAAAACACATTGTCCGGGATACAAAACAATACAATAATACGTAACACTAGAAAGTCGTCCGGAATGCCTTCAGCAGTTGATAATCTTCATTATCATTGACTTTAACTTGGACTTCTGCTTTGGTTGACACAGAACTGATAAGCTACAGTTACCCGGCAGGAACTGCACTTACAGTCTCCCCCTTAACTGTTGCATCAGTTGTGTGTGGCATCGATAATCTTCAATCACCGGATACTGCACTTACAGACTCCCCATTGACTGATGATATCATGGTTGCTTTCAACTTTGGCTGAGACTTGATCTTTTTGGCAGAGCACAGCGATCTTCAACCCTTCTAATAAAAGACTTGCTGACGATCACTTAAGGCCGCTTTGATCAACCCGAAGAATCCAACATCAAACACTGTAGATCCTCCCCCTCAAACTACTCCCGAATCAAATTAACGCGAACCGACCTACAACCACATGTAGGAATATCGCTCGATACATTAATCTCCAAACCTAACCGGTAGCAGAAAGAAACATTGGATTTCCAAAGCCCAACCTTGAACACTTCAAACTTCACAAAGACAAGAAGCTCAGTTCGATAAGTTAATAACAAACTGAACTTTGTAAAAGTACATCCACCATCTTGATCAGAGTCTTCAACCGAGTGTCTGAAATCATTTCATCTCGAATCTTCAAGATCCAATCTCGTATCTTCACAAATCCACCAATTACCCGATGACTTTGGTCTCTGATCTCCCCCTCAATGTAAGAACCCCAATTTCGAGAATCCGATCAGTCACCTACTTGGAAGAGAGATCAAGAAGACTAATCATCTCTACTCTAACCGGCATACGATAAAGGCTTGACCTTCAACTAGTTGCCAAAAGAACAATTTGCTTCATCACGTCAACACTTGATTAAACCTCGAACAAACTTGACAAAACTCAATCATACACTAGCTCTAACTTGCTTCATGTTATAAACACTTCGCCACCGGTAAGATTAACACTAAGTTAATCTCAAAGATAGTAAACATGAACTTGTTTCGATGTACCACGTGCCTTTGATTTACAAAGAAAACAGGAATTTCAAAATTTTTACTCCCCCTTTTTCTTTGTAAACAATACAAAAATCCAAGCAAGTCTTATTCTCTTCACCTCCTCTCTTGATCCGGACAACATAAGTACCATAAAACTTTTCGATAATCCGAAACCGACTTCAATTCTTCAAACTACGCATAATTCTGACTCTTAGTTAGTTATCCGGTACCCCAGGTAACCCGGAATAACTAGAAGAACTCGGAACATGCACAACTTGAAACTTCCGAACTACACAAGCTTCTAAACTTAGTTAAAAATCCGGTATCCCAGGTAACCCGGAATTCTAGAAAATTCGGAACTCGTAAAACCCGAAAGCTCTTGAAACCTCGTATCAGATCATCTGAGCAGTAATTAGAGTACAAAGAGATTCAGAACAAGCAAAGAAATCCGAAAAACCCATAAATTCGATAAATGAACAAAGTCACCCAAAATCCATAAAGTCAACAAATCTGGAAAGCCCACATTTCCATTACTAATACCATTCTTGGACTGAGTAATGCAAACATTTCCAACTGAAACATTCTGAAACATTCTGGCTGCAACAAAAATAATATTCCCTCATCATTGGTTAATCACTGTAATCCATAATAATCATGCGGCCCAATCATTAATAAGCCCATGCACTCATTTCCTTTGACAAACCCTATCCGCAATTGATTATCCCAGCCAACACGTATCACCGGAGATACATCGGAACAAATCCGGCCATCTTCAGACCGACACGACAACCTCGACACTATCATTTATCACTAATTATCACCATCAAGAAAAACGTAGATTACGGGTTTACCGTGGTTGCTGTAAAATGACAATGTGAACTCTTGAGTCGTCGACAGAAACCTAGTTGTTGGAACTACCATATATCACGGTCATCGTCTCCTCCGTTCACCATATCAGAACCACTTTTAACTATTATCAACGACCACCAGAATTCAACCAACACCCCACCGACAGGAGTCTACTGCCGTTGACGTAAATGACACTTGAAAAAGCTTTTCACGATATTCAAAACCCGGACATCAGTTGAATTGCTGAATTGCTGAAGCTCGGAGAAAAGTTGAATTGTTCTTCATCTACTCGGACATCAGTTGAACTGACCTACAACCACAAAATCAAACAGCAAAACTCGGAATTGCTGAAGCTAGGACATCAGTTGAATCGACCTACAGCCACAAAATCAAACAGCAAAACTCGGAATTGCTGAAGCTCGGACATCAGTGAAATGATATTAAACTTCGGAACATATTAAAACTCGGAGATAAGTTGAGACTTTGCAAAACTCGGAATACAGAAACGAACTCGGAATTTATCACACAGTTGAGTCAAGTTTCAAAATCACACAGTTGATTCAAGTTTCAATCGGAGACAAGTTTTTGACCTATTCAAAAACTCGGACTTGGAAACTCAGGATAAACCTCGGAAACAGAGACTCGCAAACATTGATAAACCTCGAAAACATCTTCACAACTCGGAAACATCAGACTTCAATACTCGGAACTTGGAACCTATTCAAAACTCGGACGCACAGACTTGATCTATTTAATAACTCGGAAAACCAGTTTTGAACTGATTAACAAAAAATCGGAACAAATATCAAAACTCGGAGACAAGCTATCTTCAAAGCTCGGACTACGTAACTTTTCACTAAGCTCGGACTATGTAACTCGGAATTAAACAAAGGAAACACACTCGGACCTGAACAAAGAAACAAAACTCGGACAGGTTAAACTGTGTAAAACTCGGATATATTATTTATGTCTTCAATACTCGGACAATATTTAAAAAAAGCTCAGATTACAACCATATAAACAGTTCAAGACTTGTAATAACAATTGACTGTTCAAAACTCTGTAAAACAATTAACTATTTAAAACTCTGAACTTATACTTGACTTCAATACTCGGACATCAAAAAGTAAAGAAAAATCGGACAAACTGCTAAGAAACTCGGAACAGATAAGAACTCGGACAAAAAACTCAGACATTTAAATGAAAACTCAGAAGCTGAAGCTCAGAAGAAACAAGTCTCCGGACAATCTCCCTAGTGTGACTTCACACTAGTTCACCAAAAACCCCGGAAACACAAACACAGAGTTTTAAAACTCAGACAAGTTTAACACTAAGAAAAACTCGGACAGAGCAATTTTTGGATCAAACCTCATATCTGCAACAACTTGGAGAACAAAACAACCACGAACAGCTTCATTTTCTTCAACTTTTCTCCAAAATCTTCACGTCTTCAAGATGTTTGGCGGAAACAAACATCAAATCAAGAGCAATGGTGATTCAGAAGGCGGTTAGACCATTCTGAATCGGTAACCATTCTCTGATACCACTGTTAAAGCACCCGAATCGATGACGAACATCAAACATTGCACTTGATTCAAGACATGAAGAACAAAATATGATAGATGAAGAAGAAGATGCAAGACAAACTCATTCATTTCAATACAATCATCACAGATTACATACCAAACGAGTATACATCATCTTCTACAAGCTGGTTTAGATCACAAAGATCTAAACCCTAGCTTTCTCTCACTAACACATTGTCTGTCTCTCTAGAATTCACACCAGGAGAATAAGTTTGGAGAGGAGCACAAAGCTTCAAGAGTTGCCCTAATCTACACAATACACACATATATATAGGCTAGGGACTAAACCCGGACAAAACACATTGTCCGGGATACAAAACAATACAATAATCCGTAACACTAGAAAGTCGTCCGGAATGCCTTCAGCAGTTGATAATCTTCATTATCATTGACTTTAACTTGGACTTCTGCTTTGGTTGACACAGAACTGATAAGCTACAGTTACCCGGCAGGAACTGCACTTACAAAAGTCAATTTTTTTTACAGCAGCTGAATGCAACTGCACCTAGCCAGTTTCCGGCCGAAAAACACAATCTGCCAATTTCAAACAACGCAAACAGATGCCATGAACATATACTAAAAGTAATATAATTACAAACTACGTTTAAGTCCTACATTATCATCCTACAACGTTTATATCCTACATTATCATCCTACGTTAAAAACAACAAGTCACTCGTCGGAATCATCCTCATCTTCTCTATCGAATAAGTCATCAGAATCGTAGTCGTTTGCCTTTCCTTTTCCTTTTGAACCAAGATAGTTGTTAAGTTGGCTCAACAAGGCTGGGGTTTGGAACAAGCTGTTAACAAAATCCTACAATAATAGATATCAAAACGTATATTAGCATATTAATTAAAGCTGCCAACATATATTTAACAAGGAAACATGCGTTCGTTTGTCATTTTATAAACTGCGTAGTTTACCTCAGAAAAGGGTTCTTGAGTCCGAGGTTGCGAAGACGATAAGTTCGAGGACGTGTTCGAGGACGTGTTGGAAGAAGGTTTAGGCCCCATCCCCCGGTACCATCCTCGTCGCTCTCCCAACGCTTCCTGATACGGGCCAATTGGAGGACCATCACCGCGCCATTTGTTTGTGGCCTACTGTAAATTCCGCTGTATTTTACGAAGATGATTAAATATATATATATTTGTTATAGAAAATTATACTTAAAAGAAATTCTTACGTAATTTTGTTCAGCAACTGGATCAACCCAATTCCCCTGATTATCTGTGTGGGTTTTAGCATACGTAGGTACCTAATCCATATCTTGTTTAACATTAAACTTAGATTAGACATTAAATAAACAAAAGCTTACACATACGCACACATACATAAAACATTACATTTTTATAGGCGGTGCTACCGTATGACGATGTCCCCCCCGCGGAATGGGAATTGTTGTTTCCCGCGTACTTGTTTGTTGGTCTCGCTTCTGTTAATATATTTTTGGTCCCGGAAACCTTCGATGGTTCTCAACCAGTTATCATAGGGCATATCATCGGGATGGTATGCCCTTGCCCTCTCAATATCGTCGTAACCTCCCTTGCTCATAAATAATCTTTTAGCTTCGTGCTTGCGGTCAGAGTACTGCTTCATAAGCACACTCCTAACACCACCCGTCAAGTTTTTCGCCTCTAAATCACGTTCCACTTCATCAAAGTTGAAATTTTCCTACGAATTAAATAAAAAAGTTTAAATATTATATATAAATTAGATTTCACGATGGCTGCAAAATCGCCGTAAACGGGCCTTTAAACGGCTGCAGACGCAGCAGCAAACGGCAGCGATTTCGCAGCCCTTTAACGGCGCGTTTGCAGCCGTAAACAGGCCTTTAAACGGCTGCAAACGGCAGCAATTTCACAGCCCTTTAACGGCGCGTTTGTAGCCGTAAAGGGGCCTTTAAATGGCTGCAAACGCAGCCGCAAACAGCAGCTATTTCGCAGCCCTTTAACGGCGCGTTTGCAGCCATTTAAAGGCCCGTTTATGGCTGCAAATGCGCCGTTAAACGGTAGCGATTTCGCACATGTACGGTAACGGCACATTTGCATGTGCTTAAATATTTGATAAAATTTTATGCATATAACTTATTTACCCGTAAGTGGTTCATGATGGCTTCCTTGTGCGGTGGTGAAACGTTTTCCCATCCCATTTTATCGAACGGGATGGTCCGCCACATATACAGGCCGGCCTCCCTTGAAAACATATCTCTTGATTTACCAACGGGGGTATACGTGACCTGTCTGTCAAACGTAAGCGATACGCCCCCCCCCCCCCCCCCCCCCCGCTTTTACCAGACATCGTAGTTTCTCATTTTTGGCTTTCCCCCTAACCATCTTCGGGGGAACCGCTACAATTAAAACAAAAATAATTATTAACAACATTTATAATATATAAAATATAAGGACTAAAAAATAATTTAGTAAAAGACTTACCATCGGTCTCATGCGTGCCTCTAAAATAACCACCAGGAGGTGGTGGATCACCAGCGCCGTCACCCCCATGTCCCCATGGGGCCACATCCGCCATCGGATACGCAAATATAAGCAATATCGAAAACATAATCCCTAAAAAGTTACAAATGTTACAGCATGTGTATCTAATAGAAATTAAGGGAAAGTACAACAAGTGTAACTCAAATTCAAAAAAATATTTCAACAAGCATTTATCAATAGGCATCATGCAACTTTTATCGATAGGCATTATGCAACTGAAAGAAATTCTAATTTAGGATTAACAAGAAAAGGGTAGACTGCTAAACCCAGTTTTTGAACACTTTATCTCATATGTGAATGTGTATTACATGATTGTTTGTTTAAGAAAAATTCGGCAACATTTTCTCTTAGCTCCCAAGTATATATGTAATGATATATATACCCGAGGAGCAAAGAGAAAATGATAACCGAATCCTTCTTAAACAAACAATCATGTAATACACATTCACATCCTAAATGAGATAAAGTATTCAAAAAACAGTCCCAAGTTAAACGGCGACAACCCGAAATTAATTTTTAAATCAATTTCGGGCGGGTATTTCTAAACTGGTTATGTTTAAAATGATGAATTCAAACACGGGCACAGTTTTTTAAGCTTGTTATGTTCTTAATGATTGTTTTAAATTTTGGGCGGCACGTTATGTATTAAATCATGATTTCAATTTCGATTGGGTATTTTCTTAGCTCGTTATGTTTGAAATGATGAATTCAATATCAGGCACGATTTTTTGGCGGGTATTTTCTATGTTCATTATGTTTTAAATGATGATTTTAATTTAAGGAGGGTTTTTCCTAACTAATATATATTTGTCAAAGTTAAATATAAATGTTTTCAAACCTAAACACAAACATACTAATTATCAAACTTAAACTTTTTTTTTCAAACCTACATATAAACAACATTCAAATTATCATCTTAAATATATATTTTTTTCAAACCAAAACATAAACATAGAAAATATCAACTTAAACATATTTTTTTTCAAACATGACCATAAACATAGAAATCATGAAACTTAAACATAACTTATGCACAATAACGCATACTTTATACATACTTACATACACAAATTTACATACTTTATACACACATATTAACATACTACCAACACACATACATACTTATAAAACACATGTACATACTTACACATACACATACATACTTACAAACACACATTTTGATCAAAACCCAAAATTTATACATACTTAGATACACATTTGCATACTTTATACAAACATACATACTAACATACACATTTTTCACCAATTGCAAACATTTACATGCACAATTGTTCATCATTTACATACACCTACATACATACATTCATAGACTTACATACACATATACATGCTTACATACACCTACATACACAAATACATAGATTTTCATATACACATTTTCACCAAATAAACCTACATTATACATTTGACATACTAACATACACCTACATACATACATTCATAGACTTACATACACCTACATACACAAATACATAGATTTCCATATACATATTTTCACCAAATACACCTACATTATACATTTGACATACAAACATACATCCTTACATACACATTTACATGACTAAACAAAAAATTATACAATTTCTAAACTTTGAAAAAAAAATACATATAAAACTAACCGTATTTTCAAGTTTCAAAGAGATATAGACCACGTAAACGGGGTGGTGATCGGAGAAGTGATGGTGATGATCCGATTTCTCTACCATAAACACAAAAACACACAAAAATACACAAAAATTAAAGCCTATAACATGTATATAACAAAATAAAGAAGAAATTTAACAAAAACAAAGCTTCACTTACCGATTTGGGCAAAATTCTCTGAAATCCGGCGGTAGAGGGAAGTTTTTGCGGGAAAAAGTGAAGAAAGAGGGAAAAACTGGCGCTGATAAGGGTCTGATACGTTTAACCATTAGCGGCGACGTCTTGTCGCCAGTATTGCTCTGTGTCGCCGCTAAAGGGTTGACCAGAGATAAGGTTTCTGTGGCTAGGGTTTAAAGTTCTAACGCCTACTTTTAGCGGAGACACCTGTCGCCGCTAATGATCATGCCTTTATCGCCGCTAATACCTTTTAAATCCCCAACCGTTAGATCAGGATTTTGATCAACGGCTGGGCTTTGGTCTCAGGCTTCGTGACGCGGATCGACCAATAACAGCGACATTTGGCCTGTCGCCGCTAATGAGGTTGCCGATATTGATATATACTTCTTGTAGTGGCTAGTTCGCCCAAACCCTAGGTCAAGAGTTCGAGCTCGAGCCACCCTGGGTTTTAGTCCACCGTGCGTTAGCCAGAGAGTTCTCTCTGGTGGCGGCGCAAGCCCCTACCTCTGGCAGTGGGTGGTATGGTTTCCTAGGGAACATCGCAAGCCAAACTCTGACACCAGCGTGTGTCCGTTTAAGACAACATATTCTGGCCAGAGTGGAGTTAGGGCCCTGTGTTTAGGAGGGTGTAAGATCTCTCTCACAACAAGTTAAAGATTCTCACCATTAAAAAAAAACGAATGCTATACAAACCGGCCACTCAGGCAAATTCATTGGTGAAAGGTCACCCACGCCTTGCGAACAAAGACAACGTTGGGGACAAGGTCCGCCCACCATTTCAGGGATACCATTGTCGAAGGCTTACTCTGGTAAAAGCTTTGGCCCACCTGAAAAATATTGCAACAAGTGGAACTTCAACCAATAACCTCACATTGGAAAGCCATGGGGTGTCTCCTCTCAAACCAATTCATCTAAAACTCATTGCTGATTAACCGGCCACTCAGGCAAATTCATTGGTGAAAGGTCACCCACGCCTTGCGAACAAAGACAACGTTGGGGACAAGGTCCGCCCACCATTTCAGGGATACCATTGTCGAAGGCTTACTCTGGTAAAAGCTTTGGCCCACCTGAAAAATATTGCAACAAGTGGAACTTCAACCAATAACCTCACATTGGAAAGCCATGGGGTGTCTCCTCTCAAACCAATTCATCTAAAACTCATTGCTGATTGAAGTTAATTGAAACAAAAATGAAAGTATATGACTGACAGAGTTATTTGGGTCAAACCAAGTTCAAATGGACTAAAATCGTATTTAATATTTAATTCTATAATTGTAATTTAGATAAATTTCTAAATTTATAGATGATAGAGAAGGTGTGTAAATCCGTACATAGAGTGGAGTGATCCATGTATGCTTTGATGGCCATGGCCTTTGAGGACAAGTGGGACCATCCATAATTCCTGTAAAGAAATATTATATTTTCAATAATAGAAAAAAAACCGTGAGGCTAAGCTGTCACACCCCAACCGATGGCGGAAACATCGGGGCGCGACACTGATCGAAACAGATTGTCCAGAAGTTTCCATAACAATTATAATCACTAATTATTTAAAACATCAAGTCCCATACCATGACATGAAGAGTAACATAATTATTACAGACAAAAATCTAGTCAAATAGTTTCTGTTCGGACAACTCAGATTTCATAAATAGCCCAATTGTTTATCTGCTTCTAGTGTTGGCCTTTAGGATTCTATCCTAGCCTCGACTTTGAAGCCGGTTAGCATCCTAAGGACCTGTCACATACGTTAAAATAAAGTCAATACACATAGTGTAAAGGTGAGCATACAAGTTTGATAATAGCATATAAAGTTCAAAATAGTTTACGCATAACCAGCACGTACGCACGGTAAAATGAGGTGCGTTAGTTATCGACACGGGTCTATAGACACCAATGACTGCGATTTGACTGTCCGGGACAGTTCGTAATACATGATCACCACTGTAATCCATGCAAATAATAGTCCTTAACAACCCCCGTGAACGGGTGCTGAGTCTAAACTATAGTACTATCGTTGCTAAGGCAGGTGGGTAGCATTCCATGTGTAAACATAACAAACAAGCATTCATTTAGCCACTTAATACATGCAATAATGGTTAGCGTATAAATAGTATTGAGTAGTGTGATTGATGTGATTTGAATATTCGTAACGTATGTAACACCCAAAAGTGCATAAAGCGAAAAGGGTTCGAGTATACTCACAGCGTTGATGGATTGAAGGGAGCGCGTAGAGTAAGTTTAGCCTGAACAGATTAATGATAGCATAAAAGATAAGCGGCACGTAAATCGAGAAGGTTACTAAGTGTGAAACGGTGATCCGGTCGGATGTCGATCCGGCCGGTCGACCATTTGTGCGATTGTCAGTCCGTCCGGGTGGTTGTCCGTTCGGACTGCCACTCGGTCGGTTGACATGTTTGGCATAGATGTGTTTGTGTATGATGGCTTGACTTTTAAAGTTTTCATTGTAGTATTTAGAAAACAGAGAAGTATCTCTACCCTTCAGGTCGGTCGGTCGAACGGCTGTTCGATCGGATGGCGACTCGAACGACGAGGTTACTTAGTGAGAACAAGTTCACAGCAGGATGGTCACGCGGTCGGATGTCCATCCGATCGGGTGGCAACCCTGTTATTGAACAAGTTGGAAAATGTTTAAGTTCTTGAATCAAGGTACAATCTGATTATTCAGTGGGTCGCTCGAGTGACAACCCGGTCGGACGACAGTCCGGTCGGACAGCATTTCGTCCCACTGGTCTGATCGTACTGTTACTTGATTCTGTTCGTAGTGTTGTAGTTTGAATGAGACGTCGTGATTGCTGATCTGAACAATGAGAACCTTATCTCATACCCAATGACCTGTCCGAACAGGAATCACCCTAGTCCGTCAGTGCACGGTTCAAGACGGTTGTTCATGTTTAATCCGAAACCACTATCTCTCAGATGGAACTTGGATCTAGCACCGATACATCACTAATAATAAGTAGACTATCGATACTAGCTCCGATTCCATCGGGTTTGAGTGCACTGAGTGTAAAAGAGTTGAAAGAAGTTGAAAAATCATCCTTCAGTCCCTTTTTACAGCGAATATGTTTAGATCTATGAAGATCTTTGTTTATTTATGTGGAAATCCTTTAGATCTAAGTTGTTCTTGGTGGATCAAAACAAAAACATGAAGTTCTTCAAGAACACATGATGACGTCATCCTAGAACACCACAAATCTAGTG
Organism: Helianthus tuberosus; assembly: GCA_030545235.1. Lineage (NCBI taxonomy): Eukaryota > Viridiplantae > Streptophyta > Magnoliopsida > Asterales > Asteraceae > Helianthus > Helianthus tuberosus. The sequence continues at coordinate 8,870,188 of CM060408.1, forward strand.
ATTTCACGGTTAAAAGTTAAGATTCAAAAGATAGAAAGGTGTAGGAGTGCGTGTAGATCATGAAAGTACAAAATTTAGGACGAGATCTTACCGGAATTGTGAGAAATCGGAGAAAAGATGAGCAAGAAAAGCTGGTCGGACGTCAGTTGCCAAAAGTAGTAAGTTTGAGAGTGACATGGGGTATTTATAGGCTTCCAAAAGTGGAAAGGTGCAGGGCGGTCGAGTGGTAACTCGGCCGGGTGGCAGCTCGGTCGAGTGGCTGCCCGGTCGAGTGGCAGTTCGGTCGGCTGGAGATGCGATTCGAGCGAGCGATGCGATAGAGTTGCTTATCAAGTTACTTTTAATCCCAACTACTATATCTAACATACAATCATCCTACTGTTCATTCGTTTTTTGTTTGCGATTCGAGTATTCGAGTAGATTGCGATTCGATTTGAGTTTCGATTGTATTTCGATTGGTCACCACCAAAACATAAATAAACATGCACAAGTAACACATAAATAGCACACACACACGTAAAACAATATCCAGAATGCATATTTCGAGTTGCGATTCGTTTCATGATTCGATGTTGATTTGATTAGCATAGTCGATTATTGTTTAGTTAACTGTATCGCATTGTTACTGCCTATAGTTCACAGTCGTAAGTCGATTAAATAGCGAATAACACACCTCGATTACTTCGATTATTGACAATTACTCCACATAATACAACTAAAACAGACACATCAAAAGTAATTAGTATAAGTCAAGTTGCGCGATCGGTCGTTGACTTTGACCTTGACTTTGACTTTGACTTCTTGAAAACACGGGGTGTTACAGCCTCCCCTTGTTAAGGGAATTTCGTCCCGAAATTAGGATGAAGCCGTAACAAACAACTGCGGGTACTTAGCCTTCATGTCGCTTTTGAGTTCCCAAGTGAACTCCGAGCCTCGTTTGCCTTCCCAGCGAACCTTTACAATGGGAATGCGTGAGCGCCTGAGCTGCTTGGTTTGTCGGTCCACGATTTCGACAGGCTTTTCCACGAAGTGTAATGTTTCGTTCACTTGGAGGTCCTCAAGAGGTACGTGTAAATCATGATCAGCTAGGCATTTCCTGAGGTTCGAAATGTGGAAAGTCGGGTTAACGTTGCTAAGTTCCTCCGGTAATTCGAGTCTGTAAGCCACTTTGTCGATCCTTTCCAGAATCTTAAAGGGTCCCACATATCGAGGCGCGAGCTTTCCTCTCTTGCCGAATCAGACCACACCCTTCCAAGGCGATACCTTTAGGAGTACATGGTCACCAACGTCAAATTCAAGGGGCTTGCGTCGTTTATCGGCGTAACTTTTCTGACGGTTCCGAGCTTTCACTAGATTGTCTCGAATCTGGAAGATTTTGTCTGTCATTTCTTGCAATAGCTCAGGACCGGTTAATTGCGAGTGCCCGATCTCGTGCCACACAATAGGCGATCGACATCTTCTTCCATATAACGCCTCAAATGGTGCCATTTGAATGCTGGAATGATAGCTATTATTGTACGAGAATTCGACTAACGGTAGGTATGTGTCCCAATTACCACCGAAGTCTATAACACACGAGCGAAGCATGTCTTCAAGGGTACGAATCGTTCTTTCAGTCTGACCGTCGGTTTGGGGATGGAAAGCGGTACATAGATTAAGAGCAGTACCGAGAGCAGCTTGAAAAGCTTCCCAAAGACGCGAAGTAAACCGAGTGTCGCGATCAGGGATGATGTCACGAGGTGTCCCATGTCGACAGATTACCTTGTCGGTGTAGATTCGGGCTGATCGTTCCACCTTATAGTCTTCTCGTATCCGCAAAAAGTGAGCTGATTTAGTCAAGCGGTCAACGATGACCCAAATACTGTCGTGACCTGAGGATTTGCGCGGAAGTTTCGTTATGAAGTCCATAGCTATGCTTTCCCATTTCCACATAGGGATCTTGGGTTGTTCAAGCAAGCCAGAGGGTCTTTGATGTTTAGCCTTAACCTTCGAACAAGTCAGGCACCTTCCGACATAGAGGGCGATATCCCTCTTCATACCCGGCCACCAGTACTTATAGCGAAGATCCTGGTACATTTTCTCAGCACCGGGATGAATAGAATACCGAGATTTGTGGGCTTCGTCCATCAGGGTTTGTCGTAAATTAGTTCGCTTAGGGATCCAGATTCGGTCCAAATAATGGACTATTCCATTCGACTTATTCACTAGCTGGGCTCCATCGTGGTAGATCCTTTCCTTGTTCAAAGTTCGTTCGGTGAAACAAGCATGTTGGGCGTCGCGTATAAGGGTTTCGAGATCGAATTGGGCTTGAACATTGCGAGCGCTGAGTAAGTAGCTTCGTCTGCTGAGTGCGTCGGCAACAACATTTGCTTTGCCACGATGATAACGAATCTTACAGTCATAATCGTTAAGAAGTTCTACCCACCGGCGTTGACGCATATTAAGTTCCTTCTGGTCAAAGATATGTTGTAGGCTCCTATAATCGGTGAAGACCGTACACTTGGTACCGTAAAGGTAGTGTCCCCAAATCTTTAACGCAAAAACAACTTTGCCTAGCTCGAGATCGTGGGTTGTGTAGTTCTTCTCATGGATCTTGAGCTGACGAGACGCGTAAGCAATAACCTTGTCCCGTTGCATGAGGACACAACCGAGACCAAGGTTTGAGGCATTGCAATAGACTATGAAGTCGTCGTTCCCGTCAGGCAGCGTAAGAACGGGAGCATTACACAACATGTATTTTAGGGTTTGAAAGGCAGTCTCTTGTCCAGTTCCCCAAACAAAAGGCTTGTCTTGCTGGGTGAGAGTGGTAAGCGGCACGACGATTTTAGAGAACCCTTCGATGAATCGACGGTAATAGCCCGCTAGTCCGAGAAAAGAACAGACTTCAGACGGGTTCTTGGGTGTAACCCAACTCTTGACAGCTTCAATCTTCGCGGGGTCGACGTGAATACCTTGACTATTAACAACGTAACCCAAGAATTGGACCTCCTTGAGCCAAAATTCACACTTGGAGAACTTGGCATTGAGACGGTTTCCCCTGAGTAACTCGAGAACCAAACTGAGATGTCGCGTGTGTTCGGTCTTCGATTTGGAATAGATCAGGATATCGTCGATGAACACGATGACGAAACGGTCGAGAAAAGGTCTACACACGCGATTCATTAGGTCCATGAAGACCGCGGGTGCGTTTGTTAAACCGAAAGGCATAACGACGAACTCGTAGTGACCGTAGCGCCTGCGAAAAGCAGTCTTAGGTATATCTTCCTCCTGAATGCATAGTTGGTTGTAGCCTGAACGTAGATCGATCTTAGAAAAACACGTAGCACCTTGCAGCTGGTCGAACAAATAGTCAATACGGGGTAGAGGATAGCAATTCTTGATAGTTTGCTTATTCAATTCCCTATAGTCGATGCACATCCGAAACGACCCATCCTTCTTTTTGACGAAGAGGACTGGTGCGCCCAAAAGAGAGGTGCTAGGGCGAATAAAGCCTTTGTCAAGCAATTCCTGGAGTTGACTCGCGAGTTCGCGCATTTCTGACGGTGGGAGTCGATAGGGAGCTCTGGCAACGGGGTTTGCTCCAGGAATGAGGTCAATGCGAAAGTCGATATCATGACTAGGAGGGAGTCCAGGAAGATCTTCAGGAAAAACGTCCGGAAAATCTCAAACAATTGGAACGTCTTTCACTTCTATCTTTCTTTTCTTTTCTTCCTCCGCTACTACAATGTTAGCCAAGAAAGCTCTGTATTCCTTGCGGAAATACTTAATAGCTTGGACACATGACATAAGTTGCAATTTCTTCGAAGCGACTTCTCCATACACACATAGCTGGTCTCCATTGGCGAGCGAAAATCGAATCATCTTGTCGAAGCACACAACTTCAGCATGGTTTTCACGAAGAAAGTCCATACCTACTATGACATCAAAACTTCCGAGTTGCATCGGAATAAGGTTGATAGGAAAAATGTGATTGTTGAGCTCAAGAGTACAATCACGAAGGACGGAGTTAACGGCGACGGTTCTTCCAGTAGCGATTTCGACATCGAACGTTGAGGGGAGATGGGCGCGCTTACGATTTAGTAACTTTTCGAACTCAAATGACACAAAGCAGTTATCGGCGCCAGTATCAAACAAACACGAAGCATAATACCATTCACAAGGAACGTAACATTGACGACGTTATTGTCGGCCTGGGCTTGGCGTACATCGATGTTAAAAGTTCGTGCGCGTGCTGCCTGTTGTTGTTGTTGCTGCTGCTGTTGCTGTTGAGGCTGCTGCTGCTGGGGCTCTTGTTTCACAACCCTGTTCGGGCACATGTTGCGAAATGGTTAGGATCGCCACATGCGAAGCAGACTCTTGCGTTGACCGCGGGTGCCAGAGGAGCTTGTTGACCCTGAGGGGCAGGAAGTAGAGCTTGATGAGCAGTGGCTTGAGCTGGAGCTTGACCTAGACGACCACGGCAGTTGTTGGTATAGTGGCCGTACATATTGCAGTTTGCACAGAAACGACAGGCAATGGTGGTTGGGTGGTGGTAGGTACAAGTAGGGCAAAGCAGGTGTGGCCCAGTGTATGCATGCTTAGCAAAAGGTGCATTAGCCACAGGCGCCGCTACTTGACGCTGTTGTTGGGCAGGTATGGCTTGAACTGGTGCAGCAGTGATCGCACAGTTCTTGTTGCTGGAGTTGCTCTTCCTCTTGTTCTTCCTCTTGTTGCTCGATGTGGTGGTGGTTTCAGCAGTTGGTGTGACAGTGACTTGATGCAGACTCTTGGGAGCTTTATCCCAGAAACCAGCTTTAACCCGCTTGTCATTGATTTCAGCGGCCAGTAGATAAGTCTCTTCGATTGTTGTAGTCCTAGCCGCTTGCACGAAATCTGCAACATAGTCGGGCAAAGCGCGGATGTACTTCTTGATTGCGAACTCGGGAGTCTTGACTTGGTCGGGACAAATGATACTGAGCTGCTTAAAGCGAGCAGTCAAAGCAGCGTTTTCACCATCCCTCTGCTTTATGTGCCAGAATTCATCCTCTAGCTTTTGGCGTTCATGAGGAGGACAGAATTCCTCGAGCATAACCTTCTTCAATGCACTCCATGATAACCCATAAGCGGCATCATTCCCACGCTTGTTCCTCTCGGCCGTCCACCAGTCTAAAGCGCGTGACTGGAAAACGCCGATAGCATTCAGAGTTCGAAGTTTCTTGAGACATCCGCTTTGTCGTAAAGTGACCTCGATGGAGTCGAACCATTGGAATAAAGAAGTTGGCCCTTCCTCGCCGGTTAATTCCTTTGGTCCGCATGCCTTAAACTGTTTGAAGCTGAAAGCAGTCTTTGGAGTTTCAGTCCTCGACTCCTCAGACGATTTGCTAGCATTCTCCTGGATCTCGCTGAAAATCTGTGGAACGACGTCCGCGACTGATTGAGCAATGAGTGTCGCGAAACGTTTGTCCCTTTGTTCTTGGCGAGCATGACGAGCATAACGTGGTCATGGTCCTGACATTGTCTGCGGCAGACATTGTCACAGGACTCAACACAACTTCGAGTATTCCTAGTGTAGTCTAACGATTCTCCATAATGCTCAAAACACACATAGGCACATAATCACGGATTCACGTAAACACAGAAGCACATAAACACAGAAACACAGAAGCACATAAACATCTTAAGGCACAGAAGCACAGAAAACAATTACCATATAGGAATCTATCGCTTATATTCAAAAATAGCGACTACGATTATCGATTATATAGTAGGTAGTATAGCATGGCGCGTAACGTAACAGTCGATCATCCAAGAGTATCAGCGATTTGTCAGCGTGGTGTGGGTTGTGTGTGTTTAGGTAGAGCGAGAAACGAGTAATCGAAACCATTAGTATAGTGATACTGTTTACCTCAAAACGCTAACAAATAACATGTAAAATCACATAAAATCCAGGTAAAAGCAACAAATATCAGAGTCAGCAGTTGCGGGCTCAGAATTGACACACATAAAATCGGGAATAGATTGTCTGCGGCTATTAGACTTCGACTACCCAAAGTGATCCGACTATTCTCAAGGACTCTTGGTACACACTTTAACCTTCTGGACAGTGCTTTTGCCTCGATTTTGGGCAGTCGGCACGCGTCCTTCTAGCAATAGTGTGACTTCGAGTCGATGGAGTCTCGACGGACCTTGGTAAGAGTTTTGTTAAAACAAAATAGAACACGAATCAAGTTACCAAGATTCAGGTTTCACCCCTGACTTAGTGACCTCGTTCCTGTTTTTGATAAAATAGAGAGAAATTTTGCGTCGAAGTACGGATTTCACTCCTAGTTCAGCGCAATTTCCCTTGTTTTAAAGATAAAAATGGTGGTTGAACAAGTGATTTAGTCGAGAGTTTGCGGTTTTCACACCTAATCTCGACCTAATCATTCGTTCGTTCTTGAAAATTTCGAATGCAGTGATAGTGTAGTGTAAGCGAGAATAGCGAGAAGGATCGTGCAAAACCCCTACTGGGTATGCGCAAGTTAGTCTGTTGATACCTTAACTATAGTCTAGGTCGTTTCTAAGACATCGACCCGGACTAGGTCGAGTCTTGCCTAATTCCCTATAGTTATGGCTCTGATACCAATCTGTCACACCCCAACCGATGGTGGAAACATCGGGGCGTGGCACTGAGCGAAACAGATTGTCCAGAAGTTTCCATAACAATTATAACCACTAATTATTTAAAACATCACGTCCCATACCATGACTAAAGAGTAACATAATTATTACAGACAAAAATCTAGTCAAATAGTTTCTGTTCCGACAACTCAGATTTCATAAATAGCCTAATTGTTTATCTGCTTCTAGAGCCCCTTTTCTCTAGCTTTCGACTCCGAAGCAAATTTTATTAGTACAGACAACTATTTGTTGGCCTCTAGGATTCTATCCTAGCCTCGACTTTGTAGCCGGTTAGCATCCTAAGGACCTATACGTTAAAATAAAGTCAATACACATAGTGTAAAGGTGAGCATACAAGTTTGATGATAGCATATAAAGTTCGAAATAGTTTACGCATAACCAGCACGTACACACGGTAAAATGAGGCGCGTTAGTTATCGACACGGGTCTATCGACACCAATGACTGCGATTTGACTGTCCGGGGCAGTTCGTAATACATGATCACCATTGTAATCCATGCAAATAATAGTCCTTAACAACCCCCGTGAACGGGTGCTGAGTCCAAACTATAGTACTATCGTTGCTAAGGCAGGTGGGTAGCATTCCATGTGTAAACATAACAAACAAGCATTCATTTAGCCACGTAATACATGCAATAATGGTTAGCGTATAAATAGTATTGAGTAGTGCGATTGATGTGATTTGAATATTTGTAACGTATGTAACACCCAAAAGTGCATAAAGCGAAAAGGGTTCGAGTATACTCACAGTGATGATGGATTGAAGGGAGTGCGCAGAGTAAGTTTAGCCTGAACAGATTAATGATAGCATAAAAGATAAGCGGCACGTAAATCGAGAAGGTTACTAAGTGTGAAATGGTGATCCGGTCGGATGTCGATCCGGCCGGTCGACCATTCGTGCGATTGTCAGTCCGTCCGGGTGGTTGTCCGTTCGGACTGCCACTCGGTTGGTTAACATGTTTGGCATAGATCTGTTTGTGTATGATGGCTTAACTTTTAAAGTTTTCGTTGTAGTATTTAAAAAACAGAGAAGTATCTCTACCCTTCAGGTCGGTCGGTCGAACGGCTGTTCGATCGGACGGCGACTCGAACGACCAGGTTACTTAGTGAGAACAAGTTCACAGCAGGATGGTCACTCGGTCGGATGTCCATCCGATCGGGTGGCAACCCTGTTATTGAACAAGTTGGAAAATGTTTAAGTTCTTGAATCAAGGTACAATCTGATTATTCAGTGGGTCACTCGAGTGACAACCCGGTCGGACGACAGTCCGGTCGGACAGCATTTCGTCCCACTGGTCTGATCCTACTGTTACTTGATTCTGTTCGTAGTTTTGTAGTTTGAATGAGACGTCGTGATTGCTGATCAGAACAATGAGAACCTTATCTCATCCCCAATGACCTGTCCGAACAGGAATCACCCTAGTCCGTCAGTGCACGGTTCGAGACGGTTGTTCACGTTCAATCCGAAACCACTATCTCTCAGATGGAACTTGGATCGAGCACCGATACATCACTAATAATGAGTAGACGATCGATACTAGCTCCGATTCCATCGGGTTTGAGTGCATTGAGTGTAAAAGAGTTGAAAGAAGTTGAAAATCATCCTTCAGTCCCTTTTTACGGCGAATATGTTTAGTTCTATGAAGATCTTTGTTTATTTATGTGGAAATCCTTTAGATCTAAGTTGTTCTTGGTGGATCGAAGCCAAAACATGAAGTTCTTCAAAAACACATGATGACGTCATCCTAGAACACCACAAATCTAGTGATTTCACGGTTAAAAGTTAAGATTCAAAAGATAGAAAGGTGTAGGAGTGCGTGTAGATCATGAAAGTACAAAATTTAGGACGAGATCTTACCGGAATTGTGAGAAATTGGAGAAAAGATGAGCAAGAAAAGCTGGTCGGACGTCAGTTGCCAAAAGTAGTAAGTTTGAGAGTGACATGGGGTATTTATAGGCTTCCAAAAGTGGAAAGGTGCAGGTCGGTCGAGTGGTAACTCGGCCGGGTGGTAGCTCGGTCTAGTGGCTGCCCGGTCGAGTGGCCGTTCGGCCGGCTGGCACTTGGTTCGAGTGTTCGGCGCGACGAGTTTTGCCATTTCAATTCGCGTGTAGCGCGTCGCGATGCGATTCGAGCGAGCGATGCAATAGAGTTGCTTATCAAATTACTTTTAATCCCAACTACTATATCTAACATACAATCATCCTACTGTTCCTTCGTTTTTCGTTTGCGATTCGAGTATTCGAGTAGATTGCGATTCGATTTGAGTTTCGATTGTATTTCGATTGGTCTCCACCAAAACATAAATAAACATGCACAAGTAACACATAAATAGCACACACACACGTAAAACAATATCCAGAACGCATATTTCGAGTTGCGATTCGTTTCATGATTCGATGTCGATTTGATTAGCATAGTCAATTATTGTTTAGTTAACTTTATCGCATTGTTACTGCCTATAGTTCACAGTCGTAAGTCGATTAAATAGCGAATAACACACCTCGATTACTTCGATTATTGACAATTACTCCACATAATACAAATAAAATAAACACATCAAAAGTAATTAGTATAAGTCAAGTTGCACGATCGGTCGTTGACTTTGACCTTGACTTTGACTTCTTGAAAACACGGGGTGTTACATATGCTTAACATGATTTGTATAAGTGTGCACAAGTTGACTCGAATGCGGACAAGAGAGATTTGAACTTAACAAATTGGACTATCTAAGTACTGACCAATTGAAACCCTAACTGTTAAACACGGACCTCAAAAGATCTGAACAAGTGCGGACAATCAGTGTCATGTGCGGACAATATTGATTTTCTCTTGTAAATGCGGACAATTAGTGACAAGTGCGGACAACTGAATCAACTACAAGTGCGGACTAAAGTAACAAATTTAAGTGCGGACTGGTTGAATCTTATAAGTGCGGATGAACTAATGTTTGAAAGTATATGTGCGGACATCAATACCAAGTAAGTGCAGACAAGTCTCAAGCGGATCAATGTTTGAAAACTATGTTAAGTGCGGATGATTATGATTATGCTTAAGTGCGGACAATGTTTGAAAGATAAGTGCGGATCAATGTTTGAAACCCAAAGTGCGGACTAAGTTAAACTACAAGTGCGCACAACTATTTCATTGTCCGAACTTAAAATACAAATAAATGGAAAGAATATAAGTTCTTTCACTCCTAAATGCGGACAAAAGGAAAGATATAAGTACCGATAAATTATTTTGAGCAAATTCGGACAAAACCCATAAGTACTGACAAGGGTATATCCAAATTCGCACAAAACAACCAGATGTCTGAATTTATTTCCCAAGTGTGACTACACACTAGGTCACCAGTAACTTCAGAAGAACAAATACGGACAATCAACAATCCCAAAATAGATCTGAAAGCAAATGATTGCTTACCTCAGCAATCTTCTTCAAAAACCCAGAGAATTTGAAGAAAACTTTTAGATCTGACACAATCTCAACAATCAAATCAAGCACAAACACTCACAACTAAAACCTAATCACCATCCATCATGAAAAATCAAGAAACAAGTGAAGAGTCCATGAAAAACATGAGAAAAGTATGAGAAAACCCTAGAAAATGGAAAACTCTCTAGAATGAACAAAACCGAACAATAGATCTAACCTCCAACGCGAAGTCTACAGCGGTAAGAACACTCTCTATATAGAGGCTGCTCTGATACCACTTGAAAGGTCGTCTTCCTTCAACGAACACACCTCGAACACACGAACCCGGATCGATCGTCACACAAGCGATGTGTGGAAACCACCGCGTGTCTCGTACTGCACCGTAAAACTCGTACAAAAGGTGTAGAAGATGAGAGAATCTAACAATCTGTGAATACACTGAGTATTCACAGATCACAGTCCCACACAGTGAAGAACACACAAACTTAGAGCTTGTTTCTCTCTCTAAAATTCAATCTTGCATAGAAAGTTTTCTCCAAAAAGCCTTTGTTACATTCATTCTCTCTGATTGCATACATCCACTTAGTAGATATACAATCTCAATTTCGGACACACCAGTCCTAACAAATGAAACCCTAGTCTAAATACGGACATAACACTAAGAATCATAAGTACTGACAAGCTAAAACACTAAATTCGGACACACCAAAGAACTTATAAGTTCTTACATCTCTAAACAACAAATTCGGACATCTAGGCATAAGAAATTATAAGTTCTGACAATCTTGAATCATAAATTCGAGCAATTTAGGGCATATACTTGTCCGAATTTGATAGATTACTTTCAACTAATTTGCAAAAACAAGTCCCTGAAGATCCTTCGAACAGCAGCATCCAGCATTTATCAACCTGAGGTGCACTTACAATTTTCTTCCCATTTGACAGGTTCGTTGCAACACGTTTATTTTTCTCCATTCGACTTAGTTATTCTTTTCTATGTTTTACGTTTTGGTCTAATTTCTTCGCATTAACACACAACAACGGACGTGCGTGGTTCAACAATTTTACGTCTGTTTTTTGTTAGGTGTTATTTCTTCCTTTTTTATTTATTTTATTTTTAAAAACTTTTCCGATGTTGGGGTTGCTAGCAATGGTGTGGCATTGGTGCTACTTGGCACGGTTTTATGAACCTTTTTAACCTATTAAGTTTTTTACTTATAATTTGTTTTTACTTTAACCATTTATTCCCTTTACTTAAAAAAAACTATTTTTACGTGCATATTTTTATTTACGTGTTTGTATAAATATGATTTGCTCTATCTTTCGACGTATACTTTTTCTGGAAAACGAGTCTGGTCAAATATAATACTTTTTCATTAAAAAATCATTTTTATGTGCATGTTTTTATGTAGTATAAATTTGAGTTGGTCTACATTTCGATTTGGGAGATGAGCCATGACAAATATAATATGTATTTGTGCGTATTTTATGTATGTTTCGTAAGTTTTGTTTAGAACCGTGTGGAGTCAACTTGTAGTTTCTTTTCTATATTTGAGTCGGATTTACATATAATTTCGATTTACTTTACGTTTTGATCCAATCTCAATGCTTATATAGATTAGTTCGGGTTCAATCTGATACGTCAAAATGTGCGATTCCATACGATTAACGCATCTCACTACGTTTGGACTAATTCATTCGATGTTTGCGATGTTATCACCCCGCAACGCGCGCGAACATAATTGCTAGTTGTAAAAAAAAAAAGAAAAAACTAGAATGGGTACTGTCATTTTCAACGGTATGCTTTTGAGCACCTTCATTATTGAATCATTTCCAACACACCCTCACACACGACGCTAATTCGATCACCCACCCATGTCAATTCACCTACTTTTGGTCCATTATAAAAGTTAAAGAAAACAATATTTGGAGTTAGATGAATCAAAAAGTCCTGTGCTCTTACCACTACGCGTGAACACGGCATGTAACCGGGCATTAGGGTTAAGCTGGGTGGAGCTAGGGAATGAACCTGCGGGCCTCTCAGTCATCCTATTCGCTATCTCTCCTACGGTCCTCTCTAGACTCTGTATGGTGGACCCCTGATTCCTAAACATCAACTCAAACTCCTGGTTTTTCTTCAGCTGCTCCTGATGTCTAGCCTCACCCTGCATCACTATCGACTCTAGGAGTTTGTTAGTCCTACTCTGACTCTCCTCATTCCTCTTCAAAAACTCACTCAGCTCAGACTTAGGCTCTCCACTACTCTGTCCATCAGTAGGGGTCTGAAAGAGACTCTGACGAGGCTGGAATCCAGGGGGATTCCTTCCCTGCCAGTTCGAGGTTTGGCGTGACTGCCATCTAGAGTCGTAGCCCTGGCCTCGTCCCTGGTTCTTTATAAAACTCAACTCCTCCTCAGATCCTACCGAGCAATCTACCGTCTCATGCCCACCTCTACACACCTCACACTTAGAGCTAATCTTAACCTGAATGTCCTTGATCATCTTTGTCAAGGATTCGACCTGGGCGGCTAAAGCTACGCTAGAATCTACGGTATGAATACCCCTAGAGGCAGCAATAACGCCCCCGGAGCCTGGCTCGGTATAAGTACTGGTGGCTAGATCCTCCATCATCTCAAGACACTCAGCAGCAGTCTTGGTCTTCATCATGTTTCCTCTAGCTGTGGAGTCAAGTAGTCTCTTAGTCGCTTCAGAAACTCCGTTATAGAATTTCTCCACGACTCTCCACTCTTCAAGCCCATGGTGTGGGCACTTGTTCATTAGCGCCTTAAACCTATCCCAAGTCTCGTAGAAAGACTCCCCCGGCTGCTCAGTGAATGCGTAGATGAGATTTCTAAGAGGAGTGGTTTTCACAGGTGGGAAGTATTTCTGTAAGCATTTAGATTGAAGATCATTCCAAGTGGTGATGGCTCCTTGTGGGAGGGAGTCCAACCAGATAGCAGCCTGATCAGTGAGTGAGAATGTAAACAAACGAAGATAAATGGCCTCCTCAGTGACGCCCGTAAGGCGGAAAGTACTGCAGACCCTACCGAATCTAGTCAGATGAGCATGTGGGTCCTCGTCTCGTAAACCATGGAACTGGACCGAATGGGTAATGGTGTTGATCAAGGCGGGTGGAATGGTCCAGTTGTTCGCCTCTACAGCAGGAAGTGTGATGCTCGAGCGAACGGTGGTGGGAGCAACACTAATGTGATCAGCAACGGTCCTTCGATCAGCCATAACTATAGAAAAGACAAGATCGGAAGGAAGTACCTGTGGCTGGCGTAAACGACGGTGAAACTTGCGTTCAGGTTCAGAGAATGGTGAAGTATTAGGTGGGCCCGAAGAACGTGTGTGCATACACCGAAAAGCAAGTGTAAAATGGCACGAATCACAAATAAGCTAGCTAAACAAGTAGGTACATAGAACTAGCAAGTATCCTAAAAAACCAAACAACTATATATATATATATATATATATATATATATATATAAATTTTTTTTTTGGTTTTTTTATTATTTTTTTTTAATTTTTATTGATTAATTTTTTTTAACAAAGAAATAACAAAAACAACAAATCTAAGAAAGCAGTAAAATGGCTAAATCCCCGACTCGGGTCGTCCTCAAAAGCGCACTGTGTCCCCGGCAACGGCGCCAAAAACTTGATGTGCGAGATCTGTGTTAATTAAATTCAACAAGTTTTAAAAATTGGAAAAACCCGTAAACCACACACTACCGGCAAGTGTATCGGTCGTAAGTAGTAAAACAAGTAAGTCCGAGTATCGAACCGTGGACACAATCTAGCGACTCTTGATACTAAACCTCTATCGACCCCTAGCCTAATAATTTAGTTTGTTTTGAGAGAAATATTTTTAAAGTAAAAAGCAATTTAAATAAATAGACAGACAAACAGAAGTATGCGCAGACAACTAGAGACTGGACTGAAACTCAAGTATGAGAAAATAGGTTACCTAGGAAAGAATCCCTAAACTCATGAATAAAATCCTAACCTTGGTTTCGAATGAAGACTATGCCTAACCCGATAAACCCCCGGAAGGTAAACCGAACCTGACAATATGACAAGTGATGAAGTGCTAAAATGGACTGACTCGGGTTATCGACCACCAAGTCCCACAACTATCAGGTATAAAGTAATTTATTTACTAAAACCCTCAAATTATGAAGCAGAAATAATAAAGAACACCGAGACCCTAGGAAACTCTAGACGCGAATAAACAGATGAACCCGAGTTATCGGCCACCCAAACTGCCAAACAACGCCCAGCTAATAACCTAGCAATTCTAGATTAGATTTCTCACCTCTAGAAAAGATTGCACGTTTTAATTAATTGGTTTTAATAATTATTAAACTTGAATTAGATTTCTCACCTTCAAGGTCTAGACTGAAAGGTTACAACCTAGACTGACTCCCGGCTCTAGAGTATATTTCTAAGTATCTAGAGTAAAGAAACCAACAAATATATTATTAAACCAATCAACACCAACACACAAATAATTAGACTCGGGTTCAAAAATTATAACATGTAAATCATTCAAAACAAAAAGTTAATTAATTAAACAATTAGTCTAGTTCATCAATCCTAGGCAACCATAAAAAATTTAGCTACTCATAGTCAAGAACGAAATAAAAATAAATTTAAAGCAAGTCGAATAAGAAAACATGTCTATAATATTTTAGTCTAACAAACCAATTTAAAATAAACAAGTCTAACCGAACAAGCTATAAACCGTTACGATCAATCTTCAGCCGTCCAAGACTTCTGTTCGTTTCCTCCTCGTATGCGTTGTTGCGTGCTATCTTTTTTTCTTCTGTTGTATGCTCCCAACTCCTTCCACTTGATGTTTTTTCTGTCCTCCGTCTATCAATGAGTTGCTTTTTTTTAAATCATGAGAACCCCCCCTTGTTGCGTCTGATCCCATAAGATGTATATCTATTTTTTTGTTGAGTAGGGTTTTCTTAGTAATAATTGTCCAAAAGCACAAAAAGCCCCCATTTCGTCGTAACATTGCTAGGCTTAAAGCCTATGCATGGCCCACAATTTCTTTTTTTTGTCAACTTCAACAATATTAGTAGTAATATATAGATAGCAGCTGATCTTTTCGAAATAAATAGGCAAATCCCCTTTTCCTCACATTCAATTCTCCTTTATTTTCTTTTTATCCTACGATGATACACAAAGAAGGAAAAAACAATAAATGCCTAATTAATTTTATTAATTACATCTAATTGGAATATATTAGTATAAGTATAAAAACCTACTAATAACATTTTAAGCACAATTTTAATATATCATAATCATTAATCAATTAAGATGATATTTAGTAATTAGGCATAATTTTCTTTTGATACGGAATACATCATTTTAGCTCGTTTCCACTTAAAATCATTGAACCTTAAATATGAACCAAATACGAGTAGAATATAATAAAAACAACCCTAAATCTACTCAAAAGTGTAGGAATATTTATATAAAAATATGTATATTTTGGACCATATCATAGACCTATACGTGTCGTCTAGTTTTCTAAATTACCTTTATGCCCCTGATTAAGGCCTATACTGGGGGCTTCTCAGGGGTTTAATGTTAATTAATTAAAAGATTTTCAAAACCCAAAATGCCGCTCAAAATAGACGACCCGTCTAACTCTATACGAGGCGTCTGGATTTTATGAAATGTCCTTTTAGCCCCTCGTTTAAGCCTAGACTGAGGGCATATCAGGGGCATAATGGTCTTTTGACCACCCATAGACGACCCGTCTAGGTCAATATGAGGCGTATATTTGTAATTATTTTTGTAATTATAAAAAAATGATAAAAATTTGAGCAAAAATATTATTAAACTGTTTTAATCAATTCTAATTATAAAAAAATGATAGAAATTTTTATAAAAATGTTATTAAATTGTTTTATGCAATTGTAATTATAAAAAAAATTATAGAAATTAATACAAAAAATCTTATTAATTACAATAAGAATAATTATTGATACAAAAAATACTATCAATTACAAAAATCATTCTTCCGTATCACTGTCGATGTAATTAAGATTGGGGTTTGATCTTGGTGGAGGATTCATTATCGATGTATACCATTCTAGACGTGGCAAGTACATATCTTCCCATTGTTCCGTATGGGGTCTTCGCTGGTTCAACCATAGCCCGTGTGTTGGTGGCATTGGATAATCCCCTTCCAGCTTAACATGTATGAAGTGGTTCTCGATAACATGTGCAAGCGTTATGAATAATGGTTGTTGATTAGCCGGAGGACTTAGTATCGGGAAGAAAGTGGAACTCGCACCCATGGTTGACGTTAACAGGTGCACCCCGATACCGTACGTTTGTACAATAAGAAGTCCTGCTAAGGGAAAGTCCATCCAGTGATCCGGGGGACAACCGGACACTGAATCCCAAATTAGGCCCCGATGATGCATGTAAAAATAACCTTCATCCCATGCTTCAAATATTGGGAACCAGATCAATTCGTTTTGATCCATTTATTGGACAAGGTCCCTTCGAATGATCCCCCATTAACTATGATCCATACCTAAGCCCACAGCCACAGACCGAAACCCACAATGATCGTCCAGCATCACATCTCGTATGCACGAGATGTGCGGATGAAACACTGACGGAATGGCAGACTTAAACTGTTTGATGATTCCCACGTTCTCGTCCCCAATGATTAAAGGAAAACCGTGATCATCTCGTGTCTCTTTCTTCTTAGAACTCTTTGAACGGCTTAGGCTCGCTTTGGGTTTTTGGGACCTTATAACCGACTGTTGAGAGGCCTGTGACGGAACGTACGAGCTGTGGCGAGGGTTATCGTACTTACTTTGTCGGGATCCTTCAAAGCACGTGTTTGCAACACCGAAGGAGCTTCTCCTCAATTCTTCATCTATACGAGAGGCCTCGTCCAACCTTTGTTGTACCTGCTTTGTTGTTGGTCGGCCACGAGTATTTTGTTGGACAACCGGTGGTTTCTTGGTAGATTTCTTTAGAGTCAACACCGCTTTAATCTTTGACATCATGATTTTTGCTGAGCTGGGGGGTGCGACTCTAATTGTTGTCTAACAATATTTAGCTCTTCGGCCACGTCAACGTTATCATCTATCAATTTACAACTTTGGAAGTTAAGCTTCCTCCAGAAGACGTCTATGTCTTTGATTTGAATCGGACGCTCTGCACGGTTAAAAACAGCATTGTTTAAGTCACATGATTAACGGAAATATATCACACAAGTGTTGTACGTTTAACAATTATTACCTGCACGCATGTACTTTTCTAGCCTACAAGCACAGGGCAACCCACAACTGTACCACATTTGGCAACCACATGATGAATGATAGCGCTCCAAGACATCTAGCTTCCTAAGTGCCTCTCCACTCAACAAGTCAAGGGCTGTATGGGATACTTTTCCATGTAGGTGTTGAAACAGCGGGTGTTTGTGGTGGTTCATTCTTTTTTCGTTGCAGTCTCGAAAACTCTTCCTTATTTCACCGAACTGTGTCTCAACTATATCCCGGGCACAACCAACTACACGGTCCAGTGAGCTCCTATCTAGGACGTATCTCTTTAGGTTGGCGTGTTGGCTCTCAACTCTGTTTATGGTATGATTACCAAAGTTGCGCCTCTTATCAGTCCACACAAAGACGAACATCCCCTTATAGTCTTTTAGCCAGTTATCATACACGTAATTGAAGACCCCTAAAAAGTAAAAATAATTTAATAAAATTTACATAGGTGAGTCGTTTGTTATTAGAAAAACTTACTAGAAGATTGCACTCCACAAGTCGCTTTCGCAGGTTGCGCAAGTGGTACTTGTAGATGGGTATGGATGGAGACTCAATCAATGTTCCCCAAAATGACAAAAATTTATCCCAGTCTTCTTCTGTGAAGGCAGCCTTGCAGTGCTTCATAACATTCTGTTGTATGTGCCACCTGCAAAGAAGCCTGGAGGCGTCTGGAAATACTTTAGCACACGCGCCCATAAGGGCCAGGTCTCTATCCGTTACAATCACACGTGACTCCATACATTCATCCAACATTGACTTGATCCTCTCAAGCACCCACACAAAGTTATCACCCCGTTCTTTCTTAACAATGGCATGCGCGATACAAACGAATGGTTGGTAGGCTTCATACCAACAATCTAGATAAATGGCATATTGTATAAGTTTGTCTTATACGTCGCATCGATCAGCATGACAATGACATGGGGGAATGCACGCCACATGTCTCTCGAGTACTGATGAAGAAAGAAGATCTCTGTTACGACCTCTGTTCCGGGTTCCTCTCGTGTCTCGTAAATAAAGTTGTTGTTTATCAGCACGTTTTCTAGTGACTGCATGGGAGTCAATCTTTCTCTTTGTTCGGCTCTAATCTTCGCCACAACGTTTTGAACGTCTTTCTGAACATGAAACCTGTCGGGGTCCTGCTTCCTTATCGTTTGAAATATTTTGCGTGGCTCCATGTTTTGAGCTGTCAGCTGCTTGATCAGTTTCTTTTCGCTTGGAGTAAACCTACGCACAAACACGTGGGCCGATAGGTCCTCACAAAGTTCGTGGTTATGTTCAATTTTTCCCTCTTTTATCTCCCAGGTTTCATACGGGTGGTTTCGCACAACCAGCAGGTAAAACGGGCAACCGATTTTTTTTGCTTCCGGCTTTTCTAAGTGTTGCTGTAGTGTGGTGCTCACCACCACGGTCACATTCAAGCCATACCCTCTCGGTTCTTCCCTCGATTTTCTTTAATCGACGGGTGACAATAACGAAACCATCTGCGTTTGCTATTTCTTGTATCCGTTTCTTTAGTTCATCTAAAGAGTTGAAAACTTGTAACATCGACAATAATAATAGTAATAACAATAATAATAATAATAATAATAATAATAATAATAATAATAATAATAATAACAATTAATCTATGTAACATAACAAAATAAAATTGATACCTGCTTTTTTAAGTACGGATTGTCCGGGATAGGGGGTGCCTCACCACCATGTCTACCATATCCACCATATCCACCATATCCTCCAACGTCCGGATTGTTTTGATGAACGTAAGGACCGCCCGGGGAAATGAATTGCTGATGACCACCATCTCCTCCGTATCCACCGTATCCACCGTCTCTTCCATATCCACAGTCTCCTCCGTATCCACCGTCTCCTCCGTATCCACTGTCTCCTCCCTAAGAATATTCACACCCTTATCTATAATCCGGATACCCTTGTTGCGTCAGATAACTTGGTTGACCAGCATGGTATGACTCATCTACAAGGGATGTTTCATCAACAGGGGGATGCGTGTTCAAATCTAGAAACGGTCTGTTTTGTTTTCCTTGTATACTAGACACAACCTCCTCTTGTTCGTTATAATCGGGAACGCCAGACTCCTCCAAAATAGACGACCGTATCATCATTAGTAAATAATAAACTAAAACAACAAGTAATTAAAACATTTAAGCTAATAATTGTTACCAGAAAGCTTTCGGGCACCCAGTTGTCGCTAGAATACTGCCCGAAGACATAGTTGCCGTCCTAGTATGATGACATTTCAACAGTTTGGGATGATAAGAACACAAATGCAAACAACCAGAGTTTCTTTCGAATAGATAGTAGAAGAAACAGAATGAATGCTGAATGCTCGGGTGGACCAACAATGCACTGTAACTTGCACTTTATATGAAATATAGACGTCTCGTATAGCTCTAGACGCCCCATATTGCTTTATGTCACATGCCAGATACATAGTCACATCAGTCTCTAAGACGCCTCGTATAGGGCTATACGAGGCGTCTTAGTACCCTCGTATTGCTCCCTCGTACCGGCCAAGATGCCCCGTCTGATGTGACTGATATGACGTTGTACGAGGTTCAGAGTGTAACAACTCTTACAAAAAGATCCTAATTATTACTTTAATTGACCATTAGGAAACCCTAATTGAGACACCCAAGTGATTCCGCACAAACCCTAAAATTTTCAGAACAATCGGAATCAGGATTAGGGCCCCTAAAACTTAGGGGGGTAAACCCTAGTTAGACATTTATCCTTAAAATTCGTTGTCAAGCAACTGAAATTGAAAATTAACAACTCAGCTGAGCTAGTCCCAACCGTGGCTACTCTATAAGCTACTTTTATTCCTTACGGGCCGCAACCTTATTAAGCTTACGGTCCGTAAGCTGCTTTACGGACCTCAACATTGTTAAGCTTACGGTCCGTAAGCTAGTCAAATTTTGTGTATAAATAGCAGACATTGGCACTTGAAATCTGGACAAATTACGTCGAAAGAATTCGACTTACACTCTAAGATACGTACTGTTTACCACAATTAACACACACAATTCACGAATCGACGCCGCAATCAGGGTAATAACTCGATCGCTATTACGATTCATTGTCCGATCGATTAAACTATCCGAGGGATGTTTAAGTGCTGCCCACATTAGGGTTTGCTTTGTCATTCGTTGTGATTCCGATGGATGTTTAAGTGATTACACTTTGTCATTCGTTGTGAATCCGATGGATGTTTAAGTATCGTACTTTGTCATTCGTTGTGACTCCGATGGATGTTTAAGTGATTACACTTTGTCATTCGTTGTGAATCCGATGGATGTTTAAGTATCGCACTTTGTCATTCGTTGTGAAGGTTTAATCTCGTGAGTTATCGTAAATGCTGTATTAAGTTACTAACCATTTTGTGTAAATTAGGATAAAAAGGCTAATCAGTAGGCTAGGCTCTGCTTAAATCTGCAATGTGAGTCATTCCCTTTTTATCAAAGTATTTTCTTAAATATTTTCAAAGATTATAATTGCAGTGATTAAGTATATGTAGTCACCAAATTACAGCCGGTATGTGGGGTATTGTGCACATTACTGTTTTTATCAATTTAGGTGGGCGAGCCTAATTAATGATACTCGTTACTATTGGGTGAACGGACTCAATAGTAATATGACCACAGTCACCGAATCGAGTCGATGACAAGTACTGTGGGTATTTGGTTGAAATAAACATTGTAATCTCTCTTAATACTGTAAATTATAATAACTGAGTCATTTTATTAAAATGAATGATTCACTCAGTATTTCCCGCTGACAAAACCTTTTTCAAACATGTTTCAGGTGATCTGTTGTGATCTAGGAAAAAGTGCCGAGAAGCACTACAAGCTTAAGGAAGTGGCTCAGTATAAAATAAAGAAACATGTTTTGTAAAATAAAAGATTTCTTCGTGAAATCTATAATATTGTAAATTACCGGGTTTATCCCGAATTGTGAAATAAAATAATCGGGAAATATTTCAGTTTTAAAAAGATCCTGATGAAATCTTCCGCTGTTAAACTCAATTAAATAAATACCACGGGAATTTCTGTCCCGCGGCTCCTGAAACGGGTCAAACCGGGTCGGGGGCCGTGACAGAAATAAGGTGGTATCAGAGCCATCAAATCAGAGCCACTGATTTAAGCCAATTAAGTATTTAGAAAATACTTAATTTTATTTATTTGCCAATTATGTGATTATGTGTTTTATTAACTGACTATTTGTTAGTTACAGTATGGGTAAGCAAAAGTTGTCAAACATCTATCTTAGATTAGATAGGTCAGTCAACGAGAAGGGAAGTTCATCCCAAACCAAATCTTCAAAACTCCCTACAATTCCCGAAGAAGGAATATTTGTACGAAAGGCAAATTATGAGGAACCACTTTCTCCGGATAAACGAAATTTGATTATTAGGAAAAGTAAGGAGAAAATAAAGAAAATCCGAGAAAAGAAAGTTAAAAAGGAAATCCAGGAATTAACCAGTAAATCACCCTGGGAGGACCAATTAGATGAGAAATGGGCAGATTTGTATATGCTCGCTACAGTAGCAGAAAATGCAAATCTCTAAAAAAAACAGTTTTAGTACTTATTCAGTAAATAAATAAGTTTACAGTAAACTATAGTTGTCAGTTGTTTTATATATGGTTTGCAATAAAATTTAAAGGGTTATCTATAAAATTTGTTATGTTATTTTAACACTTGGTATGTATTTTGCATATATGCTAAACAGCATGAATGAGATATCCGAAGCTTTAGAAAATCTTAACCTCTATCCCGTTAAGATAGAAGTTTCCAAGGAATTCACCGGTTACTTCGCTGATACAGAAGAAGAACCCATGGAATTTCAATCAAACCCACTGACAAAACCAAAACCTCAGAAAAGAAGGAGATACGTATGGGGAAGTCGCACGCGTAAGAAAAAGCCAGCAACAAGAAAGGTTACCAAAACTAAAGATCCAAAAGACAAAGGGAAAGGGGTAGAAATTGAGGAAAATATAAATCAAGTAGAGATAGAAGCTGAGAAGAATTTTAAACCAACAGAAAGAGAAGTCGGAGAGAGTTCTAGACAGACACAGAAATTGACTCCCTGGGAAGTTTTAGATCACAAACTAGTGATGAGTGACCTCATCGGACCTACCGATGAAAACCTTGAACCAGCCAATCCAAACCTTATATTCACTGAAGAAGATCTTTTTAGCTACCCACTAGAAGCTCCAATTCCAATCAATCTGGAACCTGCTATTCCAGATCCTATTGTCCAACCTCAACCACTACCAGTAGAATTAGATGAATGGTGGACAACTGATTGGCAGTACCAAAATCTTTTAAACAACCCTGATACATTTTTCCCACAAGTTGACCCAGAACCTCCACTATACCCAACTATGAGCTCGGAGAATCTGGCTGAACTTCGTCTTTGGGGCGAAGAGTTAATTAATGCAGGAAATAGGATTAGGGATGTTGGAGAAAGAATTACTTGGAAGTATGACGAGAGGGAGCGTCATTTTAAAAGAAAGTAACTGATCAGATAATGGAGGAATAGTTGTTTAATAAATAAAGAACCAGTATGTGTAATAACTTAACAATAAGATGTTGTATGATAATCGTGTGTAGGAGGCATTCATATAATATATAAAAATGAAACTCGGGAAACCGATAACTTTTGGTTGTACATGTTAAATGTGATTATGTGCAAATTGTTTTATTATAATTAAAATATTTGTACTAATTATTTATATAAAACTTATTATCAGATGGCTAATGTTGGTAATGAACCAATTGAGGAAGTTAATCAATCTGAGCAACAACCGGGGGATCAATATATGACTAGACAGGATATAGAAAATATTGTGGCTCAAGGGATAGCCAATGCTATTCCAACATTCGTTGCTGCTGTTAAAAATACAATCGAGCCTCAACAAATCGTTCCAAGCAAACGAATTTCTGAAGATAACTTCAGTAATAGCGTAAACGGAGGCAATGATCATGTTAATCATGATAATGAACCACCGCACGCACCACTCCATAAGAAAATGAAAGCCGCAACACCTGGTTGCACTTTCAAAGAATTTCTTGCTTGTAAACCCACTGAGTTTGCAGGCAATGAAGGAGCAACGGCATCACTACGTTGGTTAGAGAAAACCGAGGCAGTAATTACCATAAGTAAATGTGCTCAGGATGATCAAGTCATGTACGCATCAAATCTTTTCAAAGAAGGAGCACTAGAATGGTGGAATACGGTGTTACAAGCAAAAGGAAGGAAGAGGGCGTATGCTATGAATTGGGAAGAATTCAAAGGTTTTGTAGAAAGAAAGTTCTGTCCTGAGTATGAAAAGGAACAAATGACAAACAAGTTCCTAACTCATCGTATGACGGGAGTAGATTGTCGCGGTTATACTTCGACATTCTTTGAATATGCTAGAGTAGTACCAACACTGGCTTCGCCAGAACCGGTACTCATTTCCCGTTATATTTTGGGATTGATTGGTGAAATCCGCAATATCGTTAAAGCTGCAAGACCTCGCACTATTGACGATGCAGTGAAATTAGCCAATACTCTAACTGATGAACTGGTGCGCACGCAAGATGAAAACCGGAAGAAAGAACTGGCTCAGAAAATTACCCAAGGATTTCGTACGGGTAATAATAACAGCTTCAAGAGAAGAGGAACAGGGCAATCTTCAAATCCACCGTTCTGCAGAAATTGCAAAAAGAAACATTTTGGAAGATGTGGTGTAACCTATAATTTTTGTAAAATGGTAGGACATTGTGAAGAAAATTGTAGGAAGAAATCCATAATCTGTTACAATTGTGGAGAAGTAGGACATTTCAAACCAGAATGTCCTAAATTGGTCAAACCAGTAGATAACAAACCCAAGGCGACCGAAGGAACCACAAAGAAGAATGCCAGGGCATTTCAGCTGACCACTCAAGAAGCAGAACTCATTCCGGATGTGATAGCGGGTACGTTCTTAGTTCACAACGTGTACGCAAAAGTATTATTTGACTCTGGTGCAAACCAAAGTTTTATAAATACTTTATTCTGTCAAGCTCTTAAGTTACCTTTAACCAACGTTAGACAGATCTTTACAGTCGAAACCGCAGATGGGAATTCAGTTAAAATAGATCAGGTTTTACAAAAAGTAGAAATAGAACTTTCAGGTCATAAATTTGCTGCAAATCTGTTACCTATGAAATTAGCTGAATTCGATGTGGTGTTAGGAATGGATTGGTTAGTAGCCAACCATGCTCGAATTCTTTGTGATAGGAATTCTATAGAAATTCAGGCACCTACTGGAGAAGTAATTATGATTACAGGAGATAAACCACGGAAACCCATGAAGTTCATATCGGTAATGAAAGTTGCTAGTTATGAACGAAAACAAGGAATAGTGTATATGATTTCAGTAATCATTAGCACTCAGGATAAAGAACTTAAGGAAATACCTGTAGTCTCAGAATATCCAGATATCTTTCCAGAAGAGTTACTTGGATTACCACCAGATAGGGAAGTAGAATTTAGGATTCATCTAATTCCAGGAATTACACCGATAGCTAAGGCACCTTACCGGTTAGCTCCTACCGAAATGTTAGAACTAAAGAAGCAATTAGATGAATTACTAAGTAAAGGATTCATACAACCTAGCTCATCCCCTTGGGGAGCTCCAGTGTTGTTTGTAAAGAAAAAGGATGGATCAATGAGAATGTGTATCGATTATAGAGAATTGAATAAGGTTACAATTAAGAATCGATACCCATTACCTAGGATTGATGATCTTTTCGATCAACTTCAGGGGGCTAGATATTTTTCTAAGATCGACTTACGCTCGGGTTATCATCAATTAAAAGTACAAGAAGAAGACATACCTAAAACTGCTTTCAGAACTAGGTATGGTCATTACGAGTTTACAGTCATGCCCTTCGGGTTAACGAATGCACCTGCAGCATTCATGGACATGATGAATAGGATCTGTAAACCGTATTTGGATAAATTTGTAATTGTTTTCATAGACGATATACTTATTTATTCAAAAAGTCAGGACGAACATTGTCAGCACTTGCATTCACTCTTAACTTTGTTAAGAAAAGAAAAGCTGTACGCCAAATTCTCGAAGTGTGAATTTTGGTTGCAAGAAGTGCAATTCTTAGGACACATGGTGAATCATGAAGGTATTCATGTAGATCCTGCTAAGATAGAGGCGATTACAAATTGGAAGGTTCCACAAACCGCAATGGAAATTAGAAGTTTTATAGGTTTAGCTGGATACTATAGACGGTTTATTAAGGATTTTTCCAAAATAGCCGTACCATTAACTAAGTTAACCTGTAAAACCATTAAGTTTGAATGGGGACCTAAACAAGAAGAAGCTTTTAGGATTTTGAAACAGAAATTAACCAATGCACCAATCTTAGCCTTACCAGAAGGAACTGAAGATTTTGAAGTATATTGTGATGCTTCAAAATTAGGATTTGGATGTGTGCTAATGCAACGCAAGAAGGTAATTGCGTATGCCTCAAGACAATTGAAAAAGCACGAAGAAAACTATACGACTCATGATTTAGAATTAGGAGCCGTAATTTTTGCCCTTAAGATTTGGAGACATTATCTATATGGAAGTAGATTTACTGTCTATACAGATCATAAAAGTTTAAGGTACATATTTGGGCAAAAAGAGTTGAACATGAGGCAAAGGAGATGGATGGAAATCCTAAGTGACTACGACTGTGATATTCAGTATCACGAAGGAAAGGCGAATGTAGTTGCAGATGCCTTAAGTCGTAAGTATTATGAGAAACAACGACGAGTTCGGGCTCTCAGATTAAATCTACAGATAGATTTAATGGAACAAATAAAGAATGTTCAAGAAACAGCAATCAAGGATGATGCAGAAGGAATGAAGGGACGAATAAAAGAATTAGAACAAGGAATTGATGGAATTTGGAGATTCCACAAAAGCAGAATATGGGTACCAAAGCAGGGAGAATTAAGAAATAAGATTTTAGAAGAAGCCCATAAGTTAAGGTATACAATTCATCCAGGAAACAATAAGATGTACCAAGATTTAAGAAATAGCTTTTGGTGGATAGGAATGAAAAAGGATAAGCTAGATATGTTTCTAAGTGTCTTACTTGTTCACAAGTTAAGGCAGAACATCAGAAACCTTCAGGTCTACTACAACAATTAGAAATGCCAGTGTGGAAATGGGAACTTATAACAATGGATTTTGTTACTAAGTTACCCAAAACCAGAAAAGGTAATGATGCGATTTGGGTAATTGTGGATCGATTAACCAAATCTGCTCACTTTTTACCAATGAAAGAAACCTTTAGCATGGTAAGACTGGCAAAGTTGTATGTAGATGAAGTAGTATCTCTGCATGGAGTTCCACTCTCCGTTGTATCAGATAGGGATAGTCGTTTCACTTCTCATTTCTGGAAAAGTTTCCGGCAAGCAATGGGAACTCGACTAAACCTAAGTACTGCATATCATCCACAAACTGATGGGCAAAGTGAAAGAACGATCCAAACTCTAGAAGACATGCTCCGAGCATGTGTAATAGATTTTGGTGGAAATTGGGACGATCACTTACCATTAATTGAATTCTCCTATAACAATAGTTATCATTCAAGTATTGAAACTGCCCCATTCGAAGCGTTGTATGGACGAAAGTGCAGAACCCCAGTTTGTTGGGCAGAAATAGGAGAAAGTCAATTGTCAGGTCCAGAAATTGTTCAAGAGACGACTGACAAGATTACTCAAATCAAGGAGAGATTGAAGACAGCTCGAGACCGACAAAAGAGTTATGCAGATAATCGATGCAAGCCGTTAGAATTCCAAGTTGGAAATAAAGTACTATTGAAAGTATCTCCTTGGAAAGGAGTTGTGAGATTCGGTAAGAAAGGAAAGCTAAGTCACAGGTACGTAGGACCATTTCCAGTGATTCAACGTATAGGACTAGTTGCTTATCGTTTACAACTACCAGAAGAGTTAGCTGGAATACATGATGTATTTCATGTATCCAATCTCAAGAAATGTTTAGCAGACGAATCTCTGGTAGTACCTCTTCAAGACATAGAAGTAAACGAAAAGTTAAAATTTGTGGAGAAACCTCTTCAGATAGAAGATAGAAAAGTGAAGTTTCTCAAACACAAACGCTTAGTGTTAGTTAAAGTAAAGTGGGATTCAAAGAGAGGAGCTGAATACACTTGGGAGCTGGAATCAGAAATGAAGCGAAAATATCCACAGTTATTCCAGTAAATCTCAAGGACGAGATTTTTATTAAGGTGAGGAGAATGTAACAACTCTTACAAAAAGATCCTAATTATTACTTTAATTGACCATTAGGAAACCCTAATTGAGACACCCAAGTGATTCCGCACAAACCGTAAAATTTTCAGAACAATCGGAATCAGGATTAGGGCCCCTAAAACTTAGGGGGGTAAACCCTAGTTAGACATTTATCCTTAAAATTCGTTGTCAAGCAACTGAAATTGAAAATTAACAACTCAGCTGAGCTAGTCCCAACCGCGGCTACTCTATAGCCTACTTTTATTCCTTACGGACCGCAACCTTATTAAGCTTACGGTCCGTAAGCTGCTTTACGGACCTCAACATTGTTAAGCTTACGGTCCGTAAGCTAGTCAAATTTTGTGTATAAATAGCAGACATTGGCACTTGAAATCTGGACAAATTACGTCGAAAGAATTCAACTTACACTCTGAGATACGTACTGTTTACCACAATTAACACACACAATTCACGAATCGACGCCGCAATCAGGGTAATAACTCGATCGCTATTACGATTCATTGTCCGATCGATTAAACTATCCGAGGGATGTTTAAGTGCTGCCCACATTAAGGTTATGCTTTGTCATTCGTTGTGATTGTTGATACATTATTGTGGACGCGACTCGACTTGATGAATGTTGGCTCGTGCAATGGCTTTCCTCCGTCACGTACAAGATCAACAATGTTAGATCAAGACAAGGATTGGGCTAAACATCAAAGTCCTTGGGCTGAGAGAAGATGGCGAAACAAGAATTGGGCCTCAACTATTTGGGCCAAAGACCACATCGACGAAACAGCCCAGAAGTCGATGAAACATATGTGTTTCGTCGACCATGATCATGATTCGTCGCCTGTCTTTTGTTTCGTCAAGCCTTGTGTGTCTGTGAGTATAAATAGAGATGTTATGTTTCTGTTTCGCGAGAGAGAACACAGAGAGCACACAGAACACACACACACACTGAGAGAGTTTGCAAAATAGATTTGTAAACATTGGATTGTAACCGAACCTTTCATACGTATTAATACAGAGGTGTTAATCGTTGAGTCTTGTGTGTTGATTATTTGTGTGTTCTATCTCGGTTTGCTATTCCGGTTGGATTCCGCACAACCGGAGTGGTTCGTATACAAGGATTAGGCGACTAGATCCTCCCCTAGCCGGAGCTACAAGTGGTATCAGAGCCTTGGCTCTTCTCCTTGTTAAAACCGAGGTGTTTTCGGGTTTTAAAAGTTTACATTTTCTGGAAAATATTTTAAAAATCGGATTAAATCTTGTTTATTTGCTGATTGTCTTGATTAAAACCTTGTTAAAACACATACTCTCAAGATAAATATTGGTTCTTATTAAACGTTTGAGCAAAATTCGGGTTTCGGAAATTTATCGTTCACCGGAAAACTCATAGTTTTACCGGAAAGTTCATTGGGTTCTTCACAACCTTCAAAGTGTTCTTCATAAAACCCACTTTTTGATCTTAAGGTTTAAGTTATCAAGTTGTTTGTGTGATTGGAAATTGTAAAAGACATTAATATATTATAACACCATACCAGTTAGTAAGTTCACCATACCAGTTGTTTGAAAAAGGAGTGTTGTGTCAGACAGATCTCACCAACCCCGGTTACCTTTTCGACGAATCATACATCAGACGAAACAGGTCCCTTTCGTCAAGCACCTCCACGACGAAACATATTGGGCTTTTGTTTCGTGGACATTGCTTGTAGTTGGGCTTTTGTTTCGTGGACATTGTTGTGGGTTTGGGCTAGCATATTGGGCTCCTGTTTCGTAGTTAACCTTGGGTTTCTGTTTCGTCGAGTGGCAGCCCAAATCACAAGTGGGCTTGTTTCATCGACACATTTAGTCCAAAATCAGTTTCGTCGAACTCTTTGTTTCGTCAATCTGGTTGTTTCGTCGACGAATCAAAATTTGTTTCGTGGAACTGTGTTTCGTCGAGTGTGTTATTATTTTTAAACAGAAGGCTTGCATTTGTGACTTAACTGTTTGTTTGAGGTGTGATTTTCAGGTATTCATTTTTCTTGATCAAAAATGAATCCGCTTTGGGGTACTCCGGTAAATCCAGAGATGTATTATGGTACTCCGTCTCCGGATAGTGGAAAGTATAGAAACACGAGTTTGTCTCCTTCGTGGGCCGAATCTCCCGTACCGGCATCTTCGCAAGCTAATGCAATTTCAGCTGGTCAATGAGCATTCGTATCAAATCAAACTCCAAGTATTCAAAGCATTCTCTTAAGCGAGAGCGAAACCGGAAGTTTAACTCGACCTCTAAAGTTGATGCACTTATACGAATATCCGGGATTGATTGATAGATTTCACACATACGTGATGGGGCAAAATACAGAATTGTGGTTGCGTTTCACCACAGATTTCGATCAAACAATAGAGGTTGCCGCTTCATCTGCTGCTACGTTTTCCGATCTTACGGAAGATCAGAAGAAAGTCTATGACTTAGAGAAGAAAGCTTATGCTATTCTTACTCAGGCATTAAGCAAAGATATTTATCACCAATTTGTCAGCTTCAAGACGACAAAGAAGCTGTGGGATGCATTGAAGACAAGGGGCGTAGGAAACGAAAAGACTCGCCAATTGAGACACGATCTACTCAAGAAAGAGTTTGATGGGTTTACATGCATGGATAAAGAATCTTTGGGAGATTTGACGACTCGATTTTCTCATTTGTTGACTGAATTAGGAAATTCTTCAGTAGTAAAAACTCCACTCGAAGTTGTCACCAAGTTTGCTGATGCTTTGCCACCGCAATGGAATAATTTCTTGGAAATCCTGAAATACAATGGCACTTTGGCTACAACAAGCTTCAATGACTTTTTTAAATCCTGGAGAATAAGAATCAGGAAGAAATCCTTAAGGCGAAAAGGGTCCTAGTGCCACAAAATCCTGAAATGTATTATGGAACTCCTAGCACTCCTGCAATACAAGTGCGACACAATCCTGAAATGTATTATGGAACTCCTAGTACTCCTGCAAGACCAATCTCACATGCTCCAATTCAGACGGCGTTTGTGTCTAGCACAGATATGTATGGGAATCCTATCCAAGTTCCGGTCAAGCCTCCTCCAACAACAGACATGTATGGGAATCCACTTCCTGCTCAACAACAAGCGTGTTATGGAAGCACATCATCTACTGGTCAGCAATCAAAGCCAAATACAGTGCGGCTCGACACCTCAAGCTTTTCTAAAGTCAGTGTGGAAGTAGCAAAGGAACACATGGAGCTGCTAAACACTTTGGTGAGCGCATACTGTGGATTAGTGGAAGGTCAGATTGGCAACATTAATCTGACACAAGAAGACTATCAGCAGATTGATAAGGAAGAGATGGATTTGATGGATATCAAGTGGGCCTTTGCAAGTGCTGTGAGGAGAGCAAAGGATTTCATGGAAAGAACTGGCAGAACCAGCTTGGAAAGCAAGAAAGATACCAAGTATGGGTTTGATAAGCAGGCCGTGAAGTGCTTTAATTGTGGTGAACGGGGTCATTTCAAAAGGGAATGTACAAGGCCAGCACAACATGGGAACCAGAATCCTTTCAGAAGCCAAGGCAACCAACAGAACCAGAACAGGAACAATGTACGTACGTTGATACCTGTCAACAACCAAAGCCAAGCAGAACCATCAAATGCCAACCAGGCACTTGTAGTTCAAGTAGATGAAGGTTGCGACTGGTCACTTCAGTTGGGAAATGATGTACCGGATGGAGCAGATTGTTTTGCTGAGGTTGTCAAGGATCTTAAGCACGCCAGTGGTGGAGAATCTTCCACCAATGGTGGTGACTCTTCTAAAGATGAAGACTCTTCTGGTTACAGTAGGAGTTCAGATGAAGAATCCTCGATTTCAGGTGATGATCATGTGGGTGAGAGATCAAGTGCGTCAGCCGATGCAGATATTGATGAGCTTTTGGAAGAAGCTACAGCAGAAACTGAAAGAAGATCTATTTTGGTGGATCAAGCTGCTTATTCTTCGTCTTCTCTCCATTCAGCCTTTATGGCTAATGTCGACAGTTCATCAAGTCAGGTATGTGTTGATGAACCCACTACTGTTGTTTGTGATAATTGTTATAGATTGAGTGTTAAATGTGCTGATTTAGAGGCAACCATGTCTGAGTTGCAAGGCAAACATGATGCTTTACAAGCTAGTTTGTTTGACTTGCAAGACAAACATGTTTTGTTGAATGATAAGTGGTGTGAATTGCAAAGCAAACACGAGGCTTTGCAAGACAAGTATGATGTGACATTAACCCACAATCAAAAGTTAACTGTGGATCTTTCTAAGTGCATAGAAGCCAACATGTTTTATGAAAACCATGAAAAGGAATTTAAAACGATGATTGAAACTTTAAGAAAAGATAAAACCGAACTGACAAAAATGGTTTCCAGAAAACAAACTGACATAAATTTGTATATCACTCGTCTTGAGATAATGCAAAAAGAGATGGCTTGTGTTAAAACTGAAAGTGAGGCGATCCAGCTTAAGTTAGACAGTTATTTGAGCTCTAGCTATGTGTTGGATCACATCATTGATGTTCAGAAAGAGAAACGGGATGTCACGTGCATAGGTTACAAGAAATGTCCACCACCTGTGAAACATAATTATGATGCCATGCCCGATGAAGAGTATAGAACTCACTTTGAACCATCTGTTCCATTGGACGTTGAGGAATTTGCAGCAGGGCTTGGATACAGGAAAGAAGTATCATCAGATTCAGATGTATCAGCAGATACAAGTGTGTCTCCTGCTAAACCGAATCAGGATCCTCCAGTTGTTGTTGAGGATGCTGATTCTTCTGATGATGAATCTGATGATATTGATTCAGCAAAGTCTGATACGGTGATCAAAGAAGAGGACATACCTCTTGAGAATCATATTCTCTGTGATCCTCCTGCAAAACCCGCTAAGACTGTTGCAATTGAGTCCTCGTCTGCAAAAGAGTCAGAGAGTGTGGATTTGCTGTACACTCTTGCTGGTGATGATAAAATTTATTCAGACAAAGATTTTCCTATT
Source organism: Helianthus tuberosus (assembly GCA_030545235.1). Taxonomy (NCBI): domain Eukaryota; kingdom Viridiplantae; phylum Streptophyta; class Magnoliopsida; order Asterales; family Asteraceae; genus Helianthus; species Helianthus tuberosus. Next base: position 8,902,929 of record CM060408.1, read on the forward strand.
AAGAATGTTAATCAATCTTTAATCAGTAAAGTCTTTGAAAATTCGACAAGTAAGTTTTTAGGAAAGACAAGATCACATGTTACAGTAACACAATGTCCTCCTATTCCAAAGGCCGAAGTTCGAAAACAATTTGGCAATCAAAAATTACCAACAGTGCAAAAACAGCAAAATCATGCCAAACCTAAAGGAAAATCACCGACTCAGGGTCAGAAGAAACAGACCCAAAAGAAGAACAAGAAGGTGAACTTTGTGAAATCTAGGGGAACGGACAAAGTTGAAACATTTGAAAACCAATCTAACTTAGATTTTGTCAAGAAAGCAACAGTGATGAAAAGAAATGAACTAAACAGTTCAAAACCTAGTACCTCAGGATCACAAAGTTCATCATCGACAAGACGATCACATGATACTTCGGGGTTTGTAGAACGAAGATCATGTTTTGAATGTGGAACGATTGGACATGTAATTCGAAATTGTCCATACCTTTATAAACAAAAATGCAAAGTTGATGATCCCCGTGACCAAACTGACAGCAAGCGATCTGTTTCTGTAAAACAAGATCCCCGCCTTGTAAGAGAAAAGGAAAAGAAACAGAAACGTCAACAGGTCAAAGTAATTGAGAAGGCACTTAAAACTGATGTGGTTCACAAACCGTCTGTTTCAGTTAAACCAGAAAATTCAAAGTTTTCAAAAACTTCAAACAATCATGAAGTTAAATTTTCAAACAATCAAACTGTTAAAACTCAACAGACCTGGAAACCAAAATCTGTTATTGAATCAGGGGGACCATCACAATTTACAAATCATCAAAGAAAAGAAGTTATTGTTGTTGATGAAAATGGAAGACCCAAGACCACAATGGCTTGGGTCCCCATCTCCAACTAATCAATTGAGTTCATGTGCAGGGTGTTCCAGGAGGAACTATCAGTAGTCATTGGATTGTTGATACTGGGGCATCCAGGCACATGACAGGCGACATGAAGCTTCTCTACGATGTCAAATCTACTAGAGGAGGTTATTTTGCTTTTGCTGGAGATAAAGGTGGATATATTACGGGTGAAGGAATGATTTCCAATGGGGTTGTAAGCTTTGACAAGATCAACTTTCTACAACAACTTGATCACAATCTTCTCAGCGTTTCACAAATCTGTGATAAGAAGTTTTCAGTACACTTTGATGCAAATGGATGTTATGTGCTGAAACCCGGCTTCAAAATTCCAAAAGAATGGATTCTCTTATCTGCTCCAAGGATAAATGATTTGTATGTCCTTGATATGAGCCAAGCTATTACTACGTCTGCACAAGCAACTTGTTTCGTTTCCAAAGCCACAGAAAAAGACTCAATCTCTTGGCACAGACGAATGGGTCACATTCACTTACGTAAAATGAATCATTTGGTTTCAAATGAATTGGTGAATGGTGTTCCTCTTAAAAACTTCCATCTTCAAGACGTCTGTGTTTCGTGCCAGAAAGGAAAACAAACGAAGAAGCGACACCCTACTAAGAAAATCAACACGGTGGCCGTTCCGCTTGAACGTTTGCACATGGATTTGTTCGGTCCTGTCAAGCACAAAAGCATTCGGAATGATCAATATTGCCTCGTGATAACTGATGATTATTCAAGATTTTCTTGGGTGGCGTTTATGGCACACAAGAGCGAAACTTTCGGTATTATCAAAAACTTGATCATTCAGATTGAGAATTTGTATAACTTGAAAGTTAGACGGATACGTAGCGACAATGGTACTGAATTCAAAAATCATGCCATGGCGGAGTTTTGCACTTCAAAAGGTATTCTTCACGAATTTAGTGCAGCTTACACTCCTCAACAGAACGGTGTCGCTGAACGTAAGAACCGTACATTGATCGAGACTGCTAGGACAATGTTGGTAGAATCGCAGTTGCCCATTCCATTCTGGACTGAAGCTGTGTCCTCTGCATGTTACACGTTGAACAGAGTCCTTACAGTCAAAAGGTACAACAAGACCTGCTTTGAGCTTCTTAACAAACGGAAACCAGATTTGTCATATCTTGAACCGTTTGGAGCTCCGTGCACACTAATCGATCCTAATGGAAAGTTTGGGGCAAGAGCCATTGAAGGATACTTTCTTGGGTATGCCACCCCGAACTTAAGAATCTGGAATCTAGAGACTAGAAGGGTCGAGGAATGGTCTGAAGTCAGAGTACAAAGGCACACTTTACCAGTTAGAAATCCTGGTCAGCCTTGGATGTTTGAGTACAATGACTTTTTCAATTCGATCAATGTTGAAGCAGTTGAAGAAAATGCTGCAGCAAGGATGTTTTTCGAGAGTGACAACGCAACAGATTCACCGTTGGTTCATCCAATTTTTGTCAATCCAGAGCCATCTTCAGTGAACAATAATGCTCTCGACAATGAGGATTTTCACGATGCTGCCGAGTTGAACGAATCTTCAGAGGATGATGAATTTCTCGATGCAGATCAAGAACCAACAACAACAGTTCATGGTACTTCAGAGGATACACCTCCAGTGGACGTCCCTAAAACAGCTGAAGCTACTGCATCATCCTCTTCGTCAATTCCGGGCATTGAATTGGTTGTTGATCTCAATCTCAACAATCTGGGTACAAATATACCAGTTCAAGATAATCCAGAAACAAGGATTCACAATACCCATCCTCAACAAAACATCATCGGAAATGTGCAGAGTGGCATTCAAACAAGAAACATGTTGCGAAACAACAACAATGCAGGCTTGTATGCAGCTATTCGAGAATCTGGTCAACAAAATGATTGGTCCTTCGCGTGTTACGTTTCACAAGAAGAACCAAAGTCTATTAAAGAAGCCTTGAAAGATAATTCTTGGGTTGAAGCAATGCAGGAAGAACTACAACAATTCCAGAAGCTTGGTGTCTGGAAACTAGTTGAGAAACCTGAGAACTACAAGAAGATTGGTACCCGTTGGGTTTACAAATGCAAAAAGGATGACCATGGAGTCGTTATTCGAAACTAAGCAAGGCTAGTCGTTCAAGGTTTTCGTCAGATTGAAGGGATCGACTACAACGAAGTTTATGCACCTGTTGCACGTCTGGAAGCAATTCGGATCTTTCTGGCTTATGCCTCATTCAAAGGATTCAAGGTTTACCAGATGGACGTCAAAAGTGCATTTTTACATGGTGTGGTGGAAGAAGAGGTGTACGTTGAACAGCCTCCAGGTTTTGAAGATCCTATCCATCCCGATCGGGTTTGGTTGCTCAACAAAGCTCTCTATGGTCTACATCAAGCACCGCGAGCTTGGTACTTATCTGCTGGAGAATGGATTTCGTAGAGGTCTTATCGATTGTACTCTTTTCATCAAAGAACAAGATGGAGATCTTCTACTGGTACAGGTATACGTTGATGATATTATATTTGGTTCTACTAATGATGTTTTGTGTAGGGATTTCGAGCGTGTAATGCAGGATAAATTCGAGATGAGTGCTATGGGGGAAATGACTTTCTTTTTGGGCCTACAAGTGCAACAAACTGAGTCTGGGATATTCATCCATCAGACTAAATATGTAGGTGACATCTTGAGCCGGTTCCAGATGTCTGATGCAACACCCATCGGTACCCCATTGCCGCAAAATCACGGAATTAATCCAGACTTGAAGGGTGAAGCTGTTAACCCCTCATACTACCGCGCGATGATCGGATCTCTTATGTACCTCACAGCATCAAGACCAGATATAATGTACCCAACGTGCCTGCTTGCCAGATATCAAGTGAACCCGAAGGCCTCGCATCTTGCAGCTGTAAAAAGGATTTTTCGTTATTTAAAGGGTTGCCCTGACACCAGTCTATGGTACCCTAGGGATAATAACTTTGACTTGATCGCATTCAGTGATTCTGATTTTGGCGGATGCAAAATCGACGGCAAATCCACAACGGCTGGATGTCAGTTTTTGGGAAATCGCCTAGTCACATGGCAGTGCAAGAAGCAGACTTGAGTCGCTACATCAACATGCGAAGCTGAATACATTGCTGCCTCAAGTTGTTGCTCCCAAGTCCTATGGATCCAACAACAATTGCGCGACTACGGTTTTCAATTCCTAACTACTCCTATTTACGTTGATAATTCTGCTGCCTTACAGATCACTAGAAATCCTGTGCAGCATTCAAAGACCAAACACATCGAAATCAAGTATCACTTCATACGTGATTGCTTTGAGAAAAGGCTAATCGATGTTGTTAAGGTTCACACCGATGACCAACGTGCCGACCTTTTTACCAAAGCATTTGACAAATCAAGATTTGACTTTTTATTATTGGTAAACGGCATTAAGGTCAAGCAAGAGTAAAACCAACATCGGAAAATTATTTTTGTAAATATCCTTTGTGTTTTAAATTTATCCTAGTTTATTGATTTTAGGGGGAGTAAATCCAAATTTGAAAATCCAAAAACATCGAAAAATTTCAAAAACACAAAAACATTAGAAAAACAAAAATGAGTTTCCTGGCGAGCAAAAGAGAAAATGATAGTACATCAGTGGTCTATCCAAACCTCTTTAAACCTTAAATGCAAAATGAAAAACGATAAGCAGCTCTATATAAGATGCATCGGTAGGCTCACAATCATTTTAAAGTGTGCAGGGTGATATAAACTTAAATCGACTGAAGACCAGGTGGGAACCATTCATTGGCATATGGTCTTAGTACCGAAATTTCGTTTGAGAGATTGCCGAGGTTCTGAGATATTCGGTCTTTATGCTGTTTATCATCTGGGTATCATGGTTGCATCTTCTACCGAAAAATAATGGGGACGCAAGTCTAGATCTTCCATGATACCATACATACGTGTACATACTGCATACGACCTCAATAAGTGATAAACAATCACATGTCCAAATATATAAGTGATAAAATATCACAAATTCTTTGCGGGAGTCAAGTTCGTCTCTTTGCTGTACGAAAGTACTGACCTGTTCACGGACTTGCTCCTGTGCCCTCATGCATATGAAAATCAAGTTCCTCATCAATAAGTGATTATATCACATAGGGCTTGTTTTCAAATCAAAATAAGTGAGAATCTCACATCATATACGGTCAAACAGATGATAATCGGTATACACACCGGTAAGATGAAATCCTCGTGCATACCTTGATACGGGAATGTGTCGTGATGTGGATGAACACCGGTCGGTAAGTATAAATCATACACTAATCGTATCCCCTCGCCATGATTACATCTGATAAGTTGAGCTTATGTGGACAACAATACCGATAATTGTTATAGGATGCTTATCTAAATGTTAACTAAAAGAACAACAAGTGCGTTTGGCGTGACCGTACTCTGATATGATTCTCTTACCCTCAAAACTCACAAAAAGAATGTCTGTAAATATTTATTTAATGCTTTAAATTTCTGCATCTCTGTATATATTTATTTACTGCTTTCTGTCTTTAGATTTGAAATATTCAAAAATACCAAAAAGATTCTAGGTGTGTTTTAATATAAACTTTCTAAAAGCCAAAAAGATTTTATTTCTATTTTATTTTCGATCGTACGATGTTGGAACTCGAGTCTTCGTTACCCGAAATCTGAACGAAAACCGAAATGACTAAATCTTCATAAACGGTCGAAATTTGCAAAGTGTTGAAAGTTAAAATTGAATTTGATAAAATACATTAAACTTTCAAACTGTCGGACGGTGTTTGATTAAACAATGGTCACACGTGTGTCGTTTGTTTATGTTTCGATATTCCAAGCAGTTGTTCTCATTACGCGTTTAGATTTCTTGCATGTGCAGATTCTAAAGGCTAGGAGAACATGGTCGATGACAAGCTTTGGAATGAAGACACAACGTGAAGGCGCTCAAAGACAATGATGATCGAGTTGCCGATGACCTCATCAACACCACAAGGATCTCAAGTTATAAAGGTCAAGTCGTTCACGAGCATAACTCAAGGGGGAGCTTATGTTAAGGGGGAGTTTGTCAACACACTTCCTACATGAAACGGGGAGTTTGTTGATACACTTTCTACTTTCAAGATGTGAAGACTGTGAAGATCCTCCGACTTAGAAGATATGAGAAGCGAATCTCGCGAGTAGCGTCCAAGGGGGAGTTTGTTGATACATGATTGTGGACGCGACTCGACTTGATGAATGTTGGCTCGTGCAATGGCTTTCCTTCGTCACGTACAAGATCAACAATGTTAGATCAAGACAAGGACTGGGCTAAACATCAAAGTCCTTGGGCTGAGAGAAGATGGCGAAACAAGAATTGGGCCTCAACTGTTTGGGCCAAAGACCACATCGACGAAACAACCCAGAAGTCGACGAAACATATGTGTTTCGTCGACCATGATCATGATAGACATGTTATGTTTCTGTGAGTATAAATAGACATGTTATGTTTCTGTTTCGCGAGAGAGAACACAGAGAGCACACAGAACACACACACACACACTGAGAGAGTTTGCAAAATAGATTTGTAAACATTGGATTGTAACCGAACCTTTCATACGTATTAATACAGAGGTGTTAATCGTTGAGTCTTGTGTGTTGATTATTTGTGTGTTCTATCTCGGTTTGCTATTTCGGTTGGATTCCGCATAACCGGAGTGGTTCGTATACAAGGATTAGGCGACTAGATCCTCCCCTAGCCGGACCTACAGTGATTCCGATGGATGTTTAAGTATCGTACTTTGTCATTCGTAGTGACTCCGATGGATGTTTAAGTGATTACACTTTGTCATTCGTTGTGAATCCAATGGATGTTTAAGTATCGCACTTTGTCATTCGTTGTGAAGGTTTAATCTCGTGAGTTATCGTAAATGTTGTATTAAGTTACTAACCATTTTGTGTAAATTAGGATAAAAAGGCTAATCAGTAGGCTAGGCTCTGCTTAAATCTGCAATGTGAGTCATTCCCTTTTTATCAAAGTATTTTCTTAAATATTTTCAAAGATTATAATTGCAGTGATTAAGTATATGTAGTCACCAAATTACAGCCGGTATGTGGGGTATTGTGCACATTACTGTTTTTATCAATTTAGGTGGGCGAGCCTAATTAATGATACTCGTTACTATTGGGTGAACGGACTCAATAGTAATATGACCACAGTCACCGAAACGAGTCGATGACAAGTACTGTGGGTATTTGGTTGAAATAAACATTGTAATCTCTCTTAATACTGTAAATTATAATAACTGAGTCATTTTATTAAAATGAATGATTCACTCAGTATTTCCCGCTGACAAAACCTTTTTCAAACATGTTTCAGGTGATCTGTTGTGATCTAGGAAAAAGTGCCGAGAAGCACTACAAGCTTAAGGAAGTGGCTCAGTATAAAATAAAGAAACATGTTTTGTAAAATAAAAGATTTCTTTGTGAAATCTATAATATTGTAAATTACCGGGTTTATCCCGAATTGTGAAATAAAATAATCGGGAAATATTTCAGTTTTAAAAAGATCCTGATAAAATCTTCCGCTGTTAAACTCAATTAAATAAATACCACGGGAATTTCTGTCCCGCAGCTCCTGAAACGGGTCAAACCGGGTCGGGGGCCGTGACACAGAGGTTGGTCGGAAAAAGTAACCCTAGACGCCTCGTATAGGCCTATACGAGACGTCTAGAAGAGTGTGGAAATAGGCATTAAGGTGTGGGAATATGTAGACCCTTCTAGAATTCTATAAAACCCAGAAAATGTCAGGCAACTCCGTAGTGGCTGCTGAAAATTTGATTTCTTATATTTAAGCAGCTGATTTAAGTAAAGTTCAACTTAAAATCCAATCCTAAGCTCGATCTTCCCGCATTTTTCCCACCATCCATCTTCCTAGACCCAACTTCAGTTAACCTCCATCAAATCAGATTATCAGTTTCTTACCCTGGAGTTATGGATTACTTAATCAGTATCTTAAAATTGTGAATCAACTCATCCGTGACTACAAAAAACCTACCGATATTAAAGTTTCATTATTGATGTACCGAGATTTATATCCCAATAAGAACTCGAAAAGCATTTAAGCGCACCTATGAAGTGGATTGGGATGTACATCGCATTGGCATCTCTGGTTTGCATCCTTGCCATGGTGGCTGGTTTATTACATGGTTTCCGTAGCAGAAAGCAATGGTTTCCCTGTAGATATTTTCGAATTAATGCTGCTTTTCTCACTGTAATATCTGTCGCAATGAAGTTACCTCTAGATTTAATTGGTTCGATGATGGGTCCTATGGACCGTGTGGTAAAGCTCGGAAGCATGGCCTTTATGTGCACCTTGATGGCTAATTTATTGCCTTGTTTGGCAACCATGAACAATAATGAGCTTTTATCAAACATCACAACTTTGTGTCTTCTTGTCGTCACATTGGTTGTAAATGTTTGCATCCAAATACAAACTGGGATTGTATCCACATATATCTATTACTATCATAAGCGTATCGATGATCACATTTCTACACCGCATGAAGTCTTAATAGACACACCACCCATAATTGATAAATTAGCCTCCATTTATGTAATTTGCTTAGTTGTGTTGTTAATATTACATGTATGTTCATCTCTAGCGATTCTAAGATCCAAAAGGATTATAGAATCCAAATACCAACAAGGTCATGATATAGCTTCAAAAGATATTCAACCATCACCAGGAGAATTGTTAACAATTGAGAAGCTACATAAGCATGTGAGCAACCATTGGATCATGGCAGGAAGTGGCAGCCCCCAATTCATAACAGCTTGCTTTCACACCACATCTGCTTCTGGGGTAATATGTTTGATAGTCGCTCTTTTACACTCCCGTATTATGTTCTTAGCTATGCGAGCTATATTGTATAAGGATTATGATTCAGATTATGATTGGTCCATGATAGTAATTGTCAGAGTACAGTATATCGGACTTGTGATTGGTACAGTTGCACCACTTTCTAGATGGTTTGCAACCTTAAGCTTTAAAGTGTCCTCCAAAATCATTGCAAACCATTTTAATGTATTTAAGGTAGAACGCTACTGGACTCAGAAGTTATACGATTGGAAGCATGCTAGTATAAGACTCCCATTTTGTAGCCGCAACCTCGAGGTGGACATTGAGACTTTGAAAAGGCTAATTTTCAACATTTGTATAAGATTGCAGAATGGAGTTGTTGTGATATGCAAGGTAATAGTGTTGATCCCATTTTTTGTTTATGATACGTTTCTTGTGTAGGTCCCTCGGAGGATGAGGTTAAACCTTATCCTTGTTATGTCTAACACACTAGCAAGTGCGGAATCCAAGCTAGAATGCAAACCGGAGTTTATATGAGAACACAAGCCACAAAGAGAAAGGTAGACACACGAGATATCAAAGTTTTCTCTTGTATTTCAGTGGACACGGTTACAGCCCTTCCCAACTGAAAATATGCTCTCTACAAGACCAAGTTCACTCAAATCTCACACACTTTTGAAGTGAACACATAACATGAGTATTTATACTCAACACAGCTCGTCTGGTCGAAGGATCAGATAGACTGATCGAAGGATCATCTATCGATCTGAAACTCATCGAAGGATCCACATATACCTCGAAGGATGATATCCTTCGAAGTCCATCAACATCCATCGAAGGTTTATCTTTCGAGCTCATCATCGAAGGATATAAACAATCCTTCGATGACTCATCCTTCGACACAAACACCTTACAAACCATGTTCTAACTGTTTGGCCAAGTCAAACCAGGAGGATGGTTGACTTGGTCAAACTTACATCAAAGACATCGTTTTATATCATGACAAAATACAGACAAAGTACAGACACAAGTGCACCAACAAACTCCCCCTTGGCTGTAGCTTTGTCTCGATCTTCGTGTCTTCAAGTCTCTGACGTTCTTTCAAGTCTTCAATGTCGGAGGATCTTCAAAGTCTTCACGTCTTGAAAGCAGAAAGTGTATCAACAAACTCCCCGTTTCATGTAGGAAGTGTGTTGACAAACTCCCCCTTAAAATAAGCTCCCCCTTGAGTTATGCTCGTGAATGTCTTGATCTTTACAACTTGAGATCCTTGTGGTGTTGATGATGGCCAGCGGCAACTCGATCATCTTCATCACTTGAGTGCCTTCACGTCGTGTCTTCATTCCGAAGCTTGTCATCGACCATGTTCTCCTTGCCTTTAGAATCTGCACATGCAAGAAATCTAAACGCGTAATGAGAACAACTGCTTGGAATATAGTAACATAAACAAACGACACACGTATGACCATGTCATAATCAAACACCGTCCGACAGTTTGAAAGTTTAGTAAATTTGTCAGTTTTAGTTTCTAACTTTCAAAACTTGCAAATTTCGACCGTTTATGAAGATTTAGTCAATTCGGTTTTCGTTCAGGTTTCAGGTAACGAAGGCTCGAGATCCAACATCGTACGATCGAAAATAAAACAGAAATAAAATCTTTTTGGCTTTTAGAAAGTTTATATTAAAACACACCTAAAATCTTTTTGGAATTTTTGAATACTTCAAATGTAAAGACAGAAAGCAGTAAATAAATATATACAGAGATGCAGAAATTTAAAGCAGTAAATAAATATTTACAGACATTCTTTTTGCGAGTTTCGAGGGTAAGAGAATCATATCAGTGTACGGTCATGCCAAAACGCTCTTGTTGTTCAATTAGTTAACATTAAGATAAGCATCCTATAACAATTATCGGTATTGTTGTCCACATAAGCTCAACTTATCAGATGTAATCATGGCGAGGGGATACGTTAAGGTATGATTTATACTTACCGACCGGTGTTCATCCACATCACGACACATTCCCGTATCAAGGTATGCACGAGGGTTCATCTTATCGGTGAGTATACCGATTATCATCTGTTTGACCGTATATGATGTGAGATTCTCACTTATTTTGATTGAAAACAAGCCCTGTGTGATAGAATCACTTATTGATGAGGAACTTGATTTTTGATGCATGAGGGCACAAGAGCAAGTCCGTGAACAGGTCAGTACTTTCGTACAGCAGAGAGACGAACTTGACTCCCGGATAAATGTGATATTTTATCACTTATTTGTTGGACATGTGATTGTTGATCACTTATTGAGGTCGAATGCAGTATGTACACGTATGTATAGTATCATGGAAGATCTAGACTTGCGTCCCCGTTATTTTTCGGTAAAAGATACAACCATGATACCCAGATGATAAGCAGCATAAAGACCGAATATCTCAGAACCTCAGCAATCTATCAAACGAAATTTCGGTACTAAGACCATATGCCAATGAATGGTTCCCACCTGATCTTCAGTCGATTTAAGTTTATATCACCCTGCACACTTTAAAATGATTGTGAGCCTACCGATACATCTTATATAGAGCTGCTTATCGTTTTTCATATAAGGGTTTAAAGAGGTTTGGACAGACCACTGATGTACTATCATTTTCTCTTTTGCTCGCCAGGAAACTCATTTTTGTTTTTCTATTGTTTTTGTGTTTTTGAAATTTTTCGATGTTTTTGGATTTTCAAATTTTGGATTACTCCCCCTAAAATCAATAAACTAAGACAAATTTAAAACACAAAGGTGTTTACAAAAATGATTTTCCGATGTTGGTTTTACTCTTGCTTGACCTTAATGCCGTTTACCAATAATAGATAGTCAAATCTTGATTTGTCAAATGCTTTGGTAAAAAGGTCGGCACGTTGGTCATTGGTGTGGACGTAAGCAACATCGATTAGCCTTTTCTCAAAGCAATCACGTATGAAGTGATACTTAATTTCGATGTGCTTAGTCTTTGAATGCTGCACAGGATTTCTAGTGATCTGTAAGGCAGCAGAATTATCAACGTAAATAGGAGTAGTTAGGAATTCAAAACCGTAGTCGCGCATTTGTTGTTGGATCCATAGGACTTGGGAGCAACAACTTGAGGCAGCAATGTATTCAGCTTCGCATGTTGATGTAGCGACGCACGTCTGCTTCTTGCACTGCCATGTGACTAGGCGATTTCCCAAAAACTGACATCCAGCCGTTGTGGATTTGCCGTCGATTTTGCATCCGCCAAAATCAGAATCACTGAAAGCGATCAAGTCAAAGTTATTATCCCTAGGGTACCATAGACCGGTGTCAGGGTAACCCTTCAAATAACGAAAAATCCTTTTTACAGCTGCAAGATGTGAGGCCTTCGGGTTGACTTTAAATCTGGCAAGCAGGCACGTTGGGTACATTATATCTGGTCTTGATGCTGTGAGGTACATAAGAGATCCGATCATCGCGCGGTAGTATGAGGGGCTAACTGCTTCACCCTTCAAGTCTGGAGTAATTCCGTGATTTTGCGGCAATGGAGTACCGATGGGCGTTGCATCAGACATCTGGAACCGGCTCAAGATGTCACCAACATATTTAGTCTGATGGATGAATATCCCAGACTCAGTTTGTTGCACTTGTAGGCCCAAAAAGAAGGTCATCTCCCCCATAGCACTCATCTTGAATTTATCCTGCATGATGCGCTCGAACTTCCTACACAAAACATCATTAGAAGAACCAAATATAATATCATCAACGTATACCTGTACCAGTAGAAGATCTCCATCTTGTTCTTTGATGAAAAGAGTACAATCGATAAGACCTTTGCGAAATCCATTCTCCAGCAGATAATTAGATAAGGTTGCGTACCAAGCTCGCGGTGCTTGATGTAGACCATATAGAGCTTTGTTGAGCAACCAAACCCGATCGGGATGGATAGGATCTTCAAAACCTGGAGGCTGTTCGACGTACACCTCTTCTTCCACCACACCATGTAAGAATGCACTTTTGACGTCCATCTGGTATACCTTAAAACCTTTGAATGAGGCATAAGCCAGAAAGATCCGAATTGCTTCTAGACGTGCAACAGGTGCATACACTTCGTTGTTGTCGATCCCTTCTATCTGACGAAAACCTTGAACGACTAGCCTTGCTTTGTTTCGAATAACGACTCCACGGTCATCCTTTTTGCATTTGAACACCCAACGGGTACCAATCTTCTTGTAACCAGCAGGTTTCTCTACGAGTTTCCAGACACCAAGCTTCTGGAATTGTTGCAGCTCTTCCTGCATCGCTTCAACCCATGAGTTATCTTTCAAAGCTTCTTTCCAAGTTCTTGGCTCTTCCTGTGAGACATAACACGCGAAAGACCAATCATTTTGTTGACCAGATTCTCTAATCGCCGCATACAAGCCTGCATTGTTGTTGTTTCGCAACATGTTTCTTGTTTGAACGCCACTTTGTACATTTCCGATCATGTTTTGTTGAGGATGGGTATTGTGAATCCTTGTTTTTGGATTATCTTGAACTGGAATGTTTGTACCCAGATTGTTGAGATTGAAATCAACAACTAATTCAATACCCGGAATTGACGAAGAGGATGATGCAGTAGCTTCAGCTGTTCTAGGGGCGTCCACTGGAGGTGTACCCTCTGAAGTACCATGAACTGCTGTTATTGGAGCTTCTTGATCTGCATCGAGAAATTCATCATCCTCTGAAGATTCGTTCAATTCGGTAGCATCGTGAAAATCCTCATTGTCGAGAGCATTATTGTTCACTAAAGATGGTTCTTGATTGACAATAATTGGACGAACCAACGGTGAATCTGTTGCATTGTCACTCTCGAAAAACATCCTTGCCGCAGCATTTTCTTCAACGGCTTCAACATTGATCGAATTGAAAAAGTCATCGTACTCAAACATCCAAGGCTGACCAGGACATTTGACTGGTAAAGTGTGCCTTTGTACTCTGACTTCAGACCATTCCTCGACCCTTTTAGTCTCTAGATTCCAGACTCTTAAGTTCGGGGTGGAATACCCAAGAAAGTATCCCTCAATTGCTTTTGCCCCAAACTTTCCATTAGGATCGATTATTGTGCACGGATGATGTGTCTTAAATCATACACATTTTATACATCAAATCCCTTACATTTTAATCTATTTGGATATGGTTTTCTCGCGATATTGGTACTTATTTGATTATATGTTATATTTACAGGCAACTGTGAATATTCTGTGGATTACGCGAGGAAACGGTGAAAGATCGACGAGGGAAACAAAACATGGGAAATGCTAATGGATTGAAAATGAATATATTAGAATATGGCATGATAGAGGGTTGAATTACGAAAACGTGGGCGAAAACGGCGAAGAAAACGGAGTTGAAACGAGAAAGTTATGCTGAAAACAAAATTCCATGCTGAAGCCCACCGTCGCTTACGGTTGAAAACGTAAGTTACCGTTTAGACTGCGGAAAAAAGCCAAAAAAATAGTTCTTGCATTATTTTGGTGGCTCTCATTTGATTTCACACATGCTAGCTCTCATTTAAAAAAGAGTGCTAGCATTTATTAAGAAGACTTGGAAAACTATAAATACCCATGGCCTATAACACTTCAAAACACACCTTCACACACCTTAAAACACCTCAATTCACTCAAAGTACCTCTCCCACACAAAACCTTCGGGTTTGGAGCAATGTAATCGATATTGGAGCACCTTTGGAGGTCTTTGGAGGTCTCGGAAGCTCTCGGTTCGAGTTAAAAGCGCCCCGGTTCTGACAAATGTCCGACAAACGTTAAGTTTTCATATCTTTTACTTTTTACCATGTTACCTTGTGTTTGTAATTGTGTTTACTTTCTGTATTTGTATAATATGTGTGCTTAAATTTGTAAACTACTTGGGTTATGATGAACTAGATAATTATAATGCTTATTTGATGTAATTTCAGTTATTTCATGTGATTTACAGAATTTTATCTTTGAAGTTAATCTTGATATTGCATGTTGTTATAATTTTGATTTAGTTATTTGCCGATAAATTCAACAAGTTTATAACATGAAGAAATTCCTTTTAAACTTAGAATTTAATTTAATTCGTTTATCTTTAAATTTTCGGGTTAAATATTGTGTTGAGAAATTGACCAAGTCTAATAATAATTCAAATCAAAATAATAAAACGTGCATCCTCACCTCATGACTAGAAATAAGATTAGGGTGAGCTAGGTTATTAGCTAATCATTGGTGGGTAATTTGGGTGGTCGATAACTCGAGCTCTTTTATTACATCGTGGTTAAGGTTTCTTAGGATTTTAATTTTCAAAGATTTGTTCGCTTTGCGGGTTTAAAAGATCGTCTCACAACTTAGTCTCTGAGGTTCCAACGGTTGGATTCACGTAGGATTTGGTTTCGATAACTCGAGCCGGTTCGTTCTAGCATTTCACATCTCGTCTTTATCTTTTGTTTAAGTAGCGTCTCTAACGGGGGATTAAGCAAGGGAAAAAGATATTTAACTGTTATTATTGTCAAATTAGCATTGCATGATTCTAGGGATTCAAAACCCAGGTAGTCCGTTTATTATATATTTGTAAAACTTTATTTATGTGATTGTTATACTTTGTCTGTATTTATTACAGTGTGTGTTTGTTTATTTGTTTTACTTTTCTTGTTTTGCTTTCTTCCATTTATTATTTAAAAATCAAAAATCAATTTAAAAACAAACTTTTAAAATTCAACTTTATATTCGATAAAGGTTCATTATCTAAAGTTTGTATATAGTGTCCACGGATTGATATCCGGTCTTGCCATCTACACTACACCGCGACCGGTGCACTTGCCGATTATGTGTGGTTTAGTTAGCGATTCCATTTTTAAAAGTTGTAAGCAATTCAATCAATGATGTAATTATATCACGCTTTCCAACGCTTAAAACATATTTTGGAAATTATAATTACTATCAAATTTTACAACACGTTTCGCACACATCAAGTTTTTGGCGCCGTTGCCGGGGACACTGGCAAACTTTAGAGAACTACCCGAGTCGTCTATTAAGTTATTTTGTTTTACTTGTTTTTATTAGATTAAAGTTTGTTTGTTTGTTTTGTGAAAAAAAAATGTGTTTTATCTGTGGAGGGCCCCATTACACCAAATATTGTCCAAACAATTCAGGGTGCCCCATGGATTTCAATGCTAACCCTTTTGTCCAGCAGCAGCCATATCCTTTGCAGGGGTATTCCACATATCAGTATGATGACCCGTATCAGCAGTCACATCAACCAGAAAGGAGCTTATTTTTTTTGGAAATACTTCGACAGCAAGAAGAGACGACAATTGGAATAGAAAAAACATGGAAAAAATTGAACGCCCTAAAAGAACAGGTAGAACCGGAGACTACAATGGATGTCTCAGTCCCACCTCCGGTTCAGCAGGAAGAACGAGAAGAGAATACAGGTAAGCTCATAATTGATTTCTCGCGAAGTGATGAAGAGATAGATGCGCAACTGGCTGAATATAAGAGATGGAAGGGAGAAATGTGCATTGAAAGTCCACTGCAAGGTAAATATTATGATTCTGATCTTAATTATTATAATTCTCATGAATCAGATTTACCCTTGTCTTGTGAGGATGATGTCATACAGGTTTCACATTCGGAGCCCTTGTATGAAGAAGATGAGGATCACACTCATGAACCGGAGACGAAAATGGACGTTGAAGTCCCACCTCCGGTTCAAAAAGTCGTTAATTCCAATTATTGGTGTCCCACGCCATGGGATATTAATGATGGCTTTTGGAGTGATGATGAGGGGGTAGTAGAAGAGGCAGAGTTAGAGGTGCCCAACTATACCGCAGTTGAAGAAGTTGAAAAGGAGCCACTAGACAAGATGGAGGATGTTAAAGATCATGAACCATCTTGGGAAGAAGAGTTTGGTGATGAGTTGGTAGGTTTGCCAACTATTGAAATTGAAGAATTTGACCCAATCGGTGATCTTGCCTATTTAGAGAAATTACTTGAAGGAGAACCGATTAAGGAAATCAAACAAATACCAAACGAAGAAGAAGAAGAGAAAGTGGCTGAAGAGTTTGAAAGTTGGCCCGTGGAAGAGAAAGAAGCTGGAACACCACCACAATTAAAAACACGGGAGAAGACACGAAGAAACTTGGATCAACATATCTTGAGGATGCAAAGATGGTGCAAACGGAAGCTAAAGGCAAAACTAAAGTGTAGAGACAACCATCATCCTCCTTATATGACACGAATCAGGTTTGGTCCAGGTAAGTTTAAATTTTGGTGGTCTGACCCATTTCAAAATTTCAAAATATTCTATTATTCCACCGTTAAATTTTTAACTATTTTTGAAGACCGGGTGGAATTAAACGGGTTGGATAGGGTCCAGATCAAAGAAAAACCTCCTGATTAAATTCAAGTGTGGGGAGGTTTGTGTAAAATTTGTGTTTTTGAGTCCTTTGTTTTGTGTCGAGTCAGTACTGCTTGGGTTGTTGCTTGTTTTTGTTTATGCAGGTTTGAATCACACCACCCGTACTCAATCTCTATTTAAAACTTGTTTTAAAAAGAAATATCGTATGCTCGGATATGTAGTAACTGGAAGGGTTAAGTGCCGTTAAATTGGGAACTCCTGTCTAGGCTGGCATTCGCACAAATCCAAAAAGGACCTGTTGCCTACCTGGGGACCATCCCAATGAGAGTACCTATACCTATTAGGCCAAAGCATATCCCTCTTTTGAGCATATGAATTTTCGGGTGATTTCGGAGCTGTACGCCAATTTCAAGTGATTTACCAAGTGTGCTAGTTAGAGTCAAAGCCGATCGCGACCGAAATGCTATACGATCGAGCTGGATTGGACAAAGTTTTGAACTTATACATCATATAACCAGCTAAGTCCTTTCCAAATTATCCTTTGTCTTTTATTTCTTATTTACTTTAATTTTTGAGTCAGTTTAAATTCTACATTGAGGGCAATGTAGAGTTTAAGTATGGGGATACGGGAATTTCATAAACAATTTAAAAATTTTAAAGAAATTTTTCGCGTTTGTCTCAATCTTTTAGCACATCGAAAACAAAGACCTTTTCAAAACGACAGTCAAAACAATTTAAATGCTGAATTTACAAAATCTGAAAATGTATGTTTCTTTAAGTTGCGGGATAGTAGGTTGTTTAAATCAAGTTTTTGTGAAAATTTTTACGAGATACTTAACATAATTTTTCTAACTTTAAAGTAAATTAACTATGCAATAACAAAACCTTTTAACCCTTACATTACCACATAAAAGTGAGATTTGAGCCTAAAAGTGTTTATTACAAAAACACTACTTTTGTTTCATGTGTGTTTACCGACTTGTTGCATTACTTTAGAACTTGTATGTTTTGATACATTTCAAGACCTTGTTTTAGATGTTGATACAAGTATTAAAGAGGCTTTTTGTTCACCCTCATTTTCTTTGTAGAAATTCACCATTACCATTAGAGACCACTTTGAGCCTAAAACCATTCGTTTGTTACCTGATAACCTGAATGAATTTTCGAAATTGATCTTATACGAGAAGATGTAAAAAAGTCAACTACACACTTCTAATATAGGTAGGGTCTATTAGGCTCAATGCCGAGCAATCTATCAGAATTAGAAGTATTAGTCGCTACAACATTGAGAAAGACTTGATTTACTTCTTCAATAAAATGGTCTTGACGATCTGACCGTAAAAAGAGTCATTAGTATCATCAGATTCATCATCAGAAGAATCAGCATCCTCAATCACAACTGGAGGATCCTGATTCTGTTCAGCAGAAGACACACATGTATCTGCTGACACATCCGAATCTGATGATATTTCCTTCTTGTATCCAAGTCCTGTAGCAAATTCCTCAACGTCTAAAGGAACAGATGGTTCAAAGTGAGTTCTATATTCCTCATCAGGCAGTGCATCGTAATTGTGTCTCACAGGTGGTGGACATTGCTTGTATCCAATGCATGTGACATCCCGTTTCTCTTTCTGTACGTCAATGATGTGATCCAACACATAGCTAGAGCTCAAATAACTGTCTAGCTTAAGTTTGATCGCCTCACTTTCAGTTTTGACACAAGCCATTTCCTTTTGCATTACCTCAAGGCGAGTTATATACAAATTAATGTCAGTTTGTTTTCTGGAAACCATTTTAGTTAACTCGGTTTTATCTTTCTTTAATTTTTCAATTACCGATTTAAACTCCTTTTCATGGTTTTCATAAAACATGTTGGCTTCAGTGCACTTCGAGAGATCCACGGTCAATTTCTGATTGTGGATGAATGTCACATCATATTTCTCTTGCAAAGCCTCGTGTTTGCTTTGCAATTCACACCACTTATCATTCAATGAAACATGTTTGTCTTGCAGGTCAAACAAACTAGCTTGTAAAGCATCATGTTTACCTTGCAACTCAGACATGTTTGCTTCTAAATCAGCACATTTAACACTCAAACTATCACAATTATCACAAATAACAGCAGTGGGTTCATCGACACATACCTGACTTGATGAACTGTCGACATTAGCCATAAAGGCTGAATGGAGAGAAGACGAAGAATAAGCAGCTTGATCCACCAAAATAGATCTTCTTTCAATTCCTGCTGTAGCTTCTTCCAAAAGCTCATCAATATCTGCATCGACTGACGCACTTAATGTCTCATCCACATGATCATTGCCTGAAGTGGAGGATTCTTCATCTGAGCTTCCACTATAACCAGAACTGTCTTCATCTTCAGAAGATTCATCACCATTGGTGGAAGATTCTCCACCACTGGCGTGCTTAAGATCCTTGACAACCTCAGCAAAACACGCTGTTCCATCTGGAGCATCACTTCCCAACTGAAGTGACCAATCACAACCTTCATCTACTTGAACCACAAGTGCTTGGTTGGCATTTGATGGTCCTGCTTGGCTTTGGTTGTTGACAGGTATCAACGTACGCACATTATTCCTGTTCTGGTTCTGCTGGTTGCCTTGGTTTCTGAAAGGATTCTGGTTTCCATGCTGAGCTGGTCTTGTGCATTCCCTTTTGAAATGACCCCGTTCACCACAGTTAAAGCACTTTACAGCTTGCTTGTCGAACCCATACTTGGTGTCTTTCTTGCTTTCCAAGCTGGTTCTGCCAGTTCTTTCCATGAAATCCTTTGCTCTCCTCACAGCACTTGCAAAGGCCCATTTGATATCCATCAAATCCATCTCTTCCTTATCAATCTGCTGATAGTCTTCTTGTGTTAGATTAATGTTCCCAATCTGACCTTCCACTAACCCACAGTATGCACTCACCAAAGTGTTTAGAAGCTCCATATGTTCTTTTGCTACTTCAACACTGACTTTAGAGAAACTTGAGGTGTCGAGCCGTACTGTATTTGGCTTTGATTGCTGACTAGCAGATGATGTGCTTCCATAACATGCTTGTTGTTGAGGAGGAAGTGGATTCCCGTATAAATCTGTTGGTCCGGTAGATCGAACAGGTAATGGATTTTCGAACATATCAGTTGCTCTGATAGGTCGTTGGCTTTGCTGTGGTGGTACTGGTTGAGGAACTGGTTCAAGCGGATTTCCATACATGTCTGTTGCTGGAGGAGGCTTGACCGGAACTTGGATAGAATTGCCATACATGTCAGTGCTAGACACAAACGCTGTTTGAATTGGAGCGTGTGAAGAAGGTTTTGTAGAAGTGCTAGAAGTTCCATAATACATTTCAGGATTTTGTGGCACTGGAACTCTTTTTGCCTTGAGAGTTTCTTCCTGATTCTTGTTTTCCAGGAGTTGAACAAAGTTATTGAAGTTTGTTGTAGCTAAAGTGCCATTGTACTTCATGATTTCCAAGAAAGTATTCCATTGAGGTGGCAGTGCATCTGCAAACTTTTTCACTACCTCTGCTGAAGTTGTTACAACCCCAATATTTGCCAATTCAGTCAGCAAATGATTAAATCGACTTGTCAAATCTCCTAAAGATTCATTCTCCATACAAGTAAAACCATCAAACTCTTTCTTTAGCAGGTCGCGTCTCAATTGACGTGTCGCTTCATTTCCTACGCCCCTTGTCTTCAATGCGTCCCACAACTTCTTCGTTGTCTTGAAACTGACAAATTGATGATAAATATCTTTACTTAACGCCTGAGTAAGAATGGCATATGCCTTCTTTTCCAAATCATAGACCTTCTTCTGATCTTCCGTAAGATCGGCAAACGTAGCAGCAGATGAAGCGGCAACATCTATTGTTTGATCAAAATCTGTGATGAAACGCAACCACAATTCTGTATTTTGACCATGGACGTATGTATGAAATCTACCAAACCATCCCGGATATTCACTTAAGTGCATCAACTTTGGAGGCCTATTCAAACTTCCCGTTTCACTCTCGCTTAACAAAATGCTTTGAATACTTGGAGTTTGATTTGATACGAATGCCCATTGACCGGTAGATATAGCATTAGCTTGCGAAGATACAGGTACGGGAGATTCGGCCCATGCAGGAGATAAACTGGTATTTCTATACTTTCCCGAATCTGGAGCCGGAGTACCATAATACATTTCTGTATTTATCGGAACACCCC
The DNA here is from genome assembly GCA_030545235.1 of Helianthus tuberosus. NCBI lineage: Eukaryota > Viridiplantae > Streptophyta > Magnoliopsida > Asterales > Asteraceae > Helianthus > Helianthus tuberosus. Next base: position 8,924,236 of record CM060408.1, read on the forward strand.
ACATCGAATTCATTTTTGATCAAGAAAAATTGTTACACTAGATCTCTCGGGTTCTCCTTGTTAACAACCAACCAGCCGAAGGATCCCTGATCAAAAGACGAGAAAAACACAAACTTGTTAAACTTAAACAGACTTGGATCGAAGGATCAATACTTGTTCGAAGGATCAACAGTGTTCGAAAGATCACTGTTGGGTTTCGAACAATGATTTCGAAAGACTCTCCAACCGTAGGATCCTTGTCTTTCGAAAAAGAGCTGTAGATCGAAAGATGTATTCTTCGAAAAGATTCCTTGGATCGAAGGATAAGACACAGACTACGAAGGATGTTCGAAGGATGATTATCTATCGAACCTCCTTTGATCGAAAGATGATCTTTCGACTTCGAAGGATATCCTTCGATCTGCACTGACACAATTTGAAAAAAAAGTGACAGGTTGGTGAAAAAGGTGATGGGTTGGTAAGAACTTTCGGCAGAAAGTATGGTTCAGACCATACCTTTCACCAAAACAGATTTGAACAAATAAAATATTGCTTAAAAAGGAGTACTTATCCAGAAAACCGGTCACCGGAGTAAGCCGGAATTTGGCCGGAAATTACCAAATTTCTTAAAAACAAGTTTTTAAGTTACCCAACCCTTCCTTTAACACACCCGGTTAGTTTAGAACACGTTTTTACGTCAAGAAATGCGAGAAAAACACTAAAAACAGGTGCTAAACCATGTGAGTTTTGTCCAAAACACTCCAAAGTCTTGTATAAACTCGGTTTTTAACAAGGAAAAGAGCCACGGCTCTGATACCACTTGTAGGTCCCTCGGAGGATGAGGTTAAACCTTATCCTTGTTATGTCTAACACACTAGCAAGTGCGGAATCCAAGCTAGAATGCAAACCGGAGTTTATATGAGAACACAAGCCACAAAGAGAAAGGTAGACACACGAGATATCAAAGTTTTCTCTTGTATTTCAGTGGACACGGTTACAGCCCTTCCCAACTGAAAATATGCTCTCTACAAGACCAAGTTCACTCAAATCTCACCCACTTTTGAAGTGAACACATAACATGAGTATTTATACTCAACACAGCTCGTCTGGTCGAAGGATCAGATAGACTGATCGAAGGATCATCTATCGATCTGAAACTCATCGAAGGATCCACATATACCTCGAAGGATGATATCCTTCGAAGTCCATCAACATCCATCGAAGGTTTATCTTTCGAGCTCATCATCGAAGGATATAAACAATCCTTCGATGACTCATCCTTCGACACAAACACCTTACACACCATGTTCTAACTGTTTGGCCAAGTCAAACCAGGAGGATGGTTGACTTGGTCAAACTTACATCAAAGACATCGTTTTATATCATGACAAAATACAGACAAAGTACAGACACAAGTGCACCAACATCTTGTATTGTTTCGGTTGTATGAAGTAGTTATTAAAGAAAGTGTTTCGTCTATTGGGAAACACATTTGAGAAGTTGGAAGGAAACAATGATCTTCGCCCTTATGTTTTGCAACTTGAAGATGAGATAGATCTTGGTGAGAGAACATTGAAGGGCCTTTCAAAATATGTGAAGCAAATGATCTAAAGGGGTGCAACAGGCCAACCTAAAAATTATTAGATACGATAATTAAACTTAATTATGTTTGTGATGTTTATATGTATTAACCTATAACTTATATATTCGGTAGTTGTGATAAGTGTTGGTGATGATGATAAGTGGGTGAATTCAAAACTGCCGAAGACAATTATTCCCGCCAAAATTCTACCGCCAAATCATCACCTATATATGTCAGGTCCGGCGACATATTCCGGTACCAAGACAGTTTGTTATTATCCGAATTGTCCATTCATTTCACTTACAGTTTTCTTAATCAAATATCATTTCTGTTCATTCGGTTTGATCATCATCATGACCCTCGAATCATCACTGCCATGTTTATCCGCTACAAATCTGGATGAAGACCAACAATGTGGTATCAGAGCCACATCAGGAAAGAGTGCAGAAATCAGATCCACTTCAACAACATTACCCTGTCAACACTGCATTGACGAACGGAATGAGAAAGAGAGAAGGACTCACCGGGTGAGACTATGTTATTATTGCCACTAGCCTGGACATCACATATACGCGTGTAAATCGAAAGAAAATGACGAGGTAACCCAACTGATAAACAAAGCGGTTAATGCCGCAATTCAAAACCAAGGGAATGATGCTGATTGCCGAGATGAAATGATCGTTATCGGCACAGAAGGCGGGCAGTGGGGCGATATATGGTATGTTAGTTCTTCATTCTCTCATCATTATGCCAGAAACTTAAACGTATTTAAACGAATAAAACATTTAGTTGGTGTTGAGACAAAGTCTGGGGAAAATGATTTTCATTTCATTCGGGGCATAGGGGCTGTTGAAATAAAATTGAATAATGAATGATTAAGAATCCAAAGTGTTTTTTATACACTAGAACTGGACCGGAATGTTTTAAGTATGAATCAATTAACCATGAAAGGATACACGGTTAATAAAGCTGGAGATACTTGCAAAATTTTTCTGATGTTCTCGCCACCGGTGGTAAATACAATAAACGAAATCTCTGGTTTGTCAAAAGAAGAGGAGTTGGGCATAAAGGAAAAACAGAGTGTAATGGATCTAAATGATGTGAATGAAAAACACAAAGAAAGTTATTTAAATTCGTATTTTGAGGATCTAAACGTATCCTCTCAAGAGCCCGATTGGAGTGTGATGATTATAAGAGCAATGGAGTTAAATGATTTCACCGATTGTAAAGCATTACTAGATATGATGGAAGACGGTAAGTTCGTGTTCAAATACAAACACGAATTAGAAAGGAAATTTGAGGAGATGTTAACGTGGTTCATCACCGTCAAACTGGGAATTACGACAAGACCAATACCTCCACATACGGCTGATAACAAGAAGATGGATCTGCTGGGCCTGTACATGATAGTGGAAAGAGATGGTGGATACCGGAGGGTTACCGACGATAATCTATGGCCGGTGATTGCAAAGGATATGGGATACGAGTACCATGATGGGGAATACATGAGAATAATCTATGCTATGTATCTCGATGTCTTGGTTTACTATTACAGGTTTAAAAATGTTCAAGAAAAGGTGTTTGACAAAAAAATGGTGAAGGAAGGGGAACCCTCGTCGGCCGGCTGCCATGAACGGAGTTCGAGTGTTGATGCTGTTAAAGATGAAGCTGCCATGGATCATTATGCCCTGTACGCGGGGAATGATTGGGAAGGAGCTTGGAAAATGCACAAAAGACGAAGGAGATTTGACTTCAAGGAGGCGATGAAGGCCGTTGATGAAGCAAATCGGAGTGTGTTAATGTTCGCAGCCAAACACAATCAAGTTTAGGGGAAAGTATTAGATACAATAATTAAACTTAATTATGTTTGTGATGTTTATATGTATTAACCTATAACTTATATATTCGGTAGTTGTGATAAGTGTTGGTGATGATGATAAGCGGGTGAATTCAAAACTGCCAAAGACAGTTATTCCCGCCAAATATCAACCGCCAAATCATCACCTATATATATGTCCGGTTTGGCGACATATTCCGGTACCATGACAATTTGTTATTATCTGAATTGTCCATTCATTTCACTTACAGTTTTCTTAATCAAATATCATTTCTGTTCATTCGTTTTGATCATCATCATGACCCTCGAATCATCACTGCCATGCTTATCCGCTGCAAATCTGGATGAAAACCAACAAAAATCTTATCAAGCTAATTCTTGGAAAGTCTACTAGTAGTTTTGAAGGGGTTAAAAAGTTTGACCACATTGATGATCATGATGTTCCATGTGTAAACTGATGGAGGTTACCCGTGGTAAACCTAACAACCATCGCCGTTTCCCTTCCTAAAATCCAAAAGGAGGAAGTTGATAGCTTGTTGGAAAGTGTTAGGGAAGGTCTAGAATATGTCACAGTGGTGGAAAAAAGTCTCAATGCTAAAAATGATCATGTAAGTTTCCAAAAGGTGGCTGAAACTTTGTGGCAAGAAATTATATTTGACAAAAACTGGTTAGGAAATGAGTTGCATGGCCCTGATTTTCAGGAAAATACAGCTAAACAAATTATTGAATGGTTCAGGGATAAAGCTAAGAATACAGTTTGCTCAGCGAACAGATATAAGCATAATATTGGAGACGACAATGATGATTTGATATGCAGGTCTGTTGGTGCCAGCTCAATGTATCGTGTAACTGAAACAATCCTACTTAATTGCCACACCAACATTGATGCCATAGTTAGCCAGAAAGAACTATTCGACAGCTTATCATCAATGATCGCTGATATAATTGCCACTTGTCTCACCAACTTACCACAAGCCATAATAATGAAATGTCAGACTAGTGTGATAGAGGAAAGGGAAGCCAGTGTCTATGATGCAGTCCAACTTCAAGGTGAGACTACACAAATTATCGAAACACTTGGAGGTCGCGATATTCCAAACATGGATCGAAGTGACCTGCCATTTATCGAAAAATGGCGCGCTTATTTAGGGAATCCCTGATTCCTTAAAATTCATATTTGTTCTTCAGGTAATGATGTAAGTTCATGTTCATTTGTTTTCTTCTTTTGTATCTGGTTAGTTATATTAACACTTGAGTATGAACCAGTGTGAAGCTAGTAAGATTTTCATGGGCAATCACCTTTACTACTCAAAGTAATCCAGGATGGTCGAATATGCGGCTTCAAGAAGTTGTTTGCACGATTAGCATCCAGTAAGTATGTTGGTCAAGTCCTTGTTTCTCATAAATTGTACTCTTTCCTAGTTTACTAGCTTGTAAATTGTTGTGTATTGTTGTATCAATATTTTGGTTTTTGGTGTGGTTTGAGGATTCTTTGGATGCATTTTCTTTATGAATTTGTTACTTCATTTTGTTTAGGTTCTAATTTAATAGTCTAGTGCTTCACAGATGTAAACCTTCATATAAACTTTGATTTTTCTTGCATAGTGTTTTTAACTTCGTGAATTAATTTAACCAAAAATTGGATTTTTAAATAAAAATGACTACAACTCTTGACAACTATTTTGGGTTGTTCTAGTAGACAAGTAGCCCCTTTAAACCAGTGGGAACCCAACCAAGACGATTATAAGGTCTGACTTTCGTTAATACTTTTGACCACTGATTCGATGCCTTCTTTTTTTTAAACGACAATATTTCTTACTCGTACTTCTAAACCACACCCTATATATTACACTTGCTCATGATAGATATTGAGACCAACCCATAGATGGTACTTCTAGAATCCTAGAGGCTTTGCATCTGCCATTGTTAGTTATTTGTACGAAACCTTTTTGCCTATGAAACCAAATATTAGTTCACCTTCAAGTTTTCCTATTGCTTCATTCCCCATTTGTTTTCTTGTTTTTAAATCAAATTATCTCAATGGGCCTTTATGGTCCCAATTTTTATATGAAAATAAAAAAGTGAACAATTTTGTTTTCATTCATAAGCTGAAGAGTTATAACTTGTAACAATTATTTTATTTAACATGGGCTATTGCTTGGTATATGTTGGACAATGGACAGTGAAGACCCCAACTACTTACTCCTCTACGTATTCATTTCCGCCAAAGTGTAGTAGGCTTTTGTCAGGCCCAATTGTGACCGATTAGCGGTATTAAGTTATTGAGAAAAGATAAAATACAAAGAGCTCTTGTCCTACAAAGTGTAAAAAGGATTATGAATCACTGATGTAAGGACTCAATGGTTGAAATTGAAGAAATCTAAATCATACACATACCTATTGGTTTTCAAATTAGAAAAGAAGTACAAAAGAGTAAACGTATTGCCTACAATTTTGACTTTTCTCAAATTTCCTTCTCATTTCCATAGCTTTTTTATGCTACATTATTTTCAAAAAAAAAGGTGCACCATAAAATTGAGCATTTAATTCTCTTTAACTTGAGCACATTATTGTTTTCTTCTTTAAAATAATTCTTTTTTAAGTAAAAGTCATTGTGTTGTGGGTAACATATGCGTAATTATCATCATGCGTATTTATAATATACCGTGCACAATTAAAAATGTAGGTTGCATAATTATGAACATAGGTTGCATGATTATGTGAATGCGTGATTATGTAACTTTTGTGTCCGGATGAAACTGCCCTTCACTCCAAGGACACGTGTCGCGTCCTGAGGCCTTCGTGCGCTTTGTAGAATAAGATTGTTTTGTAGATTATTACCTCTTAAGTTATAACCCCTCAATTTGGAAAACGATCATGAAAATATCAAGTTTTTTCAGGTTTTCTAGATGCTAAAAAAAATTCTTGCACAAAACCTAAAAAGGAGCATGCGTTTCAAAACTCTAGTTTAGTCTGAAATTAGTAAACATTTCTTGCTGGATTTGGGTTTTCTTGGACTTTTGGGTGTGTCTTTGGGCTCGGCAGGCTTTTTTTTTTGTCAGTTTTAGGCTTTGTCATGGAGCCCATTTAGTTTTCTTGTATTCTTCCCTGTAGCCTGTGGAGGTGCCAAAATCTGGGTTTTGGCCCAAATAAGTTCAGGTTAATTCAGATACTGGTTTGGTCAACAAAAGTCAAAACAAGGTTATGGCCGACCGGGTTAGCTTGGAACTGGTTTTTTGTGGAGGAAAGGATTGGGTTTAACCAGGTTGAAATTGAGTTTTAATTTGCTTGGGTCGGGTTCGACCTTGTTCAAACCGGTTTCAAAGTGTATGGTTACTACCCGATTTTAGCCCTACATGTCGAGTGGGGCTCATATATCAATCTTGTTTTCTCTGCACCTCTACTTGCCTGATTTGACGTTTAAAGAGCAATTATTCACTTCTAAAAACATAAGAATGTGTATATTTAAGGGATACAAGTTCTTGCACAAACTACAAATGAAATTATATCCAAAACAATGTAGAATTCATGATTTTGGTACATTTTAATCCAAACTCATGCATTCATCAATAATCGATTTATAAATGTAAAAAAAATTTAACTTGAATGTTTTATCTTCACATAAAAGCACGTGAGAATCCCACTATTTTACAACACTTCAGTATCAACAAGTATGAAGTAATATGGCTTTCATCGTCAAACACCTTTACTATCCAAAGTCATCCCACACAGTCGAATATGCTCCTCATGAAGTTAATTTGCACGATTAGCATCCATAAAGTATGTTGACCACGACTCTGTTAAACAAAAGGAAAACAATTATTGACTGAGAAAGATTTGCGGGATCACCAATATTGGTTGTCATCACATCATCTCCCATATTTAGAATATTTCTTTCCTTGTTCTCCAAGAATAACAGCTATCGACATTAAGTTATTTCCTTTTTATGGCCATTGTAAAATCAATATATAGTTGTAATTTGCTTCTTTGTAAAAACAACTTCAATACAATACAAAATTCTCATTCAAATCTCTCTGATTATCATGGTATCAGAGCAGGCTTGCTCATCGTTTGATTTCCGCATTCCTCAAAATTGATCCAACCTGACAAATTCAAACAGAGCTACCATGTCCGGAGACGACAACTCGAGTTCGGATTTATCTCTACAACTCGCAAATCTGTTAAAAATGGCCTCAACTCCCAGCCTCAGAACCCAAAATTGTCGGACAACCTCCAAATCAATCTCAAACTGAACAGTCAAAACTACGCGCTATGGACCCGAATGATTAGTTGCCATAGGCGGAAAATCCAAGACCTTGTTATCACATCTAACCTCAGATCCTCCAGAACAAACGAGTGAAGAATATGAGCAATGGGAACAAGAAGATTTAATTGTTTTTTCATGGCTCATCCAAAATATCGAACCCGTACTCGCAGGCAACCTAACCGAGTATCCCACTGCAAAAACGTTATGGGATGTCCTCGTGGTCACTTACAGCAGCGAAAGAGACAAATTGCAGACCTTTAATCTTCATGTCAAGGCCAGCGACATCAAACAGAATAATAGCTCTCTTGAAGATTTCTGGATCTCATTACAAGGGATATGGGGAGAAATTGACAGAATCGATCCAAATCCCATGAAATGCCCAGAAGACATCAAGACATACTTCAAAATAGAGCAAATACTTTTTCAATTCCTAAATGCCCTAGAATGGAGATATGAACCCATTAAGAGGGAAATACTCCGGTTGGAGCCTCTTCCTTCCGCGGAGGCATCCTACGCCACTGTTCGTAAAGAAGCCGCTCACCAGAATATTCTGGGAGCAACTATTAACGATACACAGGCCATAGCGGCGGGGTTAATTGACACCGAAACAGAAGGGGTAGGGCTCGTTACCCAAGGGAGCCGTCGGTTTGAAGGGAAAAAAATGGACCTTTGGTTAAGGAAGACAAATCACATCTTAAATGTGATCATTGCGGTATGACAAAACACACCAAAGAACATTGCTTTCGGCTCGTCGGCAACCCGGAGTGGTGGTCGGATGGTCATAAGAAGAACACCACAACTAACGGACAGGAGAAGGGCAAAGCTTCCATTGCCGCCGTGGGTAATAGTGATGTAATCGGACAGGAGAAGGGCAGTCGGAACCCTACCGGATTTGGAGGGGTAGCAGCTGGTCTTGGAGAAGATGAAAAGGGAGCATTTTCAATGAGTATAGGTATTGGGGTTGAGAGAGAGATCTTGAAACCGCTGATGTGTTTTTTTGAAGAATTTTATTCACCCCTTGAAGAATTAGAAGTTACTAGTTTTGTCCCATTTATAAAAGAAAGTTTTGTAAATTGCAAAAAACACCCAAAACTTACTAGCATGGCAAATGTGGCTCAAAACAATAAGAAAAGACGGAAACAGACATGGATTTTTTATTGTGGAGCCATCGACACCATGACTTACGAATTATCAGAGTTTGCCACATCAACCAAGCCTACTAAAACATATATACAAACAACAAATGGAGAAGCAATGAATGTGAAAAGTGGGGGAACTATCAAAATTTCTCCAACATTAAAGCTTTCTAATTGCCTTTATGTTCCTTCACTGTCTCATACACTCCTTTCGATAAGTCATGTGACAAAAGATTTGAATTGTTCAGTTCTAATGCAACCCACTTTTTATATCTTACAGGATATCAAGACGCGAGCGATAATTGGGGGTGGCACTGAGAACAAGGGCTATACTACGTGGATGAGGTGACTCAGAATGGTACTGTAATGCTTTCTCATAGGACAACAGAACGTGAGGCTTGGTTATGGCACAGAAGATTAGTGCATCCATCTACGGGTTATTTGCGTACTTTATTTCCTAAATTGTTTCCCTCTGGTTGTAACTCTGATTGCGAAACTTGTGTGCTAGCTAAAAGCCACCGAAAAACCTTTAAACCGAATAACACTAGGGCTGACTTACCTTTTTCATTAATCCACTCAGATGTGTGGGGACCAACCCCAATTGTTGGGGGTCAAAATTTTTGTTTCTTTGTGACATTCATTGATGATTGCACACGGATGACGTGGGTATACCTATTAAAAAATAAATCTAAAGTCATTGACAAATTCACCATTTTTTACAATATGATCCAAACCCAATTCCAGAAAACTATTCAAATCTTCTGATCCGATAATGGAGGAGAATTTACTAACAATAATATGAAGCAATTCTTCCAAACCAAAGGCATAATTCATCAAACTTCTTGTCCACATACTCCATAATAGAATGGTGTTGCGGAACGAAAGAACCGCATCCTATTAGAAATCACTCGAGCTCTCTTAATAGGGTCACGAGTTCCAAAATCTTTTTGGCTGGAAGCCACTACTACTGTCGCGTACCTTATCAACCGACTTCCGACTATGATCCTGAAATTAAAAACTCCATTACAAGTCCTTTCAGAAGTCACTAAACCACCCCTATCCTTACCCTCGAAACACGAATTTTTGGATGAATGGTGTTTGTTCACGTACCAAAGTCTGATAGAACTAAACTTGATGCATGCGCTGAAAAATGTGTTTTTGTTGGGCATGGTGTGACTCAAAAAGGATGCCGATGCTACAATCCAAAAACCCGACACATGTTCACCACTATGAACTGTGATTTCCTTGAAACTGAGTACTATTGTGCTTCTTAAAACAATGGTCAGGAGGGGGAAACATGTCTTGACACATTGAGTTGGTTAAAATATGTTTCCTATAGGGAAGGAATGAGCTCTAGTATCCAAGATGAGTCCCCTTCATCCACACAAGTAGAAGACACAAGCATCAGTGCCACCTCAGAAACTGCTCCTAACCTGATACCCTAGGTAAATGATACTCATCCTTGCTCTATGCCTAAATCTACTGAAAGTCTTGAAACTACCACTAATGAGACAACAAGACAAAGTGAGAGTACACCGCAACAAGAGAACGTCTCCACACAAGAAGACATCCGAGTAGAGCAAGTGCAAGAAGATACCCTGGAAAGATATGTGTTGCCCCCAAGAACAAATCGAGGAGTTCCTCCAAAAAGGTATTCTCCAGAAAAAGAATCCCGAGGGAGTAGATATCCTATGGCTAACATAGCCAAAGGGAGTCTATCTGAGGAACCCCAAGCCTTTTCTTCATCCCTATATTATGAAGTGATTCCTACAAATACAGAACATGCCTTGAAGTCAAAGCACTGGAAAGAGGCAATGGAAGAAGAAATGAAAGCGTTAACAAAGAACAACACATGGGGGAAATGTGTCTTGCCAGCAGGTAAGAAAACAGTCGGATGCCGATGGGTCTTTACGATGAAATATAAACCTGATGGCATGATCGAAAGATATAAAGCCAGGTTGGTAGCCAAAGGTTACACTCAAACATATGGGGTTGATTACTCTGAAACTTTTTCTCCTGTCGCAAAGATTAATACTATCAGAGTTCTCTTCTCCATAGCAGCAAATAAAGGGTGGCCACTCCATCAGTTTGATGTTAAAAATACTTTCTTACATGGAGAGCTGAAAGTAGAAGTTTATATGGAAGCCCCACATGGATTCACAGATGATTTTAAAGAGGGGGAAGTTTGTCTTCTAAAGAAAGCTCTCTATGAGCTAAAACAGTCTCCTAGAGCTTGGTTCGGTAGATTCACCCTTGCCATGAGAGGCTACGGGTTCAAACAAAGCAACTCGGATCATACCTTGTTTCTCAAATAGAGAAACAACCTCATAACCTGTTTAATAATCTATGTTGATGACATGATCATTACAGGAGATGATAAAGAAGAAATAACCAAATTGAAAGAGAACCTGTTTATAGAGTTTGAAATAAAATACCTAGGAAGACTCAAGTACTTCCTTGGAATTGAAGTCCTTAGATCAAAACAAGGAATCTTTATGTGTCAAAAGAAGTATGTTCTTGACTTACTAGCAGAAACCGGTATGATTGATTGCAAACTAGCAGATACTCCGATGATTATAAATCAGAAATTTTATATGGAGGAAAAAGCAGAATTAGCTGACAGGGAAAGATATCAACGAATGGTAGGAAAACTGATATATCTCTCATACACTCGTCCTAATATAGCATATGTTGTTGGAGTGGTAAGTCAGTTTATGCATCAACCCCAAAGTGCCCATATGGATGTAGTCTTACGAATTTTAAGGTATCTTAAGGGGACGACTGGTCATGGAGTTTTGTTTAAACCAAACGGACATCTAAGGACTCAACTGTACACTGATGCAGACTGGGTAGGAGATAAAGGCAACCGAAGGTCAACATCAGGATACTTTACTTTGGTTGGTGGCAATCTTGTTACATGGAGAAGTAAAAAACAAAAGGTGGTAGCTCTTTCGAGTGCTGAAGCTGAATTTAGAGGAATAGCAAGGGGATTAACCAAAATCCTATGGGTTCGAAAGCTCCTAACCGAAAGAAACCACCAGGATTATGAGTGACAATAAAGCTGCCATTCAAATTTCAGAAAATCCAGTGCAACATGATCGAACGAAACATATAGAGGTAGATCGAAACTTCATTAAAGAAAAATTGGAAGTAGATATAGATATTATCGTACTTCCATTTGTCCGGTCAGAGGACCAACTTGCTGATGTACTTACAAAAGTTGTCGATGGAAGAACCTTACATAGATGTCTCGGCAAGTTGAATTTTGGAAATCCCACTATTCAACTTGAGGGGGAGTGTTAAACAAAAGGAAAAAAAAATCATTGATTGAGAAAGATTTTCGGGATCAGCAATATTGGTTGTCATCACATCATCTCCCATATTTAGAATATTTCTTTCCTTGTTCTCCAAGAATGACAGCTATCGACATTAAGTTATTTCCTTTTTATGGCCATTGTAAAATCAATATATAGTTGTAATTTGCTTCTTTGTAAAAACAACTTCAATACAATACAAAATTCTCATTCAAATCTCTCTGATTATCAGACTCATATAGCAATTACCATTTTTAGGTTAGTTCATGTTGGGTTATCATTTCGGTAGGACATCAATGCTACATATATATAAAATTACAGAAGGATTACGGACCGCCTGTCTGTAAGTAAACGAGCTACGACGTTCTACTTTCGAGAATCTAATAACTAACTTTTAATGAATCACCAACTGATTAGTTGTCGCTAAATGTTCCCACGTCATCTCATCGGAAATCCCTGGGTGATTCTTCTTTTTGTAGTTCATATCTTTAAGTGGTACCACCTTTGCATTTTATTTTAATATTCTAAAGGACATTATAGTCATTTTTTTATAAATTATATATAGAGTTAATGTCTATCCATTTGTGGGATCAAAGGGCCGGCTCTTAGGCTAGCCAACCCGTACTGTCGTTCAAGGCCCAAATTTTCAAAGTGATTAAAAGGTTTTTATAAGCTTTTATGTATATAGTGAATTATATATTTAATATATGCATTCATTTGTTGTACGTAAAAGTGTTGGTGGTGGAATGAAAAATACTGTCTCAAATTGATAATGTAGAGATCTTAGGTTCAAGCATTGGCTCCCCCACCAAGTGCTTATTTTTTTTTTTTTAAATTCATTTCCTCTTACCATAATTTTGGGCCCAGTTTTTTTATTTCACCTAGGGCCTAAATTATCTTGTGAGTTCTCGGAGACGGTTCTGAAAGGTTTTTTATTTCTACCGGGGCCTAAATTGATTCAGGAGACGGTTCTGAAAGTTTTTTTTTATTTCTCCCGGGTCCTAAATTGATTGAGTAGACGGTTCCGAAGTTTTTTTATTTCTCCCGGGGCCTAAATTGATTCAAATGTGTCATGTATGTGAATAATATTCGTCTATGGGTATGTTTGGCAAAAGTAGCTGGTGGTTGGTGGTTGTAAGCCGGTAGCTGTATGATCGGTGCATTTTAGGTACACTTTATTGATTTTAACTATAAATAAAATGCATTGATATTGATTTAAAATACACTATATTGATTTGTTTTTATACTATGTTGGTTATGAAGAAAATGAATTAAGTTAAGCATTTAAACAAATAATTAGATACATAAATGAAATGTTAAAGGTTGCAGTTTGATAAAAACAAATCATAACAATTAATCACTAAATTGTCTTGTGTACTTAGACCAGTGGGTATGGGAGGCTCATCCTATGAGGATGGGCCGCCACGTCACTGCCCATACCCTCCGGTCTTAGACTTAGTAGAAAAAAAACAAAATACTACACTTTATGGCAATTAATTTGGAGTTATATTAATTATATTTTGTTTCTTTGGAATTTGTACCGGAAACAAAAACGATGAAAGAAATTAAAAATTATGTGGGCAGTGATGATTTAAATTTGGCCATTATTATTTAATTGGGCTGAATTAATGATGTGGTCCATGTAATTATTTGGAAGGGAAGCCCACATGCAACACAGAAGAGGAACGCATGAGCATGACTTTTGACGGCAGATTATATATATCATTTGGTACGCAAGAGAAGAGAGGGAGGTTGGCAGACGGCTGAAGGCAGAGAGGCCGCACGGAAAGGCAGCTGCCTTTTGGCGGCTGTACACGGTTTAAGGCAAGATCGTTTAGATGGCTTTCTTCAAGCGTACAGTTCGTAGGGTTTGATACTTTTCTTAGTTTTATTCACGATTGGATTTGTTTTTGACATTGACGACGTCTATAAACAATTTGATGAGTTAGTTATTTTAAACTATTTGCATGTGTTCGAGTTCTTGCTTTACAACTTGCTCGGTTGATGACAAGACCTTGTAGTTTGTTGGGTGACATAGAGTAGGTTGACTCACATTAGTAAATAGGGTAATCAAATTGTAAAAGATCTGATGACAAAGACCTGTTTTTTATTACCACTTAAATTAACCGACTTTTCAGCACTATGTCTATGTGGTGTCCAACTAATGATTAAACTGAGTTTGGTGTGAACCTAGAATCTGAAACTTGGAGGACTTTACCTTTATCTTATGTGACTTTCCCCGGATAATTAATTTCTAGATTTTCACATTAAACTTTGTTTTACGGATTCTTGTAACCGGTACAGCTTGACCACTTGTGTTGGATTATTGGTAAACGTTTCTTGTATTTGAATTACTTGTCGTTTATTAAGCGTATTGGCAACTGTAACTCTTCGTATTTTCGTATCTTTATCCATATTTGTATTCTATTTTTCAAGGCGTTAATCATAATAAATTATTGTATACATACTTGTATTTGTACAATCAATCAATTAAATATATGATTTTTTTACGAAACCGAAAAGCTTTAAAGATTTTTAATAATTTTTAAGAATTTTTCTAGCTTAGGTCCCTTTGGTAAAAAGTACGTGTTTTAATCCATAGTATAAAAAATATATATATATGAATAGTGCCGTGAATAGTGCCATACGGAGATTTATACCCATTTTCCACCTCTTTTCTTCTACTATCACCTTTTCCACCTCCTTCAATCACCTTTTCCACATCCACCCTCCATTATAATTATTTTTTTTAATTTATCTTTCCATTATTTTTTTTATTTTATTTATCTCCACCAATCACCTACCACCTTATTCACCTATAAATACCAACCTCCTCCTACCATTTTCATCACACCATTCTTCTCTCAATCTTCTCAATCTTCTCTTAATCTCTCTAAATCAAGAATTCTAAGAATTCTAAAAGAACACTAAGTGTTCTAACCATTCTTCTCTCAACCCCTTTAATTCTCTTAAAATCTTCCAAGCAAGGAAAAGAACTCGAAGAGTTCTAAATAAAACATTAAATGTTCTAAGGAAGCCTTGAACCTCCAACCCTTCACGAAATTACCAAAGGAACAACTTTGAGAAACCGTGAGTACACTTGACCCATTTTCCTTTTAATACACTTTGGGTGCAACATGTTTACTTGTTAAAATGCACAATTTACAAACATGCTTTTATTCATTCGATCCGTATACATGCTTTGTTATGCTTAAGTTCATGCTAGAATACATACTACTTGTTAACTCGGCTTAAACAATTATAGCGCTATAGGAGTAGCACACCACCCGACGGGGTTTTGTTAAGTTTTATACTATACGGTCTCGATTACTTCGGTATCGAGGGATGCTATTTATTTTACATAACGGTCTCGTCACTTTTGTGGCGAGGGATGCTAAATACTAAATACTAGTGGACACTAGAGTTGACATATTGTATTGCATGATAGTTTGAATTTGTATACCAAATGCTATGTTAGATTAAAAATACTTTTTATACACACGACACGAGTCTAAAACTTGTGTACTCGCCAATACCTTTGTATTGAACTATGCTTTTAAAACATGTTGCAGGTTTAGCGATGATGCATGGAATCTAGTAGGATGCTTAGATACATACTTTAAAATTTGTATTTTATTTGTATTGTATTCCATTATCCATGTTGTATTTGTTTCAAACTCTTGAAATTGATTCTTTAGAAATGAAATAAAATTTTCAATTTAAATACTTGTCACGATCATTAGTGTTATGAAGTCTGTTGCAATCTATTTCGTCTCACTCCGATGTTTCCGCCATCGGTTGGGGTGTGACAGATTGGTATCAGAGCCATAACTATAGGGAATTAGGAAAAAAAATTGCTATGCTTTTGACCTAGTCTATAGTTAAGCACCAAATTCGACCATATTTGCTTCACATGCTCCTTGTATGAAACATCTTTACGTGTTATTCCTGAAATGTTCTTATGTGTTAACTTCTTGAAAATGTTTCCTATGTGTTAATTTCTTGAAATGCATTATGTGTTATACTTGATTTAATATTTCAAACATACGCCTCCCTAAGGCCTTTTACTCTTTTATACTAAATTCGAAACCACTCCTATTGTACAAACGAGAGGACTTCACCAAAATAGGCGTGAAACCCACAATTTGGCGAACGACTCTCAATCCATCTATTCTTTTTACATGAAATTCGCCACCAAGTTAGGAGTGAAATCCTCACCTTGTTGGAGAATTTTCATTTTAAATTCTAGTGGCCCCTCGTCAAAGTGTTGAAATTAAATTTTGACCCGACGAGTACCAACCACACTTAGGGCACGAAATCGTCAAGTTAGGGGTGAAACCCGCACCTTGTCGATTAGTTCCGCTCCCGGATTTTCAATCTCGCCAAAGTTTCAAATTTTCGATCAAATGGAAACGTGTAGTAACTGGAAGGGTAAGTACCGGTAGTCGGGACGTCCTGTCTAGGCTGACAATTCATACAAATCCAAATTAACGGACCAGTTTGCCTACCTGGGGACTATCGACGAGAGTACAAAATACCTATAGGCCAAAGCACGTTTCCCTAATTCGAAAGGACTTTTGATTTATTTCGGTTTAGTTAAAGTTCCATTTTGGAACAATCCAAGTTTTAATCAAACCTACGTTTTACTATTATCAATTTTATACGATACAATCCCCTCTTTTCAAATTCAAATTTTCAAAATTCAAATTATTTTCGAGATCATACATTTTCAAATTCAAATTTTCAAACTAACTACAGTAAACTGTTTTAAAACGTATCATGGAAGCCTTAACCGATCGTATGGTGTAAGCCGAAATTTCCCTATCTATATAAGAAACTCACTACTCGAGCTAATCTACACAAGAACTACAACTTCTGATATAATTCAACACATACCCAAAATAACCCATACCCAAACTTTTCTTAACAAAACCCAATATTCAGATGGCAAATTTCCCAGTAGCATATGCTGAATCTTCAAATGCAGTAGAAATTCATCCATTCCTTCGGTTTACTGATATACCCACTCATGAGAGGTATCGAAAACTCAAGGATCTTGAAGTTTTTACTATTAGCGGTATTGATTGGCATCGAATGGAAATGTTTGATTCCAGTGGCTTACTGGTAAGATTACTACCACATAATACACCCTGGCGCCGCTTCTTCGACATCCTAGAACCGTCATACGATGAACTTGTGTATGTGTTCTTGTCCACTTTTTATTTCAAATATAATAAAAGTCTTACCGATGAATCCATTCATTTTCGACTTTGTCGACAACCTCATAATATGTCATTAACAGAATTCGCAGTTCATCTGGGCATATATACAGATGAAGAAGTTAAACAACCCATTTTTACGGAGGCATCAACCTCTTATTCCTCTGTGAAAATGACAGAATATTGGCGATGCCATTCATCAAAAGTGTGGTGTGTCAACAATAATTCTATGAACTTCACAGATCCTCGTTATCGATATATGCACCGTGTTTTAGCCAACACTATCACGGGGCGCAAGTATAATCAACAAAGGGTTAGTTCAACCGAACTTTTCCATCTGCATAGTATTTTTGAGCAAGTTCCTTGTAATATTGCCCACGTGCTTGCTACATATTTTTTTAGTCAACAAACAAATCCTCTGAGAAGTCTCATGGGAGGGTCTTACATTACAAAAATAGCAAAATCACTAGGTGTCTTAAGTGATCAGATTATCCAAGGATTATCTCCACCAAAGGCACCTGGAATTGTAAATTTTAACACCATTAGGCTAACCCCTGTTTATAATTATACACCCACTCAACCATTCCAGTCGGAGGGAGCTCCAGGTATCTTAGAAAGTACCTCCACACAAAATTTACAACAATCACTGTTGCAGCTTCCTCAATCGTCTTTTTATGGATTTGATCTGCAATCACGGCTGCCACACATACAAGAACATATTACAACTAACCTATCCCAACCATTAACACCGAACGTCTTACTAAGCTTCTCACCATTAGTTTTTGAGGAGGATTCAACAATGCAAGAAACCTTGTTTGATGAAAACATGATGATCCAAGAACAGTTAGCATCAGAATCATTTCTGCAATCACCATTTGTAATGCCCCAAAATCCGAATGTTTATAATTGT
The DNA here is from genome assembly GCA_030545235.1 of Helianthus tuberosus. Classification (NCBI taxonomy): domain Eukaryota; kingdom Viridiplantae; phylum Streptophyta; class Magnoliopsida; order Asterales; family Asteraceae; genus Helianthus; species Helianthus tuberosus. The sequence goes on from CM060408.1 coordinate 8,942,480, forward strand.
CGTGTGTTTCTATATGACACGTCATGAAATAAATGACTAGGCTATTTAACCTAGTTAAGTGTGTGGTTAGAAGTATGAAAAGACAAGAGTTTTGCCAATATTATGAGTAAGTAATAAACATGAGGGGCCAAAGTTGAAAAAGGGGAAAGTTATGTTTTAAAAACAAAACAAACACACACACAACACACACATCGTGTGTGTTCTAGATCGATCAGGGGAACCCCCCATGAACCAAACCCTAGTTCTAACATAATCATCAAATTGAGGAGTCAAACGAAGCTCAAATTCATAACCGAGCATAGATTAATGATCACCTTCACAAGGGGATCGCAAGGTATGTCTTAAAAGTTAGTTTGGTGATTATGCATGAAGCGGGTTATGATGTAAATCACGAATTTGTATGAAATTGAATATGAGTATGTGTTAGAATCATCATTTGGAACATGGATTATGCATGAATTAGGTTAATTTGATGTTTAAGGGTGAAACCCATTAGTTATGGTGAGAATGATGATTTTAATCATCATCCATGTCTAATTCTTGTTGAATGTTGATGTATATTGATTTGTATGATGGATTCTTGTTAGAGGAATTGAAAGAAATGTGATAGTAGTATGTTTGATGTTTATGCATGTATGATTCATGTTGATTAGAAGGAAGAAATTGATGAATTATGTATGAGATTTGAAGGATATGCATGAACTAGTTGTACACTATGCTTAGGAGGTAGTACACACGTCAAAAGCATGAAGAAATTATGAAGAACTTAAGATTAGATCACTTGTAAGTGACTAGAAAAATAGTTATGAAGTAGGTTTTGATGATATGATGAAAATGATAATATGTTCATATTATCGATGTTTGAAATCGTTTATATGTGTGAATGTTTGAAGAAATTGGATAAGAAACGATGAATTGTTGTTAGATGAATTGAATAAAATATGATGATAATATGTTTGATGTTTAATTTTAAATACCACATGTTGATTAGTAGAAGGATTTGATGAACTATGTATGAATTTAGAAGATTGTGCATGAAGTAGTTGTACGTTATGCTCAAAAGGTGGTACGCACACCAATCGTATGATAAAATGTATATATTGTCGTCCGTATAGTCCATTATGATGTTCGGGTATATAATGATAAGTCGAAAGTTAAGGTAATTGGACCGTTGACTTCTAACAAGTCAACTGTGTATAAGAAGAATGGTTAGACATGTTGTCATAATTGTAAGATTAAAGTAAGTTATACGGTGCGTGTTAGACGTGTGTGTGTTTAATGTGATAACATGACGGATTTCACGAGTTGGAAAATGGTATGAATTTGGTTATATGTATTATGCTTGTTAGAAGTGACCATAGCGTCAAATGTGAATTATACGATCGATATGATCGTTAACATGTACAACTGTGTATGCTAATGAGAATGTGATTTCGATGACATGGAAGTATAGGAATCATGTCGAGACGGAATCAAGCACGGAAGGCTAACGGGTCAAGAAGTGGCGAGGAACGAATGTGAACACGGATGCATGAGGTAAGTGATTCCGTAATCACTTCTTAGTTGTTTATGTAAAGATTATATGCAACTTAATTAAACATGATAATTGAGGTCAAATAGGAATGCATTGTATGATGGCGATGAAGTATTAAACGGATCTTAGTTTTGATCCGAGCAAGGTATGTGTGATTAAGCATTGTATCGAAGTAGTAGGATTGGTTACTTATGTAAGGAATTCCTTTGTTGTTAAGGATAGAGTGAAATTGACAAAAACCCTCTTGATAGGTATATCGGGCAAACGACCTTAAATGTCTTTTGGAAACAAGCGAATCGATTAGAGTAATGTTTGGTCATGTGTGAAAGCGAAGAGTATGGTTTTGGTATGTCGTAAACCATCTTGATGTGCAAATACCCATAACGGGTCAAATAATTAGAAAATGATAATAAGCCGATAGGGCGTAAGATAAGAATTTCCTTAATCCGAATGTGGGATTTTAAGTTTATATGATAGAATGTGAATTTACAAGCATGTAGGAAGAAACGGGAGGTTAAACGGGTAAACGGTTCGAAAGTTATGCGCGTTTTAGTGCGTTCGGACGTCGAAACGGAACTGCAGGAAAATGCATTTTTGAGAGGCCGTCGCCGACGGGCAAGGAGGCCGTCGCCGACGGGCATGGGAAAGTCAGTTTTTCTCAGACGCCTTATTTACCTGTCTACGGGGTTTTGGCCGACGGGAAAAACTACGGGCCGTCGCCGACGGGCCCTAGGGCCGTCGCCGACGCCCTCCCCATGTCCAAAAACATGAAATTTGTTATTTAAGTTGTTTTATGTATCGTAGGCTTCGGTTTGTTATCCGTGGACTATGGCGGACTTTCTAAACATGATTTTGATCGATCCTTAGATGTTTATGGACTATAAATCAAAGTCTAAGTCCCATGTGATTAACGTATGAGTATGTAAGAGGTATGCAAGATATGGTACGTGTATGTAGATGCGTATTTATGTATATATGGAAGGTATGTATGAGTGTATGCATGCATGTAAAGACGTATGAATGTAGGTACATATGTAGAAGCGTATTTATGTATATATGAAGATATGAATGATAGTATGTATGTATGTAATGTTGTAGGAAAGGTATGTACGTATGCAGATGTGTATGTATGTATGTATAAAGATATATACGAGTGTATACATGTATGTAAAGATGTAGGAAGGGTAGGTACGTATGCAGATGTGTATGTATTTATGTACGAAGATATGTACGAATGTATGCATGTATGTAATGCTGTAGGAAAGGTATGTACGTATGCAGAGGTGTATGTATGTATGTATAAAGATATGTACGAGCGTATACAGGTATGTAAAGATGTAGTAAAAGTCTGTACGTATGTAGTTGTGTATGTATGTATGTATAAAGACATGTATGAGTGTATGCACGTATGTAAAGTTGTAGGAAGGGTATGTACGTATGTAGATGTTTATGTAAGTATGTATGTAGGTACGTATGTATGCATGATTTAGACACGTTGAGTGTTAACGTTATTAATGGTGTACCTTGAGAATGAAAAGTAATGCAGGTACGTTATTGAAGCCTCACCATACGCAGATGAAATGCTTAAAGTTGAAAAGTGACGAAATGTGAAGTGTACGTGAATGAATCTTGTTTATATAATGTGTGCTAATGTTATGAATGTATGTGGTGAGTGCAGGTTGTATTGATCACGGGCAATTATCACAGGGAATAGAGATCGAAGACCGAGTCATAAGATAGATTGTACGGGAAGAATCGAGTATGTACTTTAGTAAACGGGAGTTATGCTTTTGTTTTGTAAAAGAGATACTTTTAAAATAAACTTTCAAGTAAGTCAAGACGTTTGTAATGAAAGAAATTTTATGGCACGAATTTCCGCTGCGACTTTTGTCAAATACGTGTTAGGGTCTTACACCATTACAGCCACAGTTTTTCCAGTCACTATTAAACGAAGTAGAACAACAATTGCCACCAACTGATATAGCAGGCCCAAGTACGGTGCCTCAAATGAATCTACCTCCAGATTCAATGGGAGTCGAAGTGACTAGGTTAAACGACCAGGTTCGAAATTTGTCTCAACAAATAAAACGGCTGACAGAAAGAAATAAATGGTTGGAAGACATGCTAAGACAATTAATTAGCTGCTCATATGCAACTGACTCAACCACCTCCACCACCTTATAGTTCTGAGTCTGAATTTGATTCATTACATGATTTATTTCAAATGTAAATTTATTCACATCATAATAGACTATCAGATTTTTTTTACAAAATTAGTATAACATAGTGATATGCAAAACAATCTCTATACACTCAATGATGCTCATAGATTCTTCAAAAACTATCAACACCACACGATGCTCTAGAAACTAACACTTTGCTCATCTATTCAATCCTTACAATTACATTCTATGGTCTCTTTCGAATAAATTTCGGGACGGAATTTTCTAAAGTAGGGGAGACTGTAACGCCTCGTATTTTCATATCTTTATCTATATTTGTATTCTATTTTTCGAGGCGTTAATCATAATAAATTATTGTATACATACTTGTATTTGTACAATCAATCATTTAAATATATGATTTTTTTACGAAACCGAAAAGCTTTAAAGATTTTTAATAATTTTTAAGAATTTTTCTAGCTTAGGTCCCTTTTGTAAAAAGTACGTGTTTTAATCCATAGTAATATATATAAATATATATATATATATATATATGAATAGTGCCATGAATAGTGCCATATGGAGATTTATACCCATTTTTCACCTCTTTTCTTCTCCAATCACCTTTTCCACCTCCACTCTCCATTATAATTATTTTTTTTATTTTATTTATCTCCACCAATCACCTACCACCTTATTCACCTATAAATACCAACCTCCTCCTACCATTTTCATCACACCATTCTTCTCTCAATCTTCTCTTAATCTCTCTAAATCAAGAATTCTAAGAATTCTAAAAGAACACTAAGTGTTCTAACCATTCTTCTCTCAACCCCTCTAATTCTCTTAAAATCTTCCAAGCAAGGAAGAGAACTCGAAGAGTTCTAAATAAAACATTAAATGTTCTAAGGAAGCCTTGAACCTCCAACCCTTCACCAGATTACCAAAGGAACAACTTTGAGAAACCGTGAGTACACTTGACCCATTTTCCTTTTAATACACTTTGGGTGCAACATGTTTACTTGTTAAAATGCACAATTTACAAACATGCTTTTATTCATTCGATCCGTATACATGCTTTGTTATGCTTAAGTTCATGCTAGAATACATACTACTTGTTAACTCGGCTTAAACAATTATAGCGCTATAGGAGTAGCACACCACCCGACGGGGTTTTGTTAAGTTTTATACTATACGGTGTCGATTACTTCGGTTTCGAGGGATGCTATTTATTATACATAACGGTCTCGTCACTTTTGAGGCGAGGGATGCTAAATACTAAATACTAAATACTAGTGGACACTAGAGTTGACATATCGCATTGCATGATAGTTTGACTTTGTATACCAAATGTGTTGGATTGAAAATACATTTTATACACACGACACGAGTCTAAAACTTGTGTACTCGCCAATACCTTTGTATTGAACTATGCTTTTAAAACATGTTGCAGGTTTAGCGATGATGCATGGAATCTAGTAGGATGCTTAGATACACACTTTAAAATTTGTATTTTATTTGTATTGTATTCCATTATCCATGTTGTATTTGTTTCAAACTCTTGAAATTGATTCTTTAGAAATGAAATGAAATTTTCTATTTAAATACTTGTTATGATCATTAGTGTTATGAAGTCTCTTGCAATCTATTTCGTCTCACTCCGATGTTTTCGCCATCGGTTGGGGTGTGACAGCAACTTTATTGTGTTGTTAGCGGGTTGGTACATTGGTGGGTAATTGATACAATCAAACGGGTTATTAGGTTGTATAGTGAATCTTAAAAACTATCCTTGATAACTAATCAAGTTCATTAATTCCAAGGCCATGTATATGTGGTGTTTTGAATATGTAAACGGGTTTTTGTGTTAAACTTGAAATCGCGATTCTGGGTGGGAGTTACTTTTCTTTAATATATAATAATTTTTTAGTTAAGCACTAACCACAAATTCCCCATGGATACGATACCCTACTTACACTATGTACGTAGTTTATTTAGGTTTTTGATTGACCCTTACGACAGTCATCACTGTAGCTGTAATTTTTTAGATATATTTAGTGTTTGACAGAATAGCTGGAGTTTTTAATAAAATGTATAAAATGACCAAAATGGACATAACTAAAAATTTAAAAAGTTTATGCATTAAAAAGTTCTTTATCTTTAGATGTTAAAATAGTCATTTTTTTTCCTTAAAAGCTTGTAGCTCCTTCTAAACGCTACTGACGAGGTATGACCCGGATCGGCTAACCCGACCCGGGCATTACCTATTATTTTATTAAAAATAATTAAATATAAACGATTATTCTAGAATATTCCATTCTGCATGGATAAATCACGTAACCAAATCCCCAACTTTTTGGGAAGATCATGCAAATCCCTAACTTATCGGAGCCCATCCTAAGTTGAGGGAAACCCTAATGGTAAGCTATAAATAGAGGTAAACATCTAAGGTATGATCATCTAGCTCTCGTTTACTCTCTCTCTATGCACTTATATTTTCTCCCAAACCGAGACTTATTCTCACGCCGGAGGGTGGTTATAGGAATAACCCTATTCCTGTAACGAGTCCTAATGTTGTTCTGTTTTGCAGCTAGCAGTTCAGATCGCCAAGAGTTGAAGTCCTAGTCGGATACTACCGTGAAGGTTAGTGTTTCTTCATTGGCGCCACCCGTGGGACCTTTCGGTAACAACAGCAAGACTGAACCCAATGGCAAGCGATCAGAACATTGCCATAACACCGAGTTAGGCGATGTTAACTAGCAATCCATTGCTAGAAAAGAACCCTGTTACCACCATGCCAGCCTCGCCGGCTGTGACCAGATCTCTCGACTTGGAATTTGAAGCGGAAGGACCACTACCAGGTTTTACAGGCACCACCGCTGTCTCTTCTGGGACGACGGCGGCAGACCTATTCTCATATACTTCTCTGCAGTTCCGATCAGTCGAACCAACCGCAACAGGCACTAATGTCTTCACCCCAGCAGCAACCACGAGTGCACAGACTATACATCATAGCACTATGCCGGTTATCACATCTGCAAGCCCAAGTACTGTCATACCGCAGGTGAGCATCCCTTAATACTATCAGCCCTCGGTCACCTACGCCATGCCGCTTTTATACTCGGCAGCACTAACGGCGGCGTTATCCACTCCACCCCATCAACCAATTGTTATGCCGGCGGGAATCATGAACGACCCGGTTAGGCCGGGAAATCAAGCTTACTTTCCAGGACACTATTACGCGCCCTCATACGGGTATTTACCTCCATACAATACCCTGACATACACTCCTCAGGGGCGGCGCAAGGCTTTGCTCAGCAGTCGCCATACGCGGCTTATATGCCACCTTGGTGGACTTTTCCAACATCCCAGCCAGCCTACTGTCAGACTCCACCAACAGCGGAACCTGTGTATGATAGAGGAAACGCATCTAGGCCTCGTTTTTCTCCGAGCGGGGGCCCAGCTCTACATTACACACCACCCCGGTTCAACACCCTGTTACCCAGGGAACCAGCCAGAGCGGTGTAATTCCTCCAATACAACCTATCAATGTCGAAGAAGACGGCCTCACCAGACCTTATAAACCAGTGGATGCTACTTTTATGTCCAAGTTCACCAGAAGAATAGCTGAAGCTCCAATTAAGGAAAAACCCAAGATGCCTCAAACTGTGGGCAAATACGATGGTCTAGGCGACCCCGATGACCATCTTAACCTGTTCAAGAGCACTGGGGAAGTAGCCTGTTGGCCCATGCCCCTCTGGTGCAAGATGTTTGTCCAAACTCTGGTAGGAGCAGCCCGGGTCTGGTGGGATAGTTTGCCTGTCGGGGAAATTGATAGCTTTGAAGATCTAGAGGCCAAGTTCACGTTGCAATTCAGCCAGCAGAGAAGGCACACAAAGGACCGAAACGAACTCCTTCACATTCGTCGGCGAGCCAATGAAATAGTGGAAAGTTTCATCGTAAGATTCAACAAAGAAAGACGGGCAATCCCAGGTGTCACAAACGATCTAGCGTGTGGTGCTTTCCTACAAGGGATAAATGACGATGAATTGCTAAGAACACTCTTTGGGAGGGACGGTGTACCTCCCACCATAGATGAAATTCTAAGGATAGCCAAGGTGTACGTTACACAAGAAATAACCGTGGCAGCTAGTCACGCGGCTAACAGAAAGAAAGAGGCTCAGAAAAGCCAGGATGACAAAGAGCAGCGGAGTTCTAAGGGTAAAGGTAGGGGAGACCGATACCAGAAAGGTGACAGGGCGGACTCGCGGTACGATCGATCTAGAAGCACCTACTCAAGAAACGAGTCCTCTTCTAAACCGCGGTCCGATTACCCTAACTTGAGCAAAACGCCAGCAGAGATTCTGGCCTCTGAAAACCTCAATTTTAATCCTCCGAAGTCGCTGAATAACCCCAACAAAGACACCAGCAAGTACTGTGAGTACCACAAAGGGAGCGACCATGATACGAATGACTGTTTTCAATTAAAGAAGCAGATCAAGTATTTCGTGAAGGCGGGTAAATTGGCTCATCTGGTGCGAGACATCAAACAGGCCCGCTCCCCATCAAAGAAGAAAACGATAAAGGGGCGGGTAAGAGGCCACGAGAGCTAAACATGGTGTGCGCCGATAAGGGAAAGGGGGCTAAACGGAGTTTCTCCACGCTCGAACCCTGGATACTGGCAACCATGACAACCGAGCCACGCGTGGAAGATTTGCACCTCACCACTGACGCCCTTATCATATCCGCTGCGGTAGGTGATTATAATATGAGGAGGATCCTGGTGGACACCGGGAGTTTCGAAGATATCATCTACGAGCATTACTTCAATAGAATGCAACCAGAAGACAGAAAACTGCTTGAGTCAGTGCACGCCCCTATTAAAGGTTTCACTGGAGAGAAGGTCGATCCGATTGGCCAAATTACTTTCCCCGTTACATTCGGATAAACCCCCCGGGAAAGAACCATACTCCTTACATTCCTTGTGGTACGCACTGAGTCTTACCACAATGTGATTATTGGAAGAATTACCCTGGGAAAACTGGATACTATAGTATCCGCGGCGCGTGGGTTCATGAAGTTCCCAACCCCGCGGGGCATCGCAACGGTATACCGGGATAAAATGGGAGAAGTATTGGACACCAAAAGATGACGTCAAGGGCCTACCAGAGCCATCGGTCCGGAAAGGTGGGTTTTAAGCACACGCCATCCAGAGCTGACAGTAACAATAGGGGACAGCCTCTCCCCTAAGGTCAAAAACAACCTGAAATAGCTGCTAAGAAGGAACGTCGACATCTTTGCTTTTGAGCACTCTGACATGACTGGGATACCCCGGGATAAGGCAGAACACAAGCTGGCAACACTCCCGGGCATTAAACCCGTCGCACAAGGTAAACGCAGCATGGCTCCGGATCGAAAAGCAGCGATAGGCAAAGAAGTACGAACGTTGGTCGAAGCTGGAATTCTCAGGGAAACAAAGTATCACACATGGGTATCAAACCCTGTGATGGTCAAGAAACCAGACGGCACATGGCAGATGTGCATCGACTTTAAGGATCTGAATAAAGCATGCCCCAAAGATGCCTACCCACTGCCTGAGATGGACTTTAAGGTTGACTCTTTGGTCCCTTATAGGTATAAGTGCTTCTTAGATGCTTATAAGGGTTACCACCAGATCAAAATGTCCAGAGAAGACGAAGAAAAAACGGCGTTTCATACCGATGTGGACATCTTTTGTTACACCAAAATGCCTATTGGCCTGTGAAACGCCAGAGCCACATATCAGCAGCTCCTGGACAAGGCTTTCGAAAAACAAATCGGTAGAAACTTGGAAGTATACATCGACGATCTGGTAATCAAGAGCAGAGAAGAAAAACAAATGTTTGAAGACATTGAAGAAACATTCCAAAGGCTCAGAGAATACAATATTAAGCTCAACCCCAAGAAATGTTCATTCGGGGTTGAAGATGGCAAGTTCTTGGGTGGTGGTCACCCGGGACGGCTTTAAAGCTAACCCGGAAACGGTAGCCGCCATAACTCGGATGCCTTCCCCTAGGACTTTGAAAGAGGCGCAAGCGTTAAATGGGCGTCTAGTGGCCATAAACAGATTTCTGGCAAGACACGCCGAGAGATCTTTGCCATTTATAAAGACGTTGAAAGATTGCCTTAACAAGAAAAACTTCAAATGGACCAGCGAAGCAGAAGAAGCCTTGCAAGACATGAAGCGTTTCATCGAGAAACTACCCATGTTGGCAGCGCCATATCTAGAAGAACTACTCAAAATGTACCTGGCGGCTGCTCATTACGCGGTAAGCGCGGTACTCATGGTGGAAAGAGATGGGAAACAAACACCTATATATTACATCAGCCGAGTTCTAGCGGGACCGAAACGCGGTATCCAACACTCGAAAAATTGGTCCTAGGACTAGTTCACGCTACCCGACGACTCAGAAGGTATTTTCAAGGGCATCGTGTGCAGGTCTTAATAAATTATCCGCTATAGCAAATTTTGGACAAGCCAGAGATCTCCGGAAGATTGGCTAAATGGGCGATCGAGTTGGGAGCCCTGGATATCGAATATCGAAAGCGAACAACAATCAAGGGGCAGGTGAACGCCGATTTCTTGGCTGAAATTCCTGATGGTGAAACTATACAGGATCCCGCAATCCAGGACATCCCGGAATCCAGCACAGCCAGGCAAACTTGGAAGCTTTACACTGACGGATCATCCAGGGGGAAAGGTTCCGGGGCGGGTCTAATGTTGATAAGCCCAGATGAAATAAAGCTGATGTACACCTTACATTTTGATTTTGAATGCTCCAACAATGAAGCAGAATATGAGGCGCTACTCGAGGGCTTCAGGATGGCCCAATCTATGGGAGCCACGAGAGTCGACGCGTATGTTGACTCTTTGCTGGTCAATAACCAAGTAAACGAGACTTACGAGGCTAAAGACGAATCAATGGCAAAGTATCTGGCTAAAACCAAGGAGCTCATAGCTTCCTTTGACAGTGTCACGCTTAACCACGTCCACAGGGGAAAAAACCAAATAGCAGACGCCTTGAGCAAACTTGCTACCTCGGGTATGGAAAAAGAAGTAAAGGTAGAAACATCGCAAACACCTTCCATTGAACCCCGGGAAGTGTCCGCCATAATAGCGGAAGACCCCTGTTAGTACACTCCAATATTAAAATTCCTCACAAAGGGGGAATTACCTCCTGCCAGAGGCGAAGCCCAAAAGATCCAAACCAAGGCATTGCAATATGAAGTAGACAATGGCGTCCTATACTAGAAGTTATACTTGGGGCCACTGCTACGGTGCATATCCCCAGCAGAGGCAAAATATCTAATCCAAGAAATACATTCTGGCATATGTGGCATTCATGCGGGACAACGAGCAGTTGTTGCCAAAATTCACAGCGCCGGGTACTACTGGCCAGGGATGCACGAAGACGCGGTAGATGAACTCAGAAGGTGCCGCGGTTGCCAAAAATTTGCTCCTCAAACACTCCGTCCCAAGAACAACTTAATCCCTGTCACAGCTTCCTGGCCTTTCCAGAAATGGGCGGCCGACATCGTGGGGCCATTCCCGCTGGCCCCCGGGAAGCTAAATACCTAATCGTGGCAATCGACTATTTCACCAAGTGGGTTGAAGCCAAACCTTTGGCTAAAATAACCGCTGAAAACGCCTAAAAGTTCCTGTGGGAGCACATAGTGTGTCGATTTGGATTACCGTTATACTTGGTGAGTCATAATGGAACGCAATTCACCGATAGGGTCTTACAAGATTGGTGTGCAGAACTTCAGATTCAACAAATCTTCACATCGGTAGCACATCCCCAAGGAAACGGCCAGGTGGAGCGGGAAAACAGGAGTTTGCTGGATGGCATAAAAAGAAGGCTAGGTTATGAAGGAAGCTCCTGGGTTGAAGAACTGCTAAATGTCCTCTGGGCACATCGAACAATGCCCAAGACAAGTAACAATGAAACTCCCTTCAGCCTAACCTATGGCGCGGAAGCAATCATACCCGCGGAAGTTGGATTGCCCTCGCTACGGCATCTCACTACCAATGATGACAATGACAGGCTCCTGAGGGAAGGCCTAGATCTACTAGAAGAAAGGCGTGAGGCAGCCGCCATCAGCGAGGCAAAGTATAAGAAAACTCTGGAAAAATATTATAATCAGTGCGTGGCTTAGCATGCTTTCAAGGAAGGCGAACACGTCATGCGTGATAATGAAGCCAGTAGAGCGGAACCCGCAGGCAAATTGGGACCCAACTGGGAAGGCCCCTACGTCATTCAAGAAGACTTAGGCAAAGGGGCCTACCACCTATCTAGGTTAGATGGTACCGTGGTTCCCAGTAGTTAGAACACGGCTCAATTAAAGAAATGTTACATGTAAGGCCCTACCCCTAACGGCGGGTTTGATTGTTTTTCCTTTTTACAAGCAAGTGTAATCCATCTCCAACGATGTCTCTTTGTTCTTTTTAAGTAATTGAGTTAATAAAAGTTTTTTCCTTTTTATTATTATTTCTCATTACTTACATGCACAATAACATTTACCATCGCATCCATATTGCACTTTACGGTACAAACAATTACCATCGCATTTAAACTACACATAACGGTAAAAAAGTATCCTTGACACGAAACATTTTTCATATATAAGTTAAAGGAGCATAAATATACAACGCTAAGAGTGGGTATCTTGGTAATAGATACATTAACCACTGCAAAAAAGATAGGTATTTTGGTAATAAATACATACAACTATCTTACAAAAAACCAAATACTTGTCCCTGTTGCTAAATACCAACATATGGGAACCAAAAAACGAACATGTTCTAAAAAACCTACTTCTGGGAAAGCGTTGCTCTCACCTCTGCAGGGGTGTGCAACGCCACACCATAACATTCCAACGGGCGAGGATCAACGATCAAGTCATCGACATTCTCCTCATCCACCGGAAGAGCCACAACCTCCCGATCACCAACCAGGTTTTTACCGGAACGGCCACTGCGGCACCGTTCGTACACCAATTCACAGCGTTGAACATGATCAGGTGGAAAGGCTCCCATCAGAGCATCAGCTGATAGTGAAACCACACTTGCATCAGCTCTAGAAGGACCTTCATATATGACACTCTTACAAGACCGGCTAACCCGGGGAAAAGCATCACCGGAGTGCACCTTCCTTCCTTTGATCATCTCCTCCGTGACCAGAATTTGGAGATGAATCAAACCATCTACTGCATCCAATCGTCGAAAAATGTCGGAAAGTCTCAGCTTATAGCACTTCCGGCTCATCTTTTCGAATTACCAAATTTGGAAAAAGTAACTTAATTTATAGAAGTTTAAACAGTTTGAAAGTGATGACGACAACACAATTAATGAAAAGTAATCATCAAACGTCAAATCGCCACATTTCAGGCAAACGTCGACGTCATTCATCATGATATTAGCATTAAATGTCTAACACAAAATCAAGTGTTTGCACATAACCCAAGCATAACAGTGTTTACACAAAATATCTGAAGAACAGTGTACATAAAAATAAAATAAAAACACTCATTCCTCCTCCGACTCTTCCGCGGGGTCCAACATTAGGCGTAAGGAGTCCACGCCATCTTCGTTCACTTTATCCATCAGATCAGCATACGCGGTGAGCGGCTCATTGCACGCCGCTTCAAGAGCATCTTCCATATCACCCTGAAGTTTGCCTCTCGCTGTGTGGAACTAGGGAGTAATCTTCTCTGATTGTTGGCACTCAAAGTAGCCCTTGTAAACACCATCATGATGGTCGGATTGATAAGTTGCGGCAGAGAGGCGGTCCAACAACGCTGTAAAAGACCCCGACTGACGGAGATACTCAAAAGCCCCAAACAGGCCATTGGTTATCAGCCAATTCCTGTCACCCCGTAGTTCAGCCAGCTGGCTGGTCAGGCTGTCCACCTCGGCGTTTGTTTGTTCCAAAGCATTTTCCGCCTCCATAAGGCGTGCCTGATGGGTGGTGGAAGACTCAACCAATTTGTTTCTCTCGGAAACAAGGGAATCGCATTGTTGTTGAACCTCCCTAAGCCGTGCTTCCCGCTCCTCCAGCTCAACCTGGTTCGCCTGAACCTTAGCGTTAGACGCTTCTACCTCAACTGTTAAAGCCTCGTACCGCTCCTGTACCTGAGACACAAAATCAGTGTTAATTCGGAACTTTTCCATCTTGGCAGACATTTCAGATCTCACCTTTTGGGCCTCGGTAATAGCTTTACGCTCCAATTCTTCTTGAACAGTTTTGGCATGAACAAGGACCCGGTCCTTCTCCGCTAAAACGCGGGCCCACAATATTCTCTCTTTAGCAAGATGGGCGGTCACCCGCTTAAGGTCATCCTCTACCTTATTTTTCTCCGACACAAACCTGCTCTCCCTCAAACCAGCGGCCTGGAGCTGACTCTCCAACCTGTACTTTTCGTCCTTCAACTCCTGAATAGTAGCCCGCGCTTGGTGGAGCTCATTGCTATCATGCATCCACCTACGCCGGATCTCTGCAAGCCTCCGGGGCTGACTAACGGAGTCCACCATAGTGGAATTCATCAAATTTTCATTGTTTAACCCCTCAACATACGCTGACTCAGGCGGGGGGTATGCCCGCTCAACCCAGTGCTGAATCACTGGGGGGAAAATCAGTCTCGAAGACTCAGTAATTTTCCACCGGGGCTGGTAGCGTTTATCTTGCATGTTGGGATCCCAGTTGATGGTAGGAAAATAAAGATCATCACCCAAACGGGCCCCATCATCAGCGATCCCGCTACTGGACCCTCCAGCATTGCTCACGGCGGTATCCCCGGCACTAGTTGCCTCGTGAGCAGCAAACACCATAGGTGTCTCCTTTCCAGTTGCAGAGAAAATGCTGAAAGGAGAGTCAAACAAGGAGGAAGGGGTAATACTGGAAGGTAGCGATGTAGACACCGGACTAGTGGTCATCGTCACAATAGCGGTGGGCATAGGAGGCGGAAGTGTACAGCTGACATTAGCGGTAACACTGGTCTGAAATATGAGCTCAGAAAGGCTTGGTCCGCTAGTGGCGGAAGTCATGGTATCCACATATGTTAGGAGGGAAGAAGACACACCCTCAACTTGAACTACAGCTGAAGAACCTGTGTTAAAATCAGAAGTTCAGCAACATAGAACACAAAGTCCACAATGACACCCACAGACAAAATTACTTACCAAGGGTCATGGCGTAAGCGGTTTGCATAGCCTCGAAAGCCGTCAGAGCAGGTACAGTAAAAGTCTTGCGTTTTTACGACACATGGGTCGGACTTGTCAACTCAGCAGCAGTAACAGCAGCACTCCCAGCGGGTGCAGTCACGCCAACCGAGGAAGTAGCGGCCCCCGCGGCCATGTACTTTCTCCCGGTGACCTTTATTCAGCTCGTTTTCTTCTCTATGGCAGCAACATTGTTCCCCCCACTAGGGGGGAGGCTGGGAAATATAAACAGCCAGGTCCGCCGGTACAGCTGGCAGCAAAAACTGCTCCAAGTGAATCTTTAGAACATCTGGTTCCTGTTCACCAAGCACGCGGTCCGCGACCCTTAAGGCAGCATTCCGCGGGGGATCCACAAAGTCAAACAAGCTCCATTTACCTGTGACACGTACACATGTCAGTTTATACAGCTGGCAAAACATATGCAAATGCAAAAGCTACATACCTACATCATCCCTCCGAAAAGAAGGATACAACTTTATATCACGCCATAACAGGCTCATTCCCGCCATCACCAACGCCCCCTTCGGGATTACTGTGCACTCAGAAGGGTGCCCACATAGTTTCGTATAAAGAGCGTTGGCCACGAAGGCATCTTTTGGAGGAGCTTCGTCTTTAACCTTGTCCTTCGGTCCCATCTCCCTCCACTGCATCTCTCCGGGAATGACATCGGCATCGATATAGATGAACTTTTTCTTCCAGTCCTTATCCTTGGAACTAGTAGGAATGTCTCTCAAGCAAGATACATCGGTGTCCCTTCTGTCGAAAGTAAAAAAGGGGGATTTCCATACAAGGACGAAAAAAGCCCTAAAAACGAGGAGTTCAGGGATATGCCCTAAGGCGATACAGGCAAACTCGAACTGTCGGAGTTTAACCAACCCTAACGGATGTAGTTGGGAAATGTGGATGGGATAATGGTCAAGGACCAACTTGCAGAACTTGGTGATCGGCAATCGGAAGTTGCAAAACTTGAAAAAATCACTAAACAGAGTGTTTTTACCTTTCTTCAACGGAAATGCCGCATCTGTCTTCGACGGCAACACCGGATTCCACTCTGCCCTAATATCGTAATCTTGAAGAAGATTGTTGAACGAAGTCTGCCCCCATTTGACATACAGGGCATCGGGAGCTTACTGGGGCAGATGAAGAGGATTCGCCGGCCTTTGAGGCCATTTTTCGATTCAAGAAAGTGAAGGAAGTGGTTGTGCACAAGGAAATGAAATTCAAAACCCTAAATAGGAACTCTATTTATACGGAATAGCAACTTTTCGAATTCGAAAAGACAAACGGACGGGAACACGCGTCAGAACAGGGTAGTGACAGCTGTCATCTTAATGATGATTTAACTGTCACATCTTTTCCCATCGCCGCCATTTTTTCAAAAAACATAACGGTACCCCACTCGAGAAACTTGCACTCAAAAGGGGGAAATTGTGACTTTTCCTTTTTTAGTCCGATTTCATGAATTGCATTTCATAACTTCGGACTAGGGAGACAAGACGAGGTATGACCCGGATAAGCTAACCCGACCCGGGCATTACCTATTATTTTATTATAAATAATTAAATATAAACGATTATTCTAGAATGTTCCATTCTGCATGGATAAATCACGTAACCAAATCCCCAACTTTTTGGGAAGATCATGCAAATCCCTAACTTATCGGAGCCCATCCTAAGTTGAGGGAAACCCTAATGGTAAGCTATAAATAGAGGTAAACATCTAAGGTATGATCATCTTGCTCTCGTTTACTCTCTCTATACACTTATATTTTCTCCCAAACTGAGACTTATTCTCACGCCGGAGGGTGGTTACATGAATAACCTCATTCCTGTAACGAGTCCTAACGGTGTTCTGTTTTGCAGCTAGCAGTTCGGATCGCCAAGAGTTGAAGTCCTAGTCGAATACTACCGTGAAGCTTAGTGTTTCTTCAGCTACTAATAGGAGCGTTCAACCAAAAGTTTCAAGCTCCTAACTTAAAAGTTTCAAGCTCCTTCAACCAATGTAGAATGTGTATATTTAAGGGATACAAGTTCTCGTATAAACTACAAATGAAATTATATCCAAAACAATGTAGAATTCATGATTTTGGTGCATTTTAATCCAAACTCATGCATTAATCAATAATCGATTTATAAATGTAAAAAATTTTAACTTGAATGTTTTATCTTCACATAAAAGCACGTGAGAATCCCACTATTTTACAACACTTCAGTATCAACAAGTATGAAGTAATATGGCTTTCATGGGCAAACACATTTACTATCCAAAGTCATCCCACACAGTCGAATATGCTCCTCATGAAGTTAATTTCCACGATTAGCATCCATAAAGTATGTTGACCACGACTCAAATAGCAATTACCATTTTTAGGTTGGTTCATGTTGGGTTATCATTTCGGTAGGACATCAATGCTACATATACATAAAATTACAGAAGGATTACGGACCGCCTATCTGTCAGTGAACGAGCCACAACGTTCTACTTTCGAGAATCTAATAACTAACTTTTAATGAATCACTAACTGATTAGTTGTCGCTAAATGTTCCCACGTCATCTGGTCGGAAATCCCTGGGTGATTCTTCTTTTTGTAGTTCATATCTTTAAGTGGTATCACCTTTGCATTTTATTTTAATATTCTAAAGGACATTATAGTCATTTTTTTAAAAATTATTTATAGAGTTAATGTCTATCCATTTGTGGGATCAAAGGGCCGGCTCTTAGGCTAGCCAACCCATACTGTCGTTCGAGGCCCAAATTTTCAAAGGGCTCGAATGGTTTTTATAAACTTTTATATATATATATATATATAGTGAATTATATATTTAATATATGCATTCATTTGTTGTACATAAAATTGTTGGTTGTGGAATGAAAAAAACTGTCTCAAAATGATAACGTAGAGATCTCAGGTTCAAGCATTGGCTCCCGCACCAAGTGATTATATTTTTTAAGTTCATTTCCTTTTACCACAATTTTGGGCCCAGTTTTTTTTTATTTTCGCCTGTGGCCTAAATTATCTTGAGAGTTCTCGGAATGGTTCTCAAAGTTTTTTTATTTCTCCCAGGGCCTAAATTGATTCAGGTGACGGTTCTCAAAGTTTTTTTTATTTCTCCCATGGCCTAAATTGATTCTGGAGACGGTTCTGAAGTTTTTTTTATTTCCCCCAGGGCCTAAATTGATACAAATGTGTCATGTATGTGCACAATATTCGTCTATGGGTATGTTTGGCAAAAGTAGCTGGTGGCTGGTGGCTGTAAGCTGGTAGCTGTAGCTGTGATTTTTTAGATATATTTAGTGTTTGGCAGAATAGCTGGAGTTTTTAATAAAATGACCAAAATGTACATAACTAAAAATTTAAAAAGTTTGTGCATTAAAAAGTTCTTTATCTTTAGAGGTTAAAATTGTCATTTTTTTCCTTAAAAGCTTGTAACTCCTTCTAAACGCTACTAATAGGAGCGTTCAATCAAAAGTTTCAAGCTCCTTCAACCAAATAAGGCTTTTTATTGAGTAGAAGCTTTTTCTTAAAAGATTAATGTAAGCTTCATGCCAAAGATATCATGTATGTGTAATTTTTCAGAAAGTTGGGAACAAAACTGCAATACGAGCAAAATTCATGGACGTTCTGTTTAATTAATGCTAAAATAAATTAAAACCCGAAAAAAAAAAATATCAAGCAGCGACTTTGACTTCTTTACCGGAAACTAGTGGCTGCTGAGAATTTGACTTCTTTATTCAAGCAGCGACTTTTTAAGGAAGACCGTTCATGTGATCCCGTAATATCCTCTTCCGTAAATCCATCCTAGGAATGCAAGTAAATAACAGTTAAGTCTTTCTCAACAAAAAGATCCAACTTCAATTCATCAAATCATATCATCAGTTTCTTTCCCTGTAATTATGTATTTCAACTCAACAAACGAGTATCTCCGACTTGTATATGGTCTCAAGACTTACAGGATTATTAACAGGATACGGATACTCTATAGCCCGATTAGAACTCCAAAACCATTTCAGCGCACCTATGTTTTGGATTGGGATGTACATCGCATTGGCATCTCTGGTTTGCATCATTGCCATGGTGGCTGATTTATTACACGGTTTCCGTAGCAGAAAGCTATGGTTTCCGTGTAAGTATTTTAGAATTAATGCTGCTTTTCTCACCA
Source organism: Helianthus tuberosus (assembly GCA_030545235.1). Classification (NCBI taxonomy): domain Eukaryota; kingdom Viridiplantae; phylum Streptophyta; class Magnoliopsida; order Asterales; family Asteraceae; genus Helianthus; species Helianthus tuberosus. Next base: position 8,961,590 of record CM060408.1, read on the forward strand.
TAATATCTGTTGCAATGAAATTGCCTGTGGATCTAACTGGTTCCATGCTGGTTGGCGTAGACAAAGCGGCAAAGCTAGGAAGCATGGCCTTTATGTGCACCATGATGGCTAATTTATTGCCTTGTTTAGCAACCATGGGCAGCAATGAGCTTTTGTCAAACATCATAGCTTTGTGTGTTCTTGTCATCACCTTGGTTGTCAATGTTTGCATTCAAATACAAACTGGAGTTCTATCCACGTATGCCTATCAATTGGGTCGCCTTGAACTCCCAATTATAGTTAAAACCAAAACCATAGATAAAATAGCCTCCATTTATGTGATTTTCTTAGTTGTGTTGTTAATGGTACATGTATGTTCATCTGTAGCGATTCTAAAATCCAAAAAGATTATAGAATCCAAATACCAACAAGGGCATGCTAGAGCTTTAAAAGACATTCAACCATCACCAGGAGAACTATTAACACCTGACAAGTTACAAAAGCATGTGAGCAACCACTGGATCATGGCAGGAAGTGGAAGTCCCCAATTCATAACAGCGTGCTTTCACACCACATCTGCTACTGGGGTAATATGTCTTTTAGTCACTTTGTTACACACTTATATTATGTACCGGTACCGAATACCCTTCGGTACCGGTATTTAAAGGTAAAAACCGGTACCGAACTAGTTCACACCTACCAAACACACTCGAAAAAGCTTATTACAAGAAAAGTCTCGAGTCGAGACTTCAAGGTGGGCGCACTTAAGGCAACATGGTTGCGCCTAGCCTGAAAATTGCGCCTAGGCGCACCAGACGAGCGCTTTTGATAACTTTGGTTTTGTTGAAGCACCCGAATCGATGACGAACATCAAACATTGCACTTGATTCAAGACATGAAGAACAAAATGTGAACAAAGATAGAAATATGTAGAAGATGAATCCTTTATTATGAATCAGTCATCACAGATTACACAAACCAAAGGAGTATACATCATCTACAAGCTGGATTTAGATCACAAAGATCTAAACCCTAGCTTTCTCTCACTAACACATAGTCTCTCTGGAGAGGTGCACAAAGCTTCAAGGGTTTTTGATCGATCCCTCATCCATAGATGCTTGCCCTAATCCTATACAACACATATATATAGACTAGGACAAAACTTGGACAAACAATCTACACCAAAACCTTGACTTTTGTCCCTAACAAAAACCCCTGACCCTAGACTTAAAACTTGGACAAATGTCCCTAGGATAAAGTTGGGACTATCTTTCCCTAGGATAAAACTAGGACTAACTTTCTAGACTTGTACAATAAAGACCCTAGCATTTGGAAGGCATGCACTTAACACCCAAAGTGCACTAACAAACTCCCCTTGGTCTTCATGTGGTCTTGAATTCTTCATTATCGTTGACTTTAACTTGGACTTCTGCTTTAGTTGACCAGAACTGATAAGCGACAGTTACCCGGCAGGAACTTCACTTACAGTCTCCCCCTTAACTGTTGCATCAGTTCTGTGTGGCATCAATAATCTTCAGTCACCGGATACTGCACTTACAGACTCCCCCTTGACTGATGATATCATGGCTGCTATCAACTTTGGCTGAGACTTGATCTTTTTGGCAGAGCACAGCGATCTACAACCCTTCTAATAAAAGACTTGCTGACGATCACTTAAGGTCGCTTTGAGAAACCCGAAGAATCCAACATCAAACACTGTAGATCCTCCCCCTCAAACTACTCCCGAATCAAGTTAACGCGAACCGACTTACAACAATATGTGAGAATATCGCTCGATACATTAATCTTCAAACCTAACCGGTGGCAGAAAGAAACATTGGATTTCCAATGCCAAGCCTTGAACACTTCAAATTTCGCAAAGACATGAAGCTTAGTTCGATAAGTTAATAACAAACTGAACTTTGTAAAAGTACATCCACCATCTTGATCAGAGGTCTTCAACCCTTCATGTATGATCTCATCTCGTCACGAATCTTCATGAATCAATCTCCTATCTTCACGAATCCCCTGAATCCCCAATGGCTTTCATCTCCGACCTTCCCCTCAAATCAAGAAGCCCCACATTATTTCGAGACCAGAACTAATCTTCTCTACTCTAAATAGCAACTTAATAGGGCTCAATCTTCAACTAGTCACCAACCGAGAATTCAACTTCATCACGTCAACACTTGATTAATAACATAAACACACGTGACAAAAACTCCATCACACACGAGCTATTTCACGCACAAGCTTTATATTTACAAAGAAAATAGGAACTTAAAAATTTTTACTCTCCCTTTTTCTTTGTAAACAATACAGAAATCCAAGCAAATCTTATTCTCTTCACCTCCTCACTTGATCCGGACAACATAAGTACCATAAAACTTTTCGATAATCCGAAACCGACTTCAAGTCTTCAAACTACGCATAATTCTGACTCTTAGTTAGTTATCCGGTACCCCAGGTAACCCGGAATAACTAGAAAAACTCGGAACATGCACAACTCGAAACTTCCGAACTACACAAGCTTCTAAACTTGGTTAAAAATCCGGTACCCCAGGTAACCCGGAATTCTTGAAAATTTGGAACTCGTAAAACCCGAAAGCTCTTGAAACCTCGGATCAAGTCATTGAGCAGTACTTAGAGTACAAAGGAATTCGAAACAAGCAAAGAAATAAAGGAAACTCTGAGGAAACCCGGAAGCACGAAACCAGATTTAAAGGTCGAACCTCAAAAGCTGACTGTGAAATCCGACTGTGTTGAAAACTCGGGAAACAAACAATCTTGAATGTTTAAAACTCGGAACAACAGTCTCGACTGTCTAAAAACTCGGAAAAGCTGTTTCACACTTTAAAAACTCGGACACTCTTGTTTAAGCTGCAAAACTCAGAATCACAGTCTTTTCACCTATTCAAATCTCGGACAATACTCAGAAACATTTACTTCACTACTCGGACAAACCAAAGAACATAAAGAAAACTCGGAACTTTTGATCCTCTGTTCATAAAAAATCAGAAACAATATCACAAGATAATAATCGGACAGTTGAAACTATGCAAAACTCGGAACACTTGAAAGATTCAATATCACAGATTTGGAAACTCGGCAGTCTTAAAACTGTAACAAGGACTCGGAGACTACATAAAAACTCGGAGTATGTTGAAACTCCGACTCACGTTGAAACTGTTTGAAAGTCGGACTCACGTTGAACAGGTTTGAAAGTCGGACTACATAAAAACTGTTTGAAAGTCGGACATAACTCAAAAAAAAATTCGGACATAACTCAGAGTAAAAGTCGGACTATATAAGTGATCACAAAAACTCGGACTTGTTTCAAAAGTGAGTGCCGATGTTTTGATTTAAACATCGGACACAGGTTTTGATTTCAAGGCCGAGGTTTGAAACTCGGACACAAGGCCGAGGTTTGATCCAAAACTCGGATTTCAACGTGTTAACAAGATAAAAAACTCGGACCTAATACTCTTGAAGCTCGGACAAGGATGAAGTGCAATGATCACTTAAATAGCCATGTCTTGAATAACCATGTTTCTCAAACTCGGACTTAAATGGAAGTAAAAACTCGGACCAAGTCTGAAACTGAAACTCGGAACAATTAACACAAATATCAAAAATTCAGAACAGTTGGATCGTTGAAAAACTCAGAGTAGTTAACCACAAAGTCAAAACTCAGACAAGCCTCCAGTAACTAATCTCCGGACTTTCTCCCTAGTGTGACTTCACACTAGTTCACCAAAACCCCGGAAACACAAACACAGAGTTTTAAACTCAGACAAACCTTTTTGGATCAAAACCCTAGATCTCCAAAAACCCAGCAGTTTTCTCCAACACAGCTCGAATATCTTCATATCAGGACCAAAATCTTCACGTCTTCAAGATGTTTGGCGGGAACAAACATCAAATCAAGAGCAATGGTGATTCGGAAGGCGGTTAGACCATTCCGAATCGGTAACCATGCTCTGATACCATTGTTAAAGCACCGGATCGATGACGAACATCAAACATTGCACTTGATTCAAGACATGAAGAACAAAATGTGAACAAAGATAGAAATACGTAGAAGATGAATCCTTTATTATGAATCAGTCATCACAGATTACACAAACCAAAGGAGTATACATCATCTACAAGCTGGATTTAGATCACAAAGATCTAAACCCTAGCTTTCTCTCACTAACACATAGTCTCTCTGGAGAGGTGCACAAAGCTTCAAGGGTTTTTGATCGATCCCTCATCCATAGATACTTGCCCTAATCCTATACAACACATATATATAGACTAGGACAAAACTTGGACAAACAATCTACACCGAAACCCTGACTTTTGTCCCTAACAAAAACCCCTGACCCTAGACTTAAAACTTGGACAAATGTCCCTAGGATAAAGTTGGGACTATCTTTCCCTAGGATAAAACTAGGACTAACTTTCAAGACTTGTACAATAAAGACCCTAGCATTTGGAAGGCATGCACTTAACACCCAAAGTGCACTAACAAACTCCCCTTGGTCTTCATGTGGTCTTGAATTCTTCATTATCGTTGACTTTAACTTGGACTTCTGCTTTGGTTGACCAGAACTGATAAGCGACAGTTACCCGGCAGGAACTGCACTTACAGTCTCCCCCTTAACGGTTGCATCAGTTCTGTGTGGCATCGATAATCTTCAGTCACCGGATACTGCACTTACAGACTCCCCCTTGACTGATGATATCATGGCTGCTATCAACTTTGGCTGAGACTTGATCTTTTTGGCAGAGCACAGCGATCTACAACCCTTCTAATAAAAGACTTGCTGACGATCACTTAAGGTCGCTTTGAGAAACCCGAAGAATCCAACATCAAACACTGTAGATCCTCCCCCTCAAACTACTCCCGAATCAAGTTAACGCGAACCGACTTACAACAATATGTGAGAATATCGCTCGATACATTAATCTTCAAACCTAACCGGTAGCAGAAAGAAACATTGGATTTCCAATGCCCAGCCTTGAACACTTCAAATTTCGCAAAGACATGAAGCTCAGTTCGATAAGTTAATAACAAACTGAACTTTGTAAAAGTACATCCACCATGTTGATCAGAGGTCTTCAACCCTTCATGTATGATCTCATCTCGTCACGAATCTTCATGAATCAATCTCCTATCTTCACGAATCCCCTGAATCCCCAATGGCTTTCAACTCAGACCTTCCCCTCAAATCAAGAAGCCCCACATTATTTCGAGACCAGAACTAATCTTCTCTACTCTAAATAGCAACTTAATAGGGCTCAATCTTCAACTAGTCACCAACTGAGAATTCAACTTCATCACGTCAACACTTGATTAATAACATAAACACACGTGACAAAAACTCCATCACACATGAGCTATTTCACGCACAAGCTTTATATTTACAAAGAAAATAGGAACTTCAAAATTTTTACTCCCCCTTTTTCTTTGTAAACAATACAGAAATCCAAGCAAATCTTATTCTCTTCACCTCCTCACTTGATCCGGACAACATAAGTACCATAAAACTTTTGATAATCCAAAACCGACTTCAAGTCTTCAAACTACGCATAATTCTGACTCTTAGTTAGTTATCCGGTATCCCAGGTAACCCGGAATAACTAGAAAAACTCGGAACATGCACAACTCGAAACTTCCGAACTACACAAGTTTCTAAACTTAGTTAAAAATCCGGTACCCCAGGTAACCCGGAATTCTAGAAAATTTGGAACTCGTAAAACCCGAAAGCTCTTGAAACCTCGGATCAAGTCATTGAGCAGTACTTAGAGTACAAAGGAATTCGAAACAAGCAAAGAAATAAAGGAAACTCTGAGGAAACCCGGAAGCACGAAACCAGATTTAAAGGCCGAACCTCAAAAGCTGACTGTGAAATCAGACTGTGTTGAAAACTCGGGAAACAAACAATCTTGAATGTTTAAAACTCGGAACAACAGTCTCGACTGTCTAAAAACTAGGAAAAGCTGTTTCACACTTTAAAAACTCGGACACTCTTGTTTAAGCTGCAAAACTCGGAATCACAGTCTTTTCACCTATTCAAATCTCGGACAATATTCAGAAATATTTACTTCACTACTCGGACAAACCAAAGAACATAAAGAAAACTCGGAACTTTTGATCCTCTGTTCATAAAAACTCAGAAATAATATCACAAGATAATAATCGGATAGTTGAAACTATGCAAAACTCGGAACACTTGAAAGATTCAATATCACAGATTTGGAAACTCGGCAGTCTTAAAACTGTAACAAGGACTCGGAGACTACATAAAAACTCGGAGTATGTTGAAACTCCGACTCACGTTGAAACTGTTTGAAAGTCGGACTCACGTTGAACAGGTTTGAAAATCGGACTACATAAAAACTGTTTGAAAGTCGAACATAACTCAAAAAAAAATTCGGACATAACTCAGAGTAAAAGTCGGACTATATAAGTGATCACAAAAACTCGGACTTGTTTCAAAAGTGAGAGCCGATGTTTTGATTTAAACACCGGACACAGGTTTTGATTTCAAGGCCGAGGTTTGAAACTCGGACACAAGGCCGAGGTTTGATCCAAAACTCGGATTTCAACGTGTTAACAAGATAAAAAACTCGGACCTAATACTCTTGAAGCTCGGACAAGGATGAAGTGCAATGATCACTTAAATAGCCATGTCTTGAATAACCATGTTTCTCAAACTCGGACTTAAATGGAAGTAAAAACTCGGACCAAGTCTGAAACTGAAACTCGGAACATTTAACACAAATATCAAAAATTCGGAACAGTTGGATCGTTGAAAAACTCAGAGTAGTTAACCACAAAGTCAAAACTCAGACAAGCCTCCAGTAACTAATCTCCGGACTTTCTCCCTAGTGTGACTTCACACTAGTTCACCAAAACCCCGAAACACAAACACATAGTTTTAAACTCAGACAAACCTTTTTGGATCAAAACCCTAGATCTCCAAAAACCCAGCAGTTTTCTCCAACACAGCTCGAATATCTTCATATCAGGACCAAAATCTTCACGTCTTCAAGATGTTTGGCGGAAACAAACATCAAATCAAGAGCAATGGTGATTCGGAAGGCGGTTAGACCATTCCGAATCGGTAACCATGCTCTGATACCACTGTTAAAGCACCGGATCGATGACGAACATCAAACATTGCACTTGATTCAAGACATGAAGAACAAAATGTGAACAAAGATAGAAATACGTAGAAGATGAATCCTTTATTATGAATCAGTCATCACAGATTACACAAACCAAAGGAGTATACATCATCTACAAGCTGGATTTAGATCACAAAGATCTAAACCCTAGCTTTCTCTCACTAACACATAGTCTCTCTGGAGAGGTGCACAAAGCTTCAAGGGTTTTTGATCGATCCCTCATCCATAGATACTTGCCCTAATCCTATACAACAGATATATATAGACTAGGACAAAACTCGGACAAACAATCTACACTAAAACCCTGACTTTTGTCCCTAACAAAAACCCCTGACCCTAGACTTAAAACTTGGACAAATGTCCCTAGGATAAAGTTGGGACTATCTTTCACTAGGATAAAACTAGGACTAACTTTCAAGACTTGTACAATAAAGACCCTAGCATTTGGAAGGCATGCACTTAACACCCAAAGTGCACTAACAAACTCCCCTTGGTCTTCATGTGGTCTTGAATTCTTCATTATCGTTGACTTTAACTTGGACTTCTGCTTTGGTTGACCAGAACTGATAAGCGACAGTTACCTGGCAGGAACTGCACTTACAGTCTCCCCCTTAACTGTTGCATCAGTTCTGTGTGGCATCGATAATCTTCAGTCACCGGATACTGCACTTACAGACTCCCCCTTCACTGATGATATCTTGGCTGCTATCAACTTTGGCTGATACTTGATCTTTTTGGCAGAGCACAGCGATCTACAACCCTTCTAATAAAAGACTTGCTGACGATCACTTAAGGTCGCTTTGAGAAACCCGAAGAATCCAACATCAAACACTGTAGATCCTCCCCCCTCAAACAACTCCCGAATCAAGTTAACGCGAACCGACTTACAACAATATGTGAGAATATCGCTCGATACATTAATCTTCAAACCTAACCGGTAGCAGAAAGAAACATTGGATTTCCAATGCCCAGCCTTGAACACTTCAAATTTCGCAAAGACATGAAGCTCAGTTCGATAAGTTAATAACAAACTGAACTTTGTAAAAGTACATCCACCATCTTGATCAGAGGTCTTCAACCCTTCATGTATGATCTCATCTCGTCACGAATCTTCATGAATCAATCTCCTATCTTCACGAATCCCCTGAATCCCCAATGGCTTTCATCTCCGACCTTCCCCTCAAATCAAGAAGCCCCACATTATTTCGAGACCAGAACTAATCTTCTCTACTCTAAATAGCAACTTAATAGGGCTCAATCTTCAACTAGTTACCAACCGAGAATTCAACTTCATCACGTCAACACTTGATTAATAACATAAACACACGTGACAAAAACTCCATCACACACGAGCTATTTCACGCACAAGCTTTATATTTACAAAGAAAATAGGAACTTCAAAATTTTTACTCCACCTTTTTCTTTGTAAACACTACAAAAATCCAAGCAAATCTTATTCTCTCCACCTCCTCACTTGATCCGGACAACATAAGTACCATAAAACTTTTCGATAATCCGAAACCGACTTCAAGTTTCCAAACTACTCATAATTCTGACTCTTAGTTAGTTATCCGGTACCCCAGGTAACCCGGAATAACTAGAAAAACTCGGAACATGCACAACTCGAAACTTCCGAACAACACAACCTTCTAAATTTAGCTAAAAATCCGGTACCCCAGGTAACCCGGAATTCTAGAAAATTTGGAACTCGTAAAACCCAGAAGCTCTTGAAACCTCGGATCAAATCATTGAGCAGTACTTAGAGTACAAAGGAATACGAAACAAGCAAGGAATTAAAGGAAACTCTGAAGAAACCCGGAAGCACGAAACTCTGAATATAAACCCTGATCTTTGGAAAACTGGGAGCTTAGAAACTCGGAGTTAGAAACTCGGAGCTTCGAAAAACACAGATTGTTAAACTCGGAGCTTAGAAACTCGGAGTTAATAACACAGATCTTTGAAAAACTCGGATCTTAAACAAATCCATAGCTAAAACTCGGATCCAGAACAAATCCATAGCTGAAACTCGGAATGAATAGTTAAAACTCGGAATCTGTTACTTACTCGAAAGTTGAAACCTCGGAACTATTCATAACTCCAAATTTTAAAACTCGAAACAATCGGAACAAGTTGAAAGTTGAAACCCGGAACAAATCCAAACAGTTTCAAAACTGTTAATAACTCCAAATTTTAAAACTTGAAAGTTGTTACCTCGGAATTGTTAAACCTTATGAAAAACTCTGAGCTTAAAACTCGGAACTGAAAAATCGGACTCAAAAGTGAGATTTAAAATCAAAACTCTGAATCAAAAGCTCGGACTAGTTCATTAATACTCTGAATCAAAACTCTGAATCAAAACTCTGAATCAAAAGTGAGATTTAAAATTAAAACTCTGAATCAAAAGCTCAGACTCAAAAGTGAGATTTAAAATTAAAACTCTGAATCAAAAAACTCTGAATCAAAAGCTCTGAATCAAAAACTCTGAATCGGAAGCTCTGAATCAAAAGCTCGGACTGAAAAATCGGACTCAAAAGCAAGCTAAAGAAACTCGGACAAAAGGTAAGACCTTAAAACTCAGACAAGTTTCAACATAAACAAACTCAGACCTTAAAACTCAGACAAGTTTCAACAAATGAAACTAGGACAGGTTCAGGGATAACAAAAAAAAAAAAAAAAACTCGGAACTGAATAACTGAAACCCGGAAGTTTGAACATTCTTTATAACTCGGAGCTGGTTGTATAAAACTCGGACCAGGACCAAACAATAACCCGGAACACAAGCAATACCCTGAACTATTGACATTTAACCAAAGCTCAGACAGAAACAGTTTATCGTTTATCAAAAAGTCGGATCTATTTCCAAACTCTAAAAGAAAGAACTCGGACTTCTTTCTCTCACCAACACATAGTCTCTCTGGAGAGGTGCACAAAGCTTCAAGGGTTTTTGATCGATCCCTCATCCATAGATGCTTGCCCTAATCCTATACAACACATATATATAGACTAGGACAAAACTCGGACAAACAATCTACACCAAAACCCTGACTTTTGTCCCTAACAAAAACCCCTGACCCTAGACTTAAAACTTGGACAAATGTCCCTAGGATAAAGTTGGGACTATCTTTCCCTAGGATAAAACTAGGACTAACTTTCAAGACTTGTACAATAAAGACCCTAGCATTTGGAAGGCATGCACTTAACACCCAAAGTGCACTAACAAACTCCCCTTGGTCTTCATGTGGTCTTGAATTCTTCATTATCGTTGACTTTAACTTGGACTTCTGCATTGGTTGACCAGAACTGATAAGCGACAGTTACCCGGCAGGAACTGCACTTACAAGTTTCGACCATCAATTTCACATATTAGTTAGATTATGGTGAACGAGACTTCACTTGTAATCAAGAACATATCATTCTACAAATATGATATCACGAAACTGGTACGACAGATCATGGGTTAAACATTACTCAATATGATATCACCAATTTCGCATATTAGTTAGTTTCCTCTTTTGATATTGATCTAATTAAATTTTATTGGTTACTTACCGATCTAATCCATTTCATTCCAAAATTAATAAAAACAATTCAAAATTTCAAAACCAATAGTCCATACACTATGTTACCTGTTCATCGGTTGTTGTAATATATCTACCAATTTCAAAATTTCAAGACCAATAGTCCATACACTAAAAAACTGAGATCCGTCAACAATTCAACATAGATAAACCACAATTATACATCTACAAATGAGCAATTTCAACACACGAACCGATAAAACTCGAATCGCCACAATGCAGACCTAAAAAAAGCCCTAACGGAAGCGGAAATTAGACCGGATCTAAAGAGGAAACACGTACGCACCTTGAAGATAACGATTTCAGCAACAGATCTGTGAAGAATCTAGATCTTGATTAGTGTAGGTCCGGCTAGGGGAGGATCTAGTCGCCTAATCCTTGTATACAAACCAACCCGGTTGTGCGGAATCCAACCGAGATAGCAAACCGAGATAGAACACGACAAAGATAAACACACAAGACTCAACGATTAACACCACTTGTATTAATGCGTATGAAAGGTCCGTTACAAGCACAAGGTTTACAAATCAGTTTTGCAAACTCTCTCAAACTCTCGTGTGTGTGTGTGTGTTCTCTGCTCTCCTTATCTGTCTTGTTCTTTTGAAGTGAACATAACACACGGGTATTTATACCCAACACAGCAGGTCTGGTCGAAGGATCAGACAGACTGATCGAAGGATCATCTATCGACTATAAACAGCTCGAAGGATTAACATGTACCACGAAAGATGTGATCTTTCGTGGTCCATCCATCGAAGGTTATCTTTCGAGCTCATCATCGAAGGATATAAGTAATCCTTCGATGACACATCCTTCGACCCAAACATCTTTCAACCAATGTGTTGACTGTTTGGCCAAGTCAAACCAGGAGGATGGTTGACTTGGTCAAACTTACAAGACTAACAAAGACATCGTTTTGTATACAGACAAAGTACAGACACAAGTGCACCAACAAACTCCCCCTTGGTTGTAGCTTTGTCTCGATCTTCATTCTTGTAAGTCTCTCGTGTCTTCAAGTCTTTAACTTCTTTTCAAGTCTTCAATGTCGGAGGATCTTCAAAGTCTTCATGTCTTGAAAGCAGAAAGTGTACCAACAAACTCCCCGTATTATGTAGGAAGTGTGTTGACAAACTCCCCCTTGGCATAAGCTCCCCCTTGAGTTATGCTCGTGAATGTCTTGATCTTTATGAAGTGAGATCCTTGTGGTGTTGATGATGGTCAGTGGCAACTCGATCATCTTCATCATTTGAGTGCCTTCACGTCGTGTCTTCATTCCGAAGCTTGTCAACGACCATGTTCTCCTAGCCTTTAGAATCTGCACATGCAAGAAATCTAAACGCGTAATGAGAACAACTGCTTGGAATATAGTAAACATAAACAAACAACACACGTGTGACCAATGTTTAAACAAACACCGTCCGACAGTTTGAAAGTTTAAAGAATTTTATCAAATTTAAATTTTAACTTTCAACACTTTGCAAATTTCGACCGTTTATGAAGATTTAGTCATTTTCGGTTTTCGTTCAGGTTTCAGGTAACGAAGACTCGAGTTCCAACATCGTACGATCGAAAATAACACAGAAATAAAATCTTTTTGGCTTTTTAGAAAGTTTATATTAAAACACACCTAAAATCTTTTTGGTATTTTTGAATATTTCAAATGTAAAGACAGAAAGCAGTAAATAAATATATACAGACATTCTTTTTGTGAGTTTCGAGGGTAAGAGAATCATATCAGTGTACGGTCATGCCAAAACGCTCTTGTTGTTCAATTAGTTAACGTTAAGATAAGCATCCTATATCAATTATCGGTATTGTTGTCCACATAAGCTCAACTTATCAGATGTTATCATGGCGAGGGGATACGTTAAGGTATGATTTATACTTACCGACCGGTGTTCATCCACATCACGACACATTCCCGTATCAAGGTATGCACGAGAGTTCATCTTACCGGTGAGTATACCGATTATCATCTGTTTGACCGTATATGATGTGAGATTCTCACTTATTTTGATTTGAAAACAAGCCCTTTGTGATAGAATCACTTATTAATGAGGAACTTGATTTTCGATGCATGAGGGCACAGGAGCAAGTCCGTGAACAGGTCAGTACTTTCGTACAGCAGAGAGACGAACTTGACTCCCGGATAAATGTGATATTTTATCACTTATTTGATTGGACATGTGATTGTTGATCACTTATTGAGGTCGAATGCAATATGTACACGTATGTATAGTATCATGGAAGATCTAGACTTTCGTCCCCGTTATTTTTCGGTAAAAGATACAACCATGATACCCAGATAATAAGCAGCATAAAGACCGAATATCTCAGAACCTCGGTAATCTCTCAAACGAAATTTCGTTACTAAGACCATATGCCAATGAATGGTTCCCACCCTGTCTTCAGTCGATTTAAGTTTATATCACCCTGCACACTTTAAAATGATTGTGAGCCTACCGATACATCTTATATAGAGCTGCTTATCGCTTTTCATTTTAGGTTTAAAGAGGTTTGGACAGACCACTGATGTACTATCATTTTCTCTTTTTCTCGCCAGGAAACTCATTTTTGTTTTTCTATTGTTTTTGTGTTTTTGAAATTTTTCAATGTTTTTGGATTTTTCAAATTTTGGATTTACTCCCCCTAAAATCAACAAACTAAGATAAAGTTTAAAACACAAAGGTATTTACAAAAATGATTTTCCGATGTTGGTTTTACTCTTGCTTGACCTTAATGCCGTTTACCAATAATAAATAGTCAAATCTTGATTTGTCAAAAGCTTTGGTAAAAAGGTCGGCACGTTGGTCATCGGTGTGGACGTAAGCAACATCGATTAGCCTTTTCTCAAAGCAATCACGTATGAAGTGATACTTAATTTCGATGTGCTTCGTCTTTGAATGCTGCACAGGATTTCTAGTGATCTGTAAGGCAGCAGAATTATCAACGTAAATAGGAGTAGTTAGGAATTCAAAACCGTAATCACGCATTTGTTGTTGGATCCACAGGACTTGGGAGCAACAACTTGAGGCAGCAATGTATTCAGCTTCGCATGTTGATGTAGCGACGCACGTCTGCTTCTTGCACTGCCATGTGACTAGGCGATTTCCCAAAAACTGACATCCAGCCGTTGTGGATTTGCCGTCGATTTTGCATCCGCCAAAATCAGAATCACTGAATGCGATCAAGTCAAAGTTATTATCCCTAGGGTACCACAGACCGGTGTCAGGGTAACCCTTCAAATAACGAAAAATCCTTTTTACAGCTGCAAGATGTGAGGCCTTCGGGTTCACTTGATATCTGGCAAGCAGGCACGTTGGGTACATTATATCTGGTCTTGATGCTGTGAGGTACATAAGAGATCCGATCATCGCGCGGTAGTATGAGGGGCTAACTGCTTCACCCTTCAAGTCTGGATTAATTCCGTGATTTTGCGGCAATGGGATACCGATGGGCGTTGCATCAAACATCTGGAACCGGCTCAAGATGTCACCAACATATTTAGTCTGATGGATGAATATCCCAGACTCAGTTTGTTGTACTTGTAGGCCCAAAAAGAAAGTCATTTCCCCCATAGCACTCATCTCGAATTTATCCTGCATGATGCGCTCGAAATTCCTACACAAAACATCATTTGTAGAACCAAATATAATATCATCAACGTATACCTGTACCAGTAGAAGATCTCCATCTTGTTCTTTGATGAAAAGAGTACAATCGATAAGACCTCTGCGAAATCCATTCTCCAGCAGATAATTAGATAAGGTTGGGTACCAAGCTCGCGGTGCTTGATGAAGACCATAGAGAGCTTTGTTGAGCAACCAAACCCGATCGGGATGGATAGGATCTTCAAAACCTGGAGGCTGTTTGACGTACACCTCTTCTTCCACCACACCATGTAAGAATGCACTTTTCACGTCCATCTGGTATACCTTGAAACCTTTGAATGAGGCATAAGCCAGAAAGATCCGAATTGCTTCTAGACGTGCAACAGGTGCATAGACTTCGTTGTAGTCGATCCCTTCTATCTGACGAAAACCTTGAACGACTAGCCTTGCTTTGTTTCGAATAACTATTCCACGGTCATCCTTTTTGCATTTAAACACCCAACGGGTACCAATCTTCTTGTAACCAGCAGGTTTCTCTACGAGTTTCCAGACACCAAGCTTCTGGAATTGTTGCAGTTCTTCCTGCATTGCTTCAACCCATGAGCTATCTTTCAAAGCATCTTTCCAAGTTCTTGGTTCTTCCTATGAGACATAACACGCGAAAGACCAATCATTTTGTTGACCAGATTCTCGGATAGTTGCATACAAGCCTGCATTGTTGTTGTTTCGCAACATGTTTCTTGTTTGAACGCCACTTTGTACATTTCCAATGATGTTTTGTTGAGGATGGGTATTGTGAATCCTTGTTTCTGGATTATCTTGAACTGGAATGTTTGTACCCAGATTGTTGAGATTGAGATCAACAATCAATTCAAGGCCCGGAATTGACGAAGAGGATGATGCAGTAGCTTCAGCTGTTCTAGGGACATCCACTGGAGGTGTACCTTCTGAAGTACCATGTACTGCTGCTGTTGGTCCTTGATCTGCATCGAGAAATTCGTCATCCTCTGAAGATTCGTTCAATTCGGTAGCATCTTGAAAATCCTCATTGTCGAGAGCATTATTGTTCACTGAAGATTGTTCTTGATTGACAATAATTGGACGAACCAACGGTGAATCTGTTGCGTTGTCACTCTCGAAAAACATCCTTGCCGCAGCATTTTCTTCAACGGCTTCAACATTGATCGAATTGAAAAAGTCATCGTACTCAAACATCCAAGGCTGACCAGGATTTCTAACTGGCAAAGTGTGCCTTTGTACTCTGACTTCAGACCATTCCTCGACCCTTTTAGTCTCTAGATTCCAGACTCTTAAGTTCGGGGTGGAATACTGATGTGTGCGAAACGTGTTGTAAAATTTGATAGTAATTATAATTTCCAAAATATTTTTTAAGCGTTGGAAAGCGTGATATAATTACATCATTGATTGAATTGCTTACAAGTTTTAAAAATGGAATCGCTAACTAAACCACACATAATCGGCAAGTGCACCGGTCGCGGTGTAGTGAAGATGGCAAGACCGGATATCAATCCGTGGACACTATGGGCGGACTTTAGATAATGAACCTTTATCGAATATAAAGTTAAATTTTAAAAGTTTGATTTAAATTGATTTTTGATATTTTATATAATAATTTACTTGAATGAAGAAAGCAAAACAAGGAAAGTGAGACAAATAAATAAACACACAATGTAATAAATACAGACAAAATATAACAATCACATAAATAAAGTTTTACAAATATATAATAAACGGACTACCTGGGTTTTGAATCCCTAGAATCATGCAATGCTAATTTGACAATAATAACAGTTAAATATCTTTTTCCCTTGCTTAATCCCCCGTTAGAGACGCTACTTAAACAAAAGATAAAGACGAGATGTGAAATGCTAGAACGAACCGGCTCGAGTTATCGAAACCAAATCCTACGTGAATCCAACCGTTGGAACCTCAGAGACTAAGTTGTGAGACGATCTTTTAAACCCGCAAAGCGAACAAATCTTTGAAAATTAAAATCCTAAGAAACCTTAACCACGATGTAATAAAAGAGCTCGAGTTATCGACCACCCAAATTACCCACCAATGATTAGCTAATAACCTAGCTCACCCTAATCTTATTTCTAGTCATGAGGTGAGGATGCACGTTTTATTATTTTGATTTGAATTATTATTAGACTTGGTCAATTTCTCAACACAATATTTAACCCGAAAATTTAAAGATAAACGAATTAAATTAAATTCTAAGTTTAAAAGGAATTTCTTCATGTTATAAACTTGTTGAATTTATCGGCAAATAACTAAATCAAAATTATAACAACATGCAATATCAAGATTAACTTCAAAGATAAAATTCTGTAAATCACATGAAATAACTGAAATTACATCAAATAAGCATTATAATTATCTAGTTCATCATAACCCAAGTAGTTTACAAATTTAAGCACACATATTATACAAATACAGAAAGTAAACACAATTACAAACACAAGGTAACATGGTAAAAAGTAAAAGATACGAGAACTTAACGTTTGTCGGACATTTGTCGGAACCGTGGCGCTTTTAACTCGAACCGAGAGCTTCCGAGACCTCCAAAGACCTCCAAAGGTGCTCCAATATCGATTACATTGCTCCAAGCCCGAAGATTTTATGTTGGAGAGGTGTCTTGAGTGAATTGAGGTGTGTGAAGGTGTGTTTTGAAGTGTTATAGGCCATGGGTATTTATAGTTTTCCAAGTCTTCTTAATAAATGCTAGCACTCTTTTTTAAATGAGAGCTAGCATGTGTGAAATCAAATGAGAGCCACCAAAATAATGCAAGAACTATTTTTTTGGCTTTTTTCCGCAGTCTAAACCGTAACTTACGTTTTCAACCGTAAGCGACGGTGGGCTTCAGCATGGAATTTTGTTTTCAGCATAACTTTCTCGTTTCAACTCGGTTTTCTTCGCCGTTTTCGCCCACGTTTTCGTAATTCAACCCTCTATCATGCCATATTCTAATATATTCATTTTCAATCCATTAGCATTTCCCATGTTTTGTTTCCCTCGTCGATCTTTCACCGTTTCCTCGCGTAATCCACAGAATATTCACGGTTGCCTGTAAATATAACATATAATCAAATAAGTACCAATATCGCGAGAAAACCATATCCAAATAGATTAAAATGTAAGGGATTTGATGTATAAAATGTGTATGATTTAAGACACATCAAATATCCCCACACTTAACCTTTTGCTTGTCCCTAAGCAAAATCCTAAGCAACATGTCAAACTTAAACAATTTAAACAATAACGCATGTTTCAAACAAATTTAAATATGAACTACAAAAAATCTTTAAACATAGAGGTTTCACAAGACTTACAACGTTCAAAAGGTTTGTTAAATCAAGAGCAATGAAACGAGAAACCGAGAATACTTAATCAAAATTTTCCTACTTTTAAGAAATTAATTATGCAAAAACAATACCACTCACTGAATTCACTATTCTCTCGGATAAATTGTATATAATTTCAAGTGAACTCTCAAAAACCTGACTGTGAAGCACGACTACTATATGCTTGTATGTCAATCAAATCTCCACCTAATTGTTAGAAATCGATACATATCAAGAGGACTTAAAATGGGTAGGTGTGGTTTAAAGGTGGGTTGTTTATTTGGATAGATGCGACTGTCTATGGAGTTTCATAGTTAGCTTATCTTGCAAGATCTGGACATATAAACAAATGAAAACTATGAAATGAACAATATCAGGCCTTGGTCCGCTGGTTGAACAAGTGCGCGAAAGGGTGTGGGAGCACAGACCCGAGTTCGAATCTCGGGGGCTGCTACCATGCTATTTTTATGCCTGCCTTTATCTAGCGCACCGTTACAATATGAGACCAGCGGTGCGCGGTTGTAAATGTTTTTTTTTTTTTTTTTTTTTTCAACAACCACTTTAATCCTAATGACTCTTTTTACGGTCAGATCGTCAAGACCATTTTATTGAAGAAGTAAATCAAGTCTTTCTCAATGTTGTAGCGACTAATACTTCTAATTCTGATAGATTGCTCGGCATTGAGCCTAATAGACCCTACCTATATTAGAAGTGTGTAGTTGACTTTTTTACATCTTCTCGTATAAGATCAATTTCGAAAATTCATTCCGGTTATCAGGTAACAAACGAATGGTTTTAGGCTCAAAGTGGTCTCTAATGGTAATGGTGAATTTCTACAAAGAAAATGAGGGTGAACAAAAAGCCTCTTTAATACTTGTATCAACATCTAAAACAAGGTCTTGAAATGTATCAAAACATACAAGTTCTAAAGTAATGCAACAAGTCGGTAAACACACATGAAACAAAAGTAGTGTTTTTGTAATAAACACTTTTAGGCTCAAATCTCACTTTTATGTGGTAATGTAAGGGTTAAAAGGTTTTGTTATTTGCATAGTTAATTTACTTTAAAGTTAGAAAAATTATGTTAAGTATCTCGTAAAAATTTTCACAAAAACTTGATTTAAACAACCTACTATCCCGCAACTTAAAGAAACATACATTTTCAGATTTTGTAAATTCAGCATTTAAATTGTTTTGACTGTCGTTTTGAAAAGGTCTTTGTTTTTGATGTGCTAAAAGATTGAGACAAACGCGAAAAATTTCTTTAAAATTTTTAAATTGTTTATGAAATTCCCGTATCCCCACACTTAAACTCTACATTGCCCTCAATGTAGAATTTAAACTGACTCAAAAATTAAAGTAAATAAGAAATAAAAGACAAAGGATAATTTGGAAAGGAGTTAGCTGGTTATATGATGTATAAGTTCAAAACTTTGTCCAATCCAGCTCGATCGTATAGCATTTCGGTCGCGATCGGCTTTGACTCTAACTAGCACACTTGGTAAATCACTTGAAATTGGCGTACAGCTCCGAAATCACCCGAAAATTCATATGCTCAAAAGAGGGATATGCTTTGGCCTAATAGGTATAGGTACTCTCATTGGGATGGTCCCCAGGTAGGCAACAGGTCCTTTTTGGATTTGTGCGAATGCCAGCCTAGACAGGAGTTCCCAATTTAACGGCACTTAACCCTTCCAGTTACTACATATCCGAGCATACGATATTTCTTTTTAAAACAAGTTTTAAATAGAGATTGAGTACGGGTGGTGTGATTCAAACCTGCATAAACAAAAACAAGCAACAACCCAAGCAGTACTGACTCGACATAAAACAAACGACTCAAAAACACAAATTTTTACAAAACCTCCCACACTTGAATTTAATCAGGAGGTTTTTCTTTGATCTGGACCCTATCCAACCCGTTTAATTCCACCCGGTCTTCAAAAATAGTTAAAAATTTAACGGTGGAATAATAGAATATTTTGAAATTTTGAAATGGGTCAGACCACCAGAATTTAAACTTACCTGGACCAAACCTGATTCGTGTCATATAAGGAGGATGATGGTTGTCTCTGTACTTTAGCTTCTGTTTGTACCATATTTGCATCCTCAAGATATGTTGATCCAAGTTTATTCGTGTCTTCTCCCGTGTTTTTAATTGTGGTGGTGTTCCAGCTTCTTTCTCTTCCACGGGCCAACTTTCACACTTCTCAGCCACTTTTTCTTCTTCTTCGTTTGGCATTTGTTTGATCTTCATAATCGGTTCACCTTCAAGTAATTTCTCTAGATAGGCAAGATCACCGATTGGGTCAAATTCTTCATTTTCAATAGTTGGCAACCCTACCAACTCATCACCAAACTCTTCTTCCCAAGATGGTTCATGGTCTTTCTCATCTTCCATCTTGTCAAGTGGCTCTTCTTCAACTTCTTCTCTTAGAGCTGTTGAGTATCGAGGCACCTCCAACTCTGCCTCTTCTACTACCCCCTCATCATCACTCCAAAAGCTATCATCAATATCCCATGGCGTGGGACACCAATAATTGGAATTAACGACTTGTTGAACCGGAGGTGGGACTACAACGTCCATTTTCGTCTCCGGTTCATGGGTGTGATCCTCATCTTCTTGCAGTGGACTTTCAATGCACATTTCTCCCTTCCATTTCTTATATTCAGCCAGTTGCGCATCTATCTCTTCATCACTTCGCGAGAAATCAATTATGAGCTTACCTGTATTCTCTTCTCGTTCTTCCTGCTGAACCGGAGGTGGGACTGAGACATCCATTGTAGTCTCCGGTTCTACCTGTTCTTTTAGGGCGTTCAATTTTTTCCATGTTTTTTCTATTCCAATTGCCGTCTCTTCTTGCTGTCGAAGTATTTCAAAAAAAAAAATAAGCTCCTTTCTGGTTGATGTGACTGCTGATACGGGTCATCATACTGATATGTGGAATACCCCTGCGAAGGATATGGCTGCTGCTGCACAAAAGGGTTAGCATTGAAATCCATGGGGCACCCTGAATTGTTTGGACAATATTTGGTGTAATGGGGCCCTCCACAGATAAAACACATTTTTTTTTTCACAAAACAAACAAACAAATTTTAATCTAATAAAAACAAGTAAAACAAAATAACTTAATAGACGACTCGGGTAGTTCTCTAAAGTTTGCCAGTGTCCCCGGCAACGGCGCCAAAAACTTGATGTGTGCGAAACGTGTTGTAAAATTTGATAGTAATTATAATTTCCAAAATATTTTTTAAGCGTTGGAAAGCGTGATATAATTACATCATTGATTGAATTGCTTACAAGTTTTAAAAATGGAATCGCTAACTAAACCACACATAATCGGCAAGTGCACCGGTCGCGGTGTAGTGAAGATGGCAAGACCGGATATCAATCCGTGGACACTATGGGCGGACTTTAGATAATGAACCTTTATCGAATATAAAGTTAAATTTTAAAAGTTTGATTTAAATTGATTTTTGATATTTTATATAATAATTTACTTGAATGAAGAAAGCAAAACAAGAAAAGTGAGACAAATAAATAAACACACAATGTAATAAATACAGACAAAATATAACAATCACATAAATAAAGTTTTACAAATATATAATAAACGGACTACCTGGGTTTTGAATCCCTAGAATCATGCAATGCTAATTTGACAATAATAACAGTTAAATATCTTTTTCCCTTGCTTAATCCCCCGTTAGAGACGCTACTTAAACAAAAGATAAAGACGAGATGTGAAATGCTAGAACGAACCGGCTCGAGTTATCGAAACCAAATCCTACGTGAATCCAACCGTTGGAACCTCAGAGACTAAGTTGTGAGACGATCTTTTAAACCCGCAAAGCGAACAAATCTTTGAAAATTAAAATCCTAAGAAACCTTAACCACGATGTAATAAAAGAGCTCGAGTTATCGACCACCCAAATTACCCACCAATGATTAGCTAATAACCTAGCTCACCCTAATCTTATTTCTAGTCATGAGGTGAGGATGCACGTTTTATTATTTTGATTTGAATTATTATTAGACTTGGTCAATTTCTCAACACAATATTTAACCCGAAAATTTAAAGATAAACGAATTAAATTAAATTCTAAGTTTAAAAGGAATTTCTTCATGTTATAAACTTGTTGAATTTATCGGCAAATAACTAAATCAAAATTATAACAACATGCAATATCAAGATTAACTTCAAAGATAAAATTCTGTAAATCACATGAAATAACTGAAATTACATCAAATAAGCATTATAATTATCTAGTTCATCATAACCCAAGTAGTTTACAAATTTAAGCACACATATTATACAAATACAGAAAGTAAACACAATTACAAACACAAGGTAACATGGTAAAAAGTAAAAGATACGAGAACTTAACGTTTGTCGGACATTTGTCGGAACCGTGGCGCTTTTAACTCGAACCGAGAGCTTCCGAGACCTCCAAAGACCTCCAAAGGTGCTCCAATATCGATTACATTGCTCCAAGCCCGAAGATTTTATGTTGGAGAGGTGTCTTGAGTGAATTGAGGTGTGTGAAGGTGTGTTTTGAAGTGTTATAGGCCATGGGTATTTATAGTTTTCCAAGTCTTCTTAATAAATGCTAGCACTCTTTTTTAAATGAGAGCTAGCATGTGTGAAATCAAATGAGAGCCACCAAAATAATGCAAGAACTATTTTTTTGGCTTTTTTCCGCAGTCTAAACCGTACTTACGTTTTCAACCGTAAGCGACGGTGGGCTTCAGCATGGAATTTTGTTTTCAGCATAACTTTCTCGTTTCAACTCCGTTTTCTTCGCCGTTTTCGCCCACGTTTTCGTAATTCAACCCTCTATCATGCCATATTCTAATATATTCATTTTCAATCCATTAGCATTTCCCATGTTTTGTTTCCCTCGTCGATCTTTCATCGTTTCCTCGCGTAATCCACAGAATATTCACAGTTGCCTGTAAATATAACATATAATCAAATAAGTACCAATATCGCGAGAAAACCATATCCAAATAGATTAAAATGTAAGGGATTTGATGTATAAAATGTGTATGATTTAAGACACATCAAATACCTAAGAAAGTATCCCTCAATTGCTCTAGCCCCAAACTTTCCATTAGGATCGATTATTGTGCATGGAGCTCCAAACGGTTCAAGATATGACAAATCTGGTTTCCGTTTGTTAATAAGCTCAAAGCAGGTCTTGTTGTGCCTTTTGACTGTAAGGACTCGATTCAACGTGTAGCATGCAGAGGACACAGCTTCAGTCCAGAATGGAATCGGCAATTGTGACTCTACCAACATAGTCCTAGCAGTCTCGATTAATGTGCGGTTCTTACGTTCAGCGACGCCATTCTGTTGAGGAGTATAAGCTGCACTAAATTCGTGAAGAATACCTTTTGAAGTGCAAAACTCCGCCATGGCATGATTTTTGAATTCAGTACCATTGTCGCTACGTATCCGCCTAACCTTCAAGTTATACAGATTCTCAATCTGAATGATCAAATTTTTGATAATACCGAAGGTTTCACTCTTATGTGCCATGAACGCCACCCAAGAAAATCTTGAATAATCATCAGTTATCACGAGGCAATATTGATCATTCCTAATACTTTTATGCTTGACAGGACCGAACAAATCCATGTGCAAACGTTCAAGAGGAACAGCCACCGTGTTGACTTTCTTTGTAGGGTGTCGCTTCTTCGTTTGTTTTCCTTTTTGGCACGAGACACAGACGTCTTGAAGATGGAAATTTTTAAGAGGAACACCATTCACTAATTCATTTGACACCAAATGATTCATTTTGCGTAAGTGAATGTGACCCATTCGTCTGTGCCAAGAGATTGTGTCTTTTTCTGTGGCTTTGGAAACAAAACAAGTTGCTTGTGCAGACGTTGTGATAGCTTGGCTCATATCAAGGACATATAGATCATTTATCCTTGGAGCCGACAAGAGAATCCATTCTTTTGGAATTTTGAAGCCGGGTTTCAGCACATAACATCCATTTGCATCAAAGTGTACTGAGAACTGCTTATCACAAATTTGAGAAACACTAAGAAGATTGTGATCAAGTTGTTGCACAAAGTTGATCTTATCAAAGCTAACAACCCCGTTGGAAATCATTCCTTCACCCGTAATATATCCGCCCTTATCTCCAGCAAAAGCAACATAACCTCCTCTAATAGATTTGACGTCGTAGAGAAGCTTCATGTCGCCTGTCATGTGCCTGGATGCCCCACTATCAACAATCCAATGACTACTGATAGTTCCTCCTGGAACACCCTGCACATGAACTCAATTGATTAGTTGGAGATGGGGACCCAAGCCATTGTGGTCTTGGGTCTTCCATTTTCATCAACAACAATAACTTCTATTCTTTGATGATTTGAAAATTGTGATGGTCCCCCTGAATTTGTGGTCAATTTAGGTTTCCATGTCTGTTGAGTTTTACCAGTTTGATTGTTTACAAATTTAACTTCCTGATTGTTTGAAGTTTTTGAACTGTCTGGTTTAACTGGAACAGATTGTTTTTGAACCACATCAATTTTAATCGCCTTTTCAATTTTCTTGACTTGTTGGCGTTTCTGTTTCTTTTCCCTTTCTCTTATGAGTCGGGGATCTTGTTTTACAGAAACAGATCGCCTATGGTGATTGTGTTCACGGGGATCATCAACCTTTGCCTTCAACTTATGAAGATACGGGCAATTTCGAATGATATGCCCAATTGTACTACATTCAAAACATGATCTTCGTTCAACAAACCCCGAAGTATCATGTGATCGTCTTGCCGATGATGAACTTTGTGATCCCGAGGTACTAGGTTTTGAACTATTTGGTTCATTCCTTTTCATCACTGTTACTTTCTTGACAAAATCTAAGTTAGATTGATTCTCAAACTTTTGAATTTTGTCCGTTCCCTTAGATTTCACAAAGTTCACGTTCTTCTTCTTCTTCTGATTCGGCTTCCTTTGACTTTGAGTCGTTGCCTTACCTTTGGGTTTGGTATGATTTTGCTGTTTTTCCACTGTTGGTAATTTCTTATTCCCAAATTGTTTTCTAACTTCAGCCTTTGGGATAGGAGGGCACTGTGTGACTGTAACATGTGGTCCTGTCTTTCCCAAAAACTTACTTGTCGAATTTTCAAAGACTTTACTGATTAAAGATTGATTAACATTTTTAATAGGAAAATCTTTGTCTGAATAAATTTTATCATCACCAACAAGAGTGTACAGCAAATCCACACTCTCCGACTCTTTCTCAGACGAGGACTCAATTGCAACAGTCTTAGCGGGTTTTGCAGGAGGATCACACAGAATATGATTCTCAAGAGGTATGTCCTCTTCTTTTATCACCGCATCAGACTTTGCTGAATCAGTATCATCGGATTCATCATCAGAAGAATCAGTATCCTCAATCACAACTGGAGGATCCTGATTTTGTTCGGCAGTTACAAAAGTATCTGCTGACACATCTGAATCTGACGATACTTCTTTCTTGTATCCGAGTCCTGTAGCAAATTCATTAACATCTAGAGGAACAGATGGTTCAAAGTGAGTTCTATATTCCTCATCAGGCAGTGCATCGTAATTGTGTCTGACAGGTGGTGGACATTGCTTGTAACC
This sequence comes from Helianthus tuberosus, assembly GCA_030545235.1. Classification (NCBI taxonomy): domain Eukaryota; kingdom Viridiplantae; phylum Streptophyta; class Magnoliopsida; order Asterales; family Asteraceae; genus Helianthus; species Helianthus tuberosus. Next base: position 8,986,927 of record CM060408.1, read on the forward strand.
TATGCATGTGACATCCTTTTTCTCTTTCTGAACATCAATGATGTGATCCAACACATAGCTAGAACTCAAATAACTGTCTAACTTGAGTCGGATCGCCTCACTTTCAGTTTTAACACAAGCCATTTCCTTTTGCATCACCTCAAGACGAGATATATACAAATTAATGTCAGTTTGTTTTCTGGAAACCATTTTTGTTAGCTCTGTTTTATCTTTCTTTAAAGTTTCAATCATCGATTTAAATTCCTTTTCATGGTTTTCATAAAACATATTGGCTTCAGTGCACTTTGAGAGATCAACTGTCAATTTCTGATTGTGAATAAATGTCACATCATATTTCTCTTGCAAAGCCTCGTGTTTGCTTTGCAATTCACACCACTTATCATTCACTAAAACATGTTTGTCTTGCAAGTCAAACAAACTAGCTTGTAAAGCATCATGTTTGCCTTGCAACTCAGACATGTTTTCTTCCAAATCAGCACATCTAACATGCAATCTATCACAATTATCACAAGTAGTAGCAGTGGGTTCATCGACACATACCTGACTTGATGAACTGTCGACATTAGCCATAAAGGCTGAATGGAGAGAAGACGAAGAATAAGCAGCTTGATCCACCAAAATAGATCTTCTTTGAATTCCTGCTACAGCTTCCTCCAAAAGTTCATCAATATTTGCATCGACTGACGCAGTTGATGTGTCATCTTCCTGATCATTGCCTGAACTTGAGGACTCTTCATCTGAACTTCCACTATAACCGGGGCTGTCTTCATCCTCAGAAGACTCAACACCATTGGTGGAAGATTCTCCACCACTGGCATGCTTAAGATCCTTGACAATCTCAGCAAAACACGCTGTTCCATCTAGAGCATCATTATTCAGCTGAATTGACCAATCACAACCTTCATCTACTTGAACCACAAGTGCCTGGTTGGCATTTGATGGTCCTGCTTGACTCTGGTTGTTGACAGGCACCAGTGTTCGCTCGTTGTTCCTTCCTTGGTTCTGATTTGCCCTGTTGCCTTGACCTCTGAAAGGATTTTGGTTCCCATGTTGAGATGGCCTCGTACATTCACGCTTGAAATGACCACGTTCACCACAATTGAAGCATTTAACAGCTTGCTTATCAAACCCATACTTGGTGTCTTTCTTGCTTTCCAAGCTGGTTCGGCCAGTTCTTTCCATGAAATCCTTTGCTCGCCTAACAGCACTGGCAAAGGCCCACTTGATATCCATCATCTCCATCTCCTCTTTATCGATCTGCTGATAGTCTTCTTGCATCAGATTAATGTTACCAATCTGACCTTCCACTAATCCACAGTATGCGCTCACCAAAGTGTTTAGCAGCTCCATGTGTTCCTTTGCTACTTCCACACTGACTTTAGAAAAGCTTGAGGTGTCGAGCCGTACTGTATTTGGCTTAGATTGCTGACTAGCAGATGATGTGCTTCCATAACATGCTTGCTGTTGAGGAGGAAGTGGATTCCCGTACATGTCTGTTGGCACGGTAGATTGAGGAGGAGGAGGAAGTGGATTCCCATACATGTCAGTTGCTCTGATAATTTGTTGGCTTTGCTGTTGTGGTGCTGGTTGAGGAACTGGATCAAGCGGATTTCCATACATGTCTGTTCGAGCAGCCTTGACCGGAACTTGGATGGTATTGCCAAACATGTCAGTAGTAGACACAAACGCTGTTTGAATTGGAGCGTGTGAAGAAGGTTTTGCAGAAGTACCAGAAGTTCCATAATACATCTCAGGATTTTGTGGCACGGCAACTCTTTTCGCCTTGAGAGTTTCTTCCTGATTCTTGTTTTCCTGGATTTGAACAAAGTCATTGAAACTCGTTGTAGCTAAAGTACCGTTGTACTTCATGATTTCCAAGAAAGTATTCCACTGAGGTGGCAACGCATCTGCAAACTTTTTCACAATCTCTGCTGGAGTTACGACAACCTCAAAATTTGACAATTCAGTCAGCAGATGATTAAATCGACTCGTCAAGTCTCCTAAAGACTCATTTTCCATACAAGTAAAACCATCAAACTCCTTCTTTAGTAGTTCTTTTCTCAATTGGCGTGTTGCTTCATTTCCTACGCCTCTTGTCTTCAATGCGTCCCACAACCTCTTAGTTGTCTTGTAACTGACGAATTGATGATAAATGTCTTTACTTAATGCCTGAGTAAGAATGGCATATGCCTTCTTTTCCAAATCATAGATCTTCTTTTGATCTTCTGTAAGATCTGCAAACGTAGCAGCAGACGATGCAGCAACCTCTATTGTTTGATCAAAATCTGTGATGAACCGCAACCACAACTCTGTATTCTAACCAAGGACATATGTATGAAATCTGTCAATCCATCCTGGATATTCATATAAGTGCATCAACTTTGGAGGCCGATTCAAACTACCCGTTTCACTTTCGCTTAAGAGAATGCTTTGAATACTTGGAGTTTGATTTGATACGAATGCCCATTGACCGGTAGACATTGCATTAGCTTGAGAAGATACTGATGCGGAAGATGACGGAGCACCAAAATACATATCTGTATTTACCAAAGTACCCCATCTTGGATTCATTTTTGATCAAGAAACAGCCGAAGGATACCTGTTCGAAAGACTCGAAAAACACAAACTGTTAAACACAAACAGACAAAGGATCGAAAGATCAACACTTGTTCGAAGGATCAACAGGGTTCGAAAGATCACTGTTGAATTTCGAACAATGTTTTCGAAAGATTCTCCAAACGAAGGATCCTTATCTTTCGAAAAAGAACTGTAGACCGAAAGATGAACACTGTTGAGTGTCGAGCAATGACTTCGAAAGACTCCCCAGTCGAAGGATCCTTGTCTTTCGAAAACGAGCAGTAGACCGAAAGATGTATGTTTCGAAAATATTCCTTGGAACGAAAGATAAGTCTCAGACTTCGAAAGATGCTCGAAGGATGACTATCTATCGAACCTCCTTTGATCGAAAGATGATCTTTCGACTTCGAAGGATATCCTTCGATCTTACTGACACGGTTGACAAATGTGACAGGTTGGTGAAAAGTTGACGGGTTGGTGAAAACTTTCGGCAGAAAGTATGTTCAGACCATATCTTCTGAACATGCAGGTTTCACCAAACAGGTAATGTCCAATATTTTAATCAGTTTACTCTTTTCAATGCACAAACAAGTTTAATATTCAAAATTTTAAGATCAAAGAGTGTAATTTTATGAAGAACACTATGAAGACTTCAAGAACACCACCCAGAAAAATAAGAATTTCGGTGAACTGAAACTCTCCAAACACACGATTTTGCTAAAATGTTTAACAAAAACCAACAACTAACATGAGAACATGAAAAATACCAAGGTTTTTAACAAAACACCAAGCAAAAACAGCAAGATTTTCCAGAAAAAAATGAACTTCAAACGCCCGGAAAACACCCGAAAACACTCGGTTTTAACAAGGAGAAGAGCCAAGGCTCTGATACCACTTGTAGGTCCGGCTAGGGGAGGATCTAGTCGCCTAATCCTTGTATACAAACCAACCCGGTTGTGCGGAATCCAACCGAGATAGCAAACCGAGATAGAACACGACAAAGATAAACACACAAGACTCAACGATTAACACCACTTGTATTAATGCGTATGAAAGGTCCGTTACAAGCACATGGTTTACAAATCAGTTTTGCAAACTCTCTCAAACTCTCGTGTGTGTGTGTGTTCTCTGCTCTCCTTATCTGTCTTGTTCTTTTGAAGTGAACATAACACACGGGTATTTATACCCAACACAGCAGGTCTGGTCGAAGGATCAGACAGACTGATCGAAGGATCATCTATCGACTATAAACAGCTCGAAGGATTAACATGTACCACGAAAGATGTGATCTTTCGTGGTCCATCCATCGAAGGTTATCTTTCGAGCTCATCATCGAAGGATATAAGTAATCCTTCGATGACACATCCTTCGACCCAAACATCTTTCAACCAATGTGTTGACTGTTTGGCCAAGTCAAACCAGGAGGATGGTTGACTTGGTCAAACTTACAAGACTAACAAAGACATCGTTTTGTATACAGACAAAGTACAGACACAAGTGCACCAACAATTAGATTGTGAAGATGCAGCGTAAGCGTTCCAATCAGCAAGAAGAGAAGGTGGTTTGTTTGCCAGATCACTGTTCTTCTGGCTCGGGCCTCAATGTGAGAATCTGCATTATCAACAAGGGTTTTCCTATTTCTACTTTTTATTTTTAATTAGTAATGGATCGATCTGGATGGATCGTGGATTGATCCATATAATTAGTTGGATTAATGGATTAATTAATAGATTAGTGGATATTTTTTATGATCCAATAAGTGATTTAAATGGATCGGATTGGATTGGATATGGATCAATATCCAACTTGGAAAGTGTTAGGGAAGGTCTAGAATATGTCACAGTGGTGGAAAATGCCTCAATGCTACGGATGATCATGTAAGTTTTCAAAATGCGGCTGAAACTTTGTGGCGAGAAATTACATTACACAAAAAATGGTTAGGAAACGAATTGCATGACCCGGATTTTCGAGAAAATACAGCTAAACAAATTGTTGAATGGTTCAGGGATAAAGTTAAGAATATAGCTTGTTAGAGGCTAGAAATAATGATAATACTAGAGGCGAGAATGATGATTTGATACGCAGGTCTATTGGTGCCAACTCAATGTATCGTATAACCGAAACAATCCTACGTAACTGCCACACCAACATTGATGCCACGGTTAGCCAGAACGAACTATTCGGCAGCTTATCATCAATGATTGCTGATATAATTGCCGCTTGTCTCACCAAGTTACCACAAGCCATAACAATGAAATGTCACACTAGTGTGATAGAGGAAAGGGAAGCCACTGTCTATGATGCAGCCCAACTTCTAGGTGAGACTACACAAATTATCGAAATACTTGGAGGTCGCGATATTCCAAACATGGATCCAAGTGACCTACCATTTATCGAAAAATGGCGTGCTTTTTTAGGGAATCCCTGATTCCTTAAAATTCATATTTGTTCTTCACGTAATGATGTAAGTTCATGTTCATTTGTTTTCTTCTTTTGTATCTGGTTAGTTATATTAACACTCGAGTATGAACCAGTGTGAAGCTAGTAAGATTTTCATGGGCAACCACCTTTACTACTCAAAGTAATCCAGGATGGTCGAATATGCGGCTTCTAGAAGTTGATTTGCACGATTAGCATCCAGAAAGTATGTTGGTCAAGTCCTTGCTTCTCATAAATTGTACTCTTTCCTAGTTTACTAGCTTGTAAATTGTTGTATATTGTTGTATCAATGTTTTGGTTTTTGGTGTGGTTTGAGGATTCTTTGGATGTATTTTCTTTATGAATTTGTTAAAATGTTCATTTTGTATAGGTTCTCATTTAATAGTCTAGTGCTTCACAGATGTAAACCTTCATATAAACTTTGATTTTTCTTGCATAGTGTTTTTAACTAGATTCGTGAATTAATTTCACCAAAAATTGGATTTTTAAATAAAAATGACTACAACTCTTGACAACTATTTTGGGTTGTTCTAGTAGACAAGTAGCACCTTTAAAGCAGTGGGAATCCTGTTGACGGAAGCCGTTATCATCATCGTCATCGTATTCGTTTTTGTGATTTTGTGTGTGTGTTTGTACAGAGAGTATACAAAACGAATTGGAATGATATTTTATTGAATATCTTCTTGATGAAAATAAAGTTACAGTGGGTTTGAATATATATACAAAAGAAAAGGCACTTGTGTTGGTTGTTGAACCGGTATGACGGTTACCATAACCGTTTCGTTGCAACCTTAAACAAACAACTAAACGTTATCCTAACCTAGGATATCTAAATAACAATTTTAATAATAACTAAATATATAGTTTAGTTTATATATATTTAACAAATCCAACCAAGACGATTATAAGGTCTGACTTTCTTTAATACTTTTGACCACTGATTCGATGCCTTCTTTTTTTTTAAACAACAATATTTCTTACTCGTACTTCTAAACCACACCCTATATATTACACTTGCTCATGATAGATATTGAGACCAACCCATAGATTGTGCTTCTAGAGTCCTAGAGGCTTTGCATCTGCCATTGTTAGTTATTTGTACGAAGCCTTTTTGCCTATGAAACCTGTAAGTGCAGTTCCTGCCGGGTAAATGTCGCTTATCAGTTCTGGTCAACCAAAGCAGAAGTCCAAGTTAAAGTCAACGATAATGAAGAATTCAAGACCACATGAAGACCAAGGGGAGTTTGTTAGTGCACTTTGGATGATAAGTGCATGCTTTCCAATTGTGTGGGTCTTTATTGTACAAGTCTTGAAACTTAGTCCCAACTTTATCCTAGGGACACTTTGTCCCAACTTTATGGCTAGGAAAATTGTCTGAGGTTTAAGTTAGGGACAAAAGTCAGGGTTTTGGTGTAGATTGTTTGTCCGAGTTTTATCCTAGTCTATATATATGTGTTGTATAGGATTAGGGCAGATCTATCCATTCATGGATGAGGGATCGATCAAAAACCCTTGAGTGCTTGGTGCACCTCTCACAACTTGTTCATTCTCCTGGTGTGAATTCTAGAGAGAGAGACTATGTGTTAGTGAGAGAAAGCTAGGGTTTAGATCTTTGTGATCTAAACCAGCTTGTAGAAGATGATGTATACTCATTTGGTATGTAATCTGTGATGATTGTATTGAAATGAATGAGTTTGTCTTGCATCTTCTTCTTCATCTATCATATTTTGTTCTTCATGTCTTGAATCAAGTGCAATGTTTGATGTTCGTCATCGATCCGGTGCTTTCACAAAACCAAATATTAGTTCACCTTCAAGTTTTCCTATTGTATCATTCCGCATTTGTTTTCTTATTTTTAAATCAAATTATCTCAATGGGCCTTTATGGTCCCAAGTTTTATATGAAAATAAAAAAGTGAACAATTTTGTTTTCATTCATAAGCTGAAGAGTTATAAGTTATAACTTGTAACAATTATTTTATTTAACATGGGCTATTGCTTAGGTATATGTTGGACAATGGACAGTGAAGACCCCAACTACTTACTCCTCAACGTATTCATTTCGGCCCAAGTCTAGTAGGCTTTTGTCAGGCCCAATTGTGACCGAATTAGCGGTATTAAGTTATTGAGAAAAGATGAAATACAAAGAGCTCTTGTCCTACAAAGTGTAAAAAGGATTATGAATCACTGATGTAAGGAATCAATGGTTGAAATTGAAGAAATCTAAATCATACACATACCTATTGGTTTTAAAATTAGAAAAGAAGTACAAAAGAGTAAACGTATTGCCTACAATTTTGACTTTTCTCAAATTTCCTTCTCATTTCCATAACTTTTTTATGCTACATTATTTAAAAAAAAAAAAGTGCACCATAAAATTGAGCATTTAATTCTCTTTAACTTGAGTACATTCTTGTTTTCTTCTTTAAAAAGAAATCTTTTTTTTTTCATCATGCGTATTTATAATATACCGTGGTGAGGAATGATGAGGAATATTTGGTTGATGAGGAATGATGCCATCTTCAAAAACAAATCTCCTGTAATGGCAAAATTGATTGGAGATATTAAGGCAATCTCATACACTTGGGCCAAGAATCGGGCAGGGCTCTCGGAAATAACATGGGAGAAATGGAGGAGTTTTAGTTTTTTAATGTAATCGTCTGTATTATTTGTACTTTTTGAACTTTTATTTTCCCTTGTTTGTACTATGCTTGAGCACCTTGCTTAAGGTTTTATAAAATTCCGCCCTTTTTCAAAAAAAAAATTATAATATTCCATGCACAGTTAAAAATGTAGGTTGCATAATTATGAACATAGGTTGCTTCATTATTTAAATGCGTGATTTTGTAACTTTTGTGTCCGGATGAAACTGCCCTTCACTCCAAGGACACGTGTCACGTCCTGAGGCCTTCGTACGCTTTGTAGAATAAGATGGTTTTGTAGATTAGTACCTCTTAAGTTATAACCCCTCAATTTGGAAAACGATCATGAAAACATCAAGTTTTTTTCAGGTTTTCTAGATGCTAAAAAAAATTCTTACACAAAACCTAAAAAGGAGTAGGGGTTTCAAAACTCTAGTTTAGTCTGAAATTAGTAAACATTTCTTGCTGGATTTGGGTTTTCTTGGACTTTTGGGTGTCTCTTTGGGCTCGACAGGCTTTGTTTTTTTTTTTTTTTTTGTCAGTTTTGGGCTTTGTCATGGAGCCCATTTAGTTTTCTTGTATTCTTCCCTGTAGTCTGTAGAGGTGCACAAATCTGGGTTTTGGCCCAAATAAGTTCAGGTTGATTCAGATACTGGTTTGGTCAACAAAAGTCAAAACAAGGTAATGGCCGACCGGGTTAGTTTGGAACTGGTTTTCTGAGCAGGAAAGGATCGGGTTTAACCGGGTTGAAATTGAGTTTTAATTTGCTTGGATAGGGTTTCGACCTTGTTCAAACCGGTTTCAAAGTGTATGGTTACCACCCGATTTCAGCCCTACATGTCGAGTGGGGCTCATATATCAATCTTGTTTTCTCTGCACCTCTACTTACCTGATTTGACGTTGTAGGTCCGGCTAGGGGAGGATCTAGTCGCCTAATCCTTGTATACGAACCACTCCGGTTGTGCGGAATCCAACCGGAATAGCAAACCGAGATAGAACACGCAAATAATCAACACACAAGACTCAACGATTAACACCTCTGTATTAATACGTATGAAAGGTTCAGTTACAATCCAATGTTTACAAATCTATTTTGCAAACTCTCTCAGTGTGTGTGTGTGTTCTGTGTGCTCTCTGTGTGTTCTCTCTCTAACGAAACAGAAACATAACATGTCTATTTATACTCACAGACACACAAGGCTTGACGAAACAAAAGACAGGCGACGAATCATCATCATGGTCGACGAAACACATATGTTTCGTCGACTTCTGGGCTGTTTCGTCGATGTGGTCTTTGGCCCAAACAGTTGAGGCCCAATTCTTGTTTCGCCATCTTCTCTCAGCCCAAGGACTTTGATGTTTAGCCCAGTCCTTGTCTTGATCTAACATTGTTGATCTTGTACGTGACGGAGGAAAGCCATTGCACGAGCCAACATTCATCAAGTCGAGTCGCGTCCACAATCATGTATCAACAAACTCCCCCTTGGACGCTACTCGCGAGATTCGCTTCCCATATCTTCTAAGTCGGAGGATCTTCAAAGTCTTCACGTCTTGAAAGTAGAAAGTGTATCAACAAACTCCCCGTTTCATGTAGGAAGTGTGTTGACAAACTCCCCCTTAACATAAGCTCCCCCTTGAGTTATGCTCGTGAACGACTTGACCTTTATAACTTGAGATCCTTGTGGTGTTGATGAGGTCATCGGCAACTCGATCATCATTGTCTTTGAGCGCCTTCACGTTGTGTCTTTATTCCAAAGCTTGTCATCGACCATGTTCTCCTTGCCTTTAGAATCTGCACATGCAAGAAATCTAAACGCGTAATGAGAACAACTGCTTGGAATATCATAAGCGAACGACACACATGTGACCATTGTTCAGTCAAACACCGTCCGACAGTTTGAAAGTTTAATGTATTTTATCAATTTCAATTTTAACTTTCAACACTTTGCAAATTTCGACCGTTTATGAAGATTTAGTCATTTCGGTTTTCGTTCAGGTTTCAGGTGTCGAAGACTCGAGATCCAACATCGTACGATCGAAAATAAGATAGAAATAAAATCTTTTTGGCTTTTAGAAAGTTTATATTAAAACACACCTAAAATCTTTTTGGTATTTTGAATATTTCAAACGTAAAGACAGAAAGCAGTAAGTAAATATATACAGAGATGCAGAAATTGAAAGCATTAACTAAATATTTACAGACAATCTTTTTGTGAGTTTCGAGGGTAAGAGAATCATATCAGTGTACGGTCATGCCAAAACGCTCTTGTTGTTCAATTAGTTAACATTTAGATAAGCATCCTATAACAATTATCGGTATTGTTGTCCACATAAGCTCAACTTATCAGATGTAATCATGGCGAGGGGATACGTTAAGGTATGATTTATACTTACCGACCGGTGTTCATCCACATCACGACACATTCCCGTATCAAGGTATGCACGAGGGTTCATCTTACCGGTGAGTATACCGATTATCATCTGTTTGACCGTATATGATGTGAGATTCTCACTTATTTTGATTTGAAAAACAAGCCCTATGTGATAGAATCACTTATTGATGAGGAACTTGATTTTCATATGCATGAGGGCACAAGAGCAAGTCCGTGAACAGGTCAGTACTTTCGTACAGCAAAGAGACGAACTTGACTCCCGCAAAGAATCTGTGATATTTTATCACTTATTTTGTTTGGACATGTGATTGTTGATCACTTATTGAGGTCGAATGCAATATGTACACGTATGTATGGTATCATGGAAGATCTAGACTTGCGTCCCCGTTATTTTTCGGTAAAAGATACAACCATGATACCCAGATGATAAGCAGCATAAAGACCGAATATCTCAGAACCTCGGCAATCTCTCAAACGAAATTTCGGTACTAAGACCATATGCCAATGAATGGTTCTCACCTGGTCTTCAGTCGATTTAAGATTTATATCAACCTGCACACTTTAAAATGATTGTGAGCCTACCGATACATCTTATATAGAGCTGCTTATCATTTTTCATATAAGGTTTAAAGAGGTTTGGATAGACCACTGATGTACTATCATTTTCTCTTTTGCTCGCCAGGAAACTCATTTTTGTTTTTCTATTGTTTTTGTGTTTTTGAAATTTTTCGATGTTTTTGGATTTTCAAATTTTGGATTTACTCCCCCTAAAATCAATAAACTAAGAATAATTTAAAACACAAAGGTATTTACTAAAATGATTTTCCGATGTTGGTTTTACTCTTGCTTGACCTTAATGCCATTTACCAATAATAAAAAGTCAAATCTTGATTTGTCAAATGCTTTGGTAAAAAGGTCGGCACGTTGGTCATCGGTGTGGACCTTAACAACATCGATTAGCCTTTTCTCAAAGCAATCACGTATGAAGTGATACTTGATTTCGATGTGTTTGGTCTTTGAATGCTGCACAGGATTTCTAGTGATCTGTAAGGCAGCAGAATTATCAACGTAAATAGGAGTAGTTAGGAATTCAAAACCGTAGTCGCGCAATTGTTGTTGGATCCATAGAACTTGGGAGCAACAACTTGAGGCAACAATGTATTCAGCTTCGCATGTTGATGTAGCGACACACGTCTGCTTCTTGCACTGCCATGTGACTAGGCGATTTCCCAAAAACTGACATCCAGCCGTTGTGGATTTGCCGTCGATTTTGCATCCGCCAAAATCAGAATCACTGAATGCGATCAAGTCAAAGTTATTATCCCTAGGGTACCATAGACCGGTGTCAAGGCAACCCTTCAAATAACGAAAAACCTTTTTATAGCTGCAAGATGTGAGGCCTTAGGGTTCACTTGATATCTGGCAAGCAGGCACGTTGGGTACATTATATCTGGTCTTGATGCTGTGAGGTACATAAGAGATCCGATCATTGCGCGGTAGTATGAGGGATTAACAGCTTCACCCTTCAAGTCTGGATTAATTCCGTGATTTTGTGGCAATGGGGTACCGATGGGCGTTGCATCAGACATCTGGAACCGGCTCAAGATGTCACCAACATATTTAGTCTGATGGATGAATATCCCAGACTCAGTTTGTTGCACTTGTAGGCCCAAAAAGAAAGTCATTTCCCCCATAGCACTCATCTCGAATTTATCCTGCATTACACGCTCGAAATCCCTACACAAAACATCATTAGTAGAACCAAATATAATATCATCAACGTATACCTGTACCAGTAGAAGATCTCCATCTTGTTCTTTGATGAAAAGAGTACAATCGATAAGACCTCTGCGAAATCCATTCTCCAGCAGATAATTGAATAAGGTTGCGTACCAAGCTCGCGGTGCTTGATGTAGACCATAGAGAGCTTTGTTGAGCAACCAAACCCGATCGGGATGGATAGGATCTTCAAAACCTGGAGGCTGTTCGACGTACACCTCTTCTTCCACCACACCATGTAAGAATGCACTTTTGACGTCCATCTGGTAAACCTTGAATCCTTTGAATGAGGCATAAGCCAGAAAGATCCGAATTGCTTCCAGACGTGCAACAGGTACATACACTTCGTTGTAGTCAATCCCTTCAATCTGACGAAAACCTTGAACGACTAGCCTTGCTTTGTTTCGGATAATGACTCCACGGTCATCCTTTTTGCACTTGTAAACCCAACGGGTACCAATCTTCTTGTAGTTCTCAGGTTTCTCAACTAGCTTCCAGACACCAAGCTTCTGGAATTGTTGCAGTTCTTCTTGCATTGCTTCAACCCAAGAATTGTCTTTCAAGGCTTCTTTAATAGATTTTGGTTCTTCTTGTGAAACATAACACGCGAAGGACCAATCGTTTTGTTGACCAGATTCTCGAATAGCTGTATACAAGCCTGCATTTTCGTTGTTTCGCAACATGTTTCTTGTTTGAATGCCACTCTGCACATTTCTGATAATGTTTTGTTGAGGATGGGTATTGTGAATCCTTGTTTCTGGATTATCTTGAACTGGAATATTTCTACCCAGATTGTTGAGGTTGAGATCAACAACCAATTCAATGCCCGGAATTGACGAAGAGGATGATGCGGTAGCTTCAGCTGTTTTAGGGACGTCCACTGGAGGTGTATCCTCTGAAGTACCATGAACTGTTGTTGTTGGTTCTTGATCTGCATCGAGAAATTCATCATCCTCTGAAGATTCGTTCAACTCGGCAGCATCGAGAAAATCCTCATTGTCGAGAGCATTATTGTTCACTGAAGATGGCTCTGGATTGACAATAATTGGACGAACCAACGGTGAATCTGTTGCGTTGTCACTCTCGAAAAACATCCTTGCTGCAACATTTTCTTCAACTGCTTCAACATTGATCGAATTGAAAAAGTCATCGTACTCAAACATCCAAGGCTGACCAGGATTTCTAACTGGCAAAGTGTGCCTTTGTACTCTGACTTCAGACCATTCCTCGACCCTTCTAGTCTCTAGATTCCAGACTCTTAAGTTCGGGGTGGCATACCCAAGAAAGTATCCTTCAATGGCTCTTGCCCCAAACTTTCCATTAGGATCGATTAGTGTGCACGGAGCTCCAAACGGTTCAAGATATGACAAATCTGGTTTCCGTTTGTTAAGAAGCTCAAAGCAGGTCTTGTTGTGCCTTTTGACTGTAAGGACTCTGTTCAACGTGTAACATGCAGAGGACACAGGTTCAGTCCAGAATGGAATGGGCAACTGCGATTCTACCAACATTGTCCTAGAAGTCTCGATCAATGTACGGTTCTTGCGTTCGGCGACACCGTTCTGTTGAGGAATGTAAGCTGCACTAAATTCGTGAAGAATACATTTTGAAGTGCAAAACTCCGCCATGGCATGATTTTTGAATTCAGTACCATTGTCGCTACGTATCCGTCTAACTTTCAAGTTATACAAATTCTCAATCTGAATGATCAAGTTTTTGATAATACCGAAAGTTTCGCTCTTGTGTGCCATAAACGCCACCCAAGAAAATCTTGAATAATCATCAGTTATCACGAGGCAATATTGATCATTCCGAATGCTTTTGTGCTTGACAGGACCGAACAAATCCATGTGCAAACGTTCAAGCGGAACGGCCACCGTGTTGATTTTCTTAGTAGGGTGTCGCTTCTTCGTTTGTTTTCCTTTCTGGCACGAAACACAGACGTCTTGAAGATGGAAGTTTTTAAGAGGAACACCATTCACCAATTCATTTGAAACCAAATGATTAATTTTGCGTAAGTGAATGTGACCCATTCGTCTGTGCCAAGAGATTGAGTCTTTTTCTGTGGCTTTGGAAACGAAACAAGTTGCTTGTGCAGACGTTGTAATAGCTTGGCTCATATAAAGGACATACAGATCATTTATCCTTGGAGCAGACAAGAGAATCCATTCTTTTGGAATTTTGAAGCCGGGTTTCAGCACATAACATCCATTTGCATCAAAGTGTACTGAGAACTGCTTGTCACAAATTTGAGAAACGCTGAGAAGATTGTGATCAAGTTGTTGTACAAAGTTGATCTTGTCAAAGCTTACAACCCCGTTGGAAATCATTCCTTCACCCGTAATATATCCGCCTTTATCTCCAGCAAAAGCAACATAACCTCCTCTAGTAGATTTGACGTCGTAGAGAAGCTTCATGTCGCCTGTCATGTGCCTGGATGCCCCACTATCAACAATCCAATGACTATTGATAGTTCCTCCTGGAACACCCTGCACATGAACTCAATTGATTAGTTGGAGATGGGGACCCAAGCCATTGTGGTCTTGGGTCTTCCATTTTCATCAACAACAATAACTTCTTTTCTTTGATGATTTGTAAATTGTGATGGTCCCCCTGATTCAATAACAGATTTTGGTTTCCAGGTCTGTTGAGTTTTACCAGTTTGATTGTTTGAAAATTTAACTTCATGATTCTTTGAAGTTTTTGAAAACTTTGAATTTTCTGGTTTAGCTGAAACAGATGGTTTGTGAACCACATCAGTTTTAAGTGCCTTCTCAATTACTTTGACCTGTTGACGTTTCTGTTTCTTTTCCTTTTCTCTTACAAGGCGGGGATCTTGTTTTACAGAAACAGATTGCTTGCGGTCAGTTTAGTCACGGGGATCATCAACTTTGCATTTTTGTTTATGAAGGTATGGACAATTTCGAATTACATGTCCAATCGTTCCACATTCAAAACATGATCTTGGTTCTACAAACCCCGAAGTATCATGTGATCGTCTTGTCGATGATGAACTTTGTGATCCTGAGGTACTAGGTTTTGAACTATTTAGTTCATTTCTTTTCATCACTGTTGCTTTCTTGACAAAATCTAAGTTAGATTGGTTTTCAAATGTTTCAACTTTGTCCGTTCCCCTAGATTTCACAAAGTTCACCTTCTTGTTCTTCTTTTGGGTCTGTTTCTTCTGACCCTGAGTCGGTGATTTTCCCTTAGGTTTGGCATGATTTTGCTGTTTTTGCACTGTTGGTAATTTTTGATTGCCAAATTGTTTTCGAACTTCGGCCTTTGGAATAGGAGGACACTGTGTTACTGTAACATGTGATCCTGTATTTCCTAAAAACTTACTTGTCGAATTTTCAAAGACTTTACTGATTAAAGATTGATTAACATTCTTAATAGGAAAATCTTTGTCTGAATAAATTTTATCATCACCAGCAAGAGTGTACAACAAATCCACACTCTCCGACTCTTTTGCAGACGAGGACTCAATTGCAACAGTCTTAGCGGGTTTTGCAGGAGGATCACAGAGAATATGATTCTCAAGAGGTATGTCCTCTTCTTTGATCACCGCATCAGACTTTGTTGAATCAGTATAATCAGATTCATCATCAGAAGAATCAGCATCCTCAACAACAACTGGAGGATCCTGATTCGGTTCAGCAGGAGACACACTTGTATCTGCTGATACATCTGAATCTGATGATACTTCTTTCCTGTATCCAAGCCCTGTTGCAAATTCCTCAACGTCCAATGGAACAGATGGTTCAAAGTGAGTTCTATACTCTTCATCGGGCAGGGCATCATAATTATGTCTCACAGGTGGTGGACATTTCTTGTAACCTATGCACGTGACATCCCGTTTCTCTTTCTGAACATCAATGATGTGATCCAACACATAGCTAGAGCTCAAATAACTGTCTAAAGCTGGATCGCCTCACTTTCAGTTTTAACACAAGCCATCTCTTTATGCATTATCTCAAGACGAGTGATATACAAATTTATGTCAGTTTGTTTTCTGGAAACCATTTTTGTTAGTTCGGTTTTATCTTTTCTTAAAGTTTCAATCATCGTTTTAAATTCCTTTTCATTGTTTTCATAAAACATGTTGGCTTCTGTGCACTTAGTAAGATCCACAGTTATCTTTTGATTGTGGGTTAATGTCACATCATACTTGTCTTGCAAAGCCTCGTGTTTGCTTTGCAATTCACACCACTTATCATTCAACAAAACATGTTTGTCTTGCAAGTCAAACAAACTAGCTTGTAAAGCATCATGTTTGTCTTGCAACTCAGACATGTTTGCCTCTAAATCAGCATATTTAACAGTTAAACTATCACAATTATCACAAATAACAGCAGTGGGTTCATCGACACATACCTGACTTGATGAACTGTCGACATTAGCCATAAAGGCTGAATGGAGAGAAGACGAAGCCATAAAGGCTGAATGGAGAGAAGACGAAGAATAAGCAGCTTGATCCACCAAAATAAATCTTCTTTCAGTTCCTGCTGTAGCTTCTTCTAAAAGCTCATCAATATCTGCATCGGCTGACGCACTTGATCTCTCACCCACATGATCATCACCTGAAATTGAGGATTCTTCATCTGAACTCCTACTGTAACCAGAAGAGTCTTCATCTTCAGAAGAGTCACCACCATTGGTGGAAGATTCTCCACCACTGGCGTGCTTAAGATCCTTGACAACCTCAGCAAAACAAGCTGCTCCATCCGGTACATCATTTCCCAACTGAAGTGACCAGTCGCAACCTTCATCTACTTAAACTACAAGTGCCTGGTTGGCATTTGATGGTTCTGCTTGGCTTTGGTTGTTGACAGGTATCAACGTACGTCCATTGTTCCTGTTCTGGTTCTGTTGGTTGCCTTGGCTTCTGAAAGGATTCTGGTTCCCATGCGGTGCTGGCCTTGTACATTCCCTTTTGAAATGACCCCGTTCACCACAATTAAAGCACTTCACGGCCTGCTTATCAAACCCATACTTGGTATCTTTCTTGCTTTCCAAGCTGGTTCTGCCAGTTCTTTCCATGAAATCCTTTGCTCTCCTCAAAGCACTTGCAAAGGCCCACTTGATATCCATCAAATCCATCTCTTCCTTATCAATCTGCTTATAATCTTCTTGTGTCAGATTAATGTTGCCAATCTGACCTTCCACTAATCCACAGTATGCGCTCACCAAAGTGTTTAGCAGCTCCATGTGTTCCTTTGCTACTTCCACACTGACTTTAGAAAAGCTTGAGGTGTCGAGCCGCACTGTATTTGGCTTTGATTGCTGACCAGTAGATGATGTGCTTCCATAACACGCTTGTTGTTGAGCAGGAAGTGGATTCCCATACATGTCTGTTGTTGGAGGAGGCTTGACCGGAACTTGGATAGGATTCCCATACATATCTGTGCTAGACACAAACGCCGTCTGAATTGGAGCATGTGAGATTGGTCTTGCAGGAGTACTAGGAGTTCCATAATACATTTCAGGATTATGTCGCACTTGTATTGCACGAGTGCTAAGAGTTCCATAATACATTTCAGGATTCTGTGGCACTAGGACCCTTTTCGCCTTAAGGATTTCTTCCTGATTCTTATTCTCCAGGATTTGAACAAAGTCATTGAAGCTTGTTGTAGCCAAAGTGCCATTGTATTTCAGGATTTCCAAGAAATTATTCCATTGCGGTGGCAAAGCATCAGCAAACTTGGTGACAACTTCGAGTGGAGTTTTTACTACTGAAGAATTTCCTAATTCAGTCAACAAATGAGAAAATCGAGTCGTCAAATCTCCCAAATATTCTTTATCCATGCATGTAAACCCATCAAACTCTTTCTTGAGTAGATCGTGTCTCAATTGGCGAGTCTTTTCGTTTCCTACGCCCCTTGTCTTCAATGCATCCCACAGCTTCTTTGTCGTCTTGAAGCTGACAAATTGGTGATAAATATCTTTGCTTAATGCCTGAGTAAGAATAGCATAAGCTTTCTTCTCTAAGTCATAAACTTTCTTCTGATCTTCCGTAAGATCGGCAAACGTAGCAGCAGATGAAGCGGCAACCTCTATTGTTTGGTCGAAATCTGTGGTGAAACACAACCACAATTCTGTATTTTGCCCCATCACGTATGTGTGAAATCTATCAATCCATCCCGGATATTCGTATAAGTGCATCAACTTTGGAGGTCGAGTTAAACTTCCGGTCTCGCTCTCGCTTAAGAGAATGCTTTGAATACTTGGAGTTTGATTTGATACGAATGCCCATTGACCAGCTGAATTTGCATTAGCTTGCGAAGATACTGGTACGGGAGATTCAGCCCATGCAGGAGATAAGCTGGTATTTCTATACTTTCCCGAATTCGGAGCCGGAGTACCATAATACATCTCTGGATTTACCGGAGTACCCCAAAGCGGATTCATTTTTGATCAAGAAAAATGAATACCTGAAAATCACACTTCAAACAAACTGTTAAATCACAAATGCAAACCTTCTGTTTAAAAATAATAACACACTCGACGAAACAAAGTTCCACGAAACAAATTTTGATTCGACGACGAAACAAGCAGATTGACCAAACAAAGAGTTTGACGAAACTGATTTTGGGCTAAATGTGTCGATGAAACAAGCCCACTTGTGATTTGGGCTGCCACTCGACGAAACAGAAAACCAAGGTTGACTACGAAACAGGAGCCCAATATGCTAGCCCAAACCCACAACAATGTCCACGAAACAGAAGCCCAACTACAAGCAATGTCGACGAAACAGGATATCTGTTTCGTCGTGGAGGTGCTTGACGAAAGGGATCTGTTTCGTCGGATGTATGATTCGTCGAAAAGGTAACTGGGTTTGGTGAGATCTGTCTGACACAACACTCCTTTTTCAAACAACTGGTATGGTGAACTCACTAACTGGTATGGTGTTATAATATTTTAATGTCTTTTACAATTTCCAATCACACAAACAACTTGATAACTTAAACCTTAAGATCAAAAAGTGGGTTTTATGAAGAACACTTTGAAGGTTGTGAAGAACCCAATGAACTTTCCGGTAAAACTATGAGTTTTCCGGTGAACGATAAATTTCCGAAACCCGAATTTTGCTCAAACGTTTAATAAGAACCAATGTTTATCTTGAGAGTATGTGTTTTAACAAGGTTTTAATCAAGACAATCAGCAAATAAACAAGATTTAATCTGATTTTTAAAATATTTTCCAGAAAATGTAAACTTTTAAAACCCAAAAACACCTCGGTTTTAACAAGGAGAAGAGCCAAGGCTCTGATACCACTTGTAGGTCCGGCTAGGGGAGGATCTAGTCGCCTAATCCTTGTATACGAACCACTCCGGTTGTGCGGAATCCAACTGGAATAGCAAACCGAGATAGAACACACAAATAATCAACACACAAGACTCAACGATTAACACCTTTGTATTAATACGTATGAAAGGTTCGGTTACAATCCAATGTTTACAAATCTATTTTGCAAACTCTCTCAGTGTGTGTGTGTGTTCTGTGTGCTCTCTGTGTTCTCTCTAGCGAAACAGAAACATAACATGTCTATTTATACTCACAGACACACAAGGTTTGACGAAACAAAAGACAGGCGACGAATCATGATCATGGTCGACGAAACACATATGTTTCGTCGACTTCTGGGCTGTTTCGTCGATGTGGTCTTTGGCCCAAACAGTTGAGGCCCAATTCTTGTTTCGCCATCTTCTCTCAGCCCAAGGACTTTGATGTTTAGCCCAGTCCTTGTCTTGATCTAACATTGTTGATCTTGTACGTGACGGAGGAAAGCCATTGCACGAGCCAACATTCATCAAGTCGAGTCGCGTCCACAATCATGTATCAACAGACGTTTATAGCGAAATTATTCACTTCTAAAAACATAAGAATGTGTATATTTAGGGGATACAAGTTCTTGCATAAACTACAAATGAAATTATATCCAAAACAATGTAGAATTCATGATTTAGGTACATTTTAATCCAAAGTCGTGCATTAATCAATAATCGATTTATAAATGTAAAAATTTTTAACTTGAATGTTTTATCTTTGCATAAAAGCACGTGAGAATCCCACTATTTTACAACACTTCAGTATCAACAAGTATGAAGTAATATGGCTTTCATGGGCAAACACCTTTACTTTCCAAAGTCATCCCACACAGTCGAATATGCTCCTCATGAAGTTAATTTGCACGATTAGCATCCATAATGTATGTTGACCACGACTCATATAGCAATTACCATTTTTAGGTTGGTTCATGTTGGGTTATCATTTCGGTTGGACATCAATGCTACTTATACATAAAATTCCAGAAGGATTACGGACCGCCTGTCTGTCAGTGAACGAGCTACAACGTTCTACTTTCGAGAATCTAATAACTAACTTTTAATGAATCACTAACTGATTAGTTGTCGCTAAATGTTCCCACGTCATCTCGTCGGAAATCCCTGGGTGATTCTTCTTTTTGTAGTTCATATCTTTAAGTGGTACCACCTTTGCATTTTATTTTAATATTCTAAGGGACATTATAGTCATTTTTTATAATTATTTATAGAGTTAATGTCTAGCCATTTGTGGGATCAATGGGCCGGCTCTTAGGCTAGCCAACCCATACTGTCGTTCGAGGCCCAAATTTTCAAAAGTCTCGAAAGGTTTTTATAAGCTTTTATATATATAGTGAATTATATATTTAATATATGCATTCATTTGTTGTACGTAAAAGTGTTGGTGGTGGAATGAAAAAAAACTGTCTCAAAATGATAATGTAGAGATCTCAGATTCAAGTATACATTGGCTCCCCCACTAAGTGCTTATTTTTTTTAAATTCATTTCCTTTTACCATCATTTTGGGCACAATTTTTTTTATTTCGCCTGGGGCCTCAATTATCTTGAGAGTTCTTGGAGATGGTTCTCAAAGTTTTTTTATTTCTCCCGCGACCTAAATTGATTAAGGAGACGGTTCTGAAAGATTTTTTTTATTTCTCCCGGGGTCTAAATTGATTCAGGAGACGGTTCTGAAGTTTTTTTATTTCTCCCGGGGCCTAAATTGATTCAAATGGGTCAAGTATGTGCACAATATTCGTCTATGGGTATGTTTGGCAAAAGTAGCTGTTGGCTGTAAGCTGGTAGCTGTAGCTGTAATTTTTTAGATATATTTAGTGTTTGACAGAATAGCTGGAGTTTTTAATAAAATGTATAAAATGACCAAAATGTACATAACTAAAAATTTAAAAAGTTTGTGAATTAAAAAGTTCTTTATCTTTAGAGGTTAAAATAGTCATTTTTTTCATTAAAAGCTTGTAGCTCTTTCTAAACGCTACTAATAGGAGCGTTCAACTAAAAGTTTCAAGCTCCTTCAACCAAAGAATGCTTTTTATTGAGTAGAAGCTTTTTCTTAAAAGATTTAATGTAAGCTTCATGCCAAAGATATCATGTATGTGTAATTTTTCTGAAAGTTGGGAACAAAACTGCAATACAAGCAAAATTCATGGACGTTCTGTTTAATTAATGCTAAAATAAATTAAAACCCAAAAAAAAAAAATATCAGGCCTCTCCTTACCGGAAACTAGTGGCTGCTGAGAATTTGACTTCTTTATTCAAGCAGCGACTTTTTAAGGATGAGCGTTGTTCATGTGATCCCGTAATATCCTCTTCCGTAAATCCATCCTTGGAATGCAAGTAACTAACAGTTAAGTCTTTCTCAACAAAAAAAATCCAACTTCAATTCATCAAATCAAATCATCAGTTTCTTTCCCTGAAATTATGTACTCAACAAATGAGTATCTCCGACTTGAGTATGGTTTCAACACCTTACCTGACAATATGTTCAACTCAACAAACGAGTATGACCGACTTGTACGTGGTCTCGACTCCTACTCTGTTCCTGAAAACGTTACAGATTCATTGTTAGGCTATGAAAGCTATATAGCCCGATCAGAACTCCAAAACCATTTCAGCGCACCTATGCTTTGGATTGGGATGTACATCGCATTGGCATCTCTGGTTTGCATCCTTGCCATGGTGGCTGATTTAGTACATGGTTTCCGTAGCAGAAAGCTATGGTTTCCATGTAAGTATTTTAGAATTAATGCTGCTTTTCTCACCATAATATCTGTTGCAATGAAGTTGCCTGTGGATCTAACTAGTTCGATGCCCGGTGACGTAGACAAAGTGGCAAAGCTCGGAAGCATGGCCTTTATGTGCACCATGATGGCTAATTTATTGCCTCGTTTAGCAACCATGGGCAGCAATGAGCTTTTGTCAAACATCACAGCTTTGTGTGTTCTTGTCATCACCTTGGTTGTCAATGTTTGCATCCAAATACAAACTGGAGTTCTATCCACGTATGGCTATAAAAATGATAGCCTTCGTGTCAACCTATTTATAGTTAAAGACAAAATCATAGATATAATAGCCTCCATTTATGTGATTTTCTTAGTTGTGTTGTTAATGATACATGTATGTTCATCTGTAGCGATTCTAAAATCCAAAAAGATTATAGAATTGAAATACCAAAAAAGGCATGTGAGAGCTTCCAAAGACATTCAACCAACATCAGGAGAAGTAATAACCCCTGAGAAGCTGAAAAAGCATGTGAGCAACCACTGGATCATGGCAGGAAGTGGCAGCCCACAATTCATAATAGCTTGCTTTCAAACAACATCTGCCACTGGGGTGATATGTCTTTTAGTCACTATGTCACACACTTATATGATGTACGAGTATAAAGATTCTATACGGTATAAGGACTATGATTCGGATTATGGTTGGACCATGATGGTAATTATCATAGTACAATCTATCGGAATCGTTATTGGTACAATTGCACCAATTTCTAGATGTTTGTCAACCTTAAGCTTTAAAGTGTCCTCCGAAGTCATTTCAAAACAATTTAAAGTTTTTAAGGTAGAACACTACTGGACACAGAAGTTATATGATTGGAAACAAGCTAGTATAAGACTCCCATTTCGTAGCCGCAACCTTGAGGTGGTCATTGAAACTTTGAAAAGTCTAATTTTCAACATTTGTATAGGGTTGCAGAGTGGAGTTGTCATGGTATGCAAGATAATAGCCTTGATCCCAATTTTTTTTATGATATGTTTCTTGTATTGTTTCCGTTGTATCAAGTGGTTATTACAGAAAGTATTTCCTTCATTGGAAAACGGGCTTATGAACTTTCAAGGAGACAATGATCTTAGCCCTCATGTTTTGCATCTTGAAGATAAGATAGAGCTTGGTGAGAGATATTTGAAAGGCCTTTCAAAATCTGTCAACCGATTGATCCAAAAGGGTGCAAACAACCAACCCAAAAATCTCACCAAGCTAATTCTTGGAAAGTCTACTAGTGGTTTTGAAGGAGTTAAGAAGTTTGACCAATTTGATCATGATGTTCCATTCGATGATTGTTGGAGGTTACCAGTGGTAACCCTAGCAACCATCTTGGTTTCTCTTCCTAGAATCGAAAAGGAGGAAGTTTTTAGCTTGTTGGAAAGTGTTTGGGAAGGTCTACTATACGTCAAAGTGGTGGAAAAAAGTCTCAATGCTACGGATGATCATGTAAGTTTTCAAAATGCGGCTGAAACTTTGTGGCGAGAAATTACATTACACAAAAAATGGTTAGGAAACGACTTGCATGACCCTGCTTTTCGAGAAAATACAGCTAAACAAATTGTTGAATGGTTCAGGGATAAAGCTAAGAATATAGCTTGCTCAGAGGCTAGAAATAATGATAATACTAGAGGCGAGAATGATGATTTGATACGCAGGTCTATTGGTGCCAACTCAATGTATCGTATAACCGAAACAATCCTACGTAACTGCCACACCAACATTGATGCCACGGTTAGCCAGAACGAACTATTCGGCAGCTTATCATCAATGATTGCTGATATAATTGCCGCTTGTCTCACCAACTTACCACAAGCCATAACAATGAAATGTCACACTAGTGTGATAGAGGAAAGGGAAGACAGTGTGTATGATGCAGCCCAACTTCTAGGTGAGACTACACAAATTATCGAAACACTTGGAGGTCGTGATATTCCAAACATGGATCCAAGTGACCTACCATTTATCGAAAAATGGCGTGCTTTTTTAGGGAATCCCTGATTCCTTAAAATTCATATTTGTTCTTCAGGTAATAAAGTAAGTTCATGTTTATTTGTTTTTCTTCTTTGTATCTGGTTAGTTATATTAACACTCGAGTATGAACCAGTGTGAAGCGAGTAAGATTTTCATGGGCAATCGCGTTTACTAGTCAAAGTAATCCAGGATGGTCGAATATGCAGTTTCAAGAAGTTGATTTGCACGAATAGCATCCAGAAAGTATGTTGACATTCCTTTCTTCTCATAAATTGTACTCTTTCCTAGTTTACTAGCTTGTAAATTGTTGTATCAAGATTGTGGTTTTTGGTGTGGTTTGAGGATTGTTTGGATGCATTTTCTATATGAATTTGTTGCCTTGATCTTACTTGTTGTTGGTGTTTATTGTTAGAAAGTATATATAATCCAGACTTGTTAATTATAGGGTTACTGTTACTGTTATTGTTATTAGTATGTGTCCAAATAGATTTTGTGAAATATCTAATATAATTAATAAAGGTAGTTAAAGTTAGTTACTTTGGATCAAATAGTTATATATGGGTCAAGATTAGCAAACAGGTCACTTGGGTTATAAGTTATAACTATCGTGGCTTAATAAAGGTTAATTCCAGTGGTTGGTTGGTTAGAAAGGTTATTTTGGTAAAAGAAAAAATTAACGTTTACTTTCATAAGTCATGCAATTTGATACAAGTATTAAATTTATTCAAGTCCTCACTCTCTTTTTATCGTTTATTTGTGTTTAACATGACAAATATGTCAATATTATCATGTGCCTAAGTTATTGAGACCACTGTGTGTTGGTGTTGGTGTTGGTATTGGTATTGAGTGGTTATAATTTTATCTTTTTTTTTTTTTTGAACAACAACAACAAACTTTATTCAACCAAAAACAAAAGATACGACACATAGCAAGATGCTATACATCGAATCTTCAGATCAAGAGTACAATCATGATAACATTACATCAAGACAAAATCCAAGTCTATAATTATCGGGCTCTAGAATACATTGTTCCAAAATAAGAAATTCCGCCATTCATTCCACGTTACTCCAATATGCATTGTTCTTAACATTATCCAGTCTGTAGGTCCGTTTTTCTTGGAGGATCCGATACGTAACCTATCCCTGTTTATCACAAACATTATCACGGGTGCGGAATCCCCGTAACGGTGCAAACCAAACAATGTAAAGCGGATAACACGAACAGATAATCAAAGATTCACTTAGATTAACAGGATGAGAACAAACTGCAAACACACACACACAATGCTTGACGATAAACTCTCAGTTTCTCTCTATGCTCTCATAAACTAAACTGTGAAACATGCTTGGTATTTATACTGACCCTTGGACGAAAACACTTTGGACGAAAACATGTGTGACGAAATCAGTGATTTCGCCACACACATATCGACGAAATCTAAAGTGTTTTCGTCAACATGATTCCTACGAAATCAGGTGATTTCTGTTGGCTCAGTTCTGTTTGTACATAAAGGAAAACATGAAAACATACCTTTGATTGCATCAGCACAGGCTAGCAGAGAATCCAGATGTTGACGCAGCAATAAGGTTTGACATGATTGTCATCTTGATCTGGTTCCTCCTTAGGGTGCTGACTGATGATGGGGACTTAGAAAACCGAAAAGGGGTATCGGCTTAGGAGAGGAGGTCGATGATGATGTTATGACTAATAGGGTGTGTCTAATTGTGTAACTGAGTAACCCCTTAACCTCCACATAATTCTCCTTATATAAGCACCCAGGAGGAAACGTAATTAGTTAATAAGGGTAATATGGTCCATCAACAATTACCAACTAATTATTTAATAGGTTATTATATATTTTGATCTATATTATGTAAATGATTATAATGGCTATAGATTAAATATTAATACATAATATATTTAATCTTACAATTTCGTCAAACCCAAGAAGGACAGAATATTACTAAGCATGAACAAGTACGTATGATCACACAATATCTAAACATAATGCACACTAGCATTAGGTTAAGATGCAAATACAATGACAATACGACATACCTAAACTTCATTTGTCTATATGCCATTATGCTAGCTTGACATATTCTTAGAGACATACAAAATCAAACTGATGAGGAAAATTAACTAATACTTAATCATTCATAGTACGATATGCAGTTGCGCATGGCCATCAATTAATACCCGTCTCTGAGCTCTCTTAATAAGACTTATGGGTAATAGCCCTTTATTTATAGGATCCTTAAGCATATCATGAATGTATTCGATACAAACTTAGTTTCCTCAATTCGTTCACAAACGAATAATTAATTGCGTATCGAAATTTAATGCAGCACCTCTCGAACTGTTACTGTTCAAGGAGTCATGGTAACTGACTTTATCACACTAAGTCTTCAAAACATTAATTATATGGAGTTAATAAACTTATGAGTCCACTGATAAATTTCCAACAACATTTAGTGACTATATAATGTCGTTATAACTTAGGTTGTTAATATCAATGCACTATGACTCCTCCATGAGATAGGTTTTGTCTGCTGACATAAAGATATACCCGAAATTACATTTTGTTATCTTTGAATATTTCAAAGTTAAAGTAATAAACCGGTTTGAGTTCTCACTTCTTCTTCAAATCATAGCCTCTCGTTTCTTTAAAGATATTGTAAAACTCTATTAGATGCTTCACATTAATCTAGACATATCTACGGTGTTGCAATGTGAGTAATATCTAAACGAGTATAGACTTGAACTTACATAAGGCTTCTAATTAATGAAGCGTAAATAAATAATCTCATTTACCCCATTATCCTCTAAAGGAGAGCAATATTGTTTGTTACACATGTAAGGACCCATTTAATGTTAAACTTATGGAACAGAACTAATATCCCATTGGGTCTATCTCAGTATGTTATGATGTAAATCACGTAAGAGATATCTCTGAGATCTATTATATCAAAGTTTGTGTTAACAATGCTTTGACTTATGTAACATATACTTGTCAAAAGAATATCATCTATATAGACAAGTTTATCTTAGTTGCTCCCACTCATTTTGAGGTAGGTACATTAATCCACTTGATTCTTGATGAAAATAATTACGTTAGTTTTTCATCACATTATGATGTTTGCATTAACCCATACATGGATATTATTGGCTTACAAATAAACTGTTCTTTAACCATAAGTTTAGAACTTTCAGGTTGTCTTATGAACATGTAAATATGCTAGCCATTTGTTAGGGAAAATTGTTTTTAATGTTCATCTAATGTAGCTTTAAACTATTATAAGCTACTAGAACAGTGGTGATCCTCAAAGAAATCTTTGATAATTTATCCCTTCCTAAGTATAACCTTTGACAATCAATCATGATTCTTAGTGTCTTAACGTTTGTATCAGGATTTGGTTTAGTTATGAACACTCTTAGGTAATTCAATCAAATCCCGAATGTTATACGAACACATAAAATCAGTTTTACTAGAAAACTGTTTTATTCCATTTAAAAAGAATATTGATTGACACTAATGGCTTAATTTGAAGAGATAGGACCAGTAAACTTTTCCAAAATCCATTTCAACTTCAGTTAGGGAGGTTATGTAATCATCAAAGTGTGTAGGCTTTTAAACCTAGATGACCTCCTGAGTTGATTATTGGGTTCATTAGAAGTTTCAGTTTTATAGATTAGCTCTTGGTTAGGTTGCTATCATTTTCAGGATTCTAAGTTTGTAAGAGTTGGTGCAGTATGGTGTACAAGAGGTGTAATCGGAGTTAAATTCGGAGTGAAATTTAATGACACTCTTCCCCCCGCCTCTTGTATGCCTTGCAAGTCATGATAAGAACTTTGACTGCTCCCACTGACCTTAGAAATCTTTAGGAACTCAGCATGCTTATGGTCAATATGTAACGACCAACAAATTCTAATAGAGAAACGAGTTAATGACGTTAGTCGTTGTAGTTTCTCTTGTTGAGGATTATGTTTAGTTCAGGTAAGAAATCTAAGTACGCCCACAATTAGGCAACAATGAAACTTTTCTAAGAGTAGCATTAGATTTTAAGGAGATAAGTTTTAATAGAAGGGTGTCGTGATGGAGCGGTGTCTTGTACAAGAGGTGTAAATTTAGGTAATGTAAAATTTTCACTCCCCACCTCTTGCAACTATTGCAAGTTATTATTAAGACACTTAATGCTCCCACTGATCTTTAATATCTCTAGAATGCTACAAGAGAAGTTTCAATGAGCTACGTGACGTGGGAACCTATCACATATATGTTATACTTTATTTGATTTCTTTAATGTCCAGATATCATAAGAAACTTTAGGGACATATCTAATAGAAATCTTATTAAGTACATACATGAATAGATTTCTTCTAAGAACATTGGCCATATGCGACAAAATTTAGATACAAGTTGATAGCCTTTTAAATGATAAATGAATTATGTCTGAATATTCCATTTGGAATAAGTTCCACGAATGTCAATGAATGACTTATGATGGACCCATACTTATTCCTTAAGCCAAGTTATATTTTAGGGCTTTAATGTCATGATTTAAAATCACTTAGAATGAGATTAGATGAAAGAAAATCATGCTCATTAACCATGTCATGATTTCTCATGAATTTCAGTTATAATGGACGAAATTTATAAGTCTCATTTTCCTTTTGTCAAATTCTCATTTGCATGATTACAAAAGTTGTGAAAGTGTAAGGTGTCATCTATTTCCATCTTAGTAATGTTTCTATCCAGATATTTAGACCAAATAAGATGAGAGTTTAAGGTAAGTGTGACTTTATGTTGACTATGCAAACCTAAAAACCTTCATAACATTGCTTAATTATGATACTATATTCTGATTAATTTTCAGAATATATAAGGTATCGAAAAGCGTTGTTAGAAGACTGCTTATTATGGTTCTTATAGCCTTAACATTTAATTTTGTCACGAACTCTCATGTTAGTTATTTGTCGAGTTCTGGTAAGGAAACGTATGGAACTAGAGTTAACTAATCATGTGTTAATTGGAATATTAAAATTATCAGACTTAAATATCATTATGAAATGACTACCTAATTAACTTATCCAACTATTCTTCTGAATAATGGATAGTCTCGTTGCTTATGCCTAGTCTAATGACATAATTATGCATTGAGATTTTCCCTTTAAGAACCTTAAAGTTGGAATTTTTGTACTTGTATTTTGTCTATGGACCTTAGAACAATCCTCTTTTAAAGTTTTAAATGGTTCTAAGGTGAGTAACAACTTATTTTCCAGCTTCAAACATTTATTTCTTTGTACATATGTTGCTTATCAACACACTCATTATACTTTGGTACTTTTGAGTGTTATAGTTGATTTATAATGCATCAAATTTGTACAAGTGAAAATCTTAGTTTGTAATGTACTGGAAAAATGTACTTATTTCCATAGCTTAAGCCCCTTAACTTTATGGGTCATGGTAATGTACATTATTATGTATTCACATATACCACTTAGCTTTATAATTTATAATTTTAAATGAAGGCATGCATCTTAGGAGTTCTGGTGATTATTCCACAATTATAGATTAGTCTTAGGAAAACTTAATCTGGAATAACTTTAGTGACAGCACTTATTCTTGATTATCATAAGAGACATCATGTTCGATTTATCCTAATCGTCATGCTCTACTTTTCTTCTGTAGTGCTTTATTAGAAGAGAGCAATAGGATTATCGTGTCTTAAGAGATAATCAATGATTTAATTTAAGAGCTAATTCTTATAGAAACTTTAAGCAAAACATATTAGATTTAGGAATTAGAGTGGATGAGATATAGACTTATAGAAGAAAATTATAGTGAGTAAAATTATGGGTACTAAGAATAAGACAGACGAAATGATCATAAAACTTAATTAAGGATCATTAATATAAGGATCATTATGTGAAGAGATTGTGATATGTCTATTACTAACATCAAAATAATAGACTTAGCTAAAAATTCTACTTAAATGAAGAGAAAACAGCTTTGGCCAGAAGTGTAATCATTTAAGCATATGTGCAAAGTGGTTGTAACAAATCAGCTTTGGCCAGAAATTGAGACAATCACTTTAGTTATGCACTTGTTGAGTATGCCATCTATGAATGAATTAAATCAGCTTTGGCCAGAAATTAAGACATTCATGCTTATGATGCACACACAACATAGCTTTCATAATACTTGAACGATAAGTAGATGTATCAAGTCAGCTTTCGCCAGAAATGATACATCAAAACTCATTCAAGTTAAGCTATTTTGGTTTTGTGAAACATTATTTGATCCTTATTAATTAACTAAATATTTACAAAACCAATCATTTAATAGCAAACCACCCGTTAGCGTGGATCGAACTTGTGCGATCAGTTATGTTAGTGCACTATGTCTATTGACTTCGTCTTGTATCATGAAATAGGATAGAATAGAGTGCATAAGGTTCGAGAAAATGAGAAATGAGGTTTAAAGTGAAGATTTCGCTTGAAACCAGTTCAAGCAAAATCAACAGGACTAGATTTCGCTTCAGGCCACTTGATTTCGCTTCAGGCCAGTTCAAGCGAAATCTACATGCCTATATATAGGAATGTTGTCATTTCACTTGGTACGCGACTTCTGAAAGTGTAACGAAGTGATGCCAGATTTCTGTCAAGGTTGTAATCATTGTTAAAGCAATATAAGAGACAGATTAAAGATTAACAAGTTGTGTTTGTGTCTAGTTCTCTGATTCCGCCTTTGAACTGGACTTAAACTCTTCTGATCGACTCAATCGGGTCATACAACGATCCAACAAGTGGTATCAGAGCTCAGGAAGAAGAGTTTAGCTTGATATCATCTATTTTCTGACTTCTACACCTTCTTTTTCAATCTGGACGAGATTTAACGGTCAAAATGGTCTGAGTTTTTCACCGAATGTATAAAACAGTAGTCTAACAAAGCCTTGAAAGTTTGAGACCGAAATTCAAAGTAAAAATGACAAAAACTGGACAGAAACTTGATTTCGCTTGAAAGAGTTCGTAGATAATGGGTTGATTTCGCTTCAAATCAGAATTTTTGGACTATTTCGCTTGAAACTTTCTGAAGCGAAATTGATTTTACTAGTTTTCGCTTGAACTGGTTCGCTTCAAGACAAACAATTGTGGGATTTCGCTTGAACAGACTTAACATCTGTTTTCGCTTCAAGTCAGGATATTTGATTTCGCTTCAAGCATTAGTATCTGATTTCGCTTCAACGGATTAACATTTGATTTCGCTTGAAAGTCTGTTTAACCTAGTTTTCGCTTCAAGAACTGATAACTTGGGAGTTCACTTCAAGTGATCCATAGTTGTTTTCGCTTCAAGCTGTTGACTGTTTGAGTTTCCTAGTTCGATTGAAAAGTGGAATTTTGTGCCGAATCATTTCACGACGATCAAGTGTCAGTCAGTTTCAGTTTATTTGATATTTGATTGTACTGATTGTGTTTGTTTGTTTGTTTGTCTATTGTCAGGTTTGCATAATGGCTGAGGAATTCTTCAACACGTTTTACAACGCGTTTGCAACCGAATCATCTGAGGTTACAAATGTTACACCAAAAACCATCACGAAGGCGCTAAATGAAAACATCAAGCATGATAATTTCTACGGAACAAATTCAAAGCCACCAGCTCTTGATAGCATTGAGGATTATACCTGGTGGAAAGAACGCTTTCTCAACTGGGCAAAGGCGTATGCTCATGAAAGTTGGTTTTGCCTGGAGTATGGGTATGAAAAACCGAAAGATGATAAAGGCGAAGATCTTGTATTCAAGAAGTTTACTAGAGAAGATAAAGCTGAATTTGGAGCTGAACAGAGAATGATAGCATTGATCCAGTCTGCAATCAGAAACGATATTTTTTCTTTACTAACTCATGACGGGTCATCTAAGTCTGTCTGGGAAGCTTTACGTGTTAAAGCTGAAGGGGGTAAACAGATTAAAAAGAACAAAATAGCTTTATTAAAGAAAGAATTTGATTTGTTTGATAACATAAAAGGAGAGTCGGTGAGGCAAATGATTGAGAGATTCTGTCATCTTAAAATTGAATTGGAAAGATTAGAGATAAACAAGACAAGAGAGGAATTGATAGATAAAGTGATTGAAGCGTTACCACGAGCTGATCAGTGGCAAACGTTTGTTTTTATTTTGAAAAATGATGCTGTGTATGATAATATTACTCTTGATGTTTTGTTTGAAAAGATTGAAAGTCATGATCTGGAGCTACAAAAGCAAAACAAGATGACTGATTCTTCACATCAACAGAACGTTGGCTTGTACTACAAAAGCAGTGTGCTTTCTGACAAAGGCGTTGGTTCACCAAAAACAACATTTAGTGGTGAAAAGATGAAAGAACCACAAACAACTTCAACAAGTCATCATTCTGGATATCATTCATCTTCAAAGACAAATTCTGATGATTCTGAGGAAATTCTGTGCAACATTGCTCTTAAACTGAAGAATTCTCCTACAATGAGCATCAATGCAGCGAAGCAGCAAATGAGTTTTCTTGCATCCGTTCTGGAGTCATATGAAGGTCTAGTAGCTGGCAAAATTGGAAACTCCGAATTGACCAAAGAAGACTATGACCAGATTGATCCGGAAGAGATGGAGCTCATTGACATCCGTTGGTGTTTAGCTAGTTGTATTCGAAGAGCTCAGAGGTATATGGAGATTACCGGGAAACAATCACTTGGAGGTGCTTCAACAAAGCTTGGATTCGACAAATCCAAAGTGACCTGTTTCAAATGCAAGCAAAAGGGTCATTTCAAAAGAGAATGCAGAAATTCTGAAGTTGGTGAAGGAAGTGAACGTCTTTTCAACGATGATTATTATCGAAAGGCAATTTACCATCGAAGCAGAGAAGAACCAAAGTTGATTGAAGATAAGCCGAGAGAAAAATCAAGAGCTTATGCTGTAATTTACGAGGATGAAGGATATGATTGGAGTGAGGTTCTTCCAATAGATGGCATTGTTGATGAACGGTTCAAAGCTAAAGCCAAACAGGAAGAATTAAATAAGCATTATGTTTTTGTTGCTGAGATTCAAGATGAAAACAAAGATAAAGACACTGCTGAAGTCCATGAAGAAAAAGTTGAGATCAAAGAGAAAACTCGGGAAGAGATATTAAGTGAGAAGACTTACAGAGAAAGAAACGTCGTTTTAAATAGAATGGATGATATGCAGGAGGAGTATGAGATGGCTGTTGGTAGCAAACGATGGGATAAAAAGAGAGAATGTTACTATAACAGAGAAGGAGAACCAGTTGTTCCCAGGAAAGACATAATCTTCGATGATGTTCTTCTTGCTGTCCCGTTAAGAGCTGAATACTATAGAAGAGTATTGAAAGATGACAAATATGCTAAGCAATATGAAAAGGATATCAGATATGCCATGTTATCGTGTCTGAGAAAAAGGGACGAAGAGAGAATGAAGAAGAATGTTGAAGAAATGGTGAACAATCTGAAGAAAGTTGCTGAAGAGGTTAAAGCAGAAAATGTTGAAGTTGAAGATGTGAAGAAAATCAAAAGTGAAGAAATTGTTGTGAATGAAGAGGATAAGAAAGCTGTTACTGAAGAACAGCAGATTGAAGAAGAGGTGAAGAAAGAAGAAAGAGAAGATAAGAATGAGAATTTGGAAGTTGGTGATGCTGGTGATGAAGTAAGTGTTGAAAAGAAGCAAGATGATGTTGCTGAGCAGACAAAGATTGCTGAAAACACCGAAGTGCCAATCACTGAGGTAAATTCTAACTCTGAAATTTTGAAAACTGTTGAACAATGCAAGAAATGCATGGAACCGTGCAGAGCTTGTATTGAAAAAGATGAGCAATTTAGAACAAGAAATATTGAGTTCACAAAAATTGAAAATATTTTCAAAGAAAAATGCAAAGAAATGCTAGAGAAAGAAAAGGTTTTTAAAGAAAATGATGAAAAACTTTCAGAAAAATGTAACAAATTAGAGAAAGAAAATGAAGTTTTGAAAGAGAATGTTTTGAAAATGACAAATGAATGTGAACAAAAAGAAATTGCTTGTCAAGAAATGAAGAAAGAATATGACTCAATGAAATTAGCATATGATATTATGAAAGAATCATATGACAAAGTGAAAGATGAAATGAAATATGCTCAATCAAGAATGAATTATATGTCTGAAACAACCAAAGAGCTTAAACGAATGTATTCAAAAACAAGATGTTGTTAATTCCTATATTGAGGATGTTGCTAAGCTAAAGCGACAGATTGCTGATTTAGAACAGGATAACAACAAGTTAAAGAGTTACCACGTGTCGTCATATGTGCTTGAACGAATTTTCAATATAAAACCGGATGATGGTGAGTCTGAGCAGAACAAGAAAGGAATTGGTTCAGAGTTTCATCAAGTTCCACCACCGGGAAAATTTGCATTTTATGATGAGGAAAAGGTCGAAAAAACTTTCAACATGGTAGATCAATTGCCAGACAACATTGACATAACCTATTCCAAATCTGATGATTCTCATGATTAAGAGGTGGTAGGTAAAGTCGTTGAAAGTGTGTTGAAAGAAGAGTCAGTTGATACAGGTAAATCTGAATCACAGGATGAAAATGAAGGAAATCTTCATGATGGTTATCTGAAAAACACAAAATCCGAGAAAAGTTTGAATGATGATTCAAAAGGATTGGTTTATATCATGATTGGATTGGACAAATTGTTCTTAGATGTTGTATTCCCGATTCAGAATGTGATTTCAGAAAAGGTTGATAAAGTTTTCAAAATGGTTGAGATTGAGAAGTCTGAGATTTCAAAGTTTGTTGGTAAGAGTCATAAAGGTTCGTATAACAAACCTGGTTTCAAAAAGAAGAACATGAAGGCTGGGTTGGGTTTTAAGAAGAAACAAAATAAAAACAGAAATGAAACTCCGAATTTTCAAACGAAAATGAGTTTTGTTGATGAAGGCAGTTTAGAAAAAGAAAAAGAACTTAAAATGAGACAGTCTAATGATGAATTCTTTGCTAAAAAGCAAAAGCAACAACCACAAGTCAAAGATGTGTCCATGAGAACATGTTTCAAATGTGATCAAAAAGGACATCTTGCACGCAAGTGTCCTAATCTAAAACCTGTGGATGTTGACAAAAAGAAGTTTGATGCTGAGAAACAAAAATCTGAGAATATGAGACAAAGGTCAACTAGATTTGAATCAAAACAAACTTGGAGGTACAATACAAACAAGTTTGCTTCGAATCAAAACTGGAAATCAGACCCGAACAGGTTTGATTCTAGACAGACTTGGAATTCTCACACACCCAGATTCAGAACAACACAGAGTTGGAAAACCACAGTTGATATGACAAAACCTCAAGAGTTTTGGAAACCAAGAGTTGTTGTTCAAAATCAAAGTGTTCAAAAAGATTCACATTTTTACAAACGAGGAACACCAAAAGGTCAAACATGGAGTGTTAAGAAACATGTTGAATTGGTAAACCATGAGAAAATTGAAGTTAAAATTGAGAAAGTTTTTGTGAAAAATGATAAAGAATTTCCAGCATTGAATGAAAATTATTGTGTTGAAATGCCTAAGGTTCAACAGACCTGGGCTAAATTGTTCAAGTAATTCAGTTAGCTGAATGTGCAGGTGCTCAACAATTCTGAAGATTGTGAGAATGGAGGTTGGAGCAGCCTGGCACAACGAGAAGAGGAGGCTATTGCTGGATCCTGTGTTGGTTGAAACAGGAAGTTTATATGTTTTCTGTAAATAAATAAACAATATTTTCAAAAACTCTAAAAACTGAAAAATTTGAAAAACCAAAAATATGTTTGTTTTAATTTTTGATATATGTTGTTTGAATATGCCGAAACCCTCACGGCTGAACAAACATGATTACTTTCATCAGATTGAAAAACGGTTTTCAAACTGTTAAGATCAATGGGTTGTATATCATGGGGGTATGTTATATTTTCTGTTAAAAGTGTTATATTTTCTGTAAATCAGTGCATGAGAAGCAGAAAATGGATGGCGAGACAAAGCTATCAGTGTTGGTTGTCAAATTTTCTTTATATGATTTTGCATTTTAGGGGGAGTAATGTTGTTAGAAAATACAAAAACATTTGAAAATTTGAAAATGACAAAAACATGATAAAATTTAAAATTTGAGTTTTTGCGTAAAAAGAGGAAATGATAGTACATCAGTAGACAGTTACAGTATGCTAAAGATATGGAAAGTTTTAAATGTGTTAAACGATCTCACTGTGGATGTGTCGGTAGGTTTTTATACATTTAGTAAACTTTTTCGGGATATAAACATAAATTCAAACTTACTTATTTCGTGGGGAACACTACTTGAATATATAGGTAACCCCTGAAATCTCGTTTGAAAAATCCCTTATTCTGAGATACTAGGTCTTTATACTCAGTGATATCTGGGGTATTATCTCGGGACTTCTGCTGAAAGAAATTTCTGACCTAGTCCCCGGAGAATACTTTCTGCATTGCTTGAAATAGAGCACCACCCTCAGCTAAAAAATGATGAAACATTGAAAAAATGCTAATCATGGCTGTTGTAAAAAAGATCCTCTAAAGGGGACACACCGAAAAGTCGAAGCCGTCATCTCTCTGCGTATCGAAAGATCGACCTGAGCTCTCACGGCCCTCGCATTTAACCCCTGACAGATATCATCTAGGTATACTCACCTGTAAGACTGAATATTGGGATTTGGATACGGGAGTATATTCAAGAGGTGGGACACATGAATGAGTTTAAGTTCTTAAAATACATAATTCGTATCCTGAATCAGTTGAAATTTGTGTGAGAATTTAAAGTGGATCAGTATATCGACAATCTAAGTGAATTGTTTAATGCATATTGTGAAATTAAGCTCAACGGTACTTGTGACTTGTCATAAACTGATATGATCCTCTCACGCATACTCAAACAAAAATATTGTATGTAAATATGTTTGTACATATTTCTTTATTACTTTATGTTTTCAGAAAATACAAAAAGATTTTGATTTCTGATTTATTTTCGACAACTGATGTCTGAGTGCTGAGTTTCAAAATCTAAGTAAGCTGATTGTGTTTCTGAAAAATAAAACAAGTTCATTAATTTGAAACTTGAATTTAAAATCAAAAATTTTCAAAAACAGTTTGTGAAATCTCCAAGGTCATTAGTTTGGACTTGGATGATTAACTGTGAGGGAGTTGAATTCTTTAATACTGCTAAATCTATGAAGTTTGTTGATAGGGGGAGTGGATTAGAGAATTTGTTTGAGAATTAAAATGTTGTTATTCATAAATGTTTGAGAAATTGCAGATGATAGTCCAGATTACGATCCCAAGAGCAGAGTCTTAGGGGGAGTCTGAAGACAAGCTTGAAACATGGAAAAGTTTGTAGATGTAAAGCTAGGTGTCGATCCCTGAAGCACGGAAGCTTGATGAAAGGGGGAGCTTGCAGCTGATAGAAGAAGAGAAAGATTGTTGGATGCTTACAATGTTACAATCTGAGTGAGGATGCAGAATGATCAAGACTGAAGAAGGTGTTATAAAAGAGAATAGTCACTGAAGACTGCGTCAATATCCAAGGGGGAGTCTGTTAGTGCACTATGTCTATTGACTTCGTCTTGTATCATGAAATAGGATAGAATAGAGTGCATAAGGTTCGAGAAAATGAGAAATGAGGTTTAAAATGAAGATTTCGCTTGAAACCAGTTCAAGCAAAATCAACAGGACTAGATTTCGCTTCAGGCCACTTGATTTCGCTTCAGGCCAGTTCAAGCGAAACCTACATGCCTATATATAGGGATGTTGTCATTTCACTTGGTACGTGACTTCTGAAAGTGTAACGAAGTGCTGCCAGATTTCTGTCAAGGTTGTAATCATTGTTAAAGCAATATAAGAGACAGATTAAAGATTAACAAGTTGTGTTCGTGTCTAGTTCTCTGATTCCGCCTTTGAACTGGACTTAAACTCTTCTGATCGACTCAATCGGGTCATACAACGATCCAACAAGTTAGGCCCAAAACTTTTGCGATCAATAAGGCCCAAAACTTGTGCGATCAGTAAGGCCCAAGTAAACTTGTGCGATCAGTAATGCCTTGTGCGATCCGTAATGCCTTGTGCGATCCGTAATGCCTTGTGCGATCCACAAGTCTTGTGCAATCCACAAGTCTTGTGCGATCCACAAATCTTGTGCGATTATCTTATGCGATCAGATTATCTCTTATGTGATCTAATCTTGTGCGATCCAGTTGTTGTTTATGGTTATAACAACTGAAAATTCGAAAATTAAGAATTGTGATAGAGTTTCCAATTATAACATTGATCTATTTTTATCATAAAATTTCGGAATCATGATCTGTTTATCCTTTTAACAGATTTCGAAAAAACTTAATAGACAAATTAGATCAAAATTACGGAAACATTTAACAATTCAAAATCACATTCCAAATCTTAAAGGAAATTTTGAATTTTGACTAAGAACATTATGAACCCTAAACAAAATTATTCAAACTTCATCCGAAATCTGGAATTATTTTACACATTTAAACATATTTTGAACATGCAGATTTCGGAACAGTAACATAAGAATGAGCCCATGTCATCCGAGATGCCATTCCGGATGACAGAAATCAAACAGTAATTGATTTCGGATGAGGAAAACGAACTTTATTATGGTTTTAAAAACCTGTTTTCCTTTTTTAATCCAGATTTACAAATACAAAACAGAACCAACTAATCAACACATGCTCTGATACCACATGTTGGCTCAGTTCTGTTTTTACATAAAGGAAAACATGAAAACATACCTTTGATTGCATCAGCACAGGCTAGCAGAGAATCCAGATGTTGACGCAGCAATAAGGTTTGACATGATTGTCATCTTGATCTGGTTCCTCCTTAGGGTGCTGACTGATGATGGGGACTTAGAAAACTGAAAAGGGGTATCGGCTTAGGAGAGGAGGTCGATGATGATGTTATGACTAATAGGGTGTGTCTAATTGTGTAACTGAGTAACCCCTTAACCTCCACATAATTCTCCTTATATAAGCACCCAGGAGGAAACCTAATTAGTTAATAAGGGTAATATGGTCCATCAACAATTACCAACTAATTATTTAATAGGTTATTATATATTTTGATCTATATTATGTAAATGATTATAATGGCTATAGATTAAATATTAATACATAATATATTTATTCTTACAATTTCGTCAAACCCAAGAAGGACAGAATATTACTAAGGCATGAACAAGTACGTATGATCACACAATATCTAAACATAATGCACACTAGCATTAGGTTAAGATGCAAATACAATGACAATATGACATACCAACTAGGATAGGAGGATATCCGACTAGGTAGACACGACGGAACGTACAGACTCGATAACAAAAGACTGTTTAACATACAACGAAACAAGACAAGTTACAGACACAAAACTGTACTAACAAACTCCCCCTTGTCTGTTGCTTGGTCTTCGTTCTTTGAGTCTTCAATCTTCAGTGTTTTGCCGACCAGGTGCTTCCAGCATGAATACCACGATAAAAGCAGAAACAAGCAACGCGTTGGAACATTAAAGCTTGTTGAGCGTACTCGTCTTCATAAAAGATATCATGCCGAAACAGTTTGTTGATGTCGGCCGCAGACATGTTGACAATCCACATCGGATCTAGCATGCGGAAATTTTCCTGATCATTAAATACAATAACCGCTTCATGTGTATCCGAATCGTAACACCATAACCGCATATTCCCCAAGAAATTCTGTTTCATCGGCATCAGCGGAATTTTATCCATGACTTTCGGAGGCTGATAGATAAGCTTGTATCGACCCGTGTTAGTCTTTGGATCTAACGTATACTTGATCTGCTGATAGATCGGAAACTGCGGTTTGTTAAGTTCATCCTTCCACCCGTTTTGATGATTGAACCTCAATCTCTTTTCGAATAAAGTTGCTCCAGCGTAGTTTGAGCGATTGGTCAGTCTCAATTTTGTTAAGGCGGTAACGTCATAGAATGGCAGAGATGTAATACTCAGCAACGAATTGAAATACAGGATGCCGTGTTCGCGCTTGATGGCCATACAGTGAATATCCTGCACGAACATCCAGCTGAGTATCTTCCCATTCGGTTTTTCTTTTACATACTGCATGTAATCAACTTGCGCTTCCGGAGGAGTTGGTTTCTCGATTTTCGACAAAAAGCTTTTTCTCCATTCTTGGAATGCGTCTGTCAGATCGTCTGAAGAATCACGTTTATTAAATTGCTCGTTGATTTCATCAAGATTCTCTTTCAGCCATTCTTCATCGAACGGATCAAACTCCGTTCCGTCTGTACGAACGTAAGTTGATTTACTCGATTCGCCTTCAAAAACAATTTCATCCAAATTTTCAACATTAGTAGTCTCAGGCTCACTTGGTATCTTATCAATCTCAGCATCATCAATCTCTTTCATTGCGTTTAGAGTAAGCAATTGCTCATGTGAAAGATCCTGAATAATTTCTCCTTCTTCAAGTAATTCCCCAGTGATTGGATGAATAACCTGCAATACAAGATCAACACTGCTTGGAACAGAAGATGTACCTTCAATCTGTTGAACTGTTCCAGAGGAGGTTCCTTGAGAAGATTCGATCACTGGCGGCTGAGCAACAATGATTTCAGAGATGTAGTGGTTGGTGGCTGCTATGATGTAGCAGAAGGGTCAGGATTCCCTTGATCTTCAGGATCATCATCCTTTTTCTTCATAACCTCTTGTTGCTTACATCGATCATCCCACAGAGTAGCAACGCGCTTTCGAAGGAACTCATAGCCTGCATTGATTCTTTTTACTCCGTCAGTTATAGTTGTGTTACGAGAGTCATACCACTCTTTCATGAAATCACATCTTCCTTTCAGATCCTCAGCCAACTTCTGAAGTATAGAGCTGCTTTGTTCTCTCGCCTCGTCTGCAGTTTTCAAACGTGCATTCTCTGCTTTCAATTTATCGATCTCGGGTTGTTGACATCCTATAACTGTTTGTTGTTGTTCAACAGTGGACTTCAACTTATTTATTTCCACCATTTGACCGAGTTGATCATTCTTCGTGATCCTGATGAAATCAGTTTGTCTTTGAATACGATCTGCAGCCGCTTCAAGTTGAGAGAATAAGAAGTTGTTCTTTTCATCTTGTGACATTCTGAGAATATCCTTTGACGTTCAGAACTAGGCTGAGATGTAGTCGCTCTAATTGCAGCAGCCATTGATCTTTGTGAAGCAACTTGAGGAGTTACAGTTGGAGTATCAGGAGCTGATGTAACCACAGGAGGTGGTTGAATAGTTGTAGTTGGTGGTTTTGTCGACCTTGGAGGAAACGGCACCATTGTAGAAGCTTCTTCAGCTGTGAATCCAAAGTTTGGATCCATTGCAGCTTCCTGTATAGGCTCAGAAGGAACAGATTGCGGTGTAGACGATGAAGTACCAATGTTCTTTTTAGCTTTCTTCTTACAAAGGACAGCCGTTTTCTTTTTCTGCACACGTTCAGTCTCAGTATCCGATGGAACATAATCAGAATCTGGTCGTCCATCTCCACCAGCACTACTAGCGCTAGGTGCACTAGCTGCTGTTGCTCTAGCATCACCACCATCACCATCACCACCTTCTTCATCATCATCACTATCAGATGAATCACGCTTTCGCTTGAGCTTTTCAGTCATCCTCTTTTCTAACTCAGGTTCTTCATCATCTGACTGGCTGTCGTCGTGACGCCATTTGTCATTAGCAGGAGCCACGTATGCTTTGTTCGCTAGAGCACCAAACATCTTCCTTGGAGGATCAGACTCTTTATATTTCTTAGCCGAGTGACCTTTAAACAAGTTAAAGGAATGATCCAACAAAGTTTCAATTTTGAGAATGTCAGTGTCAACTTTGGGTAGATCAGGGTGTTGAGCATTCATTATCATTTGCATAAATCTCGGATACATCCAGAATTTCTTTCCGGTCGTCCGAGATCCAGTTCTTTGTAAATTGTCTTTCATGTTTGCAAATAAGAACTGTGATATGCTAAATGACTTATTCAAAACAAGCGCGACCATCAAACCGATGAGATCGAATCCAGTCATGTCATAACCTGCACGGTTTTTGCCTAAACATTGAATAAGAACATGTAACAAGAACTTGTACCCCATAGGCAATGTAGCTTTGTTTATTTGCCCAGCAAAAATATCAGCAATACATTTCATCCTGAGCAAACATCCGCGTGTGCACATGATTGGTACAGAGAATGGTGCATCAGCAATGTCTTGAAGTTCCAAAACAGTGTTGAGAATCTCTGGAGTTACATCCACATCCAGCTTATGAACCTGCCCTCGGATCACTTCCTTTCCATCAACTTCAATTATCTGAGCAGTATCCCAAAATGCTTTAATCAATGTCTTGTATACCGGTGTTGCGAAAGTAACGGCCTTGTTTATCCGTGATTCCCGTAGCCATTGCGTGATTTCCTTAAAATCGACAAACTTTCCTTCCGGATCAAGATGAGCAATCATATTATGTCGCGGTTCGGACATGATTTCTTCTTCAGTTTTGTTGGTTTTCTTTGTGGGGGCTTTGCGAGATTTCGGAGCCATTCTGTATTTGACAAATACGCGTAATGAGAACTAGGAAAGGGACAATTATAAAATACATATATGTATACATTTTTAATGTGTATTTTGAACATTAACCATGTATAATTATATATACTGTATAAGGTTTCAAAGTTCACAGTTAACAAAATGTATAAGGTTTCAAAGTTCACCGTTAACAAAAAGTTTATAAGTGTTGTGAAATGGACCCTGTGACGAAATCAAAAAGACTTATCCAAACACATAGGGTCTGAGGAAAACATATTTTGGGCCGACGAAATCACATGGGCCGACGAAATCACATGTGTTGGGCATTAAACATGAAGCCCAAACACCTGTGTGATGACGAAATCAGGGATTTCGGCTATTTGGGATTTCGGCAACAGGCGATTTCGGCAACAGTTAGGGTTTTCAGACATTTTAGGGTTTTGACAAAAATCTGATTTCGGCAAACAGGGGTTTTACCAATTCCTATTTTTCGTCCATTGAAAACCAAAACCCAGATAAATTTTAACCAAAACTCCTATTGTTTAACCAAACAATGTTAAATCAAACAACAACCATACCCGTTCCCAGTTTGATCAAGCAAAACAATCTTACCCTCTGATTAATCGATTAACAGTTATGCAAACAAAAACCCAGTTGTATGATAAGCATTTCCGTTCAATATCAACACAAAAACATCAAGATATTAAACATGAACAAAGCCAAAACCCAGACCCCGGTTTGGTAACCCGAATAAAAAACCCAGTTAAGTCAATAACATCTACACCTAAAAACTGTCATAATCAAACATATCATGTCATTGTCAAACAAGAAATTATAAGATCATAAGCAGATGAGTATATTGAATAAACAAACTTCATCAAGATAATGAGGGTTTTAAACAAACAAAGATCAAAATCATTGGGTTAGAGGTTCCGATCATGATGTCGATGCCTTTTATAACCTTTGTTTGGTACAAAATTTCAGAGAATCAAGGATGCTTTTGAAGTCGGTTGGGGTTTTCAGAGGATGAAGATGGATGAACAGTAGGTAGGTGATGTGAGGTTTTGAAAAAGTGAGATTGAAACAGATGAAATTCACATGGACCCTTTTTATACTCGGTCCCACTCGGCGAAAACACAAAGTCGGCGAAAACCCTTTTGAGTGGACGAAATCGCTTTGGGCCCGGTCAAACTTACATTGTTTGGGCCGACGAAATCAGTTGGGCCACATTAGTCCGACGAAATCACATTGGGGTCGACGAAAACACTTTGGGCCGACGAAATCTCACGAGTTGGGCTTTAAACTTTTAGCTTGGGATGACGAAATCAGTGATTTCGTCATTTTAAAACAATTTTTGGGATTTCCTCCAAGACCAAAAAGGGATTTCGTTGACTAGTCAAAACTGTTTTCCATTTTTAAACACATTTTTAACAAGTCTGAACAACATTTTGGTTTTGTTAGAATAACCAACTGCAAAAAGGGCAATTTTATGAAGTAGAAAGGACAAACGAGTCAGTTTCGGGATTTTCGGCATAAAACTTCGAGTTACCAACATCGGCTAATCAAAACAAGTTTTACAACTTACACTACAACACAAATTAAAATGTGGTAAACTAACGAAAGACAATAAGATAAAGAATTTGTACGAAGAACAATCTTTTTGCGAGTTTCAAGGTAAGAGAATCATTACCAGCTTACGGTCTTTGTCAAAACGGTTTCTGATTTCTGTTTAAAGCTTTAGATAAGTATTTTACCACAATTATCGATATTGTTGTCCACCTAAGCTCAACTTATCTGATGTAATCATAATTAGGAGATATGATTTACGGTAAGAGTTACACTTACTTGTCGGTGTTCATCCATTCATGACACATTCTCGTATCAAGGTGTGCACGAGAGTTCATCTTACCGGTGAGTATACTGCTTATCATCCGTTTGACCGTATAAAAGATGTGAGAAACTCACTTATTTGATTCAAAACAAGCCCTATGTGATAGAATCACTTATTTATGAGGAACTAGATTTTCAGATGCATGAAGGGCACAGGAGCAAGTCCATGAACAGGTCAGTACTTTCGTACAGCAAATAGACGAACTTGACTCCCGGATAAATGTGATATATTATCACATGTTTTGTTTGGACATGTGATTGTTGATCACTTATTGAGGTCAAATGCAACATGTACACGTATGTATAGTATCATGGAAGATCTTAGACTTCGTCTCCGTTATTTTTACGGTTTGATACAACCATGATACCCAGATGATAAGACAGCATAAAGACAGAATATCTT
Source organism: Helianthus tuberosus (assembly GCA_030545235.1). Taxonomy (NCBI): domain Eukaryota; kingdom Viridiplantae; phylum Streptophyta; class Magnoliopsida; order Asterales; family Asteraceae; genus Helianthus; species Helianthus tuberosus. The sequence continues at coordinate 9,031,727 of CM060408.1, forward strand.
AGAACCTCGGCAATCAATCAAACGAAATTTCGGTACCAAGACCATATGCCAATGAATGGTTCCCACCTGACTTGAAGTCTGTTACGTTTATATCATCCTGCACATTTTAGTCTGATTGTGAGCCTACCGATACATCGTTAGTAAAGCTACTTATCTTTTTTCAATTTTTCTTTTTCTTTTGACCATATTGACAGACCACACCAGTGTATATCATCACTTTCACTTCTTTTCTCCAAGAAACTAATTTTTGATTTTCTAATGTTTTTGAATTTTTGATTTTTCAAATTTAAAGACAAAAAGTAAACAACATATATTTGGATTTTTTAATTTTCCACATGTTTTTGTATTTTCTGAAATTTCTCCCCCTAAAATACGAAAAGATAAGTAAATTTCCACATCTTTTTGGATTTTTGACGCTTAAGAAAATATTTACAAAAACGATCAGCCGACAGAAGTTTACTCTTGTTTCACCTTAATACCATTGACCAACAAAAGATAGTCAAAACAAGATTTGTCAAAAGCTTTTGTAAACAGGTCAGCACGCTGTTCATCATTGTGGATTTTAACAACATCGATCAATCTTTTGTCAAAACAATCACGGATGAAGTGATATTTAATTTCGATGTGCTTGGTCTTCGAGTGTTGGACAAGATTTCTAGTGATGGATAAAGCAGCATTATTATCAACAAAAATAGAGGTAGATAGGAATTCAAAACCGTAGTCGCGCATTTGTTGCTGAATCCACAGAACTTGAGAGCAACAACTTGAGGCAGCAATGTATTCAGCTTCACAAGTTGATGTAGCGACACAAGTTTGCTTCTTGCACTGCCATGTGACTAAGCGACTTCCAAAGAATTGACATCCAGGCGTTGTGGATTTACCATCTATTTTACATCCGCCGAAATCTGAATCACTAAAAGCAACCAAGTCAAAACTATCATCCTTAAGGTACCAGAGACCGGTGTCCGGGCAACCTTTCAGATAGCGAAAAATCCTTTTAACAGCTCCAAGATGAGATGCTTTTGGGTTAGCTTGAAATCTTGCAAGCAGGCACGTTGGATACATGATATCAGGCCTTAATGCTGTGAGATACATGAGAGATCCGATCGTAGTGCGATAATAAGAAGAGTCGACACTTTCACCCTTCAAGTCCGGAGTAATCCCGTGATTAGTCGGAAGTGGGGTACCAATGGGCGTTACTTCAGACATCTGGAATCGGCTCAAAATGTCACCAACATATTTAGTCTGATGGATGAATATCCCAGACTCAGTTTGTTGAACTTGTAGGCCCAAAAAGAAATTCATCTCTCCCATTGCGCTAATTTCGAACTTCTCCTGCATAACACGTTCAAATTGCCTGCACAAAGTATCGTTAGTATAACCAAAAATGATATCATCAACGTATACCTGTACCAACAAAAGATCTCCATCCTGTTCCTTGATGAAAAGAGTACAGTCAATAAGACCCCGGCAAAAACCGTTCTCCAGCAGATAAGTAGATAAGGTTGCATACCAAGCCCTCGGTGCTTGATGTAACCCGTAGAGAGCTTTGTTGAGCAACCAAAACCGATCGGGATGGATAGGATCTTCGAAACCTGGAGGTTGTTCAACATACACCTCTTCTTCAACAATACCATGCAAGAATGCGCTTTTGACGTCCTTCTGATAGACTTTGAATCCTTTAAAAGAAGCATAAGCTAGAAAGAGTGACCACTCCACGATCAACTGGTGCATAAACCTCGTTGTAATCAGTGCCTTCAATTTGACGAAAGCCCTGAACAACCAATCTTGCCTTGTTGCGAATGACCACTCCACGATCATCCTTTTTGCACTTGTAAACCCAACGAGTGCCAATTTTCTTGTAGTTGTCGGGTTTTTCAACAACTCTCCAAACACCCAGTTTCTAGAACTGTTGTAGTTCCTCTTGCATTGCTTCAACCCAAGAATTATCCTTTAAGGCTTCTTTCCAAGATTTTGGTTCTTCTTGCGAAACGTAACACGCGAAGGACCAATCATTTTGAAGACCAGATTCTCTAATGGCTGAATACAAACCAGCACTCTGGTTGTTTCTTAGCTAATTACGCGTCTGCACCCCGAGTTGGACATCTCCAATAATGTTCTGCTGCGGATGGGTATCATGAATTCTCATTTCCGGAGTTTCAGGAACACGAGCATTAACACCCAAATTATTAATATTAAGATCAACAACCAACTCCACACCTAGAATATGCGTAGAAGAGGATGCATTCCCTTCAGCAGTATCAACATTCTCCTCATGAGGAGTTTCTAAAGAAGTACCTTGAACAAGAACAACTGGAGCTGAAGTGCCTTCAGTCGAATCAAGATATTCATCATCTTCCGATGACTCATTGTACTCAGTAGAATCTTCAAATACCTCATTTTGAACTGTGTTGTTAACCGAATTAGAACCTTGAGGGTTAACAATAACAGGTCTAACCAATGGCGAGCCAGCAGCGTTGTTGTTGGTGCACTTGTGTCTGTACTTTGTCTGTACTTAGTCTGTATACAAAACGATGTCTTTGTTAGTCTTGTAAGTTTGACCAAGTCAACCATCCTCCGGTTTGACTTGGCCAAACAGTCAACAGTTTGTTTGTAAGATGGTAGGTCGAAGGATGTGTCATCGAAGGATTGTCTATATCCTTCGATGACCTGCTCGAAAGATGACCTTCGATAGATGGACCACGAAAGATCACATCTTTCGTGGTACATGTTGATCGTTCGAGCTGTTTCTGGTCGAAAGATGATCTTTCGACCGGTCTGCATGATCCTTCGACCGGACCTGCTGTGTTTGGGTATAAATACCCGTGTGTTGTGTTCATTTCGGTAGATGACACAAGAGAGAGTCAGAACACTTAGAGCAGAGAACATACACACACACTGTTAGAGAGAGTTTGCAGAACTGATTTGTAAACATTGAGCTGTAACTGGACCTTTCATACGTTTAATACAAGTGGTGTTAATCGTTGAACTTTGCGTGTCGTGTTATTGCGTGTTCTATCTCGGTTTGCTATCTCGGTTGGATTCCGCACAACCGGGTTGGTTAGTATACAAGGATTAGGCGACTAGATCCTCCCCTAGCCGGACCTACAAGTGGTATCAGAGCCTTGGCTCTTCTCCTTGTTAAAACCGAGTGTTTTCGGGTGTTTCTCGGGTTTTAAAGTTCATATTTTTCTGGAAATATTGCTGTTTTTGCTGTTTGTTCTTATAAAAACCTTGTCACATTCCATTATCACATGTTAAAAATGGATTTTTAGTGAAGTTTCAAGCAAAAACGGGTTTCGGTTTGTTGTCGGTTTGCAGAAATATTCATATTTCTGGGTTTGTTCTTCTTACAGACACGAAGGACCTACAAGAATGAAGATCAAGACAAAACTATCTCGAAGATCGAGACAAAGCTACAGCCAAGGGGGAGTTTGTTGGTGCACTTGTGTCTGTACTTTGTCTGTACTTAGTCTGTATACAAAACGATGTCTTTGTTAGTCTTGTAAGTTTGACCAAGTCAACCATCCTCCGGTTTGACTTGGCCAAACAGTCAACAGTTTGTTTGTAAGATGGTAGGTCGAAGGATGTGTCATCGAAGGATTGTCTATATCCTTCGATGACCTGCTCGAAAGATGACCTTCGATAGATGGACCACGAAAGATCACATCTTTCGTGGTACATGTTGATCGTTCGAGCTGTTTCTGGTCGAAAGATGATCTTTCATCTTTCGACCGGTCTGCATGATCCTTCGACCGGACCTGCTGTGTTTGGGTATAAATACCCGTGTGTTGTGTTCATTTCGGTAGATGACACAAGAGAGAGTCAGAACACTTAGAGCAGAGAACATACACACACACTGTTAGAGAGAGTTTGCAGAACTGATTTGTAAACATTGAGCTGTAACTGGACCTTTCATACGTTTAATACAAGTGGTGTTAATCGTTGAACTTTGCGTGTCGTGTTATTGCGTGTTCTATCTCGGTTTGCTATCTCGGTTGGATTCCGCACAACCGGGTTGGTTAGTATACAAGGATTAGGCGACTAGATCCTCCCCTAGCCGGACCTACAAGTGGTATCAGAGCCTTGGCTCTTCTCCTTGTTAAAACCGAGTGTTTTCGGGTGTTTCTCGGGTTTTAAAGTTCATATTTTTCTGGAAATATTGCTGTTTTTGCTGTTTGTTCTTATAAAAACCTTGTCACATTCCATTATCACATGTTAAAAATGGATTTTTAGTGAAGTTTCAAGCAAAAACGGGTTTCGGTTTGTTGTCGGTTTGCAGAAATATTCATATTTCTGGGTTTGTTCTTCTTATCTTCAACTGATATTCAAGTGTTCTTCATTATATTACACCTTTTGATCTTTAAAATTTGAATATTAAACTTGTTTGTGTGTTGGGAGTTGTATTTGGATTAAAATATTGGGATCATTACCCGGTTGGTGAAAAACCTGCATGTTCAGACCTGAAAGATATGGTCTGAACATACTTTCTGCCGAAAGTTCTCACCAACCCGTCAACTTTTCACCAAACTGTCCGATTTGTCAACTGTGTCAGAGCAAGTTCGAAAGATATCCTTCGAACTCGAAAGACTATCTTTCGATCAGTGGAGGTTCGATAGATCTTCATCCTTCGAACCAAGGAATATTTTCGAAACATATATCTTTCGGTCTACTGCTCATTTTCGAAAGACAAGGATCCTTCGACTGGGGAGTCTTTCGAAGTCATCTTTCGGTGTACAGTACTTTTTCGAAAGATAAGGATCTTTCGGTTGGAGAATCTTTCGAAAAACATTGTTCGAAATTCAACAGAGATCCTTCGAACCCTGTTGATCCTTCGAACAGGTGTTGATCTTTCGATCATTAGTCTGTTTGTGTTTAACAGTTTGTGTTTTTCAAGTCTTTCGACAGGTATCCTTCGGCTGATTAAAAATGAATCCAAGGTGGAATACTTTGGTAAATACAGATATGTATTTTGGTACTCCGTCATCTTCCGCACCGGTATCTTCACAAGCTAATGCAATTTCTACCGGTCAATGGGCATTTGTATCAAATCAAGTTCCAAGTGTTCAAAGCATTCTTTTAAGCGAAAGCGAAACTGGAAGTTTGAATAGACCTCCAAAGTTGATGCATTTATATGAATATCCAGGATGGATTGATAGATTTCATACATACGTTCTTGGTCATAATACAGAGTTGTGGTTGCGGTTCATCACAGATTTTGATCAAACAATAGAAGTTGCTGCATCATCTGCCGCTACATTTGCAGATCTGACGGAAGATCAGAAGAAGGTCTATGACTTGGAAAAGAAAGCATATGCCATTCTTACTCAGGCGTTGAGTAAAGATATTTATCATCAGTTTGTTAGTTACAAGACAACAAAAAGGTTGTGGGACGCGTTGAAGACAAGGGGCGTGGGAAATGAAGCGACACGTCAACTGAGGAAAGAACTGCTAAAGAAAGAGTTTGATGGTTTTACTTGTATGGAGAATGAGTCGTTGGGTGATTTGACAAGTCGATTTAATCACTTGCTGACTGAATTGACAAATTTCGGGGTTATTACAACTCCTGTAGAGATTGTGAAAAGGTTTGCAGATGCATTGCCACCTCAGTGGAATACGTTCTTGGAAATCATGAAGTACAATGGTACTTTGGCCACAACGAGCTTCAACGACTTTGTTCAAATTCTAGAAAACAAGAATCAGGAAGAAACTTTGAAGGCAAAAAGAATTCCCGTGCCTCAAAATCCAGAAATGTATTTTGGAACCTCTAGCACCTCTACAAAACCTTCTTCGCATGCTCTAATTCAGACAGCATTTGTGACTAGCACTGACACGTATGGCAATACTATCCAAGTGCCGGTTCCTCCAAAGACAGACATGTATGGAAATCTGCTGGAACCAGTCCCTCAATCAGCACCACAACAGCAACGACCTCTCAGACCAACTGATATGTTCGGAAATCCTTTACCAACAACAGACATGTATGGGAATCCGCTTCCTCCTCAACAGCAAGCTTGTTATGGAAGCACATCATCTGCTGGTCAGCAATCAAAGCCAGATACAGTACGGCTCGACACCTCAAGCTTCTCGAAAGTCAGTGTGGAAGTAGCAAAGGAACACATGGAGCTGCTAAACACTGTGGTGAGCGCATACTGTGGATTAGTGGAAGGTCAGATTGGTAATATTAATCTGACACAAGAAGACTATCAGCAGATTGATAAAGAGGAGATGGAGATGATGGACATTAAGTGGGCCTTTGCCAGTGCTGTTAGGCGAGCAAAGGATTTCATGGAAAGAACAGGCCGAACCAGCTTGGAAAGCAAGAAAGACACCAAGTATGGGTTTGATAAACAGGCTGTTAAATGCTTCAACTGTGGTGAACGTGGCCATTTCAAGCGTGAATGTACAAGGCCATCTCAGCATGGGAACCAGAATCCTTTCCGAGGTCAAGGCAACAGGGCAAATCAGAACCAAGGAAGGAACAACGAGCGAACACTGGTGCCTGTCAACAACCAGAGTCAAGCAGGACCATCTAATGCCAACCAGGCACTTGTGGTTCAGGTAGATGAAGGTTGTGATTGGTCAATCCAATTGGGAAATGATGCTCCGGATGGAACAGCGTGTTTTGCTGAGATTGTCAAGGATCTTAAACACGCCAGTGGTGGAGAATCTTCCACCAATGGTAGTGAATCTTCTGAAGATGAAGACAGCTCCGGGTACAGTGGAAGTTCAGATGAAGAGTTCTCCGCTTCAGGCGATGATCATGTGGATGAAACATCAAGTGCGTCAGTCGATGCAAATATTGATGAGCTATTGGATGAAGCTACAGCAGGAATTCAAAGAAGATCTATTTTGGTGGATCAAGCTGCTTATTCTTCGTCTTCTCTTCATTCAGCCTTTATGGCGAATGTCGACAGTTCATCAAGTCAGGTATGTGTCGACGAACCCACTTCTATTAGCTGTAATAACTGTGATAGTTTGCATGTTAGATGTGCTGAGTTGGAAGCAAACATGTCTGAGTTGCAAGGCAAACACGATGCTTTACAAGCTAGTTTGTTTGAATTGCAAGACAAACATGTTTCTGTGAATGATAGGTGGTGTGAATTGCAAAGCAAACACGAGGCTTTGCAAGAGAAATATGATGTGACATTCATTCACAATCAGAAATTAACAGTGGATCTTTCAAAGTGCACTGAAGCCAACATGTTTTATGAAAACCATGAAAAGGAATTTAAAAGGATGATTGAAACATTAAAGAAAGATAAAACAGAACTGACAAAAATGGTTTCCAGAAAACAAACTGACATTAATTTGTATATCACTCGTCTTGAGGTGATGCAAAAAGAAATGGCTTGTGTTAAAACAGAAAGTGAGGCGATCCGACTCAAGTTAGACAGTTATTTGAGTTCTAGCTATGTGTTGGATCACATCATTGATGTTCAGAAAGAGAAACGGGATGTCACATGCATAGGTTACAAGAAATGTCCACCACCCGTGAGAAACAATTTTGATGCTCTGCCTGATGAGGAGTATAGGACTCACTTTGAGCCATCTGTTCCTTTGGACGTTGAGGAATTTGCAGCAGGGCTCGGATACAAGAAAGAAGTATCGTCAGATTCAGATGTGTCAGCAGATACATTTGTAACTGCTGAACAGAATCAGGATCCTCTAGTGGTGGTTGAGGATGTTGATACTTCTGATGATGAGTCTGATGATACTGATTCGGAAAAGTCTGATGCAGTAATCAAAGAAGAGGACATACCTCTTGAGAATCATATCCTATGTGATCCTCCCACAAAACCTGCTAAGACTGTTCCAACCGAGTCCACATCTGCAAAAGAGTCGGAGAGTGTGGATTTGCTGTACACTCTTGTTGGTGATGATAAAATCTATTCAGACAAAGATTTTCCTATTAAAAATGTTAATCAATCTTTAATCAGTAAAGTCTTTGAAAATTCTACAAGTAAGTTTTTGGGTAAGAAAGGACCACATGTTACAGTCACACAGTGTCCTCCTATCCCAAAGGCTGAAGTTAGAAAACAATTTGGGAATAAGAAATTACCGACAGCGGAAAAACAGCAAAATCATGCCAAACCCAAAGGTAAAGCACCGACTCAGAATCAAAAGAAGCCGAATCAGAAGAAGAAGAAGAATGTGAACTTTGTGAAATCGAAGGGAACGGACAAAATTGCAAAGTTTGAAAATCAATCTAATTTAGATTTTGTCCAAAAAGCAACTGTGATGAAAAGGAATGAACCAAGTAGTTCAAAACCTAGTACCTCGGGATCACAAAGTTCAACATCGACAAGACGATCACATGATACTTCGGGGTTTGTTGAACGAAGATCATGCTTTGAATGTGGAACAATCGGGCATATCGTTCGAAATTGCCCGTATCTTCATAAACAAAAAGGCATAGTTGATGATCCCCGTGGCCCAACTGACCGCAGGCGATCTGTTTCTGTAAAACAAGATCCCCGACTTGTAAAAGAAAGGGAAAAGAAACAGAAACGCCAACAGGTCAAGAAAATTGAAAAGGCGATTAAAACCGATGTGGCTCAAAAACCATCTGTTTCTGTCAAACCAAACAATTTAAAAACTTCAGACAACCATGAAGTTAAGTTTTTAAAGAATAATACTGGTATAACAAAACAGACCTGGAAACCAAAAACGGTTACTGAATCAGGGGGACCATCACAATTTTCCAATCATCAAAGAATAGAAGTTATTGTTGTTGATGAAAATGGAAGACCCAAGACCACAATGGCTTGGGTCCCCATCTCCAACTAATTATGTGAGTTCATGTGCAGGGTGTTCCAGGAGGAACTATCAGTAGTCATTGGATTGTTGATAGTGGGGCATCCAGGCACATGACAGGCGACATGAAGCTTCTCTACGACGTCAAATCTATTAGAGGAGGTTATGTTGCTTTTGCTGGAGATAAGGGCGGATATATTACGGGTGAAGGAATGATTTCCAACGGGGTTGTTAGCTATGATAAGATCAACTTTGTGCAACAACTTGATCACAATCTTCTTAGCGTTTCTCAAATTTGTGATAAGCAGTTCTCAGTACACTTTGATGCAAATGGATGTTATGTGCTGAAACCCGGCTTCAAAATTCCAAAAGAATGGATTCTCTTGTCGGCTCCAAGGATAAATGATCTGTATGTCCTTGATATGAGCCAAGCTATCACAACGTCTGCACAAGCAACTTGTTTCGTTTCCAAAGCCACAGAAAAAGACACAATCTCTTGGCACAGACGAATGGGTCACATTCACTTACGCAAAATGAATCATTTGGTGTCAAATGAATTGGTGAATGGTGTTCCTCTTAAAAATTTCCATCTTCAAGACGTCTGTGTCTCGTGCCAGAAAGGAAAACAAACGAAGAAGCGACACCCTACAAAGAAAGTCAACACGGTGGCTATTCCTCTTGAACGTTTGCACATGGATTTGTTCGGTCCTGTCAAGCACAAAAGCATTAGGAATGATCAATATTGTCTCGTGATTACTGATGATTATTCAAGATTTTCTTGGGTGGCGTTCATGGCACACAAGAGTGAAACCTTCGGTATTATCAAAAACTTGATCATTCAGATTGAGAATCTTTACAACTTGAAGGTTAGGCGGATACGTAGCGACAATGGTACTGAATTCAAAAATCATGCCATGGCGGAGTTTTGCATTTCAAAAGGTATTCTTCACGAATTTAGTGCAGCTTATACTCCTCAACAGAATGGCGTCGCTGAACGTAAGAACCGCACATTGATCGAGACTGCTAGGACAATGTTGGTAGAGTCACAATTGCCGATTCCATTCTGGACTGAAGCTGTGTCCTCTGCATGTTACACGTTGAACCGAGTCCTTACAGTCAAAAGGCACAACAAGACCTGCTTTGAGCTTATTAACAAACAGAAACCAGATTTGTCATATCTTGAACCGTTTGGAGCTCCGTGCACAATAATCGATCCTAATGGAAAGTTTGGGGCAAGAGCAATTGAGGGATATTTTCTTGGGTATTCCACCCCAAACTTGAGAGTCTGGAATCTAGAGACTAAAAGGGTCGAGGAATGGTCTGAAGTCAGAGTACAAAGGCACACTTTACCAGTCAGAAATCCTGGTCAGCCTTGGATGTTTGAGTACGATGATTTTTTCAATTCGATCAATGTCGAAGCCGTTGAAGAAAGTGCTGCGGCAAGGATGTTTTTCGAGAGCGACAACGCAACAGATTCACCGTTGGTTCGTCCCATTATTGTCAATCAAGAACCATCTTCAGTGAACAATAATGCTCTCGACAATGAGGATTTTCAAGATGCTACCGAATTGAACGAATCTTCAGAGGATGATGAATTTCTCGATGCAGATCAAGAAGCTCCAACAGCAGTACATGGTACTTCAGAAGGTACACCTCCAGTGGATGTCCCTCGAACAGCTGAAGCTACTGGATCATCCTCTTCGTCAATTCCAGGTCTTGAATTGATTGTTGATCTCAATCTCAACAATCTGGGTACAAATATTCCAGTTCAAGATAATCCAGAAACAAGGATTCATAATACCCATCCTCAACAAAACATCATCGGAAATGTACAAAGTGGCGTTCAAACAAGAAACATGTTGCGAAACAACAACAATGCAGGCTTGTATGCAACTATCCGAGAATCTGGTCAACAAAATGATTGGTCTTTCGCGTGTTATGTATCACAGGAAGAGCCCAGAACTTGGAAAGATGCTTTGAAAGATAGCTCATGGGTTGAAGCAATGCAGGAAGAACTGCAACAATTCCAGAAGCTAGGTGTCTGGAAACTCGTAGAGAAACCTGCTGGTTACAAGAAGATTGGTACCCGTTGGGTGTTTAAATGCAAAAAGGATGACCGTGGGATCGTTATCCGGAACAAAGCAAGGCTAGTCGTTCAAGGTTTTCGTCAGATTGAAGGAATCGACTACAACGAAGTGTATGCACCTGTTGCACGTCTAGAAGCCATTCGGATCTTTCTGGCCTATGCCTCATTCAAAGGTTTCAAGGTATACCAGATGGACGTGAAAAGTGCATTCTTACATGGTGTGGTAGAAGAAGAGGTGTACGTCGAACAGCCTCCAGGTTTTGAAGATCCTATCCATCCCGATCGGGTTTGGTTGCTCAACAAAGCTCTATATGGTCTACATCAAGCACCGCGAGCTTGGTACGCAACCTTATCTAATTATCTGCTGGAGAATGGATTTCGCAGAGGTCTTATCGATTGTACTCTTTTCATCAAAGAACAAGATGGAGATCTTCTACTGGTACAGGTATACGTTGATGATATTATTTTTTGTTCTACTAATGATGTTTTGTGTAGGGATTTTGAGCGTGTTATGCAGGATAAATTCGAGATGAGTGCTATGGGGGAAATGACTTTCTTTTTGGGCCTACAAGTACAACAAACTGAGTCTGGGATATTCATCCATCAGACTAAATATGTTGGTGACATCTTGAGCCGGTTCCAGATGTCTGATGCAACGCCCATTGGTACCCCATTGCCGCAAAATCACGGAATTACTCCAGACCTGAAGGGACAGGATACTAGCCCCTCATACTATCGCGCGATGATCGGATCCCTTATGTATCTCACAGCATCAAGACCAGATATAATGTACCCAACGTGCCTGCTTGCCAGATATCAAGTCAACCCGAAGGCCTCGCATCTTGCAGCTGTAAAAAGGATTTTTCGTTATTTGAAGGGTTACCCTGACACCGGTCTATGGTACCCTAGGGATAATAACTTTGACTTGATCGCATTCAGTGATTCTGATTTTGGCGGATGCAAAATCGACGGCAAATCCACAACGGCTGGATGTCAGTTTTTGGGAAATCGCCTAGTCACATGGCAGTGCAAGAAGCAGACGTGCGTCGCTACATCAACATGCGAAGCTGAATACATTGCTGCCTCAAGTTGTTGCTCCCAAGTCTTATGGATCCAACAACAAATGCGTGATTACGGTTTTGAATTCCTAACTACTCCTATTTACGTTGATAATTCTGCCGCCTTACAGATCACTAAAAATCCTGTGCAGCATTCAAAGACTAAGCACATCGACATTAAGTATCACTTCATACGTGATTGCTTTGAGAAAAGGCTAATCGATGTTGCTTACGTCCACACCGATGACCAACGTGCCGACCTTTTTACCAAAGCATTTGACAAATCAAGATTTGACTATTTATTATTGGTAAATGGCATTAAGGTCAAGCAAGAGTAAAACCAACATCGGAAAATCATTTTTGTAAATACCTTTGTGTTTTTAAATTTGTCTTAGTTTGTTGATTTTAGGGGGAGTAAATCCAAAATTTGAAAATCCAAAAACATTGAAAAATTTCAAAAACTCAAAAACAATAGAAAAACAAAAATGAGTTTCCTGGCGAGCAAAAGAGAAAATGATAGTACATCAGTGGTCTGTCTAAACCTCTTTAAACCTTAAATGAAAAACGATAAGCAGCTCTATATAAGATGTATCGGTAGGCTCACAATCATTTTAAAGTGTGCAGGGTGATATAAACCTAAATCGACTGAAGACCAGGTGGGAACCATTCATTGGCATATGGTCTTAGTACCGAAATTTCGTTTGAGAGATTGCCGAAGTTCTGAAATATTCGGTCTTTATGCTGCTTATCATCTGGGTATCATGGTTGTACCTTTTACCGAAAAATAACGGGGACGTAAGTCTAGATCTTCCATAATACTATACATACGTGTACATATTGCATACGACCTCAATAAGTGATCAACAATCACATGTCCAATCAAAATAAGTGATAAAATATCACAAATTCTTTCCGGGTGTCAAGTTCGTCTCTCTGCTGTACGAAAGTACTGACCTGTTCACGGACTTGCTCCTGTGCCCTCATGCATCGAAAATCAAGTTCCTCATCAATAAGTGATTATATCACATAGGGCTTGTTTTCAAATCAAAATAAGTGAGAATCTCACATCATATACGGTCAAACAGATGATAATCGGTATACTCACCGGTAAGATGAACCCTCGTGCATACCTTGATACGGGAATGTGTCGTGATGTGGATGAACACCGGTCGGTAAGTATAAATCATACCTTAACGTATCCCCTCGCCATGATTACATCTGATAAGTTGAGCTTAAGTGGACAACAATACCGATAATTGTTATAGGATGCTTATCTTAATGTTAACTAATTGAACAAAGAGAGTGTTTTGACATGACCGTACACTGATATGATTCTCTTACCCTCGAAACTCGCAAAAAGAATGTCTGTAAATATTTATTTAATGCTTTCAAGTTTCTGCATCTTTGTATATATTTATTTACTGCTTTCAGTCTTTACATTTGAAATATTAAAAAAAATTTCAAAAAGATTTTATGTGTGTTTTAATATAAACCTTATAAAAGCCAAAAAGATTTTATTTCTATTTTATTTTTGATCGTACGATGTTGGAGCTCGAGTCTTCGTTACCTGAAACCTGAACGAAAACCGAAAACGACTAAATCTTCATAAACGGTCGAAATTTGCAAAGTTTTGAAAGTTAAAAATTAAAATTGACAAATTTGCTAAACTTTCAAACTGTCGGACGGTGTTTGTTTGAACAATGGTCACATGTGTGTCACTTGATTATAATATTCCAAGCGGTTGTTCTCATTACGCGTTTAGATTTCTTGCATGTGCAGATTCTAAAGGCTAGGAGAACATGGTCGATGACAAGCTTCGGAATGAAGACACGACGTGAAGGCACTCAAATGATGAAGATGATCGAGTTGCCGCTGACCATCATCAACACCACAAGGATCTCACTTCATAAAGATAAAGACTTTCACGAGCATAACTCAAGGGGGAGCTTATGTTAAGGGGGAGTTTGTCAACACACTTCCTACATGAAACGGGGAGTTTGTTGGTACACTTTCTGCTTTCAAGACGTGAAGACTTTAAAGACCCTCCGACATTGAGGACGTGAAAAGATGTCAAAGACTTGAAGTCACAAAGATCGAGACCAAGCTACAGCCAGACAAAGCTACAGCCAAGGGGGAGTTTGTTGGTGCACTTGTGTCTGTACTTTGTCTGTACTTAGTCTGTATACAAAACGATGTCTTTGTTAGTCTTGTAAGTTTGACCAAGTCAACCATCCTCCGGTTTGACTTGGCCAAACAGTCAACAGTTTGTTTGTAAGATGGTAGGTCGAAGGATGTGTCATCGAAGGATTGTCTATATCCTTCGATGACCTGCTCGAAAGATGACCTTCGATAGATGGACCACGAAAGATCACATCTTTCGTGGTACATGTTGATCGTTCGAGCTGTTTCTGGTCGAAAGATGATCTTTCGACCGGTCTGCATGATCCTTCGACCGGACCTGCTGTGTTTGGGTATAAATACCCGTGTGTTGTGTTCATTTCGGTAGATGACACAAGAGAGAGTCAGAACACTTAGAGCAGAGAACATACACACACACTGTTAGAGAGAGTTTGCAGAACTGATTTGTAAACATTGAGCTGTAACTGGACCTTTCATACGTTTAATACAAGTGGTGTTAATCGTTGAACTTTGCGTGTCGTGTTATTGCGTGTTCTATCTCGGTTTGCTATCTCGGTTGGATTCCGCACAACCGGGGTGGTTAGTATACAAGGATTAGGCGACTAGATCCTCCCCTAGCCGGACCTACAGTTGTCACTATCAAATAACATTCTAGCAGCTGTAGAATCTTCGTCAAAGGTTGGCAGATTAAAGGAGTCGAATAGCCCATCATAGTCGAACATCCAAGGATCACCCGGAGCTCTAACAGAAATTGTATACCTTTGAACCCTTACTTCATTCCATAGCTCAATCTTTTTGGTAGCCAGATTCCATACGCGAAAATTCAGAGTAGCATATCCAAGGAAGAAACCCTCGATAGCTTTCGCGCCAAACTTTCCATCCGGCTCAATCATAGTACATGGACCGCCAAAAGGTTCTAGAAAGGAAAGATCCAGTTTCCTTTTCTGCAGAAGTTCGAAACAAGTCTTGCCATGTCTCTTAACTGTAAGAACTCGGTTTAATGTGTAGCAAGCAGTCGACACAGCCTCCCCCAAGAACTGAACAGGAAGCTCCGACTCTACCAACATCGTTCTTGCAGTTTCAATTATCGTCCGATTCTTACTCTTCGCGACACCGTTTTGTTGTGGAGTGTATCGAGAACTGTATTCATGAAGAATGCCCTTAGAAGTACAAAACTCATCCATCACTCGGTTCTTGAACTCAGTTCCATTGTCGCTTCTGATCCTCTTAACTTTCAACGTGTAGAGATTTTCCAACATTGTAAGAAGATCCTTGAGGATTCCAGGAGTATCACTCTTGTGTGCCATAAACGCTACCCAAGAAAATCTAGAATAATCATCAGTAACCACTAAACAATAAGCATCCCCGAATGTTGTCTTGTGTCTCATAGGTCCAAAGAGGTCCATATGAAGACGTTCGAGAGGCATGCTAATAGTGTTGATTTTCTTCAGAGGGTGAGACTTCTTCGTTTGTTTCCCTTTCTGGCACGAAACACATATATCTTGTAGATGAAAACATCTCACATGCACACCATTCACAAGATTGTTTTTCAACAAATGGTTCATTTTTCTTAAGTGAATGTGCCCCATTCTTCTGTGCCAAGATATAGACAGACTCCTTCTCTGTAGCTTTCGAGACAAAACATGTGACTTGTGCAGAAGTCGTAATCGCTTGGCTCATATCAAGAATATAAAGATCATTAACTCTTGGAGCCGATAAGAGAATCCATTCTTCTGGAATTTTGAAACCAGGTTTCAGCACATAACAACCGGCATCATCAAAGTGCACGGTGAACTTCTTATCGCAGATTTACGAAACACTGAGAAGATTGTGATCAATTTGACGAACATAATTGATCTTATCGAAACATACAACACCATTGGAGATCATTCCCTCTCCAGTGATGTATCCGCCTTTGTCTCAAGCAAACGCGACATAGCCTCCTCTAATATTTCTCACATCATATAGAAGCCGTAAGTCGCCTGTCATGTGCCTAGATGCTCCACTATCAACAATCCAATGACTATTAATAGTTCCTCCTGGAACACCCTGCACATATCATCAATGATCAGTTGAGAATGGGACCCAAGCCTTAGTGGTCTTGGGTCGTCCCTGAGCATCATGAAAGATGATTTCGATTTCCTGATGATTTTGTAACACAACACCTCCCCCTGAATTTTCACCCGTCTTAGGTCTCCAAGTTTGATTTGCTTTACCAGATGTAGTTTTACGAAAAGATTCTGAAACTTCTGCTTTTAAAAATTGTGAAGAAATTGGTTCCCTGTTGACCGTTTTGACTTTAGATTTTAAAGCCTTTTCAACAGCTTTGATGTTTTGACGTCGTTGTTTCGTTTCTTGTTCCTTAACAGTTCTTTTATCATGTTTAGGTTAAACGGGACGATGCTGAGGTTGAACCTTTTCAGGTGGTGCTTTCTCAACAAATTTATCCTTGGGAGTGTTTGGACAATTTTTAATGATGTGTCCAAACTCCCCACACTTAAAACATGTTCTCCTTTCTACAAACTTAGGAGAATCTGATCGACGAACAGATGTCGAACCCGTAGAACCCGAGGTACTTGCTTTTAAATCACACCCGTTTGTATGTTGAGTGTAATTGTTTTGGTTATTACGTTTTAAAATCTTAACTTGTTGTACAAAATCAGTGTTTGATTTGTTTTCAAAAGTCTCAATTTTATCCGTACCTTTCGATTCTACAAATCTGACACTACTGTTTTTCTTCTGATAGCAAGCTCCTTTTGTTTCAAATTTAGATTGAGAAACGTTAGGCTTTTGAGCTCGCTTTTCTGGTTGTTTACCCTTAGCAGCAATAGGTTGTTGCATTGTCGGTGGTTTCTGATTTCTAAATTATTTTCTGATTTCAGCTTTTGGAATTGGATCACATTGAGTTACAGTAACTCCTGGAATCGTCTTTCCCAAAAATTTGCTTGTGTTATCTTCAAAAACGTTATCAATCGAAGATGGATTGACATTTTTAATTGGAAAATCGTGATCTGAATAGATTTTAGAATCACCAACCAAAGTGTACAACACATTATTACTCTTAACGCCAGACACAGATTTCTTGTCATTTTTGACAGGATCTATCACTTGTTTGACAGCTGGTTGAACAACAGGAGTAAGAGGATCACAAAGAATATGATTCTCAATTGGAATTTCTATTCCCTTAATTTTGTTAAGTGATTTATCCTGATCACTCATGTCTGATTTTGATTCATCATCAGATGAATCATAGTCCTCAATGATTGGAGGACGTTGTTTCGTAGATGTTGAAGTTTCTGTTTGCTCAGATGATGTACTTGAAGAACTGTCCGATATGAACCCTAATCCAGTAGTAACTTCCTCATAATCCAGAGGTACACTTGGTTCAAATCCAGGCATATCCTCTTCATCTGGCATTCGAGTATAATTTTGTCTCAAAGGGGGCAGACACTTCTTATACCCAACACCTCTCATGTTTCCCTTTAGTTGTTGAACGTCAATAATGTGATCGAGCACAAATCGGGAGTTAGAATAACTCTCCAATTTGAGCTTGATTGCATCATGCTCGCATTTGGCTATGGCTAGCTCCTTTTTGGTTTCCTCAATGATGTTAATGTAATCGTTAATACTAATTTGTTTATGATAATCAGTTTTGGTCAATTCGGAAACACTTTTCTTTAAGGTTTCAATTACAGATTTAAAATCCTTTTCGTTTCTAGCTAAAGCCATATTTGCCTCTTTGCACTTAGACATTTCAATAACCAAACTTTGATTATGACTATGAAGCTTTTCGGAATCAAGCTTCACATTAGCACATTCATGTTTCATATCAGCACAATCACTACATATACTAGGAGTTTTAGATTTTACCTGACTCGTAGAGGCTGAGACATTTGGCATAAAGGCAGTTTGAAAAGAAAAAGATCTGTCTTCAGAGAAGAACTTCTCCATTTCCTTAGATGCTACAACAGCCTTCTTGATTAGAACAGATTTCTAACATTTCAACTCCTCTGCTTCATTCAACAAATCATCAATATCAGAACTTGCTTCTTCCTTCACATCAGATTCAGAATGATAATCACCCGAAGTAGAACTTTCTTCATCAGAACTCCCGGTATAACCCGAACTGTCGTCACTTTCAGAAAATTCTTCCTTATGAACGTGCTTGATGTGTCTGATGATCTTTGCATAACACGCTGTTCCTCCTCCTTCTTGATCACCTTCCCCAAATTGTACAGACCAATTACACCCTTCATCAGCTTGAACGGTCAATGCTCGATTGGTGTTTGATGGTCCAGACTAGTTCTGGTTCTGATTGTTGTTCACCACTACCATCCTTCTTTCACGATTGTCTTGATTGACATTGACATTGGAAGTACTCGTCTGATTTCTGAATGGGTTCTGATTGCCTTGTTTGCTTGGTCGGGTGCACTCACGTTTGAAGTGCCCCTTTTCGCCACAATTGAAACATGTAACCACTTCTTTATCAAACCCGTACTTCGTATCCAGCTTACTTTCCAAAGAACTTCTCCCTATTCGAACCATAAAGTCCTTCGCCCTTCTAACAGCACTTGCGAACGCCCACTTTATATCCATCAACTCCATTTCATCATGGTTGATTTGTTGATAATCTTCGTTGGTCAAATTAATGTTTCCAATTTGACCTGCGACCAAACCGAAGTAAGCACTGACCATTGTATTTATGAGTTCCATATGCTCCTTCGCTACTTCAATGCTAACCTTTGAGAGGTTTGATGTATCCACTCTGACTGTGTTAGGGTTTAGGGGTGGATGATTGTTGGTATAATGAGCTTGCTGTTGTGGTTCTTGTTGTGACTGGGCTTGTTGTTGTGGTTGGACTTGTTGTTGTGATAGGACAGGAATATAAGCCCTCGGATCGAACTGAGGTTGAGTAGTGGTAACTTGAGGTGGAGGTTGAAAAGCATGAGCTTGAGCCATCATATGCGCTGGCGGATGATAAGCACTAGGATCGAAAACCGGAGGTGGAGCTGATTGTGGAAACGGAAAAGAGCTTGTGTTTGACATAAACGCCTTTTGTAACTTCGGTTGCTGAACTGAACTAGAACTGGAACTAGCTAACTGATTAAAACCTGCAAGATACATTTCAGTATTTTGAGGAACAGGAATTCGTTTAGCTTTCCGTATTTCTTCCTCATTTTTGTTTTCCAGCTTCTGAATGAATTCATAGATATTAACATTGACAGCATCTAGAACGCCCGTATGCTTTAAAAGCTCAATGAATGGGCTCCACTTTGGAGGTAGAGCATCAGCAAACCGTGCAACCATTTCCGGTTGAGTTGCAGTAACACTGTAAGCAAACATTTCACTAATCAAATGATAAAAACGTTTAATCATATAATTTAGTGTTTCATTCTCCAAGAACTGAAATGATTCAAACTCTTTCTTCAATAGATCATGGCGTGTCTTTCTAGTAGCTGCATTTCCTTCTCCTCTCGCTACCAAGGCATCCCATAAAGTTTTCGTGTTTGTACAATAAGAGAATTGATGATAGATTTCTTTGTGAAGCGCTTGTGTAAGAATAGCAAACGCCTTCTTCTCTAAGTCATAGGCTTTCTTGTCAGTTTCAAGCATATTAGTAAAACCCGTTACAGTTGATGCTGCTACTTCGAGAGCACGGCTGCATTCAGTAATGAAACACGTCCAAAGTTCTGTGTTTTGCCCTAAAACATATTTGTGAAAACGACCTTTCCATGTCTGAAATTCATTCATGTGATTCAATTTTGGCGGGCTATTGTTGCTACCCGTTTCGCTCTCGCTAAGCAAAAGATTTTGAATGTTTTGATTTTGATTCGACACCAAAGCTCATTGAGTTGCACTTATAGATGGCGGAGGAAAAATATTCCTTGCCCACGCTGCTGCCGAAGTTTGATCTTGACCTGGTCGTGGGTCCGTACTCCAATCCCACGGACTTGTACTACTCATATTTGATATCAGAAGAACTGTACCTGGTTAAACACTTGAAAACACAAAGTTATAACACTTTTGCAAGTCCTCTGTTTAAAATCACAGGAATAAGAATGTTTGACGAAATCCAATGGTGATTTCGTCGAAGTTATGTGTGACGAAAACACTGAGATTTTGTCCAGATATGTTTGATGAAAAAAAAGTGATTTCGTCAAGGGTGTTTTATGACGAAATCAAGTGTTTTCGTTGACTGTGGAGTGGGACGAAATTGGATTTCGTTGACAAATGTAAAACCGGACGAAAACAGGGATTTCGTAAAAGAGTGTTTTCGTCCAGACAGGTGATTTCTTCTAGATGGGATTTCGTTGACTATGGTTACCAGCTGTTAGATATTTTTCAAACCTTATCCTCTGACAAGTTGACAACAAATTCAACAAACCATGCTTATCTGATGTTCGATACTTCTTTTTCTCACCAACTAATGATCACAGTACACAATTTTCAAACACTTGTAATATTATATTGATAAACACAATCAGTTAGAATCATCAAACCTCAAACACATAAACATGCAAATAACAGTTTGAATATTTCAAGAACACATTCAAGAACACTTTGAAGATATGAAGTTTCTGGAAAATGATTTTGCTTATACTTTCAACAAAAACCAAACTATAAACATGCACACATGTAATGTAACAAGGTTTTCAATAAACTATAGCAAAATAACATTTGTAAACACAGATTTTTCAGCAATATTTCCAGAAAGAAAAATAATCTTTTCAAGAACAACAATCTGAAAATAACAAGAACACACTTGTTTCAAACAACACAATGTTTGGTTTTAAACAAGGAAAAGAGCCAAAGGCTCTGATACCAATTGTAGGTCCGTTTTTCTCGGAGGATCCGATACGTAACCTATCCCTGTTTATCACAAACACTATCACGGGTGCGGAATCCCCGTAACGGTGCAAACCAAACAATGTAAAGCGGATAACACGAACAGATAATCAAAGATACACTTAGATTAACATGATGAGAACAAACTGCAAACACATACACACAATGCTTGACGATAAACTCTCAGTTTCTCTCTATGCTCTCATAAACTAAACTGTGAAACATGCTTGGTATTTATACTGACCCTTGGACGAAAACACTTTGGACGAAAACATGTGGGACGAAATTAGTGATTTCGCCACACACATATCGACGAAATCTAAAGTGTTTTCGTCAACATGATTCCTACGAAATCAGGTGATTTCTTCAAACCCAAGAAGGACATAATATTACTAAGGCATGAACAAGTAAGTATGATCACACAATATCCAAACATAATGCACACTGGCATTAGGTTAAGATACAAATACAATGACAATACGACATACCAAGTAGGATAGGAGGATATCCGACTAGGTAGACACGACGGAATGTACAGACTCGATAACAAAAGACTGTTTAACATACAACGAAACAAGACAAGTTACAGACACAAAACTGTACTAACACAGTCAAACGATTCTTCTTTTATTTCTTCCACCAGCATGCCCGGATTTTTGAGTTTATCGTCGAAGACTTTTTTGTTCCTATTTTTCCATAAGTACCATGCGGCTAAGAGGTGAATTGCATAAATTATTTTTACCTTCTTTCTTGGCCATTCTGATTTCTCTGGTTATAATTTTATCTAATAAGGAAAGTGGGGTAGCTAATGGCTTGCCTTGCAAATGCTCTTTCCTTGAGAATTACATAAGTGTTCTTCAATGGGTTTGAGTTTCAGGGGTTCGATTTGAGGCTAGTACCTCAAAATGAGATCAACGAGATGTTTGTGGTGGATGGATATGGTGTTGAAGTCCCTGGAGTAGGGTTGATAAAAATCATTAATATAATTTTAGTTAGTAACCCCTGGCCTAACTTAAAAATATTGTACCAAGCAGAACTCCAACTAGATGTGTACAAATCAGTTTTTATATAAAAAAAAAACCGGTCCGGTTTTTAACCGAACCGGTTATTTTTGTGTGGGAAAAAACAAGTTTTTTAAAAAACCTCTTCGGTTTTTTAACCGGTTTTTCACGATGGGAACTCAAATTCGTTTGTGCCAAAAAAATCCGTTTTTTTAAACCGCTTTCGAATATCAAGATCCCTAACCAGTATACTGACCGTCGCTTTGGAACCGGTTAAAAATACTGGTTTTGTTTTTTTTTTCCGGTTTCGTTCCTAAAACCGGTTTTTTTATACACCTCTAACTCCAACCCATGACCTTCACGTTGGAAAGCCATGGGAAGCCTCCTCCAAAACCAATCCATATATGCTTTCATTGCCTTTGGTGACAAGTGAGACCATACATGCTTCTTGTGAAGTAGGGGTGTACAGTTCGGTTCAGTTTGGTTTTTGGGCAAAATAAAAACCGAAACCGAAATGTCGATTTTTGATTTTTTAAAGTCGTTCGGTTGCGGTTTTTACGCTGGTTTAGTTCGGTTATTTCGGTTTTTGGAACAAAATTTGTAAGATTTAAAAAATAAAAATTATAATCTAAAATATAAAAATTTTACTTATATGTTTACATTTAAGTTATCATAGTAATATACTTAACCTTTTTAATTAATATTGTTTAAATAAATCTAACCTTCAAATCTATTTTTATATTTCTTGTAGGTAATAAATAAATCATTTTAATTATAAATAAAAGATTATTTGATTTTATCACCCCTAACTATTGGCCATTAGCACCCCCAACTATCAATTTGACGTCCGCCACCCCCAGCTAAACACTTTGTGTGTTCTGTCACTGTAGGTCCCGATACGAATCGTCGGACAACTACGAGATCTTGTTTCGAATACCGTAACGAGTGCGGAATCCACGTTACGATACAAACCGAGCGAGAGATAAACACAACACAAAGATTCAACGTTTAAACGGTTGTGTATGATTCAACAAGTTTCATTACAGAATGATATTACAATAAAACACAAATGAAACTCTCTGATGTTCACTCAGATCTCTCTCTAACCTTATCTGTTTGTTAGTTGGCCTTTTATAGCAACCTTATCCACACATGGCCAACGAACCTTTCATTAGCGACGAAGAGTGAGATTCTTCGTCGCCAGCAGAGCCCCAACGAACCTTCAATCTTCCTCGACATCATTTGGACGAACAAGTGAGTCTTCGTCAGACTATTAATGGGTTCTTCATCATATGCATAATGTATTCTTCGTCATGTGGAAATCTGATTCTTCATGAGTGTTGTTTGCATGGTTCTTAGTGGGTGACATCAGGATTAGCTCATCGTGATATCAAGTTCTAAGTAATTCATGACCATATAGTTCTACGTGTGATATGTAGTCTTTTTCCATGCACATAATATATGTTATCACATGACATCATCATGATATCATCATGGTGATGTCATGGTGATGTGTCGGTGGGAAATGATTCGTGGCTCTCCGTGCTTCTGACGTGATGTCGTAGGTACACGCAAATTTAATCCAATTACAACTAATTAGCTAGTGGTAAGTGGGTATCGAACACAGGG
Organism: Helianthus tuberosus; assembly: GCA_030545235.1. Classification (NCBI taxonomy): domain Eukaryota; kingdom Viridiplantae; phylum Streptophyta; class Magnoliopsida; order Asterales; family Asteraceae; genus Helianthus; species Helianthus tuberosus. The sequence goes on from CM060408.1 coordinate 9,055,243, forward strand.
AGTTTGTGGAATATGTGTTATCTTGTTGTATGCCTAAATTAACTAAAGCAAACTAAATTGCAAGAAATGTAAATTCAGAATTTTGGCGATTGGTTTTAATTACTAGATTAAACTAAATTAAATTACAAATCAAGGTTAAGTTTTGTAACAAGATAAGAGGATAGTGATCATCCCGAGTTTCAGGTTTTAAGTGACAATCAAGGTTTATGTTCAACTCGAAAGAACTACATAGACATAGCTCATGCAAGATCAATTGTTTGTGATGAAAGGGAACTAAGTACTCGGATTCCTAGAACGCGAGGTTGTTACCCGATGACCAATCAACATATGTCCAACCCTAATCCCTCCCATGATATCTCGATTGCCAACGGCACCAAGAACGTATGGTTTAGAACTATGATCAAACATACATCAACAATTTACAAACACCCAATCAAACATCATAATAAACTAACAGCACATGCATAGTTTAATATTCCAGAAATTAAAGAACAAACATAAATGTCACAAATAAAACCTTACACTCAAGACGATCACCAAGCAAACCTAGCCGCTCATAGTGTCGTGAATCGTTATAACAATCAAACCTTTGTCAAATGGAATAAAAAACAAAGTCTCCATGCTTAGACCACTCAAGAACACCTCAGAACCCCAAAATCGCCCCCAAAACTGCTCCAAAGTCGTCCACAATGATTGGATTTGAAAAGACACAATAAAACATCATATAATAGGGCAGTTACACTTTTCCTCGCTGACTCTACCGTAACTTACGGTAGCTACCGTAAGTTACGGTAGACTTCAAGTTGTTACTATGAAACACTACTGTTTTACGGTGGAAATGGGGAAATTCAGGGGCTACCCTAACTTACGGTAGCCACCGTAAGTTATGGTAGGCTTCAACAAGAAATTTTGTTTTCTTCATAACTTTCTCGTTTCAACTCCGTTTTCTTCGCCGTTTTCGCCCACGTTCTGGTAATTTCATCCCCTATCATGTCATCATCTTAATTCTTCAATTCCAAGAATTGATTTTTTTCATTTATTCTCCGTATTCCTTCCATTTTAAGCTCCATTTGTACCTAAAACACAAACAACCGTAGTTATCTAATTCTAGACAATTACCCGATTAAATGTAGGATTTTAATATAGTTTGTACCACTTAAGGGCTGTCCTACGGACTACCCGTCAGCTTCGCGTGTCGAACTCTGGGGCGCACGACGGAGGAATGTCGCGACGTCGGACTTGAGCCAAACCTAACCGAGTCGAACTGAGTCGAACCGAACCGAGCCGTGTCCACATAAAGTGTACCAACAAACTCCCCCTTGGACGCTCCTCGTGATGGTTCGATCTTCACATTATCAGATTTTTAAAAGGTCTTCACGTGTCACAATCAGGGAGTGTATCAACAAACTCCACCTTGAATGATGCTCGTGAATCTTTTGATCTTCAATACTTTTGGTGTTGATGAGTGGTCGGGTGCAACTCAATCATCTTGATCTTCTGATTGCATCAATGACGTGTCTTCACTCTACGGCTTGTCATCTGACACGTTCTCTTTGTTTTTAGCTGCTTCGAATGCACCATCTGCACACGCAACAGAGCTAAACACGTAATGAGAACAACCGTTAAGAATATAATCATTCTTTGAAAGTTTTCAAACGAAAACCTCACTAAGAATTGACTTTTAACAATATAAGCACACGACTCACATGAGACCACCTCTCAATCAAACACCGACCGACAACAGTTTGAAAGATTAAAAGTCGATCAAATTTAATCCTTTAACTTTCAAAACTTGTTAACTTCGACCATTTATGAAGATGCAATTGTTTTCAGGCTTAAAATCAGGATTTTGGGTAGGATAGACTCGAGTTCCAACATCGGTCAATCAAAAATAAACTAGAAGCAAAATCTTTTTGGCTTTTATAAACTTTATATTAAAACACACCTAAAATCTTTTTGGGATTCTTTATTTTTCAAATGTAAAGACGAAAAGCAATAAATAAATATATACAGCCATGCAGAAACGAAGAAATGTAAATAAATATTTACAAACATTCTTTTTGCGAGTTTCGAGGGTAAGAGAATCATATCAGTGTACGGTCACGCCAAAAAGCTCTTGTTGTTCAATTAGTTAACATTTGAATAAGCATCCTATAGCGATTATCGATATTGTTGTCCATATAAGCTAAACTTATCAGATGTACTCGCAGTTAGGGGATACGATTAATGTATGATTTATACTTACCGACCGGTGTTCATCCACACACGACACATTCCCGTATCAAGGTATGCACGAGAGTTCATCTTACTGGTGAGTATACCGCTTATCATCCGTTTGACCGTATAAAAGATGTGAGAAACTCACTTATTTTTTATTGAAAACAAGCCCTATGTGATAGAATCACTTATTGATGAGGAACTTGATTTTCATATGCATGAGGGCACAGGGGCAAGTTCGTGAACAGGTTAGTACCAACGTACCGACAAAGAGAGGAACTTGACTCCTGCAAGAAAGCTTAATATATAATCACTTATTTTTGTTTGGACATGTGATTGTTGATCACTTATTGAGGTCGTATGCAATATGTACACGCATGTATAGTATCATGGAAGATCTAGACTTCGTCTCCGTTTGTTTTTCGGTAAAAGAAACAACCATGATACCCAGATGATAAATAGCATAAAGACCACATATCTCAGAACCTCAGCAATCTCTCAAACGAAATTTCGGTACCAAGACCATATGCCAATGTGCGGTTCCTACCTGGTCTTCAGTCGATTTAAGATTTATATCACCCTGCACACTTTAAAATGATTGTGAGCCTGCCGATACATCTTATATAGAGCTGCTTAACATATTTCATTTTAGGTTTAAAGAAGTTTCGACAGACCACTGATGTACTATCATTTTCTCTTTTTCTCGCCAAGAAACTCATTTTTGTTTTTCTATTGTTTTTTATATTTTTCGATGTTTATGAATTTTCAAACTTTTTCAAATTTAGATTTACTCCCCCTAAAATCAACAAACTATGATAATTTTAAAAACACAAAGGTATTTACAAAAAGGATTTCCCGATGTTGGTTAACTCATGTTTTACCTCAATGCCGTTTACCAAAATTAAGTTAATCAGAAATGATTTATCAAATTTTGGAAAAATGAGTTGGCACGCTGGTAACCGGTGTGGACCATGACAACATTGACGAGTTTCATAGTGAAACAATCACGTGTGAGATGATATTCGAGTTCAACGTGTCAGGTCAAAGAGTGCTGTACGTGAGGATAATAATTCATAAAGCAACTTAAATATCGACAAGTATAGGAGTGATTAGAAATTCAAAACTGTATCTTGCAACTGCTTCGTGCATTGCAAGGAATCTGAGTGCTCTCCCAAACTGGATATCCACCCGGTGTCTCACTAACTTACCACAAGCCATAACATTGAAATGTCACACTAGTGTGATAGAGGAAAGGGAAGCCAGTGGCTATGATGCCGCCCAACTTCTAGGTGAGACTACACAAATTATCGAAACACTTGGAGGTCGCGATATTCCAAACATGGATCCAAGTGACTTACCATTTATCGAAAAATGGCGTGCTTTTCATGGGCAATCACCTTTACTACTCAAAGTTATCCAAGATGGTCGAATATGCGGTTTCAAGAAGTTGATTTGGACAAATAGCATCCAGAAAGTATGTTGACCAATTCATTTCTTCTCATAATTTGTACTATTTCCTAGTTTACTAGCTAGTAAATTGTTGTATCATGATTTTGGTTTTTGGTGTGGTTATAGGATTGTTTGGATGCATTTTCTATATCAACTTGTTGCCTTGATCTTACTCTTTGTTGGTGTTTATTGTTAGAAAGTATAATCCAGACTTGTTAATAAGTTTCGTGTTAATGTTATTAGTATATCTCCAAATAGATTATGTGAAATAATCTAATATAATTAATAAAGGTAGTTAAAGTTAGTTACATTGGATCAAATAGTTAGTTAAAATGGGTCAATGATGTCTGTCGTTATGGACATGCAAAAACCGAAATAAACTAGTAGCTTGAGTAAGTCGGATATCGAATCAGAGGAGGATTGTGGAAAGTGTCGAAATATTAAATGTTGCTTACCTATTACGTAAAAGTAAATCTTGATTGTGGATTTGTGAAATTGCTAAAGTAAACGAATTAAATTGAGGTTTTAATCAATAAGAAGAACAATGGTTCCTCCGGAATTCAGATTTCCAGTTAGATTCGATTAAAACCTCAATTGAATTCGTTTACTTTAGCAATTTCACAAATCCACAATCAAGGTTTACTTTTACGCAATAGGTAAGGAACGTTTAACATTTCAACACTTTCCACAATCCTCCTCTGGTTCGATATCCGACTTACTCTAGCTACTAGTTTATTTCGGTTTTTGCATGTCCATAACGACAGACATCAAAATGGCGCCATTGCCGGGGAGGCTTGTGCAAAGTGTTTAGTGTTAAGTTTTAGTAAAAAAAATAAAAAAAAAACTAAAAGAATTTTTGTTTTTATTTTGTTATCTTATTCGTTCTTGATTTACATGGGTAGTTGAGCTGTGTTTGTGCAGGATGACAGATCTTACTATATTTTGCGGCTCTTCTACATGCATTTTGTGCGGGGAACCACTTCACCCGTCTATCGGTTGCACCAGCGGTTGTTGATATGGAACTTGTTGCTGCACAAACATTTGATAACCCAAATTCCCTTGATTAATTCCTTGGAATCCACTTGCCCCAACTATTTGCCTCTTGTAGATACCCGTATTCACCACTTGTCTCTCGTTTTGACCCGCGTAGTTATCATATTCCTCATAGGCATCATCGAAATCCCCTGAATTATTTCCTTGATCATAAATGGTCGATCTATAATTGTTTGGCATTGGCTGACTTTGCTGTGAAATAACCGGTCGGGTGGCTGGCGGAATTGATATTGCATTGGGTGCTTGAGTCTGACTCGGTGATACAGTATCATCGGGAATGATTCTAACGTAAGGAGACGAATGCTATAAATTGACAGTCTGGGTTGTAGTTGGGTGTTGAAGAGATGTTGTTTGGGTGAAAATTGGTTGATTGTTATCAAAGTTTGGGAAAAAGGTTGAAAATGATGGTACTGGAGATTTAGAAGTAGGTTGTGTAGATTGCGGTGGTTGTGGTGGAACTGGTATGGTAGTGTTTGGTGAAGGGTGGGTAGGTGTTGGTGAGAATTGTTGTTGTGGAAGTGGGTTTTGCGGTTGTTTCTCCGGAGTCGCTGAGTTCTCCATTGTCTTAGATGTTGGTATTGGTGATTGTAGATTCTTGTTCTCATGATGTAGTACTCTCTTCGTATGCTTCACTGTCCTCTCGATCTCCGGGTCGAACACTAATGGTGATGATTTCCCGGAATTCCGAGTATGATGAATACACTTCCTAGATCACCTGCACAAACCAAAAACAAGAAAACCTCGCGTAAATCCGAACAAAACAGAACAAAATAAAAAGACACTATTTTGGGTCGTTGATATGCATTTTGATGTCAGTCGTTAGTGACATGCAAAAACCGAAATAAACTAGTAGCTAGAGTAAGTCGGATATCGAACAAGAGGAGGATTGTGGAAAGTGTCGTAATGAAAAGTATTAATTAACTACTATTGAATTGTAAAATCAGTTGGATTGATTATGAGAATTATCTAAATTAACGAACAAAAATTAAGAATTGAATCAATAGCAGAGAAGATGTTTCCTCCAAATTTCAGGTTTTACAGTTAGTTTCCACTGTGTGTTTAATCGTAACCTACATACATATAGGTATTAAACATTATTAATTAATTGTGATAACCAACGACTAAGTACTCTGGTCAATACATAACGGGAGGTTATCGAATGATTATCAATTACAATTTACAAACCCTAACCCCATGTCAAATATATCCCAATTACTAGAACTCTCGGGAACTAAATGCCTAGAAATTAAGGTTTAAATAAATGTAACTGTTTACAACCAAGAAATCAAATCAATGGTGAAAAGCATCGAATGCTTAGATCACCAAATTAAAACGATTGAATCAAACACATAGTTTCACCTAACTTACAAAAACCCTCCATCCGGAGGAAACCACTAAGAAACTAGTCGCTCATGTCGGTTAGTTGATCCGAATACACGGTTCCCAGCATCTTCCCTCCTCTCTGCCGTCAATTTATGTGATGATGTATGATGTTGATGATATTTTAGAAACAAGCCCCTTTGCCTATAAGATGTCGGCCCACTTCAATTCATCAAATCCATATGATGTCTCCAAATCTGCGGCCCAATTATTATTTTATTATTACAAAGTTTGCCGGCCCACATGTGCATCTCCCCCAAGTCAGCGTGAGATGATGATGATGTTGTTGACTACCTTGTGAACAAAGCCTCTCACCAACCCTCCTGTGCCTTCACGTGTGCCCCCAAATCAAGCCCACTTTCACGTGAATATTAATGATATATTGTGATGATGTTGACCTTATGGTGCTTGTTGGCTTCTCACGTGAACAACAGCCGTCAAAGTGAAGTCATCATGCTGTTTTTTTCATTATTAAGATAATAAACTAAACATAATGCCCTCCCCATGTGCCGTCTAACATAATCCTGTTATGGACATACCTAAGAAAAATTTTTCTCTCTCTCTCTCCGCTCTTTCCCCTGCTGGTCTTTCCCCTGCCGGTCGCCGGTTGCTCGACGTTGAAGGAAACTTTGGGTTAGCATGTGAGGTCGCCTTTCTTCCAACTTGACCTTCCATTCTAACTTGTTTTTTCCTTTCTTCCATTCGCCATTTGGGACCCGGCTTTCTGTGTTTCTCTGCTGGAAGTTATATCTCCAGAGGCTCGACGACGAAGTGTTGCTTGGAATAGAGTTAGAGGTTTGACCTGCCTGCATATCGGTTGCAGAGCAAACATTACCTGTCTCTCTATTTTGAGCCACACCGAATCCATTCGCTTTCTGGGTTGTGCTTCCCTTTCCTAGCTTGACAACGGAAGATGAAGGACCTTGGGAGCTCCCCCGCTATCTGAGGAAAAAGGAGAATGATCATAACAAGGACGGTATCAGTGACTTGAAGGATAGTAATCTCAACGGAAATGTTACAAAATTCTATACCAACAACCTCCCTTCGGGGTGCAGGCCATTGGATGTCGCTGACTTTTTTAAGGTGTTTGGAGAAGTTTCGGGATCTTATATTGCAAGGAAGGCAGACAAAGTGGGTAGGAAATTCGGGTTTATCAGCTTCAAAAATGTTAGTGACATGAAATAGATGGAACGTGCACTTAACGGCACAAAGATGGGAGGTTAAAAGATTATTGCTAATATTGCCCGTTTTGCCAAAGAAAATACGGGGCTCTTCTCGGGTAGCAAGAAAGATTCTACAGGTTACAACGGTAAGGGGCCTCTTTGTCCTCCGGTCATCAATATTTCAAAGAATAACAAGGTCTCGGATCATGAGAAAGGAAAACTTTTTAGTGAGTTGTTCAAGAATGATATTCCTAACCCGGCAGTCAAGGGCCCCTCGGCTGTGGAGAAAGGTACTGTCATTGATCTTTCTGATAACACGCTTGCGTTCAAGGATTTGATCGGTAATGCTTTGGTGGGAAGATGTAATGATCTCACGTTGTTGAGAAATTTAAATTCTATTTTGGCGGATAGTAATATCTCGGGGGTCTCCCTTAGCTACTTGGGAGGTCTCTCGATGCTCTTGAAGTTCGATGGTGAAGATAGGTGTGCGAATTTTCTACTCGAGCATGAGAGGTGGAAGCCTTGGTTCAGTAGCTTAGACCCTTGGATCGGTCAATCTCCCCTTTACGAAAGACTGGCTTGGATTAAGATTTTAGGAGTTCCTTTGCACCTGGCCGACAATGACGTCTTGAACAATATCGCTGAACATTTCGGTAAGATTGTTCACGGTTCACAGTTGGAAGCGGAGGACGGGAATTTAGCAGTTTGTTGTGTCGGGTTGTTGGTTGGCGACGGCGAAAGGATTCTTGAAAAGGTGTCTCTGAAATGGCAAAACAAACTGTTTAGAGTATGGATAGAGGAGGAACTGAATGACTGGACTCCGGATTCGGTGGGTAAAGTATTAGTTCATAGGGAGGCTATGGAGTCTCCGAAGTCTGGTCGGATGGAAGTTGATCGGAACTTGGATTTTCCCGGTGATGTTGGAGTTAAAGTTCAGGGATGTCCGTCAACCCCACAACAGGAAAACGTAAAGTTGCATACAGAAGTTGAAAAGCATCCAGACGGTTATGTATCCGTTATACCTTCCAGTAATATTAATGATGGCAGAGAAGAGTTTTTGGGAGGAGAGATAGATGGGCAAGGTGGTGGTTCCAATAAGTCAAATTTGCATGGGAACGCGGCGGCACGTGGGGGATCATTTAATATGGGAGGTGGTGGAATTGTTGATAAAGAAAAGTCTCTATCTGGCACCAATAGGACAAAAAAGAAACCATTTAATATAATGGTGGATAAGCATCATAAAAAACCCAAATCGGTGAGCCCAATAAGAAATAATAGGCCCAGGAAGAGAACTAGATTGGATATGGTGGACCCTTTTTTATTCCCTATCGGCGACAACTCCCAGGAGAATTTTAATTCGGATAAAGGGGATTCTAGTAATTGGGATTTCGATCTAAACAAAAGGTTATCTACTGGTGGTAGTGATCCTGATAGCTCAGCAGGGACGACGCTGGTTATTGATACGCAAGACAGAGGAATAGATGAAGGGGTATCTCATGAGGAGATGGAAGAAACGATTCGAATTGGTAAGATTATTAGGGCGGACCTTACTGACCACAGGATCCTGGTGGAAGAATCTTTGGCCAAAGGAGGAATTAATGAGGTTAGACAACGAATTTCCTATCTTTGAATGCGAGAGGGATTGGGGGTTCGGTTAAAGAGAGATGGATTAAAGATCTTAGGCTGTCCAATAAGATTGACTTTTTGCTCATTCAAGAAACCAAACAGGAAGTTATGTCACGTTTTTGTTTGAACAATTTTTGGGGTAATCAAAATTTCAGGGTGGAAGTTGTGGAGTCGACTGGTCTTTCAGGAGGTCTTTTGAGTATGTGGGACAAAGATGTCTTCGAGGCGGTGAATTTTGTTAAAGGAATTTTTTGTTAGTAAACGAAAAAATAAAAGGTTCGTTAGAACAAATCAATGTCGTTAATGTTTATGTGCCGCAAAAGACCGCAAACAAGCTTGTTTTATGGAACAATTTAAAGGCTATTATGGAAGTGTTTCAAGGTATGTAGGTTATCGGTGGGGATTTCAATGCTGTGAGAACTCCTGAGGAACGTAAAAAATTTAGATTCAAGAACGCCTGTGCGGTGAACTTCAATGAATTCATTAATTCATCGGGCTTGATGGAATATGAGATGAAAGGAAGGAAGTATACTTGTGTTAGAAATAACGGTAGAAAATTGAGTAAGATCGACCGGTTCTTAGTCTGCCCGGAGTTCCTTTTCAAATGGCCTGACGCGTGCCTAAGGGGTTTGCAATCGGGTTTCTCAGATCACTGTCCTCTGGTTCTCACCGTCAGAAAGAAGAACTTTGGTGCGAAATCGTTTAGGATTTTTAACTCTTGGCTTGAGGAAGACGGTTTTAAGGAAACGGTGGAAAATTCGGCAAATTTACAGTTTGTTATTAATGGGGCTGCTGATTTTAGTCTCATGAAGAAATTTTTGAACATTAGAAATGCTGTTAAGGAGTGGAAGGCCGAGAATTTGAAACAGAAAGGGGATTTAATTAACAGAGCAAAAGAAGAAATTGAGGAGTTAGAAGAATTAATGGAAGATCGGCTCTTAAGTGAAGACGAGGAATGGGTGTATATGGAAAATAAAAAAAATTATGTTGGAGCATGAAGAAAAAATTTGTTCGGATTTGAAACAAAGATCGAGAACGAGATGGGCTCTTGAGGGAGATGAAAATTCGAAATTCTTTCACGCTCACATTAACATGAGGAAGGTGTCTAATATGATTCCGGGCCTTATTATTGGGGGGGAGATGTATTGATGATCCGACAAAGGTTAAGAAAGAAGTCATGAAGTTCTTTAGAGAGAGATTTAAGGAAGAGGTTAAAGTTAGGCCGGAGCTATCATGCAGTAATCTCAATAGGTTGGCGGTTGAAGACAGGGAGTTTCCCGTGGAACCGTTCACGGCTAGTGAGATCAAAGACGCAGTCTTTGATTGCGGCGAGGACAAGGCTCCTGGCCCGGACCGGCTTAATATGAGATTCATTAAGAAGTTTTGGGGGTTGTTTGAATGTGATTTTAAAAAAGTTCTGGATGAATTCTTCGTTAAAGGGAGTATTAGTATCGGTTGTGGATCTTCTTTCATAACGCTTGTGCCAAAGATTAAGGACCCGGTGGACCTAAAAAATTATAGGCCAATTAATTTGATTGGTATCATAAGCAAGGTGATCTCGAAGGTTCTTGCAAATCGCCTCAAGAAAGTCATTGGCTCGGTAATCTCGGACTCTCAGTCGGCATTCATTAAAGGTAACTTTATTCTTGATGGGTCCCTTTTAATAAACAAGATCACTAATTGGGAAAAAATCAAGAAAAAGGCGTTCTTTTTTAAGATCGATTTTGAAAAAGCATATGATAATGTTAATTGGAAGTTCTTGTTGGACACAATGAAGCAGATGGGTTTCCCGGATAGGTGGTGTTTGTGGATTAAAGGTATCTTGGAATCGGCTAGATCCTCGGTTTTAGTTAACGGATCGCCGACTTTCGAGTTCCAATGCTCTAAAGGGTTACGTCAAGATGACCCTATCTCGCCGTTTCTTTTTATCATGGTTATGGAGGTGCTTTCGTGTATGATTGAGAAAGCGAGAAGTAAAGAGGTGGTTACGGGCATTCAAATTCCAAATGGTCCTTGTGTTTCTCATTTGTTCTATGCGGATGATGCGATCATTGATGGAGAGTGTGAAACCTTAGTGTTAATGTGCGTATTTCGTGTGATTTATTACCATTTACGTGATTATATGCTTGGAATATGTTCACTACGTGTGATTGTGATTTTACAGGTTAAACGCTTAATTTGGTTAAATTAGAACGCTTGGTGATGGAACGGAACAAGCAAGGATGTTTATCACGATGCATTACATCATCCGGGTCGTGTTCGGGTCGAGTGATAGCTTGTATGTGAAAGAAACGCGAAACCATGAAGTCTAGGGGCATGTTGGCCAATTATTTATAGTTGAAATGCATGCAAAATGACTTACCAAAAACTTCCAGCCAAAGCTGTAACGTAATCTACGGTGGACCTTGGGTAGCATACGGTTGAAGAGAAGAAAAGAAACAGAAAGTTGAAACCGTAACCTACGGTAATAACCGTAGGCTACGGTTGGAATTATATGGCAGCGCATGTTTTTGTTTAGGGATTGGAAGGGATTTTCTTGATTGGATGATTATAATAATATCACATCATCACCAACACAAGAGAAATCACGTAACTTAAGGTGGAGTTATTTATTTACTCTTCATCAACAATTATGAGGGGACATCATATACAAGTCAACAATATCATCAATATTTTGTTTTTTGGAGGGCACCTAAAACACAAGGAAGCAACACACGTGAATATTAGAATGGGAATTGGCGGCCATCACATCATTACATGGTAATCCTATCATAAATCATCTCACGCAGACAAAGGGAGGACTTTTGGAAGCTTTGTTTTGGGTAAAGAAAAGATCACTTCATCATCAATCACTTGCACGTGAGGGTCTTGACTTGTGGATTGGGCCGATAACACACATCATCACAACAATAGAATTTTTGGGCCGACACATGGGATTTGTAAAGTCAGATTCGTAGACTTTGGGGCCCAGGAGGAAGCACATCATCTTCGATGGCAGACAAAGGGGGACGGCACTTTGGTGTCTTTGGTTTTCGCAAAGTCTTAGAAGATCAACCAACCGTCATGAGCGGCTAAATCTCTCGTGGACACTTCGGGTGAATGATTCTTGTGAGAAACTTTTAATTCTAGTTTCTGTTTTGTATTGAGATTTGGATTTGTAGTCGGGTGACAGCCGACTATTTACATGATTATATTATTTGTGTGACAGACAAATCCTGTGTGACAGTCAGAGTTATAATTATGTTTTGAATCCAATTATGCTTTTGTTGATTGAATGATTCCTATGAATGTTTGTTTTAATATTTCTCTGATCAATTAATATTAAGATTTTAAACTGCATAGGTAATTGTTAGATGTGACAGATTTACTATTCAATCAATAGCATCCAATAAAATCAGAACTAGGTTATTAGTAATTACAGAATCTGAATCCCGGAGTGATCACCTTTTCTCATCATTGTTTATTACAACTCAATCTTTTTCTTAATTTTTAGTCGTTAATTTAGATAATTCTTATAATCAATCACACCGATTTTCCAATTCAGTGGTAATTAATTAATTCTTTTCATTCGACACTTTCCACAATCCTCCTCTGGTTCGATATCCGACTTACTCTAGCTACTAGTTTATTTCGGTTTTTGCATGTCACTAACGACAGACATCAAAATGGCGCTGTTGCCGGGGAGGCGTGCGCAAAGTGTTTAGTGTTAATTTTAGTAAAAAAATAATTAAATAAATAAAAAATAAATTTAAAAATCCCAAAAAGATTTTTCTTTGATGTTCGTGATTTACACTTGGTAGTTGAGTTGTGTTGTGTTGTGCAGGATGACAGAGCATTACACAGATTTCAGCTTTTGTACCTGTATATTGGGCGGGGGTCCACGTTATCCGTTTATCGGTTGCCACGAGGCCCACTACTGGAGGGCACATGGAAAACCGGTGTCTTATGTTTCACAGCTTCCACCTCCATCATACGCTGATGATTATGACCTAGAGATGGAGGATGATTATTACTCGGATGGATATGATCGGAACGAGGATGCTTACTATGAACCAAGGACGGATGGGCAATGTTTCTGTTGCGGTCGTAATCATACTTCTGTTTATGATGATGTGTGCGCGGTGTATTTGGAAAATCTAGAATATTGGAATAAAAAAATGATGGATGCGTACATCTCAAGACCGTATCAGGGATACCGACAGTATCATCCCGAGGAATTTTCTAAGCCCAAGGGTGTGTATGCTTATCAGACTGAGGAGGAGAAAAATCTTGCTATCTTGGAAGCGAGTTTGTCCAAACTCGAGCAGTATTTATTAGCACCCAACCTTTTCGATGAAGATCGAATCAGCTGCCTAGTTTCCAAGTGTCAGAAGTTAAAAATGAATATAGAAATAGAAGAGCGTCTCTCACCATTACCTGTTGATATTAGAGATTATTCTCACATGGCGGAGGAGGTTGTGGAGGATAATACCACACCAATGAATCCTTTATCTGATGAAGAGTCACTGGTGGATCAGATGGTGTGTGAGGATGATGAGGCAGAGCAGTCTGATGACATGAATATGTGTACCGAACCTCTTCCCATATCAATCATTCAAATTACTAAGTGTGGAGAAGAGGGTTCGAGGAAGAAGATGAAAAGGGTGAAGCTACAAGACATCGGTGTATATCTCGTGAAGTGGATTAGCGAAACCCGCAGGTGCAGTCTGAACATGCCAATTATACTTACAAACCTATGGAGATGGCATGTAAATTTCCAGGCATTTGTTGGAAATGTTTTGGGTAAATGTTCACTGAGACCACCGTAGCGCATATCAGGTACGGTCTGGCTGAAAACCTTTAAACTTAGCGCTCCCGGGAGGCAGCCCGAGGATGTAGAGTTTGTACTTGTTTTTAGTTCGTTTGGTGTGTTGTGTTTTGACAGGTTTCTACGTTCCATCTTCACGGATGCAATGAATCAAGTGTGGGGATGTTTGGCAACATCCCCGGTGAGATCTCAAAGAATCTATGAGGGGCGTGTTTTCCGGTTAGATCGCAGCAGCTACACCACTACAAACACTCACTTGTTTTCTGATCAGGTGCATGTGTTTATCTATCCTGTGTTTTATTTGTTTTTGTGTACTTGGTGGTGTGAAATTTTTGTGTTGGGAGTGGTTTCTTTGTGTTGAGTTGTCTAGGTATTAGCCGTTCATGGTTTGCGGGTGGTATTTCTAGAGTTTAGATTATTAATTGCACCATACATTGGGGACAATGTACCCCAAGTGTGGGGATGCGGTAACTCGAGAGAAGGTTGGTAGGATTGTTGATCTTAAATGCTTGAATGGTTGAAATTGTGAAAAATTGAAAAATTTTGAAAATTTTTGTTTCTCAAGTATGCTTGAACTACATGAAAACCGACATTTTCAATCGCTAAAGGGTTCCTACTGATATTAAACTAACTTAGATCCTTAGTAATGGTTGTCCCTTTAAGTTTCATGAGAGTATTTCTGACAAGTTTTTTTTTTAAAAAAAAAGTTGAGAAGAGATGCCTAACTAGGGGTAACATGCTTTAGGAATTACATATGCTACGTGTCGGCAACCCAATTTCCTTTTGTTCGATGAGATATTTGAGCCTACTAGATTGTTAGTTGAATTGCAATAAATGTTCAATTGTTGAGTGTAGGCCATATGTTGCTTTGTGTTAGAACTTGTGTAGTTTGATACATGCCGAGACTGTGGTTTAGCGTATACACATAGATGATAAAGGCATTAGGATCCCTTTCATTGTGTTATTTGTTGATGTTGATTTCACCCACCTTAGTTAACCATGTTGAGCCTTATACCCTTCGTTTGTTACACCTTGTTTGTCCCGTTTGATCACCAACCATGAATGACAACTGTGTGTTAGATATTTGTTGAAAAAAAAAGAAAGAAGAAAATGAAAACAGAATAAAGAAAAGAAAAACAAAATTCATTGTTTTATTGTGAATATGTTGTCAAAAATAACCCAAGTGTTAGTATTATTGTGAATATGTTGTCATGGTTTGATATGTTCATTTGTGTTCGCTATTAAATATAAAAACCCAAAAATATTTCCCTACCTTTACCCTTAACCCAAAACCCGAAAGTCCTTTTGATATGTGTTACGTTGTCTGATACAGTGGAGGTGTGATTGCTATACAAGCTTATGATTGCAAGGTAGCATATATGGTTTTGAGTGAAATATATACTAGCACATTACACGCTAGTCTTGATTAAAACCGAGAGAAGTGATCATTGTGAGGGGCGTGTGGCATGTGTGTAGTAATATAAGCATGTTAGTTTTAGTTAGGAAAGTCTTAAGCTGTTTTAAATGTGTATCATTTATCTGTCAGATTGTCAATCTCGATTGTGTCAGTCTATGGGACGGGTATGACTTGGGACCTTAAATTGTTAATTCGGTAAGGGATTCAATGGTGATTTGTTAATAAGGAGAATAATGTTTGGAACGGTTGCTTGAGGACAATCAAGGATAAGTGTGGGGATGTGATGGAGAGTGTGAAACCTTAGTGTTAATGTGCGTATTTCGTGTGGTTTATTACCATTTACGTGATTATATGCTAGGAATATGTTCACTACGTGTGGTTGTGATTTTACAGGTTAAACGCTTAATTTGGTTAAATTAGAACGCTTGGTGATGGAACAGAACAAGCAAGGATGTTTATCACGATGCATTACATCATTCGGGTCGTGTTCGGGTCGAGTGATAGCTTGTATGTGAAAGAAACGTGAAACCATGAAGTCTAGGGGCATGTTGGTCAATTATTTATAGTTGAAATGCATGCAAAATGAGAGACCAAAAACTTCCAGCCAAAGCTGTAACGTAATCTACGGTGGACCTTCCGTAGCATACGGTTGAAGAGAAGAAAAGAAACAGAGAGTTAAAACCGTAACCTACGGTAATAACCGTAGGCTACGGTTGGAATTATATGGCAGCGCATGTTTTTGTTTAGAGATTGGAAGGGATTTTCTTGATTGGATGATTATAATAATATCACATCATCACCAACACAAGAGAACTCACGTAACTTGAGGTGGAGTTATTTATTTACTCTTCATCAACAATTATGAGGGGACATCATATAGAAGTCAACAATATCATCAATATTTTGTTTTTTGGAGGGTACGTAAAACACAAGGAAGCAGCACACGTGAATATTAGAAGGGGAATTGGCGGCCATCACATCATCACAAGATAATCCTATCATACATCATCTCACGCAGACAAAGGGAGGACTTTTGGAAGCTTTGTTTTGGGAAAAGAAAAGATCACTTCATCATCAATCACTTGCACGTGAGGGTCTTGACTTATGGATTGGGCCGATAACATACATCATCACAACAATAGAATTTTTGGGCCAACACATCGGATTTGTAAAGGCAGATTCGTAGACTTTGGGGCCTAGGGGGAAGCATATCATCTTCGACGGCAGACAAAGGGGGATGGCACTTTGGTGTCTTTGGTTTTCGCAAAGTCTTAGAAGATCAACCAACCATCATGAGCGGCTAAATCTCTCGTGGACACTTCGGGTGAATGATTCTTGTGAGACACTTTTAATTCTAGTTTCTGTTTTGTATTGAGATTTGGATTTGTAGTCAGGTGACAGCCGACTATTTGCATGATTATATTATTTGTGTGACAGAAAAATCATGTGTGACAGTCAGAGTTATAATTATGTTTTGAATCCAATAATGCTTTTGTTGATTGAATGATTCCTATGAATGTTTGTTTTAATATTTCTCTAATCAATTAATATTAAGATTTTGAACTGCATAGGTAATCGGTAGATGTGACAGATTTACTATTCAATCAATAGCATCCAATAAAATCAGAACTAGGTTATTAGTAATTAGAGAATCTGAATCCCGGAGTGATCACCTTTTCTCATCATTATTTATTACAACTCAATCTTTTTCTTACTTTTTAGTCGTTAATTTAGATAATTCTTATAATCAATCACACCGATTTTCCAATTCAGTGGTAATTAATTAATACTTTTCATTCGACACTTTCCACAATCCTCCTCTGGTTCGATATCCGACTTACTCTAGCTACTAGTTTATTTCGGTTTTTGCATGTCACTAACGACAGACATCAAAATGGCGCCGTTGCCGTGGAGGCGTGCGCAAAGTGTTTAGTGTTAATTTTAGTAAAAAAATAAAAAAATAATTAAATAAATAAAAAATAAATTTAAAAATCCCAAAAAGATTTTTCTTTGATGTTCGTGATTTACACTTGGTAGTTGAGTTTTGTTGTGCAGGATGACAGAGCATTACACAGATTTCAGCTTTTCTACGTGTATATTGTGCGGGGGTCCATATCATCCATGTATCGGTTGCCACGAGGCCCACTACAGGAGGGCACGTGGAAAACCGGTGTCTTATGTTTCACAGCTTCTACCTCCATCATACGCTGATGATTATGACCTAGAGATGGAGGATGATTATTACTCGGATGGATATGATCGGGACGAGGATGCTTATTATGAACCAAGGACTGATGGGCAATGTTTCTGTTGCGGTCGTAATCATACCTCTGTTTATGATGATGTGTACGCGGTGTTTTTGGAAAATCCAGAATATTGGAATAAAAAAATGATGGATGCGTACATCTCAAGACCGTATCAGGGATACCGACAGCATCATCCCGAGGAATATTCTAAGCCCGAGGGTGTGTATGCTTATCAGACCGAGGAGGAGAAAAATCTTGCTATCTTGGAAGCGAGCTTGTCCAAACTCGAGCCGTATTTCTTAGCACCCAACCTTTCCGATGAAGATCGAATCAACTGCCTAGTTTCCAAGTGTCAGAAGTTAAAAATGAAGATAGAAATAGAAGAGCGTCTCTCACCATTACCTGTTGATATTAGAGATTATTCTCACATGGTGGAGGAGGTTGTGGAGGATAATACCACACCAATCAATCCTTTATCTGATGAAGAGTCACTGGTGGATCAGATGGTGTGTGAGGATGATGAGGCAGAGCAGTCTGATGAGATGAATATGTGTACCGAACCTCTTCCCATATCAATCATTCAAATTACTAAGTATGGAGAAGAGGGTTCGAGGAAGAAGATGAGAAGGGTGAAGCTACAAGACATCGGTGTATATCTCGTGAAGTGGATTAGCGAAACCCGCAGATGCAGTCTGAACATGCCAATTATACTTACAAACCTATGGAGATGGCATGTAAATTTCCAGGCATTCGTTGGAAATGTTTTGGGTAAATGTTCACTGAGACCACCGTAGCGCATATCAGGTACGGTCTGGCTGAAGACCTTTAAATTTAGCGCTCTCGGGAGGCAGCCCGAGGATGTAGAGTTTGTACTTTGTTTTGGTTTCGTTTGGTGTGTTGTGTTTTGACAGGTTTCTACGTTCCATCTTCACGGATGCAATGAATCAAGTGTGGGGATGTTTGGCAACATCCACAGTGAGATCTCAAAGAATCTATGAGGGGGGTATTTTCCGGTTAGATCGCAGCAGCTACACCACTACAAACACTCACTTGTTTTCTGATCAGGTGCATGTGTTTATCTATCCTGTGTTTTATTTGTTTTTGTGTACTTCGTGGTGTGAAATTTTTGTGTTGGGAGTAGTTTCTTTGTGTTGAGTTGTCTAGGTATTAGCCGTTCATGGTTTGCGGGTGGTATTTCTAGAGTTTAGATTATAAATTGCACCATACATTGGGGACAATGTACCCCAAGTGTGGGGATGCGGTAACTCGAGAGAGGGTTGGTAGGATTGTTGATCTTAAATTCTTGAATGGTTAAAATTGTGAAAAATTGAAAAATTTTGAAATTTTTTGTTTCTCAAGTATGCTTGAACTACATGAAAACCGACATTTTCAATCGCTAAAGGGTTCCTACTGATATTAAACTAACTTAGATCCCTAGTCATGGTTGTCCCTTTAAGTTTCATGAGAGTATTTCTGACAAGTTTTTTTTTTTTTTTTTAAAGTTGAGAAGAGATGCCTAACTAGGGGTAACATGATTGTTAGTTGAATTGCAATAAATGTTCAATTGTTGAGTGTAGGCCATATGTTGCTTTTTGTTAGAACTTGTGTAGTTTGATACATGCCGAGTCTGTGGTTTAGCGTATACACATAGATGATAAAGGCATTAGGATCCCTTTCATTGTGTTATTTGTTGATGTTGATTTCACCCACCTTAGTTAACCATGTTGAGCCTTATACCCTTCGTTTGTTACACCTTGTTTGACCCGTTTGATCACCAACCATGTATGACAACTGTGTGTTAGATATTTTTTGAAAAAAAAGAAAGAAAAAAATGAAAAAAGAATAAAGAAAAGAAAAACAAAATTCATTGTTATGTTCGTGATGAATAAATGGGTCGAAAATAACCCAAGTGTTAGTATTATTATGAATAAGTTGTCATGGTTTGATATGTTCATTTGTGTTCGCTATTAAATATAAAAACCCAAAAATATTTCCCTACCTTTACCCTTAACCCAAAACCCGAAAGTCCTTTTGATATGTATTACGTTGTCTGATACAGTCGAGGTGTGATTGCTATACAAGCTTATGATTGCAAGGTAGCATATATGGTTTTGAGTGAAATATATACTAGCACATTACACGCTAGTCTTGATTAAAACCGAGAGGAGTGATCATTGTGAGGGGCGTGTGGCATGTATGTAGTAATATAAGCATGTTAGTTTTAGTTAGGCAAGTCTTAAGCTGTTTTAAATGTGTATCATTTATCTGTCAGATTGTCAATCTCGATTGTGTCAGTCTATGGGACGGGTATGACTTGGGACCTTAAATTGTTAATTCGGTAAGGGATTCAATGGTGATTTGTTAATAAGGAGAATAATGTTTGGAACGGTTGCATGAGGACAATCAAGGATAAGTGTGGGGATGTGATGGAGAGTGTGAAACCTTACTGTTAATGTGCGTCTTTCGTGTGATTTATTACCATTTACGTGATTATATGCTTGGAATATGTTCACTACGTGTGGTTGTGATTTTATAGGTTAAAAGCTTAATTTGGTTAAATTAGAACGCTTGGTGATGGAACGGAACTAGCAAGGATGTTTATCACGATGCATTACATCATTCGGGTCATGTTCGGGTCGAGTGATAGCTTGTATGTGAAAGAAACGCGAAACCATGAAGTCTAGGGGCATGTTGGTCAATTATTTATAGTTGAAATGCATGCAAAATGAGAGACCAAAAACTTCCAGCCAAAGCTGTAACGTAATCTACGGTGGACCTTGGGTAGCATACGGTTGAAGAGAAGAAAAGAAACAGAAAGTTGAAACTGTAACCTACGGTAATAACCGTAGGCTACGGTTGGAATTATATGGCAGCGTATGTTTTTGTTTAGAGATTGGAAAGGATTTTCTTGATTGGATGATTATAATAATATCACATCATCACCAACACAAGAGAACTCACGTAACTTGAGGTGGAGTTATTTATTTACTCTTCATCAACAATTATGAGGGGACATCATATACAAGTCAACAATATCATCAATATTTTGTTTTTTGGAGGGCATGTAAAACACAAGGAAGCAGCACACGTGAATATTAGAAGGGGAGTTGGTGGCTATCACAACATCACAAGATAATCCTATCATACATCATCTCACGTAGACAAATGGAGGACTTTTGGAAGCTTTGTTTTGGGAAAAGAAAAGATCACTTCATCATCAATCACTTGCACGTGAGGGTCTTGACTTGTGGATTGGGCCGATAACACACATCATCATAACAATAGAATTTTTGGGCCAACACATGGGATTTGTAAAGGCAGATTCGTAGACTTTGGGGCCCAGGAGGAAGCACATCATCTTCGACGGCAGACAAAGGGGGACGGCACTTTGGTGTCTTTGGTTTTCGCAAAGTCTTAGAAGATCAACCAACCATCATGAGCGGCTAAATCTCTCGTGGACACTTCGGGTGAATGATTCTTGTGAGACACTTTTAATTCAAGTTTCTGTTTTGTATTAAGATTTGGATTTGTAGTCGGGTGACAGCCGACTATTTACATGATTATATTATTTGTGTGACAGACAAAGCCTGTGTGACAATCAGAGTTATAATTATGTTTTGAATCCAATTATGCTTTTGTTGATTGAATGATTCCTATGAATGTTTGTTTTAATATTTCTCTGATCAGTTAATATTAAGATTTTGAACCGCATAGGTAATCGGTAGATGTGACAGATTTACTATTCAATCAATAGCATCCAATAAAATCAGAACTAGGTTATTAGTAATTACAGAATCTGAATCCCGGAGTGATCACCTTTTCTCATCATTGTTTATTACAACTCAATCTTTTTCTAAATTTTTAGTCGTTAATTTAGATAATTCTTATAATCAATCACACCGATTTTCCAATTCAGTGGTAATTAGTTAATACTTTTCATTCGACACTTTCCACAATCCTCCTCTGGTTCGATATCCGACTTACTCTAGCTACTAGTTTATTTCGGTTTTTGCATGTCACTAACGACAGACATCAATCATCCTTGGGGAGTGGTCGGAGTTGAATATTAGGAATGTGGTCCGTATTCTTCGGGTATTCAATATTTGTTCCGGTTTAAGAATTTATTTAGAAAAGTCTAATATTTTTGTGGTGGGAGCGCATACGGCTGAATTGGATTCTATGGCTAATAACGTGGGTTGTTTGGCGGGAAGTTTTCCGCTCAAATATCTCGATCTTATGGTTGGGGCGAACATGAATCGGGTCTGCAATTGGAAACCGGTCTATGATGTGTTCGACGCCCGGTTGGCTAAATGGAAGGAAAAGTTGCTCTCTGTTGGTGGAAGGATAACTTTGATTAAAGCGGTTTTGGAAAGCATTCCCAATTATTATTTTTCCATTTACAAAGTCCCGGTTCAAGTTGTTAAGGATTTAGAAGCTAAAATAAGGAACTTTCTGTGGAGTGGTGAAGATTCGGTAAAAAAGCTTCATTGGGTTGCTTGGGATCGGGTGTCTCTTCCGAAAAAAATGGTGGGCTCGGTCTTAGTAAGCTTAAAAACATCAATACGGCGTTGTTATCCAAATGGGGATGGAGATTCTTGGTTGATAAAGACAAATTATGGAACAAGACAATCGAAGCTTTACATTCGGTGAGAAACGGTGGTGAGTTTCTTCCTGCCAAAAAATCCCTCTCGGGTGTGTGGTATAATATTGTTCAGGTTTTATTTAAAACTAACATTGACGGGACCCCCTTAAGAAGTTTTTTCAAAGCCTCGGTGGGGAATGGCATTTCGACGGCCTTCTGGTTAGATCCGTGGGTCTACAATAGACCCTTAAAAGAGGCATTCCCGGCTTTATTTCAGCATGAGATGGATAAATCTTGTAAGGTCAGTATGTGTTTTGGCCCAAATCAGCGGTTCATATAGAGATGGAGAAGACCGATATCGTCTGAAACGGAAGTCAATGAGCTGGTGAATCTTTGTTCGCTGTTCGCTGCTGGTTCAGGTCAGCTTGAGTCAGAATATTGATAAATGGGAATGGATCGGTGACGCGGATAAGGAGTTTAGCGTCAAGGCTGT
The DNA here is from genome assembly GCA_030545235.1 of Helianthus tuberosus. NCBI lineage: Eukaryota > Viridiplantae > Streptophyta > Magnoliopsida > Asterales > Asteraceae > Helianthus > Helianthus tuberosus. The sequence goes on from CM060408.1 coordinate 9,077,676, forward strand.
GAAGAAGCTCCTTGATTCAAACAGGTTAGGCTCGGAGAATTATGTGATTGACGATTGCAAATGGATTCCGAAAAAATGCTCCATTTTTATTTGGAAAGCCTAGATGGGAAGAATAGCGACAACGGATGAATTAAGGAAAAGGAATATCGATGTTGGAGATTCGAGTTGCTGCCTTTGCGGGGAGGTAAATGAAAGCATCGAACACATATTTACTGGGTGTTCGGTTGCTTCTATGTTGTGGTCCTTCATTAGCAGTTGGTGCAAGTGTCAAAACTTCGTGGTTTTCTCGTTTAGAGACTTAATCGAAGTTCACAATCATGTGGGGTTGAGTGGTTAGAAAACTGAAGTGGTTAAAGGCCTTATTCGAATTGGATGTTGGAGCATTTGGAGAATGAGGAATGAAGCTAGATATAATAACAGACCGGTGAGTTTAGAGTTTATTATTAGGGAGGTTAAAAATGTTGGTTTTTTGTGGTATAACTCGAGATCCAAAAAAGGGCATGTCCTTTGGTCGGATTGGTGTAGATTTGTAAATATGTAACTGGTGTTTTTGTGGGGCTGCCTCGGTTTGAGGTAGGGTTTCGTTTGTGAATGAAGTTTACTTTAAAAAAAAAATCCTGTTGTGGACTCCTTCAATTAACTATTTTCTATCCACAAATGGCAGCCCATCAGTCAACATGATGATGACGTATCCAATAATCGGCTCACATGTGATGATAATAATGTGTGATTGATATATTGGTCCAATCCAAGAAATTCCTTCAATGTATGCATCCAATCAAGCCCACATAAACTTGCTACCTTTTGATTCTAACCGTAGGCTACACAACAAAACCGTAGCTTACGATTTCTACAATTCTGTTTCTTTGTCTTGTTTTCAACCGTAGGCTACGAAATTCCACCATATGTTACGTTACTTTTTCTCTGCTATATATAACTTCAATTCAACTTTCCTTTAAGTACACAACTACCCCCTAAACTTCATCATCTCTTATTTCTTTGCTTCAAAACCATATCTTGGCCCGAATCAAGTTCTGAACATTACCGGTTACCTTATTTATCATCTTCGGGTATTCCGCTTCATCTCTAACCACTTTAAATTCACCAAATTACGTGATTGACCTGCAAAACCACAAACTTTCGTAGTGAACACATTCGTAATAAATAATCATGTAAAACACATTAAACCACGTAATAAAATACACTTTAAGGCACGGGTTTCACACTCTCCATCACATCCCCACACTTAACATTGATTGTTCTCAAGCAACCATTACAAACATTACTTACCTTATTAACAAATCACCATTAAATCCCTTACCGAATTTGCAAGTTAAGGTCCCAAGTCATACCCGTCCCATAGACTGACACAATCGAGGTTGACAATCTGACAGTTAGATAATATATCTTTAAAATGTTAGCGTAAATTATTATAAAATAATTTATGGTACCCTTATTGATCATTTATCTAATAACCAGATCAATATTTACCTTAATATCCCTATAAAATTAACTGGGCTTTATTTAATGGACGTAAAGGCCCATACTAGTTAATTAGGGTTTCCCCTTGGGTGAAGCATATAAATACAGATTATTGGGAATAAAAGTTTATGGCTCCCCTCACTACAATCGGTTATCATCCCTCTCCATCCTAACTGCTCAGCCTAAACGGGAACCGATTAAGATGGCTTCTTCTTCATCTCTAACTACTACTGGATTGTCAGGTATGTCAAGATCCCTAAAGTGTTTTTCCATTCGATATTGAAAGAACTGATTAACATGTGGTATCAGAGCAATGTTACTCAGTTCTTAAATTCCCTTATGATCTGGAATTGAAATTAAAAAAAAAAGAACTAAGTTTTTTTTATTAAACTTGATATAATAGGTTTTGTATTTATCGATCTTTTTATTGTCGATGAGAGGGCTTACGGTTCCACACTCAAAATTACAAACTCACTTTAATAATGATTATTATTCACATAATATTATTGAAATTCCAGTTTCATTTGCTTTGCAAATTCAAGTATCATCAATATACTTTATTATGTGATGTCAGTTGATGCTTTTGTCTGTTTCATGCATGCGACAAAATTCTTTGAAATTCAATTTTGAATTTCGCTGTTAATATGCATGAAATTAGCATGCTGACAAATTTTGGAATTCAATTTTGGATTTCACATGTTATTTTAACATGCATAATTTAATCAATTAGTTATCACAACTAGGTTTATATCGTGCGCGCGTTGCGGCGCGCTAAACCGAATCGTTCTTGGTTTGATAACATGTGCGTTTTAATGAGTTGTAGCTCAACTGACATTGGAGGGGAAGTGAAGATTCAGGGTTGAAGGCTACAGGTCTCAAGTTCAAATCGGATCTCAACCGGATTTTACCATAGTGGGCCTTTGAGCGACGAATTTTCCTCGAAACTAAGGATAGCAGGCTTGGGCCACCAGTGGTCTCTGATCGCGGGAGTATGGGATCACCTTTTGCCATTAGGTTACCCAAAGGTTTGCCTTATCTCTCCGAGGGGGGAGAAATGAGGGTTGTCTTTTTGAAAAGGGAACCGAGTTTAAAGCAAAATATGTTAAGAGGGGTTTTACTCCCACTCATTGATAACAATTGCATTTCATGGTCAAACCATGAAATAACATCTAGTTTTGAAATGACCCAGAGAACCTACAAATTGCAAGTCAACATAAGATCGTGTAATGAGGCATTACCTATCTTAGGTTTATAATGCCCAGAACAACCAAAATACTATATCTTCTCTTTTTAAATTAACCACACATTCACACAAACACCATTATGCATCTTTATCACTACACGTAGTACTATTTTCTTCAATTTTTTTTTGTAAATAACATTTTTGAGGGGTTATCTTGAGCCTTGCGGGGATTGCATTGCAATAGAAAGTTATTTTTTTCTCATCAAACTCGACAAAAGCGATACCCAGTTTTGCATTGATCATTCTGAAGTCCTTGAATCCTGAGGATTGTTTGAGTAAAAGCGCCAGCATGTCGTCCTCGAGAACGTTGTCTGGTGGTGTTGTTTCTTGTTTGTCGGGGTTTTCGCTTTGGTACAAAGCCTGTATATTTTTTAAAATTCATCAAATTCAAATGGTTCAACTTGCTTTATACTTTTGACACCAATTGGTCAAATGAGTAAATAAAACTTAGCTATAATAAGAACAGGCTGAACGGGTCAAATCACACAAAATACCTAATAAATAGTTCTATTTCGAAAGTTTGAATATTTGTAGTAATAGCTCTCCTAATCATAACACTATGCTAGCTACTTGTAAAAATCAAGAAACTTACATCGTGGGCTTCATCGTTTTTGGTCCTTACACCATTGTAACCTTGTAGACCGTCTCTTCTCTTTTTAGCCATATACATCATAGCTCATGCTTATGCACCCAAAATAGAATGGTCAGTTAGAATGCCAAATATGTATAAACCAAATTTTAATAAAAAAGAATTGAAGGTATATGTGAGTGTGATTACTTTGATTTAATAGGATTCTTTTACTCATATTGCAAACAGTCTACAATTTGGACTTGTCGACTTAGTCACTTTCTATCTATAAACTTAAAAAGAAAATAAAAAAGCATTAGTGAATAATAAAAATACTAAATGCATATGTCTTCTGTCATATTTGATAGGAAAGAATAAAGCATAACAAAAACTTTAAGCCAGGGCTATCTATCAAGCCTAGAAAAAAAGGCTTCTAAACATTAAGTTCAAACTCCACAGTCTTCATGATCTGGTTACGATGTAAAATTCTAACCCAATATACATATAAAAAAGAAGCTTGTGTCAAATATTTAAACTGGAATGAACCTCGGCATTAATCGAGTTTAAAACTCGCATGAAACAAACCCACATATCGAATTTCTTGTTTCAATTACTATGAGATTAGCACCTGAAAATTATAACTATGATTATAAATCTGATATTAGCTAATCTAAGAAGCATGCTTTATTCAGTTATTCACATTCAAAATCATAGCCACTGCATATATTCAGAAACACAGTTGGGAATTCCTTAAACATGGTCATAGGCCAATGCTTGACCATCTGTACAAAATACACATACTACCAATTAACCAACGTTTGGGTCTATTCACTTAGGCAACGTCACAAACACTTGGTGTGCGACCTTAAAAAGAAATATAAGCATTTAAATCTTACCCTGTAAATGAGTCAATTAAGCACACATAAACTTTGCCGTTGTTAGAGTTGTGCCAATGCCTTTTACCATATAAATAAAATTTTAATTGTATGAAGTAGAATCAACATTAAAAGCTTTGGCACACATTCTAGTTGACATATAATCTTTGTGACAAACGAAGTTAACTGTGTGATCATTATTTACAAAAAAAAAAAAAAATTGTGAGTGTTGTGAGCTTACCCGTTAACCGGAATCTTCCCCGGCCTGTTCACCTCACTGGAATCTTCGCTGGAGCCTCTACGGACGTTACCTACTCATCAGATCAACATTAATCGTCGGATTAAGGTTCAGGGCAGCCGATCTAACTAAATAGCGAACATGCAATAGAAAAGGGATTACCAAAAGTTGATCGAAACCCTAGCCGCTTGACCACTGTCATTGGCAGAGCTATGGCAGCATCCAATCTAACAGACGTCGTCGATCTCCGTCACAAACCATGTTCGCCGCCACCAAAGACTGCAACAATCTTGCCGTCATAAACCCTACTCCGCACCACCAAAGACTATGGCCAGATCAAAACGTCGTCGTCGAGTGTTGTTGACGACGACGAGCAGGTTGTAACACCGGGCGGAACCATCGTCATCTGCCTCTCCATCGTCATCAGCCCCTGTCGCTCTCGCTGCGTGCGCTCTCTCTCTCTCCACACATCTTTCTCTCTCTACACATCTCCGGCGGATTTTTTGGCTGACCGTGTTCTTCCTGTTGTCCACTTTTAAAACAGGTTATAAAATGAAATTACATAAATGGGCTCATTTACTGTTCATTCACTTTGTTTTTTAACATATAGTAATAGTAATAATTATATGAGTACTTTGAAATTGTCAGATTTCTAAATAAATCGATGAATTGATTCTAAGTGCCAACATATGATTTACTTAATTTCCATCGAATGACAATTTTAAATTAATTATTATGTTAACTTTTATTTTAGTTATTAATATGAATGTTTTATATGGTATCACCTAATTTTGTGATAGATTAGATTTTGATTATGTTTCCTAAAGTTGTATAACTTTATCTCCAAGTTTCGTATAAAGATTATTTTGTTTTTATAAACAAATAATGAACTTGGATAAACTTAACTTTTAAATTATCATTCAACTAATTTTTTTGATTGATTTAAAAATTTGCTTAACTAAAATAACATTTTTTTTTCAAGTTCTCACTTCTGCCCAAAGGTGATGTGTTTACTTGTGGTGTTATTTAGTGAATTTAAGTATAGTCACTTAGGTGTATATCCTTATTATATGAACAAGCATAGTGTAACACTTGCCTTATTACATTTGTTCATATGATATACACATGACTTCTGCCCAAGATACATGAGTGTTTCATTTTCTGCCCAAAGGTGATGTGTTACACTCATGTCTCGCAAACTTTGACTTGTGCCTAAAAATTATGGTGTTTCAACTTCTGCCCAAAGGTGATGTGTTACGCCTAATCTGCATAGTCTGACTGTTCATAATACTTGTGTGATTGGTCATAGCCAAAGCGAAAACCGTCATTCAAGTAGAACCTTATTTAAAATTGGTGTGTACAAATAACGTTATCACAGCTTCCTTAATATAATGGTCTTAGTTTCCGCCTGCCTTAGTTTTAGGTTACCCATAAGTCACTCTAACTTCTTCTTTTGCAATGTATCTTATTCTTCTCATTTTAATCCACTATCAGCTCTTATTATGGCTATTGATACTTTGACTGGTGCGAACTATGCTTCGTGGAAGGATTCTCTTAACCTTACTTTCGCACTCATGGAGTTTGACTGTGCGCTAACTGAAAACGCTCCTCCTGCTCTTACTTATAAGAGTACTGAAGCTGAAAAACTACTCTATCAAAAGTGGGAGAGAGCTAATCGCTTGTCTCTTATCTTCATGAAAAACTCGATAAGTCCTGCTATCAGGGGAGCCATTCCTGACGCTGCTACAACTAAGGAATATCTGACTAATGTGGAGGCTCAATTCCAAGGGACGTCTATGGCGCAAGCCAGCACCCTCATTTTGAAATTGGTGACTACAAAGTATGATGCGATTAACGGTATTCGTGAGCACATCCTGAAAATGAATGACATGGCCCAAAAGGTCAAGGGATTAAGCATGGAGATTAGTGATGGCTTTCTGGTGCAGTTTATCATGACGTCTCTGCCCGCATCTTATGAAGCATTCAAAGTCAACTATAACCTTTAGAAGGAGCATTGGAAGATGAACGAGTTGATTGCCATGTGCGTGCAAGAAGAAGAACGTCTGAAACTAGAGAAAGCCGATGTTGCTTACCTAATAACTGCTGACTCGAAGAAAAGGAAGGGGAACTACAATAAGAAGCCTAATGTAAAGGTCCAAAAGCGGGATGCAGGTGCAAATGCTTCTGGCTCTAATGACTCCAAAGGGAAGATTCACTACAAGTTCTGCCGTAAGGTGGGGCATAAGCAGAAGGATTGCCCGGACTTTAAGGAGTGGCTAGCCAAGAAAGGTGACAATCTTTTCGTGATACTTGAGTCCTTTAATTTAAATGTTCCATCTAATTCTTGGTGGTTTGATTCTGGTTCTATGGTTCATGTAACCAATTCCTTAAAGGGATTCCATACAATCCGGAAGCTGGAAAGAAACCAAAGAACGCTTAAGTTGGGAAATGGAAAGCCGCTAGTAGTCGAGGTCGTGGGAACATTAGATTTAGTTATGAAAACTGGTTTAACTATTAGACTTTATCATACCTTATATATTACTGAGATTACTCGGAATCTTGTATCAGGACCAAAGTTAGACGTAGACGGTTTTCTTGTTTCTCATGGTCATGGCAAACTTACTATCAGTTTTAATTCTCAAATATTTGGTTATGGCTTCTTGGATGGTGGTCTCTATCGATTAGAATTAGATGATGATTTTTCCAAGTCTTTGTTATCATATAATATTAATGACAACTTAACAAAGAGAAAATTCAAACGAGACCTAGAAACTTCATCCATGTTGTGGCATCAACGTTTAGGCCACATTTCATGAGAACGCTTAACTCGACTCGTGAAGGATGAGGTTTTACCACCTCTGGATTTCAATGATTTTGGAACATGTGTCAAATTCCTTCAAGGTAAAATGACATCAGCGAATAAGAAAGGTGCAACTAGGAGCTCTAATTTATTAGAACTCATTCATACTGATATTAGCGGCCTTTATAACATCGCTGACATAACTAGACACACTTCATTTATCATGTTTATTGATGATTATTCACGTTATATGCACCTGTATCTCATTAAAGAAAAATCTGAATCTCTCACACCTTTTAAAGACTATAAAGCTGAAGTTGAAAAACAATTAGATCGTCAAATAAAAGTTGTTAGATCAGATAGAGGAGGCGAATATTATGGTCGACATACTGATGTGGGTCAGGCTCCTGGTCCATTTTATGAGTTTTGTAAGGGCCAGGGATCGTGAACCAATATACTATGCCTGGTACTCCTCAGCAGAATGGTGTTGCTGAGAGAAGAAATAGAAGCCTAATGGACATGGCACGCAGTATGTTAGCCAACTCAGGTTTGCCCGTATTCCTCTGGACCGAGGCATTAAAAGCAGCTGTTCATATACTCAATAGAGTTCCTTCGAAGTCTGTCCCTAAAACTCCTTATGAACTTTGGACAGGAAGGAAACCGAGTCTTAGATATATGAAAGTATGGGGTTGCCTTGATGAAGCTAAACTTTATAACCCTTTCTTAAAGAAACTGGATATGAAAACAACAAGTTTTTTCTTTATTGGATATCCAGATCACTCAAAGGGTTATAGATTCTATTGTCCCTCCCATGTTACTCGTATTGTAGAAACCAAGCGTGCCGCATTTCTTGAGGACTTTAAGGTTAGTGGGAGCAGTGAAAATCCTTACAATGATTTACAAGAAGTACAAGAAGCGGGGGGGAGACACTCGTCCATTTCATTACCTCCTATTACTACTCCTCTTGTACTCGATGCTGAACCGCATGTCACTACACCACCTCCAACTCATTCAAAATTAAATGTTGCTCCGCATGTACCTGAGAATGAAGGACCCTCAAATGTCGAAGTTGAGAATCAACCTAGGAGGTCATCTAGGGCGAGAAGGCCCACTAATTTTGATGATTATGAAACCTACCTAGCTGAAGCCGTGTCAGATGATGGAAAGTTTACTGATCCTACCTCTTATAATGAAGCCATTAGTAGTGATCAGTCTTCTGAATGGAACAAAGCTATGATTGACGAGCTTGATTCCATGAAGAAAAATGACGTTTGGGATTTGGTTGAAATACCCAACGTTGTTAAACCCGTAGGATGTAAATGGGTCTTCAAAATAAAACTAAATCCAGATAGAAGTGTTGAACGATATAAAGCAAGATTGGTTGCAAAGGGCTACACTCAGAAAGAGGGAATCGATTATCAAGAGACCTTTTCACCTGTCTCTCGAAAATATTCCTTAAGGATCATCTTCGCCCTAGTAGCTCATTTTGATTTAGAGTTGCATCAGATGGATGTAAAGACTGCTTTCCTCAATGGAGACTTGTATGAAGAGGTGTTCATGAAGCAACCTGAAGGGTTCAAACCTGAAGGTCAAGAACATCTTGTCTGCAAGCTGAAGAAATCCATATACGGTTTGAAGCAAGCATTACGTCAATGGTATCTTAAGTTTGATGAAGTCATGAAGAAGCAAGGCTTTATGAAGAACCAAGTGGATCAATGCACCTACCTCAAGATGACTAGGAGCAATTTTGCTATACTTATCCTTTATGTAGATGTTATTCTATTGGCAAGTAATAACTTAGATATGTTGCATGAATCGAAGCGCTTACTCTCGCATAACTTTGACATGAAAGATCTCGGAGAGGCTTCTTACGTTATTGGCATCGAAATACACCGAGATAGGAGAAATGAAATTTTGGGCTTATCACAAAAGGCTTACATTGATCGTGTCCTTAGTCGATATAACATGTAACACGGCTCTCCCTCTGTAGCTCCAGTAGTTAAAAGAGATGTTTTCGGTTCTTTTCAGTGTCTGAAAACTGAGGATGAAAAGGCGCAAATGAGAATGATACCTTATGCCTCAGTAGTTGGGAGCCTTATGTATGCTCAAGTCTGCTCTCGTCCAGATATCGCTTATGTTACAGGGATGCTAGGCCGTTATATGTCTAATCCTGGCCTTGATCATTGGAAAGTAGCGAAGAAAGTACTTCGATATCTTTAGGGGACGAAAGACTATAAACTGACTTATAGAAGAAGTGACGCTTTGGAAGTGGTTGGTTATTCTGATTCGGACTTTGCTAAATGCAAAGATGACAAGAAATCCACTTCAGGGTATATCTTTATGTTAGCCGGCGGACCTATTTCATGGAGGAGTCATAAACAACAACTAACTTCAACATCCACTATGATGGCAGAATACATTGCTGTATATAACGCTACCTGTCATGGAATGTTGCTAAAGAATCTGATTACTGGACTCAAAGTTGTTAATTCCATATCTAGACCATTGAAGTTGTACTGTGATAACTCAGCTGCCGTTAACTTCTCGAACAGTAACATTTCGACCGGAGCTGGATTATATCTTGATACAAAGTATTTGTTCGTACGTGAAGGTGTTGAGCAAAATAAGCTTTGTATTGAGTATATAAGTACGAAAAATATGCTTGCGGATCCGATGACTAAAGGTCTCCCACCTAAAGTATTCGAAGAACATGTTTTGAAGATGGGCTTTTGTAAAAACCTTATTTAAATGCATATTGTACTTACTTACGTTTTAATGATAAAATTTCCTCATTTGATTTGTTTGTCTCTAACTACGTTTCGCTAGCCTAATGACGTAAAGACTATTATTATACAAATCATCATTTAAGGGCATACTTGTAAATTGATCCTTACTTTGCTTAGGTTTTAAATTTGGGATTGTAGTATGATTAATGGGGGTCTTGAGTTGAATAACTGACTCAAAGACTGTATTTTTCTGCTACAATTTTGGTTTAAAACTAAAATGAGTATTAACTCCTGATCAGGCTTATCTAATACTCATAATAAATGATCACTCGGCCAAGTGGGAGAATGTTAGCGTAAATTATTATAAAATAATTTATGGTGCCCTTATTGATCATTTATCTAATAACCAGATCAATATTTACCTTAATATCCCTAAAAAATTAACTGGGCTTTATTTAATGGAAGTAAAGGCCCGTACTAGTTAATTAGGGTTTCCACTTGGGTGAAGCATATAAATACAGATTATTGGGAACCCTAAAACACACCATAAAAGTTTATGGCTCCCCTCACTACAATCTGTTATCATCCCTCTCCATCCTAACTGCTCACCCTAAACGGGAACCGATTAAGATGGCTTCTTCTTCATCTCTAACTACTACTTGATTGTCAGGTATGTCAAGATCCCTAAAGTGTTTTTCCATTAGATATTGAAAGAACTGATTAACATAAAACACTTTAAGACTTGCCTAACTAAAACTAACACGCTTATGATACTACACACATGCCACACGCCCCTGACAATAATCACTCCTCTCGATTTAATCAAGACTAGCGTGTAATGTGCTAGTATATAGTTCGCTCAAAACCAAATATATTACTTTGCAATCATAAGCTTGTATAGCAATCACACCTCCACTATATCAAGTAACGTAAGCATATATCAAAAGGACTTTTGGGTTTTGGGTTACGGGTAAAGGTAAGGAATATTTTTGGATTTTTCTGTTTATATGGCGAACACAATGAATAAACCAAACCATGACAACTTGTTCACAATAATTACTAACACTTTGGGTGATTTTCGACCCACTTATTTAATACGAACATAATAATGATTTTTTTTTTGTTTTTGTTTCTTTTTTTTTTCTCTTTTCATTTTTTTTTTCATAACATACTTCTAACCATACTTGTCATTCATGGTTGGTAATCAAACGGGTCAAACAAGGTGTAGCAAACGAAGGATAAAAGGCTCAACATGGTTAACTAAGGTGGGTGAAAGCAACAATCAACACATAACACAATGGAAGGGATCCTAATGCCTTTATCATCTATGTGCATACGCTAAACCACAGTTTCGGCACGTATCAAACCACAAAAGTTCTAACACAAAGCAACACATGGCCTACACTCAACAATTGAACATTTATTGTAATTCAACTATCACTCTAATAGGCTCAAATATCTCACCGAACAAAAGGAATATAGGTTGCCGACACGTAGCATGTGTAATTCCTAAAGCATGTTACCCCTAGTTAGGCATCTATTATCAACTATTTTCTAAAACTTGTCAGAAATACTCTCATGAAACTTAAAGGGACAACCATGACTAGGGATCTATGTTAGTTTAATTGCAGTAGAAACCCTTTAGCGATTGAAAATGTTAGTTTTCATGTAGTTCAAGCATACTTAAGAATCAAAAATTTTCAAAATTTTTCAATTTTTCACAATTTCAACTCTTCAAGCATTTAAGATCAACAATCTTACCAACCCTTTTCTCGAGTTACCACATCCCCACACTTGGGATACATTGTCCCCAATGTATGGCGCAATTTATAATCTAAACTCGAGAGATACCACCCGCAAACCATGAACGGCTAACAACTAGATGACTCAACACAAAGAAACCACTCCCGACACAAAAATTTCACACCACCAAGTATACAAAAACAAATAAAACACAGGATAGATAAACACATGCACCTGATCAGAAAACAAGTGAGTGTTTGTAGTGGTGTAGCTGTTGCGATCTAACCGGAACATACGCCCCTCATACATTCTTTGAGATCTCACGGGGGATGTTGCCAAACATCCCCACACTTGATTCATTGCATCCGTGAAGATGGAATTGTATAAACCAGTCAAAACACAACACACCAAACGAAACCAAAACAAAGTACAAACTCTACATCCTCGGGCTGCCTCCCGATGTAAGGACCTGCAAAAATGTCTCACAACACTCCGTAAGTGGAAACCCGGACCCCTAAAACCCAAATCTTCATGAAAAATCAAGAAGATCCAAATTTATCCATCTGTCGCGGGCCGCATAAAAGTTAACCAAAGCTTATGCGGGGCGCGACAGCTTGACAAACTCCGGATAACGATCAAGGCCACGTGTCATGATACGCGTCGACCTAGACTCCCTCGCGGGCTGCGTAAAAGAAGCTTATGTGCTTCGCGGGCCGTGACGCGCCCCATTTCCAGCCCTATAAATAAGGAGTTCGAGTTTCATTTCAAATCGTTGAATTCTTTTCTTTCTCTTGTTCTGTCATTCTAATATCATAACTTCTAAACCTCGAAACTCTGCCCGTTATTAGGGTAATAACTCTAATCACTGATACGATACTTTATCCGATCGATTGAAACTGATCCAATGGATGTTTAAGTGCTGCCAATATCTGGCTATACTTTGTCATTCATTGTGAGGATTTTGATCTCGTGATTATCGTTAAAGTTGAATTGAGTTAATACACTAATACGAGTTCCGTCATGTCTAGAAATTAGAACTCGTAACCAGGAAGCTGGTAAACTAGAATACTTACTAATTAAGTGAACTTAATAATTAAGTAAGCTTAGTAGTTAAGTAAACTTAATAACTAAGTAAACCTAGTGATTAAGTAATGTAACATCCCTATTTTTCTATAAGAATTATAGGTTTGGTTAAATTTATTAACCACTAGTAACTAGTAACTAGTTTATTTTTAATATAAATATTCAACCCAAATAGTTTTAAACACTATTTTTATAGTTGGTTGAAATATTATATTGGCCTGTATATGAGTGCCCTTTCTAATAAAATAAAAGTCTATAAAAAAAATTTATATTATTAGACAGGTAGATTACGGGTAAGTTAACTATAAGAAATATGAAGTATTTAGACGGGCCCAGAAACCATTTAATAATTAAATTATAAAATACATTGTATTTTGAACCTACTCTATTTTTAATGAAACTTAGACCCAAATGTAGACAAAAAAATATACTCGTTCTAATACCATATTTATTATTTTCTAAAACGTCGTATTTTACAAGTTATACACGCCAAATAAGTAAATCAGTTAAATTAATTATATTATATATAATAAAATAAAATATATAATTAAAAGTTGAAACATGTTCATAGACATGTTTCGTTCTATTTAAAATATAGATTAAACTAATAAAATAAATAATAAATACCTTTAACATTTGATGCATATGTCGAAATCAAATAATTAAGAATCAAAATAAAATATAATCAAAATTTCATAGAATAATAAAATTAGAAATCTAAAAATTTTGCATGAAATGTCTACATATGGTTATTTGATGAAACGTGTCATTTCATAGTAATAGGCAAGGATGACAAGACATAAATTGCAACTTGGCCTTCACGCAAGTTTTCAGTATAAATAGAAGATAGTAGTATCCCATCTTTTCCTTCTTGACATCTCTCTCGAATTCCCTCTATCTCCATATTCATATTCTGTTACCTTTTCCTAATAATAATAAATAATACCCTGCCCCGTTTTAAGTATTGTAGCTCCAGATCACCGCTACCCTTTCTGATTGATCTGAACCCATAACGCATGTCAGGGCCCTGCCCGACTAAGTTCGTTGGGGTTCTGTCTCGGGACATCGGGACAAGGTTGAATTAGGGGTACTATACTTAAATTACAAATATATATTTTTATTACTACCAAACACACACTAGCTCTAATTCTGCTACGATACCGGGTATTAACTCGATCGCTATTACGATTCATTGTCCGATCGATCAATGTACTCAATGGATGTTTAAGTGCTACCCACATTAGGGTGATGCTTTGTCATTCGTTGTGATTCCGATGGATGTTTAAGTAATTATACTTTGTCATTCGTTGTGAATCCGATGGATGTTTAAGCATAGCACTATGTCATTCGTTGTGAGGGTTGATCTCGTGAGTTATCGTAATTGCTGTATTAAGTAACCTACCTAGTTCGTATGCACTAGGTTACAAGACTAAATCAATTGGCTAAACTCTGCCTGTATAAATCTGCATTCTATCAAGGCTTATCTGTAGACTAAACTTTGGCCGTATGAATCTGCATGATTATAATGTGAGTCATTCTCTTTTCATCAAATTACTTTTACAAAAGCATTTTATTATCAAAATTATAATTACAGTGATTAAGTTTATGTAATCACCATATTACAGCCGGTATGTGGGGTTTTGTATACATTACTTGATAACCGTCACTATTGGACAACGAGTTAGCCAATGAGTGATATGACCATAGTCACAGACACCATCGGGCAAAGAGGCTACCGATGGATGTTCGAGTGACAAGTACTGTGGGTAGTTGGTTTGATATCTGAAACATTGTAATCTCTCTTAATACTGTAAATTATAACAAACAGGTCTTTTTCATAAATAGAATGATTCACTCAGTATTTCCCGCTGACAAAACCTTTTTAAAACGCGTTTCAGGTAATTACAGTAGATCGGAATAAGAGATGGATACGGCACTGAAAGGCATCAAGAAGTGGCTTATTTTGTTAATTAAATCAAATTAAGAAATATTGTTTTATGTAATCAAATTTATTTTCATTAAAGCTACCATTGTAAAACATGGGTTTATCCCAACTATTTAATAAATAAAATCCGGTGTTTTTAAACTCTGATATTTTTCCTAACTCACGGTCCTGATGAAATTTCCGCTGCAACGTTTTCAAATTAAATCACCGGTACCACTGGGCTGTTCGCGACTCCCGATTCCGTCCAGGGTGGGTCGGGGGTCGTGACAGAAGGTGGTATCAGAGCCACTGCTTTAAGCCAATAGGTGTTGTGATAATAATACCTAATCTTATTTAAAAGAGTTAGGAGATTGTTGTTAAATGGTAGCACACATGATAGCATTTAGACTTGAACTTAAGAAAAGATGCCTTAGTATTAGCTTCACGATAAGCCAAGTACTTGTGTAAATAAATATGATGGATTTTGGTATGCCATACGTAATATATTTGATAAAGTAATGTCACTAGACAACTAAGTCCAGAGTCACTAGTTGAGAGAATGATCAACAGTGACATGACCAAAAGCACTAGTTGAGAGAATGATCAACAGTGTTATGATTAGAATCACTAGTTGAAAGAATGATCAACGGTGATATGACCACAATTACTAGTTGAAAGAATGATCAACAGTAATATGACCTGAGTCACTAGTTGAAAGAATGATCAATAATAAATTAACACTGCCACAGGAATCATCTAGTGATCAATATAATAATAAGATATGTTATGGAAATACAAATTTCCTTAATTCTGAATAAAAGCCCTAACAAGATGGGCACTTTTTGAAAAGATATTATTTATGGGAAATAGAAAATTTTCTCCGGCAAGACTGGGTATGGTGTAGCAGACTCTCCAGTTTGTCCGGATATACTAATGATACCTCTCCGGCGAGAACCGGGTAAGATGGGGTAAATAATATGTCAAACGAGTGACAAAATTTCCCTAAATAGTATCATGACTTGATATCTGATTTGTTTTTTGGAAATATGAATCTGTTAAATACATAGACCTTATAGAGGGTATGTATATTACAGCATGTGAAATATATAATTATATAAATAGGTATATCTATAAGGAATTCCAAAAGTCAATTAAAAATAAAGCACAATCACATGTGTCTAGAATTCTTTATCAGGAATCTCTTTTCCGATATCAAACATTATTTCGTTTGATTATCTGCCTAGTAACTCAAGCGACAATAATAACAATAGAAACCCATTAAGTTGGGATACCATCAAAAGTATAAGAAATTCCAATGCGTTACCATAAATTATTAACGCAAGTATGAAGCATGTAAAAGCTGTGCTAATGCACAAGAAAACACATGAAACTTAAATTTTACGTCCACAGACGTTTAAAGTATGTCACACACGACTTCTAAAGGCAAGACCTTTGAAAAATATAATTGGGCACAATGGCAACAAGGCTAATCCCGTTAGTGGAAAAACTACTAATAAAAAAGGAGCACTTTGCCACATGATCCTACAAAATGAATATCGCTGAGATACTTTGAAACAATATTTCACAATCATCGGTGCACAGTCTAATCAAAGTCATAATTATTATCACTGCAAAAGGAGTTACATACTTTGCAAATTCCCTATTACATTTTATTTGATATTCCTTGGTAATATCACTTAATAACGATTATCATACAAAATTTTCAGATAAATTTTTTTTTTCTGACTTCTGCATATAAAGAATTGCCTTTCGTGTTTTTATTTTCCCTAAAGGTCGTCATACCATGAGGATTTCTTTCATGGTGACAAATATTGATCTATTTCATTTCTTGATAAATCCATACGTTACACATGCACTATTTGTTGCACATATGGTTCATTTGATTTATGAAACCAACTGGAGGACTTCATTCTAATTTGTTGTTTTATCCAAACTCAAATATCATTTCGCTATACTCGATTTTTTTGGCACTGTATACCGCAGTAATGCAAAACAATGACCCTTTTATATTGAGTCAATAAATTTCTTGAGAAACTCAATTTTCTTTGGCATACATGATTTTGCTGTAACCATGTCTGAACTTTCTTATTAATACATGAACTCGTTGTGATTAAACCAAGTTCAATTGCTTGAACTTGTTCGCACTACATGTTCATTTCAAATTCCCATATGATGGATTAAAGCTATCATATTCAACATAATCCCAACAAACACTTCAATTCTCTAGAACTATAAAATGCTTATTTGGTATTCGACTTCACTAAATCATTTCTTTGATCACGGTCACCTTGTACTAACGCTTTCATAAAATTTAAAACTTGCACTAATCTCATTTATATATATATATATATATATATATCATATACGGATATTTATAAAAGTTATCTTAACACAAATCATATATTAAGATAATGATACACAAATTCTTGTCATATTTTAATGTATCTCTTAAATGATTTTTACAACATCAATCTAGCCTTTCGTGATAAATTATTATTTTAACATCTTCAATCGAAAAATATTATATAAAATTTATTTTATATGTGGAAACTTACATAAGTGATTACCTAATAGTATTACTATTAGTCAACATAAGGAGGATAAGTAGGTGACTTATAATAAGAAGTACAGAATTTATTGTACATGTGCTTATATTTTACCAAAATAGAAATTTTCACAAACTAGGCACTTAGCTCGGTTGGCTAGGCGCGCGAAAGGGTGTGACCTAGACCCGGGTTCGATCCTGGGGACGGCTGGTTTCACCATTTTTGTTAGAAATTTTTCCATTTAAGTGTATGTTTAGTTATGTAATACTAATATCAGTTTTATTATTAGTAAGAAAATATTAAATAATAATAGTGTTAGTATTATTTTAAAATACTAGGGTTACTGTCAAGGGCAAATATTGGGTAACCTAGCCATAGTTAGGCATGGACTGGCCACCTATGCTTAAACAAGGCAGCACTAACCAATATCTAACCATGATAATGACTAGTTAAAAAAAAAAATTTCTTATGAAACGTAGACTCCATATCTATATGGAATTTTATCACATAAATATATCTTCATATATTCATAAAAATCGATATATATAATCCTATATAAATTTTCTTTATAAAAAATATTTGATATAAAGTAATTTTTTCTCTATATATAAATATATATATATTTTTATATATAAGAAAGATTATTTATAACTGCTAAATTATATTGTGATAACTATATATATATAAGAAAAATCGAATATACAGTATAATATATGTGAATATACAGTATAAATCATGTATATGTATATCATATCAAAATTTATACATAAAGGTGACCGGAAATTTAAAATACTAAATAAGAGTTTAACATATCTAAATATAGTTATAACAATATTATAGGATTTCGCGATCATCTAGACGTAATCTATTATCTCACGATCATCACTTAAGATACGAACTCCAAAATAAAGATACACTAACTTTATTGTCTTTTAGTATATCCCTGCAATTCACTCATCTCAACACTTTGATTTTCTCATAAATATTTGACAAATCGTTTTTCATACTTCTGTTTCATTCAAGCTTGTAAATTCTAAGTCTTCCTCAATTGCCAATCAAAGTAAGCTTTCTTTTGACAAAGAATTTTATTAATTCTAGAAGTCTTTCACATTCATTTTAAAATATCTATTGATCATATATATCTTTTGGCTTGAACCTAGTCACTTTGACAATTATATCATTTCATCTCATTCATTTGTTATCTATTTCTTGAACTAATTCAATTGAACCATTGAGTCCTACTTATTGTACAACTCATATTCACAAAATTTAATATTTTAATTCTGAGTCATCTACCTTAATATTGTTTTATTGACTAAAATATCACATAAGTCTAAAAGAAATATCATAACCCAAATCTCGAGGACGAGATTTAAAACAAGGTGGGGAGAATGTAACATCCCTATTTTTCTATAAGAATTATAGGTTTGGTTAAATTTATTAACCACTAGTAACTAGTTTATTTTTAATATAAATATTCAACCCAAATAGTTTTAAACACTATTTTTATAGTTGGTTGAAATATTATATTGGCCTGTATATGAGTGCCCTTTCTAATAAAATAAAAGTCTATAAAAAAAATTTATATTATTAGACAGGTAGATTACGGGTAAGTTAACTATAAGAAATATGAAGTATTTAGACGGGCCCAGAAACCATTTAATAATTAAATTATAAAATACATTGTATTTTGAACCTACTCTATTTTTAATGAAACTTAGACCCAAATGTAGACAAAAAAATATACTCGTTCTAATAACATATTTATTATTTTCTAAAACGTCGTATTTTACAAGTTATACACGCCAAATAAGTAAATCAGTTAAATTAATTATATTATATATAATAAAATAAAATATATAATTAAAAGTTGAAACATGTTCATAGACATGTTTCGTTCTATTTAAAATATAGATTAAACTAATAAAATAAATAATAAATACCTTTAACATTTGATGCATATGTCGAAATCAAATAATTAAGAATCAAAATAAAATATAATCAAAATTTCATAGAATAATAAAATTAGAAATCTAAAAATTTTGCATGAAATGTCTACATATGGTTATTTGATGAAACGTGTCATTTCATAGTAATAGGCAAGGATGACAAGACATAAATTGCAACTTGGCCTTCACGCAAGTTTTCAGTATAAATAGAAGATAGTAGTATCCCATCTTTTCCTTCTTGACATCTCTCTCGAATTCCCTCTCTCTCCATATTCATATTCTGTTACCTTTTCCTAATAATAATAAATAATACCCTGCCCCGTTTTAAGTATTGTAGCTCCAGATCACCGCTACCCTTTCTGATTGATCTGAACCCATAACGCATGTCAGGGCCCTGCCCGACTAAGTTCGTTGGGGTTCTGTCTCGGGACATCGGGACAAGGTTGAATTAGGGGTACTATACTTAAATTACAAATATATATTTTTATTACTACCAAACACACACTAGCTCTAATTCTGCTACGATACCGGGTATTAACTCGATCGCTATTACGATTCATTGTCCGATCGATCAATGTACTCAATGGATGTTTAAGTGCTACCCACATTAGGGTGATGCTTTGTCATTCGTTGTGATTCCGATGGATGTTTAAGTAATTATACTTTGTCATTCGTTGTGAATCCGATGGATGTTTAAGCATAGCACTTTGTCATTCGTTGTGAGGGTTGATCTCGTGAGTTATCGTAATTGCTGTATTAAGTAACCTACCTAGTTCGTATGCACTAGGTTACAAGACTAAATCAATAGGCTAAGCTCTGCTTGTATAAATCTGCAATCTATCAAGGCTTATCTGTAGACTAAACTTTGGCCGTATGAATCTGCATGATTATAATGTGAGTCATTCTCTTTTTATCAAATTACTTTTACGAAAGCATTTTATTATCAAAATTATAATTACAGTGATTAAGTTTATGTAATCACCATATTACAGCCGGTATGTGGGGTTTTGTATACATTACTTGAAAACCGTCACTATTGGATAACGAGTTAGCCAATGAGTGATATGACCATAGTCACAGACACCATCGGGAAAAGAGGCTACCGATGGATGTTCGAGTGACAAGTACTGTGGGTAGTTGGTTTGATATCTGAAACATTGTAATATCTCTTAATACTGTAAATTATAACAAACAGGTCTTTTTCATAAATAGAATGATTCACTCAGTATTTCCCGCTGACAAAACCTTTTTAAAACGCGTTTCAGGTAATTACAGTAGATCGGAATAAGAGATGGATACGGCACTGAAAGGCATCAAGAAGTGGCTTATTTTGTTAATTAAATCAAATTAAGAAATATTGTTTTATGTAATCAAATTTATTTTCATTAAAGCTACCATTGTAAAACATGGGTTTATCCCAACTATTTAATAAATAAAATCCGGTGTTTTTAAACTCTGATATTTTTCCTAACTCACGGTCCTGATGAAATTTCCGCTGCAACGTTTTCAAATTAAATCACTGGTACCACTGGGCTGTTCGCGACTCCCGATTCCGTCCAGGGTGGGTCGGGGGTCGTGACAAGTAAACTTAATGGTTATATAAAACTTAGCAGTTAAGAAAACTTAGCGGATAAGAAAACTTAATAGCTAAGGGAACTTAATAGGAAAGGAAACTTAGCAGTTAAGCTAGCTAATTAAGTTTATTAATTAGCTAATTAATTAATTAATCGGCTAAGTAAATTATTTAATTAAACAAATAAGGAAAAATAATCAGTCAAACAGCTAAGTAAGATTAATTAATTAGTTAAGTAAGATTAATTAAGCTAAGTAAGATTAATTAAGCTAAGTAAGATTAATTAATCAGCTAAGTAAGTTAATCAGTTAAACAGTTAAGTAAAAGTGAAACAGCTAAAGATATACATGAATAGATAATATCTAAATAGGTATATATGGTGTAGGTATTAACTAAACAAAATATTATCTAAGGAAAATAATATTTAGGGAAGGTTTTATCTAGGGAAGTTTCAACTGAGGAAGATAACACCTAGGGAAATTCTATATAGGGGTAAGACTTATCCCCTTACCTATAAATAGGAAGCTTAGAATTCATTTTTCTTTGCTCATTCCTTCTATTCTTCTCTCTATACGTTGGTGATCTAACCAATAATCACCGATACGATATTCTTTCTGATCGATTCAGGAACCAACTAACGAATGCCAAAGTGCTGTCTGAATAAGACTATATTTTGTTTGAATTTCGTTAAGGTTCTGATCTCGTGACCATCGTTAGGTTTGATATGGTTTTACACCAAAACGTATTCCACTCTTTTAAACTATATGTTTAACTATCAGAAAACTTCGATCCATAACCTTACAATCAAAATGGATGCTTAATCATCAGAAGATTCAGAACTATAAAGTAGATGCTTAGTTATCAGAAGGCAGAGAATCAGGAGGCTTGTTTAATCAAAGACTATATGCTAACAAGGTGAGTCATTCTCTTTTTATCAAAATTGCTTTACAAAACCCTAAATATTTTCCAGTTATACTTTGCAGTGATTAAGTCTTTGCTAATGTTTAATTACTGGCACTATGTGGGGGTTTTGTGCACATTACTACTAACGATTTATCACTTTTGGTGGGCGAGCCTAATTAGTGATATGTCCACACTACGCCAAAAAAGGTTTATGGCCACACACAAAAAATGTGGCCATACGCCTTTCGCCACACTTTTTTTTTCCGGCTCAAGTGTGACCAAAGGTCTAGTCATCGTAGGTATCATACAGCCACAATCAGGTTTAGTGGCCGTAGCAACTCAATAGTGTGGCTAAAGGGTACCACTATTTCTTGCTGAAATCGGATGTTCTATACAATAAGTGTGGCTAAAAGGTAGCAACAGACACATGAATTTATTGTAAGTGTGGCCTTTTCTATTATATAGTCACTTAAAAGTTTGTTTTAGCCACATCAATTAAAAATAAATGTGACAAAAAGAGTTGTTGTAACCAAGCATTTCATCCATTAAGTGTGACTAAATGGTAGTAATGGCCACATGAACTTACTGTAAGTGTAACCGTTTTTTTTATTTAGTCACATGAGTTTACTATAAGTGTGGCCAAGAACTATTTCTAGACACACAAAACAACTTTGTAATTTTAAATGTGACTATTGTCTAACCTTTAGTCATACATAAAATTTTGTAATTTTAAATGTGACTATTGTTTAACTTTTGGTCACACGTTCTTTTTTTTCACATGACGTTTGCTATCATTCTGTCACACAAAAATACAAAGGGACGATAGTGTGACTAATGTTTATGTAAAGCCACATGATTTTCTTTGTTTTTTAAGTGTGGCTAATGACTAACCTTTGGTCACATATAATTACTTTTCTCATAACGTTTGCTATCATTCTGTCACATAAAAAACAAAGTAACGATAATGTGGCTAATGATTATGTAGAGTCACATGAAACTTTATAATTTTAAGTGTGGCTATCATCTAACATCTGGTCACACATGTTCATTTTGTCCATTACGTATGCTAACATTCCGTCACATATAAAAAACAAAATACAGATGGCGTGGCTAAAAGATATGTAAAGTCACGTGATTTTTTTTATTATTTTTAAGTGTGGCTATTATGTAACCTTTGGTCACACATAGTATTTTTTTATCCATGACGTTTGCTAATAGTTCGTCACACAAAAATAAACAAAACGACCATGGTGTGACTAATGATTATGTAAAGCCACATAAAATATTATAATTTTAAGTGTGACTATTGTCTAATCTTTAGTCACACATAATATTCTTTTCCCGTAACGTTTAGTGTCATTCCGTCACACCAAACAAAAACAAAGTGACTATGATGTGGCTAATGGTTATACTTAGCCACATGAAATTTAGTAATTTTAAGTGTGACTATTGTTTAAGCTTTCGCCACGCGTATTTATTGTGGTTCTATGTTGCCATTTTTGAGTAATTAGCTATATTATTTTCAATTTTTTTATTAAATAAAAACAGCTGTGAACGTAAGAAAACCTAAAACCAAATGATATTAAGAATAATAAACCAAAATTCATACATAAGTTTTCAACTTAAGTATTAATAACAAGCTTATGATAAAATCTATCTACAAATGTTGAAAAGAGAAATCACAATACACATAAGCTAAAAACTATTTATAGATTGTTTTCTTCATGCCTATCTACTCACTACTTTTCGACTTGAAAGTGATCAAAAACTATGATCAGATAATAAAGCATGGCATGTCTTCAGCACTTTTTTTATTAACTTCCTATATGCATAGAACCATATACTCCTGTACCACAAATCCAATAACATTAAATGAAGTTTGTTGAGACGTTCAAATCACCATAAAAAATACAAAATAACTTATTGCAAAAGAAAGACATACCAAGTATGTTATTTCCACCGGCAGCTGAACTGAAGCTTGAATGTCTGGCGGCCTTCACATACATTATATATAGATTGATTTAGTTTACTACAATGTAACGCATATTCATCGTGGTGCTTCCGCCATATCTCTATGAAGACATAGCGCTTCACTTTAGTTGCCTGCAATTCAAACAAGACTATACAACATCGAACTTTAATGCGCATGACATTGGTTTGATGTGTGCTTGAAAAGTGCAGATTATGTATAAAAATACTGGAATCGGACATGTATCAAATTAGATTAAGAAAAATATATAATTATTTTACCTATTGATATTTAGTTATGAAGGCCAATATGAAACCGGTTATCAAAATTTATTTGACCCATAAATAAGCAGAAGCTGATGTTATTAATCCAAACAGCCCATTAACATATGCTACATTAGCATTACTACCTTTGCATTCATTTAATAGCAGATTTGTTCATTTCATAGCATAAACTTATAAGCCCAATCCATGTCAAACATTTATAGGCTTGCAAGTCCTATGCAACACTTTGCCAAAGGCCAGCTAACTCACTAATAATCATTTCTATAAGGTGAACTGGTGAAGACTGAAGACATTGATAATAGTCTTGTTCCATGTTGGCGTGGTGCATCAACATGCTAGTTTCGTTCTTGGTTTGGCTCGTTTATCTTGACTACCCTAAATTTTGAACTTGAGCGCAGCTTGAAAAAGCTCAAAGCAGCTCGTTTATATTTTAAAAATAATAGTTTTATATTTTTATGCTTATCAATATATAAGAACAAAAGGTAATATGTTTAACACACACATAGTACTATTGATTTTAACATTGATTTTGTAAAAAAAACTTTCACTATTAACTAATTTGCAGTTAGTTACACAAAGCCATTAACAATTTCAAAATTCTATACCTGTTTTGGTAAAATAAGCCTATTGATTCTTTTGCTTAAGTATGAAGCATTTGTTTGATTTGATGCCTAATCGACAACAGATAAAGAGGATGGATTAAGCATGGTTACCTTTGTTGGAACCGGTGCTGTTGTGGTTTGATTCAGTCCAAGTGTCCAACAACATAGTGACCATCATGATATGACAATATCCACCCAATGGCTTTTTAACTTCAGCAGCTCGAAGTAAGTGTGCCTGCATTCACTAGCAGAAAATAATCTACATTTTCTGATACACTAATTTAGGTCTGAATATATTAGAATTAAATTATCTTAGAATCACAAATTTCAAAATATGCAAGTTGTCAAAATACATGGATACCTAGAACTACAGGGCGTCTTGCTTAAATTCACCTCAAAGCTTTCAACTTCATTTCAGATTCTATCTTGTGCATGATCTTCACTTTCACTTTCGATTTCGGAAGCAATGTGGCGTAACCAACCATGCATCAGCTCATGAAAAATTAAAAAGAGTTAATAAGTAAAATGTGAAGTTTCACGATGCTAGTCTTTTTTTTATTTCTTGAAAGAAAAATCGAAACTTTTTTAGTTACCATTACGACATAACGAGCCATGCATCAGCTCATGAGCAAGAATAGATCCAGTTAGCAACCTGCAACATTTAATCACCAAAAAGGCTTAAGATTAATTCCCACATGTCCATATGTATGGATAGCGAATAGCGACAAGGTACCTATACGCTACGTAGCGATAGAGATGAAATAGCGCACGCTATTTCGTGCTTAACAATAAGGTAGTTAAAAATTTAAGAAATAAAACATAGCTATCTATAACTTTTTTATATATATAATGTTAATTTTACACCTTTTTATGTATAAATTTATAAGTTCAAGGACCAAATGTAAGGTAGTGAAAATAGTGGGGTTAAATGTTAAAATACACAAACTAATTTTGCACTTTTTATGTAGATTTTTACAAGTTTTAGAGACTAAATGTAAACTAATAAAACATAGAGGGATTAAATGTTAAAATCTATAAAGTTATTTAACCCTAAAAAGTCTCAAACGCAGCCGCTCTTCTTCTTCCTAGTTTCCAGCAACTTTCCGGTAGAAATTGCAGGTTTCCAGCTGGAATTCATCGTCGGAATCCGCTATAATCGCGCTATGGAGTCGCTACACAGCATATAGCGAGGATTTGGCGCAAAGCGACGCTATTCGCTATAGCGATCGCTATGGCCGCTATCGTAACTATGCATGAACACGTTCATTTCCTTAACGAACACACACGGACATAAAATCCCGTTCGGTAAGTGTTCATGAACAGTGCGTGAACAGATATATTTCCTTAACAAATGAACACAAACAAGGTCTTGTTCGTGTTCATTCGGTTCGTTTGCAGGCTGCAGCCCTATTTTTAATGAATATTTAACAAGTTAATTATATTTACAAAAACAACTCTTACGTTAGTAATCTAAATATTTGATAGAGTTGACAATGCAAATGTTTATGGAAACCAAATAAATACAAAAAAAGCTTCTGATATGATCACAATATAAGGAAAAACTTATCGACTACATGGAAAACAACTAAAGAGAAGCAAACAAATAGGATGAATACTAATGTGACCATTTTTTTACAAGTAATCAGGAGTAAAAGAGCATTTAAAGAGCATATGGTATACCTGAGAGAGCCCAAAGTGCAGAACTGTTGATTCTATGACAATCAGAAACGTTTAAAGAGGATAAGTATTGAAAAGCGCCGAGATATGCCATCCACTCTACATCAACAGAGCTCTCACCTCTCAGATCAATCTTCTCTACGCTGTATTTGAACACTCTACAAATTAATGAAACCTAAATAAATTATAACAATAGGTTTGAGCACAAACTGACATAAGGTTCAGGGTGGAAGGCATGCAAAAGAAGTCAATTACTGCCAGTAAATCTATGATATGACTAGCACTCTAGCAGTACTATAATAACAACAATATGGCTCATTTACTGACTAGAAGATACCAAACAGAAATGAATAGTTGTCATAAACAAAGATATAATCTGTTTTTAAATATATTGAGTTCTCTACAGGATAAACGTCCCACAGGCACATCAATAAAAGAACTGCACTAAAGCGTAGGATATAAACATTCATCTAGTTTATGAGAATTTGGAATTTGCTAATAGCCTTTTCCAGTTTCAGAAATTTTGCGTACAAGAAAGGTATCATTGTTACTCTCTATGTTGTCAAAGACGCAAGGCGTAGGCGAGGCGCATCGGCCTCGCCCGGAGCCTAGGCGCAAGGCGAAAAAAAGCGTGGGCTTTTTTAAGAAAAGAGCATATAGAGAAAAAATATAAAAAATATGTTATGCTTTGAAAATAAATAATATTCCACATATAAAACTAAAAGGACGGTTTTTGCGCCTAGTCGCGCGCCTTTTTGCGCCTCGGCACCGTTTTTTCAACAAAAAAAAAAACCCATTTTTGCGCCTAGGCTACCACCAGGCGGGTATAGGTGCGCCTCGCTGCGCCCGAGCGCCTAGGCGCGCGCTTTTTGCGCTTTTGACAACATAGGTTACTCTAGGAAAGAGATCTTGTGATTCAACAATCAACCAAAAGAGCATTTTTCTTTATCAGTTATCACAACTCATGAGCAAATTAAGTAAACACCAAACCTATGTGCAACAAGCCAAAAGACACAGTAAGTAGGGTACACTTCTTTGTACCCTGCATATCCACACATGTGAGCGTGTTCAGATCACTTTTAAGCAATATTGAAACTGTATATAGTAGACTACATATCTACCGACTTGATACCATATATAAGCTCTGCTATTGGCACAAACTACATGTCATTTACGCAAATGATTGAATTTAACTAAAAAGGTATCCAAAAATGTAACTGGTTAAAGTTACATTTTTCTCCTCAACAATTGCATCATTAAGGGATTGTCTTTCAACAAGAAGCTTGGGAATTTGTTGATTGAGTCTCATGCCATTCCCTAATATAAGTCTCTAATGGAGTGGTAAAGTGGTTGGCAGGCCCTTATATCCATTATTGAAGATTCCATGCATTCCAGGCGTAAACTCATTCCATCTCCTAAAGAGACGTACCGAACATTCACAGACTACACCAATTTGAAAACACCAGAATTTTATAATTATGAATAACATTCACAGACTGCACCATGTTAAACTCCTTACACTCAGTCTGCATACGCTTCTCCAAATTACGTGTGATTAAATTTGCACTGATGGTGTAATGTAATCAATGGAGCTAATGGATTCGCCTAATAGAACATTGTAATCTAGGGATCTACTACTAAAGAAACAAAAAGGTAACACCAACATCAGACCCTAGACCATCTATCCTCAACATTGATGAAAATGTGTTGTACAGCAGATCTAAAATGCTAAAGCAGAACTGAAGAATTTCAGAAACAATACAACGATTAATCCATTGTGCCCAAATCCCAGTCAAGTCACATATCTCCAAACATGCAACACCACAACGAATTTGATAAAACCAACTAGCTAAATAATTTTATCTAAGCATCTAATAATTATAATAGAGCAAATGTACACAAAACCTCTGTGCCGTCTTACAAAAAACCGAGGCGGAGGGGTGTTCAACGATTGATGACATCATCAACGTCTACAACGCCGGTGATTTTGAGCCGGATCCGTGGTGGTGTCCAACCTTACCCTTATACCACCAGATCTATGGCGGTATCCACCGATCCCTCTTCTAACCCTACCCTTATACCACCGGAGTTCAGGAAACAAAACAGGTGATGTGTTCGGTGAGAGAGGGTTTCCAAAAAGGTTTGAATGTGAAAAAAAGAAGAAGCAGGTGATGAGTTTGACGAGTTAATTTTGTGAGAACACATAATTGATTTTAGGTTACAAGGGAGGGAAGGATGAGAGGGAAAAAACAAAACTTAACTTTTGGAAGTCACATTTAACTTTTTTTAGGGGATTCATAACTAAGGGATGATTTCCGTTTTAGTACTGGTATCGAAAATACTCGGTACGGGTACCGTTATTTAAATGTAAAAACTATGAAAATATTGGTACTATACCGAATCGGTATCATATCGATACCAAAAACGCGAAAATTCGGTACCGAAAATGAACCTGTTCGGTATCGGTATCCGGTACCATTTTCCCATCCCTAGGCTCGAGAACTTCTCCAAATCGGATCAGTAAAAAGCTTAAATTAGCCGAGCTTTTAGCTCGTTTGAAAGTGTTCTCAATTTACGTCGAGGGTCGAGCCAAACCCGACTCTTGTGTTTTACCTTCAAGTCGGGCTCAATCTCAAATAAGTAGGCTCGGACCGAGACGAACTCAAGCCTAGTCGAGTCCGTTAAGACATATATGATCTACTATTATCCTTTATGATATAGCATGACTCCTTACTACTCGCGATCTAACAATTTAGGACCTCGTATAACATAATAAGGTCGTTAATGATCAATGATAAGTTGTTAGGACTACTAACACCCAATAAGGACCATTAAGAGTTATTGGTACTATTATAGCCCAATGGGACCCAATAAGACAAACATGATATCCTATTGCCCCTTGTTATCCACTAATACATAGTATGATCCATTAAGACGTATATCCTAAATACGTGTAATCACCCAATAACATGTATGCTTTTGTTAATGGGCCGTATTGGGCCTTGATTGGTGTCAGTGGTTCATTACTGCCTATATCGTGTCATAGTTGGTCAAATAGGGTTTTATAGGAGTGTAATGAGTCATAGTTAGGTGTTAACACCCAATAACATGTCATACTTTCATTAATGGGTCGTATTGGGCCTCGGTTTGTGTTAACGGCCCAATATAGCCTCTATCATACCACAGCTGCTTTAAATAGGTTGCATAGGAGTGTAGTGAGTCATACTAGTCATAGATAGGTGTTATCACCCAATAACATGTCGTACTTTTGTTAATGAGCTGTACTAGGCCTTGATTGGTGTTAATGGCTCATTATAGCCTATATCATGTCATAGTTGGGCTAATAGGGTTTTATGGTAGTGTAATGAGTCATAGTTAGGTGTGAACGCCAAATAACATGTCATGTTTTCATTTATGGGTCGTATTGGGCCTTTATTGGTGTTGGTGGCCCAATATAGTCTCTATTGTATCATTGTCGCTCTAAAAGGTTTGTATAGGAGTGTTGTGAGTCATACTAGTCATAGTTAGGTGTTAACACCTAATAAACATGTTAATGGGCCGTATCGGGCCTTAGTTGGTGTTAGTGACCCATTGTAACCTATATCATGTCATAGTTGCTATAAGAGGGTTTTATATGAGTATAATTAGTCATAGTTAGGTGTGAACACTCAATAACATGTCATACTTTCATTAATGGCCCGTATTGGACCTTAATTGGTGTTAGCGGCCCAATATAGTCTATATCGTGTCATTGTTGCTCTAAAAAGGCTGTATAGGAGTGTAATGAGTCATACTAGTCGTAGTTTAGTGTTAACACCCAATGACATGTCATATTTCATGAATGGGTTGTATTGGGCCTTGATTAGTGTCAGTGGCCCAATATAGCCTCTATCATTGTCTATTATGACACACATGATATATAATAATCCATTACGATAAAGTAGTGACTCACCACAATTCACTCTATCCCTAATATGACATTATAAGGCCCATAAATTTCAACATTGATGCATTTGTTATATATACTAGTGGGAAACCCGCGCGTTGCAGCGGAGTCGACACTACGCAGAGAGAAAACACATCACCACTACCATGTCATTGCCAACCACCACTCCGTCATTAATCTCCAAGAACACCAAACAAACATAAGAAAAATTGGTTGCCAACAATTCATTCTTATTTTTTCTGTTTTTCGATACCGGTACTTATGGCTAAAACACCGGTACCGGTACCGAACCGGTGTATTCGGTACCACTTTTCACTGTTTTTTGGTACCGAATTGGCACCGTGCTCTTCCCTATATTTGATTATAGATGAAGGCTCTTTAGTATTCTACAACCCAAAATATTCCAAGGGTTGAGGGTTTAAACAACCTTAAATAATATATGTTTAAGTAAATCATCTTTAAAAAAAAGCTAAGTTAATGTTATTTGTTGAATTTATACATAGTTCTGTTGACTAAAGCTTTGACTTTTGCCATAATAGGAAACTAACATAAATCACAAACTTTGGCAGAATTAATGATTTAACCTCATAAGCTAGAAATCAAGTTAATGAACATATGAGCCATCTATATATTTGACTGGAACTGAACAATTCCTGTAAACATTTAACTTTACATAGTCGAATAAAGTGAACAACTGCCATTGGCCCTCGATCAGACTCTAGCTGGTCTGCAGAACTGCCTGAACTCACACTTAATTGAAAAAATACTGGACTCTAAAATCTCTACTTTACATGTTAATGCTTGACATTGAGTTTTCAAGAAGATCTTCCCATCAAGAATATCCCATCAAGGTTTGCTTCAACCAAAGTGATTTTGAATATATGATGAGAACCATAGCAAACTCACAGAATTACATATTCACCAATATTCTACTAACTAACCAAAGGGAACAGGTAACCCAGAGCTGCCCGTTTTGATCATAAGTAAATATTTTTTTTGACCCGAATCACTCTTGACCCGTTACCCAATAAATATGACCGCCTAACTTGTCGCTAGTTTCTACTATTGTTATAATCTTTGCCCGTAAATCTACTTTCTTCAAAGCTGCCTACAATATGACACATCATTAGATTCCATAAATGGAAAGTATTTCATACAGAAACATGTTAGTTTTGAAACAAAAGAATGGGTTGTATTAATACTACTGAACCCAACATGTAAACTTAACAATCATTTTAATAACTAACCGTGTGAGAATAACTAACCATGTGAGATGTGTGGTAATCATCAAGCCCAGGGATTAATGTAC
Organism: Helianthus tuberosus; assembly: GCA_030545235.1. NCBI lineage: Eukaryota > Viridiplantae > Streptophyta > Magnoliopsida > Asterales > Asteraceae > Helianthus > Helianthus tuberosus. The sequence goes on from CM060408.1 coordinate 9,109,137, forward strand.
AGAACTGCATCACAGAAGTCAGCCCGACTCATTTTCAGTTATAAATACCATCCCAAATTTAGGCTTACATATAATTTTTTCAATAAATAATGAAAGACCATGCAATATCTAGACTAACATATCATTTTTTTCAACTAATATTATTCATAAATAACTACCTCAGTTGTTCAACCGATCAATATGGGTTGAGCATTTCGGCACTCTTACTGAATGGTACCGTACTGAGTAAAATTTGGTACCAACTATTTGCCATTTTCGGGGATCAAGACTTTGGGTTAGTACGGTACGTTACCGGTATTTTACTGACTTTTACGTTGGAATACCATACCGTACCTAGCATTTTTCGATAACGGTGCCCACATATGACAAATTTTGAGTACCGATATCGATCTCATCCTTGATATTCAATATTCATAAGTAACCAGACCAATACCACTTGTTCAACTGCATTAAAATTCAATTAATAGGTTTAAAAGTTAAAATGGCTAATTTTTTTTGTAAACCAATATCACATTATCGCCAAAGGCCACTGCAAAAGGTAACATGATCAGGTGACGGAATGTTTATTTTGGGAGGCCAAGTTTTTTTTGCAGTGATTGAAGTCTACAGAATGTCTATTATATACCCAATGCTGCCATCTAGGGTTCCAAATACAAGGGCGAAATGGTTTGTTTTATCAGAACCAGCAGAAGAAGCTGGAAGCATCTGTAACCGGAGAAATTTAGTCACATATGCCCCCACATGAAACTCGGCCACTGAAAATAATATTAAATCCTAAAAAAAGATAACAATAATCAAGTTACCTTTGCCGGTGAATTCTCAGTGCTATTTTCAACTGAGAACAAAAGAACACGTCCTCTTGCAGCTACATCTTCCCCTTGCACATAGGCAGTCCCAATTGCCAACAGAGTTTCATTCTCTCTTGTTGTATTCTACCTCATTCCAAAACAATTAAAAACAACAATAATAAGTACAATAAATACATATAAATAATGACTAAAATGAAAGCAACTTACAGATAATGTAACCACTGACAGTTAACGAAGGCTCAGAAGTCAGAAGTTTGTATGTGAATAGTTCCTTTTGTTTGCCATGGCCCACCAGAACTCTCTGGTTCCAAAATTCTAACCTCGAATTCTTCAACAGTATTAAGTACCATCAAGATTTAAATTATCATGCTCAATTTGGTGGCCAGATTCTTGATCAACCAGAGTTGATAGCACTTGATTTATAGGCTTTGAGACCTGCAAAGAGCCAATATGAAAACTGGAATTATTTGGTTCATCTTTTATACTATTAATATTTGTCATAATGTAATTATGAATGTTTCAAATAGAACACATTATATTATTGGTCAACCAAAGAATCTACTCACAGGAACAGAAACTATAAGTGGGTATAGGTTCTTCTCAGCAAAGTATGTTACTTGATGCCGAGTGGCCTTCAAAGGGGATCTGTCCAAGCACAAATGAATTTCAACAGCTTGTACGTCAAAGGTCAAACAAGTCGTTTGACTTGACAACAATACAACAAAACTATACGTCAAAACAAATGACCTTTTGTACTGGCCAATAATTGTCATATGCTAACAAAGATAGAAGTAGACAGATCTTCAACGTACCCTATTCACGCATTCAACATGTCAGAAGATGAAATGAAATAAAAAACGTACTAAACTAACCGACCTGTGAGGTTACATAAATGAACCCATGGTTACAGTACACATTATTGTAAAGACGTTAATTGGTCCATCACAAAGCTGTAAATCAAACGTGAAACACAGTGAGTGAGGATACACATAACATACAGAAGCGATTTTGACCTACAGAGAAAGTAACCTGACCTGTGGATGAATTCGAATACATTCTCTGAACTTTATGATCTTAACAAAATAACTCATATTTAACCTAATTAACCTCCAACAACCAAAACTGGTGTAAATAACCACAACCAAGGGCTCACTAACCTCCAATTCAAACTCACAATTTGGACTCCGATCTGAGAAGTATTGATTACCACATCAGCTGAATCAAAATCAGCATTTTTCGGCCCATCAATGAGTCTGTCAATGCCATCTTGCATCATTAACATTCTTGGATGAGGTAGGAATGCTCCAGAGACATCTCCCCAGCAGTTCGGGTTACTCGTGTACCACTCGATGGTCTTTTTCAGACCCTCTTCCCATACGGTCCTTTCGGACCAACCCAAGCTCTTCAACTTCTCATCGTCTAAGAAATACCGCTGATCGTTAAATGGTCTGTTCTCCACGAACTTAATGCTTGAATCTGGATCCATATTGAAAAGCTTACACATATCTTTTGCAACATCAATCACTTTCCTTTCCTTTTTGGTCCCGATGTTGTAAACATGACCAACTTCCCCCCTTGTGAAGAATTACTTCAAAAGCCTCAGCAACGTCTTCGCCATAGAGGTAACTCCTTATGTTAGAACCGTCACCATGAATCGGAAGCGGTTGTCCTCTCATCGCCAGGAGAATGAACTTCGGGATTAGTTTTTCCGGGAACTGGTTTGGGCCATAAACATTGTTTCCTCTAGTGATGATCACGGGCAACCCGTATGACCTACCATAAGCTATGGCATTTCCGCACCAGCTTTTGTGGCTGAATACGGGTTCGTAGGAAGAAGTTGCGAAGCTTCATGGTTACCAACAACGGCATCCTCTGTTTCTCCATACACCTCATCCGTACTCACGTGAATAAACCTTCTAATCTGCCCGTTGATTTTGCAGGCTTCTAGAAGCACATGCGTTCCATAGATGTTATTCTTTGTGAACTCAAAACTGTTGCCAAACAACTTATCGGCGTGAGTCTGTGCAGCAAAGTGCATGATGGCATCGATTGACTCGGTGATCAGAAGGTAGTTGACGAGGTCGGTGTTGCCGATATCCCCCTTCACAAACTTGAAGTTGGGGGACGATCTTTGTCAAGCACAACGATCTTGTAATCAGGGTAGTTTGTGATCAGCCAGTTAACAACATGAAAGGCAATGAAGCCTGCAGCTCCAGTGATAAGGATGGCCTTTGGTTCGTAAGTAGCCATACCAGAACTGTCACAAGGCTAACAAATCAAAAGTCTGATTACAAAATCCACACGATAAAAACCTTTATAATTATTCAACACACTATGAACAACAAACCAACAAAGTTAAGTCAACGACAAATGACATAATTGCTAAACTGTATAGCATGCTTGACAGATCTAAATAACATTCTTCAGGAATATGGAAAGCACAAGCTAACAGATTTCTCCTTTCTTTCTCTAGCACCTTGCTAGTGTTTTTATAAACTTTAGCCGTTCAACAACAAAAAACAAAAGAAAAGAAAAGAAAAAAACAAGCTAATAAATACATTCTTGCTTTCTTTAGTACCTTGATAGTGTTTTAATAAGATTTCACCATTCAACAAAAAAGAAAATATGACCAGCAAAAATCACAAACATCAAGTCCAATTGACATCTTGGGGCTTTAATCATAACAAAACCACACATGTTTAACCTAATTTACATCAAGCTTTAAACTAAAACTACAATACGCCTGAGTAAAAAAATTACCATTTGACTTTAGATCTCTCTGAGTCTCCACTGAAGATGTTTCCGAATTACATCGCCTGCATCTGCAGGAGGAGAAAAGTGAAAATCGATATGAGTAATCTTATTCTAGCTTGCTTCAAACTGAATCATACGCTTAATTTGGGTAGCGGAGGAGAGTACATCAGAGGAGAGCATTGATGGTAAGTGGTAACTAAATCTGATTAGGGTTTCGTGGATGTTGGAATTGGCGGTGGTCATGGTGGAGATACAGTGGAGATCTCCTTAGCTTGGTGGGGGTTAATTTAGGTTTTGTGGAGGTGGGGAATTTGGGGGTTTTGAGGAAGAAGGAAATGATTGGTTACACAAATTTTACTGTGTCCATCTAGTAACTTTAGCCACACAAACATACTTTATTGTGAAATATCATGATAGTTGCTTGTATTTTGTCACACAAATTTGTAAGTGGCTATATATATCTTCCTTGATAATTACATACGGCCATACTTTTCTACTGTGGCTAGTGATTGTCACATTTTTATATTAAACATGTGACTGATGGTTTTAAAGAGATGTGTTTTCGTCACAGGAATCAAGAAATCAAACAAACAAAGTGTCAATTGGTTACATTTGGCCACATTTTTCTAGTTGTGGCTAGTAAATGTCACAGTTTTTTTCTAGAAATGTGGCTAAATGTTTTGATATGTTATACAATAGCCACATTAATAAAAAATGTGTGGCTAAATGTTTTGAGTTGTTATACAATGGTCACATTAATAACTAAATGTGTGGCTAAAAGTGTATTAAGATATTATAAATGACCTTTAGCCACACATTTAATCAAAACTGTGGCAAGCCTGTTTTGGAAAAAGTGTGGCTAAAGCCCAGTTTTGACGTAGTGCCACAGTCATAGATCCGGTCGAGTGACAACTGAACCAGCTAATTATAAGATAGGGGGAAATATAAAAAACCATTAATGCTGTAAATTGTAACAATGTGTCATTTTGTGCAAAATGAACGAGCTCACCAGTATTTCCTGCTGACCCAAATGTTTTTAAAATGCTTTTCAGGTAATTACAGTAGATTGGAACAAGGGTGGCGAGACGGCACCAAAAGGCTTAAAGAAGTGGCTTATTTTATCAAAGAAATTAAATTAAATTAAACGTTGTTTTAAGTATTCGGGTATATCCCATATTAAAGCTACCTTTCAAAACATGATTTTATTCCATTTATTTAATAAATAAAATCCGGTGTTTTCTAAACTCTGATATTTTTCCTAACTCACGGTCCCGATGAACATTTCTGCTGCAATGGTTTTAAAATAACCACTGGTACCACTTGACTGCTCGCGGCTCCCATCCAGGGTGGGGTCGGGGGTCGTGACAGAAGGTGGTATCAGAGTCACTGGTTTAAGCAATTGGGTGTTGTAATAATACCTAAGCTTAAACGAAAGAGTTAGGAAATTGTTATTAACTGGTAGCACCCAGGATAGTATTTAGACTTGAACTTAAGAAAGATGCCTTAATATAAGCTCCGAGATAAGCTAATTACTTGCGTAGAGAAAATGTGATGGGTGTTGGTATGCCGTGAGGATGATGACTAGAACGTTGCAAGTATGGTAAATAAGCAATAACACTTGGCCACTGTTATTTCTTATTTATTGGTACTACTGGGTTCTAGAATATGATCCATCATGTGAATACTAATTTCTTTGTTCTTTGATAAACACTCTAATAAAAGATTCATTTTAAATCATGAATTGAGGAAAATTCTATTTATGGGAAATACAATGATAATTACCTCTCCGGCGAGAACCGGGTAAGATGGGGTATATCAGATGTCAAACGAGTGACAAAATTCCCTAAATAGTATCATGACCTGATGTCTAACTTATTTTTGGAAACATAAATCTGTTTAATACATTGACCTTATGAATGGTATGTATATTACAGTATGTGAAATATGTGATTATATAGATATGTATATCTATAAGGATATCCAAAAGCCATAACGATTAACAATTTAGAATAAAGCACGAGCATGTGTGTCAATGATAATTCTAAATTTCTTTATTAGGAATCTCTCGTATACATCCATAATTCTAATATCAAACATTATTTCGTTTGATCATCTATCTCGTAACTCGTGTGACAAGATAAACGATGTAAACCATGTAAGTTGGGACGCCATCGAAAGAATAAGAATTCCCTTTGCGTTACCTTAGATTATTAACGCATTAGGAAACTTGTAGCTAAAGTTGTACTAGGCACAAAACGTCTCAAAACCTACACTAATGAGAGTAATTCTACTTTCTTTAAGATAAGAGTAACCACAACTAGATGCACTTACAAAAGAATCTCTTCACCTATAATCCTTCTAAGATTACTGTTATGACAATACAAGAGCTGCAAAGGACTAAAGTTGTCCAAACCAATAGTATATATGCTAAGAAGAATGAAGTAATGTATGCTTCAAATATTAAGATAGTAAGACCCGATCTTCAAAATACATGATCAAGACGTATGCCATGAAATGGAAAAAAACTGACAGAAAGGAAATTATGTCTGCTTCATGAAAAGGGAACAAATGGAAACGATGATTCCGGAGGTAATTGCTTAATTAGGTTGAGATTTGCAAAGCCAACCGGAGAAATGACCACCAGGAGACAAGACATACCAGCCGACAAAGTTCATCTCTGTGAGGAAAGCTGCGAATTATGCACGGAAGTAAGACATAACGTATAGAGTCTCGGAATTCATTAACACTAGAGGCATGGAACTGAAGGAAATTCCAACCGACGTTTTCCCAGAGAATCTACTTGGACTATCACTCGATCGTGAGGAGAAACTCAGAATTCATATTAGACTAGGAACAACACCGATTGTTATATCACAAAGTTAAGAATAATTAGTAGTTGATACCTTAAGTCATAAGTTTCATAAGAAGCCGAAATAAGTACGTGCTCTTAGATTAAATTGCGGATAGATAGGAATGAAGAAGGATGTAGCAAGTTACAAGTATTTAGTTTATTAGCAAGTTAAAACTAAACATTAGAACCCTTTAGGTTTACCTCAACGATAAATATATCAGTATGAAAATGAGATTGATAACAATGGATATTGTTACCAAATTTCCCAAAACAAGAAACAACACAATCTGGGTGATTGTGGATCGACTAACCAAGTCTGCTCGATCCATACCAATGAAAGGAACCTTTTAGTATAAGACACTTAGTTAAGATTGTGTGGGAACGAAATAGTCTCATTACATAGAATTCTGTTATCTATTGTATCAAACTAAGATAGTAATTTCACTTTTGAGAAAATTTTAACCCGACTTATTTTGAGCAATATGAAGGAACGCTGCAAACATAGAAAGACATGCTAAGTGCATGTGCGATAAATAGCACTATCATTTATCACTCATAAGATTCTCCAATAATTGGTCTACAAGTATTAGTGTTAACCGTTTAAACCATTTTATGGATGATAGTATCATCCAGTATGTTAGACATACATATGAGAAAAGCAACTGTCAGGCTATGAGATCGGCAAACCATTGAAATTTAAATCAAAGAAAGGATATCACTAAAAGTCTCTCTGCGTTTGGAAAGGAAAGTTAAGTCCGAGGAATGTCAAACATTAAAAAGAGTAACTAAGAAAAGTGGACCAGTAGCCTATCAGCTAAAATGACAAGTATACAGGATACATTTCATGAAATACTTAGAAATCTTTAGTTAAACCTCTTCAAGATATAGAAGAAAATGAAATTTTAATTGAAAGACCTTATCAGTCAATTATGAGAATTCCAAAAACATACAAGATTAGTTTTGGTCAGGGTGAAGTAGGACTTAAAGCGGGGACAAGAAAATACTTGGGTATCGAAGATAGGACGGAAGTATCCTCACTTGTTCCAGTAAATCTCAAGGACGAGATTTTAATTAAGGTGGGGAGGATGTAAGGACCTGCAAAAATATCCCACAACACTCCGTAAGTGGAAACCCGGACCCCTAAAACCCAAATCTTCATGAAAAATCAAGAAAATCCAAATTTATCCACATGTCGTGGGCCGCGTAAAAGTTAACCAAAGCATACGCGGGGCGCAACAGCTTGACAAACTCCAGATAACGATCAAGGCCACGTGGCATGACACGCGTCGACCTAGACTCCCTCGCGGGCCTCGTAGAAGAAGCTTATGTGCTTCGCTGGCCGTGACGCGCCCCATTTCCAGCCCTATAAATAAGGAGTTCGAGTTTCATTTCAAATCGTTCAATTCTTTTCTTTCTCTTGTTCTCTTGTTTTGTCACTCTAATGTCACAACTTCTAAACCTCGAAACTCTGCCCGTTATTAGGGTAATAACTCTAATCCCTGATACGATACTTTATCCGATCGATTGAAACCGATCCAATGGATGTTTAAGTGCTGCCAATATCTGGCTATACTTTGTCATTCATTGTGTGGATTTTGATCTCGTGATTATCGTTAAAGTTGAATTGAGTTAATACACTAATACGAGTTCCGTCATGTCTAGAAATTAGAACTCGTAACCAGGAAGCTGCAAAACTATAATACTTAGTAATTAAGTGAACTTATTAATTAAGTAAGCTTAGTAGTTAAGTAAACTTAATAACTAAGTAAACCTAGTGATTAAGTAAACTTAATGGTTATATAAAACTTAGCAGTTAAGAAAAATTAGCGGATAAGAAAACTTAATAGCTAAGGGAACTTAATAGGAAAGGAAACTTAACAGTTAAGCTAGCAAATTAAGTTTATTAATTAGCTAATTAATTAATTAATCGGCTAAGTAAATTATTTAATTAAACAAATAAGGAAAAATAATCAGTTAAACAGCTAAGTAAGATTAATTAATTAGTCAAGTAAGATTAATTAAGCTAAGTAAGATTAATTAAGCTAAGTAAGATTAATTAATCAGCTAAGTAAGTTAATCAGTTAAACAGTTAAGTAAAAGTGAAACAGCTAAAGATATACATGAATAGATAATATCTAAATAGGTATATATGGGGTACGTATTATCTAAAAACAATATTATCTAAGGAAAATAATATATAGGGAAGGTTTTATCTAGGGAAGGTTCAACTGAGTAAGATAACACCTAGGGAAATTCTATATAGGGGTAAGACTTATCCCCTTACCTATAAATAGGAAGCTTAGGATTCATTTTTCTTTGCTCATTCCTTCTATTATTCTCTCTATACGTTGGTGTTCTAACCAATAATCACCGATACGATATTCTTTCCGATCGATTCAGGAACCAACTAACGAATGCCAAAGTGCTGTCTGAATAAGATTATACTTTGTTTGAATTTCGTTAAGATTCTGATCTCTTGACCATCGTTAGGTTTGATATGGTTTTACACCAAAACGTATTCCACTCTGTTAAACTATATGTTTAACTATCAGAAAACTTCGATCCATAACTTTACAATCAAAATGGATGCTTAATCATCAGAAGATTCAGAACTATAAAGTAGATGCTTAGTTATCAGAAGGAATAGAATCAGGAGGCTTGTTTAATCAAAGACTATATGCTAACTAGGTGAGTCATTCTCTTTTTATCAAAATTGCTTTGCAAAACCCTAAATGTTTTCCCGTTATACTTTGCAGTGATTAAGTCTTTGCTAATCTTTAATTACTGGCAGTATGTGGAGGGTTTTGTGCACATTACTACTAACGATTTATCACTTTAGGTGGGCGAGCCTAATTAGTGATATGTCCACAGTCATAGATCCGGTCGAGTGACAACTGAATCAGCTAATTATAAGATAAGGGGCAAATATAAAAACCCTTAATGCTGTAAATTGTAACAATGTGTCATTTTGTGCAAAATGAATGAACTCACCAGTATTTCCTGCTGACCCAAATGTTTTTAAAATGCGTTTCAGGTAATTACAGTAGATTAGAACAAGGGTGGCAAGACGGCACCAAAAGACTTAAAGAAGCGGCTTATTTTATCAAAGAAATTAAATTAAATTAAACGTTGTTTTACGTATTCGGGTATATCCCATATTAAAGCTACCTTTCAAAACATGATTTTATTCCATCTATTTAATAAATAAAATCCGGTGTTTTCTAAACTCTGATATTTTTCCTAACTCATGGTCCTGATGAACATTTCCGCTGCAATGTTTTTAAAATAACCATCGGTACCACTTGACTGCTCGCGGCTCCCGTCCAGGGTGGCGTCGGGGGTCGTGACACCTGAGAGCGCTAACTTTAAAGGTCTTCTGACAGACAGTACCTGATATGCGCTACGGTGGTCTCAATGCACACTTACCCCTTGTATTTCCCATGAATGCACGAAAATTTACATGCCATCTCCATAGGTTTGTAAGTATAATTGGCATGTTCAGACTGCACCTGCAGGTTTCGCTAATCCACTTCACGAGATATACCTTGATGTCTTGTTGTTTCACCCTTCTCATCTTCTTCCTCGAACCCTCTTCCCCACACTTATTAATTTGAATGATTGATATGGGGAGAGGTTCGGTACATACATTCATCTCATCAGACTGCTCTACCTCCTCATCCTCACACACCATCTGATCCACCAGTGACTCTTCATCAGATAAAGGATTCATTGGTGTGGTATTATCCTCCACAACCTCCTCCTCCATGTGAGAATAATCTCTAATATCATCAGGTAATGGTGAGAGACGCTCTTCTATTTCAATCTTCATTTTTAACTTCTGACACTTGGAAACTAGACAGCTGATTATATCTTCATCGGAAAGGTTGGGTGTTGATAAGTACTGCTCGAGTTTGGACAAAGTCACTTCCAACATAGCAAGCTTTTTCTCCTCCTCGGTCTTAGAATATTCCTTGGGATGATACTGTCGGTATCCCTGATACGGTCTTGAGATGTACGCATCCATCATTGTGTTATGTACAACATATGAGACATGCATGTTAGTGTTCTAACGCATGAGACATGCGTTCACGCATGTGACATATGCGTGTAGTACCCAAACGCATGCAGGGCCGGTTAACCCATGCCATTGCTTGAGGCCTAAATTTTCAAAGGGCCCGAAAGGTTTTTATAAGCTTTTATATATATAGTAAATTTTATATTTAATATATGCGTTCGTTTATCATACATAAAAGTGTTGGTGGTGGAGTGCAAAAAATTATCTCAAAATAATAATAAGATCTCAAGTTCAAGGGTTTGTTCCACCACCAAGATCTTATTTTTTTTTAATTCATTTCCCCTTACCACAATTTTGGGCCCAGTTTTTTTATTTCGCCAGGGGCCTAAATTATTTTGAGAGCTCTCGGAGAGGACTCTAAACGCATGTCTCGTACCCTATACCTATAAATAGGGAGTCAGGCGTTGGAGAGGTAAATTTTTAGAAAATTGTTAGATTGAGGGGAGATCGTGCTGTGGTTCTCTCCCTGGGGTTAAACGATGTAAACTATTTCGGTAGAAAAAAAATTTTGTTTGACTAAATGTTATGAAGTAGAAATTGTTATCGATTATCTAAACTTTTGTCTTGAACGTATCTATACACTAATCGTAGGAAAACCGATCTAATTTATGATTTTCCAATAAAGCCTATCATGGCTTATTAAAAATAGTATAATTTTTCATATTATCATTGTAAGGCTGCTTAGTGTGAGTAAATGCCCCAAGGCGTTACCCACCACCATGTTGGAGAAGCCCTCACCTCACCATAACGCCATCTCCTTTGCCCCTTCTTTTGCTATAGAGCTAAAAACCAACAACATAGCAGCCAGTTAACGCCCCAATTAATGCCCGAGGCATTGGTGTTTGGCGCCCCAATTTCTGAAAAAGGCCTCCACAACGGGATGAGCTTACTATTGGTGCCACTGGGCTCGCACACCACATGGGTAGTTTAAAGTTATCAAAAAATAATATATTATAAATAATGTCTTATACTTTGTAAAACAAATTCCATTTAGTTTTTGTAATATTGGATTTCCTATTTAAATATTAGTCATCTTATAATTTATAATTATAATTTAACACTTTTAAAATTAAAATATAGTAATGATTTTATTCTTCTCCCAAAATTTCTAAATTCCCTCGTAACCGTCTTCCCAAAATTACACAATCATTTGTTTTCCCTTCAATCTCAAACACAAGTAAACTCATCTCCCCCAAATCGACATCTCACTTCTCTTTAAGCCAAGCTTTCTTCCGCGTTTCTTTCTACAAAATGAAACGATTCAATTTAAGCCAAAGTAGCGAGACTGTTGTAATACACTGATCGAAACGAGAGGAGCAACGAGCGAAGGTGAATGCATGTATGCCTGCTTATATCATGAAAGAAGAAAGAGTATGTTGGCATGATGGTAGAATCTACTGAGCAAGATAGCAAAGGCTTAGGTGAAAATATCTAAATCTGGAAGTGGAAATTGAGTAACCTAGGAGTATTATGTACATGAGTGTGAGGAAACATATAATGTATGTTATAGAGGCAGGGTATGATTTGAATTTATAACCTAAAATATATTTAATAATGTTGCAAGGTACATTAACTTTTTGGTCAAGGAGGCCTCTAATGCATGTATGCATTGCATACACATACACGAACATAAACATGACACGAGATCGAATTTAGAGGTAAACTTTCGAAACACAACCAAATTAATAGGCTACTATTGTATACATATACTACTATGCTTTGGCCTTCATGAATAAGTATTATCTTTAATTTGTCAAATGGGTTAAGCCAAAATATATAACTAAAAAGAAAATGAGTCAAAATGGGGATATGGACAAAAGGTTACACATTTGACTCGGACACATTTGGGCATGTTACCTGACCAGACTGACCTTCCTGTTTTGACATCTCTAGGTATGAGCTATATCTTTAAATTCATCTTATGTTGTTGTTGCTGGTTGTTTATAGGTTAACAAAGCTCAAAGTTCACAAAAAGGTTTAAATCCATCAAGCTCTAAAGGTGCCAAAGGTATGCAATGGTTGAGGCGTAGTCATAACACGTGCTCTAATATATAGCTAATTGTAGGTCCACTCGAAGGATCAAGATAAACCTACTCCCTTGATGTATAACACACATACGAGTGTGGAATCCAAGTGTGTATGTAAACCAAGCCAAAGAACACACAAACACAAGAAAGATTTCAAAGTTAAAGCTCAAATGTATTCAAACAGTAGAGTTTTGTTACAAATATGACAAGATAAAATGCTCTCTACTGAACTATGTTCTCTGCTTCTTAACTATGCTGCAAGTCTGTTATATATAGCCAAATACCCAGTAACATTATGAAGAATGTTACTGGGCCACATGCAATTTACAAAAGCTCCTAGGCCCATTAAACAATTGTTCTTCGTCACTTCCAAACCTGCGAACAACTGATGGCCATGAACCTTTGGTTCTTCGTGAATGGATATGGGACAAAGAAGGTTCTTCGTTACTGATGTTCTTCGTGGTCTTCATGTGGACGAATAAGGTCTTTCGAGAGCAAGATCTTTCGTGAAGGAGACTCCCATGAAGAAGTAGGTTCTTCATGGGTTGGCTGCAAACAGACATAACTTACAACAACTCTTACATACAGCAAGAGAGCTAAACACAAACTATAAATAGTCTGCACAAGCGCAAATGTTTTACATCAATTACAAAATAAACGTCGCACCTAGTTAAGATAGGCGGATATCTTTACTTCGGTCTTTACTTCATAACCGGGCCGAACCGAACCGAGCCGCAGCCACACAAATATGCATCAACAAACTCCCCCTTGGATGTTGCTCGTGATGGTTCGTTCTTCACACTATCGGATCTTCAGATGTCTTCACTTGTCACAGTCAGGAGGTGCATCAGCAAACTCCCCCTTGAATGTAGCTTGTGAGACGTTGATATTCAAAGCTTTAAATCCTTGTGGTGTTGATGAGTGGTAAGCTACGAATTGATCTTCTTGATCCACGGCTTGCATTCATGTTGTGTCTTCACTTTACAGCTTGTCATCTGACACGTTCTCTTTGCCTTTAGCTGGTTCGAATGCCACATCTGCACACACAACAGAGCTAAACGCATAATGAGAACAACTGCTAATGATATAATCAACCTTAGAAAATTTTCAAATGAAAACCTCGCTAAGAGTTTATTACAATATAAACAAACGACACACATGAGACCAACTCTCAATCAACTACCAACCGACAACATTTTTGAAAGATTTAAAATTTGATCAATTTTAGATTTTTAATTTTCAAAACTTGTTAACTTTGACCGTTTAGGTAGGATAGAGTCGAGATCCAACATCGGGCAACAAAAAATAACATAGAAATAAAATCTTTTTGGCTTTTACAAAGTTTATATTAAAACACACCTAAAACATTTTTGATATTTTTGAATATTTAAAATGTAAAGACGGAAAGTAGTAAATAAATATTTTCAGACATTCTTTTTGTGAGTTTCGAGGGTAAGAGAATCATATCAGTGTACGGTCATGCCAAAATACTCTTGTTGTTCAATTAGTTAATATTTAGATAAGCATCCTATAACAATTATCGGTATTGTTGTCCACTTAAACTCAACTTATCAGATGTAATCATGTGACTAGAGTTCATCTTACTGGTGAGTATACTTACCAACCTGTGTTCATCCACTCACGACACATTCCTGTATCAAGGTATGCACGACAGTTCATCTTACTGGTGAGTATACCATTTATCATCTGTTTTCAACGAATATGATGTAAGATACTCACTTATTTGAGGATTGAATACAAGCCCTATGTGATAAAATCACTTATTAATGAGGAACTTGATATTCGATGCATGCAGGGCACGAGAGCAAGTTCGTGAACAGGTTAGTACCATCGTACCGACAAAGAAACGAACTTGACTCTCGGATGATAGATATGATTTAGAATCACTTATTCAGTGGTGAATGTGATATTTTTATCACTTATTGATGGTCGTATGCATCATGTATTATATACATGTATGTATGATATGTACACGTATGTATTGTATCATGGAAGTTCTAGACTTGCGTCCCCGTTGTTTTCGGTAAAAGAGACAACCATGATACCCAGATGATAAACAGCATAAAGACCACGTATCTCAGAACCTCGACAATATATCAAACGAAATTTTGGTACCAAGACCATATGCCAATGAGCGGTTCCCACACGGTCTTCAGTCGATTTAGTTTGTATCACCCTGCACACTTTAAAATGATTGTGAGGCTACCGATACATCTTATATAGAGCTGCTTATCTTTTTACATTTTAAGTTCAAAGAGGTTTCGACAGACCACTGATGTACTATCATTTTCTCTTTTGCTCACCAGGAAACTAATTTTTGTTTTTCTATTGCTTTTGTGTTTTTGAAATTTTTTGATGCTTTTATATTTTTGAAATTTTTAATGTTTTTGTATTTTTCTTTTGCAAAATACTCCCCCTAAAATGCAAAATGTACGATAAAATAAAAAACACAAATAGATATTTAAAAAAATGATTTTTCGATGTCGGTTTACTCTTGCTTGACCTTAATGTCGTTTACCATGAGTAAAAAGTCAAAACGTGATTTGTCAAAAGCTTTGGTAAAAATGTCGGCACGTTGGTCATCGGTGTGGACCTTAACAACATCGATAAGTCTTTTATCCAAACAATCACGTATGAAGTGATATTTGATATCGATGTGTTTGGTCTTTGAATGCTGCACAGGATTTCTAGTGATCTGTAATGCAGCAGAATTATCAACGAAAATAGGAGTAGATAGGAATTCAAAACCGTAGTCGCGCATTTGCTGTTGGATCCACATAACTTCGGAGCAAAAACTTGAGGCAACAATGTACTTGGCTTCACAAGTTGATGTAGCGACACAAGTCTGCTTTTTGCACTGCCATGTAACCAGGAGATTTCCTAAAAACTGACATCCAACAGTTGTGGATTTTCCGTCAAGTTTGCAGCCACCAAAATCAGAATCACTGAACGCGATCAAGTCGAAGCTATCATCCCTAGGGTACCAGAGACCGACGTCTGGGCAACCCTTCAAATAGCGGAAAATCCTCTTTACAGCTGCCATATGTGAAGCCTTCGGGTTAGCTTGATATCGAGCGAGCAGGCACGTAGGATACATTATGTCAGGCCTCGAGGCTGTGAGATATATAAGAGATCCAATCATTGCATGATAAAGTAAAGAGTTAACGCTTTCACCCTTCAAGTCCGAAGTAATCCCGTGATTCTGCGGAAGTGGGGTACCAATGGGCATCGCTTCGGACATCTAGAACCGGCTCAAGATGTCACAGACAAATTTACTCTAATGGATGAATATCCCAGACTGTGTTTGTTGAACTTGTAGGCCCAAAAATAAGTTCTGTTCCCCCATGGCTCTCATCTCAAATTTCTCCTGCATAACACGCTCGAAGTCCCTACAGAAAACATCGTTAGTTGAACCAAAAATAATATCATCTATGTATACCTGAACGAACAGAAGATCTTCATCCTTTTCTTTGATGAAAAGAGTGAAATCGATAATACCCTGGTGAAAACCATTTTCCAGTAGATAGTTGGATAAAGTTGCATACCAAGCTCTCGGTGCTTGATGTAATCCGTAGAGAGCTTTGTTGAGCAACCAAATGTGATCAGGATGAATAGGATCTTCAAAACCCGGAGGTTGTTCGATGTACACCTCTTCTTCAACCACACCATGTAGGAATGCACTTTTCACGTCCATTTGATAAACCTTGAATCCTTTGAAAGAAGCATAGGCTAGAAAAATCCAAATAGCTTCAAGACGTGTAACTGGTGCATAAACTTCGTTGTAATCTATCCCATCTACCTGACGAAAACCTTGAACGACTAATCTCGCCTTGTTTCGAATGACTACTCCACGGTCATCCTTTTTGCACTTGAAAACCCAAAGGGTTCCAATCTTCCCAATGATTTAACCACTAATCGATTAAATATTCAATACCCGACCAAGCGGTAATAATTTACCGTATCTCAAACCCGTATAAGGCAAAATAAGTTAAAAGTATTAACCTGAGCTTAAAATGTAATTTAATCTCAGCCGTATATTCTATTCAGCAAGTGTAGGTAGCTTTTACTGGGTTCCTAATCTGGAACAAATTTTTATTATGCTATTAGATTTCCCGACGGTTCTTATTTAAGTTGTAACTTAGACCGTTTAGTTTTAAAGAAAGGTTTACGGTACAAAATGCAAGATTAAGCGATGACCGGATTGGAATGTAATTTAGACCCAACAAGTATGGAGACTTGTATAAAATGGGTAAACTAAATACATTCTGGATTTTGAAGTAAAAATGATAAGGTTTGACCCGCTTCGGCTAATTTATGCAAACTAGTTACATAAACCGTACCGAACCCGTATATGCTTAACGGGTAACCGGATGAGTCATGTACAAGTTTCACAAGTTAATATGCTTTAAATATGATATGATATCAGTAGGATATCTACAATTATGCCCAAAACGAATTTGAAACCAATTTAGGCCCCGAAAGGGTAATTTGGTCATTTTAAAGTTTATAAAAGAGTTTTAATAGCAAACCGAGGTTCTGGTCTAAAATATTCAGTAAAAATATTTATTTTATCAAGTTACATCAGTAAGATATCATATATATATGAGGTTTATCATTTATGGCCAAACTGTGCACCGTAGGGACATTCTGGTCATTTCACATATGCTTTTAAGGTCAAAATTTGGAATTCTGAGTTCAAGACTTATACTTACCGTTAAAGTATAAAAATTTATTTATAAAATCAGTAGGTAACAAATCTTAGGTGTTAATTATGGTTTTAAACCATACTATGCACCTAATTATCGTAAAAGTCGGTAATTGACGATATTCGGGATGTTTAGGAAATTCTGAGATTTTGATCAGAGACCTGAATGCTTAAAATATTTTATTTAATATATAATATCAGTAGGAAAAATTTTGGTATGCAAATCATATGTAAATCTCATTTTATGAACGAAAAGGGTATTATTGTCATTTACTGAATTATACGAGAACTCAATGATATGCTCAGTTTATAATCTGACCAAAAATTCCAAAAATCCCTAAAAATAATATTAAAACAGTAGGTAATGAGTTTGGTGCCAAAGTTTGGGTTTAAACATGATTTATGCTAAAAACGTAATTTAATTAACAAAAAGTTTAATTTTGCGATATCTTGCATAACTTTACTCTGATACCAGAAATTGATGTCAAATTTTTGTGACATGCTTATATATCAGTAATAAAACTTTTTGTCCTCTCACATTTTCAAAAATCTCGTTTTTATAACAAAAGGACATAATAGTCAATTTTAAGCATATGAGTAAATTACAAGTTTCGTCCTTTATGTTTACACCAGATTACAAAGTGTGTCATTTGTCTTTAAAGTTGACAAGAATCATACTTAATGTTTGCAAAATCTTACACATTATATCCTTTAACCCTAACTCAGTTATGTTTAAGTGTTAAGTTGGGTCATGTGCAAAGCATATAAGGACATGTTGGTCATTTCACTCCTTTATTTTTATTTACATTTTCATTTTAAATAAATAAAAATAAAAAAATATAAATATGCAAAAACCCCCTCTCTCTCTCCAAACACTTTATCTCTCTAAACTCTGTTTGTCTCTCTCTCTAAAAATCTTGGTCTTCTTCTCCAATGATAAATTGTCTTCCATGGCCACCCCCACCATCTTAACCTATATCACCGTACCACCCGCCCCCATCATATGGTCTTCTTCCCCGGTGAAGCACCACCCCGCACTAGCACCAGCGACCAAGAACCCCATGTCTGCCCCATTCTCTCTCTTCTTCTCTATGCTCAGATCTAAAAACATATCTGAAATATAAATTGAAAATGGGTTGTTGATTTGCGGCAAATACGATGCATCTCACGAGATTTTGAATTAATGGGCTTCACAGTTTTTTTTAAAAGAAACAATAGATCAATTTTAGGGGAGATATCTTTGGACGCAGGCTTTTTGGTGAATTGGAGTGCACAATTCCCAATTTCTCTCGATTATATGTGTGAGATCACAAGTTTGGTATTGTTAATTGTATTTTCGTTGATTAAAGAGTGTAGACAAAGCGGGTAATGGTGTTATGGCTGTAGTGGTTATATCATGGTTGCGTGGGAGAGGTTGACGGTGGCAGGTGGATGTGGTGGGTGGTAGTGGTTAGGTCAGGTGATGGTGGGGTGGAAGGTGGCTGTGGTGGTGATGAGTGTGTGAGAGATAGAAGAAATAGTGACTTGAATAAATGAGTAAAATATATAAATTGATTTATATAAATAAAGGGGAAAAAGACTAATTTACCCTCACTTAGTCAGATTTAACCATCAAAATTAATCAAGATAGGGTTAAAGGACACAACATGTAGGATTTTGCGAACATTAAGTATGATTCCTGTCAACTTTAAAGACAAAGGACACACTTTGTAATCTGGTGTAAACATAAAGGACGAATTTTGTAATTTACTCTAAACATATTAACGGAAACATGCAAAATAACTCAGATTTCTAAGGGACCATGTAGTATAACATCAGAGGGTTATACTAACATATAATATGGCCACAAAGGAACCTTAAGGCATAACTAAACTAAGCTAATTTGGGTCAGAACTAAAAGTCAAAGCAAAAGTCTACTTTTGTGACTTTCCGTTGCGAACCGATCCTAAACTCAGAACTGTCGGGTTGAACACGCCTAGACATGTTCAATTAATATTTACCAAGCTACTAAAGTGACAAAACTGATTTTATTACTTCTACATTATCAGTTATGAATTTTATTTAAAAACTGACCCGTTTGACTTTAATTTTAATTACTTTGAGCCGACAATTAACTAAGTAAACAAGATAATTAGGAGGTGCCCTTTTGAGGGTTTAACACCTACCTAATTACGATCACGTAGCCATGTACGTTACGAACAATGGCTTGACCGTTTTTGGTCTAGCTAAAAGTCAAAGCGTTTATCGTAAACGCTTGACTTTTAGGCTTTTTCAGCCAAATAAAATGAATTAGTCACGAAAGGACACTTACATATGGTCCTATGGACTGAATATAACTCAGGGGAGGTTCCAAATGTTCAGGATCCTTAGATTTGAGAGAGAGAGTGAGAGCAAGAAATCAAGAAATGGTGTGAATGAAAAAGTTGGATGGACACTTCTATATATAGTGATTGAGGATTGCTAGGATGTTGACAAGTGTTTGAGAGGGATAACAAGATCATAAAAGGTGTAATACCAGGTTTCTAAATCAGTTAACTCCCATGGAATTGATCAAATGGTTTTTAAAACCAAGTGTGAAGAACCTGCAGCTGGAGGTAACATTCTGTCAAAATTAGGCCGTCGCCACACACCACAGCAAAAGGGGTAGGTTGTGGCGTCGCGCTACCACTCCACATCTCAGCAAACAAGTTTTGAACTTGTCACGTTTAGTCCTTGCACCTTTATAAGCTTAGTAACTTTCATTTTAGGCACAATGGGCCCTTGTAGTTAGTTTGTAAATGATCTAGGGAGTATAACCAAACACCGTTAGGTCCGGTTTCATTAAACGATTACCGAAAACACTAGTTTCTGCTCGTTGACGCTTTTAACTCTTTAATTTGCGAACTTGTGCGTTTTAACGCGAAATGGCATAAAAGCCTTTCAAGATTAATAATAAGCATTCCCAAGAGTAATATGGGATATTACGACACTCCAGTTTACTCCAGTTCACTTAAATGGTCGCTCAAAGGTGTAGATTCGTACGTTGTCATTTCTAGTCCTTCTAACGCACATAAAGGTGCGTAGCATCGTTTAATGATATCCAAGCCTTACGTAACACATGTTAGGCATTCCCGAGAGTATGATCGAATAACACGATGCTCCAGTTCTCTTAAATGACTTATTAAAGGCATCGTTTTAGAAGTTGATGCTTTTGTTCCCTCTAACGCGCAAACTTGTGCGTTATATCGTTTAATAGCATCAAAGCCTTGTGCAATCCATATTAAGCATTCTGATGAGCATAATTTCACTTCATAATACTTTGGGTTCGTTAAAAGGTCATTCAGAGGTATAATTAGACATATTGATTCTTTTAACCCCTTTAACTTGCAAAGTTGCGCGTAACGTCACTTATAGGCCTAAAAGCCTTAGATGACCAATATTAGATATTCGCGAGAGTATAAACACACATCATGAAGCTCTCGGTTTGTTAAAAGGTTACTTAGAGGTAAGAATTAACATGTTGACACTTCTTCCCCTTCGTCGCGCAAACTTTCAAATAATTACGCAAACGGCTACTCTCGGTCAACAAGTGGCTCATTTGTGAATATGAATACCGTGTAACGTCAGTCAGAGGCTTAGTTTAAGCATATTGACACTTTTAGTCCTTTCGTATTCGAAGTTTTCGTTTTTAACGAAATTAGTCCTTCATAGTCAAAGTTTGACTTTATTAGGGTTTATTACACGTGTCAACACATCGTTGGATACGGTTTTTACGAGGTGTTACATCCTCACCCCCTTAAAAGAAATCTCGACCTCGAGATTTGCTCAAAAAGATAGGAGTTCTTCTGTTACGTAGTGAACACGACCTCCCATGTATAATCAGGGTTTCTATGGCATCCCGTTTAACCTTAATAATAGCTATATGCTTTCTTTCGGAGCTTCTAATCTTGTCGATCCTTAATCGATACTGGTTTCTCATCAAACCATAAGTTTTCATTAATCTACACATCAATGTGATAATGCTATCGACTTATCAGCTAGACATATCCGGAGATCACCAGTGTGAAACACATTGTGATTACCATCAAGCTCCTTAGGCAAGTTTCAGCTTATAAGCTACCGATCTTGGCATATTCGATTTTTCTTGAATGGTCCAATATATTTAGAGTTTAACTTGTCCATTATATCAAAATGTAGCACACCTTCCTAGGGTGATACTTTCTATTGAATCTTGTTCCTTATGGAAAACTTAAGAGATTTGCGATTTTCATCAAATATTGATTTTTCTGCCGATTACTGGCAACTTTCAGACGATCATAGATTTGTATAATCTTATCCATGGTCTCCAGAGTAATTTCAGATCCTGATAATTGGACTTACTAAACTTCTGTCCATCAAACGAACGTTTGACATTCCTTTTTATACATGGTCTCTAAAGGAGCATCCTTGATGCTTATATACTAACTATTAGTTATAGGAAAGCTTATTTAAGGTGAGATAGTCATTCTTATTACCATTACTTTAATCAATATTAAGGAATAGCTAACCTCATGGTTAGTCGAACAAATAGACGATCCTGGGGCAGCTGATAGCAATTCTTAATTATTACCTAGTTAGGGTTGCGGCATTCAATGCATAAGCGCATTGAACCGTCTATCTTAAATAATAATACTTGAGCTCTAAGAATGATGATCTAGGCCTTATGAAACCTTTGTTAAAAGCTTATCTAATTGGTTCTTAGTTCTTCTATTTCTGTCGGTATTAACCGATATGGAGATTTCAAAATAATACAGCCCTAAGCGAGATGTTAATCTTAACTCTGCTTGTCTTAGGAGGTGATCAGGGTAGTTCTTATGTAGAAGATAATTAAGACACGTTGAGTTTGGAGAGATATTCTAAATCTCAGGCTTCATTTCATCTATCGGTATCCGTGCCATATAAATGACACATTTTCTTTATGAATGCATAGATGTCTTAACTAGAGACACTTATTTGGACACTTCTATTCTGGATATCTTCTTTGAATACCATTGGCTGACTTTAGTACAATATGACCATTGAAATATCTTAAGGGTTCCATGCATTAAACCTCCATACTGATCAGGCATGGAAGCAATCTATGGAACACATTAAGATACAACAATTCTCATATGGCGCTTTTATCATACAGTCTGGCATTCACAGTTGATAGAAATCAATGAGATAATAAATAAAATAACATATATTGTCGTACTCTATCTGGGGAAAGAGTACTTTAGATTTTATAAATGAAGATTTTTCGATAAAAATAAGAGAAATGGTTCCTATGATTTTCGTCAGTAAGTTTTACCTTACACTTAATATCTGGAGTTCTTATGGTGAATTTTGAAAGTTTGCTAAGCTTATGATTTATGAAAGACTTATTATTCCCCGAATTAAATCAAGACACTTAGCAGAAATTTTCGTTGATAATGATAAGGAATATACCTGATGATATTATTGATATGTACTGTCTCTGGCATTCATTCGGTAATTTAGGGGTTTCCTTTCTTAGCCTTTCCAAGCTTAGCTATACCTTTTTTGACAGTTTTAGGGCAGTTAGTCCTGATGTGGCCTTTCTGGCCACAGCCGAAACAGACTGCATTCTTTATGTCCCTACATTCGTGGGACTGATGACCAGTTCTTTTACAGACGCCACACTAGTTTGGCCTTTGTTCCATTCAACACTGTCCCAAGTGCCTTTTATGGCAGGTCTTGCATACAGGTTTCTTATTGGACTTTTGTTGGTTCTTATTGAGCTCAATCTTACGCTTTTTCTTAGAAATCTGTGAGTTATCCTCCTCCCTTTTCCTTTTTGGTTCATTCTTCGCATTCGAGGCATGAACAAAATCCTTCACATGAGTAAAGAAGTGTGGTTCTAAATGGGATTTGGAGCAAGTAGCATCGGACTCTTTGAACTTTTTCATGACCTTTCTCATAGCTTTTCTAACAGCTGCGTCAACTACAGCTTGGATATTAACACCGTAAACATTGAGGTTCACATTTGTAGCATCATTAGCATTTGTCACATTACCAACATCGCCACTGTTGGTTGTTTTATCTGAGGTTGCCATACTCGAGACTTGGTCCTAAACACCAAATGAGCAATTACTTAGTTGCATTCAAACAGATTGCCATCATCCTGACGACCTTACATAGATTAGCCAAAGCATCAATAAACCATATAGGTTATTAAGTTCCGATCATTCCTAATGAATGTTATTTGATAAAATATTAATTTTATTTAGCCTAGGTCATAAAGAGAACCATCAATGGCATTCAGGGTTTGGATCGAGTCCATTATCTTTTTGACAGGGGATCAAATGTCACAACTATCTTTGTTATGCTGACGATTTTTGGATAGCTCAAAGGCTCGCCTTAAGGACTTTTAAAATATGGGACATAAGTTTGTTATGAAGGACATATAAATGTAGCACATAGGCTTGTCACCAAGGACATTAGTAGTCATGTGGCACGAAGGCCTTGTCGCAAAGGACATATGGGATATGGCACAAAAGGCCTGTCACGGAACACATTTTAATATATAAGCCGCGGTCTCATTTGATCAGAGACTATATGGTTTGAACATAGTTCTTCACCTATGGGCAGAGAGTCATAGACTACATCTGACATTTCTTTGAAAGGCGATTTATTTTGCCACATAGGCAATTCAATGGACATCACCAATGGATGTTTATACATATATATATATATATATATGATTATCGTATTTAAGGATATTAGTCATGATCTTATCAATTTTATACACTATAAGGCTTGGGCATTGCCCATCACCTTTAACGGTGAACCATAACGGTCACATTTATCAATGTCACTAATGGACAATATAGTATATAGCCCGTAGGCGAAACATCACTAAAGGATGTTAAATAATATGATCATCGTATCAGATGATATTAGTCATTATCGCATTGATCATATAGACTATTATGCTTGGACATAGTCCAATACCTTTAGACAGGGGGTCATATACCACAACTGTTGTTGTCTTATTGGACAACAAGTTTAGCCCGCAGGTACTTCATCACCAACGGATGTTTATATATATTGATCATCACCTTGATGATACTTGCCATGATCTAATTCGATCATATAGGCTCTAAGGCTTGGACATAGTCCAAATACCTTGACGGCTGGTGTGGTCTCTCAAGTCACACTGGCAGGAGTGTTAACATGTTCTCAGATGTTACAAGGATTAATTGTCTTAAGAGGGTTTTACCATCATAGCATGTCTGTATTGACATATTGGCTAGGTTATACCATTAAGAAGATCTTTTGAGATTAATTAGCAGATAAATAAAGTTCGAATAAAATTGATACTATTGTTTGATAAAGGACGAAATGAATACCTATATAAAATTATCAAAACTTTCCATATATCATTAAGAAATCTACAATAGTGCCTTAATCAGGACTTTATAGTATCATATTTGTCCATAGAGGACTTAAAAGGAAATTACAAGTCCGTATGGGGACTATTTAAAATATTATAAGTCCGTATGGGGACTATTAAAATATTTATAAGTCCATATAGGGACCATATCGAAACAACTTGCCCACAAAGGGTCTATAATGAAATGTTATGTCCGCTAAGGGACTATAGTGAAATCTCATGTCCACAAGGGACTATTTCGAAATAGCATATCCCCAAAGGGATTTTAATAAAATAACATGTCCATAAAAGGACTATATTGATACAACGTGCGCATGAAAAGGGCTTTGCTGAACAGATGTCCTCACAGAGACTTAAATCGAAAGATATGTTCATATAGGGATTATAATAAACAAATGTCCATACTGGGATTATATATAAGAGATAGGTCCTAATAGGGATTTTGAAGCGATACTAGTCCATGTGGGAATTGAAAGGAAAATATAAGTCCTTATAGGGACTATAAGTTATATTAACATTGGGACTATAGTGCAATGATATGTCCTCGAAAGGACTATTATGAATTATTATATTCGCCAGGTGACTTTGATGACATAACATGTCTACAAAAGATTTTTAATGAAATAACATGTTTACAAAAAGATTTTTATTGAAATAACCCGTCCATATAAGGACTATATAGCAAATGCCCATACAGGGTCTTAAGTCAAAAGGTATGTCCACACAGGGACAATTTAAATAGTGTATCCACAAAAGGGACTTTTAATAAAATCACTTGTCCATGAAAGGACTATATTGAAATAGCACGCCCACCGAGGGACTTTATTGAATTATAATGTCCACAAAGGGACTATATTGAAATATAATGTCCATAAAAGGACTATTTTGAAATACCAAGTCCACGAAGGGACTATATAGAAATATGACGTCCACTAAGGGATTTTATTGTAATATACTTTCCACGAAGGGACTATTTTGAAATATAATGTCCTTGAAGGGACTTTGATAAACATACATATATACAAAGTCTTATCAGGAGACGTAGGTCCACAAGGATTATATTGAAATAATATGTCCACAAAGGACTTTAGTAATCAAATGCCTATACAGGGACATAAAGGTAAAAATTTAAATGTGATGGAAGAAGGGTTTCTAATGTCTTCCTTGCTTTATTCTGGTTGTTTCTTCTTCTTTATTTATCGTGCGCAGTAGCGACTCTGAAGATTTTAGTGAATAAAGTAAACATTTCAAATCTGGATCCATTGCAGAAGTAGAATCCAAGGATTCAATGGTTAAAGAAATGACATGGATCACAGATTAGGTTTTGACTGGTACAGTCCAAGTCTGGAATTCCAAAACTTGGAGGTAGGAAATAGGGATTAATAGCATCCACATGTATCATCTTCAATATGGGAGCCTCAGGGATCTCCTGGTATGGACTCCACAGTTTGTTTAAAAATTCAATGGGTTTGGT
This sequence comes from Helianthus tuberosus, assembly GCA_030545235.1. Taxonomy (NCBI): domain Eukaryota; kingdom Viridiplantae; phylum Streptophyta; class Magnoliopsida; order Asterales; family Asteraceae; genus Helianthus; species Helianthus tuberosus. The sequence goes on from CM060408.1 coordinate 9,135,264, forward strand.
TTTAGGAATGAGTCCATAAAGGTCTTCCTCCAAACCGGTCGCACGCCCATTCTAGCTCCATTAACGGCTTCTTTGCTTGGCGACATATTTAAAACACATAAAATCGAAAACAATGTTTACTTAACAGGGATGAGAGCATTCTAATATTAAGTCTAGACTCAGAAAGTCTAAGGAATATGCTACTGTGTCATTTGAGATTAAACACTAAAGGCTAGTGTTTAATTCACTCAAACGTTGGCTCTGATACCAACCTGTCACACCCCGATATTTACAGCTCAGCCCGGTGGGCCCGGTGGGCCCGGTAGGGAGTATCGAGACGTAGTTGATATCATCATGGTCAAATAATCACAGTTTAATGCACAGCGGAAGTCTTGGAAGAAAATAATAATACAAACCGAAATGCAAAGTATAATAAAATATTATACAAACGGTTGTGAGTGGATCCATAGGCGGATCTAAAACAAAAAACAAATTTATTGTTCAACAGACTTTAAACACTAAGAACTTGCAAGATTCCATAATTAGTGCTCAGGAGCTTCCAGCTCATTTCGCGTAGTACCTGCCACTTAGTCTTTTGAAAAATACGTCAATTTACACTGGTAAATATAATTAACTGACTCTTTTGAAAACATTTATGAAAATTGATTTAAATGCACAAGGCACAAATGTTCTTTTATAACTTTGGACAATTATATAAAATAATCTTGTATGCAGATTCACATGTAAGTCATCCGTTCAGAGCCCAGGATAGAAGAGCCGGGACAGATTAATAGACACACCACTAGTATAGGCCCACAAGAAGTTTCCTCACGAGTGAGATACCGTTTTACATACGCAACTGTCAGGTGTATGCCTACACCCCGTGCTTCAGTTGTGGCGATTTCAAATGAATGAGCCGAGGATATCCAGGACACGGTCATATTAACCCTCAAAGTCTTTGTATTAAACAAGACTGATTAAAACGGGTTATCTCAATGATTTAACCACTAATCAATTAAATATTCAATACCCGACCAAGCGGTAATAATTTACCGTATCCCAAGCCCGTATAAGGGAAAATAAGTTAAAAGTATTTACCTGAGCTAAAAATGTAATTTAATCTCAGCCGTATATTCTATTCAGCAAGTGTAGGTAGCTTTTACTGGGCTCCTAATCTGGAACAAATGTTTTATTATCCTATTAGATTTCCCGACGGTTCTTATTTAACTTGTAACATAGACCGGTTAGTTTTAAAGAAAGGTTTACGGTACAAAACGCAAGATTAAGCGATGACCAGATTGGAATGTAATTTAGACCAAACAAGTATGGAGACTTGTATAAAATGGGTAAAAATGATAAGGTTTGACCCGCTTCGGCTAATTTATGCAAACTAGTTACATAAACCGTACCGAACGCGTATATGCTTAACGGGTAACCGGATGAGTCATGTACAAGTTTCACAAGTTAATATGCTTTAAATATGATATGATATCAGTAGGATATCTACAATTATGCCCAAAACGAATTTAAAACCAATTTAGGTCCAGAAAGGGTAATTTGGTCATTTTAAAGTTTATAAAAGAGGTTTAATAGCAAACCGAGGTTCTGGTCTAAAATATTCAGTAAAAATATTTATTTTATCAAGTTACATCAGTAAGATATCATACATATGTGAGGTTTATCATTTATGGCCAAACTATGCACCGTAGGGGCATTCTGGTCATTTCACATATGCTTTTAAGGTCAAATTTGGAATTCTGAGTTCAAGACTTATACTTACTGTTAAAGTATAAAAATTTATTTATAGAATTAGTAGGTAACAAGTCTTAGGTGTTAATTATGGTTTTAAACCATACTATGCACCTAATTATCGTAAAAGTCGGTAATTGACGATATTCGGGATGTTTAGGAAATTCTGAGATTTTGATCAGACCTGAATGCTTAAATATTTTATTTAATATATAATATCAGTAGGAAAAAGTTTGGTTTGCAAATCTGTAACACCCTTTTAATTTTACTTGAATTTAATAATAATTCATACATACTAGATTAAAGATATCTAATTTTAACATAGACTTCATAAGTCAAATTCATAGGTAGCAAAAACCTTAGTCAACTAATGACTAAGTTAAAACATTCAAAAGTTGTTTAACAATTAGTTTACAACCCAAAAACATAGTCTATTAAAGATTAAAACATTGCGGAAGCTTCAAAAGTCGTGTTTGGTTCTTCGACAATTGCTTGATCGCCATCCGTAAGTTCACCATAGTAACCAAAGATCAAAAGCACATCATTGTTAGTTTTGATCATACTACAAACATTTAAACAAGTTCCATGGGTCAACAAACAAGAAAAAAATAAAATTTTCCGGAAGGGGGGGCGCCGCGTGACGCCAAGGTGCCTCGCGTCACGCCAGGCCCTGTTTTTCACAGACTGTTGCTTTGGCTGTTGCTGTACATTCCCAGCTCAAGGTTTATTCAAGTTCCAACTCAAAATGGCCATAACTTATGATTCGTAAGTCCGTTTTTTAGTGATTCTTTTTCCTATACGTCTGTAATTTCATTACCAACGTGCCTATTACGATAATCATGCCAAAACTTTAGTTTACGGACAGAAAGACCATATGTCGTTATGCATTTATTCGACCCATTTCTACTTGACACAATTTACTACCATCTAACTAGTAACCTTATGATACTTTATACCCAACATCCCCGGCTTATCATTACTCGCATTTCTTTACCAATCTCATGGCTTAATGCTCTTATGATTGCCATCTCCATTTCGACTCTCTAAAACACTAAGACAACAACTTACACAATTAATCGACCCGTTAGGCTCATCTTATGGAATTCCCCAATAGACTATAAATTCAAGTAACGATCATGGTCGCTACAATCGACACCATATTTATCCTAAAATAAGACTTCGCAAAATTTAACAACCATTCATTTAATGTAACGGGTTAAGTTACATACCTTTAGTGCACGCCCTTCAACCGCAAATCACCACCGGCTTGTCCACTCGACGTTCCGGTATCCTTTCCTATAGAGTTCAATTATATCACATTTAGAACTCTTTTTAATCACATTTTGCATAATAGCCAGAACGTCACAATTAGGTGTTTTAACTACAAAATTCCAGTTTCGAGCCTTCTTTTAGGCATTTCAACAAACACTTTAAGGGCAGAATTTTACTTGATTATTTAGCAAATCCTTAGCTTATCATCTAGCCCGAATTTTACATCGATCAACCCATTTTACACAATTGTTAGCTTCTAAAATTCTGAAGTCACTTCAAAGTTGTCAAATTACACTAGAACAACACCAAATTTCCTAGTGTTTATCAAGTTCTACATAACCCACTAATCACCTACAATGGTGTTCATGGATTTTACTAAAATTTCACATGATTTCAACTTGTATTTGTCTAGGGTTTGTCCCTAGGCACTATAGTGTTCCTAATTCATCATAAAACAAACATGCAACCATGAATTTCAGATTTTCCCAATTTCATGAGAATTTCAAGTTGAGAGTTTTCATCAAATTTACATACCTTGTAATCCTCTTGTGATGAGGATCAACAATCTATGCTCGATTTTTGTTTTTGATCGGATTTGGACCTTCGATTTGGTTGTTTTGTGAATGTTTATGGTTTAGATGGAGCCTGGGGGTCGCCCCTGATGTTGGTCGATTTCAACAAAACACAGACAATTGTGTTTTGTGTTTTATTTTCTTATTTCTATAAAAATAGTTTTCATTTAGACACCTATGGTCCCTCATTTTTCAATCTTAATTCTTTTGAACCCCTAACTACTCATAAGTGACTAACTAACTTAGTGAGTGTCATTCCTAGTTAGTTTATTTTTACTAGTTTATTTGCAACCTAATTGCAAATTTATGAACTCGTATTTTGGGGATATTATAAGTCCACCCCCCTTAAAAAGGGTTTCGTCCCCGAAACTAAAGTACGTACCAAATAAAGTAGGGTAGAGATGTCGCATCTCCTCTTCGGACTCCCACGTAGTGTCCGAGCCTTTCCTATGCTCCCACTTGATCTTGACTTGATCAATTTTTTTATTTCGCAAGTGCTTAGTTTTTCGATCTAAAACTTCTATGGGCCTTACGATATAATTCAAGCGATCATCCACTTCGATATCATCGTAGTGAATAAAAGTTGTCTCATCCGCTAGACACTTCAGAAGATGTGACACATGAAATATGCTATGAATTCTGCTTAGTTCCTCCGGTAGTTCAAGGCGGTAAGCTACCTTTCCTACCCGTTCTATAATCGCAAACGGCCCGATAAACCTCGGGCTTAATTTTCCCCTTTTTCTAAACCTGATAACCCCCTTCCATGGAGATACTTTGAGCATGACTTTGTCACCAACCTGGAATTTGATTGGCCTGTTCCTTTTGTCAGCATATGCCTTTTGTCTATCTTGAGCCGCTTTCAAGTGTGCCCGTACCACATCAATCTTTTCATTAGTGGCTCGTACTATATCTTGGTGGGCAAGTTCACGTGGGCCCACTTCACCCCAACATACCGGGGTTCGGCATTTCCTACCATAGAGCATTTTGTACGGTGCCATCTTAATACTAGCATGGTAGCTGTTGTTATACGAAAACTCGGCCAATGGTAGGTAAACATCCCAACTTCCTCCAAAGTCGATTATACACGCCCGTAGCATGTCCTCCAATGTTTGTATTGGTCTTTCACTCTGTCCATCTGTTTGAGGATGGTACGCAGGGGCTAATGAACAATTTGGTTCCCATTTGCTCTTGGAAATCTCGCCAGAAATTTGAAGTGAACCGGGTATCCCTATCAGACACGATGGATACCGGTACTCCATGACGTGCTATTATCTCATTAGTATAAACTTCCGACATCTTTTCTGACGTATAAGTCTCATGAATCGGAATGAAGTGAGCACTTTTCGTCAATCTATCCACCACTACCCATATGTCATCGAAACCGCGGTTTGTCTTTGGTAGTTTGGTTAATAGGTCCATCGTAATATGTTCCCATTTCCAAACCGGAATTTCCAACTGTTGAAGTTTACCGTATGGTTTTTGGTGTTCCGCCTTGACTTGTAAACATGTTAAGAATTTTTCCACATACTTCACCATATCTATTTTCATTCCGAGCCACCAATAGTTTTGCTTTAAGTCATTATACATTTTGGTTACTCCCGGATGGATGGAATAACGAGACTTATGAGCTTCATCAAGTAGAAGCTTTTTAACTCCACATGTGTTAGGAACCCAAATTCTATTGAAACGCGTTTTCAAACCGTGGTTTCCTACTTCGAGATCCTTAACTTGGCCAACAATCCTTTCCTTTCTCTAGTTTTCCGTCTTTACTGCTTCATCTTGTGCCTCTTGGATTCGTTCAAGTAAGCCCGAGGTCACAATGAGTTGCAATGATCGTACTCGTATCGGAACATAATCTGTCTTTCTGCTTAGGGCATCCGCCACCACGTTTGCCCTTCCGGGGTGATAGTGTATTTCACAGTCAAAATCTTTCACCGTTTCTAGCCATCGCCTTTGTCGCATATTTAACTCCTTCTGATAGAAGAAGTATTTCAAGCTCTTGTGATTATGGCTGGCAAATCGTGTCTTAGCAGGTTTAGCAGGTATCTGATAACGCTAACAACAAAAAAATTTCAACATCAATACGACTCGTTTAACTACTTTATATCCAATGTCTATAAGACAGATCTATATTTTATGCACCTAGAAGGAGAAATGATGGATCCTAACTTTCAAATTTTGATTATTTTTAAAAACGTAAAAAATCACATGGGGTACTTTTCTGTTATCGTGTCTTATCAGGTTACCTATTGCCAGCCCTACTTGTGATCGGTGAATATGGTGCACTTTACCCCATATAAGTAGTGCCTCCATATTTTTAAGGCAAATACCACCGCAGCTAACTCGAGATCGTGCGTGGGATATTTCTTCTCGTGTATCTTTAATTGCCTCGAGGCATAAGCTATAACTTTGCCCCATTGCATCAAAACGCATCCGAGTCCCGATAGTGAAGCATCCGAATAAACCACCAAGTCTTCGACCCCGTCCGGCAATGTCAATACCGGAGCTTGAGTTAACTTCTCTTTGAGCGTTCGAAACGCTCTTTCTTGATCTACACCCCAAATGAACTTTTCTTCCTTCCGGGTTAGTTTTGTTAGCAGTGACGCAATCTTGCAGAAATCTTGAATGAATCTCCTATAGTATCCCGCAAGCCCCAAAAAGCTTCTAATTTCTGAAGGGTTCTTCGGGGGATTCCATTTTGACACGGCCTCAATCTTTGACGGATCCACCAATACTCCGTCGGCACTTATGATGTGGCCAAGAAATTGTACCTCTCGTAACCAAAAGGCACACTTAGAGAATTTCGCATATAACCTTTCTCGTCTAAGTGTCTCTAACACCTCTTGTAAGTGATGTGCATGTTCAGCTTCGCTTTTTGAATACACCAAAATATCATCGATAAACACGATGACTGACTTATCCAACATTGGCTTGCAAACCCAGTTCATGAGGTCCATGAAAGCCGCGGGTGCATTTGTAAGCCCAAATGACATCACGAGGAATTCGTAATGTCCATATCGCGTGCGGAAAGCCATCTTCGGCACATCTTCCTCCTTGACCTTTAATTGGTGATACCCCGATCTAAGGTCAATTTTTGAAAACCAGTTCGCACCTTGTAATTGGTCGAATAAATCATCTATCCTCGGAAGCGGGTATCGGTTCTTTACTGTGAGCTTGTTTAACTCCCGGTAATCGTTACACATGCGCATGCTTCCGTCCTTCTTTTTCACGAACAGTACCGGTGCGCCCCAAGGAGACACACTCGGCCTTATGAATCCTTTGTCAAGCAGGTCTTGAATTTGGGACATCAACTCTTGTAATTCCGACGGTACGAGTCGGTATGGTGCTTTAGCTACGGGTTTTGCGCCCGGAATCAATTCGATCCCGAACTCTACTTCCCGTTCAGGCGGTATCCACGGTAAATCATCCGGAAACACATCTTCATAGTCTCGTACTACCGGTATGTCTTCAATCTTCCGTGATCATTTCTCGGGCTATCATTATTGATGCTTTTGCGATTGACAGGACCGAATAAATCCATGTGCAAGCATTCAAGCTGCACAACAACTGTGTTGATCATCTTTGTCGGGTGTGATTTCTTTCTTTGTTTTCCTTTCTGGCACGAAACACAGACGTCTTGCAAGTGAAATTTTTTTACGGGAACACCATTTATTAACTCATTCTTCACCAGATGATTCATTTTCCTTAGGTGAATGTGACCCATCCGTCTGTGCCAAGAGATCGTTTCCTTTTCCGTGGCTTTGGAAACAAAACATGTTACTTGTGGAGATGTTGTGATTGCTTGGTTCATATCAAGGACATATAAATCATTAACCCTTGGTGCAGATAAGAGAACCCAGTTTTTCGGGATCTTGAAACCGGGCTTCAGCACATAACATCCATTAGCATCAAAGTGCACCGAAAACTTCTTATCACAGATTTGAGAAACACTCAGAAGATTGTGATCAACTTGTTGCACAAAGTTGATCTTATCAAAACTGACAACCCCGTTGGAAACCATCCATTAGCACCAGTAATATATCTGCCTTTATCTCCAGCAAAAGCAACATAACCTCCTCTAATAGATTTAACATCGTAGAGAAGTCTCATGTCGCCTGTAATGTGCCTGGATGCCCCACTATCAACAATCCAAAGACTACTTATAGTTCCTCCTGGAACACCCTGCACATGAACTCAAATGATCAGTTGGAGATGGGGACCCAAGCCTTCGTGGACTTGGGTCTTCCATTTTCATGGACAAAAGTTATTTCGACTTCGCGATGATTTGGAAATGGTGATGTTCCCCCTGAGTTTGTGGCCAATTTAGGTTTCCATATCTGTTGAGTTTTACCAGTTTGATTGTTTGAAATTTTAACTTCGTGATTATTTGAAGTTTTTGAATGTTTTGAAATTTATGGTTTAACTGAAACAGATTGTTTTTGTACCAGATGGGTTTTAAGAGATTTTTCAATTACCTTGATTTGCTTGCGTTTTTGTTTCTTCTCCCTTTCTTTCACAAGACGGGGATCTTGTTTTGGAGAAACAGATCGCTTTTGGCAATTTTGTTCACGGGGAACATCAACTTTTGCTTTAACTTATGAAGATACGGACAATTTCGAATTATATGTCCAATTTCACGACACTCGAAACATGACCTTCGTTCAACAAACCCCGAAGTATCATATTGATATCTCGTTGATGAACTTTGTGATTTCGAAGTACTTGGTCCTGAATTGTTTTGACCATCTCTTTGCAAAATTTTAACTTGCTTAACATAATCTATGTTAGATTTGTTTTCAAATGTTTCAATTTTATCAGTTCCCTTCGACTTAACAAAGTTCACCTTCTTGTTCTTTTTTTGGTTTTGTTCCTTTCGACCCTGAGTTGTCGATTTTCCCTTTGGTTTGGTGTGATTTTGCTGAAATTTCTCTGTTGGTAATTTTTTATTGTCATATTGTTTTCGAATTTCAGCTTTTGGAATCGGAGGACATTGTGTTACCACAACTAGTGAACTCGACTCTCCCAAAAACTTACTTGTCGAATCCTCAAAAACTTTACAGATTAAAGATTAATTGACATTTTTAATCGGAAATGTTTTGTTTGAATAAACTTTATCATCAGCAACTAGAATGTACAGCAAATTCACACTCTCAGACTCTTGGGCATAAGTGGACTCAACCTAAACAGTCTTAGCCGGTTTTGCGGGAGGATCAAATAGAATGTGATTCTCGAGAGGTATGTCCTCTTCTTTGATAACTGCTTCAGACTGTGCAGTGTCAGTATCATCAGATTCATCATCTGAAGAATCAACATCCTCAACAATGACTGGAGGATCCTGATTTTGTTCAGCAGTTGATAATTTCGTATCTGCTGACACATCCGAATCTGATGATGCTTCCTTTTTGTAACCAAGTCCTACTGCAAATTCCTCAACATTTAAAGGAATAGATGACTCAAATTGGGGTTTATCTTCCTCATCAGGCATAGCGGTATAATTGTGTTTGTAGGGTGGAGGACACTTCTTATATCCAATGCACGTGACATTCCTTTTCTCCATCTGTATGTCAATGATGTGATCCAGCACATACTTAGAGTTTGAGTAACTATTTAACCTAAGCTGGATCGCCTCATTTTCACACTTGACACAGGCCAACTCCTTTTGTGATTCCTCGAGCCTAGTGATGTAGTTATTTATAGCAGTTTGTTTTCTTGAAACTGTTTTTTCTAGCTCGGTTTTATCTTCCCTTAATGTGTCAATTACTTTCTTAAATTCTTTTTCATGATTTTTATGGAACAAGTTGGCCTCTGTGCATTTCGCGAGATCCACAATCAAACTTTGATTGTGGATAAATGTCACGTCAAACTTGCTTTGCAAATCATCATATTTGCTTTGCAAGTCAGACTATTTCCCAACCAAATCAACACAATTATTACATTTATCAGATTTAGATTCATTAACACATACCTGACTTGACGAACTGCCAACATTAGCCATAAAGGCTGAATGATAAGAAGACAAAGAATAAGCAGCTTGATCCACCAGAATAGATCTTCTGATATTTCCTGCTTTAGCTTCCCTTAAGAGCTCCTCAACATCTGCATCAATGGACTCCTGTGACACTTCATCCGTGTCGTCTTCTCCTGAACTTGATGTCTCCTCATCTGATGTAACACCTCGTAAAAACGCGACCAATATAATAAAGACACGTGTTATGGACTTTAAACGTGTAATAAATTGATCTTGAGGGACTAGAGTTGTCAAACAATGTAAATATGTGAATAAAGGGATCCAAAGTGTCGTCATGCCATTCTTGTGCCTCTGATTGACCTCACACGACTTTTGTATTCTTTAACGAATAAATAATCGAACTTAGAAAGTCGTTTGTGTTTAAAATAAGGATCTTGTGAAACATAGGGGTTAAAAGTGTCAACATGTTGAAAGTTACCTCTGAGTGACCTTTTAACGATCCCAAAAGCATTGTGATAATTTATTTTGATCCCAAGAATAACAAATGTTAAATTTGTGGAGTTTCGGAGTAAACAAGACTTTTCGGGTGATTATACAACTAACCGGGAGCTTAACGGAGTTAGTGAATGACCCAAGGTCCTTAAAAGTTAACTATGGGGGTCCAAAATGCAATAAATGAAAGTAAAACAAAGTTAAAATGGACCAAGGACTGAAAGTGCAAAGCTGGAAACAATTTTCCCGGTTTCGAAGGTCTACGCGGACCGCGTAAGACTCATTTACATCTTACGCGGGCCGCGTAAGACTCCTTTACATCTTACGCGGGCCGCCTAGAAGTGCCAGCGACAGAATTCTTGGACAGATGCATGTTCAGTCTGTTCCACCTCCTTAGATGCATGGTTTTCGAATTCAGGGACTGCTCCAATGGTATTTCATGCATAGGGGACACCTGGGATGATCAAGGAACACTTGTAGACTTGTGTAGAGCAATCTTGTGATGTTTTGATTCCTATATAATGACTTCTTGTAGTTCATGTGCTCATTTGCAAATATCATTCTCAAACACTCTCTGGAGCTCTCTGGACTTCAAGCAAGATTCCCTAAGTTTCATTTTCATGCTAAGTGCTTTTGTAAGTAATCTTAGCCTCTCTAATTCAAGTTTTAGAAGTTTAATGACCAAAAGTCAAACTTATCGTAATTAAGCTTTGACTTAGTGATTAATCACTAATGATCCAGTCATTAGTCAAATTAAATGTGGCTATAAGTTGGTAATTATGTAGGTAATAAACCCCTAAAAGGGCACCTACGGATTATCACCCTAACTTGGTCAAATGTCGGGTCAAACCTAATAATAAAAAGTCAACAGAATCAAGTTTTGCAAATAAATCCATAATTGACAATGTAGAAGTTATGGAACCTGTTTTAACATTAAAATAACTTGGTAATTAATGTAAGAACATGTTTAAACATGTTTAAACATGTTCAACCCGAGAATTCTGAGATTAGGCTTAGCTCGCAACCGAAAGTCGCAAAAGTTGACTTTTGCATTGACTTTTAGTTCTGACCCGAATTAAGTTGTTTTAGATATGCCTTAAGGTTCCTTTAGGACCATATTACATGTTATTATAACCCTCTGAGATTATACAACATAGGTCCTTAATAATCTGAATCGTTTGCATGTTTCCGTTAAACGCCTAAAATTAACCATTATGCCCTTTTTTATAATAAAATGAGATTTTTACAAATGTGAGTGGACAAAAACCTTTGTTACTAATTTATAAGCTTGTCCTAAAAATTTGACATCAGTTTGAGGTCTAAATTAGGAGTTATGCCCAATATGGTAATTTGAAAGCTTTTTATTAATTAAACGGCATATTTAGCAAAACGCCTATTTAAACCCAAATTTCGACACCAAACTTTCTACAAACTGATGTAATATTATAATTTGGGATTTTTGAAGATTTTTAATTATTTTTAAGCTGATCATAACATAGGGTTATTGCTTTAATTCGGTAATTGACTATTATACCCTTTTTGATAATAAAATGACTTTTACATAACATTTTGATACCAAATTTTTTGCTACTGATTTTATATGATAAATAAAATATTTTGAACTTTATAAACTGATCAAAAACTCAGATTCCCTATTATAACCCGAAAATCGCTTAAAACCGATTTTTACGCGTCTACAACGCATAGTATGGGTTAAAACTATTTTTACCATATAAAACTTAATACCTATTGATGTTCTAAGTAAATTTTTATTATTTTTATAAATGATAAATTTCACATACATGCAATACCCTACTGTTATGACTTGCAAAAATAAATATTTTTACTGATCATTTCAGACCAGAATCTTAGATTAATATCTAATCTCTTTTATAACCTATAAAATGACCAAAATACCCCTACGGGGCTTAATTTGAGTTTAAATCCGTTTTGGGCATAATGGAAGGTATCGTACTGATATCACAACATATTTAAGGCATATTAACTTGTGAAACCTGTATATGACTCTTTTGGTTACCCGTTATGCATTATTCGCGTTCGGTACGGTTTATGTAACTAGTTTGCATAAATTAACCGAAACGGGTCAAACCTTATCATTTTTACCTCAAAATCCATAATGTGTTTAGTTTACCCATATTATACAAGTCTACAAACTTGTCGGGTCTAAGTCACATTCTAATCCATTCTTCGCTTAATCTTGCGTTTTAAACCGTAAACCTTTCTTTAAAAACTAACCGGTCTAAGTTTAAGCTTAAGTAAGACCCGTTAGGAATCTAATAGGTTAATAAAACCTTCGTTCCAGATTTAGGAGTCCAGTAAAAGATATCTGCACTTGCTGATTGTATACGGTTGAGATAAAATGCATAATTTGCTCAGGTAAATACTTTTAACTTATTTTCCCTTATACGGGCTTGGGGTACGGTATATAAAATACCGCTTGGTCGGGTATTGAATTTTTAATCATATGAAGGTTAAATCATTAAGATAACCCATTTAAACTGTTTTATTTGTTATAAACCTTTAAGGGGTTAATAACCATGTCTTGGATATCCTCGGCTCATTCATTGAAATGGCCACGACTTAAGCACGGGTGTAGGCATACACCTGCCGGTGCGTATGTAAAATTAATAAACCCACATGTTCGAGAATAACTCGCCGTGGGTTATATTATGTGGTGTGTCAATTAATCTTTAACCCGGTATTCAGCCCGGGCAACTGAACGTATAATAAACATATAATTCTTTTACCAGTTTATGTTTAAATAATTATCCCAAGTTATAAAGGATTTATTTGTGCCATGTGCATTCAAAAAATTTTTCTTAAACACTTTTCAAAAGAGTCAGTTAATTGTATTTACCAGTGTAAACTGACGTATTTTCCAAAAGGTTAAGTGCAGGTACTAAACGGAATAGGCTGATTACTCCTGAGTGACTTAAATAAAGACTTATGCAAGCTTTGTCACTTGAAAATCTGTTGAACAATGTTATCTTTTATTTGATCCGCATGTGGATCCTTTACATTCCGTTTGTAATACTTTATGTTACTTTCATTCGGTTTCTAATATATTTTACTTTTAGACTTCCGCTGTGCATTGAACTGTGAATATTGACTATGATGATATCAACTACGTCACGATAATCCCCACCGGGCCCACCGGTAATATGTGGAAATATCTGGGTGTGACAGGTTGGTATCAGAGCCAACATTGAGTGAATTAAACACTAGCCTTTTGTGTTTAATCTCAATGACACAGTTGCACATTCCTTGACTTCCGAGTCTAGGCAACAGGACTTAGGACTAATCCTAATCTTTTATTTGTCCTTTATTGTTTTCTTGGTTGTTTCCTTTGTTTGTTTGACAGGAACAGAAGATGCCACCACGTTGTAACACCCCGAAAACGGGTTTGGTAATTAAACCCCGTTAACACTAAAGAACGGGTAAAATGCCGTTAGCGGTAAAAATCAACCTGGTAAATGTTAGGAATTAAATAAAGAAGCCTAATATTAATAAAAGAGAATAAAATCTTTTGGAAGAAATAAAGTTCGTAAGAGGCCCGAGTTAACGGGACTTAAAGTGAAACGGGTTATGACTACCCCGAACTCACTAAGTTAAACTAGGAAAGTTTAACCTAGTTAACAAGACAAAATATTGTTGAAAATAAGTAGGTTGTAGCCTACTTACTAATTAACAAAACTTGAGGGGCCAAAAGTGGGATAACCTAAAAGATTAATTATTAAAATCAAAAACAAAACACACACACACACCCAGTGTGTTCGTGAACGACCAGGAGAAGGGCTCCAAGGAGCCAAAACCCTAACTCAATCCAATTTATCAAATTGAAGGTCAATTTCAGTCTTAAATCAATGCATGAACACGGATTAATGATCACCCGAGCTAGGGGATCATAAGGTATGTAAAAATTTGAGGATTTGTGAAGTTGTAAAATTTGAGTAATCATCATAATCGCGAATTATGTATGGATTAGAGAGGCTATGGCTAAATTAGTGTTGTATAATTGCTTAGAAACAAAACCCTAAGTGAAAAGTTTACATAGGTTGCTATGATTTGAATAATTTGATGATTTGCTACACTTAGACAAGTGGGTTTTGATTATGTAGTGAAGATGATGATATACACATGTTTAAAATCATCATATTGGATAGTAGAAGCAAAGTACTTGAACAAATTGTAAGATTGAGTGTATGCTCATACAAGAATTGAAAGGGGTTTTTAAATGTTATGATGAAATCGGTAATTTCATCCATGTAAATATATGTATGTAAATATGTTATACACTAGTTCATAAGAAGAACTTGATTAGATAAGGTGTTTGAATGAATGCTAGTTGTATAATGAAATGGGTCTCACTAATAGAAGGGAACCCTTAGTTCTTGTGAAAATGAATATATAAGTTAGATTTAGTAATCACTTGAATTAGTTGAAGTATTGGAAATATATGGAACTGGGTTAAAAGATTTGTTAAACGGTGGCTTAAAATAACGCCTACCGGGTGATTTGAGAAATGCCAAAACTAGTTGATAAACTTGAATGTGCATTTTATATACTAATAGGCAATTGACTTTTAAAAAGTCAAACCGACCATTAATAAGATCGAATGATAATTTTGACAGAAAATACGTAAGATGGAATAGTCGTGACTGACAATGACTAAACTAACCATCTTATGAAATATGATGATAGTTTGACGCCTAACAAGCTAGGTGAAAGCTTGTGGATGAAGCGTGTCAAACGGAGCACGTACGGAAAGAAAAAGCGTGGTATGGATTCAAGGTAAGTGAAACTTACACACTTATGTAGAATACTTGTTTATTTTATGCGTTATAAATGCGATAACGGTAATATCGAAAATAAGGATTTGGTAATAAAATCCGGGATGGGATGGAGGTATGAATTGGAAATCAAAAACCATGTTTTTGATTAAATAGGTAACGTTGGGCATATAGGCCAAACAGGTCGAATGGTGGTGATAACACCATTTGACAATATCGACTAATGTGGTTGTCAAGTCTTATGTTAACAGGAGCGATTAGCAAATCGGATAATTGCGTCACCTTAGATTGTGTGACAATTAAAGCGAGGTATAAATCGGATCTATTTGTTGACCCGGGCCAGGTACGCTTATATGAATTTATAGTTATAGTGCAAGTAAGGTCGAATGTTTAATGAAGTCTTTCATCGCAAAAATGAAGGATTAAAAATGCCCATAAAGCACTTGATGGGTAAACCGGGTAAAACAACCCTTAGAGGTTGTTTAGAAACTATTACTATGATTTTATAACCATTACATGCGTATAAAAAATTTGAAGGCATAAACTTTCAAGGGTTGAATTACCTAAATGTGTCTTGCCGAAAAACGACACATCCGAGTGGTAAAAATTCGGAATAAATAGTCTATTACTTTAAATCCACCACAATCTTTATTGTGGTGGAAGACCAATCAATATGAACGGGTAAAATTATGAGGCATACGAGAAATGGGCGTGATTTATGCTTAAAAAGGACATAAATACCCTTAATGGGTCAAAATAAGATTTTCAACAAAAACGGGTCAATAATGCGTAGAAACCAGTGTTCGGAACCTAACATGATAGACAATGTTGGAATTAAAGGATTCATGATGAATGGGGGATCAAACAAACATGTTTGTATGATAAATACACAAACGGGTCAAAATGTTGATTTTGAATGATAAGTCGATTGCTTAAAATTTTGGAATTTTATTAGTTTGAATGTTAAACTTTAACTCCATATGATGGAGAATTTAATTACGAACGCGTAGGAAAAAGAATCGCGTAAAACGAACATCTAGATCAAAAGATATGCATGTTTTTGTGATGTATAAGTTGGAAATTTTGAGTTGGGAATCTGCAGCTTCAATACAAAACACATTCTGTCGAAAGAGGGCCGTGGCGTCGCGCGACGCCCAAGGGGAAACACCGTCGCGCGACGCCCAAGGGGAAACACCGTCGCGCGCCGCGACGGGGTAAAAGCTTGAAAATTTTGTTTAATTGGTTTGTTTGACCCATTTACCTTGTTGTGCTTGTTATTTAACTATCAAAACTACCGCATGGGTATCAATACCCGATACCTCCTCAACCTCTGATTCAGCAGCAGCCACCGCAGATCTAACCACCGCAGCAGGAGGAGATCCTACAGAGGTTGAACCATGTGGAGCATGAGGTTCAAGAAGAGCGTAGGAACCACCGGGGATTTTTGAAGGGTTTGGCAAATTTAATCAAGGGGAAGAACAAAAGGGATCATTAAAATTCCTTATTTGTTTGTTTTGTAATTCTTTAATTTTAAACTGAGTCCCTGCTTGGACATCTATTTATGTACCTAGTCCCTGCGAGGACTTGTGTTTTCAGTATTAGCCCCTGCGTGGGCAAGTTATTTCTGTTAAAGTCCCGTTTAGGGCAATTATGTACTCTTTTAAATTTTAGTGGGATGTTTGAATTTAAAATTTCATTTTTGTCAATATATGCTTGATTATAAAATATGAAATAAATTAAAAATATCATTCCTTTTATAAGATCTGCCATTATATTAAAAAAAACAAAAATCTTAAAGGCAAAACCTAGCCCATGTGTCATTTTAAGACAGGGCCATGATGGTAGTTCCTTATTAAGATTCAGATCCTTGTTAACATCTGAAAACATGTTAACATTCCTGGCAAATGTGATTTGATAAAATCACATAAGTCATCCTTATATTGGATTCTTTCAAATCCTTTCCTTATTTATTAATTAAACATCCATTAGTGATGTAATGCCTACGGGCCATAATCATTGTCATATAAGACAAAAGACAGTTGTAGTCTACGACTCCCTGTCAAGAAAAGGTAATGAACTACGTTCAAACCTAAATGCCTTGATTCTAAAAAATCATGGCTTATGAATTTAAGATTGTCCTTGTGACTAGGCCTTTTGTATGCCACCTAATTGTCCTTAATAATTTATAATCAGGATAAAATATAATAAAAATTTAAATAAATTAAATTAACCAATATTGTTTATAATTACCATGGTTAATAAATTGCCATTAAATACAATTTCGTATTAGACTACTGAATAAATCATTATCATTATTTTATGTAGCAATCAAGCTACATGGCAGAGTCTGAAGAAGTCAACAGTTACCCTCGGGAAAATCATGATACTACTAGGAACGTAACCGGTGCGGAACTTCAAGCATTAATTATTAATGTTGTTACCAAAGCCATGGATAGGCAATTTAATGAATCAAGCGGGACTCGAAGCAAGACCCTATCTGCACCTCATTCTAAATCTCACCCTAAGACTCACTCTGAGGCTCATAGCAAGCCACCATCTAAAACTCATGAGTTAAAGAAGGATGATGACCGACACTCCTCAAATCAGCATAGTATTCCATCTAAGAAGATTGTATTTGATAAGGAGCCACGAGCAAAAACTTGTTCTTATAAGTATTTTGTCTCCTGCAAGCCCAGGGATTTCACTGGGGAAAAAGGAGCCATCGATTGCATGACGTGGCTAGACGAGATGGATATGGTAGTTGATATTAGTGGATGCGTAGAGCGAGATATTGTGAAGTATGTGTCACAATCTTTCAAAGGTGAAGCTCTAGCTTGGTGGAGGTCTTTGATCCAAGCTACTGGAAAGATCCCGTTGTACAATCTGAAGTGGGATCAGTTTGTTGCTCTTATTAAGGAAAATTACTGTCCTCAACATGAATTTGAGAAGATCGAGACTGACTTTCTGACATTGGTTATGAAAATTTAGACTGTCAGGCATACCTCACGAGTTTTAACACGATGTCTCGATTGGTTCCATACTTGGTGACACCGGAACCAAAACGTATAGCCCGTTTCATTGGGGGTTTAGCCCCGGAGATCAAAGCAAGTGTGAAAGCGTCTCGACCTATTACTTTCAGGTCTATAGCTGATTTGTCATTATCTCTTACCCTTAATGCGGTCAGGCAGAGATCGCTTAGGAATTCTGATGAAGGGAAGAGAAAGCGTGAGAATGATAACTCGCACCATTCGGATAAGAAGCGTAAAGGGAACTCGGATCACAAAAAGAGTTCAGGATTTAAGAAAGATGACCAACAGTCGGGTGAAAAACCCAAATGCAAAACCTGCAAGAAGCGTCATCTGGGAAAGTGTAGGTATGAATCCAAATCCAAATCCCAATCGCATCCTAGGGCTTGTGGGATTTGTAAGTCAAGTGAGCATAAGACATTGGACTGTAAGAATATAAAGGATGCGACTTGTTACAACTGTAACGAGAAGGGGCATATCAAGTCTAACTTCCCAAAGTATGCCAAGAAACCTGAAGAAGGTAAGAAGACCAATGCTAGGGTCTTCCAAATGAATGCACAGGAAGCCATCCACAATGACAACGTTATAACAGGTACATTTCTTATCAATGATGTTTATGTAAGGGTATTATTTGATTCGGGTGCAGATAAGTCGTTTGTTGATAATAAGTTTTGTAAGTTGTTAAATCTGCCTGTTAAAACCTTAAGCATAAAATATGAAGTAGAACTGGCCGACGGTACCATAGAAACTGCTTCAACTGTGTTAGATGGATGTTTTATATCCATTAGGAACCACTCCTTCCCCTTATCTTTGCTTCCTTTGAAATTAGCTGGTTTCGACATAGTGATAGGCATGGATTGGTTATCTCATAACCAGGCCCAGATTGTTTGTGTCAAGAAACAAGTGGTTATCAAGACTCCGTATGGTGAGCCACTTACCATACAAGGAGATACTCAGTTTGGGCTGCCTAAGCAAGTGTCTATGCTTAAGGCGTCAAGGTGTATGAAGAAGGGTTGTGTCATCTACATGGCACAAGTAACTATTGATGAACCAAAGCTAAATATTAAAGGTATCCCTGTTATTTCTGAATATCCAGAAGTATTCCCTGAAGAACTACCTGGTTTACCCCCAGATAGGCAAGTGGAGTTCAGAATTGATATCATACCTGGAGCAGCAACTGTTGCAAGAGTACCTTATCGGCTGGTGCCAACTGAAATGAAATAATTGAGAACTTAGATAGATGATTTGTTGGCCAAAGGTTTTATTAGACCCAGTGTAACACCTCGGAAATTTATGTCAAGTAAAATAAAGACACGTGTCATGTTATGCAAACGTGTTATAAATACGGATCCAGATAAAGATGTACGGTAGGATTTAAACGCCGACATGTTAATTTATACTTCTGAGTGGCCCATTATTAAATCCTTAACCGGGATATAATTTATCAACATCTGAATTTTTATATATAAATCTGGCCATCCTTAAATATAAAATTGGTTGCAACTTTAGACATAGACCCAATGTGAGATTTCTTGGTAATTCCGTCAATTTAAACTTCCCACAAGAGTACAAGATGTGTAAGTGCATGCCTAGGCATGCAATGGCTGAAAACATGGTCCCTATTCTGAATAAAGTGCATGAGATTCGGAGATGTAGAGGTTGCATGGTCAAAGCCTGAATAAAAACAAATTTTTATCCTCTGGTGAAGGCTTACGGACCGTAAAGGTCTGAGCCTTACGGTCCGTAAGGTAATGGAGCTGGGCAATGTCTTGAAAGTTGGTTACGGACCGCAAAGACAATATCCTACGGTCCGTAAGAGAAGCTTACGGTCCGTAAGGCTATGAAGCTTACGGTCTGTAAGGCATGCATCTGGGCGAATTTTTGGACAGCTGCCTGTATAACCGGTTGCACCGACTTATATGGGTGGTTTTCGAATCCAGGGGCTCCTATATCTGGTTTTTAGCATTATAGGACACCAGGGGACATCTTGTAACCTTCCTAGACTATGTTGGCATGATCTTGAGCTCCCTAGTTCACTATAAAAGAAGATGGAAGTTGCAACATTTTGGCACTTGCACTTGCAACATTCACAACTGATTTCTGGAGCTCTCTTATCAGCAAGCCATCTTCCTAGTGGTCCCTAATCATCATTAGGACATTTGTAAGTAGCCTTAACCCTTTCTAATCTAGTTTAGCTTAGTTAATTAACTAAAAGTCAAACCATCGTAATTAAAGTTTGACTTCATGATTAATTAATAATTACTCAGTCTAATCACGAATTAAAAATACCTTTAAGTAGGTAATTAAGTGGGTAACAAACCCTTAAAAGGGTATTTCCAGATTCCCACTCTAACTATGTTAATTGTCGAGTCAAAGCTTACTGTAAAAAGTCAACAAAATATGTATTTTCAAATTTAAGCATAATTAGCAATGTAGGATACTTGCAACCTGTTTGAACATTGATATAACTTGGTAAATAATGTAAGAACATGTCCGAACATGTTCAACTCGACAATTTTCAGTTTAGGCTCGGTTTGGACCCGAAAGTCGCATAGTTTGACCTATGCTTTGACTTTCAGTTCTGACCCATTTAAGCATTGTTTAGAAATGCCTTAGAGCCTTAATTGGACCAGGTTTCATATTAGTGTAACCCCCTGAGGTCACACAACTTGGTTCATTAGTTATCCAATTCATATGCATGTTTCCGATTAATGCTTAAATATTGACTATTATGCCCTTTTGACTATAAAACATGATTTTTGAAAAAGTGAAAGAGTAGAAACCTTAGTTGCTGATTTATAAACTTGCACCTAAAATTTGACATCAGTTTGAAGTCTAGATTAAGAGATATGCTCATTAGCGTAATTCGAAAGCTTTATGTTAAGTAAACGGCATAATTAGCATATAACCTATCGAAACCCACTTTTTAATACCAATATTTTTACCTACTGATGTATTATAATATTTTGGGATTTTTGAAGATTTTTATTTAATTTTTTGGCTAAGCCTAACATAGGTCTCTAAGCTTAATTCGGTTATGACGATTTTACCCTTTTAAGCTACAAAATGAGTTTTACAAAACCTTTTGATGTCAAACCTTTTCCTACTGATCTAATATGTTAAATACAGTATTTTGAGCCTTCTGAAATTGTAAAAATACCAGCTTTCTTTTAAAAACCCGGAAATGGCTCCAAATCGCCTTTTTAAGCATTTTGAACACATAGTATGTGCTAAAACCATATTAAACATTTAAGGTTGATACCTACTGATGTTTTTAGTATATTTTTATATAATAACAGTAAATAAAAGTTTTTAAACTCAGGTTTACAGTTTTGACCTTTTTAGCCCTTGTGAAATTACCAAAATACCCCTAAGTTGCATAGTTTGGATTTTAAATGATAAGTTTCACACATAGGTCATACCCTACTGATATAAATTTTTAAATTAAGTAAATTTACTGTATAAACCAGACCTGTAACTCAGATTATCAATTCAACTCTTTTATAATCTTTTAAATGACCAAAATGCCCTTATAAGGCATAATTTGAGTTTAAATTCGTTTGGGGCATAATAGAAGGTATCTTACTGATATTATAACATATTTAAGGCATATTAACTCAGGGAACTTGCATATGACTCTTATGGTTACCCGTGACGCCCTTTTCACGTTCGGTTCAGTTTGTGTAACTAGTTTGCATAAATTGACCGAAACGGGTCAAACCTTATCATTTTTTTTCTCAAAATCCAGAATGTGTTTAGCATACCCATAGTATACAAGTCTTTGAACTTGTTGGGCCTAAATCACATTCCGTCCGGTCTTCGCTTAATCGTGCATTTGAACCGTATCTTCCTTTAGAACTAATCGGTCTAAGCTTAAGCTTAAATAAAGACCCGTTAGAAATCTAATAGGTTATTATAAACCTTTGTTCCAGAATAAAAGAACCAGTAAATGCTACCTTCACTCGCTAATTGTGATTTATACTTACAAAGGTAAATACTTTTAATTTATTTTCCCTATACGGGCTTGGGGTACGGTATATAAAATACCGCTTGGTCCGGCATTGAATCTTTAATTGAATAGAGGTTAAATTATTGATATGCTATGTTTTGAATGTGTTTTGTTTGCTTAAAGCCTTTGGGGGGTTAAGGACCATGTCTCGGATATCCTTGGCATCATCTTACGAGATGGCCACGACCTGAGCACGGGGTGTAGGCGTACACCTTTCAGTGCATAACTCAATATTGTGGTGTGTCTATTAATCTTTAACCCGGTCTACGGATCGGGCTACTGAACGTATAAGTAACATGTAAATCCCTTACAAGATTATATTCAAATAATTATCCCAAGTTATAAAATGTTTTGTGCCACGTGCATTCAAATAAGTTTTCAACCCTTTTCAAAATGAGTCAGTTAAATTGTATTTACCAGTGTAAACTGACGTATTTTTCCAAAAAGGTTAAGTGCAGGTACTATTCGTACTAGGCTGGCTGTCTTCTAAGCGTCTACAATAAGTCTCGCAAGCTTGGATGTCAATAAAGCTGTTGAACAATATCTTCTTTTATTTGATCCGCCTGTGGATCCGTTTCAACTATTCGTAATATTTAATATTACACTTTATCAAAGTTGAAATGAATCTATCTTTGCTTCCGCTGTGCATTTATATATTGTGTTGTTTGACTTATGATGATATCAACTACGTCACGATACTCCCCACCGGGCCCACCGGTGACGCGTGGAAATTCGGGGTGTGACAGGTTGGTATCAGAGCCAACGCTGAGTGAATTAAACACTAGCCTTTTGTGTTTAATCTCAGTTACACAAATTGCACTTTCCTTGATCCTCGAGTCTAGACAAATAACATAGGACAAATTCTGTTTTGTTTTATATTTTGTCTTTCATTATATGTATATGCTTGTTGTTATCATTATTAATTATTGACAGGTTCAAGATGCCACCCAGAATGAGAGGTAGAGGAAGTGGCAAGGGAACTTTCCATGCCCCTAACGACCATGAAGCCGGACCATCGCACCGGCGAACTCCGTCTATGAACTTAGGTACAAGTCCCCAAGAACCTTGGAGGACGTATATTGAACCTGGAAGGCGATCTGTCTCCCTAAGCTCCTCACCATCATATCTTCATTCATTTGGGCCCCATTCTGAAAATGAGCCCAACAACCCACAACCTTCCTTCATACCACTACAATGCTCAAACTCTCACCATTCTTTTGGTGACCCAACACCCGCCTTCCAGAGCCGGTTCAACCCGGCTAACTACATCCAAGAGCCAATGGGTTTTAACCCATTGGGCCCCGAAGACCATTTCCCTGAAGCTCAGGGAATGGACATGGAGGAGGATCCGGAGCCTGCAGAACCACAAACCGGAACCCCAAACCATCCCATTGAGATCTCCGATGGGTCTTCATTTCATGGGTCACCTTACCGCGGCCCAGATAGCTATCAGCAGCGATTCAACCGAATCGATTGGTACTTTACACCTCCGTACCACTACCCGCCCCAGCAGCAACAACAGCAGCAACAGGATCCTTCCGAGGATTCTCGTTTTGTGGCGGTTACACCACCACCACCACCACCGGTTCAGCAACCGCCTCCGAAACCACCGAGATGGAGAAGAGGATCAAACGTGCGAATGTCCGCGCGAGGAGGAGTGCATATCAGCACCCCTCAACCCTCAAGTGGCAGCCACTACCCGCCACTTTACGAAGACCCGTAGACGGGAGGACCCTCAAACCCCGTCTCCGAGGTAGATTCGGCACCTGTAGCGCCACCACCATTGGGTTTTGACAACCCAATCCCTGCATACGCCGGTTCAGCGGCGTATAACCCATTTGAGCTACCAGGTTACACCAACTACAATTATGCCAATGTGGACCCGTATCAGGAGGCATGGAACTACAACACTCTCCACCCCGAAGGACCTTATGGAACTTCTTGGGGAACTGGATACCCACCTTATGGGTATCATCAGCAGCCACCTCCTCAACCTCCGTTATATCAACAACCTCCGCAACTGCCAGTAATATCACCACAGCAGCATCAAGAGATTCTGTAAAATTTTAGAGAGGTGCGACATGAAATGCGGGAAGACCGAAGGTATAACCATGGGATGTTCAAGAAAATGGTGAACCTGATCAAGGGAAAAAGCAAGAAGGACCGTTAAATCCTTCATTTTATTGTTATTTTATTTAGTTGTAATCAAGTCCCTGCGTGGACTTTTGTTTCTGTATTCCGCCCCTGCGTGGCCATGTTATTTGTTTCGCCCCTGCGTGGGCATGTTATTCTGTAGAAGTTCCGTTTAGGGCAAAAATGTACTTGGTTGAAATTTTAATGAGATGTTTAATTTAAATTTCCATTTTATATGTTATTAATTATCTGCATGAGCATGAAACATAAAATAAATGAAAATAAAACTTTTATATTAAAAAGATCTACCATTATAATTAAATTGCAAAATCTAAAAAGGGCAAGACCTAGCCATATGTCACTTTAAGACAGGGCCAAGATAGTAGTCCCATAATTAGATTCAGATCCACATTAACATCTCAATTTAGGACTGTTCTGCGTTACTTATTAAAAGAATCTTAGAGGTAAAACCTAGCCTATATATCATTGCAGACATGGCCAAGATGGTAGAACCTACATAAAAGATTCCAATTCTTGTTAACATCTGAAGGAATGTTAACATTCATGACAAACTGGGATATGATAAAATCACATAAGTCATCCTTTAATTGGGTTAATTTAAAATCTCTTAATTATATAACCATCCCTTAAGGATGAAGTGCCTATGGGCTATAATTAACGTCCTTTGGGACTAAAGACAGTGGTAGCCTACAACTCCCTGTCAAGAAAAAGGTAATGAACTTTGATTCAAACCTAAATGCCTCGATTCCATGAAATCTGAGCTTGTAAAATTTTAACTCGTCTGCGTGACTAGGCCTTTGGTGCTATTATTAACTTGTAATTTAGGATTATGATAAAGATCCTGAACAATTATATATTTAATAAATTAACTAAATTGTGTATTAAAAACATGGTTAATAAATCGTTTAAGAACGATAGTACAGTATGGGCTTCTAAATAAACGTTGCCCTTATTTTCTTTTTGTAGCAACTAAGACTACATGGCTGACTCGGACGAGATAAACAGTCGTCCAGTGGAAAACCCTGAAAATGATAAAATACTAGTGACTGGTGCGGAGTTACAAGTATTAGTAGAAAATGCGGTTAATAAAGCCATCGAGAGGCAATATAGTGAATCAAGCGGGACTTGAAGTAGGACCCGATCCGCACCACATTCCAAACCGAAGACACACTCGGAGGCTCATAGCAAACCGCCCTCTAAGAAGGATGAACCTAAGAAGGATGAGCCCAAGAAGGATGATGATCGACATTCATCTAATCACGACAGTGTTCCCTCAAAAAGGATGGTGTTTGATGCCAAACCACATACCAAATCTTGTACTTACAAGTACTTTGTTTCTTGCAAGCCCCGGGACTTCACCGGGGAGAAAGGAGCAATAGATTGTATGACTTGGTTGGATGAAATGGACACGGTTGTAAACATCAGCGGTTGTGCTAAAAGGGACGTAGTAAAATATGTATCCCAATCATTTAAGGGAGAGGCACTGGCATGGTGGAAGTCTCTCATTCAGGCTGCCAGAAAGATCCTACTCTACAACTTATCATGGGATCAGTTCGTTGCTCTCATTAAGGAGAATTATTGCCCGCAGCACAAAGTTGAAAGAATCGAGTCAGATTTCTTATCATTGGTGATGAAGAATCTAGATTGTCAGGCATACCTCACCAGTTTTAATACCCTATCTCGGTTGGTTCTGTATCTGGTCACCCCGGAACCCAAAAGGATTGCTCGCTTCATCGGGGGTTTAGCCCCAGAAATTAAAGCTAGTGTTAAGGCATCAAGGCCTGCAACCTTCAGATCAGCAGCTGATCTATCTCTATCTCTTACCTTGGACGTAGTCAGGTTGAGATCGCTCAGGAATTCAGACGAAAGTAAGAGGAAGCGTGAGGATGATACCTCACGAAGGTCAGATAAGAAACACAAGGGAAGTAACGACCACACTTTTGGAAGAGTTTCCAACAATCTTTGGGCACACGTTTGAACTTTAGTACGGCTTACCATCCTCAGACTGACGGTCAGAGTGAGCGTACTATTTAAACATTGGAGGACATGCTACGTGCATGTGCTATCGAATTGGAAGGTAGCTGGGATAAGAACCTACCATTTATCGAATTCTCCTACAACAATAGCTAACATACCAGCATAAAGGCTGCGCCTTTTGAGGCATTATACGGTAGAAAGTGTAGATCGCCAGTTTGTTAGGCGGAAGTTGGAGAAGTCCAGTTATCAGGACCAGAGATCGTATTCGAAACGACGGACAAGATTGTCCAGATTCGTAACAATCTCCAAGCTGCCCGGAATAGGCAGAAGAGTTACGCGGATCCAAGTCGTAAGGATTTTCACTTCGAAGTGGGTGAAAAAGTCCTACTTAAAGTGTCACCCTGGAAAGGAGTGATGCGGTTTGGTAAGAAAGGCAAACTAAGCCCGAGATACATAGGACCTTTTGAGGTTATCGAACGTGTCGGGTCAGTTGCCTATAAGTTGAACTTACCAGAAGAGCTCAGTGGAATTCACAACGTGTTCCACATCTGCAATCTAAAGAAATGTTCCGCTGACGAATCACATGTCATGCCGCATACAGATGTGCATATTGACGAGAGCTTGAAATTCGTGGAAAAACCTGTGTCGATTGAAGATCGACAGGTAAGAAAGCTTCGGAGAAAGCATATACCTTTTGTTAAGGTCAAATGGGATGCCCGTAGAGGTCCCGATTTCACGTGGGAGGTCGAATCCACGATGAAGGAAAAGTACCCTTACTTGTTTCAGTAAATCTCGGGTCGAGATTTATTTTAAGGGGGTGAGGATGTAACACCTCGAAAATTTCGGGTTCAATAATAAAAAGACACGTGTCATGTAAGACAAAACGCGTTGAAAGCCCGAATTTAATAAAGATGTTTCGGTAGGATTTAAAATGACGTCATGTTAAACTGTTACCTCTGAACGACCTCAATTATAAATCCCAAGACCCGATTAAATGTTTTACACATCTTTCATACCCTTAATTCAGAATTTGGTTTACAATAATAGAATTGAAAAGCATGATTTGATTCCACAAAGTGAATTGAATGGTAAACCGAGATATACGGGTCTTGCTTTTGCATCCAAAACAAACATATCATTATGGTGGGGTTTGATACTGTGCAAGACCGTTTTGGGAGGTCCATGAGTGTTGATATAGGTCCCAAAGTCGGAATAATTGGTTACCTTTACGAAACTTCAACAATCAACAACAAATCTTGTCTCAGAAAGGGGTAGCGCACCGCTACATGTGTAGCGTAACGGTGCACTACCGTTAAGTCAACAGGCCCTATATTGCGGGCTAGCGCACCGCTACATCTGTAGCGTAACGGTGCGCTAGCCAGTGCCAGCGACCAGAAAACGGGCTGTTGGCTGTTGTACGCGATTGTGACCGTTTGCACCGGTTTTTATCAGTTATAAACGACCCCCTAAACTATCCTAGAGCACTAGGACAAGTGTTGAATGGTTGTGGATGGTCCTAGAGTTAGTTGTCAACTTGTTGTGGTGTATGAACAAGTATAAAAGGCCTTCAAGTGCAACATTCTTTCACACACATTCTCTGCATTGTTGGAGTGATTCTGGAGCTCAAAGGTGCTTCCTAGTGATCATATCTCGTGCATAGGACCTCAGTAAGTATTCTAATCTTTCCCTAATTGCTTTTAGCTTAGTTAATTAGCTAAAAGTCAAACCGTCGTAATTACGGTTTGACTTCGAGATTAGTCACTAATGACTCAGTCTTATCTCGAATTAAAAGTAGTTTTAGAATGGTATTTATGTGGGAAATAAAACCCCAAAAAGGGTTTCCCCTGATCACCATCCTAAGCAGGTTAAATGTCGGGTCAAACATTTACTTAAAAAGTCAACATATTGCTTAAAATGTCATTTATGCATAATTAGTTATCTAGAACATTTGTAACCTGTTTGATTATTGTTATAACTTAGTAATTAGTGTAATAACATGTTCAAACCTGTTCAACCCGACTATTTCCTGTTTAGACCCGGTTCGGAACCGAAAGTCACATAGTTTGACTTTTCGGTTGACTTTCAGTTCTGACCCGTTTAGGCATATTTTAGAAATGCCTCAGAGCTTAAATTGGATTAGGATACATGTTAGAACAACCCTCTGTGACCATACACTTTGGTTCGCTAGTTATCCAATTAATATGCAAGTTTCCGTTATATGCTCATACGTGGACCGTTATGCCCTTATTACCTTAAATCATGATTTGTGAAAATGTAAAAGTGTAGAAACCTTAGTTACTGATATAAAGACTTGTTTGCAAAGTTTGACATCATTTTGACTTGTAGATTAAGAGTTATGCTCATTGTCGCTAAATTAAGGCTTTATGTTAACAACATGGCGTAATTAGCGTAAAGCCTAGTTAAACATACTTTTTGATATCAAATCTTTTACCCACTGATGTTATATATTATTTTGGGATTTTTAAATATTTTTAATTAATTTTAGGCTGAGCATAACTAGTAGTCGTAGGCTTAATCCGGTAATTGTCGGTTTTGCCCTTACGGGCCATAAAATGAGATTTACACATCTAAACGATTCCAAACCTTTTGCTACTGATTAGTTATGATAAATAAATTATGTTAAGCCTTCTGGAAATATAAAAATATCAGATTTAAGTATCGAACCCGGTAATGGCCTTTAATCGCCATAATTAGCGTTTTTAACGCATAGTATGTCTTAGAATCATATTGGACATACCCGGGTTGATACCTACTGATATATGAGGCTAATTATGATAATTTAACAGTAAGCAAAGGTTGATAAACTCAGACTTAGTTTTTGAGCTTTTCGGCTTATGTGAAATTACCAAAATACCCCTATGGGGCATAGTTGGTTAAATATGATAAATTTCACACATATGCCTTAGCCTACTGATATAACACATCAAAATGAGTATGTTTGCTGTTTACATCAGACCTGTAACTCAGCTTAACACATAAACACTTTTACAAACTTTAAAATGACCAAACTACCCCTACGGGGCATAGTTGGTGTTTAAATTAGTTCGGGGCATAACGAAAGACATCCTACTGATGTTACAACATATTTGAAGCATATTAACTTAGGAAACCTGTATATGGCTCTTACGGATACCCGTTACGCATATTACGCGTTCGGCTCGGTTTATGTAACAAGATTACATAAATTAGCCGAAACGGGTCAAACCTTATCGGTTTTATCTCAAAATCCAGAATGTGAATAATAAACCCATATTAAACAAGTCTTCAAACTTGTCGGGTCAGAATCACATTCTATCCGGTCTTCGCTTAATCGTGCGTACGAACCGTATCTTCGAAACTAGCCGGTCTAAGCTTAAGCATAATTAAAGACCCGCTAGGATTCTAATAGGTTATATTTAACCTTCGTTCCAGATTAGGAGAAACAGTAAAAGCTACTTGCTATTTGACTATTGTGACTATACTTTGCATCAAGGTAAATACTTTTAACTTATTTTCCCTATACGGGCTTGGGTTACGGTACATAGCGTACCGCTTGATCGGGCATCAAATCTTCCATCGCTTAGGTGGTTAATTGAATAATTTGATCGACTCGTTTAAACAGTATTGTTTACTTTACAGCCTTTGGGGGGTTAATGACCATGTCCCTGATATCCTTGGCATTATCTTACGAGATAGCCACGACCTGAGCACGGGGTGTAGGCGTACACCTGTCAGTGTATAACTCTAGAATTGTGGTGTGTCTATTGATTCTTAACCCGGATACGCTCCGGGCTACTGAACGCGTAAGTAACATGTAAATCGTTCACAAGATTATAATATTAAATAATTCTCCCAAGTTAATAAAAATGTTTATGCCATGTGCATCCAAACCAATTTTCAATCATTTTATAAAATGAGTCAGTTGAATGTATTTACCAGTGTAAACTGACGTATTTTCCCAAAAAGATTAAATGCAGGTACTAGGCGAAATAGGCTGGGAGTCTCCTAAGCATCACTAGAAGTTTCGCAAACTTAAGATGCCGAAGTCTGTTGAACCATAAACAATATTTTTATTATTCGATCCTACTGTGGATAAACACCGGATAATTGTGACTTTGTTTACAATAAATAAATTCGGTTGTATCTTATTTTAAATTTGCTTCCGCTGTGCATTATTATATTGTGTTGTTTGACTATTACGTTGCCAACCACGTCACGATACTCCCCCACCGGGCCCACCGGTGACACGTGGAAATCGGGGTGTGACAGGTTGGTATCAGAGCGAACACTGAGTGAATTAAACACTAGTCTTTTGTGTTTAATCTCAGTTACACAATTTGCACATATCTAAACCTTCGAGTCTAGACTTATAACATAGGATAAATTCCATTTTTTTTTTGTTGTATTATCCTTTATTTAAAATTTGCATGTATCTTTGTATTGTTATCTCATGCTTTATTGACAGGAACATCAAAGATGCCTCCAAGATTTTTGAGAACGCGAGGACGAGGTAAGGGGCCAGTGTCCGCCCCCAACGACCACGAAGCTGGACCTTCACGAAGGCGAGCTCCATCAAACACCGAGAGTGACGACCCTCGGGAAAACCGAAGAAACCAGTACGAGCCGGCCAGACGATCGGTTTCACATGCTTCCACACCTCCTGCTCTAAATCCTTACGAACCCCATAACCCTCAACCGTCCTATGTACCACTGCAGAGGTCGTTGTCCCATCATTCCTATGGGGACCCCACACCTATCTTTAGAGGCCAGTTTAATCCGGCCGATTACCTACCAGAACCCGTGGGTTTCAACCCACTAGGGCCAGACGATCACTTCTCTGGTGATCAAGCTGATGACATGGACGAGGACACGGACCCCGTCATGCCTGAGAGTGGCACTCCGAACCACCCGATAGAGATCTCGGACGGATCTTCGTTTCACGGATCACCTTACGGCGGTCCAGATAGTTTTCAAGCACTGTTCGAACCACACCAGTGGTATTTTACACCATCACACCACTCGTCGTCTCATGGGCAGCATCAGCAGCAGCAGTATCAGCAACAGCAACCGGAGCCACAGCCTCAGCCGCATCATCAAGATTCATCAGAGGATCATCGGTTTGTGGCAGTTACGCCACCACCTCCACCGCCTCCAGTTCAACCGCCACCTCCTCAACCACCAAGGCGAAGAAGAACAGGTGCCCGCATATCAGTATGACCGGGGGGTTTCACTTTCGATTCCCCACGTCAGTCTAGTGCTAGTCACTACCCACCGCACTATGAGGACCCGCAAATGGGTGGACCCTCTAACCCTGCCGTACTACAGCCGCCTCCAATGGGTTTTGACCAACCGATACCTGCATACACGGGTGGTATGGCCTACAACCCGTTTGAACCCTCAACGCATCATAACTATGGTTACGGAGAGGCTGATCCGTACTTGATGGCAGCGAACTACGGCATGCAAGGACCCTATGGGGATCCTTGGGGGGTGAGTTACCCGACTCAGGGATACTCGGTACCTCCCAGACCCATTATCAGGACGCAGTCGCAGCCACCATGATTTTCTCCAAATAGGGAGGAAATTTTGCAGAGGTTGGAGCGGGTGGAACGGGAAGCACACGAGGATCGTAGGGAAAAACAAACATTCTTCCAAGGACTGATGGGTCTGATCAAGGGGAAGAACAAGAAGGATCGTTGAATTCTTCTATTGCTGATGTATAAGCCCCTGCGTGGGTGTATTTGATATGTTTGGTTTGAGCCCCTGCGTGGGCATGCTTGTTTGCTTAAACCCCTACGTGGGTGTGTATGGTTTGAATAAGTAGTCCCTGCGTGGACATGTATTATATTTAGCCCCTACGGGGGCATGTGTGTTATTTGACCCCTGCGAGGGTAAGTATCTGTTAAACCCCTGCGAGGGTAAGTTTGTATTTGGAAGACCCGTTTAGGGCAAATGTGTAATATTCTAAATGAATTAATGGAATGGTTATTTTATAAATTTCATATTGCCATTATGTGCATGTATAAATTATAAATGAAATAAATAATTAAAAATCATTTCCTTTTTAAAATAATCTGCCTATGTAATTATAAATCTTAAGGGGTAAAACCTAGCTTAGTGTCAAATATAAGGCCGAGCCAAGATGGTAAAACCTGTTTAAAAGATTTAAATTCCTGTTAACATCTTAAAACATGTTAACACTCCTGGCAGAAGTGATTCGTTAAAATCACATGTCATTTTATATGTATAAGGAGTCTTTAAAAGATTCCAAAACCCAGTTTAATGATCTCTGCATCCTGGGTCTACATCATCAATAAAGATGATCATATTTTTACCATACGTTGGTAATATAATGCCTACGGGCCCTGCTCATTTCTATATGAGCCAAAAGACAGTGGTAGTATAGACTCCCTGTCAAATAAAGGTAATGAACTAGGTTCGAACCTCAAAAGCCTTGATTCTCTGAAATCATAGTTTAAAATTTATATTGTCTACGTGACTAGGCCTATTGTGCCAATATACTGTAACGTATTGATTCTCTGAAATCATAGACTGAATTAAGAATGTCCACGTGACTAGACTTTTTGTGCCACAAATAAAACTATTAATGTTTTATAATTAGGATAAATTTTAATAGAAATCCTAAATAAATATGACTTAATAAGTTAACCAAATATGGTCTCTGTTCACCATGGTTAACAAGTTACCCTAAGGGGTAATTCTATAATAAACTCCATAGTAAAAATATTGTTCTTGTTTTCTGTAACAGTTCAATTAAATGGCTGACTCAAATGAAGTTAATAGCCCTCCTGTGGAGCCAAATGTGAACGCCCAGATTACGTTAACGGGCGCTGAATTAAAAGCAATTGTAGATGGTGCTATCACTGAGGCTTTGGATAGACAGTATGAGGATTACAGTGGTACTCGAAGTAGGACCCACTCAGCGTCAAAATCAAAGCCCAGGACTCACTCTGAGGCTCATGACAAGCCTCCTCCTAAAAAGAATGGGTCAAAGAAAAACGATGATGATCGCCAGTCCACCAACCACCAAAGTGAACCATCTCATCATTTAGTACTGCATCAAGGACACCGTAACAGGGGTTGCACGTATAAGTACTTTGTGTCTTGTAAACCCAGGGATTTTACGGGTGAGAAAGGAGCCGTCGACTGTATGACGTGGCTCGATGAGATGGACACTGTCGTGGACATCAGCGGATGTGCTGAAGGTGATGTGGTTAAATTTGTCTCACAGTCCTTCAAAGGTCAGGCGTTAGCTTGGTGGAGAGCTCTGATGGAGGCCTCCGAAAAGATCCCGTTGTACAGTATGACGTGGGATCAGTTCATCGCCTTGATCAAGGAACATTTCTGCCCTCAGCATGAGGTGGAAAGGATAGAATATGATTTTCTATCACTGGTGATGAAGAACCTTGATTGTCAGGCTTATCTGACAAGCTTCAATACACTATCCCGGTTAGTACCTTACCTGGTAACCCCGGAGCCTAAAAGAATTGCTCGTTTTATTGGTGGTTTGGAACCCGAGATCAAGGCTAGTGTAAAAGCTTCTCGGCCAGTTACTTTCAGGTCTGTAACTGACCTTTCCTTATCCCTCACACTGGATGCGGTCCGGCAGAGATCGCGGAGGAATAAGGATGCTGAGAAGAGGAAGCGGGAAGATGATGGTTCGCGTAAGTCGAACAAGAAACACCATGGGAGCGGTGATCACAAGAAGGGATCGGAGTCGAAGAAAGATGGGCATCGTTCTGGAGAGAAGCCCACATGCAAAACTTGCAAGAAACAGCACTTTGGAAAGTGCAGACTCGAATCAAACTCAAATAACGAGTCAAGGTCTTTTGCTTGTGGTTTGTGCAAGTCCAAGGAACACAAAACCTTGGATTGCAAAAAGATGAAGGATGCGACGTGCTACCGTTGCAACGAGAAGGGCCACATAAGGACTAACTGCCCCAAGAACAACAAGAAGCCTGAAGAGGCTAAGAAGACTAATGCCAGAGTCTTCAGGATGGATGCGAAGGAGGCTGTGCAGGATGATAACGTCACAACAGGTACTTTCCTTGTAAATGATGTTTTTGCAAGAGTACTTTTTGATTCAGGCGCAGATAAGTCCTTCGTAGATCATAAATTTTGTGAATTATTAAATTTACCTGTCAAAACCCTAAAAGTGAACTATGAGGTAGAGTTAGCAGATGGTACCGTAGAAACCGTCTCTACTGTGTTAGATGGATGTGCTATATCCATTAAGAACCATTCTTTTCCTCTGTCTCTACTTCCGTTTAAATTAGCTGGTTTTGACATAGTTCTGGGTATGGACTGGTTATCTCATAACCAGGCCCAAATTGTCTGCAATCAGAAACAGGTAGTAATAAAAACTCCGTCTGGTGAACCACTTCCCATTCGGGGAGATACCCAGTACGGACTGCCTGAGCAGGTGACTATGCTCAAGGCTTCTAAGTGTATGAAGAAGGGATGTGTCATCTACATGGCGCAAGTGATCATTGATGAGCCCAAACCGAGGATAGAAGACATTCTTGTCATCTCTGAGTACCCAGAAGTGTTTCCTGAAGATCTACCTGGTTTGCCACCAGATAGACAAGTCGAGTTCAGGATCGACATCATCCCCGGAGCGGCACCAGTTGCTAGAGCTCCATACAGATTGGCACCCACGGAAATGAAGGAGTTGCGGACGCAGCTAGATGAATTGCTGGCTAAGGGTTTCATTAGACCTAGTTCATCTCCTTGGGGAGCGCCAATCCTGTTTGTAAAGAAGAAGGATGGGTCGATGCGTCTGTGCATCGACTATCGCGAGCTTAATAAAGTCACGATCAAGAATAGGTATCCTCTGCCCAGAATCGACGATTTGTTCGATCAGCTTCAAGGGGCAAGTTACTTCTCAAAGATTGATTTGAGGTCCGGCTACCATCAGTTGAAGGTCAAGGATGAAGACGTTCACAAGACTGCATTTAGGACTCGTTACGGTCACTACGAGTTCCTAGTGATGCCTTTTGGGCTCACTAATGCACCAGCCGCGTTCATGGATCTCATGAATCGCGTCTGCAAGCCTTATTTAGATAAATTTGTTATTGTCTTCATCGATGACATCCTTATTTATTCTAAGAATCAAGCTGACCATGAGAAACACCTACGTTGTATTCTCAAACTCCTACATCAGGAGAAGCTCTATGCCAAATTCTCTAAGTATGAATTTTGGCTACGAGAAGTCCAATTCCTTGGACATGTGGTCAGTGAGCGTGGTATCCAGGTGGATCCCGCTAAAGTTGAAGCTGTTATGAATTGGCAAGAGCCAAAGACGCCTACAGAAATACGTAGCTTCCTGGGATTGGCAGGATATTACAGACGCTTCATTGAAAATTTTTCAAGGATTGCTGCACCCCTAACCTCCTTAACTAAGAAGAAGGTTAAGTTTGTTTGGGGCCCTAAGCAGCAAGAGTCCTTCGATGTTTTGAGACAAAAGTTGAGCAACGCTCCTGTGCTTACATTACCTGAAGGCGCTGAAGAATTTGTAGTTTACTGTGACGCATCACA
Organism: Helianthus tuberosus; assembly: GCA_030545235.1. NCBI lineage: Eukaryota > Viridiplantae > Streptophyta > Magnoliopsida > Asterales > Asteraceae > Helianthus > Helianthus tuberosus. The sequence continues at coordinate 9,170,831 of CM060408.1, forward strand.
CACTGGCATGGGGTGTGTGCTTATGCAGAAGGGCAAAGTTATTGCCTATGCATCACGGCAGTTAAAGGTGCACGAAAAGAATTACACCACCCATGACTTGGAGTTGGGTGCCGTTGTGTTCGCACTAAAACTGTGGAGGCATTATCTTTACGGAATCAAGTTTGTGATCTATTCTGATCACAAGAGCCTCCAACATCTGTTTAATCAGAAGGAGTTGAATATGAGGCAACGCCGTTGGATGGAAACATTGAACGATTATGATTGTGAAATCAAATACCATCCCGGCAAGGCGAATGTAGTCGCCGATGCATTGAGTCGGAAGGAAAGGGTTAAACCTATCCGAATCAATGCCAAGCGCATGGAATTAAAGAACAGTCTGATGGAAAGGTTGTTAGCTGCACAAAAGGAAGCTGTGCTGGAAGCTAACTATCCTAATGAGAAGTTAGGAGTAACTGAGGAGCAGTTGACTCTTAGCAAAGACGGAATTTTACGGTTAAACGGACGAATATGGGTTCCAATTTTTGGAGGACTTCGTGATGTCATCCTCCAGGAAGCCCATAGTTCCAAGTATTCCGTTCATCCTGGTGCTGATAAGATGTACCAGGATCTAAGGGCAAATTATTGGTGGATAGGCTTGAAAAAGTCTGTAGCCGCCCATGTAGCAAAATGCTTGACATGTGCGCAAGTCAAAGCCGAGCATCAGAAACTGTCAGGTTTGCTACAACAGCCTGAGCTTCCTACGTGGAAGTGGGAAATGGTAACTATGGATTTTATTACCAAGTTACCCAAGACGAGGAAAGGAAATGACACGATATGGGTTATAGTTGACCGACTGACTAAGTCAGCTCATTTCTTACCCATCAAGGAGACATATAGCTCCGATATGTTAGCCCAGTTATATGTTGATAAGATTGTAGCCCTACATGGCATACCTGTAGCTATTATCTCTGACCGGGATACTAGGTACACGTCACACTTTTGGAAGAGTTTCCAACAATCTTTGGGCACACGTTTGAACCTTAGTACGGCTTACCATCCTCAGACTGACGGTCAGAGTGAGCGTACTATTCAAACGTTGGAGGACATGCTACGTGCATGTGCTATCGAATTGGAAGGTAGCTGGGATAAGAACCTACCATTGATCGAATTCTCCTACAACAATAGCTACCATACCAGCATAAAGGCTGCGCCTTTTGAGGCATTATACGGTAGAAAGTGTAGATCGCCAGTTTGTTGGGCGGAAGTTGGAGAAGTCCAGTTATCAGGACCAGAGATCGTATTCGAAACGACGGACAAGATTGTCCAGATTCGTAACAATCTCCAAGCTGCCCGGAATAGGCAGAAGAGTTAAGCGGATCCAAGTCGTAAGGATTTTCACTTCGAAGTGGGTGAAAAAGTCCTACTTAAAGTGTCACCCTGGAAAGGAGTGATGCGGTTTGGTAAGAAAGGCAAACTAAGCCCGAGATACATAGGACCTTTTGAGGTTATCGAACGTGTCGGGTCAGTTGCCTATAAGTTGAACTTACCAGAAGAGCTCAGTGGAATTCACAACGTGTTCCACATCTGCAATCTAAAGAAATGTTCCGCTGACGAATCACATGTCATGCCGCATACAGATGTGCATATTGACGAGAGCTTGAAATTCGTGGAAAAACCTGTGTCGATTGAAGATCGACAGGTAAGAAAGCTTCGGAGAAAGCATATACCTTTTGTTAAGGTCAAATGGGATGCCCGTAGAGGTCCCGATTTCACGTGGGAGGTCGAATCCACGATGAAGGAAAAGTACCCTTACTTGTTTCAGTAAATCTCGGGTCGAGATTTATTTTAAGGGGGTGAGGATGTAACACCTCGAAAATTTCGGGTTCAATAATAAAACGACACGTGTCATGTAAGACAAAACGCGTTGAAAGCCCGAATTTAATAAAGATGTTTCGGTAGGATTTAAAATGACGTCATGTTAAACTGTTACCTCTGAACGACCTCAATTATAAATCCCAAGACCCGATTAAATGTTATACACATCTTTCATACCCTCAATTCAGAATTTGGTTTACAATAATAGAATTGAAAAGCATGATTTGATTCCACAAAGTGAATTGAATGGTAAACCGAGATATACGGGTCTTGCTTTTGCATCCAAAACAAACATATCATTATGGTGGGGTTTGATACTGTGCAAGACCGTTTTGGGAGGTCCATGAGTGTTGATATAGGTCCCAAAGTCGGAATAATTGGTTACCTTTACGAAACTTCAACAATCAACAACAAATCTTGTCTCAGAAAGGGGTAGCGCACCGCTACATGTGTAGCGTAACGGTGCGCTACCGTTAAGTCAACAGGCCCTATATTGCGGGCTAGCGCACCGCTACATCTGTAGCGTAACGGTGCGCTAGCCAGTGCCAGCGACCAGAAAACGGGCTGTTGGCTGTTGTACGCGATTGTGACCGTTTGCACCGGTTTTTATCAGTTATAAACGACCCCCTAAACTATCCTAGAGCACTAGGACAAGTGTTGAATGGTTGTGGATGGTCCTAGAGTTAGTTGTCAACTTGTTGTGGTGTATGAACAAGTATAAAAGGCCTTCAAGTGCAACATTCTTTCACACACATTCTCTGCATTGTTGGAGTGATTCTGGAGCTCAAAGGTGCTTCCTAGTGATCATATCTCGTGCATAGGACCTCAGTAAGTATTCTAATCTTTCCCTAATTGCTTTTAGCTTAGTTAATTAGCTAAAAGTCAAACCGTCGTAATTACGGTTTGACTTCGAGATTAGTCACTAATGACTCAGTCTTATCTCGAATTAAAAGTAGTTTTAGAATGGTATTTATGTGGGAAATAAAACCCCAAAAGGGTTTCCCCTGATCACCATCCTAAGCAGGTTAAATGTCGGGTCAAACATTTACTTAAAAAGTCAACATATTGCTTAAAATGTCATTTATGCATAATTAGTTATCTAGAACATTTGTAACCTGTTTGATTATTGTTATAACTTAGTAATTAGTGTAATAACATGTTCAAACCTGTTCAACCCGACTATTTCCTGTTTAGACCCGGTTCGGAACCGAAAGTCACATAGTTTGACTTTTCGGTTGACTTTCAGTTCTGACCCGTTTAGGCATATTTTAGAAATGCCTTAGAGCTTAAATTGGATTAGGATACATGTTAGAACAACCCTCTGTGACCATACACTTTGGTTCGCTAGTTATCCAATTAATATGCAAGTTTCCGTTAAATGCTCATACGTGGACCGTTATGCCCTTATTACCTTAAATCATGATTTGTGAAAATGTAAAAGTGTAGAAACCTTAGTTACTGATATAAAGACTTGTTTGCAAAGTTTGACATCAGTTTGACTTGTAGATTAAGAGTTATGCTCATTGTCGCTAAATTAAGGCTTTATGTTAACAACATGGCGTAATTAGCGTAAAGCCTAGTTAAACATACTTTTTGATATCAAATCTTTTACCCACTGATGTTATATATTATTTTGGGATTTTTAAAGATTTTTAATTAATTTTAGGCTGAGCATAACTAGTAGTCGTAGGCTTAATCCGGTAATTGTCGGTTTTGCCCTTACGGGCCATAAAATGAGATTTACACATCTAAACGATTCCAAACCTTTTGCTACTGATTAGTTATGATAAATAAATTATGTTAAGCCTTTTGGAAATATAAAAATATCAGATTTAAGTATCGAACCCGGTAATGGCCTTTAATCGCCATAATTAGCGTTTTTAACGCATAGTATGTCTTAGAATCATATTGGACATACCCGGGTTGATACCTACTGATATATGAGGCTAATTATGATAATTTAACAGTAAGCAAAGGTTGATAAACTCAGACTTAGTTTTTGAGCTTTTCGGCTTATGTGAAATTACCAAAATACCCCTACGGGGCATTGTTGGTTAAATATGATAAATTTCACACATATGCCTTAGCCTACTGATATAACACATCAAAATGAGTATGTTTGCTGTTTACATCAGACCTGTAACTCAGCTTAACACATAAACACTTTTACAAACTTTAAAATGACCAAACTACCCCTACGGGGCATAGTTGGTGTTTAAATTAGTTCGGGGCATAACGAAAGACATCCTACTGATGTTACAACATATTTGAAGCATATTAACTTAGGAAACCTGTATATGGCTCTTACGGATACCCGTTACGCATATTACGCGTTCGGCTCGGTTTATGTAACAAGATTACATAAATTAGCCGAAACGGGTCAAACCTTATCGGTTTTATCTCAAAATCCAGAATGTGAATAATAAACCCATATTAAACAAGTCTTCAAACTTGTCGGGTCAGAATCACATTCTATCCGGTCTTCGCTTAATCGTGCGTACGAACCGTATCTTCGAAACTAGCCGGTCTAAGCTTAAGCATAATTAAAGACCCGCTAGGATTCTAATAGGTTATATTTAACCTTCGTTCCAGATTAGGAGAAACAGTAAAAGCTACTTGCTATTTGACTATTGTGACTATACTTTGCATCAAGGTAAATACTTTTAACTTATTTTCCCTATACGGGCTTGGGTTACGGTACATAGCGTACCGCTTGATCGGGCATCAAATCTTCCATCGCTTAGGTGGTTAATTGAATAATTTGATCGACTCGTTTAAACAGTATTGTTTACTTTACAGCCTTTGGGGGGTTAATGACCATGTCCCGGATATCCTTGGCATTATCTTACGAGATAGCCACGACCTGAGCACGGGGTGTAGACGTACACCTGTCAGTGTATAACTCTAGAATTGTGGTGTGTCTATTGATTCTTAACCCGGATACGCTCCGGGCTACTGAACGCATAAGTAACATGTAAATCGTTCACAAGATTATAATATTAAATAATTCTCCCAAGTTAATAAAAATGTTTATGCCATGTGCATCCAAACCAATTTTCAATCATTTTATAAAATGAGTCAGTTGAATGTATTTACCAGTGTAAACTGACGTATTTTCCCAAAAAGATTAAATGCAGGTACTAGGCGAAATAGGCTGGGAGTCTCCTAAGCATCACTAGAAGTTTCGCAAACTTAAGATGCCGAAGTCTGTTGAACCATAAACAATATTTTTATTATTCGATCCTACTGTGGATAAACACCGGATAATTGTGACTTTTTTTACAATAAATAAATTCGGTTGTATCTTATTTTAAATTTGCTTCCGCTGTGCATTATTATATTGTGTTGTTTGACTATTACGTTGCCAACCACGTCACGATACTCCCCCACCGGGCCCACCGGTGACACGTGGAAATCGGGGTGTGACACATTAAGTCCAATTGCCCAAAGAACACCAAGAAAACCGAGGATGGGAAAAAGACCAACGCAAGGGTCTTCAAGATGGATGCAAAGGAAGTAGTTCAGGATGATAACGTGATTACAGGTACTTTTCTCGTAAATGATGTTTTTGCTAGAGTACTGTTTGATTCTGGAGCAGATAAGTCTTTTCTGGATAATAAGTTTTGTGAATTGTTGAAATTGCCTGTAAAAGCCTTAAGTGTGAAATATGAGGTTGAATTAGCTGATGGAACAATAGAAACCGCCTCAACTGATTTAGACGGATGTGTTATATCCATTAGGAATCACTCTTTTCCTTTATCTTTGCTTCCCTTTAAGTTAGCCGGCTTTGATATAGTTATAGGTATGGATTAGTTATCACATAACCAAGCCCAGATTGTGTGCAACAGGAAGCAAGTGGTAGTTAAAACTCCATCTGGTGAGTCACTTACCATTCAAGGGGATACCCAGCATGGATTGCCTGAGCAAGTGTCTATGCTCAAGGCATCCAGATGTCTGCAGAAGGGTTGTGTCATTTATATGGCATAAGTTACTATTGATGAGCCAAAGCCTAAGACTGAAGACATCCCTGTCATTTCGGAATATCCTGAAGAACTGCCTGGTTTACCATCAGATAGGCAGGTGGAATTCTGAATTGACATCATCCCTGGTGCTGCACCTGTAGCAAGAGCACCATATAGGCTGGCACCTACAGAGATGAAGGAGTTAAGGACGCAGTTAGATGATCTGTTAGCTAAAGGTTTCATTAGACCTAGTTCGTCCCCTTGGGGAGCGCCGATCTTGTTTGTCAAGAAGAAGGATGGATCGATGCGTCTGTGCATCGATTACCGTGAGCTTAATAAGGTCACTATCAAGAATAGGTAACCTTTTCCCAGGATCGAAGATCTGTTCGATCAGTTACAAGGGGCAAGCTACTTTTCCAAGATCGATTTAAGGTCAGGATATCATCAGTTGAAGGTCAAAGATGAAGATGTGCACAAAACTGCATTTCGGACTCGTTATGGTCATTACGAGTTTCTAGTGATGCCGTTTGGGCTCACTAATGCACCGGCCGCATTCATGGATCTCATGAATCGCGTCTGCAAGCCTTATTTGGACAAATTCGTCATAGTCTTTATTGACGACATCCTCATCTACTCGAAGAGCCAAGCTGACCATGAGAAGCATCTTCGCTGTATTCTCAAACTTCTACATCATGAGAAACTCTACGCCAAGTTTTCGAAGTGCGAATTTTGGCTTCGAGAAGTCCAATTCCTTGGACATGTGGTAAGTGAGCATGGTATCCAACTGGATCCCGCTAAGGTAGAAGCAGTTATGAATTGGCAAGAGCCAAAGACGCCTACAGAGATTCGCAGTTTTCTGGGTTTAGCAGGATACTACAGGCGATTTATCGAAAACTTCTCAAGGATTGTTGCGCCCCTAACCTCGTTGACACGTAAGAAGGTTAAGTTTGATTGGGGGCCCTAAGCAGCAGGAATCTTTTGACATCCTCAAGCAACAGTTGAGCAATGCACCTGTGTTGACATTGCCGGATGGAATAGAAGAATTTGTGGTATATTGTGATGCATCGCACACAGGCATGGGATGTGTGCTAATGCAAAAAGGCAAGGTTATTGCCTATGCTTCTCGACAGTTAAAGGTGAATGAAAAGAATTACACCACCCATGACTTCGAGCTGGGTGACGTTGTATTCGCATTAAAACTGTGGAGACATTACTTATATGGCACCAAGTGTGTGATCTATTCAGATCACAAGAGCCTTCAACACTTGTTCAATCAGAAGGACTTGAACATGAGGCAGCGACGCTGGATGGAAACTCTAAATGATTATGATTGCGAAATAAGATACCATCCAGGCAAGGAAAATGTAGTCGCTGATGCCTTAAGTAGAAAAGAGAGGATAAAGCCTATAAGGATCAATGCCAAGAGCATTGAGGTGAAGAATCGTTTGAATGAAAGGTTGTTAGCTGCACAGAAGGAAGTTGTGTTGGAGGCTAACTACCCTGAGGAAAAGCTAGGAGTAACTGAAGAACAGTTATCCTATGACAAGGACGGAATCCTAAGGTTAAACGGACGAATATGGGTTCCAGTCTATGGAGGACTTAGGGATGTTATCCTCCAGGAAGCCCATAGATCCAAATATTCTGTTCATCCTGGAGCTGACAAGATGTACCAGGATCTAAAGGCAAACTACTGGTGGATAGGCTTGAAAAAGTCCGTAGCTGCCTATGTAGCTAAATGCTTGACGTGCGCACGGGCCAAAGCTGAGCATCAGAAGCCGTCAGGTTTACTACAACAGCCTGAAATTCCCACATGGAAGTGGGAGATGGTGACAATGGATTTCATCACCAAATTACCAAAGACAAGGAAGGGAAACGATACTATATGGGTCATAGTAGATAGGCTGACCAATTCAGCACATTTTCTTCCCATTAAGGAAACTTACAGCTCCAACATGTTAGCCCAATTGTATGTAGATAAGATTGTAGCTCTACATGGTGTACCAGTGTCAATTATCTCCGACCGAGATACGAGATACACCTCTCATTTTTGGAAAAGTTTCCAACAGTCTTTGGGCACGCGCTTAAACTTTAGTACTGCTTACCATCCACAGACGGACGGACAGAGTGAGCGTACCATCCAAACGTTGGAAGACATGCTTCGTGCATGTGTGATTGACTTAGGTGGTAGTTGGGATAACCACCTGCCCTTGATCGAATTCTCCTACAACAATAGCTACCATACGAGCATTAAGGCTGCACCTTTTGAGGCACTATATGGTAGGAAATGCAGAACGCCTATTTGTTGGGCAAAAGTAGAAGAAGTTCAATTATCTGGACCTGAATTGGTCTTTGAAACGACGGACAAGATTGTCCAGATACGCGACCGCCTGAAAGCTGCCAGAGATAGGCAGAAAAGCTACGCGGATCCAAAGCGTAAACCTCTAAAGTTTGAGGTTGGTGATAAGGTTTTACTTAAAGTGTCGCCCTAGAAGGGGGTGATGCGGTTTGGTAAAAAGGGTAAGTTAAGCCCGAGGTATATAGGACCATTTGAGGTTATCGAATGTGTAGGGTCAGTAGCTTATAAGTTGAACTTACCTGAAGAGCTCAGTGGTATTCACAATGTATTCCACGTCTGCAATCTGAAGAAATGTCTAGCTGATGAATCACTAGTCATACCACATACAGATGTGCATATAGATGAGAGCTTGAAATTTGTGGAAAAACCATTGTCGATTGAAGATCGACAAGTAAAGAAGCTTCGGAGAAAACATGTACCTATTGTAAAGGTCAAATGGGATGCCCGCAGAGGTCCCGAATATACTTGGGAGGTAGAGTCTACCATGAAGGAAAAATACCCTCATTTGTTCCAGTAAATCTGGAGGTCGAGATTTCTTTTAAGGGGGTGAGGATGTAACACCTCGGAAATTTATGTCCAGTAAAATAAAGACACGTGTCATGTTATGCAAACGTGTTATAAATACGGATCCAGATAAAGATGTACGGTAGGATTTAAACGCCGACATGTTAATTTATACCTCTGAGCGGCCCGTTATTAAATCCTTAACCGGGATATAATTTATCAACATCTGAATTTTTATATATAAATCTGGCCATCCTTAAATATAAAATTGGTTGCAACTTTAGACATAGACCCAATGTGAGATTTCTTGGTAATTCCGTCAATTTAAACTTCCCACAAGAGTACAAGATGTGTAAGTGCATGCCTAGGCATGCAATGGCTGAAAACATGGTCCCTATTCTGATTAAAGTGCATGAGATTCGGAGATGTAGAGGTTGCATGGTCAAAGCCTGAATAAAAACAAAATTTTGTCCTCTGGTGAAGGCTTACGGACCGTAAAGGTCTGAGCCTTACGGTCCGTAAGGTAATGGAGCTGGGCAATGTCTTGAAAGTTGGTTACGGACCGCAAGGACAATATCGTACGGTCCGTAAGAGAAGCTTACAGTCCGTAAGGCTATGAAGCTTACGGTCCGTAAGGCATGCATCTGGGCGAATTTTTGGACAGCTGCATGTATAACCGGTTACACCGACTTATATGGGTGGTTTTCGAATCCAGGGGCTCCTATATCTGGTTTTTAGCATTATAGGACACCTGGGGACATCTTGTAACCTTCCTAGACTATGTTGGCATGATCTTGAGCTCCCTAGTTCACTATATAAGAAGATGGAAGTTGCAACATTTTGGCACTTGCACTTGCAACATTCACAACTGATTCTGGAGCTCTCTGATCAGCAAGCCATCTTCCTAGTGGTCCCTAATCATCATTAGGACATTTGTAAGTAGCCTTAACCCTTTCTAATCTAGTTTAGCTTAGTTAATTAACTAAAAGTCAAACCATCGTAATTAAGGTTTGACTTCGTGATTAATTAATAATTACTCAGTCTAATCACGAATTAAAAATACCTTTAAGTAGGTAATTAAGTGGGTAACAAACCCTTAAAAGGGTATTTCCAGATTCCCACTCTAACTATGTTAATTGTCGAGTCAAAGCTTACTCTAAAAAGTCAACAGAATATGTATTTTCAAATTTAAGCATAATTAGCAATGTAGGATACTTGCAACCTGTTTGAACATTGATATAACTTGGTAAATAATGTAAGAACATGTCCGAACATGTTCAACTCGACAATTTTCAGTTTAGGCTCGGTTTGGACCCGAAAGTCGCATAGTTTGACCTATGCTTTGACTTTCAGTTCTGACCCATTTAAGCATTGTTTAAAAATGCCTTAGAGCCTTAATTGGACCAGGTTTCATATTAGTGTAACCCCCTGAGGTCACACAACTTGCTTCATTAGTTATCCAATTCATATGCATGTTTCCGATTAATGCTTAAATATTGACTATTATGCCCTTTTGACTATAAAACATGATTTTTGAAAAAGTGAAAGAGTAGAAACCTTAGTTGCTGATTTATAAACTTGCACCTAAAATTTGACATCAGTTTGAGGTCTAGATTAAGAGATATGCTCATTAGCGTAATTCGAAAGCTTTATGTTAAGTAAATGGCATAATTAGCATATAACCTACCGAAACCCACTTTTTAATACCAAGCTTTTTACCTACTGATGTATTATAATATTTTGGGATTTTTGAAGATTTTTATTTAATTTTTTGGCTAAGCCTAACATAGGTCTCTAAGCTGAATTCGGTTATGATGGTTTTACCCTTTTAAGCTACAAAATGAGTTTTACAAAACCTTTTGATGTCAAACCTTTTCCTACTGATCTAATATGTTAAATAAAGTATTTTGAGCATTCTGGAATTGTAAAAATATCAGCTTTCTTTTAAAAACCCGGAAATGGCTCCAAATCGCATTTTTAAGCATTTTTAACACATAGTATGTGCTAAAACCATATTAAACATTTAAGGTTGATACCTACTGATGTTTTTAGTATATTTTTATATAATAACAGTAAGTAAAAGTTTTTAAACTCAGGTTTACAGTTTTGACCTTTTTATCCCTTGTGAAATTACCAAAATACCCCTAAGTTGCATAGTTTGGATTTTAAATGATAAGTTTCACACATAGGTCATACCCTACTGATATAACTTATTAAATTAAGTAAATTTACTATATAAACCAGACCTGTAACTCAGATTATCAATTCAACTCTTTTATAATCTTTTAAATGACCAAAATGCCCTTATAAGGCATAATTTGAGTTTAAATTCGTTTGGGGCATAATAGAAGGTATCTTACTGATATTATAACATATTTAAGGCATATTAACTCAGGGAACTTGCATATGACTCTTATGGTTACCCGTGACGCCCTTTTCGCGTTCGGTTCAGTTTATGTAACTAGTTTGCATAAATTGACCGAAACGGGTCAAACCTTATCATTTTTTTCTCAAAATCCAGAATGTGTTTAGCATACCCATAGTATACAAGTCTTCGAACTTGTTGGGCCTAAATCAAATTCTGTCCGGTCTTTGCTTAATCGTGCGTTTGAACCATATCTTCCTTTAGAACTAATCGGTCTAAGCTTAAGCTTAAATAAAGACCCATTAGAAATCTAATAGGTTATTATAAACCGTTGTTCCAGAATAGAAGAACCAGTAAAAGCTACCTTCACTCGCTAATTGTGATTTATACTTACAAAGGTAAATACGTTTAACTTATTTTCCCTATACGGGCTTGGGGTATGGTATATAAAATACCGCTTGGTCCGGCATTGAATCTTTAATCGAATAGAGGTTAAATTATTGATATGCTATGTTTTGAACGTGTTTTGTTTGCTTAAAGCCTTTGGGGGGTTAAGGACCATGTCCCGGATATCCTTGGCATCATCTTACGAGATGGCTACGACCTGAGCACGGGGTGTAGGCGTACACCTTTCAGTGCATAACTCAATATTGTGGTGTGTCTATTAATCTTTAACCCGGTCTACGGATCGGGCTACTGAACGTATTAGTAACATGTAAATCCCTTACAAGATTATATTCAAATAATTATCCCAAGTTATAAAATGTTTTGTGCCACGTGCATTCAAATAAGTTTTCAACCCTTTTCAAAATGAGTCAGTTAAATTGTATTTACCAGTGTAAACTGACGTATTTTTCCAAAAAGGTTAGGTGCAGGTACTATTCGTACTAGGCTGGCTGTCTTCTAAGCGTCTACAATAAGTCTCGCAAGCTTGGATGTCAATAAAGCTGTTGAACAATATCTTCTTTTATTTGATCCGCCTGTGGATCCGTTTCAACTATTCGTGATATTTAATATTACACTTTATCAAAGTTGAAATGAATCTATCTTTGCTTCCGCTGTGCATTTATATATTATGTTGTTTGACTTATGATAATATCAACTACGTCACGATACTCCCCACCGGGCCCACCGGTGACGCGTGGAAATTCGGGGTGTGACACCTAGCTCATCCCCTTGGGGAGCACCAATTTTGTTTGTAAAGAAGAAGGATGGATTGATGCGTCTATGCATTGATTATCGAGAGCTAAACAAGGTTACTATCAAGAATAGATATCCATTGCCCAGGATCGACGATCTGTTCGATCAACTGCAATGGGCAAGTTACTTCTCCAAGATTGATTTAAGGTCTTGTTATCATCAGCTGAAGGTTAGAGATGAAGATGTGCATAAAACTGCATTCAGAACTCGTTATGGTCACTACGAGTTCTTAGTGATGCCTTTTGGGCTCACTAATGCGCCACAGCGTTCATGGATCTCATGAATAGCATTTGCAAGCCATACTTGGACATGTTTGTCATCGTCTTCATTGATGACATTCTTATTTATTCGAAGAACCAGGCTGACCATGAAAAACACCTTCGTTGTATTCTTAAACTTCTTCAGCAAGAAAAGCTCTACGCCAAGTTTTCGAAATGCGAGTTTTGGCTTCGTGAAGTCCAATTTCTTGGACATGTGGTTAGTGAGCGGGGTATCCAGGTGGATCCCGCTAAGATAGAGGCCATCATGAATTGGTAAGAGCCGAAGACGCCCACAGAAATTCGTAGCTTCTTGGGTCTGGTAGGATATTACAGGCGATTTATTGAAAATTTCTCAAGGATTGCTGCACCTCTAAGTTCATTGACTCGTAAGAATATCAAGTTTGACTGGGGTCCTAAGCAACAAGAATCCTTCGACATTCTTAAACAAAAGTTGAGCAATGAACCTGTGTTGACATTGCCTGAAGGAATTAAAGAGTTTGTAGTTTACTGTGATGCATCGCACACAGGTATGGGGTGTGTGCTTATGTAGAAAGGCAAAGTTATTGCCTATGCTTCTCGACAATTAAAAATGCACGAAAGGAATTAAACCACCCATGACTTGGAATTGGGTGCCGTTGTATTTGCACTAAAGCTTTGGAGGCATTATTTGTATGGTACCAAGTGTGTGATCTACTCTGATCACAAGAGCCTTCAACATTTGTTCAACCAGAAGGATCTGAACATGAGACAGCGTCGATGGATGGAGACACTAAATGATTATGATTGTGAAATCCGATACCATCCAGGCAAGGCGAATGTAGTCGCCGATGCTTTGAGCAGGAAGGAGCGGGTTAAGCCTATTAGAATCAATGCCAAGAGCATTGAATTGAAGAACAGCTTGAACGAAAGATTATTAGCCGCTCAAAAGGAAGTTGTATTAGAAGCTAACTATCCTAATGAAAAGCTGGGAGTAACTGCTGAACAGTTAGCATATGGCAAGGATGGAATCCTAAGATTGAATGGACGAATATGGGTTCCAATTTATGGAGGACTTCGAGATGTGATTCTTCAGGTAGCCCATAGCTCCAAGTATTCAGTTCAGCCTGGCAGTGATAAGATGTACCAGGATTTAAAGGCAAATTATTGGTGGATAGCTTTGAAGAAATCTATAGCCACTTATGTGGCCAAATGTCTGACGTGTGCTCAAGTTAAGGCAGAACACCAGAAACCATCAGGTTTGCTACAACAGCCTAATCTTCCCACCTGGAAATGGGAAATGGTAACTATGGATTTTATCACTAAGTTACCAAAGACAAAGCGAGGAAATTATACTATTTGGGTTATAGTTGACAGGTTGACCTAGTCAGCCCACTTCCTACCTATTAAGGAAACACACAACTCAGATAAGTTAGCTCGGCTGTACGTGGACGAGATTGTATCTCTTCACAGAGTGGCAGTATCTATCATCTCTGATAGGGATACGAGATATACATCGTATTTTTGGAAAAGCTTTCAGCAATCCCTAGGCACTCGATTAAACTTCAGCACTGCATATCATCCTCAGACGGATGGTCAAAGCGAGCGTACTATACAAACACTCGAGGATATGCTACGAGCCTGTGTTATTGATTTAGGTGGAAGTTGGGATGATCATCTTCCATTGATTGAATTTTTGTATAATAATAGCTATCATTCTAGCATACAAGTTGCACCTTTTAAAGCTTTGTATGGAAGAAAGTGCAGGACGCCCGTTTGTTGGGCAGAAGTTGGAGATGTCCAACTAACAGGGCCTGATATAGTCCTGGATACGACATATAAGATTGTGCAGATACGCGATCGTCTCAAAGCTGCCAGGGATAGGCAGAAAAGCTACGCAGATAAAAGGCGTAAACCTCTGAAATTTGAGGTAGGCGACAAAGTGTTACTTAAGGTATCGCCCTGGAAAGGGGTAATGCATTTTGGCAAGAAAGGCAAGCTAAGCCCCAGATATATAGGACCATTCGAGATCATCGAATGTGTTGGAACAATGGCTTACAAGTTAAATTTGCCTGAAGAGCTCAGTGGAATCCATAACGTATTTCACATCTGCAATCTGAAGAAGTGTCTAGCTGATGAATCGCTAGTCATGTCACATAAAGATGTGCATATTGATGAGAGCTTAAAGTTTGTCGAAAAACCTTTATCGATCGAGGATCGACAGGTTAAAAAGCTTAGAAAGAAGCACGTACCGATTGTGAAGGTTAAATGGGATGCCCGTAGAGGTCCCGAATATACGTGGGAGGTTGAGTCAACAATGAAACAGAAGTACCCTCATTTATTTCAGTAAATCTAGAGGTCGAGATTTCTTTTAAGGGGGTGAGGATGTAACACCTCGTAAAAACGCGACCAATATAATAAAGACACGTGTCATGGACTTTAAACGTGTAATAAATTGATCTTGAGGGACTAGAGTTGTCAAACAATATAAATATGCGAATAAAGGGATCCAAAGTGTCGTCATGCCATTCTTGTGCCTCTGATTGACCTCACATGACTTTCGTATTCTTTAACGAATAAATAATCGAACTTAGAAAGTCCTTTGTGTTTAAAATAAGGATCTTGTGAAACATAGGGGTTAAAAGTGTCAACATGTTGAAAGTTACCTCTGAGTGACCTTTTAACGATCCCAAAAGCATTGTGATAATTTATTTTGATCCCAAGAATAACGAATATTAAATTTGTGGAGTTTCGGAGTAAACAAGACTTTTCGGGTGATTATACGACTAACCGGGAGCTTAACGGAGTTAGTGAATGACCCAAGGTCCTTAAAAGTTAACTATGGGGGTCCAAAATGCAATAAATGAAAGTAAAACAAAGTTAAAATGGACCAGGGACTGAAAGTGCAAAGCTAGTAACAATTTTCCCGGTTTTAAAGGTCTACGCGGGCCGCGTAAGACTCCTTTACATCTTACGCGGGCCGCCTAGAAGTGCCAGCGACAGAATTCTTGGACAGATGCCTGTTCAGCCTGTTCTACTGCCTTAGATGCATGGTTTTCGAATTCAGGGACTGCTCCAATGGTATTTCATGCATAGGGGACACCTGGGATGATCAAGGAACACTTGTAGACTTGTGTGGAGCAATCCTGTGATGTTTTGATTCCTATATAATGAGTTCTTGTATTCTTGTTCATGTGCTCATTTGCAAATATCATTCTCAAACACTCTCTGGAGCTCTCTGGACTTCAAGCAAGATTCCCTAAGCTTCATTTCCGTGCTAAGTGCTTTTGTAAGTAATCTTAGCCTCTCTAATTGAAGTTTTAGTAGTTTCATGACCAAAAGTCAAACTTATCTTAATTAAGCTTTGACTTATTGATTAATCACTAAGGGTCTAGTCATTAGTCAAATTAAAAGTAGCTATAAGTTGGTAATTATGTAGGTAATAAACCCCTTAAAGGGCACCTACTGATTATCACCCTAACTTGGTCAAATGTCGGGTCAAACCTAATAATAAAAAGTCAACATAATCAAGTTTTGCAAATAAATACATAATTGACAATGTAGAAGTTATGGAACCTGTTTTAACATTAAAATAACTTGGTAATTAATGTAAGAACATGTTTAAACATGTTCAACCCGACAATTCTGAGATTAGGCTCGGTTCGCAACCGAAAGTCGCAAAAGTTGACTTTTGCATTGACTTTCAGTTCTGACCCGAATTAAGTTGTTTTAGATATGCCTTAAGGTTCCTTTAGGACCATATTACATGTTAGTATAACCCTCTAAGATTATACAACATAGGACCTTAATAATCCGAATCGTTTGCGTGTTTCCGTTAAACGCCTAAAATTGACCATTATGCCATTTTTATAATAAAATGAGATTTTTACAAATGTGAGTGGAAAAAAACCTTTGTTACTAATTTATAAGCTTGTCCTAAAAAATTGACATCAGTTTGAGGTCTAAATTAGGAGTTATGCCCAATATCGTAATTTGAAAGCTTTTTATTAATTAAACGGCATATTTAGCAAAACGCCTATTTAAACCCAAATTTCGACACCAAACTTTCTACCCACTGATGTAATATAATAATATGGTATTTTTCAAGAATTTTAATTATTTTTAAGTGGATCATAACATAGGGTTATTTCTTTAATTCGGTAATTAACTATTATACCCTTTTTTATAATAAAATGAGTTTTACATAACATTTTGATACCAAACTTTTTGCTACTGATTTTATATGATAAATAAAATATTTTGAACTTTATAAACTGATCAAAAACTCAGATTCCCTATTATAACCCGAAAATCGCTTAAAACCAATTTTTACGCGTGTAAAACGCATAGTATGGGTTAAAACTATTTTTACCATATAAAACTTAATACCTACTGATGTTCTATGTAAATAATTATAATTTAACAGTAAGCAAAAGTTTTGAACTCAGATTTCCAAATTTGACCTTTAAAGCTTATGTGAAATTACCAAAATGCCCCTATGGTGCATAATTTGGTTATAAATGATAAATTTCACATACATGCAATACCCTACTATTATGACTTGCAAAAATAAATATTTTTACTGGTCATTTCAGACAAGAATCTCAGATTAATATTTAATCTCTTTTATAACCTTTAAAATGACCAAAATACCCCTACGGGGCTTAATTTGAGTTTAAATCCGTTTTGGGCATAATGGAAGGTATCCTACTGATATCAAATCATATTTAAGGCATATTAACTTGTGAAACCTGTATATGACTCTTTTGGTTACCCGTTATGCATTATTCGCGTTCTGTACGGTTTATGTAACTAGTTTGCATAAATTAACAGAAACGGGTCAAACCTTATCATTTTTACCTCGAAATACATAATGTGTTTAGTTTACCCATATTATACAAGTCTACAAACTTGTAGGGTCTAAATCACATTCTAATTCGGTCTTCGCTTAATCTTGCGTTTTGAACCGTATACCTTTCTTTAAAAACTAATCGGTTAAGTTTAAGCTTAAGTAAGACCCGTTAGGAATCTAATAGGTTAATAAAACCTTCGTTCCAAATATAGGAGCCCAGTAAAAGATATCTGCACTTGCTTATTGTATATGGTTGAGATAAATTGCATAATTTGCTCAGGTAAATACTTTTAACTTATTTTCCCTTATACGGGCTTGGGGTACGGTATATAAAATACCGCTTGGTCGGGTATTGAATTTTTAATCATATGAAGGTTAAATCATTGAGAAAACCCGTTTAAATTTTTTTGTTTTTTCTAAGCCTTTAGGGGGTTAATGACCATGTCCTGTATATCCTCGGCTCATTCATTGAAATTGCCACGACTTAAGCATGGGGTGTAGGCATACACCTACCGGTGCGTATGTAAAATTAATAAACCTACCGGTTCGAGAATAACTCGTCGTGGGTTATATTATGTGGTGTGTCAATTAATCTTTAACCCGGTATTCAGCCCGGGCAACTGAACGTATAACAAACATATAATTCTTTTACCAGTTTATGTTTAAATAATTATCCCAAGTTATAAAGGATTTATTTGTGCCATGTGCATTCAAAGAAATTTTTCTTAAACACTTTTCAAAAGAGTCAGTTAATTGTATTTACCAGTGTAAACTGACGTATTTTCCAAAAGGTTAAGTGCAGGTACTAAACGGAATAGGCTGATTACTCCTGAGTGACTTAAATAAAGACTTATGCAAGCTTTATCACTTGAAAATCTGTTGAACAATGTTATCTTTTATTTGATCCGCCTGTGGATCCTTTACATTCTGTTTGTAATACTTTATGTTACCTTCATTCGGTTTGTAATATATTTTACTTTTAGACTTCCGCTGTGCATTGAACTGTGAATATTGACTATGACGATATCAACTACGTCACGATACTCCCCACCGGGCCCACCGGTAACACATGGAAATTTCGGGGTGTGACAGGTTGGTATCAGAGCCAACATTGAGTGAATTAAACACTAGTCTTTTGTGTTTAATCTCAATGACACAGTTGCACATTCCTTGACTTCCGAGTCTAGGCAAAAGGACTTAGGACTAATCCTAATCTTTTATTTGTCCTTTATTGTTTTCTTGGTTGTTTCCTTTGTTCGTTTAACAGGAACAGAAGATGCCACCACGTGTTCGAGGACGAGGAAGAGGCGGCAAGGCCCCAATCTTCACCAGCCACGACCATGAAGCCGGGCCATCTCACCGGCGAACTCCATCAGTAACCATGAGCACAAGTCCTCAAGAAGACTGGAGGACGTAATTGGAACCCGCGAGACGATCTGTCTCGCTTAGCTCTTCGCCCTCGTATCACCACTCGTTTAGGCCACAATCAGAGAACGAGCCCCACAACTCACATCACTCCTTCATCCCTCTCCAACGCTCAAACTCTCACCACTCTTTCAATGACCCAACACCCTATTTTCAGAGCCGGTTCAACCCGGCAAATCTAATTGAAGAACCAGTGGGTTTTAACCCATTGGGACCAGAAGTTCATTTCTCCGGAGATCAAAACATGGACATGGATGAAGACACACATCCTGCCGAACCACCATCTGGGACACCGACTCACCCCATCGAGATTTCGGATGGGTCGTCTTTTCATGGATCACCTTATCGTGGTCCAGACAGCTATGAGGCAAGGTTTGCCCAATACGACTGGGTGTTTACTCCCTCTTACAAACCGTCTCAGCAGCAACAGGATCCCTTGGAGGATTCACGTTTTGTAGCAGTCACTCCACCACCACCGCCGCCGCCAGAGCAGCAACCGCCTCCGGAGTCACAACCTTCATCAACTTGCACCACGAGAGCTCGGTTGTTGTTTGATGGACCTGCTTGATGAGTTTTGTTTGCAGGCATCAAGGCACACTCATTATTCCTGGTCTGATTCTGATTCTGTTGATTGCCTTGATTTCTGAACGGATTCTGGTTTACATGTTGAGCTGGCTTCGTACATTCCCGTTTGAAATGACCCCGTTCACCACAGTTGAAACACTTGACCGCTTGTTTATCGAACCCATACTTTGTGTCCTTTTTGCTTTCCAAGCTGGTTCTACCAGTTCTTTCCATGAAGTCTTTTGCTCGCCTCACAGCACTAGCAAATGCCCACTTGATATCCATCAAATCCATTTCATCCTTTTCTATCTGTTGATATTCTTCCTGAGTCAAATTGATGTTCCCAATTTGCCCTACTACCAACCCACAGTAGGCACTCACCAAAGTGTTTAACAGCTCCATATGTTCCTTTGCCACCTTAACACTCACTTTTGAGAAACTTGAAGTGTCTAGCCGAACTGTGTTTGAATTAGTTGGTTGACCAGCGTTGACTGTTGATGAAGTGCTTCCATAACAGGCTTGTTGTAGACCTTTGTAATTTGGATCAAGAAATGATGGTACTCCAGTAGACTGATAGCTTTGCTCTGGGGCAGCTGGTTTTGGTGTTCCATACATATCGGTGCTCGAGACGAAAGCCGTTTGAAGCTGAGCAGGTCTTGCAACCGTGTTGGTACCTCCACAATTTCCATAGTACATCTCAGGATTTTGTGGAACCGGCACTCTTTTTGCCTTCCTGATTTCCTCTTGATCTTTATTCTCCAGGAGTTTAATGAAATCATGGATGTTGGTTGAAGCTAGCGTGCCATTATACTTTAGAATCTCCAAGAAACCATTCCATTGAGCTGGCAATGCATCGGCAAACTTTGTGACAACCTCATCCAGAGTTACCACTACCCCAAAATTAACCATTTCACTCCACAGATGATAATATCGACTTGTAAGATCTCCCAACGACTCCCTTTCCATACACATGAAGCCGTCGAATTCCTTTTTGAGCAGATCATGTCTCAGTTTTCGTGACGATGCATTTCCGTGACCTCTCGCCCTCAATGCATCCCATAGACCTTTTGTCGTTTTGAATATCACAAATTGATGATAAATATATTTGTTTAAGGCTTGAGTTAGAATTGAATATGCTTTCTCTTCTAAATCATATGCCTTTTTATCTTCGGCAGAAAAGTCTCCAAACGTTGCAGCATTTGAACCGGCTTCTTCAAGTGCTTGATCGAATTCCCTGGTAAAAGATAACCATAACTCCGTGTTTTGCCCAAGAACATACGTATGAAATCTTTGTTCCCAACCGGGATACTCGTTCACATGCATCAGTTTCGGAGGACGATTGTTACTACCGGTTTCATTTTCGCTTAGAAGAAGACTTTGTATACTTTGATTTTGGTTAGTAACAAGTGCCCACTGGTTTGCCGTAACGGAAGTCGTCTGTGCTGATGACGAGGTTGTGGGAGACTGAGCCCATGAAGGTATCAAACCTTTCCCCGTATACATATCCGCATTGGGATCCGGTTTCCAACCCCACCAGTCGGAAGACATTTTGAAGTTTTACAAAAACACAATTTAAATTAAACACAAACTTGTAACTTATGACCCGATTTTACAAGTCTTCTGTGACAACACTTGTCAACCCACGAAGCCTTAAAGCACAATACAAATTTAAAGCCCAAAATTAATTCTACAGGACTTAATCTAATATGTCCAAACAATATTGGCCCACTAAAATATTCAAGAAGCCCAAAGTGTCTACGAAGACTTTTGATGAGATGGCAGGTGAGATTTTTCTTTTTATAGAAGGCACCTTTTTCGGAAATTTTGAAAGTTTGTACATGGATTACCAGGTATAGTTAAACAACAAACAATCAAGATCTCCTTTTTCAGTCTATCTAATCTCTTTTTCATACCAACCTTTTTCAAAACAGTGTTTACCATCCAGCTTTGTGTCAACTTTTTCAAACAAATATAATTTTAAGCTATAACACTTCAACAGTAACTCAAACAAATATCAAACACAAATATATTTGTTGAACAATATGAATAACTGATGAACTCGATGAATTTTCCGATCACCTGAAAACTTTCCGAACACGAAATTTTGCATAAAAGTTTACTCAAAACCAAACTTTAACATGTAAACATGACTTTAACCAGGTTTTTGATCAAACTAACAGCAAAAATATCATGATTTTCAAGGTGATGAAACTATTTTTCCAGAAAGAGTAAACTGCCATTTTGGTCCCTGTGGTTTGGGCATTTTTGCCATTTTAGTCCAAATCTCAAACTTTTTAAATCTGGGTCCCTGTGGTTTCATCTTTATTGCCATTTTAGTCCAAAATTCAAAATCCCCATTTTTTTGACTGTTCCAAAAAGTTTAAGATTTGGACTAAAATGGCAATAAAAGTGAAACCACAGGGACCAAAATGGCAGTTTACTCTTAATTTTGGACTAAAATGGAAATAAAAGTGAAACCACAGGGACCCAGATTTAAAAAGTTTGAGATTTGGACTAAAATGGCAAAAGTGCCTAAACCACAGGGACCAAAATGGCAGTTTACTCTTCCAGAAAAGATAAACTTCAAATGCAAGAAAAACACTCGGTTTTAACAAGGAAGAGAGCCTTGGCTCTGATACCACTTGTATGTCCAACTAGCGGAGGATCTAGTTGCCTAATCCTTGTATATGAACTAACCCGGTTGTGCGGAATCCAACCGGGAAAGCAAACCGAGATCTAGAACACAAGACGCATAGATTCACAGTTTAAAGTTCAATATATTGGTTCAGAGTTTAGTTACAAGATGTGAACAATAAACTCTCTCTGAATACACTAACTCAGTGTGTGCTCTCGTCTCTCTGTTCTGTATGTCCTGTGCTACTGTCTTAACTTTCTGTTTCGTGTCTGCTTATATAGAGAAACAGGACGACGAAACCTTGTTGGAGCCGATGAAACTTGAAGTAGGACGACGAAACAACATTAGTTGACGAAACTTGAAGTAGATGAAAGTCCATTGGTCGACGAAACATCAATGGTGAAACTCATGTTTGACGAAACTTGAGTTTTATCAATGAAGTTTCGTCAATCAGCAGGTCAAGGAGTTTCGCCAGGAGCTGATTGGAAGTTTCGTCAAACAGGAGCAATAAGGGAGTTTCGTCATCATGCAGGCATGGGTGTTTCGTCGCAGACAACAACTGTAAACAGAATATAGTTCATTAGCAATTATCTGATATGATCTGCACATGTAGATCAGCAACTTTCATCAAGACTTGATGGAGGAAATCAAGTCTTGTAGCGATGTCGAATCCGAAAAAGCCGCGTCCACATATATGCATCAACACATTCATTACTAGATGTTTTCTTTCATCATCATGATCAATGGCAGGTTTCCTGCTTCGTTGCTACTTACTGGTCTTAACAGTTTCTTTATCTTCATGGTTGTTTGAGTCAGGAAAACATACCTAAAGATTCATCTTCTCTTTTTCTTCCAAAGCAATTCTTTCTTTTTCTTTATTCAATCTTTCTTTTTCTTCACTTTCTAAAACAGCTTGCAAAGCTTCTTCTTTCTCTATAGCTTCCTGAGCTTCTTTTTTACGTGCTTGGTCTTCTTCAACAATCGCATCCAATCTTTCTTTCTCAGCGATCTCATCCAGTCTTTCTTTCTCAGCGGCTTGTTGAGCTGCTTTTTCCTGTTCTTTTCTTCGTACATGATCGATTCCAAGAAATCGAATCTTCAAGGCACGCCATACTTCCTTAGCATTCATGAGTATGCCAACTTCTACCAAGATGTCGTCCTGCAAGGTTTAACATATGTACCCCAATGCGGTGTACATCTTCCTTTCATCTACAGCTACATCGAGTGCAGGTTCAATAACGTCCCAAAAGCCATAATCTTTTAGAAATCCTTCCATCTTGGTCGACCATACTTTGTAGTTCGATTTCGTCAATACTAGAAGTCCGCCAATTGCCATTGTGTCTTTTCTATCTGTACTTTCTTTACGGGTTTGCTATTTTTTAGTTGGAACTGATTCCCGATCCCGAAGCCAATCTCCAATAAATAACTATACAACCCAAACTTTTTCTATCTTTCTCTCTTTCAAGAAACGTTCTTAATTGCTTTCTTACTTGCTTTCTTCAATCCGTCAAGAAAACCATTCTTGATTACCTACTTACTCGGAAACAGCCTTGCGAACCAACACACTTACTGCTACGAATTTCGTCTTGGTCAAATCTTGAACTCGGTTATCTGGCGAATCCGAAAACTCTGCAGCAAACTTCTATAGCATACCCGAACCTTTGCCCTTTTTGTTTTCTTTCTGTTCTCTTGGTGAGATAATAGCAACTAACAAAGAAAAAATCTTTGTTTTAATTTTACTTGCATCAATAGCACAAAAATCAAACCAAAAGGTTTTATTTTCTTGTGTTTCCTTTTGTCGCAAACCACCCTTCTAAGGGTGTGGGGAGTGGTTAAACACTTTGGAGTGGCAAACCAAAAACCGACCAATCAGAACGCGCCATGTCAATCAGTGAAAAGTGTTTAAACTTTGGTGAAAAGTGTTGGCAATGGTTTAGACATTTGATAAAGTGGTAAACTTTAAAAAAAAGGAAAAAGGTGTGATTGGTTGAGAGATGGAATGGACCCCACCCACACACCCCCTCTCTCTCTCTCCTTCCTCCCCTCACCGATTCGGCATGCCACCTCCGATTTGGCAAACTTTGGTGACTAAACAAGAGTTGGCGGTGGTGTTTACCGATCACCACACCGTACACCCTAAAAGAAATTCCTTGATCAAACAAAAATACCACAGCAATACCAAGGTTAAAAGTTTCACAACAAAAAGTTTTATTTAACTAATACAACTTGCTTTTTTTCCTTCTTTGTAATTTCCTCTCGATCAAGGTGCCACTCAAAAAACTCCTACTTATCACAATTTATTTTTTACCAAAACACTTTTCGCAAACCTCTTAAAAAACTCAAATCTGAAATCTCTACTATTGGATAAAGATTCCAACTAATACCCACCAACGTCAATTAAATAATTGCAACTACCTCCAATATTGACGTGAAAGAATAACAACTGTTATACTATCTTTTTCGGCTTTTCTACTCGAACGATGCTCCGCGGTTAATTCTGGTGTGTAAGGAGCTGTAGCACTGATACCAATTGTTGACCCAGACGGTTCAAACAATCGTATTAACAAACACGAACACAATATATTGGGTGGACAAACCCGCGACTCTTTCTATTCAATCAAACGAACATACGAACTTACAAAGAAAAGGAACAAATAAAAACAATAACCTAGACCACTATTTATAATACTACTAAACTTGCTCTCTAAGATATTAAACCTTTTCTAAACCAATTACAATATAATTAACTAAAATAAACCAAACATTAATAAAAAAACTAATTATATCAATCTTTCACTTTGATCCTTCAACTTTCAACTTATACGAGATTTTGGATTAACTTTCCACAGTCGTTCCCTTGATACTTGACATATTGTTTGGTGGCCATATTTGGCCCGTCAGGATTTTTTACCTCTTGATTTTCTAGTACGTGTTGGTGTAAATTCGACTGTCTACGTTTGACGTCATATGAGTCACTTTGTACTAGAAATTCGAATTTTTATTTTACATTTTTAATAGTTTTGGCCGTCGTTTGGTTACACGCCCCGCAACACTACGATTTTAAGCCTGTACACCACAACACATGGGATTAAGACTAGTTAGTAATTTCCGAACATTTCAGAATGGTGCGTATACATTAAATGCATTATTGAATAAAGCTTCGAAAGAATTGGAATCCACTTTTTGATCGCTTTAGTTGATATCTTTATTAATTCACGCATCAACTTTAAGGAAGAACACGATTCATGTTTTTCTGGTAACAGTTACCGTTCTTAAATCCATCACTAATCTTCAAATGCCGTCGTCTGGTTACACGCCCCGCAACACTACGATTTTAAGCCTGTACACCACAACACATGGGATTAAGACTAGTTGGTAATTTCCGAACATTTCAGAATGGTGGGTATACATTAAATGCATTATTGAATAAAGCTTCCAAAGAATTGGAATCCACTTTTTGATCACTTTAGTTGATATCTTTATTAATTCATGCATCAACTTTAAGGAAGAACACGATTCATGTTTTTTCTGGTAACATAACTAGTTACCGTTCTTAAATCCACCACTAATCTTCAATTTATTTCCCTCAGATCAAATCATCACTTTGTTTTCCCGGGAAGAGCATATTCGTTATGGAAAACGACTCAGCAAATGGTTATCTTAAAATTTTGTATGAATTCATCCAAAATCACTTCGAAGTGAAGCCCTTATAGCAATTAGGGATTCGGATCTTAGAGCATTCACAGTTGATTGTTTATTCTTATCCATATAATTAGATTAAAAACAAGTATTTTTCTCTCTCATTTTCAATTAAATAATATTTTTATACCTCTATCATTAACTCTTCTCTCTTCCACTCACATCCACTTTTAAAAATATTAAAAAAAATTATAAGGGTGAATAGTGTTTTTCATATATTTACAAATGAACATGACAATAACATTCTCATATATTTTCTCTTTCCTCTGCTCACAACCAATCAAAACCATTAACAACCATTTCTTATAAATACAAGTAACCAACTCACATATTTTTAGGGGAACCAATGCGAATGCTCTTGTAACACCATCTTACTAATCATAATAAAAATATAAGAACATAACAAACAACGTTATTTCAAATTGTCGTCATTTTCATATCATGCTCTGACTTATCATGTTTACACGTACAATTATCATTTACTATTAATGTCGTTTTACATTAATGATATCTCATCTTGTTACCATTTCATGTCATCGCGTATCCCGGTTGATCACTTCTCAAGAATTACGGGGGTGGGTATCGCCTTACTTTTTCATAGGCTGACCCTTTTCTCGTAAAATGGGATGTAGGAACTGCCATCATATAATCTCGCCTTTTTGGGCTCGAGACTCAAGTATTGGTTGTTTGTGGTTTTTAGGACAAGTCGTCACATAGGACCCATCATGACCCGATAACCAAGTCGGAGAAAGTTTGATAAAGACATAGTGGATACACCGCTGCTACTTCCTATATATAAGTGTTCTTGACAAACGATCAAAAACGTCGTTAACCTGGTCATAGAAAGTTTTGTGTAAGTATTGTTGCATTAGCCATCATGATTCGCATAGCGGTGTGGATGAAAGTTTGGTAGAGATATGATGGATACACTGCTGATACTTCCTATATATTAGTGTGTTTATAAACGACCGACATACTCATGCATGTAATATTCTTCAGTCGTACGCTTGTATTTTAAGTTTGTTTTGCAAAATGTTGCTTACACAAAGTTAAAAATCAAAGTTATTGTCATCATTACGACACATTTCAAACTATTGCCTATACTTTAAAAGCATTATTCAATAAAAGTTGTTGTAATGTAAACAATCAAATGGAGTCGTCCACCTTTTGAGTTTTGACACAATTAATTGTTGGATAAAATAAGACACCAAAAGTTATCATTCATCTCCTTATCGATTAAGTGAGGTTTGTAGAAAAGTAGTGGCGGTTGAGAATTTGATATCTTTCAAAAAAAAAAAAAATCATGCAACAGCTTTAAGGAAGAGCATGATTCGTGTGTTTCCGGTAATACATTTATAGTTTACACATGTGTAATTATAAAATTACATATAAAAACATGATAAAATTACTCTTAACATGTATGTAATTATAGAAATACATATATTAAAT
Source organism: Helianthus tuberosus (assembly GCA_030545235.1). NCBI lineage: Eukaryota > Viridiplantae > Streptophyta > Magnoliopsida > Asterales > Asteraceae > Helianthus > Helianthus tuberosus. The sequence continues at coordinate 9,197,932 of CM060408.1, forward strand.
GATAAAACTACCCGAAATATAAAAATATATAAATAAAAATATTGTCTAGTAAGAGTTCTGAAGTTCTACAACTATTTAGAGTTCTGAAGTGAACCTAACCAAACCATACATATATATATATAGAACCAGGATCATTTCAGAACCATAAACATTTACAGAACTCGCAGAACTCCTAATAAACAATCTTTTTATTTATATATTTTTATGTTTAGGATAATTTTATCATTTATTATGTGTATTTTTACGATTACATACATGTTAAGAGTAATTTTATCATTTTTATATGTAATTTTATAATTACACATATGTAAACTAGATTTTTTACATATATGTAATTAGTTATGACACATATATATAATTTTGGCAATTAAACATATGTAAACTACTTTTAACATGTATGTAATCAAAGAAATACATATAATAGATGATAAAAAGATTCTAAATACAAAAAGTTATATATAAAATGATTGTTTATTAGGAGTTCTGAAAGTTCTTTGGTTATTTAGAGTTCTGAAATGAACTCAACCCTATATATATATATATATATATATATATATATATATATATATATATGTTACTCTTAACATGTATATAATCATAAAAATACATATAATAAATGCTAAAACTATCCTAAATATAAAAATATATAAATAAAAATATTGTCTAGTAAGAGTTCTGATGTTCTGCAACTATTTTGAGTTCGGAAATGAACCTAACCATATATATATATATATATATATATATATATATATAGAGAGAGAGAGAGAGAGAGAGAGTGAGTGAGTGAGTGTACGGTACAATATCTCTTAACGTGTGATACTTACGCGATAAGAATTCCACATGTTATATTTCTAAATCCGCATGTTATACACTAAATCCGCATGTTGTACATTAAGTCCACACGTTATAAACCAAATCCGCATGAAACTAAATCCGCATGTTATATTTTCATCACCTAAGTATTCCCTTGGAGAGAGGGGGGTTAGGTTTTTTTTTTTTTGGGGGGGGGGGGGGGGGGGGGTGGGGGGGTGGGTGTTAGGTTTTGTTAGATTTTTGGTGGTGTAGTGGGTTTATTTTGTTGTGTTCACATTGATTCTCGCATTTCTTGTAATAAAGGTGGTTCTCGCATGAAGTATATATATATATATATACACACACACACGCAATTGGTTACATATACAACTGCTTTCATATACAACAACGAATATATAGTTAAGTCTTACTCAAATCGACCAACAGTGGTGGATGTAGCAAAAAAATTTAGGGGTATCCTTTTTTTTTCAGGGATTTACTTTGTATAAAACTAAAAAAAGAACAACTACGTAGACAGAGTTGAAGAGTATTTTTACAATATGGAGACAGAGTTGAGAGTAGCCTATGCTACCCATGCTTCTACATTATCTCTACCCCTGCCGGCCAAAATCGAATCCTAATTAAGCTCTGCCCTCATTTTTTCCACCCTACTTCATTTTATCTCCATCAAATCATCAGTTTCTTTCCCTAGAGCCATGGATTACAACACAACAATACTATTCTATCGTAATATTGTGGGCAGTGGCGAATCCAGGAATGTTTTTCAAGGGGTTCACTTTTTTAAATGTTTCAATATCATATGTCCGAACATAAAAAAATATGGGTCGGTTCGACGGTTCGGGTCGGATAAAATTCATCACATAATAAAAATACCATACAATAATGAAAAAAACAATGTCATGGTTTTAAAACACGTAATATAAATAAGGCGATCTTTACGGAAAAAATCATACCTACAGTTATTCCCTACCCGACGAGGTTTCATCTTTTGAAAACGTTGCATCTCAAGCCCCGCCCCCTCACGCAATCACGCCACCCCACGTCCACCTTCTTCCCCATCTCAAGTTGCCCCACTCCCACGAGCCCCCATCTCGCACCCCCTTTGTGGCAGTGTGCGCTCCCCGTGGCCCATTGAGATGGCACCTTCCCGCCCTCTTTGAAGCCCGCACCGTATAGGCTTGTGGTCGTGTTTACTTTAAGTATCAAATTATCAGTTTTGGATTACAGTTTCAGACAACTTTCATCATAAAAGACAAATAATGGAACCTTAAAGAAAGCCTTTTTTACCATATTCTATAGAACAACTTACTGAGTTCAATAAGAAGAAGTTATCAAAGATTAACTGCTCCTAAATTCTATAGCACCCTAATCTCCTAATCTGACCTAACTTAATACTAATTATAAATTTAGCAAAATCAAGAAATTCAAAAGAATTAAAAAAGAAATTACCTGAAATTCTCTTAGTTATTTTTACCTTTACGAAGCTCAAAAGCATCAAGATTCAAAAAATAAAAATGGGGGAGTTGCTTAAAGAAACAGGGAAGAAGAGGAGGAGAAGAATCTCTGAGAGTAAACTTTTGGGTTAAAAGAAAAAAGGAAATAAAAACGAAATAGAAGACTTTAACCAGACTCGTGTAAGTAGCATAAAGCAATGGTTTCCGTGTAAGTACTTTGATCTGTGACAATGAAGTTACCGGTGGATCTAACCGGTTCGATGCCGGGTTGTGTGCTCGGTAGAAATCCCATAGTTATTTATATTTTTGAATATCTATATATTGCATGTTTAATGGCCTAGTTGCAACGTGATGATCCTAAGTCGACTTATTATTATTTTCTATGTTTTACGTTTTGATCTGATTTTTCGTGTTAAGACAGTGCAACAGCTTTTAGGAAGAGCATGATTCATGTGTTTCCGGTGATATATATTTTTATATAGTTACCGTCCGTAAATAAATCCGTAGTTGTTTCTATCTAGTTATCTAAAATGAAAAATTTTAACTCTAAAGAGGTTCATGAAGCGGTGGTTCCCAACCTTGAATCAACCGAGAATGATAGGATTGCATTATATTCGCTATTAGCATCTTCCAATTTCTATGGAATTGTTCTTTTTTCATGATTAATTCTCACCTTCACACACACTAAGGGGGTGTTTGTTTTTTCTGAGAAGCTCTTCTTGTCCTCTTATGTCTGCGCCGCGCAGACCACGCGCAGATGTTTGGGTCTGCAGATTGTTTGTTTTCTCGAAGACATTTCATTAAAAAAGCTCTGCGAGTCCTCTTTTTGGTGCAGATCTGGGATCACCTCTCCTTACCTCTTCTAGCTCTCTAACCCAAACATAACAAGAAACCCTCATATCATTCACCCCTCTCCTCCTGCTTCCGCCTCTCTCCCCACCGTCAACCCCTCCACCACCCTCCTACCACCGCCACCCTCCTACCGCCGACAACCCTTCACAGGCGGCTATGCCGTGGTCGGAGGACGAGGAAGACTCGGAAGTTTATTGGACTTTTGATGTGGTTGTTCGGTGTGAGACTTCTGGTTTGTTTAAAAACGGAACAGATCCGGAAACTACAGAGAGTGTGAACCATTTGGTTGTTGCTCTTGGTGTTGGGAGGTGTATTCGATCTGACGACAAGGCAAACACAAAGCGGAGAAAATGAGAAGTCAAGAAAAAATGTTTGTGAACAAGTCTTGAAGCATGTTGTACAAGCTGTAAATGACCTCCTTTTGCTTTTTTACATGTAGATCTGAACATGAATGCTGAAAACGTATGTATGTAGATCTCTGTGTTTCGATCATATTGGCCATAAAGATGAAGAAGTCAAAGTCAAAGTTTTTGTGTTTGTTCTAGATGTTAACTGTTATAAATTGTTATGATTAAATGTTTAATAAATCAATTTCTTTATATTTTAATTTATTTCGGCAGCTTGCAGAATTTAAAAAATAAACAATCTTCTTCTTGTAGACTGCAGAGGTTTGGTCCACCTCTTCTGCTACAAAGGTCTGCAGATGTGGTCCGCAGACTGCAGACGTTTTACCTCTGAAAAAACAAACAGCACCTAAGTGTCACACCCCCAAAAATACCACATGCGGGAAACCCCGCTAGGCGTGTGACGTACCAGGATCTAGCCACCAATCATGTTGAACTATTCACAAGATATTAAAATAAACTCCCATTTATTAAATCAAACATTCCAAATCATATCACAAGTTTAACAGGTTCAGCGGAAGCAAATAGTAAATCATTGTTTAAATGTTTCAAAACCAAATGTATGCAAAAGCAGTAAGTCCATCATGCGTATCCAAGCAGTACGACCCATGACTACTCCAGCAATCCCAGATAGCAAGTTCCTTGTCCATAGAATCTAACAACCTGCGAGCATGCAACCAGTGTATCAGACCACGCTGGTGATTTCATAGTTTTACGAAAACATTAATTCCCAAGTGTTTAGTTCAGTTTATTGATAATGTAGATAATTACTCGAGTACCGTACAAGATGGCTCCAAATTTTTTTGCCCGTCCCCAATGCCCCCTATCTAAGCATTTGTCATGATTAAGGTCATTAGTTCACGCCTGTCCTCTCAGGTACGGTGTGAGGTTGCCAATCCTAATAGCGCTATCAACTAACACCCCGTTACCTCTCAGGTAACTATTCGGTAGAGGATGGTACTTAAGGTGATAGGAAATGAGTGTATTATCTAACATCCCAGTTTTTACCCAGAAAAAAACTTATTCCTCTCAAGAATACCCATTTGATTGTCCCACCCACCGGGATGCATGCTCAAGAGAAATGAACTCACCTTAGTTTTGCTCGGTATGTTAAGTTACCCGTTCCAAGTTGGTCAACCAAACCCTACCGTGGTTACCAATAATATCAGTTTCATAATCAAGCAAGTCAAGTATTTTTCACAGATTGTATTCATCATAAAGATCACCGTATATCACATAATAAGTACTCAGTTCTCATATAAGTCCACATCCCATGTGCAAGTCACATAATAACATTTAACAGATGAATTCGCTACTCACATGAGTCAAGCCAAGTTCCTCATTTCTAGTTAATATTATTAACATGCAACAAACATAGTTGTGTAAACAGAAACATTCATCATCATATGCATCATAACTGTTTAACTATTCTGTCCATTTTCTCATTTGCAGCGTCTCCATGAAGGACCAGTTCTTCGTGGAATGCTTTCAAGGCGAAGAACCCTTATAGCGAATGACTATTCTTCGTCGAGAATGAGTGTGACGAAGGACCCTAATGGTTCGTCAAAAACCATCCAACTAAGAACCAAGTTCTTCGTTGAGTCATGTTCTTCGTGGGGGAAGTCCTTCTAGGACAACTGTCAAATTTGCATGCATCCGTACAATTATTAAATGATGATTAGTGCTTAATGACTGTGCTGATTTACAATTTATAACTTGAGTTGCTTTCTAATTACTGCATTATACTTACATGAGCATCACATATTGCAAACGACATATCATTGACTGCATGCAAACATGTTGACATCAATGATGCACAAAGCACAGTTAGCACAGTTAACAGACAAACCGGGAAAATGCTGAGGGAGTTCAGTACATAGACAGACGTTGTTTTGACACAGTATAAGCCAGAAACTAAGTACTACACTAGTATTGTGTGTAGGGAAGTAAGAACCACAAAACTGCTTCACTAGGTGATAGTTTAAGTGCCGGAAAGTGCCTAAAACTTACCTAAAGTGCAGAATTCTGCAGAAAATTCAGCAAATCAGCATTTAAATACATTATTATTATGCAGAAACATGACTAAATGGTCCTGAATGCTTTCCTAAGTATCGGGAATTAAAAGTGTCACAAAAGGGTACATAACGAACACTAAACAGTATAGTTTGACACTTTAATGAACCAGTATCTAACCGAACAACCGGACACTACCCGAAACACTAATATTATACTAAAAGTATTGTTTTATTATTTCTGAGCTAGTTATGACCCCCGAACATCATATTACATGTTCTAAACACCTAACATACTTAACCTTGAATTTTTAACACTTTTAACCTATTTAACTTAACTTAACCATGGTTAAGGCCTAAGTATACCCCCCCCCCCCTTTATCTACGGTTATGGTGGTGGCCCCACACCATAATCTTAATTGATTCACCTAGATTCTATTTGATATGCTTTGAGATCATAATAGATATTCCTTGTACTAATGAGACACATTAACCATTGGTCTAAGAAGTGTTGGAAGTTTATAAGAAAACCCACAAGTCTTGAACCTTCATTCACATTCATCATCCTCAACTCACCATAAACTCCTCCTCCCCCTCTAAAGCTTATGGCCCAACATCCCTCACCATCAACTTCATTTTCCAACCACTTCCCATACATTCCAAGGTGATCTAGTGGTGTAAGGAGCTAAGTTAGGAAGCTTGGAGCTTTCGGAAGTTGAAGGACCTTCACCGCATGCTTTTATCCACTTCATTTGTCCTCTTGATCATCCCTAGCCTTGAGCTAGTAGTAAGATCTTCTACTCTTCATTTTGCTCTATTTTAAGTGGTTAAAAGATGTTTCAAGATGATTATAATAAAGAACACTAAGAAACAAGAAGTTGAAACATGAACATAAGCTTGAAATTGTAAGAAAACTTAAAGGAACCATGTTGTTTAATGTTGTTGTGACATTTGATGAATAATTGTTTGTGTAAATGATGTAGATCATTATATGATCTTGCTAGATCATGATTAAAAACATAATCTAGCAAGATGAGAGGGTGCAAATGTTAGAGATTTATAAATCATCCTCATGAAAGACATAAACTTGAAAAGATATATTGTTTTCTTGAAACATGATAATCAAAGTGGGTTAATAATCATATAGATCTAAAATTTATGAATGGTTTTCCAAAAGAACCAAGCATGAAATATGAGTTTTAGTAGATCTTGGATTCTTACATAAAGAAACACCATTTTTAAGGGTTAAACAAGTGTAGAAACACTTGTATAACAAAAAGATTACATAAAGAATCATTTCTAGAAAATGTGTTTGGAAGTTGTAAACACCTTAGTTCTTTAAAAATGAAGTTTTTAAAGAAGTAAACACATTTTAAAGGTAACTAAACCTACTAAACACTTTACCAAGTTACTATAAGTTTTTATGAAAATTCAATTTCATGATTGCTATATAAATTGCACTTGGTAAGTGTTGGTTAAGTTGTTGATTGTTTGTGATGATTTTAAAAAAAGAAAATGATATGCTTTGATAGCATGGACACCTCCATTTTTAGGGGAAACTATGGCAAAATTTTCTAAAAATATAAACACTTGGAAAAATATTTTCTAAACAAATATTTACAAGTGTGTTTTAACTATGGTTTTCAATATAAACTTTGCCATAGATTTTGTTGCAAAAATACAAGTATTGGAGGTTGGTTTTTATAAATAAGAATGGATAAATATATATTTAGAACATATATTTAAATTAAAGACATGATGTGTGTGAATACTTGTATACTTCGTGTAATAGATATATTATTTTAGGGTTAAAATAATATAACTTTACAAATACCAAGAAATTACAATCCAAAATGTTACCAAAAATCATAAGGAATAAATATATAAGTTACACACATAATATTGGAAAAAAAACCAAACAAGAATGTGACTTACAAAATATTCCGAAAAATACATTTATGAACGTATTTTTGGTAAATATTATTTGGATACAAGAGAAATGAAAATATGATTTTTATTGTTTTTACCAAGTTATATCTTATTTTTGACAAGGAGGAAATATATTATTTTTGGGAAGTAAAAATATATTTTCGTAGAGTTTTTAGAAGATATATTATTTTTGGGAAAAATATATTTTTTCTTCGGTAAACTTGAAATACATCATTTTTAACAAAATAAGTTTATATATATTTTCTAAGTAAGACTTGAAAATATATTGTTTTGGAAATATATATTAGGTATTATTAAGGAAATACGTACACACCTGAATACGACGCCAATACATGGCGAGATATATAAATACAAGAATACGAAAATACATGTATGAGATACCCCCATCCTTGGGAAGGATATACATGTTTAAATACTTGAGAAGTATGATTACAAAAATATTGTTTAGCGATTATTACAAAATTAAATATAATTTAAAGTTAAGATATTTATTATTTTAACAAATAATTATATATTTGGAATAACATTGATGACACTTTGAAAACATAACTCAAAGACATTAATCATTACCAAGTCAAGGCACGACCCGCTCGTCTAATGGACCGTAGTACACATGTAGGTAGTCGTGCGTTCTAGAGGAAGCTTTGAGTTACATCGGATACAAGGAACGTAAAACTGTGAGTTCATGTCCCCCTTTTCTTTTAACTGTTTTCGGTTTTCCAACTTCGGGGGTGAAATACATGTTACATACTGATTACAAACAATTACAAATGGTATGATTAGCTAAGGAATGTACTGCTAGATCACGTGAATGGGTAGGCGATTAACTTAAGACCATTAATCCTTGTATAAGGACCGAGGGGCATGAGTGATAGATCTATTGGGTGTTGCGAGCCCCACCCATGGGCCTGCGAGTTGGCCGCATGTGGTGACTATGTTGTTCCGCCGGAGGGGCCGGTACGAAATACGCATACAGGATTGGTTGCTTCCTATGCCATGTCACTTATATTAATGTATTAGCTACACGTTAATTGATTTGTTTTTCCTTGTTGCTTCATACCAGTTTACAAGTACATACATACATACATACTTACAAAGGTTTTCAAGGATGATTCGTGCACACATACTAAACACATGAACTCGCTCAACTTTTGTTGATGTTTTCAAACTACATGTATTTTAGGGAATTAGTAAGTGGATCTGGTGGGCGTTGGAAGTTTTATGCTGCGATAAGGAATAAAGATGTCATCCATGGTCTTTGGGTTTGGTCAGTGTGTCTTATTCCTGGACGAGACGCGTCTTCCAAACCTTAGCTACATCCACTATCTTTTGACGAGTCCTTAGTGAACTCATAAACAATTTGTATGGTTTGTAAAACTTGAAATTGAAGTCCATGTTTTAAACAATGTTGTTATGTTTTAAACCCATTTAATGGATGACAAATCTATGGTTTTATCATATAGTTGTTGTTATGATTGAATGCAATGGTATCAGAGCTTCGATCGTAGTGAACTAGGATTCTTTCTCGAGTCTAGACTACGATCACTAGGGCTCTCACGAAAATGTTTTACAATCATGTTTTCCTTGCATACACGAAACGCCCAGATCCAGGAAACAAACATTTTTACAAAAAAAAGACACGAAACACATTTCAAAGTTTACGTTTATGATTCAGTCTGAGAGAGTGGGGAGTTTAGTCTGAGAGACTAGGGAGATCAGTCTGAGAGACTGGGTATGTCCGTCTGAGAGACTTGGGAGTTCAGTCTGAGAGACTGGGTATGTCAGTCTGAGAGACTGGGGAGTTTAGAGAGTTCAGTCTGAGAAACAGGGTGTTTCGGTCTGAGAGACTGGTTGGTTTAGTCTGGGAGACTAGGTAGTTTAGTCTGGGAGGCTAGGAAGGATAGAAAGTTTCAGGAAAAATAATGTGAATACATGATTACATGATGAATTGTCCTTGTTTGCAATATACTAAGTGATTACTATGAATATACATGTTATGATTATTATGTACCGGCACACATGACACCTTCCTCAGAAAGAGAGTTGTCAGACGTTGACGACCCTATGGCCACCGCAACAAATAATGAGATTGCACCTGCGTCAGAGATGTTCACGACAGATACTGAGAGTGACCCTGACATGCTGGCCAAGGACAAGGACGACTTCCAACTGTTCGTGCTACCAGACTTTGGTAATGATTTACCCTTGCTGATGGCTTCCTTGACGAGGATCCTTCTGTCATTCTTGTTTAGTTCCATGACCACCTTATCATTGGTTACCCCGATGGCGAGCACATCGTAGCTCTGATCCTCGACGCCGTACCTCTTATGGTCATACTTTCCGAGGCTTGGCCATTCGATGAGCTGTATGATGATGACGTTGATTTGTTTATTGATGGTCCTCCTGATGACGCCCATGATTATGGAAAGTTAGACGAGAACGTTGTTGCTAATCTCACTTCTTAAGATACCTGTTATCAAGCTATCCTCTGATTCTAGTATACGCTCAATATCAGACCCCTTTGAGTATGTGACATCTGTAGCTTTACAGACGACTGGAATGCCGCTTTTTGCTACTAACTCAGACGACGACAACGTTATGGCTACCGCATTATCGTCTGCTCGAGATCCCACACACCTTCCCATGACCCAGAGCCTGCTCCTGAGCTGGCTTCTGTTCCTTTTAGGTCAGCCTGATGATGCGCCTATTGATCTTGAGCCGATTCCTGATCCTGATCATGCTTCTTTTGGTTTACCAGACATTGCACCCCTGATACCTGATTCAGTTCCTGCACCTGTTGATCTTCCTTTTGGTGAGCTATTTATTCCCCCCGCCTGCACCACTAATGTTGCACCTTTTCCCTATGGAGACTGACGTCCATTGCACCGGCGTGTCTATCGCTTACTTTCAGGATATACCCGCATCCCGGGAAGGTACTTCTGGTCAGTATCCGCGCGACGATCCTTTTGTATCAACAGCTTTTCCACAGATCCTTCAGGCTGCATTGCTCATTACTTCACCACTGGACGAGCCATTCCAATGGTTCCTACCACACACTATGACAATTGCAGTCCCCCCCCCCCACCATCCCTCACATTATGGAGGTTACACACGGGATGAGTTGCTTCTGTTACTTCAGTTATAGTTTGAGGATTTTGAGTCGCAGAGTTTAGAAACTTGAACTGGCATCATGCCCTCCACCCTGTCTATTGCCAATATACTTTGCTCCGTCACATTCATCGAAGATTCCTTTTGCACGCTCGCCTGCTACTATTACACCTTTCTCCAGGTCTTGATGCTCGTTTCTTTACTATCAAGCAGCAGATCAGTTAATTACTTCGACGTATATACAAGACTCGAGGAAGAGCTCGCTCATGCTAGCAGTTTGCTTTTCTTTCCTCCCCCAACTCAGTCACCAGTATAGTTGGTTTCGGGTTTTATGTGGATTGCATTACTTTTGAGTAAAGACACTACTAAAGAGCCGGGACTGTGGAGACTTTTGAAGACCACTTTTGACTACGAGATTTTGATACACAGATATACTTATTGGACAAGGGTAGGGTGACCCTGTGTCCCTTTTGATGTGATAACACTTTGTAAACAATGTGATTGTGGTCGGTAAACAATGAAAGTTCAGTCACCATGTCCTCACTAAGCACGTTGTTGATCTGCATGTGTGCACTATAATTGTGGTACTACGTGCTTGCTTGTTATGTTCTCATTAAACATGTTCCTATCTACAAGTTGTGCTATAGTTGTGACGTTGATTGTTATAACGATTGCTTATATATGTATATATATACACATCTCCTAGGTCTCATTTGTTAAGTAGATGCTTATGTGCTTGTTACCTTAATGAGACCTGACCTAAACATTCTTTTTCTTAGAAGATGTCGCTTCAGAGGAACACCGATACCGACAACCCTCTGCCGACGACAGAGGCGGAATTACAAGAGCGCATCTTACAGGACATCGCACAGTACGAGGCCCTTTGCTCCGAGCGCAGCGGAGGTACCTCAGGAAATAACCCACCCAGCTACTGCACCTACAAGCAGTTCTTGGGCTGCAAGCCCCTAAATTTTGACGGCACTGGGGGTGCCTTAGCCTTCGTGCGCTGGGTTGAGAAGACGGATTCTGTTTTGCGGTTGAGCAAATGTGCCCCAGAGCATCAGGTCACGTCCATTTCCGGACTGCTTCAAGATGGGGCTCTGTCATGGTGGAACCTCCAGGTTCAGACGTTGGGCGAGACTACTGCGTATTCTTTGACATGGGATGAACTGAAAGAACTAATGCATAAGAAGTATTGTTCGAGTGTAGAAATCCAGAAGTTGGAAACTGAGTTCTGGAACTTGAAAATGGAAGGTCCAAAGATAGCTGAGTACGTGGAGAAATTCCATGTTCTATCGCATGTTGTCCCCTACATGGTAGAACCAGAATTTAAATAGATCGAACGTTTCATCGGGGGATTGGCACCCCAGATTCTAAGCCTGGTGTCAACATCTAAACCTCTAACAATTAACGCAGCTATTGACTTGAACGTGGCGCTCACTGAAGAAGCGATTAGACTAGGAAGATTTTCAACCGGTGAGAAGAAAAAGGAGACTCATGTGAAGTCATCTGGAGATAACAAGAGAATGTTTGGAAACTTCAAGCAGGGTACTCAGGTGAATAACAACAACAAGGCCAAAAAGGGAAAAGAATACATGGGTAAACTACCTAAATGCGACAAGTGTCGACGTCATCATACCGGGCGATGTAAAAATGGAAAGTGTGACAACTGTGGCAAAGTGGGGCACTGCAAGGAGACGTGTTTGCATGAGACGAAACGTGGAAAGAGAGGTCAAGGGTGTTATAACTGCGGTGACATGGACACTTTAGGAAAGATTGCCCACGGGAGATTAAACAAGATCGTGGGAAAAATGTCTAACACCAGAGCTAGGGAAGCACGCTAGGATCCAAACATGGCCATCGGTACGTCTCATAGTAGTCAATGTTATGCGTCAATGCTATTTGATATTGTTGTCAAATTTTAGCCTCAGAATATACTTGTTTTAGTAGTAAGTAAGATAGATATCCAGTACTCGATAGAACTAGCTTAAAGGAAGCTTCGACGTGGTAATTGGGATGGATTGGTTGTCGAGCAATCGAGCGGAGATTATTACCCGCACCCCGATGGCAAATGTAGAAACAATCATGATTCATGGAGGTAAGCAGAATACGCCCCTACAGCTTCCAAATTGCTTGAAGGCACGAAAGTTGTTGCGTAATGGATGTGTTGTTTTCTGGACTCATGTCGTGGATAAGGGAACCGAAGAACCAAAACTCGAAGATATCCCTGTGATAAGGGAATATCCTGAAGTCTTCCCCGAAGGCTCACCAGAATTATCTCCTCAACGACAAGTCGAATTTCGCATCGATTTGATTCCAGGCGCCGCGCCTGCAGTCGATGCACCTTAGCGACTTACACCATCGAAGATGCAAGGATTGTCAGTGTGACTTCAGTAGTTGATAGAGAAGGAAGATAACAGACCAAGTTTCCCGCTTTGGGTAACCCCAATTTTGCTCGTCAAGAGGAAGGACGATAGTTTCGTACGAACATCAAACTACCAGGAGCCGAACGAGTTAACCAACAGAGTCGGTAACTCTTGCTAAGGATTGACGAATTACTTACTTAACTAACTGTGAGGATCCAACTACTATTTCATGACTGATCGATGATCGGGTGTCATGAGCTGTGAATTCAGGAAGAAAGTATACCGGGGAAATTGTGGGACAATAACTGGTTTTAAATGTACACAAAAATGGTGTTTCCTACACAATGCACAAAATAGTTTTACACAGTATACAAAACTTTGATAATCTAGAAAACATGTACTTAGGACCTTTTGGAACCCAGGTCCAAACTCGTAAAGGTTGCTTAGGAACCGCACCTGTTAACTCAAGCAAACCCCATTATCCTAACATATATGCTATTTCAGTTAGCCAAACAGAAGGTACTCAAATTTCTTTTGTTAAAATCTTCGCTTTTGCTTCTAGCGAGTAGATGTTTGCATCTCTACTCCCCTTAATAGTAGTTGCATCGCGTTAATTATCTTCGCTGAGAGCGAACACACATTTGCTTCGATACTTGGTCATTTCTTCATACTCATTGTTTCATTGCTTGAAAACTTATATGTTACGCATGCACCAATTGCTACGCATGAGGTTTCGTTTCGAATAAACGCTTCATTGAAGTTCAAATATTATTTTGCTAAAGATAATTGTTGGTTTAACCTACATTATTGAAATTGTTGGCTTCCTTATTATCAAGTCAACACACTTTCTTGAGACTTCATTTCTTTCAAGTTACATTCATGGTTTATCTTCGTAACCATGCTGAGATACCCTTGTTGATACATACGTTTATTGTCAGGTTACTAAGTTCAATTGCTTGAACTTATCCACTTCGCATATTCAATTTAAGACGCCATGTGATGTATTGAGAGCATCATATTTAAAGATTTTTGCAAAGGTTCTTTTGTTTCGAGTCGTAGTAGACTTGATTGGTCTACGACTCCACTAAATCGTTTATTGATTCCAATACCTTACGATGATACTTTCACAAAATTGAAGCTTGCGCTAATTTGGTTACACACCTCATACACGGATAGAATTGTCCATTTATTTGCTCTAAATCCATTTTTTTATCATGATTAAAGCGGTCTCAACACAGTTGCGTGTTAAGACAATGGTACATAGATTCATTTCAGGTCATGGTGTACCCCCCCTAACAAATCTTTCAATGACGATCGAATGCCTTGCGGTACTTATTAATTTTTAATCTTCGATCGGAAATAGTGATTCTTTGATGTTCCGTATTCAATTGAAAACTCTTTGACATTGTTTAAATCAAATTTTCAAAGTTGTTTCAGTACACTTTCCTTTGATTTGAAGCACGGTGAACTTGTTCGGTCACCGCTATTGTTGAAATATGTCAATCACGACAACTTGTGGTGTCATAACAAATTTGTAGCTTGTGTTAATCATGGTCGACCGTTTCACACAAAACTACACATACTTTTGTTTGGCTGGTCATTTAAACATTACGAATGCAACTACGAACTAAGACAATAATACACCAGATTCGCTTGTGTTCCATTCGGTATATTTTCGCAATTTAAGAATGTCAACACACTATTTTATCCATGTATTTGTTCGAAAGTTGACAGATCATTTTCATGTTACTATCACATTCGAGTTGTTGATTTTGAGTTCATGTAGCAGATGCTATGGTTTGTGAAAACTCGTTGGCATATTGTGACCGAATGTTTGAGAATCCACTGGTCAAAACTCCTTTGTTACACCCCTGTTAACCGAGTTACACTAGATTATACATCTATACATCTCGTGTCCTTTAACATCAAATGCTAAAACACATACCTTTTAACCACTGGGTTCTTGTTGAAATATACCCCTGGACCCACCTGATATGAACAAGATTTGATTCGGTTTTGTGGTTATCTACCTCAGTATTATTCATATACATACACGCATAATGTAACCCTAAGAAGTCAAGGTAGTACAAATTTCGAGGACAAAATTTTCTTAACAGGGGGAGAATGTGACAACTGTCAATTATTAAATGATGATTAGTGCTTAATGACTGTGTTGATTTACAATTTACAACTTGAGTTGCTTTCTGATTACTGCATTATACTTACATGAGCATCACATATTGCAAACGACATATCATTGATTGCATGCAAAAATGTTGACATAAATGATGCACAAAGCACAGTTAGCACAGTTAAAAGACAAACAAGGAAAATACTGACGGAGTTCAGTACATAGACAGACGTTGTTTTGACACAGTATAAGCCAGAAACTAAGTGCTACACTAGTATTGTGTGTAGGGAAGTAAGGACCACAAAACTGCTTCACTAGGTGATAGTTTAAGTGCCGGAAAGTGCCTAAAACTTACCTAAAGTGCAGAATTCTGCAGAAAATTCAGCAAATCAGTATTTAAATACATTATTATTATGCTGAAACATGACTAAATGGTCCTGAATGCTTTCCTAAGAATCGGGAATTAAAAATGTCACATAAGGGTACATAACGAACACTAAACGGTATAGTTTGACACTTTAACGAACCGGTATCTAACCGAACAACCGGACACTACCCAAAATGCTAAAATAATACTAGAAGCATTGTTTTGTTATTTCTGAGCTAGTTATGACCCCCGAACATCATATTACATGTTCTAAACACCTAACATACTTAACCTTGAATTTTTAACACTTTTAACCTATTTAACTTATCTTAACCATGGTTAAGGCCTAACTATACCCCCCCCCCCCTTTATCTACGGTTATGGTGGTGGCCCCACACCATAATCTTAATTGATTCACCTAGATTCTATTTGATATGCTTTGAGATCTTAATAGATATGCCTTGTACTAATGAGACACATTAACCATTGGTCTAAGAAGTGTTGGAAGTTTATAAGAAAACCCAGAAGTCTTGAACCTTCATTCACATTCATCATCCTTAACTCACCATAAACTCCTCCTCCCCCTCTAAAGCTTACTGCCCAACATCCCACACCATCAACTTCATTTTCCAACCACTTCCCATACATTCCAAGGTGTTCTAGTGGTGTACGGAGCTAAGTTAGGAAGTTTGGAGCTTTCGGAAGTTGAAGGACCTTCACCGAATGCTTTTATCCACTTTATTTGTCCTCTTGATCATCCCTAGCCTTGAGCTAGTAGTAAGATCTTCTACCCTTCATTTTGCATCTATTTTAAGTGGTTAAAAGATGTTACAAGATGATTATCATAAAGAACACTAAGAAACAAGAAGTTGAAACATGAACATAAGCTTGAAATTATAAGAAAACTTAAAGGAACCAAGTTGTTTAATGTTGTTGTGACATTTGATGAATGATTGTTTGCGTAAATGATGTAGATCATTATATGATCTTGCTAGATCATTATATGATCTTGCTAAATCATGATTAAAAACATAATCTAGCAAGATGAGAGGGTGAAAATGTTAGAGATTTATAAATCATCCTCATGAAAGACATAAACTTGAAAAGATATCTTGTTTTCTTGAAAAATAATAATCAAAGTGGGTTAATAATCATATAGATCTAAAATTTATGAATGGTTTTCCAAAAGAACCAAGCTTGAAATATGAGTTTTAGTAGATCTTGGATTCTTACATAAACAAACACAATTTTTAAGGGTTAAACAAGTGTAGAAACACTTGTATAACAAAAAGATTACATAAAGAAGCATTTCTAGAAAATGTGTTTGGAAGTTGTAAACACCTAATTTCTTTAAAAATGAAGTTTTTAAAGAAGTAAACACATTTTAAAGGGTAACTAAACCTACTAAACACTTTACCAAGTTACTACAAGTTTTTATGAAAATTCAAGTTCATGATTGCTATATAAATTGCACTTGGTAAGTGTTGGTTAAGTTGTTGATTGTTTGTGATGATTTTAAAAAGAAAATGATATGCTTTGATAGCATGGACACCTCCATTTTTAGAGGAAACTATAGCAAAATTTTCTAAAAATATAAACACTTGGAAAAATATTTTCTAAACAAATATTTACAAGTGTGTTTTAACTATGGTTTTCAATATAAACTTTGCCAAAGATTTTGTTGCAAAAATACAAGTATTGGAGGTTGGTTTTTATAAATAAGAATGGATAAATATATATTTAGAATATATATTTACATTAAAGACATGATGTGTGTGAATACTTGTATACTTTGTGTAATAGATATATTATTTTAGGGTTAAAATAATATAACTTAACAAATACCAAGAAATTACAATCCAAAATCTTACAAAAAATCATAAGGAATAAATATACAAGTTGCACACATAATATTGGAATAAAAAAACAAACAAGAATGTGACTTACAAAATATTCCGGAAAATCCATTTATGAGCGTATTTTTGGTAAATATTATTTGGATACAAGAGAAATGAAAATATGATTTTTATTGTTATTACCAAGTTATATCTTATTTTTGACAATGAGAAAATATATTATTTTTGGGAAGTAAAAATAAATTTTCCTAGAGTTTTTAGAAGATATATTATTTTTGGGAAAAATATATATTTTCTTGGTAAACTTGAAATACATCATTTTTAACAAAATAAGTTTATATATATTTTCTAAGTAAGACTTTAAAATATATTGTTTTGGAAATATATATTAGGTATTATTAAGGAAATACGTACAAACCTGAATATGACGCCAATACATGGCGAGATATACAAATACAAGAATACGAAAATACATGTATGAGATACCCCCATCCTTGGGAAGGATATACATGTTTAAATACTTGAGAAGTATGATTACAAAAATATTGTTTAGCGATTATTCCAAAATTAAATATAATTTAAAGTTAAGATATTTATTATTTTAACAAATAATTATATATTTGGAATAACATTGATGACACTTTGAAAACATAACTCAAAGACATTAATCATTACCAAGTCAAGGCACGACCCGCTCGTCTAATGGACCGTAGTACGCATGTAGGTAGTCGTGCGTTCTAGAGGAAGCTTTGAGTTACATCGGATACAAGGAACGTAAAACTGTGAGTTCATGTCCCCCTTTTCTTTTAACTGTTTTCAGTTTTCCAACTTCGGGGGTGACACCTTCGTCGCTGCCTTCACAGATGGTTACACTTCCCTTAATCTCCTAACAACAGTTAACAAATCTTTGGCATGATTATAGGATCAAACAACAGTTATTTTACACATTCAAACAAACCTTAATTGCTGTTCATCATCAAAACTAATAACACCAAAATATTAACACTGAGTTACATGACCCTAAACATACAGTAGCAAAATACAATCAGAGTTATTAATTGCTATCATACGTGATCCTTAATCCAGCCAGGAAGTATGAACATCAGTATACACACACAACATCTCCAACATATTTACAATACATGACCCTAGTTCATTCAATCAACATTCCAAATTCGTTCACCATTAAATCGATCCATAATCAACCGAATTTCTAATAACCCTAGATTGTAACCACATTCAAACATTATTGGACATACATAATCACAGTCAAGTATAACCAAGAATTTGAATCAAATAGTGTTAACAAACTAACTGTAGGATGCAAAGGAGAATACTCGTAACAAACGAAAGCTTCGAAGGAGGAAAGGGGCTGCCGTATGAGATAGAGAGGATGAGGGAGGTTAGGGTTTGGTGTTGTTTCGTATTTTTCAAAAATATAAGAAACAACACACAACCATATGGGCCGGGCTCACTGGTTTAGGCCAAGAGCCCTTTTTGGCGAAGAACCCTCTTGACGAAGAACTAAGCTTCGTCAAGAGTGATGATGACGAAGAACCTTCTTCGACAAGCCAAGTTTGTGACGAAGGACCTTCTTCGTCGAGAAGTGAAGTTGATGAAGGATTCTAGTTATTCGTCAAAAGAAAATCAACGAAGAATTAGTTCTTCGTCGACTTGAGTGTGGTGTGGCATCCAAAGTTATGAACGTGCTATGTCTAAACATTAAACAGCTCCTAAGTTTTCATTTAACAACCAAACATAACAATACTTTAATCATACATATATCGTGCACATGTTATAACGTAAAACGAATTGTGAAAACAGGACTTTGAAAAAAGTAATGCGTAGAGGAAAGACCTTGAGATCTTGGGTTGTCACACTAAGATTCTTTGGTTCTTATGTTTATCCAGTAAAGTAAAGCCGATACCAAAGAGAAATATATCTGCATAAGAATAGCTAAAGGAAGGATTTCAATGAAAATTAGGAGATTAGGAGATGTGATATCATATCAATCATATTGACAAGTGTACAATCAAACGAAGCACTCGTTAATTCTCCGATAACTATGTGATGGGAACCTATTTTCACATATAATGCTTTGTTAAAATTTTATTATCTTTAATGGAAAAATGGAATATTTTTTTGCTTACTTATAGTATGATTACTTGTATAATGTTAAAATAATAATAATAATAATAATACTAATAATAATAATAATAATAATAATAATAAACAATTAAATCAATCAATAAATAAATCAAAGTCATTTATATTTATATATATTATAATTCATAAGTCATAACATGTTAAAGAATAGTACTTTTGTATTTTGTGTGTTTTTCTTTTACTTTTTCATAGTAATTTTTTTTATAATTTGCCACAGAGACTAAATAAATTTAATTTTCTCATTAGTTTTTGTTTTACGATTTTTTTAGAATTGGTCGTTGTTCCCTTGATACTTGACATGTTGTTTGGTGGCCATATTTGGTCCGTCGGGTTTTTTTACCTCTTGGTTTTCTAATACGTGTTGGTGTAAATTCGACTGTCTACATTTGCAAAAATATAAGAAACAACATACAACCATATGGGCCGGGCTCACTGGTTTGGGCCGAGAGCCCTTTTTGGCGAAGAACCCTCTTGATGAAGAACTAAGCTTCGTCAAGAGTGATTATGACGAAGAACCTTCTTCGTCAAGCCAAGTTTGTGACGAAGGACCTTCTTCGTCGAGAAGTGAAATTGACGAAGGATTCTAGTTATTTGTCAAAAGAGAGTCAACGAAGAATCAGTTCTTCGTCGACTTGAGTGTGGTGTGGGGTCCAAAGTTATGAACGTGCTATGTCTAAACATTAAACAACTCCTAAGTTTTCATTTAACAACCAAACATAACAATACTTTAATCATTCATATATCGTGCACATGTTATAACGTAAAACGAATTGTTAAAACAGGATTGTGAAACAAGTAATGCATAGAGGAAAGACCTTGAGATCTCGGGTTGTCACATCATCCCCAACTTGAAAGAAATTTCATCCCGAAATTTGATAAGTAACCCAAAGTAGCAAGGTGTTAGATCAGGATGACTGTGAATCTTCCTCGGGTGCCACATCATCCCCAACTTGAAAGGGAATTTCGTCCCGAAATTCACCAATTGCATCAGGATTAGATTGGTCAGTAGGGAATAGTTGAGGGTACTTGAGCTTCATCTGATCCTCGCGTTCCCATGTGAACTTCGGTCCACGTCTTGATTTCCAACGGACTCTCACGATCGGGATTCGACTATGCTTACGGACCTTGACTTCCCGGTACATAATTTCGATGGGTTCTTCGACAAACTGCAATTTGTCATCGATTTTCAGCTCTTGGAGTGGTACCATAAGTGTTTCATCGGACAAACACTTCTTTAATTGCGAAACATGAAAGACATCATGAACGTTACCCAACTCCGAAGGTAGTTCGAGTTTGTAAGCCACTTTACCAATTCGTTCCAAAATTTTGAATGGCCCGACATAACACGGATTTAGCTTGCCTCGTTTCCCAAATCGTACCACACCCTTCCAGGGTGAGACTTTCAACATAACGCGATCACCTACAGCGAACTCCAAAGGTTTCCTACGCTTGTCAGCGTAGCTTTTCGGACGGTCGCGCGTTGCCGCCATACGATTTCTGATCTAGACAATCTTCTCTGAAGTTTCAAGTACCAGTTCCGGACCTGTGATATGGCTGTCACCCACCTCAGCCCAACAGAGAGGAGAACGGCATTTCCATCCGTACAACGCTTCGAACGGGGCTGCCTGAATGCTGGAATGGTAACTGTTGTTATACGATAACTCTATCAAAGGCAAGTGTTTCTTCCAACCCTAACCAAAATCGATCACACATGCTCGCAGCATGTCTTCAAGTGTCTGGATGGTTCGTACACTTTAACCATCCGTCTGTGGGTGATAACCAGTACTCATGTCGAGACGTGAGCCGAATGATTTATGCATCGGCTGTCACAAATCGGATATGAAGCGTGGGTCACGATCAGAGATAATAGAGGTTGGCACCCCGTGCCTAGAAACCACTTCTTTAAGATAAACAGCAGCTAGTTGTGAGAACTTATCAGTTTCCTTGATCGCGAGAAAGTGCGCAGATTTCGTGAGACGGTCAACGATCACCCAGATGGTATCGTTTCCGTTTTGAGTTCTTGGCAAACCAGTGACAAAATCCATAGCAATCTACTCCCATTTCCACATGGGTATTTCTAGTTGCTGAAGCAAACTGGATGGTTTCTGATATTCCACCTTAACTTTCGTGCAAGTCAAACATTTATTCACATACGTCGCGATGTGGGCTTTCATTTTCGGCCACCAATATAAGACTTTGAGGTCCTAATAAATCTTATCCGATCCCGGGTGAACAGATTATCGAGTCTTGTGTGCTTCGTCCATCACAAGATCTCTAAGGTTACCAAACAAAGGGACCATTATTCGCTCCATGAAATAGAGGATACCGTCGGATCTCTCTACAAGTCGTTTCTCCATGCCCCGCAAATACTCAGCTTTAAGGTTTTCTTCCTTCAACGCTTCGGTTTGAGAAGAACGGATATGGTCTGGGAGGTTTGAGTGAATAGTGAGCTGTAAGGCTCGTACACGTTTAGGTTTTGCCTCCTTTCGACTAAGGGCATCGGTTACAACGTTAGCTTTTCCTGGAAGATACTTGATAGCACAATCGTAGTCATTTAAGAGTTTCACCCAGCGACGTTGTCGCATGTTTAACTATTTTTGGTCAAAGATGTGCTGAAGGCTCCTGTGGTCGGTATAAATAGTGCATTTGGTACCGTACAGGTAATGCCTCCAAATTTTTAACACGAAAACCACGGCCCTAACTCTAAGTCATGAGTCATGTAATTCTTCTCATGAACCTTCAACCGTCGAGACGCATAAGCTATCACCTTCTCGCGTTGCATCAGCACACAACCGAGACCCTGAATAGAAGCATCACAGTATACTAAGAAATCTTCAGTACCCTCAGGTAAGGACAAAATTGGTGCACTGCAGAGTTTTTGTTTCAAGAGTTGGAAGGCATCCTCCTGCTTCATTCCCCATGAATAAACAACGCCCCTCTATGTTAATACAGTGAGAGGTTGAGCGATCTTTGAGAAGTCTTTAATAAATCTGCGATAGTACCCAGCGAGACCAAGAAATTATCGCACCTCCGAAGGATTTTTTGGTGCCGCCCAATTCCTGATAGCATCTATCTTTGCAGGATCCACGTGTATCCCTGATTCATTAACAATGTGGCCAAGGAAGTGTACTTCTCGAATCCAGAAGTCACACTTAGAGAATTTTGCGTAGAGTTGCTCCTTCCTCAGGAGCTCCAAGATGAGACGCAAGTGTCGCTCATGGTCCTCCTTGCTCTTAGAATAAATCAAGATATTATTGATGAACACGGTGATGAAATCGTCAAGATACAGTTTGCACACACGGTTCATGAGATCCATGAAAACCGCTGGTGCGTTTGTCAATCCGAATGGCATAACCAGAAACTCATAATGACCATATGGTGTTCGAAAAACTGTTTTTGGAACATCCTCCTCTCGGACTCTCATTTGATGATAGCCCGATCTTAAGTCAATTTTTGAGTAGAAGCTTGACCCTTGCAGCTGGTCAAACAGATCATCAATGCGAGGCAAAGGATAACGGTTCTTAACCGTCACCTTGTTAAGCTCATGGTAATCTATACACATACGAAAGGACCCGTCTATCTTTTTCACAAATAGACCTGGGACTCCCCAAGGCGAAGAACTGGGTCGGATGAAACCTCTATCCAACAGTTCTTGGAGTTGGTTAGAGAGTTCTTGCAACTCTCCTGGTGCAAGACGATAAGGAGCACCAGCAATCGGGGTTGCTCCTGGTGTAAGGTCAATCTGAAACTCCACCTGACAGTGTGGAGGTAACCCAGGAAGTTCTTCAGGAAATACATCAGGAAATTCACGGACAACAGGCAGATCTTCGATTTTCCTTTATTCAGGCCGAGTGTCAGTAACAAGTTCTAAGATAGCAGGGTAACCCTTTCGTAGACACTTCTGGGCCTTCATGGCTGAGATGATGCCAACCATTGCACCACTACGATGACCAGTACTCATCCGTTGAACCGACAGAGGTTCTCCACTGGGGAGTGGGATACGCACGATTTTCTCTTTACAGATAATTTCCGCTTGGTGCTTAGACTACCAATCCATACCAACGACCACATCGAAACTTCCAAGAGTAACGGGGAGTAGGTCAATGTCGAACACTTGACCCATAAGATCGAGTTTACACCCAAGAAGAACATGTGAAGCTTCAATCGATTTACCATCAGCTAATTCTACTATGTGTTTGTTTACAAGAGATGTAGGAGTCAACCTTAACTGACGACTGAACCCCAAAGACACATAACTCCAATCGGCACCAGAGTCGAATAAAACAGAAGCAAATAGATTGTTCACAGAAAATGTACCGATCACCACGTTGCCATCATTCCTAGCTTCCCGAGCACCGATAGTAAACACTCTTCCACGCGCACCATTCCCACCATTAATTCCATTGTTGTTGTTCCCAGTGTTGTTGTTAGTATTCCCATCATTTTGATTCAGTTGAGGGCAATCCCGCCTAAAATGACCCTCGTCTCCACACTGAAAACACCCCTTACGATTTCCCTAGTTCTGTTGAGGCTGTTGCCTTTCCTGCTGTTGCTGTGGAGGTTGCTGTTGCTACTGTTTTGGGAGTGGGGCCCTGCAATCTCTAGCCATATGGCCCACCTTGTTGCACCTGTGATAGATCCGGGTGCACAGCCCACGATGGTGGAAGTTGCACTTGTTACACTTTGGTTGCTTCCCTGCGTAAGAGCCTTGGTTCGAGTTGTTGCTCTGATTCTGATTTGCAGAAGATGACTGGCTAAAACTGTGGTTTCTACTGTTGTCTGGCTTCTTCTGTGAGTGATTTGAGTTGGACACTTTGTCCATATCGTTCCACTTTCGTTTGTTTTCCGTAGCAGGAGTAGTAGCTGTAGTAGTAGCAGCTGTAGCAGTAATATGTGGTGGTAGCGAGCCACGTTCCACCTCCTGATCTGTGATCTTATGGGCTAAGCGGATGATTCGAGGCAAGTTGTCTAGATTTGCAGCAGTGATAAAACCCTTGACCTGTGGTGCTAGACCATTGATGTACAACTCGATCCTACGGTGGGGTGGTCGTGATAAGTTGGGACACATATTCGCGAGCTCATGTGACCGTTTCGTGTATGCTTCAATTTCGGACCCTGCCATCTTCAAATTATAATACTCATTCTCCAACTTTTGAATCTCATCTCGAGGGCAGTACTCTTCACGCATTAGTTCCTTGAAATCGTCCCAAGTAGTCGTGTTCGCCATTTCGATACCCAGAATTTGGACTTGGGAATCCCACCAAGTTAAGGCACCATCCTCAAGTGTGCCTGAAGCATACTTCACTCTGTCCCCAGCAGGACAGTTACACATCACAAACACCGATTCTACCTTCTCAAACCAACGTAGTAGTCCCACAGCTCCTTCAGTCCCACTGAACATCTGTGGCTTACAATCCATGAATGTCTTAAAGATACAAACAGGCGGATTGTTCTGATTCACGTGTTGACCTAAAGACGAAAGAAAATACAACACACGGGTAAGATTCGAGTACACGACACAAGGATAAAGAGTATTTGGCACATATCGTACCAGCCTGCTGTGCCGCTAGGGCCTCAGCCACACGAGTATTGATCAAATCGGTTAATTCAGCCTGGGACATAACAATGTTGCCATGTCCACCGACGCGGCCTCCACCGCGTCCACCATTTCGTCCGTTCATGATTCTATATAAAAAGTGGAAAGGATTAGAAATTGGGATTGAGTAGGACTCAAACATCATGATGACTTCTACAGATTACTGAGTTCTATCATTACATCAGACAACAGAGCAGAACCCCTTTCACACTCATTAAGCCTCACTGGGACTCGCATGCACCCCACATTATTATTATGTGTGCATCCATAATAACAATGTGATTTGCATGTTTATCTCAGCTCCTCACAACTCGTGCTAAAAGGTTCCTCAAATTCGAGTAGCAAGACAAATGGCACCATAACATAGATCATGAAGGTCTAGAGGAGTGTCACGCTATCAAACACATAACGTAGGCTAGTAACACAGGAACTCATACTATAGTGCTAAGTGTGTATTCACATGCAATGTCATACTCAAGTGTTCACTAAATATGATGTGTGCAATAAGTAAACCAGAGGCGAACCTTGCAATCTGGAGCTGAGTATCATGGTCGATTTCGGAACTGTTCGGTTATAGTCTGGTTTTATAAAAACCTAGTTCACTATAACCAGTGGCTTTGATATCAAACTGTCACACCCACAAAAATACCACATGCGGGAAACCCCGCTAGGCGTGTGACGTACCAGGATCTA
Source organism: Helianthus tuberosus (assembly GCA_030545235.1). Taxonomy (NCBI): domain Eukaryota; kingdom Viridiplantae; phylum Streptophyta; class Magnoliopsida; order Asterales; family Asteraceae; genus Helianthus; species Helianthus tuberosus. Next base: position 9,223,700 of record CM060408.1, read on the forward strand.
GCCACTAATCACGTTGAACTATTCACAAGATATTAAAATAAACTCCCATTTATTAAATCAAACATTCCAAATCATATCACAAGTTTAACAGGTTCAGCGGAAGCAGATAGTAAATCATTGTTTAAATGTTTCAAAACCAAATGTATGCAAAAACAGTAAGTTCATTATGCGTATCCAAGCAGTACGACCCATGACCACTCCAGCAATCCCAGATAGCAAGTTCCTTGTCCATAGAATCTAACGACCTGCGAGCATGCAACAAGTGTATCAGACCACGCTGGTGAGTTCATAGTTTTACGAAAACGTTAATTGCCAAGGGTTTAGTTCAGTTTATTGATAATGTTGATAATAACTCGAGTACCGTACAAGATGGCTCCAGATTGTTTTGTTGTAACACCCGTTCTTATAAATCAAGGTTTAGCGTATAATTTACGCTAAACACTCATGTAATTAAGATTATATATGCATTGGAAATTACAGGTTTATTAGAACTTTTTGCAATTTAAAAGTATACAACATATCATGTGTACGTTCGTCGTTTAACATAATAATGATACATAGTGCGGAAGCTTATTTCGTGATCGTGTTCGATTCTTGCTCGTCGCTTGATCGTCCTCCGGTGCTAAAATTTACCTGAAACTCATAAAACATGAGTTGGATTAGTCATACGTAGCTTAAAACGTATTAGAACGGGTTCGCAACGCAAAATAATTAAAATAAACATTTTTCGCAACACTTGCACGTCCTCGCGTAGCGCCACTGCCTAGTTTCACCAGAACTGTTGCAGCTGGTTGCTGCATATTCCCAGCACGATCTGATTTCACGGAAACGGCCATAACTTCTTCGTTATTGATCCGTTTTACCCGATTCTTTTTCCTACGCGTCCGTAATTTAATCCTCCATCTTATGGAGTTAAATCCTACATCCAACATAAGGAATTTTTGAGACTTCTAAGCCTTAGACTCGTTACCTTTTTACCGAATTTTAGCCCGTTTATGCATTTTATCAAACAAACGTATTTATTTGATCCCTATATCTCATACACTTCTTCAAGTTAATGTTACCTACTATATTAGGTTCTAAACATAGGTTTATTAAACCATTTAAACCCGTTTTCGCTCGTATGCTTATTTTGACCCGTTAAGGGTATTTAAGCACTTTCAAACTTTCTAATCGCTTTCATTCCTTTCTAGCATCTTATCCCTACATTTCTTATCAAGTTATCTTCCACCACATATATATGTGTGTTGGATTTGATATGGATATCTATATGTTCCGAGTTTCTACCTCTCGGATTATCATTTTACGGCAAAGACTCATATAAAGTCTTTCGACCCAAGGATTTACATCCTTCACTACCTATACTCACTCTAAGCATATATTTAATCATAAAACTCATTTCCGAACCACCTTTATGGGTCGTTCGTTCAAATTAGCTTACAAGGGCAATTTGGTCAATTTTCATCCTCCTTATACTACAAGGGTCCTTTAAATACTTGTTTGACCCAAAATTCGACCCTTTTAACTATAATCTCGTTTATAAACCCATGTGCTCCTAAAACACCATAAACATAATTCAATTTATTCGGTTTACCTAAAAGATAACCGAATATCTATATTTTAACCTTGTCTAACGCTTATAGAACTCCAAATTCTATGTGATGAGTTGTGTTAGTATACATACCTGGCTTGGATCAATATATTGACCCGTTTACATAACTTTTGCGTTAAATCTTTCTAGTTAAAGCAACGCAAGCTTATGTTATTCCTGTGATTACCAAAACTCAACAAACAATTTGTCAATTGTTATTGTCAAATGGTGTTAACAACACCATTTGACCTATTTAGTCTAATTGACTATTTTTCCGTATGAGATGGTATTTAATTACCATCTCATCCCTTTAAACCTATCCCAGTTTTTCCTTGAACTCGCTTTACTAAAACCGTTTTTATTTGTTCGTCATTACATGACTAATTTACCATTTTACCCCTTTTTCCATAACTCATGACTTCTTATCAATTTCCCTCGTTCCGACTCTTATTGAATCGTGTCGGAGCATTCTATACCAACCATTTAGTAGCATTCATATTCAATACTTGCAATTATGTAATTTGTACATAATGTAAAGGGGCGTAAGCTTTACTTACCTCGCATCCGAATACGCTTTCTTCTTTCCTTCTTGATTCGTTTGACCCGTTCACTCGTCAAGCTTCCACCTAGCTCGTTAGGCGTCAAACTATCATCATAATTCATAAGATGGTTAGGTTAGTCACTATCAATTATGACTACTCCATCTAACGGGTCTTATGTCGACTTTATCGCTCGATTAAATCATTGGTTAGTTTGACTTCCTAGAAGTCAATTGATCTATCAACATACTCAAATGCACACTTCACATGGAATTTCAACATTTTAGCTTCGTTTAGGCATTTTAACAAACACCTAGTGGGCATAATTTTACATATTTACTAACTAGTTCATAACTAGTTATTTTTACCAAGATTTTAACATCTTTTACAAGACAATCATCTAATTTATTGTTCAATATCAAAATTAACCTCATAGGATTTAAATAACACTAGTTTACTCATCATGGTTCTAGTGTTCACCTTGTTTTCACAAAACCCACTACACACACATGGTGGATGATCATGAATTTCATAATTTAAACACTAATTCAACAAACTAATGACTAGGGCTTACTCCTAGACATAGTTTCATCCCTAATTTTATCCAAACAACGAACATGCAAGCTCAGATTTCGAATCTCATGTGTTCATCCAGAATTTAAGAGGGAACCAAATAGTGAAATTTTACATACCTTATGATCCCTTTACTGAAGTGATCACTAATTTGTGCTTGGATTTCGATTTAGGCTTGATTTGCCCCTTTCAATTTGATGAATCTTTGAAGTTTAGGGCTTGAGCATGAGAGCCTTTCTTGGCTCTGGTTGAATTCGCAGGAACCACACACATATGTGTGTGTTTTATGTTTTAATATTTGATTTAATTAAAAACTATAATTCCTTTGTCCATGTTTAGCCCTTCAATTTTACACAAGTTATTTAAAGGGTATCTTAACCATATTTGTTCCATAATGTCAAGACATTAACTAACTAGGTTAATATCCCTTGTTACTTGGTGGGTTCCGGGAGTTATAATCCGTTTTATTTTAAGTCCCGTTAACTCGGGCTTTTATAAACTCAATTCCTTAAAACTTTGTTTCACTTGTATTTAATATTAGGATTTTTTATTTAAATCCAAATATTCACCTGGTTATTTTTACTACTAACCGTACTTTACCCGTCTTTTAGTATTAATGGAGTTTGATTACCAAACCCGTTTTCGGGGTGTTACAAGTCTACCCCCCTTAAAGAGGTTTCCTCCTCGAAACCTTTCTTACATAGTTCATCGAGTTCTAAACTGAATACATTTGACCTGAGTAATCTTTTAAGCATTACTCATACTTTAATCAATTGTTAGTATTACCAGAAAAGTATGATAATATCCTTTTTGGTTACTATTCATCTACGTATCTCATACGGCATAATGCAACTTGAAATAACGTAATTTCGTTATTTCTACTAGTTTAGCTAACTTAGCGATATCCATCGCTTTTATATATTATCGAACTCTTTATGAATCCGTTACTTTGACCCGTTTAAAGGTCTTTTAGTGAAATCTTTCACCTTTAGCAATCGTTTCTTTTGTTTTCAATTTCATTTATTCGATTCAGTTATACCGAATCCACCGCTTACAAGCAAACCAATTTTTATTGATTTGATTTGCTGGCCTTAACCGGTCTTGCTAACTAGACTTATTAGTCCAGTTACTTTTCACCGCTCGCTTGGTTATAATGTGATTTTTACTTCACATTACATTTCCTAGCCATGATCGTGTCACACCGTGTTTAGTTTGTATCTACCTTTCATTTTCGAAAATATCATTTTTCGAATATATTGTCTTGCGCCTATCAGTGTCAAGACTTGTATCTTTCATGCTTACTATTTAAATTCCCATCAGAATTTATGTTTGTAAAAACGCTATTTCTTACTAAAACCGAAGTTTTAGTTTTAGGATCTTCTCTTTAACTTTTGTTAATTATCCATACCAGGATATTGACAGTCCATAATTTATTCTTTTACAGCCTTAGTTTTATGCGGGGATTCTCAACCGATTCCCTCGCTTTATCTAGTTAACCCATAGGTTTTTATCACTTAGCCTCATGGGCTATTTTGATTAGACTTTCACCTCTTTAGGGCGAAATCCTTATAACTTCTTTCTAATCATGACCCGTGGGTCGTTTTAGTCCTGTAGATCTTTCGTTTGTTTATAACCCTAAAGGTTATGTTGATCCCGTAGATCACTCCTTACTCACGTCATTCTTAAAATACATGTTTGGTGTCAAGGCACCCCGTTTTTTTTTTTTTTTTTTGTTCGAAGAATCGTTTGGTTTCAAGCTTAGGTCCCGTTAACCTTAATTGTAGTTTCATGGCTATAATTGTTTTCTTTCGGACGATTTTCCGATTTTATGACTTCTTATGTCATTTATGCGTCAGTTCTTCTTATGCTTACTGTTATTTGATTTGCATATATTCTTATTTGGTTATATCCCATTACCGGGCTCATTATTCTCTTGCATTTAACGCTACCTTTATCTGGCTAGCGCTCACTTGTGCCATTCGGCGTTATATTGTAATCAACCTGTTTGACCTATTAATGTGAAATCCATCACTTATAAACAATCAACTTTATTCTTTATTCAACCCATTCGACTACGAATAGTTGAACATATTTACTCACAATTTCTATATACGAGATTTTATAGTCATAACTCGTAATCCGAGTCTTTTGACTTTAAATTCGTGTTCCCGTTTCTCGGTTTACGCATGTGTTTAAATCCTTACCCATCAACCGGGTACTTACCGAAGTCATTATTAATGCAAGCATTCCGGTATACATTAAGATTTCGTTTTAATTTGTTTGGTTGCTTTAGCGAAATCCATCGCTTTTATTCAACCAAACCTTTATTCTTTATTTGACCATCCTTGACAGTCTTATAAACTATGAATGATGATTATCATCATCATCATTTCTTTACTACGACCAAAGTCAACGACTTTGATCGTTTCTCTCATGTGGGCAATACCTTTGTTTCTATGACCCCACGGGTCATTTATACTTTGATTTTACAATGCCCTTTTCGTCTACCATGGTTTTTGATCGTTTTTCCCATGTGGGCAATACCTTTGTTTCTATGACCCCGCGGGTCATTTATACTTTTGTTTTACAATGCCCTTTTTGTCTACCATGGTTATTTCGTCCAAAATGACTTATGTCACGAATTTCCTTAGGTCTTTTATTTCTATGTGCACCATACATGGTTTTTATGGTTCCCGCGAAAACCATTTATACGAGTATGCCCATAAGATTTCTTGACCCTAAGGATCCTTTAAATTTTCATTCATCTTGACCTTACTACATCGGACATAACTGCGCTCATTATAAGAAGCTCATGCTATCATTTGTTCACTACTTACTTGGCCAGAGTAAGCGATCAACACATGGTACGCGTGACCTTATTATAATTACCACATCACGTCCCATGTAAGTAACTCCTCAAATTATCTCCATATTTATGATTTCATTTGGTAAAACTTTATTTAATTGTTAGTTAACAATTATTAGTTTTAGTCGTTTATCCTTGAACATGTAAAATGTCCCTTTTTATAAATATTTATTCACATTCGTTGATGTGATCATTACTTTTCTCAATAGGATTTATATTGAGAATACTTACTTGGATGATCACTCTCGTCCAAGTTTCTATATAAACTGAATTATGTTATTGTCTTGTTATTCACAATTTGTGAATAATACATATTCTCTACTGAATTTCTCTTGGAAACGTCATCCTGGATTGGTAACCTATCCAGGTTTTCCAAGTTTCATATTCTATATGCAACTGTCATTCACTATGTATTTGTTGCATATTACTGTTTGTACTATAAGTTTAAAATGTGCACCTGGTAATGTTTGCCCCGACGGGCATTCCTTACCATTACTTATTTGCGATCGTTACGCGATTTAGGTCCTTGATGAGTATGTTCTTCTTGTCACATCTCGGACTGTTCCATCATCATATCCGCAATTTGTTAAACTCTCGCTATCTTCAGATGCGAGTGTCCTTCAATTAAAACATTCACAAGAATTAGTAATATCAACTTCAATAATCGCCCGTATTATAATACAAGGCTTTTTCTACTATACGCGTCAACGCGCGTATTTTCGTCAACTATATCAATCGTTTTAATTGGGGTAACGTGTATCACACGATAGCCCTATGTGTTGTTTACAATACTTTAGCATGCTAAGCTATTAACATACTTGTACTTACCGGATTTGCGATCAAGCCTCGAACCGAACACTTTACCCTTTAACCTTGGGCTCTGATAACAACTTGTAACACCCGTTCTTATAAATCAAGGTTTAGCGTATAATTTACGCTAAACACTCATGTAATTAAGATTATATCTGCATTGGAAATTACAGGTTTATTAGAACTTTTTACAATTTAAAAGTATACAACATATCATGTGTACGTTCGTCGTTTAACATAAGAACGATACATAGTGCGGAAGCTTATTTCGTGATCGTGTTCGGTTCTTGCTCGTCGCTTGATCGTCCTCCGGTGCTAAAATTTACCTGAAACTCATAAAACATGAGTTGGATTAGTCATACGTAGCTTAAAACGTATTAGAACGGGTTCGCAACGCAAAATAATTAAAATAAACATTTTTCACGACACTTGCACGTGCTCGCGTAGCGCCACTGCCAGTGGCGCTACGCCACTGCCTAGTTTCACCAGAACTGTTGCAGCTGGTTGCTGCATATTCCCAGCACGATCTGATTTCACGGAAACGGCCATAACTTCTTCGTTATTGATCCGTTTTACCCGATTCTTTTTCCTATGCGTCCGTAATTTAATCCTCCATCTTATGGAGTTAAATCCTACATCCAACATAAGGAATTTTTGAGACTTCTAAGCCTTAGACTCGTTACCTTTTTACCGAATTTTAGCCCGTTTATGCATTTTATCAAACAAACGTATTTATTTGATTCCTATATCTCATACACTTCTTCAAGTTAATGTTACCTACTTTATTAGGTTCTAAACATAGGTTTATTACACCATTTAAACCCGTTTTCACTCGTATGCTTATTTTGACTCGTTAAGGGTATTTAAGCACTTTCAAACTTTCTACTCGCTTTCATTCCTTTCTAGCATCTTATCCCTACATTTCTTATCAAGTTATCTTCCACCACATATATATGTGTGTTGGATTTGATATTGATATCTATATGTTCCGAGTTTCTACCTCTCGGATTATCATTTTACGGCAAAGACTCATATAAAGTCTTTCGACCCAAGGATTTACATCCTTCACTACCTATACTCACTCTAAGCATATATTTAATCATAAAACTCATTTCCGAACCACCTTTATGGGTCGTTCGTTCATATTAGCTTACAAGGGCAATTTGGTCAATTTTCATCCTCCTTATACTACAAGGGTCCTTTAAATACTTGTTTGACCCAAAATTCGACCCTTTTAACTATAATCTCGTTTATAAACCCATGTGCTCCTAAAAAACCATAAACATAATTCAATTTATTCGGTTTACTTAAAAGATAACCGAATATCTATATTTTAACCTTGTCTAACGCTTATAGAACTCCAAATTCTACGTGATGAGTTGTGTTAGTATACATACCTGGCTTGGATCAATATATTGACCCGTTTACATAACTTTTGCGTTAAATCTTTCTAGTTAAAGCAACGCAAGCTTATGTTATTCCTGTGATTACCAAAACTCAACAAACGATTTGTCAATTGTTATTGTCAAATGGTGTTAACAACACCATTTAACCTATTTAGTCTAATTGACTATTTTTCCGTATGAGATGGTATTTAATTACCATCTCATCCCTTTAAACCTATCCCAGTTTTTCCTTGAACTCGCTTTACTAAAACCGTTTTTATTTGTTCGTCATTACATGACTAATTTACCATTTTACCCCTTTTTCCATAACTCATGACTTCTTATCAATTTCCCTCGTTCCGACTCTTATTGAATCGTGTCGGAACATTCTATACCAACCATTTAGTAGCATTCATATTCAATACTTGCAATTATGTAATTTGTACATAATGTAAAGGGGCGTAAGCTTTACTTACCTCGCATCCGAATACGCTTTCTTCTTTCCTTCTTGATTCGTTTGACCCGTTCACTCGTCAAGCTTCCACCTAGCTCGTTAGGCGTCAAACTATCATCATAATTCATAAGATGGTTAGGTTAGTCATTATCAATTATGACTACTCCATCTAACGGGTCTTATGTCGACTTTATCGCTCGATTAAATCATTGGTTAGTTTGACTTCCTAGAAGTCAATTGATCTATCAACATACTCAAATGCACACTTCACATGGAATTTCAACATTTTAGCTTCGTTTAGGCATTTTAACAAACACCTAGTGGGCATAATTTTACATATTTACTAACTAGTTCATAACTAGTTATTTTTACCAAGATTTTAACATCTTTTACAAGACAATCATCTAATTTATAGTTCAATATCAAAATTAACCTCATAGGATTCAAATAACACTAGTTTACTCATCATGGTTCTAGTGTTCACCTTGTTTTCACAAAACCCACTACACACACATGGTGGATGATCATGAATTTCATAATTTAAACATTAATTCAACAAACTAATGACTAGGGCTTACTCCTAGACATAGTTTCATCCCTAATTTTATCCAAACAACGAACATGCAAGCTCAGATTCGAATCTCATGTGTTCATCCAGAATTTTAGAGGGAACCAAATAGTGAAATTTTAAATACCTTATGATCCCTTTACTGAGGTGATCACTAATTTGTGCTTGGATTTCGATTTAGGCTTGATTTGCCCTTTCAATTTGATGAATCTTTGACGTTTAGGGCTTGAGCATGAGAGCCTTTCTTGGCTCTGGTTGAATTCGCAGGAACCACACCCCGTTACGGTGATCACTAATTAGTTCACGCCCGTCCTCTCAGGTACGGTGTGAGGTTGCCAAGCCTAATAGCGCTATCAACTAACACCCCGTTACCTCTTAGTGTATTATCTAACATCCCAGTTTTTACCCAGAAAAGAGTTATTCCGCTCAGGAATACCCATTTGATTGTCCCACCCACCGGGACGCATGCTCAAGAGAAATGAACTCACCTTAGTTTTGCTCGGTATGTTAAGTTACCCGTTCCAAGTTGGTCAACCAAACCCTACCGTGGTTACCAATAATATCAGTTTCATAATCAAGCAAGTCAAGTATTTTTCACAGATTGTATTCATCACAAAGATCACCGTATATCACATAGCAAGTACTCAGTTCTCATATAAGTCCACATCCCATGTGCAAGTCACATAATAACATTAAACAGATGAATTCTTTACTCACACGAGTCAAATCAAGTTCTTCATTTCTAGTTAATATTGTTAACATGCAACAAACGTAGTTGTATAAACCAAAACATTCATCATCATATGCATCATAACTGTTTAACTATTATGTCCATTTTCTCATTTGCAGCATCTCCACGAAGGACCAGTTCTTCGTGGAATGCTTTCACGGTGAAGAACCCTTATGGCGAAGGACTATTCTTCGTCGAGAATGAGTGTGACGAAGGACCCTAATGGTTCGTCAAAAACCATCCAACGAAGAACCAGGTTCTTCGTTGAGTCATGTTCTTCGTGGGGGAAGTCCTTCGTCGCTGCCTTCACAGATGGTTACACTTCCCTTAATCTCCTAACAACAGTTAACAAATCTTTGGCATGATTATAGGATTAAACAACAGTTATTTCACACATTCAAACAAACCTTAATTGCTGTTCATCATCAAAACTAATAACACCACAATATTAACACCGAGTTACATAACCCTAAACATACTGTAGCCAAATACATTCAGAATTATTAATTGCTATCATACGTGATCCTTAATCCAGCCAGGAAGTATGAACATCAGTATACACACAACATCTCCAACATATTTACAATGCATGACCCTAGTTCATTCAATCAACATTCCAAATTCGTTCACCATTAAATCGATCCTTAATCAACCGAATTTCTAATAACCCTTGATTGTAACCACATTCAAACATCATGGGACATACATAATCACAGTCAAGTATAACCAAGAATTCGAATCAAATAGTGTTAACAAACTAACTGTAGGATGCAAAGGAGAATACTCGTAACAAACGAAAGCTTCGAAGGAGGAAAGGGGCTGTCGTACGAGATAGAGAGGATGAGGGAGGTTAGGGTTTGGTGTTGTTTCGTGTTTTGCAAAAATATAAGTAACAATACACAACCATATGGGCCGGGCTCACTGGTTTGGGCCGAGAGCCCTTTTTGGCGAAGAACCCTCTTGACGAAGAACTAAGCTTCGTCAATAGTGATGATGTTTATCCAGTAAAGCCGATACCAAAAAGAAATATATCTGCATAAGAATAGCTAAAGGAAGGATTTCAATGAAAATTTGGAGATTAGGAGATGTGATATCATATCAATCATATTGACAAGTGTACAATCAAACAAAACACTCATTAATTCTCTGATAACTATGTGATGGGAACCTATTTTCACGTATAATGCTTTGTTAAAATTTTATTATCTTTATTTGAAAAATGGAATATTTTTTTACTTACTTATAGTATGATTGCTTGTATAATGTTAAAATAATAATAATAATAATAATAATAATAATAATAATAATAATAATAATAATAATAATAATAATAAACAATTAAATCAATCAATCAATAAATCAAAGTCATTTATATTTATATATATTATAATTCATAAGTCATATCAAGTTAAAGAATAGTACATTTGTATTTTGTGTGTTTTTTCTTTTACCTTTTTTCATAGTAATTTTTTTTATAATTTGCCACAGAGATTAAATAAATTTATTTTTTTCATTAGTTTTTGTTTTACGATTTTTTTTAGAATTGGTCGTCGTTCCCTTGATACTTGACATGTTGTTTGGTGGCCATATTTGGTCCGTCGGGATTTTTTACCTCTTGATTTTCTAATACATGTTGGTGTAAATTCGACGGTGTAAATTCGACTGTCTACATTTGACGTCACATGAATCACTTTGTGCTAGAAATTTGTATTTTTATTTTACTTTTTTTAATAGTTTTGGCCGTCATTTGGTTCGTTTGGTTACACCCCCGCAACACTATGATTTTAAGCCTCTACACCACAACGCATGGGATTAAGACTAGTTGGTAATTTCCGAACATTTCAGAATGGTGGGTATACATGAAATGCATTATTGAATAAAGCTTCGAAAGAATTGTAAAACAAGAATTGGAATCCACTTTTTGATTGCTTTAGTTGATATCTTTATTATTTCATGCATTAACTTTAAGGAAGAACACGATTCATGTTTTTCCGGTAACATAACTAGTTACCGTTCTTAAATCCACCACTAATCTTCAATTTATTTCCCTCAGATCAAATCATCAGTTTGTTTTCCCGGGAAGAGCATATTCGTTATAGAAAACGACTCAGCAAACGATTATCTTAAAATTTTGGATGAATTCATCCAAAATCACTTCGAAGTGAAGCCCTTATAGCAATTTGGGATTCGGATCTTAGAGCATTCACATTTGATTGTTTATTCTTATCCATATAATTACATTAAAAACAACTATTTTCTCTCTCCTTTTCAATTAAATAGTATTTTTATACTTTTATGATTAACTTTTCTCTCTCTTCAAATTATAAGGGATGAATAGTGTTTCCCATGTATTTACAGATGAACAAGAAATATAACATTCCGGTATATTTTCTATCTCCTCTGCTCACAACCACTCATAACCATTAACAACCCGTTAGCAAATGAGTATCTTACTATTGTGCATGAACTCGTTGTTGACTACAAATTGCATGCGAATAATACAGGCGCATAGTTGGGATACCTAGATTCTTTATACCGGTCAGATATGGAAAACCACTACAGTGCACCTATGTTATGTATTGGGATGTATATCACGGTAGCATCTTTCGTTTGCATCCTTTCATGGTGGCTGATTTGTTACATGGTTTACGTAGCATAAAGCAATGGTTTCTGTGTAAGTACTTTAGAATTAATGCTGCTTTTCTCACTGTTATATCTGTGGCAATGAAGTTACCGGTGTTGGTTACAGGCCCCTCAACACACTACCTATACACTCAAACAAACTATGTCGGTAGTATTGCAGAGAAGAGGAAATATAAAAGCTGTATGTATTCGATAATCACACAAGGGTTACATTAATTAATGTTAATACTACTCATATTTATAACTAAAATAAGAAGCACATGCATAATAAAACACTCAGCCCACGATCTCCACCAATTACTCGGTCAACATCTTGACCAATTCAAAAAACCAAACTTGCTGCAAAAGGCTACTACAATTTCACGTGCAAATTGGATGGTCAAAGACCATTTTACCCCTGGATCCTTTAGTCACTTGACCCGTGACCCGCAAAACTAACCCGCGATTGACCAATCCGTATCCGTGAACCAGCGACCCGATAACGTGCCGACCCATGTGACCCGTAAAGAAACCCGAATAATCCAACATTCACCCCCTTAATCGGTGTTTGTTTACGCCTTCACCGCAACACCAAATTACCTTGGTTTCGAACCACTACGACATCTAACGGACACCCGATCTTCACCTCGATCATGTCCAATGTCTCGGTTCAACCCGAATAAAAAAACACCACGCTCGTAACATGTAACATGGCATAACGTTGGAACACCGTTCATTAACATCACGACTTATCACGGATCAACGACCTCTCCCCGGTCACATCCAAAGCCACCCGATTGAACTCCAACGCCATAATGTCACCGTGTTTTCTCCATTCTTTACCTTTTTCCGATCAACTTTGTTCAAGAGGCTCTCCACCGACAAAGAAAACAAGCTACCTGCTTCTTCCGTTTTCTCACCTTGCCAAACGAGACGAATCCAAAGCCACCTGCTTTGACAGATCCCTTCTGCCCGTCTCCTCTTATCACGAAACAAGTTGATCAAGGCTTCCGCAAAACATTCTGCTGTTGTCACGGTTGTATAACAGCTACGCACACCAGCAACTAACATCCAAACAGCGTTGAACCCTCTTTTGATCACTATTAACAGCCAAAGAACACAAGTGTTTATCACCGGTCACCCCCATCGTCTTATCCGGTACGTCTACCACAACAACGGCCTACCGAAACACCATAACGCTTCCGTTTAACGCTGCAACACAGTCCCGAACAACCCATTTTCCTGCTGCGTTTGTCCCGCAACGACGGGCTGGACCTTTTTCACGCCTGCCCTCCACCGACCCGACACACCCGCCGGCGGAGGAGGCTTCCTCCGATCTTCAAACCCGCTTCTCGACGAGCCCCAGGCTCTGATACCAAATGTTGGTTACATGCCCCTCAACACACTAGCTATACACTCAAACAAACTATGTTGGTAGGATTGCAGAGAAGAGGAAATATAAAAGAAGCTGTATGTATTCCATAATCACACTAAGATTACATTAATTAATGTTAATACTACTCCTATTTATAACTAAAATAAGAAGCACATGCATAATAAAACACTCAGCCCACGATCTCCACCAATTACTCGGTCTTCAAATCACTCGTTCACATCCCATATTCTTGCTCAATATTTGACAACTTCATTACCATGTGACTAATATAAAACCCAGCTGACCCGTTTAATTATTCGACCCATACTCGCAAAACTAACCCGCGATTGACGAATCCGTATCCGTGAACCAGCGACCCGATAACGTGCCGACCCATGTGACCCGTAAACAAACCCGAATAATCGAACAACCGGTGGATCTAACCGGTTCGATGCCAGGTTGTGTGGACAAAGCGGCAAAGCTCGGTAGGAATCCTATAGTTATTTATATTTTTGAATATCTATATATAGCATGTTTATGGCCTAGTTGCAACGCGATGATCCTAAGTCTACTTGTTATTATTTTCTATGTTTTAGGTTTTGATTTGATTTTTCGTGTTAACACACTGCAACAGGCGGGTGTGATTTAATGTTTTGCCGCAAAGTGCGGCTCCTAAATACTAATCTTTTTAAAATATATATATTTATAGAAAAGTTAATGTCCATCCATTTCAGGGATCAAATGTGTAATTTTTGAAAGTTTGGGACAAAACAGAAATATGAGCATTCAAGCAGCGACTTTTTAAGGAAGAACATTGTTCATGTGATCCAGTATTCCAGTAATATATTTGGTTACCACTTCCGTAAACCCATCCTTAAATTAGCAACAGTTAAGTCTTCCTCAACAAAAAAATCCAACTTCAATTTATCAAATCAAATCATCAGTTTCTTTTCCCTGGAGTTATGAATTTAACCTCAGCCGAGTATATCGGACTTGTAAATGGTCTCAAATCCTACTCTGTTCCTCCGAATATTATAAGTTTATTGAGAGGATACGGAGAGTCTATAGAGCGATCGGCACTCCAAAACCGTTTCAGCGCACCTATGTTTTGGATTGGGATGTACATCGCATTGGCATCTCTGGTTTGCATCCTTGCCATGGTGGCTGATTTATTACATTACATGGTTTCCGTAGTAGAAAGCTATGGTTTCCGTGTAAATATTTTAGAATCAATGCTGCTTTTCTCACTGTAATATCAGTTGCAATGAAGTTACCTGTGGATCTAACTGGTTGGATGATGGGTGTAGTGGACAAAGTGGCAAAGCTCGGAAGCATGGCGTTTATGTGCACCATGATGGCTAATTTATTGCCTTGTTTAGCAACCATGGGCAGCAATGACATTTTGTCAAACATCACAGCTTTGAGTGTTCTTGTCATCACCTTGGTTGTCAATGTTTGCATCCAAATAGAAACTGGAGTTATATCCACATATCTCGGGTACAATAATACTGATATAGATGATCACAATCCTGGGCCGTCTGGAGTCATAATAATGACATCATCACTACTCAATACAGCAGCCGCCATTTATGCAATTTTGTTAGTTGTGTTGCTAATAGTGCATGTAAGTTCATCCGTAGCGATTCTAAAATCCAAACAGATTATAGAATCCAAATACCAAAAAGGTCACAACACAGCTTCAAAAGAGATTCAACCACCATCGGGAGAAATAGTAACAGTTGAGAAGCTACAAAAGTATGTGAGAAACCACTGGATCATGGCAGGAAGTGGAAGCCCCCAATTCATAACCGCTTGCTTTCACACCGGGTAATATGTCTTTTAGTCGCTGTCTTGCACACTTATACTATGTTCTCGACTATTCAAGCTATATTGCAAAAGAACTATGAATCAGATTATGGTTGGTCCATGATGGTAATTCTTATAGTACAATTTATCGGAGTCTTGATTGGTACAATTGCCCCACTATCTAGGTGTTTTTCAACCTTAAGCTTTAAAGTGTCCTCCAAAATCATTTCAAACCATTTTAAGGTCTTTAACGTAGAACTATTAGAAGCGTAGTTATAATTTAGATCAAATATCATCCATAGTTATAAGTTAATATATGTATTGTAGGACTATTATTATTTTTCTGTATTTTATGTAACATAATATAAGGTAGAGACGGTTATGATCCGATATCATAACATATATATTCTGTACTAACATTATGATAATTCACTAATTCTATTCAAGAACACAATTTCGTTTTCTCTCATCATCCAAAACCCTAATTACAGAATCAAATTCCAACAAGTGGTATCAGAGCCATCATCGATCCACTCTTTAATTCCGTTCCAATCTTCAATCAATTTCCTAAATTTCAAAACAGAAAACTCATAACATGTCGACAAATGGTGGAATTCAGACTCAAATTCCGAAACTGATGGGATCGAATTACTTTCATTGGCACATTCAAATGAAAGTGTTATTAGAATCACAAGATTTGTGGTCAATTGTAGAAGAAGGATATAGTCAACCTGCATCAGGGGCGTCCGAAAGTGATCAAAATGTATATAAAGAAAACGTGAAGAGAGACAAAAAGGCACTGCATGTAATCTTTCAAGCGGCGAGTGAAATGGTATTCGAACGGATAGTGACATGTAAAACATCCAAGGAAGCATGGAATGTTTTACACAGGGCATACAGAGGCGAACAAAAAGTGAAAATGGTAAAACTTCAAACCCTAAGATGTGAATTTGATGCCCTACGTATGAAAGAAAATGAAACAGTAGAAGATTTTGTTAATAGAACAATAATTATAGTAAATCAGTTACGACAAAATGAAGAAAATGTTACTGAACAAAGAATAGTAGAAAAATTACTATGAACTTTAACACGTAAGTATGAATCGGTGGTTGTTGCCATCGAAGAATTCAAAGACATAAATAATATGTCAACGGAAGAACTACTCGGTATTCTTCAGTCACGTGAACTGAGACTGAAACAATATGACGATAACCCGGTGGAACAAGCCTTTCAAGTACAAGGAAACTATTCAGATCGGAGGAGACAATACAGATCTGACAATTCTGGAAGAGGACGTGGCAGAGGAAGAGGAAGATTCAGTGGCAATATACGTTGTTATAACTGTCAGAAACTGGGGCACACTGCTCGTTTCTGTAACCAAAGAAGAGAAGACAACGACAAGACTGGAAATGCACTACTGCATGAAGATGAAATAAATGAAGGAGACGGTGATACAATGTTCATGATTTTCAATGTAGAAGAAGTCACAAAGAATGATTGCTGGTATTTAGACAGTGGATGTAGTAATCATATGACTGGAGATAAAAGTTTTTTCATTACACTTAATGATTCAGAGAGAAGAGAGGTTAGAACAGGGGATGACAAAAGACTCGAAGTATTAGGATGCGGAGATGTAGCTATTAAAGTAAAGGGATCCGAAAAGAGAGTACCAAACGTGTTTTATGTGGAAGGATTAAAGCATAATCTTCTAAGTGTGGGACAATTAGTTCAAAAGGGGTATGAAGTAAAATTCAGTAATCAAGAATGCACAATTAAAGAATCAAATGGAGAGATTATAGGTGTGGTTAAAATGACAGGGAATAAGATATTTCCTCTGAATCTCAATCAAGATATAATTCCCAGAGTTTATAGCATGATAACACAAGATTTAACGGCATTGTGGCATCAAAGGTATGGACATGTCAATTACAATACACTACATGACATGGGAACAAATGAAGTGGTCAATGGGTTGCCAAAACTGCCAAAACAACAAGGCAGACTATGTTAGGGATGTATGCTTGGCAAACATGCAAGAAAGTCATTTCCAAAGACATCAACATGGCATGCCAATAAACCTTTACAACTGGTGCATTCGGACATCTGTGGACCCATGAGAACACCTTCTATTGGAGGATGTAGGTATTTTATCACATTTATCGACGATTTTTCGAGAAAAACGTGGATATATTTCCTAAAACTAAAGTCCGAAGCCTTAAGCTACTTCAAGATATTTAAGAAACTTGCTGAAAATCAATCGGATCTCAAATTAAAATGGATAAGAACCGATAGAGGAGGGGAGTACTGTGGGAATGAGTTTCAGGAATATCTCAAAGGAAATGGAATTCAACATCAATTGACTGCAAGTTATACACCACAACAAAACGGAGTGGCTGAACGGAAAAACAGAACTGTTATGGAACTTAGCAGAAGTATGATGAAAATGATGAGTGTTTCAAATAGATTATGGGCTGAAGCTGTGGCTTGTGCAACCTACTTGTTAAATCGTACTGTGACAAAGAAAATTCCACACATCACACCGGAAGAAACATGGAGTGGAAAGAAACCGAATGTAGAACATCTCAGAGTTTTTGGATGTATAGCTTATGCACAAGTGCCAAAACACCGAAGAAACAAGTTAGATGATAAGACGGAGAGAATGATACTAGTCGGATATAGTGAAAACAGCAAGGCATACAAACTATATAATCCCTTAACGAACAAAGTTGAAATTAGCAGGGACGTAATATTTGATGAAACTCAAATATGGAAAGAAAAGGATCCAAACGAACAGGGATCATACATTCAAATGAGCAGTTCAGACATTAACACACAAGGAGGACCTATTCACACCGATGACAATACAACGTCAAGTGATGGAAACAATCAATCAGTAGATGCAGCCGAGAATGCAGCAGACAATAGTCAAGACAATAGTCAAGACAATAGTCAAGAAAATGAAGAATATACTTCATCATCTGAGAATGAAGAACTGAGGACAAGAAGTGTTTCAGACATATATCAAGATACACAAGCTCTTACAAAAGAACAAGTTGATAATCTCTATGACAACAATAGTGTAGCAAGTTTCGTTCTCTTCGCTGATGCAGATCCCATAACTTTCACAGATGCATCAAAGGAAGAAAAATGGAAAGAAGCAATGGATAGTGAGATCGAATCCATAAAGAAGAATGAAACATGGGATCTAGTAGAACCACCAAAAGGTCAAAAACCCATTGGAGTAAAATGGATATTCAAAACTAAATATGATGAATATGAAAATATCAGTAAACATAAGGCACATAAGGCACGTTTAGTGGCAAAAGGATACAATCAAAAGTATGGAATCGATTATCAAGATGTATTTGCTCCATTGATTCGGTTTGACACAGTAAGACTTGTGCTTGCACTTGTAGCACACTTCGGGTGGTATTTCCATCAAATGGATGTAAAAACAGCCTTCTTGAATGGAAAACTGAATGAGAATGTTTATATTGAGCAACCAGAAGGATATATTAAGAAGGGAGAAGAACACAAGGTATGTCACCTTAAGAAAGCGTTATATGGTCTAAAACATGCCCCTAGGGCATGGTATAGTAGGATTGATGGATACTTCACATCACATGGGTACAAAAAATGTGTGTATGAACATACACTTTACATGAAATGTCACAAAGATACGAGAGTCGTTATCTGTTTATATGTAGATGATCTCATCATTGCTAGTGACTCAATGAATTCAATTAATCAACTGAAGAATTCAATGAAGGAGGAGTTTGAGATGACAGATTTAGGAGTATTGCATTATTTTCTGGGAATGGAGGTGAACTATAAAGAAGGAAATATAGCTCTTACTCAACAAAAGTATACAAGAAATCTGCTAAAAAAATTTAACATGGAAAACTGCAATACAGTGTCAACACCCATGGAATATGGAATTCGACTAACTAAAGAAGATCCAGAAGAAAATGTTGATCAGAATATGTATCGAAGTCTGGTCGGATGTCTAATGTATCTAACAAATACTCGACCGGATATTATGTTTGCCGTTAGCAAAATTAGCCGGTATATGGAAAAGCCTAAGAGGAGTCACTGGGAAGCAGGAAAAAGGATTCTTAGATATGTGAAAGGAACAATTAACCATGGAATTGTATATTCAAAAGGAAGCAGGAGAAAACTTACAGGTTATAGTGATAGCGATTATGCAGGTGACATCGATGATAGCAAAAGCACATCAGGATATGTCTTTCATCTAGGATCAGGTGCAATCGCTTGGCAGTCGAAGAAACAAAAAGTTGTGGCGCTATCATCAACGGAGGCTGAATATATAGCTTTATCGATGGCAGGATGTCAAGCGTTGTGGTTTAAAGGGATTCTTAATGATCTTCGAGTAAATATGGATTGTCCACCAACAATTCATTGTGATAATAGATCAACCATATGCTTAGCCAAGGATCCCGTCTATCATGGAAAGAGCAAGCACATACGCGTGAAGTATCATTTTATACGAGATTTGCTCAAGAACGATGAAATAGAAGTCTGTTTCTGTTCCACTAAAGAACAAGCAGCCGATATATTTACTAAAGCTCTGCAGCCCAAAGACTTCGAGCGGATAAAGAGTCTAATGAATATTGGGCCGATCTAACTTACGGGAGGGTATTAGAAGCGTAGTTATAAGTTAGATCAAATATCATCCATAGTTATAAGTTAGTATATGTATTGTAGGACTATTATTATTTTTCTGTATTTTATGTAACATAATATAAGGTAGAGACGGTTATGATCCGATATCATAACATATATATTCTGTACTTACATTATGATAATTCACTAATTCTATTCAAGAACACAATTTCGTTTTCTCTCATCATCCAAAACCCTAATTACAGAATCAAATTCCAACAAGAACGCTACTGGACTCACAAGTTATTTGATTGGAAACACGCTAGAATAAGTCTCCCATTTCGTAGCCGCAACCTCGAAGTGCTCATCGAGACTTTTAAAAGGCTAATTTTCAACTTGTGTATAGGATTTCAGAACGGGGTTGTGGTGGTATGCAAGGTAGTAGCCTTGATCCCGTTTTTGTTTATGATGTGTTTCTTCTATTTTTTCCGTTGTATCAAGTGGTTGTTAAAGGCTGATAAAGTGGAAGAAAACAATGATCTTCGCCCTTATGTTTTGCAACTTGAAGATGAGATAGAGCTTGGAGAGAGAACATTGAAAGGCCTTCAAAATTTTGTGAAACAATTGATCCAAAAGGGCGCAAAAAAACAACCCAACAATCTCATGAAGCTAATTCTTGGAAATACTACTAGTGGTTTTCCAGGAGTTAAAAAGTTTGACCAGACTGATAATAATGATTTTCCATTTGTAGATTGTTGGAGGTTACAGCTGGTAACCTTGACAACCATCGCAGTTTCTCTCCCTAAAATCCAAAGGAAGGAAGCTGATAATTTGTTGAAAGTGTGAGGGAAGGTCTAGTATATGTCGCAGTGGTGGAAAATAACCTCAATGCTACGGATCATCATGTAAATTTCCAAAAGGCGGCTGAAATTTTGTGGCAAGAAATTATATTCGACAAAAAGTGGTTAGGAAACGAGTTGCAAGACCCTGCTTTAAAAGCAAATACAAATGAAGAGATTGTTGAATGGTTCAGGGATAAAACTAAGAATATAGCTTGCTCAGAGGATAGAAATAATGATAATACTGGGGGCGAGAATGATGATTTGATACGCAGGTCTATTGGTGCCAACTCAATGTATCGTATAACCGAAACAATCCTACGTAACTGCCACACCAACATTGATGCCACGGTTAGCGAGAAGGAACTATTCGACAGCTTATCATCAATGATCGCTGATATAATCGCCACTTGTCTCACCAACTTACCACAAGCCATAACAATGAAATGTCACACTAGTGTGATAGAGAAAAGGGAAGCCACTGTCTATAATGCAGCCCAACTTCTAGGTGAGACTACACAAATTATCGAAACACTTGGAGGTCGCGATATTCCAAACATGGATCCAAGTGACCTACCATTTATCGAAAAATGGCGTGCTTTTTTAGGGAATCCCTGATTCCTTAAAATTCATATTTGTTCTTCAGGTAATGATGTTAGTTCATGTTCATTTGTTTTCTTCTTTTGTATCTGGTTAGTTATATTAACACTCGAGTATGAACCAGTGTGAAGCTAGTAAGATTTTCATGGGCAATCACCTTTACTACTCAAAGTAATCCAGGATGGTCGAATATGCGGCTTCTAGAAGTTGGTTTGCACGATTAGCATCCAGAAAGTATGTTGATCAATTGTACTCTATCCTAGTTTACTAGCTTGTAAATTGTATATTAATTATTGTATCAATAGTGTGGTTTTTGGTGTGATTTGAGGATTCTTTGGATGCATTTTCTTAATGAATTTTATTACGTCATCTTATATTGGTTCTAATTTAATAGTCTAGTGCTTCACAGATGTAAACCTTCATATCTAAAGTGCTTCGTAGATTTGAACCTTCATATCTAGGGTTATATGATTGCAATATGAATTTTTCATTAATTAATAAGCTGAAGGGTTATAACTTGTAAAAATTATTTATTTTAATATGGGCTATCACGTAGGTATATATTGAACACTGGACAACGAAGACCCCAACTACTTACTCCTCTACGTATTCGATTTCGGCCCAAGTCTAGTAGGCTTTTGTCAGGCCCAATTGTGACCGATTAGCGGTATTAAGTTACTTAGAAAAGATGAAATACAAAGAGCTCTTATCCTACAAAGTGTAAAAAGGATTATGGGTAATTGATGTAAGGAATCAATGGATGAAATTGAAGAAACCCAAATAAAACATATACCTGTTGGTTTTCAGATATTTTTTTTAGTTGAAAAATCTTTTTTTTTAAATTATGTCGTCGGGGTCCAAAGAGCTCTTATCCATCAAACGCCACGTCGACCCACACTTTACCTCAATGTCGGTGGAAATTTTCAAGGCCAAGCAACAACGTCGTGGAAAACATTGATAACGGTGTGGTGTATGCAGTGTAGAAAGGAATAAACGCACAGATCCACGCCTATACCGTGTGATCTAACCTTCCTACCATAACAATCTTCCTATTATATATTGTGTATTGGATTAAAACCCAAAAAAGAGAACTATTGAACTATAAAAATTTTGTTTGGGTCAAATCACATACAATCAAAAGAGAATTTAACTCTTAATTATATAACTATAAGTTAGATAAATTTCGAAAATTATAGATGAGAAACGTGTGAAAATCCGTACATGGAGAGTGGAATAGTGGAGTAACTTTTGTCAAGTCCATCCACGTTGATTTTCATGGCCTTTGGTGACAACACAAGTGGAACCATCCATAGTTAAAAGTGCTTTAAGAGAAATTTATTTTTAATGATAGAAATACACGCGAGGTTATGCTTATAGGAATTATCTATTAAAAAGCATTTGTAACGTGATTTGCTATATATAAACTAGCTTCTAAAAGTTAGAACTATTATCTTTGTTTTTTAATATAATATATAAGCTTGCTTCTAAAAGTTAGAACTATTATCTTTGTTTTTTTATACGTTGTCGCTAACATTTAGAATCTATGATTTGTACGCACTTGGAATATACAGTGTTTTATAGCCTATACTATGCATCTGTTTATAAACGGCCGACAGTTTATGGTATGAAATGAAGCCTCTATCACCTTAGCCCTAACTCAGCCACATTATGCCAAGTCAACCAATAACGTCCCCTATTTTAGCACCCATGGTATGAGATAAACCCCCCAAAAGGTCAATAACGCCCCCTTTAATGATATTAATATTCACATGGCCCACAAACATTTATTGCTCGTTATTACACTAGCGACCACTCAATAACGCCCCCACTATATGATGTGGAGGCGCTATTGATAAAGAAAATGTTGAGATGGATAGTTAATTACGCCCCACAAGGTACATCACGTTGAAAATTAAAGTTGTCATTATTACCTAACATTTGATATTGGTGCTTATACTTTAATTGAATAAAAGCTTTTAAAATTGTAGACAAGCAAATGGAATCCGGCTTTGAAAAAAGAAAAAAGAATCCACTTTTCGACCGGATAAAATAAAGAAAAAAGAATCCACTAGTGGCTCTAGAGAATTTGCTATCTTTATTGTAGCGGCTTTAAAGAATAGCATGATTCATGTGTAAATCCATCCTTGATACAACAACTAATTTAATAAGCTCGATCCACACTATCTCCACCACCTAACTCCAATTCATCAAATCGAATCATTTTTGGACCAAAATGGCAATAACAGTGAAACTACAGGGACCCATATTTAAAAAGTTTGAGTTTTGAACTAAAGTGGCAAAAGTGATTAAACCTCAAGAGAACAAAATGGCAGTTTACTCTTTTATATGGGCTATCGCTGAGGTACATATTGGACACTGGACAGCAAAGCACCAACTCCTTACTCCTCTCTACGTATTCGATTTCAGCCCAAGTCTAGTAGGCTTTTGTCAGGCCCAATTGTGACCGATTAGCAGTATTAAGTTACTGAGAAAAGAAGAAATACAAAGGGCTCTTATCCTACAAAGTGTAAAAAGGATTATGGATCATTGATGTAAGGAATCAATGGATGAAATTGAAGAAACCCAAATCAAACATATACCTGTTGGTTTTCAAATAGAAAATAAGTACAGAAGGGTAAACATATAGTCTTCAATTTTAACTTTTCTCAAATTTCCTCCTCATTTTTAAAATGCCCTTTACTTTTTTATGCTACATTATTTTTCAAAAAAAAAAATACATTTTTTCTATAAAAGTCATTGTGTTGGGGATAACACATGCGTAATTATCATGAAAGCATCAAGTTTTTGGACACAACGATCATGAAAGCATCAAGTTTTTTCGGTTTTTCTAAGATGCTGGGCTTGGGTTTTCTTGGACTTTTGGGTATGTCTTTGGGCTCAGCAGGCTTTGGTTTTTTGGTGTAAGTTTTGGGCTTTGTCATGGAGCCCATTTAGGTGTCTTGTATTCTTTCCTGTAGAGGTGCATAAATCAGGGTTTTGGCCCAAATAAGTTGGGATTGATTCAGGTTCAGGTTTGGTCAACAAAACACGTGATCGAAGGCCTTCTTGAAATTTTTATACAAACAAAACACGTGATATTTATTAAGCGGTTAGAATGGTCAATTCATTCACAATCTTTTTAATGAACTAGTTTTGTTGGCGTCGCGCTTTGCGGCGAAATAGAGCAAAGGATACTTTAAAACATACGTTATTTGAAAATGTATCATTTTTGTTTAGAAAGTCAAACCGTCAGAATCGATTTAGCTACGTACTTAAATTTTTAGAAAAAAAAATAACCAACATATCTTATTAAAGAAACATCAAATTAATTGATAAAGAAAATATGTTTTGAAAAAAAAAAATATTAAAAAAAATAAATATGGTTTTAGAAAAGAAAAAAAGGAAAATAACGTTAAAACTAAAAGAAAATATAACTACAACTATTATAATGTTAAAATAATACAATATTAAAAAGGTATATATTATTTTATATTTTAAATCACTGTTCATAATCACTCATAAACAATATCTGTATAGGTGTCTTTATTTATTTTTATTGTTTTTACTTTCGATAAATTGACACCGTATCACTACCATATATGCTGAACCAAACTGAACAACATCGGAACTGGTATGTACTCATTTATATATTGTCTTGTTTGATAATGGATATGGTGCCACTTTAATGGCGAATTGAACTGAAACCGAACGAACACCATCAGTTTCGATACCGGTCTTTATTTTCATTGTTCTTTCTTTTTATAAACTAACACCATATTATTTATATATATATAATATTATAATAAATAGAAACAAATGCTCAAACTTACCAAAGATCACTTATATTTTTATAAATATATAATATTATGATAACTAAATAAATTATCTATTAATAATCTACTATTCATGGACACTTACAATTAATATGTATAATAACTAGTGATATTTCCCCGCACGATGCAGCGGAAAATCGACCAGTATCAGTTGGTTTCCTGACAGTATCTGTATGATACTGACACTTGGTTTAAAGTCATGTTTTTTTTTCAACAAAGTTCATACATGAACACCGAGAAAAATATATTAAACAAAGTCGCGTAGTTATCTTTTAAAATAAAAAGATAATGAACGCAAGTTATCCAAGGAAAAATCAAATTAAATAAAAACAAAATGGGTTAGAATCGTATATTGTTTAAGGTATAATGGGTGAAACTGGAACATAATTTTTTATATCATATCTTAAAAACTGATGTTACTATTCATTAGGGTTCGAAATTTATATATTTTGTGCGCGATGTGGTGGGAATTTGCTCATTACTGGTTTGGTTCGTAACATTATCACTATTGTACCGACTTTCCGTTTAAAGTCATTAATATGCACAAATAAATGTGTTTTACATTGAAAATAAAAAAAAAACGAATACCGTTACTGGTTCCGATAATAACAACAGCGGTATCGATGTCGATAGCGAATAAAAAAAGAATATTGATATTGGATCCGATAATAACAAACAATAGCAGAACCGATGCGGGTATCAGTTCGGTTCACCACTAAACTATATTAAATAAAACACTTTTTCTCAACAAAATTTATACAAACACGTCGATAAAAAATATTAAATACAATCGCATATTTAGCTAGAAAGAATAATGAACGTGAGTTGTAGGATAAAAGATCAAACTAAATAAGAATTAAATTAATTAAAAACTTATATAATTTAATATATGTAAAATCGGAAATTAAAAGAAAGAATATAATAACATATTTTTTTATATTTTACTATTCATCACAAGTTCAAATTAATATGTATAATATG
The DNA here is from genome assembly GCA_030545235.1 of Helianthus tuberosus. Lineage (NCBI taxonomy): Eukaryota > Viridiplantae > Streptophyta > Magnoliopsida > Asterales > Asteraceae > Helianthus > Helianthus tuberosus. The sequence goes on from CM060408.1 coordinate 9,249,895, forward strand.
TATAACATATAATGATTAATAACATATTATTTAAAAATTAAAAGAATTACTTGAAAAATTAATCACTATTCATGCCCCTTTTATATTAATATGTATAAAATATGTATAAACACTGTTTATCAAGAATTCAAAATAAGATGTATAATGTATAATTGGTTGAATTGATCAATCAAAAGCTTATTATTTCATGTCAAATTGTGACATGCTTCAAGTTGCGACTGTATGCTTACAATCAAAGTGGATTCACCATTGGCTTGGGTTGAACAAGCTACCGTATTTAAATTTAAAAGAGGAAAATAAAAATGTTGTTTTTTTCTTATATTTCACTTACATGCAACAAGTTTACGTTTACCTAACTGAAAATGAACTAGATTAATACTACAATATAGCAAAGTCATGATTTTTTTGTTACCTAGTTTGCCCAACATTTATTACTTCGTAAATTAATAAGCCAATAATCATATATCAATGGAATATTTGATTTTAATAATTATATCTATTCGTCGTTGGCCGCCAACAGTACTAACTTCAAAAATAACCACTCTCAGTCCCAACTATTAACATATTGGCCTCCAATGGACCCTAACTAAAAGAACCCTAGCGTCATTAGTCTCCGGTAGCCGGAAAAACATTTTTCGCCGCAAAACTCATTTTTGGCCGGAGTCCCAAACCTCTTTCTAACCTTATTTTACGTAACTTTAGTAACATTTTTCTAGTAAAAGCCATAATTATTGAAGTCGCCGGAAAACTTATTTTTAGCCGGAAAACTCAACTTTTTGGCTGGAAAACTTAACCTTTTCGTCCCAAACCTCTTTATAACCTTAGATCGGACCTTTAGAAACCTTTTTCTACCCAAAATCCGCTTTCCGGCGACCGGAGACTAATGACGTTAGAATACTATTAGTCAGGGTCTATTGGTGGCCAATATGTCAATAGTTGGGACTGTCAGTAGTTATTTTTGAAGTTGAGACTATTGGTGGCAAATGACGAATAGTTAGCATTATTAAAATCCAATATTCCTATATTAATAAAACGAGTTCTATAAGTTCAATAATGCATCCCTATTTTTTTATTAATTAAGTTTATTTTAACAACTGATCTTATGCAGGACTTGAACACACTGATAGAATATTGCAATGGCAAAGTGTCCTTTCATTCATTCGAATCATGTATATATACAATATTGATCTCCTATTTTGGTGGAGAGATTTACATTTTCTACAATCCTAATAAATTGTCTATTACACCCCTGCAATCGAAACTAGAGAAGGCCAAATGTTTAGACTGGATCTGAAATCATCAAACAGAACCCGTGGGAGACCCTTGGTGAAAATATCTGCAACCTGAGATCGGGATGGAACATGCAAAACTCGGACCGCACCGCGCTGAACTAGCTCTCGCACAAAACGGATATCCAATTCAATATGTTTTGTTCGTTGATGTTGAACCGGATTTCCCAATATATAAAATGCACTGATGTTGTCACAATAAACTAGACTGCCTTGTTCATTGGCTTTCGAAGATCGAGTAACAAGTTGCGAATCCAAGACAGTTCCGAGACCACGTTAGGAACACCTCGGTACTCAGCCTCAGCACTAGATTGAGATGCCAATGCCAGTCGTTTGGAAGACCAAGAAAGAAGATTTGTACCAAGATAAACACAATAACCAGAAGTAGATCGATGTGTGTTAGGGCAACCCGCCCAATCTGCGTCAGAGTAAGCGCGAGGAAAAAAATCTGTGGAAGAACCCATTGTGAGACTGTAAGAAGATGTTCCCGGTAAGTAGCGAATTTGTTGTCTTGATCTTCCTCTCTATTGGTGTGGTTTGAGGATTCTTTGGATGCATTTTCTTTATGAATTTGTGTCACGACCCCCGACCCCACCCTGGACGGAATCGGAAGCCGCGAGCAGCCAAGTGGTACCGGTGGTTATTTTGAAAAGTAGTGCAGCGGAAATTTCGTCAGGACCGTGAGTTAGGAAAAAAAAATATCAGAGTTTAGAAAACACCGGATTTTATTTATTAAATAGATGGGATAAAACCATGTTTTAAAAGGTAGCTTTAATATAGAATAATTCTGAATACATAAAACAACTTTTCTTAATTTAATTTAATTGATAAAATGAGTCACTTCTGTAAGTCTTGTTGGTGCCACATCCAACTCTAATTCCTGATCTACTGTAATTACCTGAAATTTATTTTAAAAATATTTTGTCAGCAGGAAATACTGGTGAGTTCATTCAGGTTTTATAAAATGACCCTTAGTTATAAATTACAGCATAAGAGCGATTACAATGGCTTCTATCTTATTGTTATCTGGCGCCGTGTCACCTCCTGGTGACGATGGTCATACCACTATTGGGTCCTGTCACCCAATTAGTGATGATATATCACTGTTAGGGCTTATTAGCCTAACCTGTGAGAAATTAGTAATGTGCACAATACCCCACTAGCCAGTGATTAAGATTACCACGACTTACTCCCTGTAATTATAACATTTGAAAATGGAGTATTGTAAAATGCTTTTGATAAAAAGAGAATGACTCACATTGCAGATTTATACGGGTAGAGCTTAGCCTACTGATTAGCCTTGTACCCTAATTAAATAATAATGCACACGAACTAGGTCAGTAACTAATACAGCATTTACGATAACTCACGAGATTAAAACCCTCACAACGAATGACAAAGTGCAATACTTAAACATCCATCGAATTAACGACGAATGACAAAGTATATATAACCCAAGTTTGAGCAGCACTTAAACATTCATCGGATAGTTTCAATCAATCGGACATTGAATCGTAGCAGCGATCGAGTTAATACCTTGTATCGTAGCAGCGTCTCCCTAATGAAAATTATGATTTTATGCAGTAATTCTTCGTTTTGAGAGAATTGGTCGAACACAGACGAACTGCTCATGTCCAAACTATTTATAGCTGATTTCTGAGGTTGTTGTGGCCCGCGTGAACCTTCGACCAAACCTTACGCGGGCCGCGTGGAAGTGTGGATCAGATCGGAGGTTGCTGAGTCACCAGTGGTCGCGACACGTGTGACGACACGTGGCCTTCATGCATATCCGGAGACTTACAAGCTGTCGCGGCCCGCGTGACCTTCTGTCTATTCTTTACGCGGCCCGCGAGAAGACCACAAATCTTGATTTCTTGATTTTTGATATGGATTGGGGTTTTAGGGGTCCGGGTTTTTACTTATGGATCAATTTGGGACATTTTTTAATATAATTATATCACAAAGAAAAAGGAAAATAGTGAGAAAAGAGAATGGACCCACTTTGTAACTTTAGGGTTCAACTAGAAAGCCTCCTGGTATAAATTTTGGGTATAACTTCTGAGCTACTAAATATATATATATATATATATATATATATATATATATATATATATATTTGTACTCGTGTTAAGTATAGTACCCCTAATTTAACCTTGTCCCTATGTCACGAGACAGAACCCCAACGAACTTAGTCAGGCAGAGCCTTGACATGTGTTATGGGGCTCAGATCAATCGGAAAGGGTAGCGGTGATCGGGAGTTAAAACACTTAAAACGAGGCAGGGCTTTATTGTTACTAAAAATAGAAATGAGAAGTATAGTTTTGGAGGAGTGGGCGAGATGGACACAGAGATGGAAGCTTATTCCTTGTTTCTATTTATAGTGAATGTTATCTTGGAGCTCACGGAGTTATTTGCCTTCTCATCTTTTTTTTTTTTTCCAATTGCCACGTACATACTATGCATATGTACACATATTCTAATTTAGTTGTCATTTTATTATTTAAATGTGGAATGGCATTTCTACTCTACACGTATACATTCCCAAAGAATTCTCATGTTTAGTTTACTTTTTTTTATTATTGTATTATTCAAGCAAAAGGAGTTAAACATGCGACAACGCCGATGGGTCGAACTCTTGAATGATTACGAATGCGCTATCAAGTATCATCCGGGCAAGGCCAATGTTGTGGCCGACGCCCTCAGTCGAAAGGATGCCATACCTAGGCGTGTACGTGCTCTACAGCTTACCATCCAATCTAACCTTCCCGCTCAAATTCGAGATGCCCAGGTCGAAGCATTGAAAGCAGAGAACATCAGGGCTGAATCCTTACGAGGATCGAGGCAGCGGCTGGAACTAAAGGAAAACGGTGCCTACTATGTTAACGGGCGCATCTGGGTTCCACTTTATGGAAATTTACGCAAGCTTGTGATGGACGAAGCGCACAAGTCTCGTTATTCGGTACATCCTGGTTCGGATAAAATGTACCACGATCTCAAGACTACGTACTGGTGGCCTGGCATGAAAGCCCACATAGGAACCTATGTCAGTAAGTGCTTGACTTGTGCGAGAGTCAAGTCTGAATACCAGAAACCATCAGGCCTACTGCAACAACCGGAGATCCCGAAATGGAAATGGGAGCAAATTTCCATGGATTTCGTTACCGGCCTGCCCAGATCTCAACGCGGAAACGATACCATTTGGGTGATCGTAGATCGACTAACCAAGTCTGCACATTTTCTGGCTATCAAAGAAACGGATAAGTTTTCTACTCTTGCAGACATTTACCTAAAGGAAGTGGTATCAAGGCACGGAGTGACAATCTCTATTATATCTGATCGTGACGCACGTTTTACTTCTGAACTGTGGCAAGCAATGCACAAGTCCTTTGGCTCACGTTTAGATATGAGCACCGCTTATCACCCGCAGACGGATGGGCAATCTGAACGCACCATCCAAACCTTGGAAGACATGCTTAGGGCATGTGTAATCGACTTTGGTAATGGCTGGGAAAAGCACCTCCCGCTAGTGGAGTTCTCATATAACAACAGCTACCACACCAGCATCCAAGCCGCTCCATTTGAGGCATTGTACGGACGCAAATGCCGATCACCTATCTGTTGGGCAGAAGTTGGTGACAGCCAAATCACTGGCCCAGAACATGTGGTAGATACCACCGAGAAAATTGCTCAGATACGACAGCGAATGGCGGCAGCTCGTGACCGTCAGAAAAGCTATGCTGATAGAGGAAGAAAACCACTCGAGCTCCAGGTTGGGGATCGAGTGCTACTCAAAGTCTCACCTTGGAAAGGTGTAGTCCGCTTTGGCAAACGAGGCAAACTCAATCCGCGTTATGTCGGACCATTCGAAGTCATTGAGAAAATTGGCGAGGTGGCCTACAGGTTGAATCTACCTGAAGAACTCAGCGGAGTTCACAATGTTTTCCATGTGTCGAATCTGAAGAAGTGTCTGTCAGATGAGACCCTCATAGTTCCTCTCAGGGAACTCACAATCGATGACCAGCTGCGATTCGTCGAGGAACCAGTAGAGATTACGGATCGAGATGTTAAGATCCTCAAGCATACCAGGATACCTCTGGTCCGAGTTCGTTGGAATGCTCGTCGTGGCCCAGAGTATACATGGGAACGAGAAGACCAAATGAAACTCAAGTATCCCCAGCTGTTTAAGAAAAACGCAACCACTACTGAGGCTGAAGCTACCGCAGAATTTCGGGACGAAATTCCAAATCAACGGGGGAATGATGTGACACCCCAGGAAAATCAGGAAAACAATGCAACTTAACTAGCTTCCTCAGTAACCACGCGCTAAATTTCGGGACGAAATTCTCTTAACAGGGGGAGAATGTGACAACCTTCATAATCCCATGTAACCGTACAGTTTATTAATAATAATTAATGTGCTTAACGATTGTGTGGCATCACTTAACTGCTTTCTGATATCTGTGTTATGCTTACACGTATTTGTTAATATACTAATAGTGTACAGAAAGGTCACTAAATAGTCCGTTATATTTTCCTAAGTGTTAGAAAGTAAAAACGTTGCAAAAATATATAAATAGGACACCTTACGGATTAATTAAGAACAACACCGAACCGAACAACCGGACTTTACCCGGAACCTAAAAATATTTCCATTCACATTGTTTATCTTTTTCTAAGCCAGTTAGGGTCCCTGAATACCCTAACACCCGCTGTAACGCATGAGACACTAGTAACCGGGTTAATCCCTAAACTTAACTAGATTAACCTAACTATTATCCTAACTATTGGTTGGATTTGAACTAGCTACCCCCCCCCCCCCCCCTAACAAACTGTCCCCATGAAGGGGGACATACCTTGTCCTCTAAATTATTATTATAATCCATATGTTTAGTATCTTGCATACATATAAACCATTGGTTAAACATGTTGAGATTGTCTATAAGTTCATGGTTTAGCATAACATGTTCATCATAACACACAAATCAACACACACACTTCTCTCTCCCTCTCTACAACTCACGGCCGAACACCCCCTTGAGCACCCATCCATTTTTGGTTTTGATCTTCTCATTCCAAGATCACACAAGTGTTAAGGATCACCTACAAAGAGGCTTGGTGCAATCGGAAGGCGAAGGACCTCACCCCATTGCTTTTATCCACTCGATTTTCGACTAGAATCTTCCCTAGCCTCGAGCTAGTAGTAAGTTGCTCTAAACGCCTTCTTGATCTTGTCTAGAGTGGTTAATAAGAGTTTCGTCGGTTAAAAATCACTAACATATAAGATCACCAACTAAAAGTCTACTAAAGTGATGAACAAGGTGGTTAATGGATGAATATGTGTGTAAATCATGTAGATCTGGTGTGATTATGACTATTGGTTGATTATCTGATGTTTTACTGATTAATATTAATGTGTCATGTTGTTGTGGTCACTAAACTTGTTAACGGAATCGATCGAACACCATTTAGAAGGTTAAACACTTAAAATCAGAATCTGTCCAACTTTTACAGCCAACTTCAGTTGGCTGTAAATAGGTCTTAAATTCAACAAAAAAACCGATATATTTAATATAAAATATGTTATTATGAAATACGGTTCTAATGGCACCGGAATCGTAATTTTTGGACTTCGTTTACTATTTTTAAAGTATTAATTTATAACAGCAACTTAAGCTGAATTTTGACAGCAATAAATGGGTGTCGTACTTTCAGTCATAACCTGAGTTTTGTGATGAATCGGACCATGAAAATTTTACTGTAGATGGAAACTGAAGTATTTGTAATTACCCCACTGGAATTTCGCAAATCGGACTTACGATGAATTTTTAATAAATTGTTTCGTGCACTATGGTCAGAAATACATAAATCTGAATTCAGTCCCGAATATGAATTTTTATAAAATGTGGGTAATGAACTGGAGCCGGATATTTTTACACAATAAAATTCGGAACGTTTAAGACATTCTGTAAAAATTTGGGAATTTTTGGAATAATTTAACTATTTTATTTAAATGTCCGAAAACAGCCGGTTTTGAGTATTAATGCTGAATTGACATAAGTTGTGACTTGCGTGTCTAAATGTCGAGTATGCTATCTGTGAATGATTTAACATGTTATATATGTTATGTGCATTATCGTATGTTTGATTTTGAGTGGGAAATGGGCGGGAAACTTAGATGGGCATAAACCGTTACAGTGATGCATGTTGTGTGATAGATGCGTGTAGGAACTTTGTGTTCTATTTGAAAATCACTAAATAACTGACTGGTAAATCATACTAGGACGTGATTGACCGACCTTGACTGTTAGCTATATCTGAGAGTCTAACCGAGCAAACCGAGGTGAGTTCACACCCTTACTAAGGCATGGGATTCCCGGTGATTGGGAATGGGATTGAATAACTATTTATATTATCAACACTACTAGACTACCTGCTACTGTCCTCGGATTGGGAAGGGCATGTACGTAAAACCTACGTACACACATACTCACTACTGTCCTCGGATTGAGAAGGGCACATACGTAAAACCTACGTACACTCACACTTACTATTGTCCTCGGATGAGAAGGGCACGTACGTAAAACCTACGTACACTCACACTTAACACCGTCCTCGGATTGGGAAGGACACTTATGGATACGCCTAGTCTAGTAACATACATAATGGGAAGCCCCCACTAAATATCGTAAAGGTTTGGGAATCAAGGATAATGGGTAATACATGGTTATGAAACGAACCTCCGATTTCTGATACGAACTCATTAACTAAACAACCAAACGTGAACTCACTCAACTTTGTTGTTGACTAGTTGTTACATGCCTTGCAGGTCGTTAAATGCTGTGGAGCTTGCACATGGAGGTGGTCGTTGTGGAAGGCGAACTAATATGTCCCGTACTTACTAAATAAACGTTATGAACTTATGAAACTTATGTTTGGGGTCTTTAAACTTATGAACTACAAACTCATGTTTTGGTTTAACGTCTTAGGCTTCCGCTGTTTAAATTGAACTTGGTTAACTTCCTTTTGGTCACCAATTGTATTGTGATTGGTTTTATTTACTAAAATACGTTGTTCAATATAATTGGTGGCTCGATCCTGGTCATGTCACGCCTCCAAGCGGTGATACTCCGCGTGTGGATTTTGGGGGTGTGACAGGTTGGTATCAGAGCCATTGGTTATAGAGAACTTGGTTTTAATAAGGGAAAAGTCTTCGTTGAAACCAGACTATAACCTGTACAGTGCTCAACGATCCACAATGACGCTTCGCTCCACGTGCAAGACTCGACACCATAAGTGGTATGATTTATGTTATATTGTCAGTTAGATAGTTCTCACGGTGCATTAGATAATGTGATAATTGCTATTTGAACCTTGTGTGCTTACTCTCTAATGTCGTCCCACACACTTACACACTTTCGCGACACTTTCCTCACTTACGTTGCCTCATTATGAAGATCATGAGCGGGCGCGAAGGACGTATCAACCTCACTCAAGCCCAGTTGACAGCTTTGATCAACGAACGAGTTGCGGAGGCACTCGCAGCTAACCCTGCAGGAGGTCAACATGCTCAACCTCCGGTGTGCACGTTCAAGACGTTCATGGACTGCCGACCTACCACTTTCAGTGGCACCGAAGGAGCAGTGGGCCTTCTTCACTGGTTTGAAAATCTTGAAACAGTTTTCGAGATGTGCGGATGCCCCGAAGACCGTAGGGTGAAATATGCTACCGGAACACTTGAAGGAGCTGCGTTAACCTGGTGGAAGGCACAAGTTCAACTACTAGGACTGGCAGTTGCTAATGCCACATCCTGGAATGGTTTCAAAGAGCTGATCAAGGAGGAGTACTGTAGTCGGGATGACATCCATAAGCTAGAGGTGGAATTTTACAATTTGAAGATGACGGGGTCTGAGATTGAGGCGTATACTAAGAGGTCAAACGAGCTGGCCATCCTGTGCCCTACGATGGTGAACCCTCCCATCAAACGTATTGAGCTGTACCTCAAGGGCCTTGTACCCGAGATTCAAAGTCACGTGACTTCAGCCAACTTGGGTACCATCCAGCAAATCGTCAAACTGGCTCATCGCCTCACCGATCAAGCAGTTGAACAAAACAGACTACCCAAGCGTATTGGTGCTGCTACTTCTGATGCACCTACCGAAAACAAGCGAAAATGGGATGGGAATTCCGGCAAAGGCACTACCTCTGTTCAGTCTCAGTCTCAGCAACGAAGGACTGAGGACCATAGGAGCCCTGGTCAGCACTCTTCTGGTAGTCAAGGGCAGGGTGGATATCGAGGAAACCACCCAAAGTGCAACAAATGCAACAGACACCACAGTGGTCAGTGCAACAAGGGACGCTGTCAGAGGTGTCTCAAGATGGGTCATGAAGCCAAGGATTGCAGGAGCCCGCGGCCTACGAATCAGAAGCATCAGCAGCAACAGCAAGCACCGCAGAATCAGCAACAGCAACAGGGCAACAAGGGATGCTTTCAGTGTGGTGCTGAAGATCACTTCAAGAGACACTGCCCGCAGTTAAATCAGAATCAGAATCAGAATCACAACCAAGGAAACGGGAACAACAATGGAGGCAACAATGGGGGCAACAATAATGGCAATGGCGCCCGAGGTCGTGCCTTTGTGATTGGTCAGGGTGATGCAAGGAACGATCCCAACGTTGTGATGGGTAAGTTTCTTCTGGATGACTTCTTTGTTACTGTTTTGTTCGATTCGGGTGCCGATACTAGTTACGTGTCTCTAAAAGTTAGCCAAATGCTTAAGCGCACTCCAACACTCCTGAACACCAAACACACGGTAGAACTAGCTAATGGTAAAAGTCTTGAAGCCACACACGTAGTTAAAGGTTGTAACCTCGTCTTAGCTGGTCAGACTTTCCCTATCGATCTTGTTCCTATCACCCTTGGTAGTTTCGACTTCGTTATTGGGATGGATTGGCTATCTCATCATCAAGCGGAGATTGTTTGCAAGGAGAAAATCGTCCGCATTCCTCATTCTGGTGAAGAACCTCTCATGATTCGTGGCGACAAGAGTGGTGCTGTCGAAGGCATCATCTCTTTCCTTAAGGCCCAGAAGTGTTTGCGAAAGGGCCACACTGCCATTTTAGCACTCGTTACTGACACATCAACGGAAGATAAGAGGATTGAAGACATCCCTATTGTACGTAACTTTCCCGAGGTATTTCCTGAGGAATTACCTGGTCTTCCGCCTCATCGCCAAGTTGAGTTTCAGATCGAGCTAGCTCCTGGAGCAGCGCCAGTAGCTCGAGCACCATATCGTCTAGCTCCATCAGAACTTGAAGAACTGTCCACACAACTACAAGAACTCTTGGAAAAGGGTTTTATACGTCCTAGCTCTTCGCCCTGGGGAGCTCCAGTCTTGTTCGTAAAGAAGAAGGATGGTACTTTCAGAATGTGTATTGACTATCGCGAGCTCAACAAGGTGACTGTGAAGAATCGTTATCCTCTTCCACGTATTGACGACCAATTCGACCAGCTGCAAGGGTCGAGCTATTACTCCAAGATTGACTTGAGATCGGGATACCATCAGCTGGGGGTCCGAGATGAGGACGTCGTCAAAACAGCATTTAGAACTCGTTACGGCCATTATGAGTTTCTGGTTATGCCATTTGGGCTGACGAATGCACCAGCGGTCTTCATGGATCTCATGAACCGAGTGTGCAAGCCTTACCTGGATAAGTTCGTTATTGTGTTCATCGACGATATCGTGATCTATTCCAAGAGTCAGGAGGAGCACGAGCAGCATCTACGACTTATGCTAGAACTTCTTCGAAAAGAGCAGTTGTATGCCAAGTTTTCGAAATGTGACTTCTGGCTTCGCGAAGTCCACTTTCTAGGCCATGTGGTAAACAAGGATGGAATTCATGTGGATCCATTAAAGGTTGAATCGATCAAGAATTAGCCTGCACCCCGGACACCAACAGAGATCCGCCAATTCTTGGGTTTGGCAGGATATTACAGAAGGTTTATAAAAGATTTCTCCAAGATTGCGCAACCTCTCACTTCGCTGACTCAGAAGGGTGTCATCTATCGTTGGGGTGATGCACAGGAGTCCGCATTTCAACACTTGAAGGATAGGCTTTGTAGCGCGCCTATCCTCTCATTGCCTGAAGGCACATAAGATTTTGTGGTTTATTGCGACACTTCCATCCAAGGACTTGGTTGCGTATTGATGCAACGTGACAAGGTCATTGCCTACGCATCACGCCAACTTAGAGTTCACGAAAGAAATTACACTACTCACGATCTGGAGTTGGGAGCAGTTATTTTCGCGCTTAAGATATGGAGACATTACCTGTACGGTACCAAGTGCACCATTTACACCGATAACAGGAGTCTCGAGCATATCTTCAAGCAAAAGGAGTTAAACATGCGACAACGCCGATGGGTCGAACTCTTGAATGATTACGAATGCGCTATCAAGTATCATCCGGGCAAGGCCAATGTTGTGGCCGATGCCCTCAGTCGAAAGGATACCATACCTAGGCGTGTACGTGCTCTACAGCTTACCATCCAATCTAACCTTCCCGCTCAAATTCGAGATGCCCAGGTCGAAGCATTGAAAGCAGAGAACATCAGGGCTGAATCCTTACGAGGATCGAGGCAGCGGCTGGAACTAAAGGAAAACGGTGCCTACTATGTTAACGGGCGCATCTGGGTTCCACTTTATGGAAATTTACGCAAGCTTGTGATGGACGAAGCGCACAAGTCTCGTTATTCGGTACATCCTGGTTCGGATAAAATGTACCACGATCTCAAGACTACGTACTGGTGGCCTGGCATGAAAGCCCACATAGCAACCTACGTCAGTAAGTGCTTGACTTGTGCGAGAGTCAAGTCTGAATACCAGAAACCATCAGGCCTACTTCAACAACCGGAGATCCCGAAATGGAAATGGGAGCAAATTTCCATGGATTTCGTTACCGGCCTGCCCAGATCTCAACGCGGAAACGATACCATTTGGGTGATCGTAGATCGACTAACCAAGTCTGCACATTTTCTGGCTATCAAAGAAACGGATAAGTTTTCTACTCTTGTAGACATTTACCTAAAGGAAGTGGTATCAAGGCACGGAGTGACAATCTCTATTATATCTGATCGTGACGCACGTTTTACTTCTGAACTGTGGCAAGCAATGCACAAGTCCTTTGGCTCACGTTTAGATATGAGCACCGCTTATCACCCGCAGACGGATGGGCAATCTGAACGCACCATCCAAACCTTGGAAGACATGCTTAGGGCATGTGTAATCGACTTTGGTAATGGCTGGGAAAAGCACCTCCCGCTAGTGGAGTTCTCATATAACAACAGCTACCACACCAGCATCCAAGCCGCTCCATTTGAGGCATTGTACGGACGCAAATGCCGATCACCTCTCTGTTGGGCAGAAGTTGGTGACAGCCAAATCACTGGCCCAGAACATGTGGTAGATACCACCAAGAAAATTGCTCAGATACGACAGCGAATGGCGGCAGCTCGTGACCGTCAGAAAAGCTATGCTGATAGAGGAAGAAAACCACTCGAGCTCCAGGTTGGGGATCGAGTGCTACTCAAAGTCTCACCTTGGAAAGGTGTAGTCCGCTTTAGCAAACGAGGCAAACTCAATCCGCGTTATGTCGGACCATTCGAAGTCATTGAGAAAATTGGCGAGGTGGCCTACAGGTTGAATCTACCTGAAGAACTCAGCGGAGTTCACAATGTTTTCCATGTGTCGAATATGAAGAAGTGTCTGTCAGATTAGACCCTCATAGTTCCTCTCAGGGAACTCACAATCGATGACCAGCTGCGATTCGTCGAGGAACCAGTAGAGATTACGGATCGAGATGTTAAGATCCTCAAGCATACCAGGATACCTCTGGTCCGAGTTCGTTGGAATGCTCGTCGTGGCCCAGAGTATACATGGGAACGAGAAGACCAAATGAAACTCAAGTATCCCCAGCTGTTTAAGAAAAACGCAACCACTACTGAGGCTGAAGCTACCGCAGAATTTCGGGACGAAATTCCAAATCAACGGGGGAATGATGTGACACCCCAGGAAAATCAGGAAAACAACGCAACTTAACTAGCTTCCTCAGTAACCACGCGCTAAATTTCGGGACGAAATTCTCTTAACAGGGGGAGAATGTGACAACCCTCATAATCCCATGTAACCGTACAGTTTATTAATAATAATTAATGTGCTTAACGATTGTGTGGCATCACTTAACTGCTTTCTGATATCTGTGTTATGCTTACACGTATTTGTTAATATACTAATAGTGTACAGAAAGGTCACTAAATAGTCCGTTATATTTTCCTAAGTGTTAGAAAGTAAAAACGTTGCAAAAATATATAAATAGGACACCTTACGGATTAATTAAGAACAACACCGAACCGAACAACCGGACTTTACCCGGAACCTAAAAATATTGCCATTCACATTGTTTATCTTTTTCTAAGCCAGTTAGGGTCCCTGAATACCCTAACACCCGCTGTAACGCATGAGACACTAGTAACCGGGTTAATCCCTAAACTTAACTAGATTAACCTAACTATTATCCTAACTATTGGTTGGATTTGAACTAGCTAACCCCCCCCCCCCCCTAACAAACCGTCCCCATGAAGGGGGACATACCTTGTCCTCTAAATTATTATTATAATCCATATGTTTAGTATCTTGCATACATATAAACCATTGGTTAAACATGTTGAGATTGTCTATAAGTTCATGGTTTAGCATAACATGTTCATCATAACACACAAATCAACACACACACTTCTCTCTCCCTCTCTACAACTCACGGCCGAACACCCCCTTGAGCACCCATCCATTTTCGGTTTTGATCTTCTCATTCCAAGATCACTCAAGTGTTAAGGATCACCTACAAGGAGGCTTGGTGCAATCGGAAGGCGAAGGACCTCACCCCATTGCTTTTATCCACTCGATTTTCGACTAGAATCTTCCCTAGCCTCGAGCTAGTAGTAAGTTGCTCTAAACGCCTTCTTGATCTTGTCTAGAGTGGTTAATAAGAGTTTCGTCGGTTAAAAATCACTAACATATAAGATCACCAACTAAAAGTCTACTAAAGTGATGAACAAGGTGGTTAATGGATGAATATGTGTGTAAATCATGTAGATCTGGTGTGATTATGACTATTGGTTGATTATCTGATGTTTTACTGATTAATATTAATGTGTCATGTTGTTGTGGTCACTAAACTTGTTAACGGAATCGATCGAACACGATTTAGAAGGTTAAACACTTAAAATCAGAATCTGTCCAACTTTTACAGCCAACTTCAGTTGGCTGTAAACAGGTCATAAATTCAACAAAAAACCGATATTTTGAATCTAAAATATGTTATTATGAAATACGGTTCTAATGGCACCGGAATCGTAATTTTTGGACTTCGTTTACTATTTTTAAAGTATTAATTTGTAACAGCAACTTAAGCTGAATTTTGACAGCAATAAATGGGTGTCGTACTTTCAGTCATAACCTGAGTTTTGTGATGAATCGGACCATGAAAATTTTACTGTAGATGGAATCTGAAGTATTTGTAATTACCCCACTGGAATTTCGCAAATCGGACTTACGATGAATTTTGAATAAATTGTTTCGTGGACTGTGGTCAGAAATACATAAATCTGAATTCAGTCCCGAATATGAATTTTTATAAAAGGTGGGTAATGAACTGGAGCCCGATATTTTTACACAATAAAATTCGGAACGTTTAAGACGTTCTGTAAAAATTTGGGAATTTTTGGAATAATTTAACTATTTTATTTAAATGTCCGAAAACAGCCAGTTTTGAGTATTAATGCTGAATTGACATAAGTTGTGACTTGCGTGTCTAAATGTCGAGTATGCTATCTGTGAATGATTTGACATGTTATATATGTTATGTGCATTATCGTATGTTTGATTTTGAGTGGGGAATGGGCGGGAAACTTAGATGGGCATAAACTGTTACAGTGATGCATGTTGTGTGATAGATGCGTGTAGGAACTTTGTGTTCTATTTGAAAATCACTAAATAACTGACTGGTAAATCATACTAGGACGTGATTGACCGACCTTGACTGTTAGCTATATCTGAGAGTCTAACCGAGCAAACCGAGGTGAGTTCACACCCTTACTAAGGCATGGGATTCCCGGTGATTGGGAATGGGATTGAATAACTATTTATATTATCAACACTACTAGACTACCTACTACTGTCCTCGGATTGGGAAGGGCATGTGCGTAAAACCTACGTACACACATACTCACTACTGTCCTCGGATTGAGAAGGGCACGTACGTAAAACCTACGTACACTCACACTTACTACTGTCCTCGGATGAGAAGGGCACGTACGTAAAACCTACGTACACTCACACTTAACACCGTCCTCGGATTGGGAAGGACACTTATGGATACGCCTAGTCTAGTAACATACATAATGGGAAGCCCCCACTAAATATCGTAAAGGTTTGGGAATCAAGGATAATGTGTAATACATGGTTATGAAACGAACCTCCGATTTCTGATACGAACTCATTAACTAAACAACCAAACGTGAACTCACTCAACTTTGTTGTTGACTAGTTGTTACATGCCTTGCAGGTCGTTAAATGCTGTGGAGCTTGCACATGGAGGTGGTCGTTGTGGAAGGCGAACTAATATGTCCCGTACTTACTAAATAAACGTTATGAACTTATGAAACTTATGTTTGGGGTCTTTAAACTTATGAACTACAAACTCATGTTTTGGTTTAACGTCTTATGCTTCCGCTGTTTAAATTGAACTTGGTTAACTTCCTTTTGGTCACCAATTGTATTGTGATTGGTTTTATTTACTAAAATACGTTGTTCAATATAATTGGTGGCTCGATCCTGTCATGTCACGCCTCCAAGCGGTGATACTCCGCGTGTGGATTTTGGGGGTGTGACAATAATGACAAGGTTGAAGCCAAAAGAAATATGCTCAATAGATGTCTAAATTAAATGTGAATGATTTTTAGAATAAAATTCATTGTCAAAAGAAAACTTACTTTGATTGTCAACTGAGGAAGACTCAGAATCAACAAGCTCAAATGAAATAGAAGTACGAAAATGAAACGTCACTTATTGAATTATGAGAAAAATCAATGTGTGGACATTTATTGAATAGTAAGGATACACCGATATACAACAGAGTTTAGTGTATCATTGTCTTAATACATAATTGCATTAAGATTATTTTAAATGATGAGTCAAGCGAAAGACAGATGTGATTTTGAATGATTCGAAGGATTATGATTAGCCCAAGCTATAAGTTTATATCGACGCCACAAGGTGTCGAAATGATTGAAATAGTTCAATAATTACGGTGACCAAACAAATTCACCGTTTTTGTAATCAACTGAAAGTTTTAATGAAGAAATTTTCAAATTAGAGGTTTTTCAATTAATGATGAATAGACCAAATGAAAATTATAGAATTTTTGTTAAATGATGAAAGAAACTTTAGAGGTACACCAGGATATGATATGAATTTGTGTACTCTTATCTTAATACATAATTGTATTAAGACTGTTTAAGATAATGAACTAACAAAATTAAATAAATAAATCCGTACATCAGGTGTGAAAAGGAGATTAGCTCAAGTTTCAAATTAAAGAAAACGCCACCCCAAGGTGTCGTAGTGATCGAAATAATAATAGCGGTGATTGGACGAGTTCACAGTGGTTTTAAATTAAATGAAAGTTCAACGAAGTAAATCCGAATGTTTGTTTCAAACAAATCTAGTAAGATTTTCGATTGAAATTGAAACAATTGAATAATGTTTTTTTTATTGAAGATGATAAAGCAATAATTATTACGAAAGACTCGATTGATGCTGTAAGAATCATTAAGAGATACACCGAAATATGACATGAATTTGTGTATCATTATCTTAGCACACGATTGTGTTAAGATTGCTTTTATAGGATAAACCAACGAAGCAAATTTAATATAAATAAATAAATAATTAAATCCGTATATGATATGTACAAACGAGATTAGTGCAAGCTTCAATTTTTGTGAAAACGTCACCACAAGGTGATCGTGATCAAAGAAACGATTTAATGAAGTTGAAGACCAAACAAGCATGTTATAGTTCAAGAGAATTGAAGTGCTTGTTGGGATTAATTTGAATATGATGGCTTCAATTCATCATATGGGACCTTTGAATTTGAATATGTAATGCGAGCAAGTTCAAACAGTTGAACTTGGTTTAAACAAAACTAGTCTTAATAAGAAAGTTCTGACATGGTCACACAAAAAAAACCATGTATGCCAAAGGAAATTGAGTTTTTCAAGAAATTCATTGACTCGATATCAAAGAGTCATTGTTTTGAAATGATGCGGTTCATAATGCCAAAAATCAAGTATAGTGAAACGATATTTGAGTTTGGATAAAACAACAAATTGGAATGAAGCCCTCTAGTGGTCTTCATAAATCAAACGAACCACATGCGCAACAAACAGTGCATGTGTAGCGTGTGGATTTACCAAGAAATGAAATAGATCAATATTTGCTACTATGAAAGAAATCCTCATGGTATGATGACCATTAGAAGAAGTAGAAACACGAAAGTCAACTAATTATATGCAGAAGTCAGAAATTCAACGAAAGAGATATAAGAACTTCTATCTGGAATTTCGTGTGATAACCGTTGTTAAGTGACATTACCAGGGAATGTCGAATATTGCATATTTGAAATAGGGGATTGCAAAGGTATGTGACTTCTTTTGCAGTGCCAATAATTATGACTCTGATTAGACTGTGCACCGATGGTTGTGAAATCTTGTTCCAACGTACCTCAGCGAGATTCATGTCGTTTGCAGGGTCATGTGGCAAAGTGCCGCTTTTTGATTAGTAATTCTTCCACTGTCGGGATTAGCATTGTTGTTGTCGTGCCCAATCATATTTTCCAAAGGTCTTGCCTTGAAAGTCGTGTGTGATATACTTCAACGTCTATGGACGTATAATTTAGGTTTCATGTGTTTTCTTTGTGCATTAGCACAACTTGACATGCTTCTTACTTGCGTTAATAGTCTATGGTAACGCATTGGAAATTCTTATACTTTTGATGGTGTCCCAACTTAAAGGGTTTCCATTGTTTATATTGTCGCTCGAGTTACAAGGCAGATAATCAAACGAAATAATGTTTGATATCGGAATTATAGATATATGCAAGAGATTCCTGATAAAGAAATCTAGATTTATTATTGACACATATGCTTGTGCTTTATTCTTAATTGACTTTTGGAATTTCTTATAGATATACATATCTATATACTCATATATTTCACATGCTGTAATATACATACCTTTCATAAGGTTAATGTATTTAACAGATTCATATTTCCAAAACAAGTCGGATATCAGATCATGATACTATTTAGGGAAATCTTGTCACTTGTTTGACATATTATATACCTGCTTACCTGGTTCTATCCGGAGAGGTAACCTCAGTATATCCGGACAAACTGGAGAGTCGGCTACACCATACCCAGTCTTGTCGGAGAAGAAATTTATATTTCCCGTAAATAGAATTTTTCTTAAATCATGATTTGGAAAGTGCATTATGACTTTCAACATGAATCAGGAAATTAATATTCACCTGACTGATCATATCCTGGAACGAAGTAGTACCAATAAATAAGAAATAAAAGTGGTCAAGTGTTATTGCTTATTTATTATACTTGCAACGTTCTAGTTATCATTCTCACGGCATACCAAAACCTATCACACTTTATTTACACAAGTATTTAGCTTATCACGAAGCTGATACTAAGGTGCTGTTTGTTTTTGCTTAAAACATCTGCAAGGGGCCAATGTCTTCAGGCGGGCAGACAAAAGACATTGAAGACTGTTTGTTTTTTTTATAAAAGAAGATCTGAAAAGTGCTTTAATTAGCTTAAAAAAAAGCATATGTCTTACTTCTTCACACACAATCAGATCTTCAAAACATCTTCCTCCTCTCTCTCATTTCTCTACACAATCAGATCTTTAAAACCCAGCACCACCACCACCTCCACCTCCACCTCCACCTTCAACCCACCTCATCGTTTCGTCGGCCGATTACACAGATCGAAGGAAGGGGGTGGTCGGCCGATTACACAGCCGGTTCAAGTGTGTTTAGATCTGGTCTGCCTTTCTCTCTCCGTTTGGTTTGATTCCGGTGGCAAGGTTGGACGCCGGTTGATGATGGGGAGAGGGAAGATGATGCACATTTCAGTCCAACGATCCATTGTTTGATTTCTTGCAGAGAGAAGATCGAGGATGATGAATATGGTACCATCGGAATTTATGCCGGCGTTGTAGAGAAAGAATGGGTTGCAGAGGGTAAAGAGATTAGAGGGAAACCTAGTTTTTTTTCATATTTTTATTTTTAAAGTTTTAAAATTAGGGATGAAATAGTGGGGGTTTGATGTGGGTTTTTTTTTTTTAATGTCGGCTTTGATGTGGGTTTTTTTTTTAATGTTATACAGACGATATCCAGTTTATAAAACAAACAGAATTATATTTTCAGCTTACAGACCTTCAGACCACATCTTCAGTTGCAGACATAAAATCAGCTGAAATCAGACTGCAGACAGTTTTTGTCTGCAAAAACAAACAACACCTAAGGCATCTTTCTTAAGTTCAAGTCTAAATGCTATCATGTGTGCTACCAGATAATATCAAGCTCCTAACTTTTTTATTTAAGCTTAGGTATTATTATCACAACACCTATTGGCTTAAAGCAGTGGCTCTGATACCACCTTCTATCACGACCCCCGACCCCACCCTGGACGGAATCGGAAGCCGCGAGCAGCCAAGTGGTACCGGTGGTTATTTTGAAAAGTAGTGCAGCGGAAATTTCGTCAGGACCGTGAGTTAGGAAAAAAATATCAGAGTTTAGAAAACACCAGATTTTATTTATTAAATAGATGGGATAAAACCATGTTTTAAAAGGTAGCTTTATGTAACACCTCGAAAATTCACGTCCTATAATGTGTTGACACGTGTCATAAGTTTGAACGTGTGAAAGAATGTTCTTGAAGGACTAAAGTTGACAAACCGGGAAAGTATGTGAATATGCGGGTTTTAACTGTCAACAGTGAATAAATATACCTTACAATAACCCTACATGATGTTGATACCATCAGACGAATAAATCATGGATCATGCGAGGCTAAAAGTGAGAGATTACAAACTACAAGGGTTAAATGTGTCAACATGTTTAAGTTATACCTCTGAGTGACCTTTTGACAAACCCGAGGCTTTGTAACGATTAATTATGCTCACTAGAATGCACGATAAAAATTTCATAAAGTTTCGTTATCGTATGTGAAAGTTATGATCAAATTCGTATGCGAGGGGTTAAAGCGTTAACGTTGAAAGTTATGACTTTTCGGGTTAACCAGAAGTGTCCAGGGACTTGGCAAAGTGGGTACAAGTCTTAAAGCCCTTGTAGGTAAATAAAAATTAAGCTTAGTTGACCTTTCGAAGAGCCAAGGGACAAGGATGCGGAAAATAGAAAATGTGAAATCTGATAAAAGGGTCCAGGCGGGCCGCGTAAAAGACCTTAAGGTCTTACGCGGGCCGCGCCAGACCATCAGATGCAGAAACATCACACAGCATCCTGTTTGAGCGTTTAACCGACTTATAACAGATATTTTCTCATCATGGGCGACCCCTAAGTGCCTCCTAGAACCTTAGGGACATGTGTTAACAATCAGGGACCAATGGTAGTGTTGTGTGTCAAAGATCCAAGAAGATTAGAACACTATAAAAGGCCCTCATGTTTCACCACTTTGATCACACCTTCATCTGCACTTTGGAGCACTTCTAGAGCTAAGGACTTCTCTCTAAGCTTCACATTTCGTGCATAGGACCTTGGTAAGTTTGCTAAACCTTCCTTAATTAAGTTTTAGCTTAGTTTTAGCTTAAAAGTCAAACCGTCGTAATTAACGGTTGACTTCAAGATTAATCACTAATGGTCTAGTGATTAGTCGAATTTAAAGTAGTTATAAGTTGGTAATTATGTGGGTAATAAACCCTTAAAAGGGTCCCCCCTGATTCCCACTCTAACTAGTTCAAATGTCGGGTCAAACTTGTTATGAAAAAGTCAACAGGATACTTAAATTCTAATTTATGCATAATTAGCAATGTAGAACATATACAACCTGTTTGATCATTAATATAACTTGGTAATTAGTGTAAGAACATGTCTAAACATGTTCAACCCGACAATTTACTGTTTAGACTCGGTTTGGAACCGGAAGACGCAAAGCTTTGACTTTTGCTTTGACTTCAGTTCTGACCCGTTTTGGTATGATTTAGAAATACCTTAGAGCTCTATTTGGACCAGGTTACATGCTAGTATAACCCTCTGTGATTATACACCATGGTTCATTAGTTAACCAATTAATACGCATGATTCCGTTAATTGCTCATATGTTGACCGTTATGCCCTTTTCACCTTAAACGTGATTTGTGAAAATGTAAAAGTGAAGAAACGTTAGTTACTGATATATAAACTTGTATGCAAAGTTTGACATCAGTTTGAGGTGTAGAATAAGAGTTATGCTCATTAGCGTAAATTGAAAGCTTTATGTTAATTAAACGGCGTAATTAGTATATAGCCTAGTTAAGCCTACTTTTTGATATCAAAATCTTTACCCACTGATGTAATATATTATTTTGGGATTTTTGAAGATTTTTAATTAATTTTAGGCTGAGCATAACTTATAGTCGTAAGCTTAATCCGGTAATTGTCGGTTTTGCCCTTACGGGCTATAAAATGAGTTTTACATATCTAATTGACTCCAAACCTTTTGCTACTAATTACATATGATAAATAAATTATTTTAAGCCTTCTGGAATGATAAAAATATCAGCTTTGTATATAGAACCCGTAAACGGCTTTTAATCGCCTTTTTAAGCGTTTTAACGCATAGTATGTACTAAAACTATTTTAAACATACACGGGTTGATACCTACTGATATTTTAGGCAAATTATAATATTTTAATAGTACGTAAAAGTTGTTTAACTCAGACTTCAGTTTTGAGCTTTACGACTTATGTGAAATTACCAAAATGCCCCTACGGTGCATAGTTTGGTTATAATTTATAAATTTCACATATATGCTTTACCCTACTGTTATAACTCAGTAAATTAAGTATTTTTGCTGATTATATCAAACCTATAACTCAGGTTAACACTTAAACTCTTTTATAACCTTGTAAATGACCAAACTACCCCTACGGGGCATAGTTTGTGTTTAAATTCATTTCGGGCATAATAAAAGACATCTTACTGATGTCACAACATAATTGAAGTATATTAACTTAGAAAACCTGTAAATGGATCTCATGAATATCCGTTACGCTTATTACGCGTTCGGTTCGGTTTATGTAACTAGTTTACATAAATTAGCCTAAACGGGTCCAGATTGTGTATGAAATACCCATATTAAGCAAGTCTTCAAACTTGTCGGGTTTAAATCACATTCTATCCGGTCTTCGCCTAATCGTGCGTTTGAACCGTATCTTCCGGTAAGACTAACCGGTCTAAGCTTAGGCCTGATTAAAGACCCGTTAGCATTCTAATTGGTTATTTATACCATCATTCCAGACTAGAGCCTTCCAGTAAATGGTACCTACGCTTACTTAAGTGAATACGGCTGAGTTATTAAATTCTTGCTATTTAAGACAGGAGCTAGCTCAGGTAAATACTCTTAACTTATTTTCCCTATACGGGCTTGGGATACGGTATAATGATACCGCTTGGTCGGGTATTGAATGTTTAATCGGATTGTGATTAAATTATTGAGGTAACCCGGTTAAATCTGTATTGTTTGAAATAAAAGCCTTTAGGGGTTAATGACCATGTCTCGGATATCCCTGACATCATTGTATTATAAAATGGCCACGTCTTAAGCACGGGGTGTAGGCATACACCTGACAGTTGTTTAAGTAATAACGGTATCTCACTCTCTTGTGGGCCTATACTTGTGGCGTGTCTGTTAATCTGACTCGGTTTCTACATCGGGCCGTGAACGTACAACGAACATGTAAACCTGTATACAAGATTATAAATATAATTGTCCCAAGTTATAAAAGATTAATTTTGCCTTTGTGCATTTTAATCAAAGTGTCAAAATATTTTGTGCCTGGTGCATCTAAATCAATTTTCTTAAACTCTTTTCAAATGAGTCGGTTGAGTGTATTTACCAGTGAAAACTGACGTATTTTCCAAAAAGGTTAAGTGACAGGTACTGAACGTAATTGGCTGGAAGCTCAGGGCGCTAATAAGGAATCTTGCAAGTTCTAGACGTCTAAAGTCTGTTGAACAATGTATATGTTTTAAGATCCGCCTGTGGATCCTTTACTTTCCGTTGTAATACTTGATATTACCTTATATTCGGATTGTAATATATTTATCTTTTGCTTCCGCTGTGCATTTATATATTGTGTTGTTTGACTATAATGATATCAACTACGTCACGATACTCCCCACTGGGCCCACCGGTGACACGTGGAAAGTCGGGGTGTGACAGGTTGGTATCAGAGCCAACACTGAGTGAATTAAACACTAGCTTTTGTGTTTAATCTCAGTTACACAGTTGCACATTCTTGAGTCTAGACGAGAACATAGGACAAATTCTAATTCGTTTTATTTGACCTTATTTGGTTCTTTTGTTATTTTCTGATTAGCTCTTGAATGGGCAAGTCATTTTTGTAGGAGTCCCGTTTAGGGCTACCATATACTTGTTTATATTTTAAAGGAGCGATTATATTAAAAATATCATTCCTATATTATAAAATCTACCATTATAATAAAATGGCAATATCTAAAAAAGGACAAGACCTAGCTCATGTGTCATTTTAAGACAGGGCCAAGACGGTAGTTCCACAATTAGATTCAGATCCTTGTTAAACATTTCAATTTAGGATTGTTCTGCGTTAAATATTAAAGGAATCTTAAATGTAAAACCTAGCCTAAATGTCAATACAGACATGGCCAAGATGGTAAAACCTAGCCTAAATGTCATTGTAGACATGGCCAAGACGGTAAAACCTATCCAAAGGATTCCAATCCCTGTTAACACCTGTAAGTACGTTAACATTTTTTGTAAACTGTGAATCGTTAAAGTCACACAGGCCACCTTCTAAAAAGGGGGTAAATCTAAATTCCCCTATTTGAAATAATCATCCATTAGTGATGAAGTGCCTACGGGCCAAACTTGTTGTCAGATAAGACAACGACCGTGGTGGTCTCTGACCCCTGTCTAAAGATGTTGGACTACGTCCAAGCATAATAGTTTGTATGATCAATGCGATCCTGACTAATATCATCAAATGAAGATAATCATATTATAAACGTCCATAAGTGATGAAATGCCTACGGGCCATACTTATTGTCCTAAGGGACAAAAGACAGTGGTAGCCTACAACTCCCTGTCAAGAAAAAGGTAATGAACTTTGATTCAAACCTAAATGCCTCGATTCTCTGAAATCATGGCTTGTAAATTTAAAACTGTCCTTGTGACTAGGCCCTTTGCGCCACCTTAATATCCTTAATGTTATAACTAGGATAAATTATAATGAAAATGCTAATTAAATATAACTAACAAATTAACCAATGTGGTTTATATTACCATGGTTAATAAATCGTTTAAAATGATAAAACTGTAAAAGCTTCCGTATAAACCTTGCCCTTGTTTGATTTTTATGTAGCATTTAAAGCTACATGGCTAGGTCAAAGGAAGAGAACAGTCACCCTCTGGAAAACCGCGATGATGAAAGGATTAATATAACCAGAGGAGAGCTTCGTACATTGATTGATTCAGCTGTATCTAAAGCTGTAGAGGAGCAATTTAGGGAGTATAGTGAGACTAATAGTAAAGCCTCATCTGTACCCCACTCTAAGTCTGACCCTAAGACTTATTCGGAGGCTCACAGCAAGCCACCGCCCTCTAAGAAAGAAGAACCAAAGAAGGATGATGATCGACATTCATCTGGTCAACACAGTGTTCCATCCAAGAGGATAGTATTCGGTAATGAACCGCATACCAAGTCCTATACCTATAAATACTTTGTTTCCTGCAAACCTCGGGACTTCACTGGGGAGAAAGGAGCAGTAGATTGTATGACCTGGTTGGATGAAATGGACACGGTGGTTGACATCAGCGGTTGTGCTGAAAGGGATGTAGTAAAGTATGTATCCCAATCGTTCAAGGGAGAGGCACTAGCATGGTGGAAGGCTCTCATTCAAGCTGCTGGGAAGATCCCACTTTACAACATGTCATGGGAACAGTTTGTTGCTCTCATTATGGAGAACTACTGCCCTCAACACAAGGTGGAGAGTATTGAGTCAGATTTCTTATCATTGGTTATGACAAACTTAGATTGTCAAGCTTACCTCACCCATTTCAATACCCTGTCCAGACTGGTTCCTTACCTAGTAACACCAGAACCCAAGAGAATTGCTCGCTTCATTGGGGGTTTAGCCCCAGAAATCAAAGCCAGTGTTAAGGCTTCAAGACCTACTACATTCAGGTCGGCGGCAGATCTGTCGCTATCTCTCACACTTGATGTGGTTAGAAACAAGGCTGCCAAAGCCTCTGAAGATGGAAAGCGTAAAAGGGAGGATGGGAATTCTCATCGCTCCAATAAGAAGAGTTCCGGGTTTAAAAGAGACAGCCAGCAGTCGGTTGAGAAAACCAGGTGCGAAACCTGTAGGAAATACCACCTCGGGAAATGCAGATTTGAATCTCAGCCTCTACCGTGTGGGATTTGCAAGTCTAGGGAACATACAACCTTGGATTGCAAGAAATTGAAAGACGCAACCTGTTATGGTTGCAACGAGAAGGGGCATATCAAGACCGACTGCCCTAGAAATCAGAAGAAGCCCGAAGAGGCCAAGAAAACAAACGCATGACGAACGCCCAGGAGATGGTACAGAATGACAATTACATAGCAGGTACCTTTCCTTATCAAACAGTTTATGCAAAAATTTATTTAATGCTGGCACATATGACTCTATACTGGGCGATAAATGTTGAGAACTGTTGTCTCAGCCTGATTAGGACTCCGGTCATTTAATACGAGGTAGAAATTTGGCCGATGACACCATAGAAAATGCTCCAACAAATCTTAGATTAATATTTTATATCTATTAGGAATCACTCTTTCTGATATCCTTATGGCAAGCTTTAAATCTATCCAAATTCAGCACTATAATAAAGACAGATGTGACATTTAGATCCCCTGTCAAAAAGATGATGGATTAGGACCAAACTTTAAATGCCATTAATGGTCTTTTGTGACCTAGGCTAAGTATAATTTATATATATTAAATAACGTTCATGAAGAATGTTAATGCTATATTGGCCTGTATGGTTTAACGAAACCATGGTTAGTATATAAGGCCATGAGGATGAGGAATAGCAGTGGTCGGATCGCAACCAAGAAATTGATTCATTTAGTAATAGGAACCATTTTTCTGTTCCTGTCAGAAATCTTTAAGTCATAAAAATTTTAATGTACCCTCTCTATAGATAAAGGACATTCGCATGTAATTGACATCTCTTTAATCCTTATTGATTGCGAATACCAAACAGTATGATAAAAAGCGCCATATGAGGATTGGTATATCTTAATATGTTCCATAGATTGCTTCCATGCCTGATCAGTATGGAGGTTTAATGCATGGGACCACAAAGATATTCCGATGGTCATATAATACTAAAGTCAACTAATGGTATTCAAAGGAGATATCCAGCATGGAATTGTCCAAGTAAATGTTCCTAATTAAGGAATTCGTGGACCAGTAACATAAATGTGTCACTTATTTGACACAAGCAATGATGGGTGAACTGGAGCCTGAGATATGGAAATCTCTGTCACCTCCTGGTATCTTGATTTTCTTCTCCTAAGATTACCCTGTTTACCACTGAAAGGCAGGTAGAATTAAGATTTTTATCCCATTAAGGCTGTATTAATATGAAATCTCCAAGACGACTAGTATCATCATTGGAAGAATCAAAACCCTGATTAACTAAGTTTAAAATAGAGGGTTCATATAGCCTAATTTAATATTCTGAGAATTCGATATAGTTAATTATGAAAGACGGTTCATTTTGCTTATGCATTATTACCGCAACCCTAATTAGGCAATGATTAAGAATTTCCATCAGCTACTCAGGATCGTCGAGTTATTCAACTAGCTATAAGGATTAGCTATTCCTTAAGAATAGTTTTAAGCAATGGTTGGGATAACCATCTCATCTTAAGATAAGCTTTTCCTAAATAGTTGTATATAAGTATCAAGGTGGCTCCTTTGAAGACCTTGTATAGATGAAATGTTAAACGCCTATTGATAGGACAATAGATTGGTAAGTCCAATTATCAGGATCTGAAAGTTGCATTAGAAGCAACAAATAAGATCACGCAAATACATAATCATCTGTAAGTTGACAGTATTCGGCAGAAAATAAAGAATTTATGAAAATAGCAAATCTCCTAAATTCTTGTTAAGGAATAAAGTTCAACAAAAGATATCACCCAGGAAGGGTGTGCCAAATTTGTTAAATTATCAGGCTAGTTAAGTCCTGAATATATAGAATCATTCGAAGGAAATCGAATGTATCAAGATCAAGTAGCCTTTAAGCTAAAACCTATGTAAGGAGCTTGGCGGAGCTCGCAATACATTTCACACCAGTGACTGAAGGATGTGTTTCGCCAATAAGTCAAGAAGCACTATCACATAATGATATGCAGAATTATGATGTGAAGAGCAACCTATGTTGATTGAGGATCGACAGGTAAAGAAGCTCCAAAAGGATACATGTAACCATTATAAAGGTCAACTTTGGGAGCTTGGAAAGGCTCCAGACATGTTATAGAAGCTAAGTCCACTATGCGACAAAAAGTACTTCCAGCATGTTATCAAATCTCGAGGTCGAGATTTCTTTTAAGGGGGTGAGGATGTAACACCTCGAAAATTCACGTCCTATAATGTGTTGACACGTGTCATAAGTTTGAACGTGTGAAAGAATGTTCTTGAAGGACTAAAGTTGACAAACCGGGAAAGTATGTGAATATGCGGGTTTTAACTGTCAACAGTGAATAAATATACCTTACAATAACCCTACATGATGTTGATACCATCAGACGAATAAATCATGGATCATGCGAGGCTAAAAGTGAGAGATTACAAACTACAGGGGTTAAATGTGTCAACATGTTTAAGTTATACCTCTGAGTGACCTTTTGACAAACCCGAGGCTTTGTAACGATTAATTATGCTCACTAGAATGCACGATAAAAATTTCATAAAGTTTCGTTGTCGTAAGAGAAAGTTATGATCAAATTCGTATGCGAGGGGTTAAAGCGTTAACGTTGAAAGTTATGACTTTTCGGGTTAACCAGAAGTGTCCAGGGACTTGGCAAAGTGGGTACAAGTCTTAAAACCCTTGTAGGTAAATAAAAAGGGGTCAAATTGCAAGTATTAAGCTTAGTTGACCTTTCGAAGAGCCAAGGGACAAGGATGCGGAAAATAGAAAATGTGAAATCTGATAACAGGGTCCAGGCGGGCTGCGTAAAAGACCTTAAGGTCTTACGCAGGCCGCGTCAGACCATCAGATGCAGAAACATCACACAACAGCCTGTTTGAGCGTTTAACTGACTTATAACAGATATTTTCTCATCATGGGCGACCCCTAAGTGCCTCCTAGAACCTTAGGGACATGTGTTAACAATCAGGGACCAATGGTAGTGTTGTGTGCCAAAGATCCAAGAAGATTAGAACACTATAAAAGGCCCTCATGTTTCACCACTTTGATCACACCTTCATCTGCACTTTGGAGCACTTCTGGTGCTAAGGACTTCTCTCTAAGCTTCACATTTCGTGCATAGGACCTTGGTAAGTTTGCTAAACCTTCCTTAATTAAGTTTTAGCTTAGTTTTAGCTTAAAAGTCAAACCGTCGTAATTAACGGTTGACTTCAAGATTAATCACTAATGGTCCAGTGATTAGTCGAATTGAAAGTAGTTATAAGTTGGTAATTATGTGGGTAATAAACCCTTAAAAGGGTCCCCCCTGATTCCCACTCTAACTAGTTCAAATGTCGGGTCAAACTTGTTATGAAAAAGTCAACAGGATACTTAAATTCTAATTTATGCATAATTAGCAATGTAGAACATATACAACCTGTTTGATCATTAATATAACTTGGTAATTAGTGTAAGAACATGTCTAAACATGTTCAACCTGACAATTTACTGTTTAGACCCGGTTCGGAACCGAAAGACGCAAAGCTTTGACTTTTGCTTTGACTTCAGTTCTGACCCGTTTTGGTGTGATTTAGAAATACCTTAGAGCTCTATTTGGACCAGGTTACATGCTAGTATAACCCTCTGTGATTATACACCATGGTTCATTAGTTAACCAATTAATACGCATGATTCCGTTAATTGCTCATATGTTGAACATTATGCCCTTTTCACCATAAAATGTGATTTATGAAAATATAAAAGTGAAGAAACGTTAGTTACTAATATATAAACTTGTATGCAAAGTTTGACATCAGTTTGAGGTGTAGAATAAGAGTTATGCTCATTAGCGTAAATTGAAAGATTTATGTTAATTAAACGGCGTAATTAGCGTATAGCCTAGTTAAGCCTACTTTTTGATATCAAACTCTTTACCCATTGATGTAATATATTATTTTGGGATTTTTGAAGATTTTTAATTAATTTTAGGCTAAGCATAACTTATAGTCGTAAGCTTAATCCGGTAATTGTCGGTTTTGCCCTTACGGGCTATAAAATGAGTTTTACATATCTAATTGACTCCAAACCTTTTGCTACTGATTACATATGATAAATAAATTATTTTAAGCCTTCTGGAATGATAAAAATATCAGCTTTGTATATAGAACCCGTAAACGGCTTTTAATCGCCTTTTTAAGCGTTTTAACGCATAGTATGTACTAAAACTATTTTAAACATACACGGGTTGATACCTACTGATATTTTAGGCAAATTATAATATTTTAACAGTACGCAAAAGTTGTTTAACTCAGACTTCAGTTTTGAGCTTTACGGCTTATGTGAAATTACCAAAATGCCCCTACGATGTATAGTTTGGTTATAATTTATAAATTTCACATATATGCTTTACCCTACTCTTATAACTCAGTAAATTAAGTATTTTTTCTGATTATATCAAACCTGTAACTCAGGTTAATACTTAAACTCTTTTATAACCTTGTAAATGACCAAACTACCCCTACGGGGCATAGTTTGTGTTTAAATTCGTTTCGGGCATAATAAAAGACATCTTACTGATGTCACAACATAATTAAAGCATATTAACTTAGGAAACCTGTAAATGGCTCTCATGAATATCCGTTACGCTTATTACGCGTTCGGTTCGGTTTATGTAACTAGTTTACATAAATTAGCCTAAACGGGTCAAACCTTATTGGTTTTATCTCAAAATCCAGATTGTGTATGAAATACCCATATTAAGCAAGTCTTCAAACTTGTCGAGTTTAAATCACATTCTATCCGGTCTTCGCCTAATCGTGCGTTTGAACCGTATCTTCCGGTAAGACTAACCGGTCTAAGCTTAGGCCTGATTAAAAACTCGTTAGCATTCTAATTGGTTATTTATACCATCATTCCAGACTAGAGCCCTCCGGTAAATGGTACCTACGCTTACTTAAGTGAATACGGATGAGTTATTAAATTCTTGCTATTTAAGACAGGAGGTAGCTCAGATAAATACTCTTAACTTATTTTCCCTATACGGGCTTGGGATACGGTATAATGATACCGCTTGGTCGGGTATTGAATGTTTAATCGGATTGTGATTAAATTATTGATGTAACCCGGTTCAATCTGTATTGTTTGAAATAAAAGCCTTTAGGGGTTAATGACCATGTCCTGGATATCCCTGACATCATTGTATTATAAAATGGCTACGTCTTAAGCACGTGGTGTAGGCATACATCTGACAGTTGCTTAAGTAATAATGGTATCTCACTCTCTTGTGGGCCTATACTTGTGGCGTGTCTGTTAATCTGACTCAGTTTCTACATCGGGCCCTGAACGTACAACGAACATGTAAACCTGTATACAAGATTATAGATATAATTGTCCCAAGTTATAAAAGATTAATTTTGCCTTTGTGCATTTTAATCAAAGTGTCAAAACATTTTGTGCCTGGTGCATCTAAATCAATTTTCTTAAACTCTTTTCAAATGAGTCGGTTGAGTGTATTTACCAGTGAAAACTGACGTATTTTCCAAAAAGGTTAAGTGACAGGTACTGAACGTAATTGGCTGGAAGCTCAGGGCGCTAATAAGGAATCTTGCAAGTTCTAGGCGTCTAAAGTCTGTTGAACAATGTATATGTTTTAAGATCCGCCTGTGGATCCTTTACTTTCCGTTGTAATACTTGATATTACCTTATATTCGGATTGTAATATATTTATCTTTTGCTTCCGCTGTGCATTTATATATTGTGTTGTTTGACTATAATGATATCAACTACGTCACGATACTCCCCACCGGGCCCACCGGTGACACGTGGAAAGTCGGGGTGTGACACTTTAATATAGAATAATTCTGAATACATAAAACAACTTTTCTTAATTTAATTTAATTGATAAAATGAGCCACTTCTGTAAGTCTTGTTGGTGCCGCATCCAACTCTAATTCCTGATCTACTGTAATTACCTGAAATGTATTTTAAAAATATTTTGTCAGCAGGAAATACTGGTGAGTTTATTCAGGTTTTATAAAATGACCCTTAGTTATAAATTACAGCATAAGAGCGATTACAATGGCTTCTATCTTATTGTTATCTGGATCCGTGTCACCTCCTGGTGACGATGGTCATACCACTATTGGGTCCTGTCACCCAATTAGTGATGATATATCACTGTTAGGGCTTATTAGCCTAACCTATGTTAGGGCTTATTAGCCTAACCCGTGAGAAATTAGTAATGTGCACAATACCCCACTAGCCAGTGATTAAGATTACCACGACTTACTCCCTGTAATTATAACATTTGAAAATGGAGTATTGTAAAATGCTTTTGATAAAAAGAGAATGACTCACATTGCAAATTTATACGGGCAGAGCTTAGCCTACTGATTAGCCTTGTACCCTAATTAAATAATAATGCACACGAACTAGGTCAGTAACTAATACAGCATTTACGATAACTCATGAGATTAAAACCCTCACAATGAATTACAAAGTGCAATACTTAAACATCCATCGAATTAACGACGAATGACAAAGTATAACCCAAGTTTGAGCAGCACTTAAACATTCATCGGATAGTTTCAATCGACCGGACATTGAATCGTAGCAGCGATCGAGTTAATACCCTGTATCGTAGCAGCGTCTCCCTAATGAAAATTATGATTTTATGCAGTAATTCTTCGTTTTGAGAAAATTGGTTGAACACAGACGAACTGCTCATGTCCAAACTATTTATAGCTGATTTCTGAGGTTGTCGCGGCCCGCGTGAACCTTCGGCCAAACGTTACGCGGCCCACGTGGAAGTATGGATCAGATCGGAGTTGCTGAGTCACCAGTGGTCGCGACACGTGTGACGACACGTGGCCTTCATGCATATCCGGAGACTTACAAGCTGTCGCGGCCCGCGTGACCTTCTGTCTATTCTTTACGCGGCCCGCGAGAAGACCACAAATCTTGATTTCTTGATTTTTGATATGGATTGGGGTTTGAGGGGTCCGGGTTTTTACTTATGGATTAATTTGGGACATTTTTGAATATAATTATATCACAAAGAAAAAGGAAAAATAGTGAGAAAAGAGAATGGACCCACTTTGTAACTTTAGGGTTCAACTAAAAAGTCTCCTGGTATAAATTTTGGGTATAATTTCTGAGCTACTAAAAATATATATATATATATATTTGTACTCGTGTTAAGTATAGTACCCCTAATTCAACCTTGTCCCTATGTCACGAGACAGAACCCCAACGAACTTAGTCAGGCAGAGCCTTGACATGTGTTATGGGGCTCAGATCAATCGGAAAGGGTAGCGGTGATCGGGAGTTAAAACACTTAAAACGAGGCAGGGCTTTATTATTACTAAAAATAGAAATGAGAAGTATAGTTTTGGAGAAGAGGGCGAGATGGACACAGAGATGGAAGCTTATTCCTTGTTTCTATTTATAGTGAATGTTATCTTGGAGCTCACGGAGTTATTTGCCTTCTCATCTTTTTTTTCCAATTGCCACGTACATACTATGCATATGTACACATATTCTAATTTAGTTGTCATTTTATTATTTAAATGTGGAATGGCATTTCTACTCTACACGTATACATTCCCAAAGAATTCTCATGTTTAGTTTACTTTTTTTTATTATTATTATTATATTATTATAATTAATTCAACTGATTCACTTATTTGGCGCTTATAACTTCTAAAATATAACGTTTTATAAAATAATAAATATGTCATTAGAACGAGAATATTTGTATCTACATTTTGAACCAAGTTTCATTAAAAACGGAGTAGGTTCCAATATAATGTATTTTTATAATTTAATTATTAAACGGTTCCTAGGTCTGTCTATGTACTTCATATTTCTAGTAGTCAACTTACTCGTAATCTACCCGTCTAATATAAGTTTTTATATACTTTTATTTTATTTAGAAATGTCACTCATATACAGACCAATTAATTATAATAGTTCAACCAACTACATATATAAAATAGTTTTTAAAACTTTATTTGGGTCGAATAATTTATATTAAAAATAAAACTAGTTACTATTGGTTAATAAATTTAAACAACCCTAAAATTCTTATATGGTAAAAATGGAGATGTTACAATTTGTTGACTTTGTCTTCCTCACTATTGGTGTTTATTGTTAGAAATGATATATATATATATATATATATATATATATATATAGGGTAGGGATATGGTAAAAAGTGTCTAAAATGTAAGAAGGGTAAGAAGTGTTTTAAACCATTGGATATTTGATCTAATGGTTTAGATCAATAGGGTATCAAAATGTAAATTGTGTTTTAATTAGAATGGCCTTTTGTAAAATTGAAGGGCAATAGTGTCTTTTCCAATGTTTCAAATATGGTAACCGTATCCTACACAACTAAAACCCCCTATCAATCTCCTAAAAACAAGCGACGTTCCCGTAAAAGCTAAATTTTGTATATTTTCCGTCAATCTAACTACAGAGCAGGAAACATAGAAGGGTTTTATAGGTAAACGGTGCATATTGTTCGACGCCAAATTCCTGTTGAACTAAAGTGTTTTAAATTTCACTAATCACATAACATTGTTGTTCTATTATCAGTAGAATCAAGAATCAACCTAGTGTTTTATGGATTCAATAAAAGGAGCGATGAAGCCATCGGGTTTGAAGAGGAAGCGAGAATCAACAATTTCAAAACCAGGTTAGTGTTCGGTATAGTGCATTGTTGACAATGGTGTTTATTGAAGTTTGGGATGTTGTTAACATCCCGGTTATCACTTTAGGGTTTTTTAAGGGATTTATTGGGTGTTATATGTGATGTAGATGGGGTTGAATTTTAAATCGGTCGGTTATGTGTTTTCTATTTTTTGATTATTGAAGGGTGTTTTAAATGGGGGTTTTACAAATGTAGTTTCTTTTGCAGTTTTAAATGGGGGTTTTACAAATGTAGTTTCTTTTGTAGTTTCTTTTGCAGTGTTATATGCAAGAATGAAGGGGGTTTTAATGGGAGTTCTATGTTAAATTGGTCTGATTGCATAAAACAATTCAAGTCTGATTCTGTCATAGTGTTATATGTAAATGGAGGCTGAGAATGACAATATTACATAAAACACTACACTTCTGATGTTGGGATAGTGTTATATGTCGATGGATTCTGTTATTGCATATAACACTATAAGTCTAGTCACTTTATTGCATAAAACACTACAAATCTAATATTTTGATTATTGAAGGGTGTTTTAAATGGGGGTTTTACAAATGTAGTTTCTTTTGCAGTGTTATATGCAAGAATGAAGGGGTTTTTAATGGGAGTTCTATGTTAAATTGGTCTGATTGCATAAAACAATTCAAGTCTGATTCTGTCATAGTGTTATATGTAAATGGAGGTTGAGAATGACAATATTACATAAAACACTACACTTCTGATGTAGTTTGTGTCTGCTAATCACTTTATTGCATAAAACACTACAAATCTAATGTTGGGATAGTGTTATATGCCGATGGAGTCTGTTATTGCATATAACACTATAAGGCTAGTCACTTTATTGATAAAACACTACAAATCTAATGTTTTGATTATTTAAGGGTGTTTTAAATGGGGGTTTTACAAATGTAGTTTCTTCTGCAGTGTTATATGGAAGAATGAAGGGGGTTTTAATGGGAGTTCTATGTTAAATTGGGCTTATTGCAAAAAACACTACAAGTCTGATTCTGACATAGTGTTATATGTAAACGGAGGTTGAGAATGACAATATTGCATAAAACACTACACTTCTAATGTAGTTAGTGTCTGCTAATCATTTTATTGCATAAAACACTACAAATCCTGGTTCGATAACTAATTGTTAAAAGGATTTAATTTTAGTCCGGAGAAGCGGCCGAATACCGAGATTCAAAATGGGAAAGGGATACCATAACACAATTGGACAAAGCATCCAGTTGAGCGATTTGGATAATGATAACGTAATGCAAGAAGGTATATGTAAAATAGAAAACTACGCATGTAAAAAACAGTTTGATGGACACTCTACTTTTAATAATTTGTTATGCACTATCACGTTTTGTCGGAATTCTTGCACCAAGTCTCACCAAAAAAAATTACGACGCTTTAATTTTAGTAATTTGCTGGTTTAAAATAACAAAATGTGTTCGATTTGCAGCTACAGCAGCACCCGATGCAAACAGCGATGACGACTTCTGTACACCGCTTCCGGTACCATTCGCGGAAGGTATGAAGTTGATTAATTCAAATGAAATGTCGGTGTTTTTCGTATGATAGGGATCATAGTATAACATGATCTAAATGTTTTTTTTAGTTTCAAAAAAACACCCTATACCAGCTGATACAACAGACCGTGACACAGCCGACGACGACTTCGTGACGCAACCACCAATGACAAATCAATCAGGTAACTTTGCACACAAAATTTGTAACCAACTCAATATTTTCATTTCATTGTAAAATATAGTCTAACTGATGTCAATATATGGGTTACAGCTGCCAAATCACAGCCGGTCCGCGACAATGTTGACCACCAACAACGATGCGACGGAAAAAGACGTAAGTCTTTAGCGAGTAGGAGGAAGTCGACGATACCACCAGCATCATTGAAATCAAAAAAATATGAGCCCTTCACCGGGCCAAAAATTAAACTGAAGACGTCTTCGGAGAACCTTGTTATATTGGTCAACAACTTGAATAAACCACAAAAAAATAAGGTCATAGAAATGGGATTCGGTACATTGCTGAATTTCAACATACGACATGTACCGACACGGCTTGCATATTGGCTGGCAAGCAACTATGACGACAACGCAGGAGTGTTGAACTTTGGCGAAACCCGTTTACGGATCACAGCAAATTTGGTGAAAACAATATTCGGAATACCAAACGGGGGTATAAAGATTGTAGAAAAAATAAGAGCGAGGGACAGCAATCCGGTTGTAAAAGAATGGAGGGACCAGTTCAATGATAACACTAAAGTGTCGCCACTCGGGCTGAAGGACATGATGGTTACAGACACTTCAAGTGACCGGGAGTTTGAATTGAACTGGTTGGTGTTGTATAATACTATACTTGGGGAGATAAGCGCATGCAACACAGTTAATCAGCGATTCTTGGGATGCGTGGACCCAAATGTTAAAATATCGAGCTTTGATTGGAGCAGCTACATGATAACCTGTTTAGATCGCACGGCGAATGCATGGAACCGGAAGAGGAATGACCCTTTTAGAGGCCCGATCGTGTTACTAGCGGTATGTGACTCTACTCTATTGTTCATGATATGAGACTGAAACACTAAATGCATAAAACACCACAAAACTTTATTTAACAACATAAAATTGGTTACATCAGCTACAATTTCATACAAAAACAATAAAGTCTATTAAAACACTAATAAACTATGTTACTGTGTATAACATTACAGTCACATGTATTAGATTACAAACAAGTCTGTTTTGGAACAATACATTGGATATACTGTATTCTATAGCATATTAAACAGTACAATCATACTAAAACACTACATTTACATACAGTTCACTATGTAAAACACTACCGTCAATAGTATAACACTACAATAAGCATGCATAACCATTAACATGTCTACATAATTCTTAGAATTGAATGCTTATATGTGCAGGCTGCATACGCGTACGACCAAATGGATGTTTTGAAGCATAATAAGAAGGGATCTCATCCGATTGAGTTGATAGATGACGGGATGCTCGACGAACTGCTCGGAAAGCTTGACGACATACTTTGGGAAGACCACATAAAGCATAACACCCCAATGATACCTAAAATTCATGTAGATGAAGATAAGCCAATGAGTGACAAGGTTAAGAAGACACCTGATGAAAAAAAATCATCATCCACCAGCGCTAAAAAAGTTGAAACGGCAGCTGAAAAAAGTGCGGATGACAATGAGGATGGGGGCAACGAAGACTACGGACCGTACGATGAAGGGGACGACGACCATCTGGGAATTTACAAAAATTGCAAAAATTATCTGTTGTCACAGCCAAGTACGCAGGAGTTGCCGTTTGTATGTCAAGTTGGGGCAGACGGCGAGTTTCGGATCCCAATGGTATCACAGTATGGGACGCCGCCCGTCTACTCACAAGAAGAAAAAGATAGTGAAGAGGTACATTACTTGATAACCTTTTTAACGTTTGGTATAATATCATACCTATTTATAATTATATACATCTGGCAACGGTTTTGGATGACACTTTATAATTTGGTTAACAGGATCAGGCGAAAAATCTGGATGATGCATTTAAGGAATTTGAAGATTGCATTTAGAAGATCAAAATTACAATGACGGAAGCTTTACGTTTGCACCCAAACAGTGAAATGATATTGAGTAGGAAAACATCATGGATTGCGACGGTCCGTAAACATCTGAAGGACGTTGCAGATAATGAGGAAGGCGATGTTGTGTCAGAAAAAACCCCGACACCTGTCAAAAACACTGGATTGTTGACACAAGGTAATCAATCTCCTTTCTCGCCCATGACTTCATCATTTTGCGCAGAAGTAGATGAACTGATATCTGCAATACAATCCATACGACAACCAGGCACCCAATCGAAAGCTGAGGGGATCCAACCAGTAAACTTGCAAAGTGAACTGGACAACGTCGCAACAACGTCAAGTATTCCAGACACTGAACAGGAAGGAAACGCCTTACTGCAATATAAACTCCAGAGGCCAAAAAGAAACACCAATCTTCCAGATGTTTTCAGGTCACCGTACGTGCAGCGTGTGGTTTCATTATCAGATAAACGAGAAGAATTTGAATCTGCATTGGCTAGCTGTATACTCAGCGCAACGGGAAACAAATGGTAAGTATCGACAACAACACAAAAATTAAATAATTGAACGAATCTGCTTGTTAATTAATGATAGTGTTTCGTGTTATTACGTAGGGATGCTATATTCGATTGCCCAGCAGGTGTCTCGATTTTGAGAGGCTCATTTGAGACGATGTACCCGGAATTATGCTTGGATGCAGATATTATATCAGCATGGGCTGCAGTCCTTAACCACGAGGAGCGGTTAAGGGCACCGGGTACCCCCGCGAGGCTGTTTTGCAATGCCGGAATGTTGGTAAGGCACTTTTCACACTTTACCAAACACTATTTGATAATGTAGGACAGTTTATAACACTACAATACTAAAAATAAATTATAAAAAACTACTTATAACACTATATGCTGCAATCAACCATCATATGTTTCCTATGAAACTATGAAACTAAATATTATGCCTTTGTAAATATAAAACAGCTTATAACACTACAACCCCATGTAACAATACAAACCAGTTTTTGAATATAGACAAAATATCGAAGGGACAAAGAAGCTTATATAAACTTAAATCTGTTATTTATTATGAAACAGGTGGCAAGTGATTTTGAAGCGACCGAGGAATACAGAATCTCGATGTTCTGTAGCCGGATGGAAGCAATATTAGGCCAAGCAGATAGCATGGACATCAGAAACTTCCAAATGGTATTCGTGCCGGTGCTGTATAATAAACACTACATTCTAGTGTTCTTCAATCTAGCACAATACCAAATATTGGTAATCGACAATATCGTGGGTGATGTCCCTATCAACATACGATACAGCGGCTACGTAGAAAAAGTTGTAAGAACAATACCAGTTCAATAATAGTTGACATACAATACCTATAACTTTTAAAATACCCCATTTGACGTCGTAAATTTTACAGATCAATGCATTCTACTCATATGTCAAAACCCACTCGCCTGCTATCGCTAAAAAACTGCGATCAACATCACCGGTTAGTCTGAAGTTCCCGTGGCAAACATCGTATAACAGAACAGATTGTGGAATATTCGTCATGCGTCATATGGAGACTTTTAAAGGTGTTATTGTAATTATAGTTTTATTATTAGAATTGAAACTGGCATGTACGCTAATTTGATTTGTATTTCTGTTCACTAGGAACAAGTGTGCGCGAATGGAACTGCGGGCTATCGCCAGAGCGAGACATCACGGGCGAGGTGTTGAAAGATCAATCTACAGAACTATGTGACTTGCGAATCAAGTACTTATCAAAAATCTTGTTAAGTGACATAAACTCACTGCGATCTAAAATGGAGAAAGAAGTACATGAGTATGCAAATTTGAGTCAAGATGAAAGAGTGGAAAATGCTAAAACTGCAAAGGACAGGATCGAGTTACGATTGAATGAAGAATAGCACATAGTTTCGTTACAACTGATATTGTTTTGATACATGTCTTATTTTAGATATTAGCCTGGTTGACTGGTTCTGAAATGTTTTGATTCACGTTTTAATTTAGATATTAGACTGGTTTCATTTTGTCTGGAAAAACGGAACACACTGTACAAAGTGATGGTAATGGTCTATTTTGCTTAATATAACACTATATTTCAGTATAAAACACTGCATGTATAATGTGACAGCATGTAAGTGGTTGATTCACGTGATTATTGTTGTCATATTTGAAACTATGATATAACACTACATTTAATTATAAAACACTATATTATAAAAAAAAGAATTCATT
Source organism: Helianthus tuberosus (assembly GCA_030545235.1). Taxonomy (NCBI): domain Eukaryota; kingdom Viridiplantae; phylum Streptophyta; class Magnoliopsida; order Asterales; family Asteraceae; genus Helianthus; species Helianthus tuberosus. The sequence continues at coordinate 9,290,537 of CM060408.1, forward strand.
TATACCAATTTAAAAAAAATTACAATTTCTATTCATCTTGACAACGTACAAATTCAAAAACGTATAACACTATAATTATACATAAAACACTATAAGTAAATGTCAGACTTTAAACTAACTGTATATCACAATAACAGCGTATATATTACTGCATTTAATACAGATTACCAGCATGGACACATTTGATTCATGTTATGCGAAATCGAACCTATAATATAATACTACAATTCAAATATAAAACACTATATTTAGAATATGATAAACGAATTTAAGAAAAAACAACGTAAAAAAAAAATTTATGTTTTCCCATTCATGGCCAACATGAAAATAAAAGACAAGTTCGAAATCTATAAACTCCAAAACAAGTAATCCAACAAAAAATTAAACGTCAGTAAAAAAATAGAAAAAACTATCAAAGTTTGCATAATTTAATAATCAACTACTCCTGCTCTTCATCTTCTAGCTCCTCTTCGTCTTCTCCTTCACCCGCTGCATCTTCTAGCTCCTCTTCGTCGTCTCCTTCAAGGGCCGCTTCATCACTTTCTGAGGAGTCGTCGGCCTTTTCCCTTGCCGGGTACGTGCAGGTACGTACATTATGACCCCGGCGTTTGCAATTGCTACATTCACGACCCTTTTTTTTCTTCACAGATTTAATAATGGCAATTTCACGATTACTCTTCATTCTGGAAGGTTTGCCCATACCTTTAAATCTAACGGTTTTCGGCATGCGAACAGTTACAGGTGTTTCTTGCGTGTATCCAGTTATTTCAGCAAACCTATCGCGACGACTCATAGGGGGTGCGTTTACGACTGCCTGATCAGCGGTCGATTGATACTGGACAACATGGTCCCTGAAAGCGCACAACGCATCAAAATTATGAACCAACCTGTTAATAAGAGACTCGGCTGACCTTGTTATCTCCCTTACAACACCATTAACTTGCTGGTACCGATCATCACTTTCACTAATCCCCAATATCGCTCCAGGAGCACTATTAGGAACAGCTTCCCTGGTCCACCGTCGCATTATATACCTTTCAGGGAACTGTCTGATATCAAGAAACCGCAAAACACAAAAAATGTGCGCACACAAAAGCCCAAACTGTTCATACCTATTGCATGAACAACTAACGGTCATGTCTAGCTGCCGCATCATAACCTAATACATAAAAACAAAAAAAATGAGAACAAATATATATACTCAATTAAACCTATAAGATAAAACACCAAGAACAAGATAAAATTATAAACAAACAATTGTTACATTCTATGGTTACCTGAAAAAATGAAGTACACGTTTGAGAAAAGTCCTTCACAGAGATATTCACAAAGTTATCCTCTCTATCATCCCATTTTCCAATACCACACTTGTGAATGGCTGTCTGAATTTCAAGTTGCGCATCAAAGAAAATTGTCCGTGTGTATATGTTTGCCGCCTGTTGTTCTAAGACAAACTCTTTTGCAAGTATTTGGGGGTTCGTGTGCCTAGTATCGTGATCATTCTTCCTATGCTCGTGTCTTTGGGCTTCAATTGCAGAATCAAAATGCCCCATGAATTCAACAAGCGTACAGTTCGGGTTGCAAAACTGCCCAAAGAAATGGTTCTCACTCTCCGAACGTGATGAGGTACGCATCAACCCAGACATGTGTTGATCACGATAGTACGCAGGGATCCATGTATCCCTAATACGATAAATTGACTGTAACCATTCATGATTCACCAAATCAAAATCAGCCAATATAACACCCCATTCGGTTTCAAACTGTTCTAGTAGTAATGCATCGGTCCAAACAATATCACACAACCTCTTCTTAAAATCGGTGCTATTGCATAGGTTGGCGCCAACCTAATAAACAACGAGTCAACAATAAAAAAATTAAATATACAAACTACATGATAAAACATTATATAAAAGTAAAACAACATCGATAAACAAAAAACGACATATTCAGATATATTTAATAAACCTTGGTAGTAAGTTTATCCATTATATGCCACATGCAAAGCCTGTGCCTACTTTCAGGCCAAGTATCTTGAATAGCTTTCCTCATCGCTGGGTCTTGATCAGTTACAATCACAGGTGGTGCGCGCCCAAACGCCTGCCGAAATGCGTTAAGCAACCAGCTATATGTTTCGGCAGTTTCATCCCCTATTATAGCAGCACCCATGGTAACATTACGATAGTGATTGTCAACGCCGGTAAACGGTACAAACATCATATTGTACCTACACAAAAAAACGGGTGTGATTACTGATTTGATATTGTAAAAATCCATACAAGTTTAAAAACATAAAACAACATACATTATTTAAATAATAAATCGAAATTAAAACACTATTAGTATGAGATAAAGTTAACGAGTCTTTTCATGCATATACCACTACACTAACAACATTATCATGATGATAAAACACTATGATATAGATATATATTGGATGTAATGAATCTAAAAATAAAGGTATGATACGAACTTGTTACGACGATAAGTAGCATCGAAGGACACAACATCCCCAAAAATATTAAAATTTCTCTTTGTATCACCATCGGCCCAGAACAACGCACGTAAAACGCCATCGGCAGTTGTAAGGTATTCCATAGAGAAATTGGGCATAAATTCTTTCTTCCTTCTTAGGCGTTTGATAACCATATCAGCATCGTACTTAGCTATATACCTATTTAAGTCTCTCTTGAAGTTTTTGAAGTCAACTTTAGTGGCACCTACCTTATCAAAACCTCCATAAAGAGTCCTCATAATGTTAAACGCTCTAACTGGACCAACGTTTATGGCACTCAAAGCATTCACGGCTTCTTCCTGTACGTAATTCATAGATCTGTTTTCAGGAAGCAAGTACCTGTCATCTTCAGCAACAAATGAGTGATTATGCGACTCCTCAAAGTAATAAACCACATAAAGATTATCCGGGGTTAACTTAACCCAAATGCACGCTTCACATCCGGTCCTTATAGAAGGAACCCTACGAGTAATCTTAGACTTCGAGTTAACATTAGAACTACCAGCTTCCTGAGTCGAGTCAATCGCCTTTAAGGGTTTAGTACCCTCTTTTGAGCATACGAACCATTTATTCTGTATTACACCCTTTCGAGGCTCTTATTGAGTACCCTTCCTAGCTGTGAAACCTCCCGCCTTAGCATATCTTTGATAAAAAAGAAAGGCATTTTCCAGCGAATCAAACATCATATGCATCTGAGGTTTAATCGAATCATCAACATCTGGAATAAATGTCCTCCTTCCAGAATTTGGGGACACCTGAACATTACCAACGGGCTGCTATGTAGGAATATCTACAACGAAAAATTGACACATCAGTGGCTTATAAAAAACAGTGATAAGAACATGTTTCTATAGTTGATAATAACACTATATGAAGAAAAAACACTATCTGTTTCCTGTAAAGACACTATACAGCTTAATTAACAAATAATATGTTGTTTTAAAACACTTAATAATAATAAAACTCTATGACGAATAAAAAAAATATGTCTGCACAGAATATAACAGTATTAGTGTGGGGTAAAACACTATGAAGAGAAATTAACATAAAATTCAATGTATAAAACACTATGAAGATAAAACACTATCTGTTTCCTGTAAATACACTATACAGCTTAATTAACAAATAATCTGTCGTTTTAAAACACTTAATAATAATAAAACTCTATGAGGAATAAAAAAATATGTCTGCACAGAATATAACAGTATTAGTGTGGGGTAAAACACTATGAATAGAAATTAACATAAAATTCAATGTATAAAACACTATGAATGTGAATTCAGATGTGTGAACAGAATATAACACTATTGTTCATACATATGACACTATACACCTAAATATGAAAAAAAAAATATCTTTGTTAATTATAAAACACTACAAAAAACTAACGAAAACAAAGGTAAACAATTCAATGTATAAAACACTATAAAATGAAAATAAGATGTGTGAACAGAATATTGATCATGCATATAACACTACATATCTAAAAAACTATAAAATAGAATATTGATCATGCATATAACACTACACTATAAAACACTACAGATCATGCATATAACACTAAACATCTAAAAATAATAAAAAAAAAAGTGATCAAGAAAAAACACTAAAAGAACAATACCCTAAACAAATTAATGTATAAAACACTAACACTAAATACTCACAAAATCAAACCATACTAATGTCCTGTAAAAACGGCAATCTAAAAAACAAAAACGTCGAACAAATAACACTAATTATCGGAACATGATAACTATCCTGATAACTATTAAGAGATTAAAATACTATGATACACATGTACCTGCATCGCCGGACTCCATTGAAATTGATATAAAACACCAGAATCGAAGAAGTGCGCAGACGTTAAACAACTGTATTGTGTGTATCGATTTGATAAGCCTTGTTGTATTTATAATTGATGATGAATGATACGTAGATTAACAATCGTATTGTATCTTGCAAAAAAAAATACAAAATTCGATCCAATCCTTAAACAATCTCATCAACAGTTATTTTTTTTTTCAGTTATATTGTAAATCAATTAAATAACAAAAATGTACAATTACTAATCTACCCTTTTGATTTAATTAAGAGGAAGGACACTTGTCATCTCAAGATTATTTCTTACACTTCTTACAAAAGATGGACTTTGTACAGGATCCTTTACCTATATATATATATATAACTAAAAACCACTAAAAAGGAGGGGGGAGACTTTTAATGAAGGAGGGGGGACTTTTAATGAAGGAGGGGTAAAATTGGAAAAAAAAATATATAACTTTTCAAACATTACCCATTTCTCATACGTTATCATTTTAAAACAAAAATGACACCATAAGATCACAAATTTTTGTATCTTTCATTCAAGTATATTCGAGCGTATTTTTTATGACATAAAAAAAGATTTATGGTGTCGTCTTGTTTTCAATACTATTATTATAGTAGTGCACATGTGCAATATAACATGTACTATAATTGCATTACATGCTTAAAATTAGATTTTTGAGTCTAGTTTAGCTTTTAGGGTTAGTTTTTTTTGGAGGTTTAGGATTAGAATTAGGTTTTTGGGTGTGGGGGGGAGGGGGGTTTAGGTTTTTGGGGGGTGGGGGTGGGGGGGTTTAGGTTTTTTTTCGGGTTTATGTTTAGTGTTTAGTTTTAGGTTTTCGGGAGGGTGGGGGGTGGGGGTTTAGGTTTTTGGGGGGTGGGGGGGTTAGGCTTTTGGTGGAAGGGTGAATTTAGGTTTTTGGGGGGTGGGGGTGGGGGGTTTAGGTTTTCGGGGGGTGTCGGTGGGGGGTGGGTTAAGTGGTTTAAGCTTTATGTATTAGTGCACATGTGCAGTACAACAAAAAAAAAAAAAATTTTAAAACTTTTTTCCATACATAAAAAGTAGCGATTTTTCTATAAAAAATTGTAAAAAAAAAATTGGTATGTTTTTATGTTTTTTATAGGTTTTTTTGGTTAGTTTTTTGGTTTTCTCATTTAAACTAGTTTTTTCTCATGATCCATCCCCTATATATATATATGGGAGGGGCTCATGCGAGAACTCCATTTATTGCGAGAACCGCGAGAACCGATGTGAACACAACCTAAAATAGCTAAAAAAACCTAAAAAAAAAACTAACCCCCCCCCCCCCCCACAAAAAACCTAAACCCCCCCCCCCCCCAAAAAAAAAAGAAAAACCTAACCCCCCCCCCCACCCCCAAAAACCTAAACCCCCCTCCATC